>OX038876.1:15746886-17037626 GCA_943789525.1 Agriphila geniculea | reverse complement strand
CAGCAAGTTGAGCCACGCCCACAACTCGACAACTGACGTTTCAATCTGTTAAGTCACAGCAGATTGGGTCAGCAAGTTGGAAAAGAAATTGAATCGTGAGTAGGAGGAGCTTTAAGCACTCGCGCGCTCGAACAACGCACACATAGAAATTTCTCACGACACTGTATAACCGGAATTTCAAAACAATCTCAAAACCACTTTGAATACGCGATGCAGCGGCGAGAGCTGTCTTTGTATGTGTGCGATGCTCGAGCGCCCGTAGTACTAAGCTTAACTTCTGTTAGTCTCTCTATTCTCATTAAGTCTATGCATCCCTGGGTTAGCGTCTCTAGCACGGAATGAAAAGAGAATTCGCTTCTCGCGTCGCCGTTCACCCATTCGTGTGGCCAGGCAGTTTAATCCTGTAGATTGCGTAGTAGTAGATACTTAGGTGCTATACTACAGAATAATTTGAGTTCAATTGAGCTTGAAACAAGATGGGAACGAAGTTATGTTCGATTCGTGTAAACAAAATACAAATATTACAAAATAATATTCACTATTTAGGAACATTGAGCTTTGAAATTATGAAGCTGACACGTTTTTGCTATTTTCAAATCTAGTGTTAAAAAAACTCGTTTGCGTTTGCGAACAAGTTAATTAAAGTATTTTTTTTTAAATTCGAGAAACGAAAATAACAGACAGCTTTATCTGTAAAATTTAAAAATGTTTTTTGATCATTTTATTACGATTGATGTTGATTTATGATTTTAGTTCAGATTAAATTTTAAATTAGGTACCTAAAGAATAATCTTTTTACTTACATAAGAATAATTTGCAAACGAATGAAATGTGCAATAAAGAAAAATGTAAAACGTTATTTTTGTCTCCCTAATAAAAAACAGACTTAAGTATTCTTTTATCTTTTAGGTATATGAAAAAAATATGTAGTACGTCTGGTACTACCATAGAAATAGAATGTCAAAGAACAACAAAGTCAATAAACAGGTGATCCGAAAACGAATCAATACATTTTATATGAGATACGTAAAATATGACTTAGATTCATAAAATATGACTATATTATGGCAAAGGAAGTTAATAAACTATGTTCCATACTGTTTTCTTTGTCGATAAATGAATAAATGTAGCGAAATTTGGTTTTAGAGAAATGTCTGGCAATATCTTATTTACCTTTAAAAAGTGTGATTACTTGGATTGTTTATTTTTGTCACATCACAATTACTTAGAGCAGAAGACACCATAGCTCCACAATACCTTTATTTGAAATTCTAATTAAGATTAAAAAATATTTTAAGCAAACTGTGATTGCTCATTTGCTAGGCGGGACGCTAGGGGCTCTTACTGTAAAAAATGTTGGCACATGTCACTTGATCCTTTGTCTCTTTTTTACATAGACCGTGTCCGTATGATGTTAACTTCTCTTTTCCACGCTTTGTTTGTCTTCTTGAGCGCAGCGAAAATTTTTCTATGTCTATTGGTACTACATATTTTTTCCCCTCACAAAAATGAGAAATACGATTCAGTAATAAAAGTATTCGCCATCAACTGTTTTTCATTCGGTCGTTTTGTACTCAATTAACTTTTATCTGTCGAAAAAAAGCCAGCCGCTATAAAACAAACGAATAAACTGACAAATACCGTAGAGATTAGGATTTACATTGTTAATTTGGAGAATTTGAAGCTGTCATTAGCTCTTTGTAGTTACACTTTAGTACTTTGCCATACAACAGAACAGACTTATGACCATAGTTAAGGGGGCATACCTACAACGCACATACGTAGATTTCAATCATTTAGGCGGACAAAAATATTTTTTGCTTGAAATTAGTTATTTGTACAAAATTAAAATGAAATAAACTCTTTTTGATCCAAAAAGTTTTTTTTAATTGATAACACAACATTTTTATACTATATAGCAATATTCACAAAAATATATAAAAAAGTCACATTAATTTATTTCTTTAATTTTTATAAATCCATACTAATATAATAAATGCGAATGTAACCATGTCTGTCTGTCTATTTATCTGTTATGCTTTCACACCTAAACTACTGAACCAATTTTGATGAATTTTGGTACAGAAATAGAATAGAGCTTGAGAAAGGACCAGGAAAGCCTCCCTTTTATCGCGAAATAATAAAATAATAATAATAAAATGTATTTATTGGTCACTTCACAAACTTGTTTCATGGATGTGTAAATAAATTATAACAGCATTTATAACCTAAATTTGTGAAGGACTGGTGCCCGAAATAGGTTTCGCAGAAACCTGTACCACAGGTCGCCAGTCTTCTCCCGCAGAAAGGATTACAATAGCTAAGAAACACAGAGCAAGCTGATGAGCTATACAACCAATAATGTACAGTATAAGAAAAGGTTTAGCCTAGATTATGATAATTAATAAATAAATGCTTGGACAATTTCACACAGCACCATCTAGCCCCACACGGTATGTAAGTACTTGTTGTATGGTCTGTGATCCACACTAACCTTGTATAATATGGGTGCTAGGCAACTGATATACTACTTATATGTATACTATTAAATATATACTTATTATGTAAAATACAATACATACTTAGCAGTGGCGAGGGGTGAAATTATGGCGAAGGTAAGCCGTTCTACAAAAATGCTGAGATCTACATAGTGCATCGGTGGGATGGGATTTCTAAAAGGTAAGCCGATGGGAATGGGCCTGTATGGACCCTTCGCTACTGATACTTAGTAACACCCAGACCCGTCACAGAAATTAAAATTCATCGTTTCAATTTCTGCGCTGCCGGGAATCGAACAAGGGACCTCTTGCGTGGTAGGCGGCATGTTGACTACTGCACCATTCAGGTCGTTATCTACATTAATCAATAGTAACAATAACTAGTAACAAGTAAATAAGTAAAGTAGTTAAAGTAAGTAAATAAGTTATATACGAAATAAGGGATGAAGGGGTTGAAAAGAAATAGATAGGGGATGAAAGTTTGTATGAAAGTCCCTCGGTTTCGAAGCTAGGATCTTTAAAAGTTTGTTTCGGCTGACTGTAAAAAATTAACGTGTTTCAGCGTTTTTAATAATTTCACCCTCTAAGGGGTAAAAAAGGGGATGAAGTTGTGTATAGAAAATGCTTCATTTTTGAAGTAAAAAACACGAAATTGATTACTTAGAGAGGTCGATCTATTGGAATCACAAAAATTCCTTCTAACCGATCTCGGTTGTTTTTTTAGAAAAACTTCTTCGTGTTTACTGACTTTCATCCATCTTTTCTTGAATTCGGTTTTCACAAAAGAGAACATTTGCTACAAAAATTTTTTAGCATTTTCTGTATCTCCGTAACGTATCAAAAGAAAATCTTCATAATAATCGAGATTTTGCTTTTGTATCTGGTCAAACATTTATTTCCAAGTCACTATTTTAGTACCCAAGGCACCAGACAGACCTAAAACTAAAAGTAAATTGATTTAATACAAAGTAGCAGTAATATACCATTTTGCTCAATTTCGACTCAAAATCTTCAAATGCTTATTTTTTTGTAGTTTTATAGAACAATATGTAAAGTATTAAAAATAAAGAAATTATTGCTCGGACGGACCCTGAAGTTTGTTAAACGACATTTTTTGAATAAAAAATACAAAAAAAAAAACACTTTATGATACAGCTATCTTTGAAAAATCAAAAGTATATTAAGGGAAACGAAAACTAAGTAAATAACTATTGAAAACCTCAGGTTCTTACCTGAATTATTGCAATATATCACTATCACACGAAAACCATTATCTTGAAAACAATTAATATGTATTTTACAAAAGTTGTAAGTTTAGGAGCGCTCGAAAACAGAAACGTATCGCATTCAAGAGGCTAACTTGTGCATCGTTGAACGCTGAAGAGGGCATCTAGTTAGTGCGAGAAACGAAGTGTTCCACTTATAGCAACTGAGTGAATAGCAATTGGGCAAATAACAAATAAAGTATTTCACTTAAAGCAACTATCTATATTTTGTAAGTCATTTTGTTAAATATTGAAAGTTGTTCTGAGTGGAATACTTTCAGTAGCTATTCGCCCAGTTGCTATTCGATCGATTGCTCTTAGTGGAATACTTCCGAGAAACTTGCTCGTTTTGATTTTTTGTAACAAATTCTTTTGATTTACAAATTTGATTTATAAATCCGGATTTAGAAGTCTAGTAAAAAGAACGGATATCCGGATTTTTCGGATTACGGATTATCCGGATTGCATTCCCTAGTCAAAAGACATGGGATTTTGACAGTTGAGTGTCGGTAAACGCTATATCACGACGCGATATTACGTATTAGTATTTCGTGTTCCGGTGGTCATGCTAGAGGGCCGTGTGAAATTGTTGCTCAATTTATTGTGTATTTAGGTACCTACTTGACGTTGTACGGCACACCTTCACTTTTCAGGAATTAGGGGTATTTTTAATGATGTATCGTATCCCTCCTTCTACTAAGATGAGAAATCTGGTAAATTAAAAAGGCGAAAAACTAATTTAGAATAAATTAAGTGCGGATTTTTCTAATTGTGAAAGCGGCAATGGCGGCCTCTTTAAAAGCCTATTTATTACTAGACCGGGGCGCAAATTGAGTGTACTTACAAAAAACCTAAATAATTAACATTTTCGGAGATAATCCTGATAAGATTGTGGCCAGTAAGCCGAAAAAAAATATGTTGGGGGAAAAAAAAAAGACCTATCTGTATTTTTTCGGCCTCTCAGACTTTAATGTAGGTTCACCTAGTTTTAGCCAACAGCTATCGGCTACACCTAGTTTTAGCCGGCTAAAACTAGGTTTAGCCGCACTTTGGGTATTAACCGTAACATATGCATAAATGGCTTGCATGGTAAGTGTTCATCAACATGAGGTCAACTGTACCTACAGACGACGTCCATTTTTGTTTCATTATTCCGTTGTCAGCCTGCATCGTACACGCGTGACTACGCATCGTAATAGGTACAGATGAGAGACTATACTGTTGGTTATTATAGTAGAACAGTTTTGTGTAGCTATGTTTGCACGTATGTCGGACGTCGGGTGAAAGCTTTAGTTTAGCGAGCGAACCTAATTTAATTTATTATGCCTTAAGGTGGCCCCCTGACCGAATGTGGCGCTGCGGTGAATTTTATTTAATATTGTAAGTCTAATACACAATTTTAATAAAACTTTACATGGAATTTTAAGAGCCCATATAGCACACCCCGGTCACTACATACAACCGCGCCATTATAAACAGATGACGTCAGATGACGTTTTTGAACACGCGCAACTGTGTGTGTAAGTCTAGGGCTACCGTGCAGTTTGTACTGTATGAGCGGCGTTCAATTCATAATTCGAACTTTTTGGTAAATAAAGTTACGACGCATTGCTTTGAATATCAAAATAAGTTGACGTTGACAACCGATTCGAGCCGAGCACACGATTCGGCACACGAACTCGCGCGGTGGGGAGAGGTAATTGATTGTGGGGCGGGGCGGAGAGTTTCCTTTCTGTACGGTAGTGCTTATATCTATTCTGCGCCCATAGTCTAGTATTTTCAGACAGTGTCATTACATTCCCTCGTAGTCACTGCTAGAAGTGGATAGCGAAACTGCTAAAAGTGGCCGTTTTTGACACATTTGCTATCTACTTCTACGAATGACTACGAGGGAATGTAATGATATATTCTAAAAATACTAGAACATGGTGCCCTAAAAACTCCGCGTAAAGTTTTGTTAAAATCATTTACTATTAACAACTCATGAAATGAAAATCTCTGAGGACGCCACTTTCAGTGGTATAACCGCCATAAGTGGCTAGTTTTTGTGCTTTTGGCTACTAGTAAACTACTATGAACTATGTTTTACTGAGGTTATTATTCAATCTGTACTTATGAATTATCAATACATTATTGTACTTAGCGGGAAATAAATTTAATTATGCTGAGGGCGCCACTTGAGGGCTATAGGAGCCTTAATAAAGCTACATTCAGACCGAAAGGAAGAGGAAACTCATGTCTGGTTAAACGGACAGTCTTTTGTTATTAGTGAAAGCGTTTGTAGTGATCAAATATTGTAGTTTTCTAGTGATAAAATTTTGAAATTTTAAACAACAACCATTGAAGTTAGATCAAAACATTCAAACATGAATTATTTTAATAGAAAAAATACTAGAAAAAATTGACTCACCCGTAGCAGTTCAGACGGGACTCGAACCCGCACCCTTGGGATTCCGGCTAAATGAACTGACCAATTATGCTACCGAGTCGCTAGTGGGAGCGGCGAAATTTTCTAGTACTTTTTACGTTCACGCTATAAGCCAGCGTTATTTCATCAATGAGAAGAATTACCTTCAACATTCGAATGCAACACCTTTACAGATATCAGACAATCGATTGAGATGAAACAGCTATATAATTTTGAATTTTTAGATAATTAAAGCTTTTTCATGCAGTCCTATAAGTAAAGAGATTGATGTAGTTAACTGTTACCGTGCATTTCCACGCATTGACATGTTAAGCCAATTTATCTGTCAGACTGTTTCGAATGGGTGCATTTCAGCAGACTAATCGCTGAGTCATCGATCGCCACAGAGTACATTTTAACCATAGAAAGTAATAAAATTTTCCATGGTATACCGGGTGATCGATGACTTAGCAATTGGTCTGCTAGACTGCTCCCATAATCACACGGTTAGAATATGTAGTTACTGTTTTAAGATTATTGTACTACGCACGCAACACCAATAAACCTACTGTGTAATGTGAAAGTTTGTGAGTTTGGATGTTTGTTCCTCAATCACGAAAAAACGGCTGAACAGATTCGGATGAAATTAGACACACAGATAGCCTGGATTAAAACATAAGGTACTTTTTATCCCAGTCAAAGGTTCCCTAGGGATTTACCGAATGTCCACGCGGACGAAGTCGCGGGCGGAAGCTAGTGGAGTAATAACTAAAAATCACTTAGGACATCAAAGACTGAAACTTAGACAAAGCACTCTCAATACAATTAAGGTAAGCTGTGGTAATTAATGCCTTAGTTAGAGCATTAAATACTTGGTTAAATGCTCTAAGTTATATTCAATCATCTTAACAAGCAATCTGTCACTGTCAGTGTCATATACCTCGCTTTGATCTCGATATAAACGCTGAACGTAATCCCTAGACAAAAGCTGATGCACTAAACTAGTGCATTAGTAATTAGATACAATATCGGTATTGCAGTATATCGGTATAGCCACCAAAACCCAAAAAGAATACAGTAAATATTTTACAATACCCACCTCATAGACTGAATACACGGTAAATTTTCAACTGACTTTAAAAAAAGGAGGAGGTTCTCAAGTCGACGGTTTTTTTTTGTATGTTTTACTATAACTTCGTCAGTTGTTATCCGATTTATACAATTCTTTTTTTATCTCAAAGAACATAGTTCGAGTGTGGTCCCATAAAAAATTTACAGAGATCTGGCTGGCAGTTTTTTCATAATCCTGAAAAATTACAATTATTTAGCTTGCCATCACACGTGTTTTCACGGATATTCGAACATAACATCTTTGTTTATGTACCGATTTTTAAGTATAAGAATTAAATGAGTGTATCTCTTCCCTATTCTAATCAAGTAAGTACAGTTAAAAGTTTCAATCTTTATGTCCCAAAATGTTACTGATTTCTGGATTTAGAGCTCATTCATAGAATTACACGCGCGTAATCAAAAGAGACTATCTTGTTTACCCGTAAATAATGAAAATATTGAATCAACGCACGCGATTTTGTGAGTTTGCCGATTAATCAAGATTTTTTCCGATATTTTCAAACTATTAAGTTTTAACTTTTTACTGCACGTTCATATTCAGAAACGTGGTCTGATATCCCCATTAATATACTTTATCTACACCCATGCTTTAAATCCTCTGTAAGGGGTTCTGAAACAGTTAGCTTACTGCCATCATTACAATATCCCGAGCGAGAGCTGGTCCTGCAGCGCCGCGCGCCCACGCGCGAGCGTTGCATTATGAAATTCAGTACAACATTATAACACTCTTGCGGAAGACATAATGACGAGGAGGGAGAGGAGAGTCAAAGTCAAAGACAAAGTCAAAGTCAAAACCTTTATAGAGGATACATATCATGAGTTTAGATAAATATCATGGGTGTTTTTAATCCATATATGTATTAAAATATTGTTTGTTTCCCTAATAAAAAAAAAAAATTGGGTGTAGATAAAGTCTTGTATGCAACTGTACATAATTAGGTATTAAAACACTCATGTGATAAACCCACATTCGTGTTTTAATACCCCTCGTTATAGTACAGTTGCATAAATAACTATAAAAATTAACGGTGTATATTATTATACCAACCAACTGTAATATACCAAAACCAGATTTCTACATTATCCCGTCAAGGGATCAAACCTGAAATTCTGGATTTGCACATTGTAATTATTTTCATCCCATGCCTAGTTAAAAATGAGACAAGTTGGGAAAGCGGGAAGTTTAAGAAAATGGCGAAGTCGTCCGGAGGGAAACTGACTCTTCCAAAATTAAAAAACCGGCCAAGTGCGAGTCGGACTCGCGCACGAAGGGTTCCGTACCAAAAAATGGCAAAAAACACACGTTTGTTGTATGGGAGCCCCCCTTTATCATATAAATAATTAATATTTATTTTATTCTGTTTTTAGTATTATTTATTACAGCGGCAACAGAAATACAGCATTTCTGAAAATTTCAACTGTCTACCTGTTGTCGTTATTAATATCCAGCAAAAAACAGCAAAAAAATCACGTTTGTTGTATGGGAGCCCCAACAGGAGGAACAAAAATATATCATCTGTGAAAATTTCAACTGTCTAGCTATCACGGTTCATGAGATACAGCCTGGTGACAGACAGACAGACAGACGGACAGCGGAGTCTTAGTAATAGGGTCCCGTTTTTACCCTTTGGGTACGGAACCCTAAAAAGAAACAAAACTTCACAATATCTCTTTCTGTTTACTTTTCATGGCAAAAATGCTTTTTATTTGATTTACACGGAATGTTTTAAAAAGTTTCGTTTCAGATAATAAATATTTACATTTCAACAGATTGTACGTTAAACAAACATTATCAATCTAACTGTAACTTGAAATCAGTATATTTACATTATAAAAGGAAGTCAAAACCTACGAACAAAGATACTAAGGAAGTGTAATTCTGCTCAAAAAATAGCACCACGCAAACTACAACCGAGTGGGCGGGGCTAAAAAAGTACAACCGAAGCACTGTTTAGTCATGTCTGTCATGCGCTCGGTGACAGTCGTTAGCGCAACGACAAAAAAATCATTAAAAAGTGGTAAAAAATGACGTCATGTGTGGTCAAGTGGTGTAAAAGACCAATAGAAGGCATCAAAACAAATACGGTCATATCATATCATTGGTAAGTAAAATATTTTTCGTTATTTAGAAATATCTATGAGCGTATACATGCAATCTATGGTAGCTATTATGCAACAAGTGTTCAGTCACTTTGTGGGGCAGAGTCAAATCTTCACGTTCACTGCTATCACAGATTTTTAAACAAGATTAAAACTCTCTCATGAAATTCAGTACAACAGAAAAAAAGGAAAATTAAAATCAAAATTTTGTAATGCTATAAAAATGGCGCGTCCTGCAATATACAATCCGTAAAAAACGAGTAATCTGATGTAAACTCCTTACTTTTTATCATTATACAGGGTGTAACAAAAACTCTGTCCAATCCGTGAAGGGATGATTAGGTAGGTACCTATAAAGTTTCGATTCTATTCACACAATCCTCTTTGATTAAAAAGTAAAAAAAATCCCTGGTTAAAATAGAATAAACGAAAAATGGGGAACTCACATTGCAACACCGAAGGCAGCGGCACCACAAGTAGTGACATCATAAGGTCAAGACCGTCAGAACACAAAGTAATGACAATTACCAGAAACTATGATTTTTATGCAGCTCTGAAAACAGCTTTTTAATATGGAGTTTGATTCGCGGATCGTTCTGCTGAAACCCCAATATGAGATCTGCTGCGAAGATGCTACTCCATATTTCCACCACCAATAGCAATACATGCCCAGCAACTGTGCACTAGATTGTTTCGAACACTTTGCAGCACACCTGTATTCAACTTAATAAGTACAAAAGTGGCTATTATTCGCAAACGCATTACGGCTTCACTCTCACAAATATTTTTAAACATCAACTGTTAACATGACCTCACAAATAAAACTCAAGAGGTGTCAAATCCGGCGATCGCGCTAGCTACGGAGTTGATCCACCTCTTCCAATCCACCGTCTCACATATTGCTTAGGTATTCGCGCACCGGTCAATAAGCATATTAAAATAGTCTGCATTTGAAAAAGATTTTTGGCAAGAATAAATTTTGACTTGGTGGAATACGCTGCTATAAAAAAATATATTCCGACGAACTGAGAACCTCCTCCTTTTTTGAAGTCGGTTAAAAAGATGTCGCTATACGAATTTTGTACTGCCAATTAAAGCATGCTTTTTATGTGAAAAATAAAAATAAAGCAACGTATTAATACGCAGTCACACCTCTAAAAGACGTATTGAGGCGTTGCTTTCGCCAATGTGATAATTATCCACATTATGTACTTACATGTTATGAAAAAGAAATTTCTACATAATACATTCTCTTTTATTAAGCATACATATTTTATTTCAATACCTTACCTAATTTTAGTCCTTCTCGAAATCAAGTGTCTTATCAATTAATATGATCATCATTCCTCAACATCATCATTTTATAATTTTCATAAAATAAAATAACAATAAAATCATCACAGCCGAAAGACGTCCACTCGTGACATTATGTCTCTTTTAGTTTTCCAGAGCGACTAGTTGCAGACGACTTACATTCAGCGTATTCGAGCGATCTTTACCAAGTCGTCTGTCTACATAATAAAACAAACATTATATCTAACAAATAATAATGTAATAATTTCATAAAACAATTTTATGATGCCGCCCACCGCGCCGGGCCGTAGTGATCTTAGCAGGTTATGTGTACTGACTGCATTCTACATTACACCGTCCTCGCTTCAATGACAAAGGCACGACAACGGCCCAATGAGTGACACGGCGCGAGCCAAATATCCAATCATGTTTGATCTGCGTTCAAACCCCAGCCAATAGAAAACGTGATATGCGTTAGAATACGTACTATTATGTATTCTGTGATACAACCTAATACCGATTATGCGTACATTGTAATAAGGTATCTTAAAAAACTTATTTGAAATAAAAAGATTAATATTATGCACAAATTGTTTGAAAAAATTCGACTTTGACTGTGCAGGATTATCAGAAAAGTTATACTATATTATGAAGCCAGAATCCAAAAATAAATGGAAATGTAATGCATGCTCAAAATCTGTGACACCGAATGCTGGTTGTTCTAATGTAACTGTGAGGAGGAAGCAAACTTCTCCAAAAACAACACCTGAAAATTGCCACTTACAGTCTTCACTAACAGGCATTGAATCTCAAATACAAGACTCTCACGTACTTTCTGACAATTGTATATCTGATGATGAGTCTCTAGTGTCGCCTAGCAAATTATCTAAGAGCATGGACTACACAATATCAGACTTGATATCAGTTTCGGAAATGAAGGAATCACTTAAGTTACTAACTACAGAATTAAGTGTGACTCAAAATGAGCTAGAAAATACTATTCTAGAAAACAATGATCTGAAGAGACAATTGAATAATGTTCTTAATGAAAATAAAACATTGAAATTACTATGTCGGTCACCGTTTCCTGAGACCCCATTAAAATCCTGTACTAAAAAGAAAAAAGGAAGCCACTCGCAATTAATTAACACGGTGTCCACACCTAAAAATTTGGCACACACTGACTCGTCTAATGCTAAAATAGACAAGATGAATTATTTGTCGTCCTTGCACATGAAAATATTAGAATTGGAGGAAAAATTAAAGATAGCAGAAGGCGAAATTTTATGTCTTACAAAACAATTAAGTATCCTAAGCCAAGATCAAAATAACGAACTTAAGGATTTTGAGAGTAACAAAAATATTGAGAGTAAGGTACAAATTCCATGTTCCAAAATTTTAATATTGAGTACCCAACAATGCGTGAACTTATCATCGTTACTATCACATTCAAGACACAATAGTAAATACGAGAAATATGCAGTAGAAGGAGTAATGAAACCGTATGCATTATGTACAGAAGTATTGAAAAATTATGAAGAAATTAGTTTAAAGGACACTGACAAACTTATAATATGTGTAGGAGAAAATGATTACGATATAAAAATACTTTCCACACAATTGCATAAACTGCTTAATGAATTTAAAAATAATGATGTTATGTTGCTTAAAGTTTTCAATAGTAAATATATTAATGTAAAGGATCTGAATAATTGCCTTCAAAAGTTATGTAATGATTATAAAAATTGTCACTTTGTAAATAGTACATTCAATAATTTACATGACATGTGTAAATGCATAAACTTTAAAATCGACTGTATTGACTATGATAAAAATTTCCTTAACTTCAATGCAATAAAAAAACGGTTAGCGGTTGATAAAACCATACAGGAAGTTGATAAAAATAAAATTAACAAAAAATATGTAAAGGGCACTATTCCATATTATTTTGGTCGCATGCAGAATAAGGCAACTGTAACAAATTCTCAAAATACGTATAGTACTAACGAGTTAGATGTGCCCAAAAAAGGGACTATCCCGTATTATTTTAAAATACATGATCAAAAGAATAAAACTTTTTTTCGATAGTAAAGTTCATAATCAACCTAAACGTCTAAAAATACTACATCAGAATATTGCTAGTATTATGTCAAAAAAGGAGATATTAGAGTTAACTTTACTTGAGTTGGGCGAGAAAAAATGTTATCCTGATATAATATGCCTATCAGAAACTTTCTTAAAGACTGGGCACAGTAGTTATTTACAATTAAACAACTTTGAACTAGCAGCTAATTATAGTCGCGAGAAGCAAAGAGGAGGCACATGTATCTTGACAAAGAGAGGTATAGAGTATAAAAATTTAACATTTCTAAGACAACATACTTTAGCGAAATCTTTTGAAATATGCGGTATTGAAATTCCTAGTATTAAATTGATTGTTTTATGTGTTTATAGAACCCCCACCTTAGATCCAAAAATATTCTTAATGAAATTAGACAAGGTTTTGTATGAAATAGGATCTAGGAAAAATAAATTTAATATAGTGATTGCAGGAGATTTTAATATAAACACATTAAAACCTAGTAGCATAACAAAGTATCTCCAAGACTTGTGTCGAAATTACAACTTACAGATTCATATTGATGTCCCTACTAGAAAAGAATCGTGTATTGATCACATTCTAAGCAATATAAATGGAGTATCGGCAATGGTACTTCCTCTCTGTTTATCTGATCATGATACTGCACAACTAATTAGCTTTCCAGTAGGACACGTTAAAATGAAGCCTAAATCATATTTTATTTATAAACGAGACTACAGCCATGATAATATTTGCAAATTCCGAGAATATTTAAGCGCACTGTCTTGGTCCGATGTACTGGAGATGACTGATCTGAATGCGGCTTTTTCAAAATTTCATGAACTGTTTTCTTTATTTTATACACTTTGTTTCCCACATATTAAAATTAAATTTAATGTAAATAAACTTAACCAGTCTTGGATAAGCAACGGATTAAAAAATAGCTGTAAAAAGAAACGCAACTTACGTTATTGCTATTACAAAAATAAAACAATGATTAACAGAAGGAAGTATCTTACTTACTCTAACATCTTAAAAAAATGCATTTTGACATCTAAGAAGAATTCAAACATTAAAATGATCTGCAAAAGTACAAATAAATGTAAAGCTACATGGTCTATTATAAATAATCAAATTGGTCATAAAAAACAAAATTATGACGATTTAAATGCAATTGAAATAAATAATATCAAATTGACGGATCCAGTTGACATAGCAAATGCTTTTAATAATTATTTTATAGATACAATAAATGACTCTAGTAATGGAACTGAACCATGTCAATACAAATTACCAATGAAACCGAATTCTATATTTCTTAGACCGATATTTGAGGCTGAATTAGAGAAAGTTATATTATCATTAAATCAAACTAATGCAGAAGGCTTTGATGATATAAATACAAAAATTCTTAAAGCTTGTGTAAAGGAAATATCACCAATTTTAACACATTTAATCAATATTTCTTTTTCGGAAGGGACGTTTCCAGAAGCTCTTAAACTGTCGATTGTAAAGCCAATATTCAAAAAAGGTAATAGATGTGACATTAAAAACTATCGCCCAATCAGTCTTGTGTCGATATATTTTCTAAAGTATTTGAAAAATGTATGCATAAGATTTTGATGGAATTTTTCAATAAATATAAAATTATCGAAAGCCAACAATACGGTTTTCAGAAAAATAAAGGCACTGCCCTAGCTATTTTTGATTTAATTAGTTCAATTTTGACCAAATTAAATAATAATAATTTGACTACGGGACTATTTTTTGATTTAACTAAAGCTTTTGACTACGTTTCACATAATCTTTTATTGCTAAAACTAGAATCGGTTGGTATTCGAGGACCTGCACTACAATGGATATCATCTTACCTAAGTAATAGAAAGCAATATGTAGTTGTAAATAGGATACTGAATAACGAATCATTGCCACATAAATCGCACTACAATGATAATAAATATGGTGTCCCACAAGGCAGTGTTCTGGGCCCTCTTTTATTTTTAATATATATTAATGACCTCGCAACAGTAACGGATCATAAAATAATATTATTCGCTGATGACATATCGATAATTGTGACATCTGACAAACAAAAATATTCTATAATTGATCATGAATCTGAAATTAATAGTACAATTGACAAAATATTAATATGGCTAAATATGAATAATTTACAAATCAATTTAAATAAGTCTAAATATATAAATTTCAATCAATCTAAACACAAAAGCTTGAATTTTAATTTAAACATACCGAAAATAGAAGGAGTTTCTGACACCAAGTTTTTGGGTCTTACTATCGACCAAGATATAAATTGGAAAATACATGTTGACAGCGTTTGCAAAAAAGTCAACTCTTTTGCTTATGCTCTTGGCCAAGTTAAAAATGTGACGAATAAAGCGACTGCGATTGTAGCCTATCATGCTCACATAGCATCGGTCTTGCGCTATGGACTGATATTTTGGGGAAATAGTACATTAAAAAATCAAGCGTTTGTTGCCCAAAAGAAATGCATACGAGCCATCTGTGGGATACCGCCCGATATATCTTGTAGACCCTATTTTAAATGTATGGGTTTGTTGCCGCTGCCGTCCCTTTATATTTTTGAAGTGTGTATTTTTGTCAAAAAACATAAGGAATTATTTAAAAACGCATCGCAACAAAATTCTAGACTCCACAGAGACCCTAATAAACTTGTGCTAAAGGAAACACCGCATTCAGCCAAGTATCGGAAGAGTGTTCTAATGATGTGTATACAAATATATAATAAAATACCTAAGTATATTAAAGAACTGAACATAAATTTATTTAGAAAGAAATTAATGCAATGGTTAATAGAAAAAACATTTTATGACATAAAAGAGTTTTTTGACGAAAGAACATAAATTGACTTAGATCTTAATGATATTTAAATCAACATAATGATAATTATTTTGACATTTACTACTAAATTAATTAATTGTATTGTGAAATTCAAAAACTGTACCTTGATTAATCTTGATAATTATGGATAATTAATTCTAAATATTGAACAATGTGTATTTGCATGCTGAATACTAAAAAGCAAAACATGAGCCCTTTCAAGTGTACTAAGACCATATCACCATGTTTTTAGCAAATAAAGTTTTATTTATTATTTATTATTTATTTATGTTTTTACTAGTTCATTGTTGAGTTTGCGACCTTTTTGTGTTACAGAATATGCGAAGGTGCCATTTTTTAAGCAATATTTGTTAGGAGTTAGGCTTCCTTAGTTCTTATTTCGTTGGTCAAAACTATTTATTTACTAGCAAAACATCTTAAAAAGTAATCGTGAATATGTATCTCCACAATGCTAATGTTTTTAGGGTTTCGTAGTCAAGTCAACAAGGAGTTTCGCCATGTCCGTCTGTCCGTCGTCTGCGGTAGCTCAGAGGCCTTTTTTAGGGTTCCGTAGCCAAAATGGAAAAAACGGAACCCTTATAGATTCGTCATGTCTGTCTGTCTGTCTGTCCGTCCGTATGTCACAGCCACATTATTCCAAAAGTATTACGACTACATAGTTTAAACTTGGTAGGTAGGTGTATTTTGTGAACCACTTTATGATTTTACCACAAAAATAAAAGATTAAGGGGGGGCTCCCCATACATGGAACCGAAACTGAAAATTTTTTTTTCATCAAACCAATACTTGTGGTTTGTCTATAGATAGGTCTTTAAAAATGACATTGAGGTTCCTAAGACTATTTTTTTTCAAAGTCAACCGTTTGAAAGATATATGCCGCCAAAGTGGTAAAATGTGTGTCCCCCCTTTAACTTTTAAAGTAAGAGGGTGAAAAATTAAAAAAAAAATATAAGCTATAGACCTTAATAAACACTTTCAACTAAAATTGGTTTGAACGAGATACAGTCATTATTTTTTGAGACATAGTACATTTTCTAGAACCGCAAATATAACTTTGTCATTCATACAAACACTGTGAAAGACAAAGTTTTTTTTTAGATGAAAAATGATAGCGGTATTAAAATATGGTATGGTATAATGTACCTACGGAACCCTACTGCGCGTGGCCCGACACGCACTTGGCCGCTTTTTTACCAGAAAGCCGTTATTTGGCATGAATTCGCATATTGATCACGCCGAAAAAGTGGTAATAAAATATTGAAAAATATTTTTTTTATTATACGGATCTAACGTAACTAAATAAGGATTAAAAATCGTTTACCTAATAAACGAAACCTGACACCAAACTACCTTACTACTTATGAAAATATTGTAATTTTGTGAAGACCACTTTTCGATTCAGGAATTTGTTTGTTTAAAGCAATGATATTACGGCTTAAAGTGCAAAATTTTGTTGGAGTTAGGTGTCCCGTCCTCCAGCCAGGTAAACAGCTGTTTGGATACGTGGAAAAAATTACAATAGTAGTACATTATAATTAAGTTGAAAACAAAATTATAACTGTTAGGTAGGCTTTACAAAGTGACGAGTAATAATTTGATTAACTTATAAAATTGGAAAAGTTTTCGTAAATACAAATTGCGATTAGTTTAGTTAGGTACTTATTATACTTAGTTATAGTCGTTAGTTGTGTAAAACAGGTAGCAAAAAGTTTAAAGCCATTTTGGTATAAGGTAATTACGGAACCCTATACTGCGCTTGGCCCTACACGCACTTGACCGGTTTTTTCTTTTTTTACTTGAATAATAAAATTTACTAAATAATCCACTCAAATAGGTTTTGGGGATCCTGTAAGTGTAAATAGGAGGTGTTGACACTATAGCAAAAATCTCAGTTTAATATCATAAATCTAGAGTCAAAGTCAAAGTCAAATAAGCAAATAAGGTTGGTCCCATAATGAAAGTTGTTCAGTTTGATGGTGTGATCAACCCCACGAGAGGTTTTGTATTAACTAAAAATAAAGTTGTATAAGTAGGTGGTACGCCCTACATATACGCTTCTATTGAAATCAAGAAGAACGACGTATTTACAAATTCAGCACACCAGAGACAATTATTAGAAAAGTTCCATTGCCAAAATGACTGGCTGCGAGCGACGACAAAGGCAAAATATTGCGCTTCTTGTTTTTCTTGAGTGTGAGTGTACTGTAGTGTTTCTTCATGAGTGGCTTTTCCCTTCAACTCTTCAACTTTCAATTAGTCTTGCCTTTAAGGCTCGGTTATGCGGAAACATTTGTCTTCGTCTTTTTCTTTACGTGTAAAGAGTATGGAAAATAACCTCACTTCTGCACTTTTTCGATATTTTTCGTTGTTTTTCATCATTATCTTTAGCGCAATTATCTTTCTTGAAAAAAGTTATATGAGTTACTGCACAGTACGTTAAAGTGTATATTGATGTCTCAGATCAAATAAAAAAGGAAGATGGAGCGTTGCGCAGTGGTTGCGAACAACTAAGTGAGGCCGGTTTTTGATGGTACATATGTGCGTACTAGGGGGCGGGCGGGGGCCGGGCGGCAGGGTTCGATATGGAACGCCCAATGACGAACGAAAGCCAAGGCGTAGTTGCGTTACATATGTTTGCGTAAACTGTGTATGTACACAGCCAAGACGTAGTTTTACTGGCCTCACCGCTTTGTCGGAAGACTCCGTCTTTACTTTTTTATTTGGTCTGATATTTCAATTAGAATTCAATACGTTTCCTCTATTATTTACGTCAAAAATATGACCCGCGACAAGTGCTTTTTATGATATTTTGTTTTTCTCTACAATCGTCTGTGAGGTTTATACGCAATTTAATGCTTGAAGCTACTAGATAATCTCTTTAGCTTGTCGCATGTTTTTTTTGAGTAGCTACAACTTTACGTTTTATATATAAAAATATGGCTCGCGCAAACCATGTTTTTCTATCATCGACCCTTAACGCATGCCATATAATTTTTTACTTTTTTTGAGAAGATAATTATGTCATGCGCTATTGCAGGGTATCTCAACCTTTTTGAAGTCGCGCCTCCCTGACTTGCTAAAATCTTCACGCCTCCCCTAATCAAATTAAAATAACTTAGCACTCTAGTACAGTCTATTTTATGAGTATAGTAATTTATTTTTGTAAATTATCAAAGGGTGTATTTTATCGGGTACTTATTAACTATTAATTCCCATTTTGGATATCAAAAATACTGAATATAGCGTACTGAAATACTAAGTGGGCGACGGACTGAGGGCGACTACAAATGTTGAAAATGGATGACTTTAAAATACAAATTGAGTAACTAGTTATTCACAACGGTCCACCAAATTACTATTTGGGCGACAACCTTAGGGCACACAATACATTTACAATTTGGCATATATTTTATTTATATGTTTAAGGTGGCTATTATCCTAATCGAGATGACAAAAATACCATGTAGGGCAGCTTAAATCAGTAATATAGTTACCTACTTGGTATAATAGTTGCCTGCTCAGTATTTTTGTCATTCATTTAGAATTTTCACTGCTAACTTAATTTATTTATCTCCCACATGTAGTCGCCCGTTTTAAGTATTTTTGTAATCCACAGTTTGTTCTCCGTTTAGTTATTTTGTCGCCCAAAAATAAACCGCTGCCAGGTTTAATATTTAAGTATCTCTCAACAGTCGCCTTTAATTATTTCCAGTCACACAATTTATCAATTCCCATTATCAAATGCTTCGTGCCCCCCTGGAGAGGAGGGGGGGGGGGGGGGGCGGCGCCCCACTGGTTGAAAGCACAAGAGGAGCGGGAAAGCGACTGACATGGAAAAAGGAGTTTTTGGCGCCATTTGGTCGAGTTCAGTTCGGTGTCTATTTTATAATTTGTGGGATAATTGAAATAGGCGCGATCTTGGTTGTGTGAAGCTGAGACTTTTATTGTAGTGATGGCTACCTCGGCTGACCTTACCGAGTAGACTGTCTTGATATTCTTGGTGCCAAATGCTCCTAGCAGCATTGGAATGCGATGTACCCGCATTTTAATGTAAACTGAAACAATCTACCACTAAACTATTCAACACTTGACACTGGCAAAAATTACTTCCAAGAGGAAAGTAGATTGCCAAAACAAAAATTAGAAGAAGAAGACATGGAAAAATGCGTTTCAGGGGCCGTACTGGCTAACGAACCGAGCTTCGGAAAATTTGCCGAGTTTCAAATTAAAAAAGATAAATTGAAGTCAGGAATTTCGTATTGTACTATTCTTTGAAGTTATTTGGAAGATATGGATGTTTGTGTGACCTCATGAAGTAGGGTTCACCATTTTGGCCCAATTGGGGCTCGATTTATCTGTTTTAATTTGAAACCCGGCAGACTTTTCGAAGTTCGATTTGTTAGCCGGTACGGCCCCTGGCTGGACCAATGTAGTTTCTAAGTCGATATTCACTAATTAATAGCAAGGTACTCGATACATTGAAGGTTCGACTGGATTTCCTACAGTGTTTATTCGATTACTGCTGCCGCCTAATAGATTGATGGAGTGACTGATTGATTCCACTTAAGTGCCTGTTCTCGAGCTCGATGCTCGATGGCGCAGTGGTTTAGCGCCTGGCCCAGCAATTGCGGAGGTCGGTCATAGGATGGGTGACCGAAAATTTATTATCTTGAGCTCCTCCGTGCTTCGGAAGGCACGTTAAGCCGTTGGTCCCGAGTGCATTTGCAGTCGTTAACACCCAGCAATCCGCATTGGGCCCGCGTGGTGGGTTATGGCCTATCTTCCTAATCATCACCCATAAGAAAACCCCAGCAGTGGGGACATTAAAAATAGTTGATGTCAAGTGCCTGTTACACGTACACGTCCCATCCAAGGCAACTTTGATGGTTTACAACCGTGTAGATGCAGGTTAACAAAATGAAACATGCTGTGATGGTTGCCAACCAAGTTCACCTTGGTCGGGACGCGGTTGGCAGCCGTGTAGCAGGCAATTTAGTTAAATAATACTGTCATCAGTAGGATCGGCTCGCAGACGCCATTTCACGAATTAATTGGCTCCAAATTAATTTGACGAGCTACTACTCGGCGTAGTCGCTTTGTGTCATTTTTTTCTAGATAAGAAATAAGCACGGTTTGTATCATTGAAATAGAATGTCAAAGAACAACAAAGTCAATAAACAGGTGATCCGAAAACGAATCAATACATTTTATATGAGTTACGTAAAATATGACTCAGATTCATAAAATATGACTATATTATGGCAAAGGAAGTTAATAAACTATGTTCCATACTGTTTTCTTTGTCGATAAACGAATAAATGTAGCGAAATTTGGTTTTAGAGAAATGTGTGGCAATATCTTATTTACCTTTGAAAAGTGTGATGACTTGGATTGTTTCTTTTTGTCACATCATAATTACTTAGAGCAGAAGACACCATAGCTCCACGATACCTTTATTTTAAATTCTAATTAAGTTTAAAGAATATTTTAAACAAACTGTGATTGCTCATTTGCTAGGCGGGACGCTAGGGGATCTTACTGTAAAAAATGTTGGCACATGTCACTTGATCCTTTGTCTCTTTTTTACATAGACCGTGTCCGTATGATGTTAACTTCTCTTTTCCACGCTTTGTTGGTCTTCTTGAGCGCAGCGAAAATTTTTCTATGTCTATGGTTTGTATAATAGATCATGTAAGTGTGACGTCACGTAATGGCAGAGTTTGACATTTTGAGTAAACAAACATCTGAATAGTAAGCAAGTTTCTCTCCTTGAGACATGAAATTACACCCAGGAGCAAAACAATACGGCATAATAGTCATAACACCAAAATAATTCTAGACTAAAACCTCTATAACCTCTAGACTAAAACCTCTCTTAGCTGTCAAAAGTAATCCAAAATGGCAATAGGCATGTTGACTATTTTTTTATTTTATGTTACATAAATTACCCCTAAAAAAAGAAACATTTGTATAAGAATTATTACGCTAGCATGAAAACTGCCCGAGATATCACAGTTTGAAATGTACAAAATTGGACTCACCCGAAAACGCTCCATACTAACGGCTACCAAGTTATGACGTCACGCCTTCCTACGTTGTATGCAACGCGTAGGAAATTTGTTCGGCAGCTATATTAAATATTGTGTCTATCAAAATGGTTTCTTTGACAAATTTGCTATAAATTTTACGGACTAATTAAATGTCTAGTGAGCGCGTAAGCTTAAGAAGTGAATAATTAAATGTATTATTTATTATAACAAATTTTATACTCTTTAAATAGACTTGTCCACCCAACTTGATGGGTCATAAAACAAATAATACGCAATAATATAAAACCAAGAGATATACAAGCTACTCCAAAAGTTTGATATGTTTACGATTTTTTATTAGTATTTCGTTATTTTATTCATAAGTCAACATCCCTATTACTGCAATGGTCGCAAAGATTCCGCATGCGAATGCGTCGGTGTACTAAGCGCATAAACCACCCATACTATACCGACCAAAAAAAACAGTTATTCCAAATCGGTCAAGCCGTTTTTGAGATGTAGTGGTATCCAGACTAGTACAATATCTTTGGTCTTGTACTAGCGATAATTTAAATAAAGGCAATACGTGTAACAACAATAACTATTGAAATATTAATTGCAGATTTCCATGTCGTTTTATATCCCTGTGTATATGTGTAATTATGTACATTAATGTCCTAAATCCTTATTTTTGAGATATGAAAGAAAAACTAAAACAAGCACACAAAAATTGAATACAGTAAGTTTATGACGTATCAAAGAAGAAAGTTTACAAAAAAGTTTCTTTTTTACTTGATAAGTGGTATTATTAGCTTTTGAATTCTTATGATAGTACCTTTTTAGGGTTCCGTACTCAAAGGGTAAAAACGGAACCCTATTACTAAGACTCCGCTGTCCGTCTGTCTGTATGTCTGTCTGTCACCAGGCTGTATCTCATGAACCGTGATAGCTAGAAAGTTGAAATTTTCACAGATGATGTATTTCTGTTGCTGCTATAACAAAAAATAATAAAACAGAATGAAATAAATATTTAAGGGGGGCTCCCATACAAAAGGCGTGATTTTTTTTGCCGTTTTTTGCTTTATATTAATAACGACAACAGGTAGACAGTTGAAATTTTCACAGATGATGTATTTTTGTTGCCACTATAATAAAAAAATACTAAAAACAGAATAAAATAAATATTTAAGGGGGGCTCCCATACAACAAACGTGTTTTTTTTTTGCCGTTTTTGGTACGGAACCCTTCGTGCGCGAGTCCGACTCGCACTTGGCCGGTTTTTTATAACTGTAGGACTTCTAAATCCGGAGAAATTAATAATTTTCAGCAGGGTCATCTAAAATAAAAAGTACTAAAGTACTAAACATACTAAATATCAGAAGATTAAAGAAAATGTGAGTAAAAACAATAATGTTATTAATATTTAAGCATTCAGCGGCAGGTCCGATCCTTTGAGATAGGATAGATAAGAAATCCTAAGAGCGAATCACCCTTGAAGCTACTTTCAGTTTGTGAGTGAACCCAAACCTCTTTCAAACTACAAAGAGCTTTGAAATACATAGATAAGGCTTGTAATTATAGGATGAATCTAAGTTTTCCAGGTGGATACAAACCCTTTTGTATTAAAGGATTTCGAGCCTAAAAAATATTACTACTCTTTATTTATTAGCAGGTAGGACACAGTGATTCTTTATATTTTTCTAAGATAAATAAAGTGATGACGAGGTTCTCTTTTTAACCGACTTCAAAAAAAGGAGGAGGAACTCAAGTTCACTCAGAGATACTATAGGTATTCTAGGAAAATTTATTAACTATTTCTTACAGGTACTGTGGGGTATGTAATGTAATAGATAGAATCAGAAGATGTATAAATTAGGCGATTTTAATTTGTTGCAAAATGGCAAATGACTTAAAAAGTGAAACAATATTTTTCAATAATCTATTTTCGGTAAGAGTATGGATCTGTTACTAGGCAACTGTTGTTATTTCCTGTCATTTAAATAGATATATTTAGGCAACAAATCTTTATAATGAGGATAGTGAAATCGGCCGAGACATATAAAACTCTTGGCTGAGACAAATTCTTTTGAATCAAGGTAGGTACTTATTGTCTAATTTCAAAATCTATCGCAATCGCTTTCAGGATGTGATACATAGATACTTCTTTTTGGCATAAATAAAAACATACCAAAGAAATACAGCAATGTGTCACACATCCATCTGTCAAATGAAAGCGATTGCGATAGATTTTGAAATTAGACAATTAGTCCCCTGATCACTTTTAACTCTCTTGAACAAATATATGTCACCTGTCAATGATGAACCCTTTTCAAAGGTGTGGGTAGTCATACTTGGTATAAGGGCTTCCGCCGCGTTAATCGGGATCCCGGCGCGGGTAGATTGCTGGTTTTCTGACGGACAGATGCTTGCAGTGCATGAGTAAGCTCTAATCTATGTCGACCCGCGCGCGTGTCCCACTTAACGCAGCGGACGCCCTAAGGCGTGAAATACACAGAAGCGAAGCGGCGCGGATACGGCGGCGATACGGTGCAAATGTGAGACTTTCGGATGCTTTCGGCCAATCAAATACACGTATCGCCGGCATCGCCGCCGTATCTGCGCCTTATCTCCGCCGCATCTCTTCTGTGTATTTCACGCCTAAGAGCTGTGGCATACCACCGCCTACCGCGCCTCCAGCCGCGCCGCCTGCCTCTCCCGCCAGCTTTGCCGCCGTGGCTGTGACCAGGCCCTACCGGCCTAGCATGACCGATTTATATCGCGTGATATAGCATTTTATCGACACTCAACTGTCAAATTCCTTTGTCTTTTTGACAGTTAAACGTGATAAAATGCTATATCACGCGATATAAATCGGTCATGCTAGGCAGGCTAAGGGATATCGCGCAGCGTCTCGTGTAGTCGTTGCCCCACACTCGCTGTCCGACCAGTCAGCGGCCGGTGCGAGGGATGCAGGCAGCGCCGCGTCCAGATCGGTGTGCAGAACTTGAAACTCGCAGACGACGTGGCCTTATTGGTTGCGGGTGCGGCACGGCAAAATTTCTATGAGGACGCCCGGTTTATTCACTTACCAAACTCGCATCGCACTTCGAATCTCACTTCATTCGCCTGAATTTGTTATTAGAAATTAGCTGAATATAAGCTACTTTACCAATTGCAAAAGATTTTATGTAGCTACCGTAGCCACAGAATACATATCAGTATAAGTAGCTATGTAAAATCTTTTGTGATTAAAAAAAGCTTATCATATGATTGTCTCATTTTATGATTCAAAATTCTTGCACAATGAAGTGAGATTCAAAGTAAGGTTCGAGTTTGTTTACAGAATCGACGGGCTTGGGACACAGTGTAAGAAATAAACACACCAAAGAAAAGAAAATACTTTGATACCCCAATTTCAGGTATCAAACTGCTATCAAAGAAAGTTTTTCAAAACATTAATGTTTTCCAACTTGTCTCGTCAAAAGTTGTTAGCTAATACCTATCAACCTATCAACAGCCAAGAATACCGGTATGTAATCGTCAATTTAGAACCTAAGTTACACTTCGAAGAAGTAGAAGTGCTTGCTCAACTTTAAGCTTAGTTCCAAAGCTTGATTTCAAGTTTGGTCATTATCCAAATCTCGTTTACAGGCGTAAATGTACATTTTGCCGTTCTATTTAACTTGCGATGGAAGTTTGTTAATAGAAACTTCAAATATAAGTACTTAAAGTAAATTCAATTGAAATAATAATTTCTCTGAACATACAATTTAGAAGATCTCAGTATTTAGGAATACCTTGAATGAAATGAATTATACTCATTTAAGAAATCGACTGAGGGTGGAGCATCAGTTAAATCCAATCCAATACGGTGAAATGTTTTTAATCCAATCGCTAAGGATACGTATAAAAGGCGCTCCTAAAATCCCAAAATTAAGAAAAGATAGCAAGGGATCGCAGACATCAATCACGTCCAAGTCACGTCGCAGGTCAGTCCACGTTTAATGGCAAAAACATTAGTGGCTTTATGTTAATCTTTAAATAAACTATTCTGTCTGCGTTAACATTTATTTAAATGTTAATATTAAGTGGTTACGTACGGTAATCACAATGCAAACGCTATAATATTGTAAAACTTACTCTATGTTTTCAAGTGCTGGCATGAGTTACTTGAATTCCATGCCCTGTGCATAAAAGAGCAACTCAGCAATAGCAATAACTTGCCTAATGGAGTTAATTTGCGTATATTAAGTTAATTGTAATCTGCCCCGCGAGGTTACCTCAAGATAAACAATTTTGAAGGGTTCTGCCGAGGTTTGTAAGTTTTGTGAAGTTTGCTTGTTTCTCTAGTTAACAAGCTACATTGCAATCTTTGTAGACATTGTACAATAGGTATCACGTGTACTTTTACGTAAACTCAACCAGATAGCTACGAATAGATGATAATTTCTATAGACATTTAAATGAAGTTTAATGTTGCTTAGCGTGATTCAGAAATAAAAATGAAGATAGCCTAGTATTCTCACAACTAAAATGGGTAGGTAGGTACTTTGATCATTTATGCTGTATGTATTAGATTCAATTTTGGAAAATTAAATTACGTTATAATTCGTTCCTGTTTATTTCACAAGCCTATTATTATGAAAGCAAAAAACCGTCAATTTTCAACTTTTCCAAACGATACCTTTGTAATTGAATTCTTTGAAAAATAATTAATAATCGCCGTTATTTTAATTGATGACGGATAACTTTTCTGGTCTCACATCTGGGCTACTAGAATTTTACAAAAAGAGGACGACATACAAATGCGAAAAGGTTGCATGACAGTAGCAGTCTCACACAAGTAGGCTCCCAGTGGCTTCAGCCTAATACATGTAGGGCTACAAGTAGCTTCAGTAACACACAAGTAGGCTCACAAGTGGCTTCAGCTTCACACAAGTAGGCTTACAAGTTTCTATTATTAGTGTTTATTAGAAAAACATTTACTTACAGAAACATTATCATTATTATTATATATGATAATGATAAATTACAGTCTGTCTATAAAGTCATGACACTAAAAAGTAGTCACAAGTAAGTCACAAGTATCTTCAGCCTTACACAAGTAGGCTCACAAGTGGCTTCAGTCTCCCACAAGTTGGCTCCCAAATGGTTTTAGTCGCCCGTGAACAATGACAGCTAAAAAAGTGGCAAAACGTCGAGAAAAGAAAAAAGAAAATAGTTATTTGTTATACAAGAGAGCAAAGTCATTTTTTGCTGCGAGTGCTGACTTTTAAATCACGAACTAGCGAAGTAGTCTAGAATTCTAATATAGACTACTGAGCACAGTGAGTGATTTAAAGGCACGAGATATCATAAAATTTGCTCTCGTGTTAAACATAAAACTTTTCTCCTCTACCAGCGAGAAAAGGCGTTAGAAATTAAAAAAGCACTTTGCCTCACGCTCGCAGCAAAAGTCGATTTTGCTGCGAGTTTTTGGTAAAAAGCACTTTGCCTCACGCTCGCAGCAAAAGTCGATTTTGCTGCGAGTTTTTACGCGCCAAAAGCACCCTTTTCGTGCTGGAGAGGTGAAAAAACATTTAAATACTAAACTGCGCTGGAATCCGGTAAAGGTGTTCAGAATATTCTATTCTGTTCTCCAAATCGATGATTACAGAAATTAGAATGGAAACTCGGCCCCGATAACCTTTTCGATACTTATCCCGATGAAAACTATTTCCAGATTTAGATCATGATCTATTTCGGTGTCTTTCAAACCGTATATTTGAAATGTGAGACATCTCAATTCGTTTCCGATTACACAGTGTGGCAGTTGACATCATTTAGTACTCGTTTTGCATTTACAAATTAAATTATACCTACTTACAATAGATGTAATTGTTTGATGTTTTGCTAAGCGGTCCTGCATGAAAAAAAATATTCTTGCTCCTATCTTGATTTTTTTCTAACACTTCGACAAATCAAATTAAAGCACTAGATGGATCGGCGTAAATTTAGGATACAGGTAGTGCGTACTTTGTAGTACTGTCTAGGCATCTGATAACAAAGAAATAGCTGAAATTCTCGCGGGAAGTGCCACGCAGACGAAATTGCAGTCGGCTGCTTTTAGACATGCTCGCATAATTTGAAACGAACATTTTACTGCTATTTCTTAAAAAAAGTCTGTAGTATTTTTTAAGAAATGAAAAATTTTGAAGAATAAAATAAAAATATTAATAGGAGTATTAACAAATACAATCTACACAATCAGTACATATATGATAATTTAGTTTATGTAAGGAAACATTAATATAGCTTACTTGCTAAAAATAGTGATGTCCACAGTTTTAATAAAAGAAATAAAGATAAACTTGCCGTTCCAAGTTTAACACCCAATTGCACTAAACTTAAGAATCGCCTAAGTCTTTTCTTAACTACAACTCGACCAAGTTAAGTAGGCGAATGACAGCTACATGACCGCTAAGTTTGACACCGTTTTAATTTGGTCGTGTTGTAGTTAGGAACAGACTTAGGCGATCCTTAAGTTTAGTGCAATCGGGTGTAAGACTTGCAAAAACTAGATAACGAATTGCCTTTTTGAATAAAGTTCCATAAAATGTAATTAAACTGCCTTTGAAATTCAAACACAATGTTAAAAGTCGCTCATGAGCAAAGGTTATTACAAAGTAGAGGACTGCAATGCAACATATAACTATCTTAATATTACTTTTTTAGGGTTCCGTACCAAAATGGTAGAAAAGGAACCCTTATAATGTGACTCAGTCTGTCTGTCTGTCTGTCTGTCACAGCTGGATATCTCGAGAACTACTAATGGTATCAACTTGAAATTTGGAACAGTTGCCCAACTATTTTGCAAATAAGAAAGAAATAAAAAAATAAATATTTTTTTTACAACAGGGACTGAAAAGGAGTCTTAAGAATTTTAAGTGAGGTGACTAGGGCATGTGGGGTATCATATGAAAGAGTTGTTTGCACATTTTAAAACATTTTTTACTTTTTTCTTAGGCCGCATAGTTTTCGACTTATGATGAAAAATGTAAAAAAAATACCGTTCTCCCCCCCTTAAATCCGAAGTTTGCAAAGAGAAAAAAAAAATCTGAAAAAAATCTGGGATAGTAGTTTATGTAAAGATTACAGGAATTTTAATTATGGTGCTATTTTGTTTTAAATGTAGGTATTTGGTAACGATATTTTTTTTTGTAAATATCGTTACTTCTGATTTCTGAAAAAGCTGATAATTCTTCTTGTCAGCTGCAAAAGTCTCGAATGGGTGGTAGGAAAATAATAGACAAATTAAAAGCACTTGATATCTAAGTTTAATTGAATAAATAATTTTTCCTTCATTAATTCATTCATTCAATATTCCCAAAGGTAGGTATTAATTAGGGTCATAAAGGAAATAACAAGACTTTGTAATATCATTTCTTTCAGTGCTTATATAATGATGAGTTTGCACAGTTAAGTTTTTACTTTACCTGTAGTAGTAAGCAATTTTGTATCCGGCAGTAACTACACCAAACTAAAAGTTGTCATACAAATCAGTGGGCAAAATAATTCCAGGTACACAGGCCATACAACAAGTACTAAAGCCTGTCTACAATTTACTGAAAAAATCTTCAGTATCCGTGATCAGATCGCTTGGTTAGATTGATTAGTACGTTGTATGGTCTGTGGATTGATTTGACCACGGACACTTTTAGTATCCTTGGTTAGCTTTAATAATTTCCATTCTTAATTTTAATTTCCTCTTTCGAATAATAAAACTATGTTAATGAAATAACAATAACATTTAATGTGCCTGAAACACAGAACAAAGATTTTTGTTCCTCCAGTAGAAGTCGCAAGTGGGCGGCACCCGTGCAACCTCAAGTGAGCGTATCTCCGAATACTTTTGAATTTTACTCCGTCAGTCGTGTGAGCCCTATCTCGAGTTGGTATTTTGCGTTTGTGGTATTATGCGTCTAAAGGCTTTCGACGCACAGTGCCAAAAACGCAAACGAACGCCAAACAATAACATCTTCCTCTATGTTCTGTGCCCTGAAATATACTCATACGCTTCCAAAAACAGTCTATTGATTGAAATTTAATTATATTTTCAGCATTGTTTTCTAATTATCGTAATAATATGATACAATAACATTGTCAGTAATACATTTTTGTTCCTCCAGTAGATACTAAATTGAAACTTTGCATTAGTAAAATACGCGTTGCATCCGTAAAAGTGTTTAAGTTTTTCACTTTGTCTAACTTCTAATAGGAAGTACGGTCAGCAACGAAAGTCGTTTTACGCTTTAGCAACTTGTCGTAGCAACTTTTTTGATTATGTTTCAAACTGTGAGACACCCAGACTATCAAAAAAGTTACTATGATGAAGTACTAAAGTGTTAAGCGACTTTCATTGCTGTACTGACTGTACCTGTAACTTGTTGTTTCCTACTTTATTTTACATTCCGTTTCCCAACGAAAATAAAATGGCTTATGTTTCAATGATCACCACAACCTAACCTAACCCAGAATTAGTAAATGCTCACCAAATCTTTTTGGGCGGTTTAGGATTTGGTGATTAACTAATTTTGGAGAACAAAACGTTTTTTTTGGTATGCTAATGTATTCATTCCCAAATAAAATTCATAATTTAAACAATCTGATACGGATTATGGGAGCCTTTGGATGCTCTGTAGATTTAAGTTATAAATTCAGCACACAATAATGGATTTAGAGGATTCGGGACTTTCAAACAACTTCGAAATCCCAATATACATTTATTATGACTCCACTTATTTATGCTTTTGATTATTTAATAAGAGACTTTCAGCTTGTATTGTCAGCTGCTGTAATAAGAGTCTTCCAGTGGAAATATATTCATCATTAAGTATATCATAAAAGTTTTTTCACCAATATGAAATACTACCTTTTATATACGTAGAATTTAGTCTGAGATTATTTTAAGAATAAAACTAGCCTTTGTTTTTCTTTGAGGACTAATCCTATCTTTCATCATAATTCATTGAGCGTTTTAGACATATTAACAAACTGACATTTACTTTTGCATTATAATATATTTACACTTTTGAATATTCGCGTTGCATTGTACTTAATTAAAATAACAGGGATTAGATGGTACGTAACTAATGATAGGTATTGTCACACCTACTTAATTTCCCGACGTTTCGGCCCCGTTACATAATTTCCCGACGTTTCGGTCAAGTAAACATTAGTGTACGCTATATCGTATGCTATATTAAAATACGCTGTAGGGTATTTAAATTTAAGAAAATGTTTTGATCAGATCAGATTTTATCTTCGAATTTTTCATATATCATATTCAGAATTTTTATGTTGTAATATAATAATTATAGTACAATGCGATTAAATTAACAATAGACAGTGATCTGCTGCAACTTCACTCTGAAATAATGTACGGTAAAGTGAAAATTTACAGATTAAAATATATTGTTTTATACCGCAAGCGCTCAAGTTAGTCACCTCAGTTGTACATTGTTGAATTAATCGCATTCTAATTACTTATCCAAATTATTCACATTACATGATTGCAGTAGGTACCTAGGTACTATTGGTTTTAGCCGACTAAAACTAAGTTTAACCGATCTGCTTTACTTCTGTAGGTCCCGAACTTATTCAATTCAAGGTATTCAAGGTCCCGAATATAGGTTAGAAATTTAAGGCGGGCGCGAAGCGCAGCTGAGCGTTTGCCTTAAATTTCGAGGTTATTTTTAAAGTGAAAACTTCTTTAGAGGCGTTGTACGCTTTTTTGTAATGGGGAAAAAATCTTAAACTCGCGTCAGTCAGTCAGGATCACGTGACCCTGATCGAAAATTCGTAAGACGGATGTGACGGATGGAGAGTAGACAGTCGGTGGCGGAAGTATCCCACTCTCTTGAAAATGGCGGCGCGTCATTTTAAGACGTAAACACTTGTGTCACCATAGCAACGCGCTAATTTTTTAATTCAATGTCAAAACTCTAGATTTTCTGTCAACCTATTGATAAGACTTACGTACAATACTGTTCTGTATTCGTCAATTCAAATGCAGAGTAAATTCGTAAGATGGCAATTCGTGCAAAATTATTCCCTAACCATTCCAAAATATCAAAAATGCACAACGTTAATATTCAAGTTTTCACTTCTGCCGGCACTCCCGGAGTGCAATCCTATTTTTTTAACAGACAACCGAAATAACTTTGTTAATACCCCATAAATTACCTAGTTTTAGTCGGCTACACCTAGTATTAGCGCGATCAAATCAGTTACACCTAGGTTTAGCAGCCTACCGGCTACACGTCCTAGTTTTAGCTACTTCGGGTATAAGCCGTAACACATACATTAGTAAGAAATAATAAAATATTATCTAGTTCAATATGTGAACTGGTAACCTCTACAAACTAAAATAAAACCACCTACTCCGGAAATTGATCTGTTTATTAAACCCATTCCATGATTTATTACGCTCTTAAACTTTGCCGGAAAACACTTCGATCATTTTCTGGATTGTTCAAAAGAAATGTGGAACAAAAGAATTTTATTGGCATTCCTGATCATTTTATGGATTGTAAACATTTGTGCAAACAATTAGCCTCTATTTGTGTGCTTTCGTTATCCGCTTTTATAATAATAGAGTAATAACTCTAAAAACATTACTTTTATATGAAAGTAATGTTTTTAGAGTAATAATAAAAGCATCATCGGAATATTTTCTGCGGAGCCATACATATGTATGGCTCCCCAGAAAATATTCCGATGAATACTAAACCTGTTTTTAATTTTAAGTTACTAAAATCTCGTAATGGTTACAATAATATTTAGTTTCTGCAGCGCGAAAGTTTAAAAGTGTATAATTATAAAATTTTCATATCCCCGTATTTGTTATAGAACTCAATTCAGGTTTTCTTACATAATCCGACTGTACTTTACACTATCATCCAAGGGCGTCTGCAGAATATAGGTACCTATATGCATACGTTTCATTTTCAACCTACGCAAATTTGACCACGTATCCTATTTTCGTTCTAAAATTAATTGGCTCCCCATTCGCCGGCACGGCGCAGGGACTTACATATTCTTACGCTTTCTTTATTCTACCCTTTTCCTTCCAACTTCTCCACCCTACCTTAAAGAATATTTCTGCTACCGCTCCTCGTCTACACAGTGCACTCTTCGTTCTTCTTCAAATCTTACTCTCGAAATGCTACGCCATTTAATCTACTTCCTTTCCTACACCTTCTCTGTTCATGTTGTTCGTTTGTGGAACGCACTTCCGGAGAGTATCAGGAGGGCTCGTACTTTGTAATCTTTCGGCGACCAAGTCAGAAGTCATTTTCTTTTTTATTTTATATTTATATTTATTTATTCAAAATACTTACAAAAAATACTTTCTTCTGTCTAGCATCCTTCTTAGTACTTATTTCCTTTCCTATTTCTCTCCTTGATTTTATTTATTCTCTGTCCTTTCATTCTATTGATTTCATTTCAAGAGATTGTTATTTAGCAATAAGGCCGCCTTTTGTGTGCTATTGTGCTGTTAATTGTGTTTTCTTGTGTGTTCTGTATTTGTGTGCAATCAAGTATTTTATTATTATTATTATGGGGCTCGGATTTTAAACTGTTCAGAAGTATTTAGTCCTTGTCTGCTACAATATATCTGACGGCGACTGTACCGACACGGTACTTATGAGTATTAATACTAATTACCCTCATTCCTCTACGATCCACCGACGAGGCTCCACCAGTGGATCAAAGGATATTTATTTTCCTCTTCGATCCACCGGTTGACGGCAAAAAGTGGATTTAAATATAATCATATATTTTTTATTCCACTTCGATCCATCACTAAGGTAGGTAGGGTCATGTGAAATGTTATATTCAGTCAAAAGTACCAGGGCAACATAACTTGCGAGGAGTTATTTTGATTTCGTACCGCGAAGATTTCTTTTAGCTCTTTAATTTTTCAAAAATATAAATCGATCTCCTTGTAAGTTATGTTGCCCTGGTACTTACTTTTGACTGAATAAAACATTATTGAATATAAAAGAAAGAGTAGGATTTCGGGTTAGGTTCGGAATAATCGTTCTTTATTACTTATATATCGATACCTACTATAGGACACACTACGATATTCTAAAAAGCCCTAGTCCAGTAGGACCACGAGTACATAAGTGGTATACCGGTGGATCGAAGAGGAAAAAAATAGCCTTCGATCCACCGGTGGATCGAAGAGGAAAAAAAATATCTTTCGATCCACCGGTGGAGCCGCGTCGGTGGATCGTAGAGGAATGAGGGACTAATTACGCGCCATCTACTGCGTTCAACATAATTTAAAGAGAAAATAATTATTTTTATTGTTGTAAGTATGAAATTATTAATAAGACTAACTTTCATGATAAAATACACACAAGGTGATTTTTTTCTGGAAACGAGAATCATAGGTGTCATTTTGTTTAAATGACAAACGTGCAAAAATGAGGGCATGCTGATAACAGCCAAATTAATGTTCGCACACACCTCTCTCCCTGTGTAATTTTATGAAACGAGTTCATAGCGGCATGACAGAACCTTCGTGTTGTGACAAAAATGTTTAATTGAGAATAATAAGTAAATTGAACTTTTACCATTATGATATTAATTTACTTGAATCAACAGTAGGTAAGTATACACTGTTATAAAGCTTCTACGAGTAGTTTTCAAGAAAATTGCTGTGTTTATTTTATTGTAGCATAAAGGTAAGTTCTATGAAAGGTGAAATAAAACCATTTCTACATATTGTTTGTTCCACAAGCTTCTTGACTCGTTCCTTTTTATATTTTAATATCACCATAATACTAAAAGATATTATCTACGTACGTAGTGATATCACTAACTACTCTTCCTATATAGTGACAATATTACAACTGTTACAGTTTTCCCATTTTCTGTACCTGTTTTCAAACATTTTCACGACACCCTTTTCTTAACTTTCTGTGAAAAATCTAATACCGAGAGAATGAAGTTGTGGGTCAGTAGTAGCCTTCACTACAAAGAGTAATTATAGGGGAACTTCGCTAGTTTCAATTTGTGTAAAAAAGTTTTCAATTCGTTTCGTGTTTCCATAGTTAAGGTACTATTTTAAAATAAGAATGGAAAAAGTACTAATTTTCTCAAAAGTAGCCCACTTTTTGAAGTAACTCATAAAAATATAAACAATAAAAAAAAGGAATAAATAGCGTTAGCACAGCAGTTGGCAGTTCTATTCTATCCATACTGCATTTAAAACTGTATAAACAGTTTCTAACTTAGAATGTAGATCTTTCGGAATACGATTTATCGAATGTAACTTAAGTTTCTGTAACACAAAGTGGATAGAGTACGAAAATAAATAAAATTCAGCAAGATTAAACTTTATAGAATCGCTCTTGGAACAACTAATAACAACTATTGGGACTAATTTTCTGTAGCGTATTGGCGGAATTGTGCCGGAACTGTGATGGAACTGTGACTTCACTTAATATGTGTGAATTGGGCTTTAATAACTTGGTTCCAGATATGGCCATCGTTCCAGATAAGTTTGTCACCTGCGGCCAAGGCGGAATTGCCATTTACACAGTCAATTTTCGCCATGCGGCAAAAGTCGTGCGGTTTTAGTCACCCGTGTATATCCCACATTAGTGTGTCATAAAAGGTGACAATTATTTCGATCATAAAATAGGCAACAGCGTTTTCCGATGAAAACGTTACCCAAATCCCCAACCCACATGCCATGCGTGGGAATGGGAATAGAGGCAACATTTTCTTCCCATGGGAAACGTTGTGCTGTTGATTTTAAGCCCGCCGGTATATAACGATAAATTGCGATTGTCAATTTTTTCGTCAATGCCATTGTTAGAGGAATTGACAGTCGCTTCAATTGCACGTGACGATCAATTTTCGCATCAATGAGCGTCAATGACATAGACTTATTATATTACTAGCGTAGTCAATGACGTAAAATTTGACAATCGCTTGATTGATATCCTTACTAATATTATAAATCGTCGCTTATATTACAACACCGCGAATATGCGATTTCCTAACTTTACAGTCGAGAAAAAAAAAACAATTATATTTTCTGCGTAACAATCAAATAAAATCAATTTTATATCAATAGTTTTATAGTCATTTATTAGTTATTCTATAAATAATTAAATGCAAAAATTAACGTTATCCCTACTTATTAAATAAAATAGTCACATAGGCGGTTTCACTCTTTAAAAAAATGCATATTCGCGGTGTTGTAATATAAGCGACGAAATGCGAAAGTCCGTTTGTTTGTTTGTTTGTTACGCCTTCACGTCTTAACTATTGAACCGATCATCATGCAATTTTGCATACACGTTGTCAGGGGTACAGAGAAGGACATAGGATACCTTTCATCCCAAAAAAAAACTATTTTTCCTGAGGAATAGCAAAAAAACTTTCCACGCAGACAAAGTCGCGGGCTGCCGCTAGTCCTTAATAAATTCTTAATTTGAATTGCAGACCTTCACATAAATAGTAATAAGTAATTAGTATTGTTTGCATTTAGTAATAACTTAACATTGCATTACTTGACATTTAATAAATTAATATTTTTGTTTGTAATTTTAATAGCTATAAACATATTTGACATTAAGAAATGAGAAATGAGCTTATTAAATAATTATATTTATTTGTTATTGTAATGTCTGGAAACGATATACTTATTTGTTAATATCGTTCCATTTGATAAAGCTGATAAGTTTTTTTGTACCTATTTTTCTTGTCAGCTAAAAGACGTCATAATGGAATTGATGATTTAAAAATGCTTATTATGTGAGCTTACTTGAATAAATAATATTTCATTTTCATTTGAATAATAATATTTACTAACTTTATTCACAGAATGTTAGTCGTTAGTTGTCCCGTTGGGTAGTCCAGTGGCGGGAGTAAATGGGTTTTTTTCACAATAGGTTAATGGGCACGGCATGCTGTATTTTGATATAATTGTGTAAAACTTATATTCACCATGTCCTGACAAATAAATAGTGACTGATAGATTGGTCTGGTGATGAGGTTTATTTTATTTTATTTTATTTAATCTTTATTGCTTAAATTAAAACAGCAAATGGCGGACTTAATGCCCAAGGGCATTCTCTACCAGTCAACCGGTAAGTGTGTTAAGGAGAGAAATCGTGGCGGCAATAAAAACAACCCTAATTAAAAAAAAACTGAAACAAAATACATAATTAAATACATATATACCTACATAATTAATACATATATTTTAATACATATATTACATTAATACATACATACAAGAAAGTGTAGCAATGTCAGATACGACGAGACTAGCGTAAAGAACTCAAGTAGTGCTCACGGACCAATTTCTTAAATACGTACTTGCTAGGTGCATTTCGAGTATTTAGAGGTAAAGCGTTCCAGAGTCGTACAGCCGAAAGGGTGAAAGAGTAGGTTGATGATTATAAATTAGTAATCATCATCCTCGTCGATAAATATCGATAGTAGTAAAACCTCTTTGTTTACGTTTACGTTTGTTTTATTTTGCTACCCTTAAATTCCAAATGATGACCAAGTCCTATAGCCAAGTGGCTTTCTACAATTCGAATCCTTACTCATATTATAAAGCGTAATTAAGGTTGTTTTGATTGTTTCTTATGCCTTCACGTCCTAACTACTCAACCCATCATCATGAAATTTTGCATATTCACGTTGTCAGGGGTACATAAAAGGACATAGGGCCTATCATTCGGATAAAATATACTGTTCCCGAGGGATACAAAAAATACATTAAGTCGTTTTCCACCATAACAAAGCGGCTTACTGACATGAATAATTAATAATAATATTACCTACATACCTACCTAAATAAAAAAAACTGGTCACCATTGTAAGTCGCAGGCAAAAGCTAGTAGAAAATAAATTTGTATGCACTGATTTGTATGTAATTGCCTTAAGCTGTGCCTCACCATAGACAATCACGACGTTTTGAAATGTAAATTTCATACACTATGTATTCTTTTCGAATTATCGATAAGCCAAGCGTTTGTCTAGACTAGACTCTAGGCCCTCTGGAATTCCACCTCTTTCCTTCGTTTAAGAAAATAATAGTAGATTGTTATATAAGGGTCCAAAGGAAGCAATTCCCATACGAGATATTTAGACGGCTATAGTTCGAGTATGGAATTGATGACTTTTACCCGTGTTTAACACTCTACTTTTCATTTCGAATATAAGGAAAGTAACAAAGTCTTAGATTTTCCAAAATGTTTATTAATAAAAACATGTACTTAGTAACTACATAGGTAGACCTTATATTTATGAATACTAATTACCTACCTTACCCATTTAAATTTAATTACAAAATTAGAACAATTTGTGTAAAGTTAAATTCTTGCTTGGAATATTTACAGTTTGATTTATGATGACGGATTTGACTTTGTTGGATGCCTGTAAAAGTTGGAGATATTCTTTGATCTTTGATTAGACGGTGAAGTCCATGGCAGAGACTCTCCTGAAGTAGTTGTTTGAGACGATTTAGAGCGTTGATTTATTGTTTCTTTTATATTGATCTATTTGTTTTATTTTTAAATTCATTTTTAGTACATACAAAATCAACACAAAACTTTAATACGGCACACACTTGGCACACACAGCTCAAAGTCACAGAGTTGGCTTGGGTTACGCGCTAATATTAATTTATAGTTTTTCTTAATTTAAATTTGGAACACGCTGCATCGCCGGCTGCTCCGCCCAATAGTTTTAATTTTGCACTGGCTGTATATACCATGTTTCATTTTGTTCATGAATGCGCCCTACCTATTTTTAGGGTTCCGTACCAAAATGGTAAAAAAGGAACCCTTATGGTGTGACTCAGTCTGTCTGTCTGTCTGTCTGTCACAGCTGGATATATCGAGAACTACTAATGGTATCAATTTGAAATTTGGAATGGTTTAAGATGACATTTGCCCAACTATTTTGCAAATAAGAAAGAAATAAAAAAAAAAATTTTTTACAACAGGGACTGAAAAGGGGTCTTAAAAATTTGAAGTGAGGTGACTAGGGCATGTGGGGTATCATATGAAAGAGCGCTGTTTGCACATTTTAAAACATTTTTTCTTAGGCCGCATAGTTTTCGACTTATGATGAAAAATGTAAAATAAAATACCGTTCCCCCCCCCTCCTTATCTCCGAAGTTTGCAAAGAGAAAAATCTGAAATAATTCTATGTGATAGTAGTTTATGTAAAGATTACAGGAAAAATACAATGTCTCAATATAACACACTTTTTTAGAAATTCAAAAAACAAAAAAAAAATATTTAGTTTCACCACCAGTCAACAGATGGCGCTGTCCTAAGAATGCTGACCTAAGAAAAAAAAAAATAGTTCCACTATCGGTCAAGAGATGGCGCAACCTAATACTACAATAATAATTGGTGGCTGGTTCTAATATAATTACCTACTATTTGCCGTACGAATAAAGAAGAATAAGTTCCTACTTAGTAAATAAACAGTTTGGAATGTGGAGTGGCTGAAACGTTTTTAACCGACTTCACAAAACCGGCCAAGTGCGTGTCGGGCCACGCGCCATAGGGTTCCGTAGTTACCTTATACCATACCATATTTAATACCACCTATAATTTTTCGTCTGTAAAAATAACTTTGTTTTTACAGTGTTGGTATGAATGACAAAGTTATATTTGCGGTTTTGGAAAATGTGCTATATCTCAAAAACTAATTACTATATCTCGTTCAAATTAATTTTGGTTGAAAGTGTTTATTAAGATCTATAGCATATATTTTTTTTAGATTTTTCACTCTCTTATTTCAAAAGTTAAAGGGGGGGGACACACATTTTACCACTTTGGCGGTGAATATCTTTCAAACGGTTGACTTTGAGAAAAAGTTGTCTTAAAAACATTAATGTCATTTTTAAAGACCTATCTATAGACACCCAACACGTGTAGGTTCGAAGAAAAAAATTTTTTTCAGTTTCAGTTCCATGTATGGGGAGCCCCCCCTTAATCTTTTATTTTTCTTATTTTTGTATTAAATTCGTTAAGCGGTTAACAAAATACATCTATCTACCAAGTTTCAACTGTGTAGTCTTAATACTTTCGGAATAAAGTGGCTGTGACATACGGACAGACAGACAGACAGACAGACATGATGAATCTATAAGGGTTCCGTTTTTTGCCATTTAGGCTACGGAACCCTAAAAAGGAGGAGGTTCTGAATTCGATTGTATACTTTTTTTTTATCGTTGTTCGCGCGTATCTTTGACATTTATGGACCGATTTTGATGATTCTTTTTTCGTTCGATTGAGTTTTCTTGCGAGATGGTCCCATTTAATTTTTATTTCAATCGGTTTAGTAGTTTTCAAGAAATCCTGAAAATACTATGATTTTGCATCAACTACCTTGACGACTTTGTTATTAATAAATCGAATTAGATGTTTCTTTTTGTTGGGAAAGGGTACTTTTAGTGTAGTCTTTTTAACCGACTTCAAAAAAAGAGGGTTCTCTCTCAGTTTGACCTGTATGAATGTATGTTTTTCCGTGAATATCTCACGTTTGACTGAGCCAATTTTTCTACGAAATAATATACCTACACTACGTAATAGAGAAGGTACTTACACAAAAAATGAAAAAATAAAAAATTGTTTTAAAAAACAAAAAACCGACTTCAAAAAACCGGCCTCTAAAAAGCATGAAATAATATTCAAATCATTAGATACCCATTATCATTGTTATAATAACAACACGTCTATTGAAGTCGGGTAGGGCTTTTAGTATAAAAAAAGGAAGTTGTACTCCAGCCCCACCCGACTTCAATAGACGTGTTGTTATTATAACAATGATAATGGGTATCTAATGATTTGAATATTATTTCTTGCTTTTTAGAGGCCGGTTTTTTGAAGTCGGTTTTTTGTTTTTTAAAACAAAAATTTTTTCAGTCACCATAAGCAGCTGTAGTTAAGATTTGTAAATTAACTGTCCGCCTGTTCGCCTTTCCACCTGTCTGCCGTTTATCCTACTTTTTTAAAGACTGTACTAAAGTAACATATCCAAATATATTTATGATTGTACGGAACCCTCGGTGCGCGAGTCCGACTCGCTCTTGACCGGTTTTTTTTAATCATTACCGATGAAGTAACTCTATGGTTGACTATATAACCAAATTCAGTTCGATTTTAAAATTTATTTTACACCCTAGGGTGTAACGAAGAGTTTTGGACCCGCTGCTCAGTTTAAATCATATACATCACTTTCCGAATATGAGAAATGAAAAATGTTTTCTCTCTAATTCTCTATTCCCTGTCACGAGAGTATATAATGTTATTTCCAGTGTTAATTTTGTTATAAATATTTGTGCACGACATGCCTATTTACAAATGAGTGCCCTGGGAGCTATAATTTTATGTTTGCTCAAAATTAGGGATGATTAAGAGGCGGAACAAAGGGTAACCCTAATAAAAGGGTGTGTTTTAGTGACTGTCCCAATTAGTAGAAAAGTGTTGAAGTCGGTTATAGCTTCCGACACGATTGTGAAGTAGTCGCTTGTTTGTCGTGAGTTATAAATAACATTTCAGATGTTTTTGACAGAATGAGATCGTTCATTTGTGTTTGTTCAAATAAATTATTATTTGCTGGTAAAGATGAAAATTATAGAACTGATCAAACTGCTTTTTTATAATGTAGAATGTGATGTCTATAGCTCATTTGTAAATAGACCTATAATGTTAAATTAATCCGAACAGGCTTATAATTTTATCTTCACTCTATCGAATTACACAGACTTGGTTTAATTAAATCCTTCGGTAGAAGTAAGGAATGTCTGTTTAGAACCACAGAAGTAGGAAAACACAGTTGCAAGTTTGAGCCATTTAACTTTAGATTGTGTTACCATGCCATAGAGTTGAAGTTTGTGAACCTGCTTTCCCAACCAGGCAGTGCTGTATACTGAAATATGGTAGCAGGCAGTTTTCCGTAATTGTGTATCGCCTCAACAGTATATTGCTTGATGAACACCGAAATCAGTACCTACTGATGAGGACTTGTTTGTCTCTTATGTGAAAAAAACGTTAGCAAATTACACTTGGGCTACTGCGGCAACCTAGACAAAGTTATTTATTATTTGTAAAAGTGGTAATGAACTTCATTTTCAAAAAGGATTTGACGTTTAAATTATACACAATCTGATAGCGATTTGCTTGTATGATCAAAAGTTGCGCCGCGGTGAATTTTATTTAATATTGTAATTCTATTCACAATTTTAATAAAAAATTACATGGAATTTTTAGGGCCCTAGTCTAGTATTATTAAACGGTATCATTACATTCTTTCGTAGTCAATGCTAGAAGTAGATATAGCAAAACTGCTAAAAGTGATGGCCGTTTTTGACACACTTTCTATCTATTTCTACGAATTACTACGAGGGAATATAGTACGACGGGTACGTATCAGAATGTCTAAAGTTAAAATGTCTAGACTCAAAATGGCAAAGTTCAAAATGCCAAAAATTTGAATGTCTAACCATTAAAATGTCAAAAGTTCAAAATGTTAAAAACTAAAATGTCAAACGGTCCGATAGTCCTAAATAAAAATATCTAAGTTCAAATGATCAAAACTTAAAATGTCTAATAGTCCAAATACATATAATGACGTATAGAATTTACTTATTTTCTTTCATTTAGGTACCTTATTAATTAGGTTAGATAATTGCGTGTTAACCTCTGTATCTCCGCTGCACATCACCATAGCCGCGCCACTCCCTGATTTGGTAGTCAGTGCCAGTCACTGATTCAGTAGCCGGCGAACAAAATCCACCAATTGAGTTTGAAATAGATTTATTTCTGGCGCTTCGCCGGCCGCTCCCGTGGCACGCTCGCTTCGCTCGCTCGGCTCGCGCGCTGGGTTCATGTCAACCTAACATGCTCGTCGCTACGCTCCTCGCACCTATCTCGTGACCTACGGTCTACGGTTTCTAAGTCCCAGTAGACTAGTTTAGACTCACTTCCGGCAGCTAAATTTGACATAAAGCATTTCAGGTGAAGCCCAAAGACACCTCCACAGACTCAATTAACCTCAAAGAAGACTATTCCTTTTAAGATGTAACACAATTCAAATAAATGATTGTGAACTTAGACTTAATGACCATTGATATTTTAACTCGTCAAGTATTTGATACGTTTGATACTTTGACTTTTGCTATTTTGAAGTTAGACATAATGATTTTCGACATTTTTTTTCGGCATTTTAATTTTTGACATTTTAAACTTTGCCATTTTAAGTTTAGACATTCTAACTTTAGACATTCTGATACGTACCCAGTGCGACGGTGCACTATGTCAAAAAAAAATCCTTTCTATGTTCACTTAAATGTAATACCTACCTTGTGTACCGTTGGATGATGACAAAATAAATGAATTTATTTCTTTCTTTCTGATACACAAAGACTAGACCCATTCCTCGACTAAAAATCTCGGCTAAAACTAGACTCGGCCCTAAAAATTCCACGTAAAGTTTTATAAAAATAATTTTCTATTAACAACTTATTAAATAAAAGCCTCTGAGGGTGCCACTTTCGGTGGTATAACCACCTAATGTGAGGACATGAATAGCTAATATGATCTCTATATAGATTTTTTTGGTACTGTGTCAGTGTTGCACTAAGCCTTTTGTCCTAAAATATTGCAAGGCTTTATTCTGGCTTGCAGTGTTTTGATTGTGAAAGCCACGTTCGCAAAGCTTTCAGTATTACCTACAGGTAATACAGAGTGCTACCACGCTGCCTATAGCTTTTCAGAGGCCTTCGTGCTCTAAAACAATCAATCAATTCTGAAAAGATTAGACAGACACAAGACACATGATCACAAACGTAACCATCGCGGTAGGATGGCATAGTGCATAGCACAGGCGGGAGTCTAAAATAGTAAGTTTATATTTGAAACTTAAATGTCACATTTACTAAGCTGGTTTGGCGCAGACATTAAGGCTCCTTTATGCGAAATCATTTGTGTCTGTCTTTTGTATGGAAAATAACCTCACTTCTGCACTTTTTCGATGTTTTTCGTTGTTTTTTTCATCATTATCTTTAGCACAAATATCTTTCTTGAAAAAAAGTTATTGGAGCAACTGCACAGTACATTAAAGTGTATTTTGATGTAGAATTCAATACGTTTCCGCTATTATTTACGCCAAAAATATGGCCCGCGACAAGCGCTTTTGATAATATTCTGATATTTTTTTTCCAATCATCTGTGAGGTTTATACGTAATTTAACACTTGTAGCTACTAGATAATCTCTTTAGCTTGTCGTAAGTTTTTTATGTGGCTACAACTTTACGTTTTTTATATAAAAATATGGCCCGCGCAAACCATGTTTTCCTGTTATGGCCCCTTAAATTAAAATAATCTTCAATTAATTTCATTTTAAAATAATATTTTTCGATAGATAATGTTATATTCGTACCGTACAATGGTAATTAGGGTACCATGCATACCCGGAAAATTATTATAAACTGCAAAACAACGACCCTAGATGCAAATAAACTTTTTTTTTCGATAATCAATCCAATTATTGGGCAAAAGCAAATACAATTTCGGTCTAGGGTTGCTTATATGTAGTTTATCATAAAAAGCTTTTATTCAATTGTGGTTTTCAGGTTTCATAATAATTTTCCGGACTTGAATGCATGGTACAGCTCGCGCAACATAATTTGAAACAAACCATAGATAATGAAGCTTGCGCAGTAGCAATTTTCAGTACAAAAATTGTAGTGTGCAGGTCACGTGGTACTAAAAATTGGGTCAAGTTATGTTGCGCGAGCTGTACCTATCATATTCGGCATTGAGCAAGTAAATCACTACCCTATAATTATTCGGTTTTGCTCTTTATTCTGTTTCAAGTAGTATACATTTTAATTTTATGACTAATAAAATACTACGGATTGAGATTTAGCTATGTAAACATTATTATGTAGGCACAATAATAATAATATTTGATGCTTCTACAAACTTTCATAATAATGATAGAAGAAAACATCAAAGCATTCGAAAAGGCAAGACTGTGTTTAGTACAGGGTCATTTTATATTCACCATCCACATTTTAAGGATGTGTTAGTAGTAAGAAACGTGTATAGAATTTCGCCACATAATTTTGGTCATCCCATACTATCTCACGTGATCTCTTTGATTTGTATAGATAGTTGTTATTACATATTTGGCCGTATGTTCCTGAGAGAAAGTTGTTCAGTTTTCTGGACTGAACACATCCTTAAAATTTGGATGGTGAATATAAAATGACCCTGTATTAAACACAGTCTTGCCTTTTCGAATGCTTTGATGTTTTCTTCTATCATTAATATGAAAGTTTACAAAAGCATCAAATATTATTGTTGTTTTAAGTAGCTTGTCTGTTGATTGTAAGAACGGTTAATAAGCATAGTAAACTGTGCAACATTAGTCGCTATACAATACAGGAACAGGAATAATCAACTACATTTTTTTTATCCTGTGAGACTGACAGGCACGGGCCTTTGTGATAAATATACTTATCTCGATTTTGCCCCATCCTGTGAAAATTTCGACATTCTCGTGGTAGTTAAGTAATGAAGTTTCCTCATACAACAGCGCTGCTCACGTACACAGGTTGCCTCGTACTTCGGTATTCTGCATTATTAAAAAAACTGGAGTAATAATTTACATACTATTTGTAGTGTTTTACACTACACTGGGTAGAAAAAATGAAAATTGTACCATTACAAAACGAAATTGAGTGATTAATTTTGCACAAAACTGCTATATAGTATTATATTATCTGTGATAATGATAACTGTATCGATTGGTAAAATTTGAGTCCAAAAAAAATTTATTATTCGCAACTCTACAGGTTTCTTTGATCATTTATTTAGTAGTACAACAGTACATACAGTTATGTACGACATAAATCGACTCCATTTCTTTTGTAAAGGTACAATGTTCATAATACCATCCAGCAATTTGCCAGCAAACACTTCCTCAATAAATGATCAAAGAAACCTATAAAATGATAAAATAATATTTTTTTGGACTCAAAATTGCGTGAAAAAGTAGGTATATTTTACCTTCTTTGTAACAAAGATCCATCGAGATCAAAAAATCGAGTTGAAAAAGTGTTTTTTTTATCAAACCTTCAAACCTACCCTTTAGTTAGAACGACAATTTTAATATCTTGGTGGCCAATGTGGTAAAATCTTGAGTCCATAAAATTATTATTTCGCAATTTTACTGGTTTCTTTGATCTTTTATTGAGAAATTGTTTGCTGGCAATTGGCTTTGGTTAAAAAATAAAAGGTATTTTTTTTATATTTTTTTACTACAGATTAGGCCAATTTAAGAAACTAATTTGAATATTTTAACATTTGGTCCCGTATTTATTTTTTTATAAATATATTTGTCGAGCGGATATGGTCAATCGGAATGACGTCATTAGTGGCATGAAAGTTTAAGAAGAAAACCTTTGCCATCTACTTATAGAAAAAGAAAGGCCAAGTGTCATTAACTGTCATAATGACTTTATGGTTGTTTGTAAACAAATAAGTTATAGTTAATATTTCTTCTATTTTATTAATTTAATCCAGTTGTGACGGTTCTAGCCTACCTTATTAATTTGCCGCAATAATTTTTGAGGTGGTAAAATTATAATAAAAATGCTTACCAGTGGAAACTCTGCTGAAAAACTTTGTAAAAAACTGACACGCCCAATCTACCCAAATTGCGAAATGTATTGTATGTATTGTGCATAGACCTATTATATTACTAGCGTAAGGACCCGGTCAAAGTCACTATGAAATGACGCCAGTTGGTTGGCCCTAAAAATACAGTTTTAGGGCCAACGCATTTCAGTCATACGCGGGAGACTGTGGCAGACAGATGGTGATTGACGTGACATAAAAATGCCGAATTGTGCATTTGCAGATTGCAAAAAACATGATGCAAAGGTTAAAAAGTTTCATGGAATATCGTATCATCGGTTAGTAGCTTTACATTATTTTTATTACGTGTCTAACAATTTTAATAAAGTATAAAAGATTTTACTATTACTAGTTATTGTTCGAGGTACTAGAGATGGGTCATCATGACTCAAATGAACTAATTCACTTGAGTCCATATAAGATCTTTAGTTCATTTAGTTCCATAGCTAATTAACTCTAAGAACGAGAGTAAACGGTAAGGATAGATTACGAACACTACGTACAGAAATGTCTCCTATGAAACATATTAGCTGCAAAAATATTTTTATTAAGTATCTACACTACATTACATTTCAATTCAAATAATTACAGATTGCCTAATGATCTAGTGTGTAAAGAAATATGGAGTCGCATTATTCCAAAATAACGAAAAGAGCCCTATTTCAAGCCTCCTAAAAACGCAAGAATATGCTCTGCTAATTTTTATGACACAGATGTCAAAAGCTGGACTACGGAAGCTGAAAGCAATGGCAATCTTGTACTGCACTGTTGTATCTCTGACATATTAAACAGACTATATTTATATAATCAACTAACGACCCGCCCTCGCTTCGCATCAGTGTAATTTATAGATTTTATACATAAAGATTAATCAATAAAAAGTTTTTTATACATACCTTTAAAAAAACCTTAGGTAGGTACCTATATTGATGCTTAAATTTTAAGAGAAATTTGCATGTAAATAATCAATTTTGACAATGTCATTATTTAGGTGGATAAGGATTGTGATACGAATGTCATCATCTTCCAATCAATAATTATTACTTTTATAGAAAAAAAAAATATATTGTGGGTTCGTTTCATTTTTCCAATTTTCATAGGGATCTCTATATTTTTTAAATAAAATACTGCTAATGTTACACGCTGATAAAAGCTTTCAATATGTGAAAGAATTTTAAAATCTGATCAGTTTTAAGTTTATGCATTACAAACAATCAAAATAACAGACAAATCTTTCCTCTTTATATTTAATAATAAATCTCTTTATATTCAATAATTTATAGTTTATAATATTAGTTTAGTATAGCTGAGAAAAATCACAAAAACATCTAATTTGAAATAATCATGATTGAGATTTTGTTATGTTTACTTTTTATTTATGGACTTAATACCATCGAAAAACTGATATAATTACCAAAATAAAAATAATTAAAAAATAGTTAAAAGTTCTAGCGACCTAAAGATGAGTGATCTAGTTCTTAACTCCAATTGAACTAAATCGTTCACTTCAGTAATCTTTTTTGCCCACCTCTAATACCGCAGTAGTTCGAGTAGGTTCTAAAAGATGTCGCTGATTTTGCTGGTATGAAGGAATTATAAAGCAAAACATTCGGATGGGCGCATCCTTCCTTTTGAAATCAATGGTATTGTGTCTATTTTGGATGTAGGCTACATGGATGAAATTGTGACGATTGCTTGTGGACTGATAAATTTGCAGGATAACATAATAAACATTGTGAAAATATGTGCATACTTTATTTCTATTTGATTTTTTCCAACTTTGAGTCTTAAAAATCATCGTAAAATTCGTCAAATCGAGCCAAAATTTCGCGTAGGGGTTTATTTTGCAATTTTTTATGTTTTACAATACCTTAAAATTAGAATCCATTACTTAGTCATCGTCCCATTTCATCCCATTTTTTTCTGAGAAATATTACCTAGGTATATCGATATTTTTTCACTTCCACCTTCCACCAGCCCTAATGCCAAGTTCATTGTCAAAATTGTCTTTGCACTTTTTTCTTTTTTTTATTATGGCTGGGAGATCTGTATGTGATGACGTCATATGAAAGTCATTTGAAGGTTAAAGCTTTTTATTGAATATTATAAATATCTTTAAAAATATAGACTTATTTTTAAATTTAATTAGTAGACACTGTACCGAAAGCTTATTCCTCGAAATGGTTTTGAGATTTCCAGTCATGTTCAAAAAGTTATCAAAGCCAATTGTTGCATGGTATACTTAATTGTTCTATGTTGCAGATACACTATAATCAAATGATAATACCAACATGAATAATTTTAGAGATAAAAAATTGTAAAATAAAATAAAAAATAAAATTGTGTCTTGGATACAATGCGATTAATTTGACAATGGACTAACTTAACTAAAACTTCTATAGAATGACCTTTGATTAATCCCATTGTAACAAAGTTATCAAACGGAAAGGAATATAAAATGAAACAGTTTGTTAAATTAAAAGTTTTATTTTTGGCGTTGACTGATTTTAATAATAATAAAAACCGTGCGTATAATGAACACACAGTATTTTAGTTAATTAACTTGACTTAGATATAACTTTCAATTCGTAGATTTACTACAGAAAAGTTTAAAGTTAAGACCTTATCATACGAAGTATCAAAAAAAAATACAAAATATAATTGAATAGTAAATATATAATTTACAAATACATTTATTCGAAAGTTAATATTTGGTGCTTAATCCGCTTCAATGTACACACGTGCCCATTATACATAATAATATTTACATGTATATCGATATATATATCGATAAATAGGTGTGTGGAAGCGTCTTAATACCAAATCAATCACATTCTAAAATACAACTATACCTTTGGCTTACTTAAATGCAATATTACTTCATTTATGGAAACTACAAAAAAATACAATAAAGTCATTTTGGACCCAAGATGTTGATATCAAAAGACGTCCGAATATTTCTAAACATTACAAAACAACAATTAATTACATACTAATAATAAGTATATAAAATATTATAAACCTAGGTCTTGCATCGTGGCTCAAAAGACGCAAGAACTAGTTCAAATCTAGTAATTATCTTAAGAACTAAACAGAAATTGAATTTAAAAATATCTTAATTAATCCCTTAAGCTAACTTAGAGAGCGAGTTAGGTACCTGAAAAGAAAAAAAATATTAGCAACGAACAAACAAATCTTAAGTAATCGTATTTTAGTCATCTTCGCTACTTTAAAAAGAACATTACCTAAGCTAATTGCTAAATATGATCCCAACTTGAATGTTAGCACTTCATTGCGAAAGTTTTCTGGCGTGGTTTTTATTACCTACTAATTTTGTGTGTTGCGTTGCCACCCGGCCACAGTCGATTTCATAATAAATGAGCATATCAATTAAATGTTCTTTAATTGTTCTTGCTGTACCCGTGAGTAGATTAATTGTACCTCAAATGTATCTTGTGGAAAAAGCATTTGTTTTTGGCCGGGCGGCGCCGTATACGCTGCAGCCCGGCCACGCATGTTTTCTATGGTAGGATGCTCAGAATGTTTCCCAAATATAAGCCAAACAAATGTTCCTTTTGTGTTCTTTATTTTACAATTAAATAAACCAAGATAAACGCACAAATAAACAGAAAGTTATGTAAATGTAAATATATAAAAGAAGAAACTGATTGCCAAAACTGCTTGAAACCGTTGAGCCCAAACCGCTGGGTTTAGAGACTCCAAATTTGACACATAGGTTCCTTATAAGGTCTAGGGGTGCACTAAGAAAGGATTTTTCAAAACTCACCCCTTAAAGGGGTGAAACGGGGGCCCAAAGTTTGTATGAAAGTCCGTCAGTTTTGTAGCTAGGATCTTAAAATTTTGTTTTTAGGCTGACAATTGAAAATTAATATACATATATTTCAGCATTTTTGAAAATACTACTCCCGAAGGGGTGAAAAGGGGGATGAAGTTGTGTATAGAAAATACTTATTTTCGAAGTAAAAATAGCTTAATTTATTATTTAGGCTTATGGGTGTAAATCTAATGCAACGTATATCGTTATTGTTAGTATTTCAATCCCTATGGAGATGAAATGGGGGTGAAATGGGGTAAATAAACCTAAAAATCGATATGGATGTCGTTATCAGGGTTTACTGGGATGACGATTGCGGAAATAACATTTATTTTGAAGTCCAACACGGTGGACATGATTCATTCAACCCCTATAGGGGAAGGGTGAAGTTGGGGTTCAATTTTTGCATGGAAAAAGAATATAAAATAGACATTACGACGTTAAACTTCATAGGAGCACGTCTAAAAATAAATACGCAAACATATATTTTGTGATTTTGAAAATCAACGCCTTGAAGGGTAAATGGGGTAAGTAAACATAAAAATCGATATGGATGTCGTTCTTCAGCTTTTATGGGATGGTGATTGCGAAAATGACATTTGTTTGAAAGTCCAACACGGTGGACATGATTTAACTCCTAAAGGGGTGAAATGGGTTCACATTTTTGATGGAAAAAATATAAAATAGACTTTACAACTTTTAAATTCGAAGAAGCACAGACGTGCTTTTAGTTTAGTTTTAGACAAAACTAAGTAGACAAAACACATATTTTGTTATTTCGAAAATCATTCCTTGAGGGGTTTTTACCCCCTTTAATATCATTTTTATAACACATATATGTTTGCCTCTTTATTTTTAGACGTGCTGCTATAAAGTTTAAAGTTGTTTATATTCTTTTTCCATACAAAATTTGAACCTCAACTTTACCCCTCCCCTATAAAAGTTGTATGAATCATGTCCACCGTGTTGGACTTCAAAATAAATGTTATTTCCGCAATCGTCATCCCAGTAAACCCCAATAACGAAATCCATATCGATTTTTAGGTTTATTTACCCCATTTCACCCCCATTTAATCTCCATAGGGATCGAAATACTAACAATAACAACAAACGTTGCGTTAGATTTACACCCATAACCCTAAAAATAAATTTAGCGATTTTTACTTCGAAAATTATGTATTTTCTATACACAACTTCATCCCCCTTTTCACCTCTTCGGGAGTAGAATTTTCAAAAACACTGAGACACGTGTATATTAGTTTTCAATCGTCAGCCTAAAAACAAAATTTTAAGATCCTAGCTACAAAACTGACGGACTTTCATACAAACTTTGGGCCCCCCTTTAACCCCTTTAAGGGGTGAGTTTTGAAAAATCCTCTCTTAGTGCACCCCTAGACTTTATAAAGAACCTATGTGTCAAATTTGGAGTCTCTAGACCCAGCGGTTTGGGCTGTGCGTTGATACGTGAATCATCAAACAATTTCTTCTTTTATATATTTAGATTTAGATATCTTTCTGTTTATTTGTGCGTTTCTCTTGGTTTATTTAATTGTAAAATAAAGAACACAAAAGGAACATTTGTTTGGCTTATATTTGGGAAACATTCTGAGCATCCTACCATAGAAAACATGCGTGGCCGGGCTGCAGCGTATACGGCGCCGCCCGGCCAAAAACAAATGCTTTTTCCACAAGATATATTTGTGGTACAATTAATCTACTCACGGGTACAGCAAGAACAATTAAAGAACATTTAATTGATATGCTCATTTATTATGAAATGGACTGTGGCCGGGTGGCAGCGCAACACACACTAATTTTTACTATTATTTATTAATTTTTTACTAAATTTTTAAACCTAAATTTAGGTTAATTACTTATTAATAAACACATAAATTTAGGTGTAAAAATTTAGTAAAAAATGAATAAATAATAGTAAAAATTAGTAGGTAATAAAAACCACGCCAGAAAACTTTCGCAATGAAGTGCTAAAATTCAAGTTGGGATCATATTTAGCAATTAATATTAATAGTAAGCTATTATGTCATGTTTTTATAAAATGGGCACAGATATGCAATTTTAATATTTAAGAATTTTATTGTAGGTGTATTGTGTCTTTAATAAATAAATAAAAAAATTAGCACTTTTATTGTTATAAAATTAAGTGCCTTTATTGAACCATTTTTGCATGAGTTAATTTGCTTCTGCTTGCATGGCATGATTTTCCATACTATAACGCATCGCTGGTGTTTATGCAATTTTAATATTTAAGAATTTTATTGTAGGTGTATTGTGTCTTTAATAAATAAATAAACAAATTAGCACTATTATTGTTATAAAATTAAGTGCCTTTATTGAACCATTTTTGCATGAGTTAATTTGCTTCTGCTTGCATGGCATGATTTTCCATACTATAACGCATCGCTGGTGTTTATGCAATTTTAATATTTAAGAATTTTATTGTAGGTGTATTGTGTCTTTAATAAATAAATAAACAAATTAGCACTATTATTGTTATAAAATTAAGTGCCTTTATTGAACCATTTTTGCATGAGTTAATTTGCTTCTGCTTGCATGGCATGATTTTCCATACTATAACGCATCGCTGGTGTTTATGCAATTTTAATATTTAAGAATTTTATTGTAGGTGTATTGTGTCTTTAATAAATAAATAAACAAATTAGCACTATTATTGTTATAAAATTAAGTGCCTTTATTGAACCATTTTTGCATGAGTTAATTTGCTTCTGCTTGCATGGCATGATTTTCCATACTATAACGCATCGCTGGTGTTTACAAATAGAAAATCATTATCGATTGGAAAACTTAAATAAAAGCTACTGAATACTTACTCATGTGTACCTATAGTTATGGCACGAACAATATATTATTTTGAATTCTTGGGTTATATAAGATTCTTCAAAGTCAAAGTCAAAGTTAAAATTGCTTTATTCAAATAAACTTAATTTAAGCACACCCGTTCCAGACAAGAAACCGTAGAAAAAGCTACTCCTAGAGCTACTAGTAAAGAAAGCCCTATTGCTATAAAACCGACTTATAAATTAATAAAAACTGGGTGTGTTCATAAGAAAATGAAATTAAATCTTTTTGTTTACAGAAATGCCTATGCTCTTTATTTATTGTAATGAGTTTATGAGGCAGAAGCCAAGAACTACTTTTGAAGTTTGTATAGAACTTGTATTTGATTGATACGCAATCATTATACTAGCTAACTAGATAATGGAATTTTACGCACTCGATGTCCTACACTGAAAAACGTATGGGTTAAAAATAAATAAGATACTGTTAAAAATAACCTAGCATGTTTGTCAATATAGCACCTGCAAAGTTTGTTGCTAAAAACAAATAAGTTAACTTTGCTGCCACTACTTGGTTAATATTAACCGTTAGAATTGGTTAAAAATAACATAGCAGCTTACTTAGTAACAACAGCGTATGGCTGCATTTAACCAATTTTCTTTGTTATCTGAAGAGCTCGATGGCACAGTGGTTTATCGCCTGGCCCAGCGATTGCGGAGGTTAAGCAACTTTCGCAAGGGTTGGTCATGGGATGGGTGACCAAAAATTTATTATCTCGAGCTTCTCCGTGCTTCGGAAGGCACGTAAAGCCGTTGGTCCCGGCTGCATTTGCAGTCGTTAAAACCCACCAATCCGCATTGGGCCCGCGTGGTGGGTTATGGCCCATCATCCTTATCCACCCATAAGGGCATGTGCCTTAGCAGTGGGGACATCAAAAATGGCTGATGGTCATGATCACTTTGTTATCTGAGAAATGTTACCTAGCAAAGCTTATTTCGTTGCAGTCTATTAACTACAGTTCGGAACCACGCGACGGGAAGGTGTTGGGAATCCCCATCGTATACCACATAAATATCCGGTGACGATGATTATGTCAGTCAGTCTGCCCCCAAGCATGACCATCGAAACGCGATATGTTAAATCGGTTTATTACGTTTAACTGACAAAAAGACAATGGATTTTGACAGTTAGTGTTGATAAAACACTATATCACGAGATATAAATCTTGCTACGGTGGTCATGCTAGGGGGCGGAGGTCCGGCTAGGTCCAGACCTATCGTTTCTTGGCTGTTCTGTTAGAACAGAATGCAAACCGGATTCATCGCCCCACACACGCCGGCCGAACATTCTTGTTTCGCGCTCAGTCGTAATCTAGCGCTCACCGAGAGACGTCGCCAGAACCGCTGGACCAAAAGCGATATTAGATGTTAAGAAAATACCAAAATGCAACCTTTTAGCTACTATTTAATACCTTACTTCAAATATTTAGTAGCGACAAAACGTGTCAGCAGGAAGAAGGCCACAGGAAGTCTGTAATAAAACCATACAATCCCATGGAGTTTGGGCTCGTTTGATTCGTCTTGACAAGTACTCTGTTGGGAAATACTACGTATGCCAAAAAAATCTAAAAACATTTATGTATGGTATGTACTATGGTATGGTAAGGTATGTACTGAAAAAGTACTTAATGTTTCCAAAGATATAAATTAGCTGTGTTGATCAAAACTATAAAAAAATGTGGTACAGACAACCTGACGTCAGAAAGTCTGGCCACTTTCTTTGCACATTTTGTCGTTGTAATTGTAAATCGAGCTAAATATTTGAAGTTAGGTAAATAGTAACAAAAAGGTATATACGGAGCGAACACGTAAGCTGTACCACTTTTTTACCGGTGAAAGCGTTCTTACCGGCGATGTCGGTCGGCTGGTTGCTTGCTGACTGGGCATTCTTGCTGGTTTGGGTCAATAAGGTCTGTGATGAGTAGTACGTTTTGTATTGCATTCTAGCCTCCCCGGTTTCATTTCTTTGCTTTGCTGTTCTAGTAGTTAGTACTAGAACAGCAAAGAAACGGTAAGTCTGGGGCTAGCCTCAGGCTCTTACTGACTGATTAAACATCGCTTTAGATTGGTTGGTTTCGGCCCGACGACACAGAATAACTAATATGCTGACGACGACCATTGTCTGTCAATGTCTTGAGGCTTGCCTCGGAATGAAACCATCATCACAATAAGATCTAAAGGCTTCTCCAAACAGAATTGAAACAGAACGCTAGAGCGCTAGCCTGACGTCGCGCTATAGCGCCGAATTGTACTGTATACCGTGCATAGTTTCATGCCAAACTCAGCGCTGGCGCTGTGTACTTTTAGCGCCGGCGTTGTGTTTGGCACGAAACTATGCACTTCATACAACACAATTCGGCGCTATAGCGCGACGTCATGCTAGCGCTATATTATATTACGATACTTATTTTTTTCACTTAACACATGTGGCATTAGTTAGCTGAGTGTTCAAATATTTGTGCACAAAAGTTTAAAAACATTGGCGTTTATGGTTGTTTTTAAATACACGACTTATTGAAAACATAGTCCTTTAATCCAGTGACAGTCCGATGACAAATCCCAACACAACACCAAAAAGTTTATGGTATGAAAAAGGTATATAACAGTTGTTAAATAAATTAAGTTAATGTTAGTAGGTGAAAATGCAAATTCTTGAAAATTCTTAATACAAAACGGTAATTTCATATTTAAACTCCTAATATTATTGGTAAGTAGTAACAATTATAGTTTATATGGCTTACCTTCGTATTCTTATATAATACTCTCTTCTACCACCCTTAATAGGGCGGGTATCTGTCGCTATAGCGGCCCGGTCACCTGCAACAATTGATTACCCTTTAGAACAAGACTCGTGTAAGTTGGATATTAAAAGTATGTAGTTATTAATATTTTTAACACTATGGCAAAAACAGAACAACTCTATTACACTTTTAGTCTTAGAAAGTGTGACAACTCGGCCTTTGTATACTTAAGTAGTTGCTCTTTTGATTAAGTACCTACCTAGCAGTGGCGAAGGGTCCATACAAGCCGATTCCCATCGGCTTACCTTTTGGAAATCCCACCCCACTGATCCACTATGCAGATCACTACATTTTTCATCATTTTTGTAGAGCGGCTTACCTTCGCCATAATTTCACCCCTCGCCACTGCTACCTAGATTTCTCTGCTAGTCAGAGTTGTGGCCTAAAAAATTTTTTTTCTTGTATTAATAACAAAATAACATATTCGCTATAAAAAGTAAATGTAAATATGTAGAAAACGTTATAATGCGTAGCAGCTTATAATATACAGTATAATAATAAGTGGGGTAATTAAGAATGCTAAAAAAGAGGGGATACTTTTATAGTGTTACTTAAAGTTACTGAAAAAAATCTTCCCTGTATATTTGTTGGACACGATCCGAAATATCAGGAAATAATTTATAATCAAAGTAATGCTTAAATAAATAAATTACTAAGTACGGCAGTGACAGTTTTATTTATATGAATAGATTATTTATATATTTTGGACTGATTTTTTATTAAAAGAAATAATAATACTTATAACAAACAGCTAACCCCGTATAACTCAGATTCTTCAAATTAATTTAACGAGTTATGTCCGCATCGGTATTGGGGAAAGAATTTCCATATATCACCCAAAATGGGAGATAAAATTCAATTCAATTCATACTTAAAAAGTGGAACTTGCGATTATCATGATTATGCAGGCTGTTTGGTAATAACCTTATAAAGCCTATAAAGTAGAAATAGTAACAAGTATACAATCCCGAAAAATGATTAAAAACTCTGAAAATCACATGGCTGAGATTTTTTTATGATTTCTTTATTTAAAACTGCAAAGTGATCACCCTAGACGCAATAATTAGACTAGGTATCGTTATGACAAAACACAATTTCTTTTAACAGTTGCCACTATGCAAATTATCACTATGCAACTATGCATAATATACTATAACATGGAGGAGCGTAGACGTAACTTTAGGCGATTAAATTGACAATAGAGTGAGTAAAATAAGTGATTTTGTGCCGCGGGCACTCTGAAGTTGGTCATTTCTGTTGTACATTGTTAAACTTAGCGTATTGTTGTACATTGTTAAACTTAGCGCACACGCACGACTCGCCCTCAACCTGAACTCAACTCAAACTCAACTCGAAGTCAACTCAACAGGAGCCCACTTTTGAAATACAGCGTTTACAATTTTGAGCTTTAGAACACATTAATAAGCTCCGTTATATTTTGTCGATGCAACTGCACACTCCTCGCCCTCAACCCGAACTCAACTCAAATTCAGCCCGAACACAACCCGAACTCAACTCAAACTCAACCTGAACTCACCTCAAACTCACCTGAACATTACACAAGAGCTTATTAATGTGTCATAAGACTCAAAATTGAAAGCGATGTATTTCAAGGTGGGCTGCGGTTGAGATGAGTTTGAGTTGAGTTTGGGTTGAGGTCGGGTCGTGTGTTATCGTTTGAACGCAATAAGTTACGAAAACTGTGACTTGGTTTTGATCTAGGCTTAGGTAAAATTATGTTGGTATAATTAACTGCAAAATACCTGAGGGTATTAAATCATTTACATTTTTGGTATGAACTATTATTGAAATTCCTTATAAAACTTGAAATAAAGAAATGAAAAAAACAACCGTTTCTTAGGATCGTAAATCGTAATCATCCTAAAATAAGAAACGGTTGTTTTTCACTACAAAACAATCATATTATGACAAGTCTTGAATAAGTCTCGAAGAAGGTAATAAATAATAAGACAAATTAATTGAAACTACAAATTTAACAATTAATGATAGAAACAAGGTCATAATATGTTTTCACGTTATTTACTCATAAAGTAGTTAGTAGATTGAGTATAATAGCATATGTTCTTTAGTAAGTTTAATGTTCATAAATGGTTTTTACGCCCTACAATTTATTCGAGACTGTCGTATACGTCCAATACTTTGATGTCGTGGCAGGTGGTGGAAAGGTATCATCTCCATTCTGCTGTTACTTTCGTACATTTGTGAAGTCGAAGAGATATGAGACATAATTATGTTTTAATTTTTTTTTTCACGTAACCAAAAATTCTGAAACTTTTTTCTATTACTAAGGGAGCTTTATTTCCTATTTATTATTTAAAAAATATTCAGACAATTTGATTTTTTTCAGACACTCCCCATTATCTCACTAATAAATACTCGTAAAAACAATTTCAAAATACGTAGTTTCCTTAAGCCAGCCATACACGCTAGGTTATGCATGATGGTTACGCCTGTAAGGTCAAAACCGTCATGCATAACCTAGCGTGTATGGATATAAACAAGGACAAATTAAGATGTTAATAAAATAGACGTATAAAATAAGAAAAAGTGTAAACTTTATAATAAAATAAAATTATAAAATAAAAAATATAATTTAAGAATCTATGTTAAACTAGTCTAAAAATGGCCCTGTTGATTCGGGGCAAAAATTTAGATACAACAATAAAAACAAAAATACTGCATGCCTGTTAATGCAAGCCGCTCGGTTATGCCTGTGGTCAAAACCGTCATGCATAACCTAGCGTGTGTGTCCTCTATTGAACTCTGTTTTGCATGAAGGTTTTGCAGCTCGGTTAAAACCATTATGCATAACCTAGCGTGTATGGCCTGCTTTAGAGGACTAATTATTTTTATACAAAAACATTTTGTGGTCACTATCTATGCTAATGTGATCTGACATAATAACCAATTTTCTCTCTACAGTGCAGAATTTCTTGTTCATTATGGCAACCATTACGGATGACACAACTTTGTCCAAAGCTGAGCTCCAATATCACAGACCATACAACAAGTATTATCCAATATGTACATATGTAAGAAAACCTAAACGTAATGCTTTCGTTATATAGATTAATCCCATACAAAATCCCAACAAAGTTTCCCCTAAGTGAAGCCAGTGGAATTTCTTTTTCCTATACTCTCAGGAACTTGTCACACAAAATTACTATCCAGGATTTCACATAAAGAGATTTATCTTTTTTCATAGACGAGTTCCTTTGGTCTTCTATTAAGGTGGGTCCTTCAGTGAAAAAGTACTGCTTTATTTTCATTGACTAGAATCACCTTATTATAGTTGTTTTTCTTTTATAAAATTAAGTATATTAGAACGTTTGAAAACCCACTTTTTGAGACTTGACAGATTACAAGGAGCTATGAATGATTGTTTATCATTGCTATATTATCAAATTACAAATATGTCTTTCCCATCTATGTGGCTTTTTCTTTGTCCGTTATTTTCTTTATGTGTATTGTGTGGCAACACTGATGACCCGAACTATAGAAGTGGAAACAATTTATTAAAGTGCCAAACTACGTGGTACTTGACAAGCTCCCGCTTGACCTATTTTTTGTGTTATTATTTTGGTAAGTATAACAAATTGTTGTACATAATTTATTTCTATTTATCCGAAAATCACAATAAGTAATGACGGAAAATGATTTACAGAGGAACGGTAGCAAAGTTAGAAAGAACATTATACTTATTTTAAAAACAAATGTTGGAGTTTAAAAACCTTATTGCATATCTTGATCGAGAAATACTCGTAGAGTATTCTTTTCTCATCAGCATCTCAGATATCGATATCGTTGAGAGCGGTTTATAAATACGGGCCTTGGACGAATCCGCCAACTTCAAAAATTACTCATCCTGATTTGTCTGATGGTGAATCAGTCAGTCAGGAGTCAGGACATCTCAGTTAGTACAAATTACTGCTGATGCATAAATTAATGTATTATTGCTTCAAAAAAATGCTAACTGGACTGTCTATGTAACCAATGCATTACGCCAACCTCACTAAGTGTGAACGGTTCAACGAGGCTAAATCAGCCAACGGTTTCACAATCTTGCCAACTTGGCGATGGACTTCGCTTATCATGGTTTGTTTCAAATAACATCAGAAATGAACACGAACTCCATTTGCGCCTCAGTACAAGTACTAGGCACGTATCTTGAAATTTTTTCGACAGAGTGGGGATAAGTTCGCGCATGTGCTCTTGTGAGCGACTAAAATCGCGCGCCTCTCTCCCGCCGCCTGCGCCCCTCTCCCGCCGCCTGCGCCCCTCACCGCTACGCATACCCAAAATATGCGTTTCGCGCCATCCCCACCCGATTTCAAGTTACATGCCTCGTACTGTAACTCCTCTTGCTATGCACTATGATGCGGCGCGGCTGCAAAAATAACGTTGTAGTACAAAGTTGTTTCTGCCGTCACATCACATTCACAGTGCTTAGCAAAAAGTGTGATTGAAGCGCAAATGAGTTTGTGGTCGTATCCAATGCTATTTGAAACGAACCATAGTAATGTCTGCACTGAATGGTCTTCTATAAATTAGGCAAAATTTTGCAGCAATAGTTTAATAGGTTGATACGTAGTCGGGCGAAAGTTATCTTGATTTATGGTGCTACATTCCACTAGAAATATTTTTACATTATGATAAATCTGTATGTACCTACACCAGAAAAATGACAAAAGCTATAGTAAGTAAATCAATATACAATGTGTTTTTTTACAGAGACCTTCATGGTCTCATTCTTATAAATAGAATCGAATAGCATAGGAAATATTTTTCAAATAAATTTTAATTTTGTTTTTACACATATTAGTACAAAGTCAATAAAACAATAATTTTATGTGAAATACGGCAAAGTAGCGTTTCAGTAGCTCTAAATATGAATTAATTAAATAAGATAAAATATTTCGACCTATAGAATATAATGGGACATCAAAAAATACAGGTTGTTTATCTAACATCACTGCAAAATTTACCGTTTTCTCCTAAATAAGCAGTTTACAGATAGTAAGTGTATTAAGTATTCGAAGACGCGAGGCAGCGAGCGCCCGAGAAGGCCTCGGGCAGCAACCTAACAAAATTAAGATGGACGTATACTCATACGTGAAACTATTTATCTGTTCTGTTTTTCCCATGAGAATGGTTTGGTTACATACTTTACAACAACCTACACAGTGCCGGCACTTTATCCGGTAAAGACTACTTGGTGCCCTAAGCAATCCACGCCTGTGGGCCCCCTAAACTAAAGGGTTACTATCTACGTAAGGGATATGCACGAAATTCCAGATTTTTCAAAAATGCCTGCCTAAAGTAAAAAAATAGCCACACAGCGCGATTTTTTGTCAGTTTCAATCCACTATTCTAATACTATTGTCTTGCCTGTAGTCTGTAATAAAAAAATGGCCGCGCAGCGCAATTTTTTGTCAGTTTCATCCACTAATCTTGTACTCTTGTCTTGCCTGGAATCTGTAATAGAAAACGGCCGCGCAGCGCGATATTTAGCCAGTTTCATCCACTAATCTTGTACTCTTGTCTTGCCTGAACTCTGTAATAGAAAACGGCTGCGCAGCGCGATATTTAGCCAGTTTCATCCACTAATCTTGTACTCTTGTCTTACCTGCAGTAATAGAAAATGGCCGCGCAGCGCGATATATAGCCAGTTTCATCCACTAATCTTGTACTCTTGTCTTGCCTGCAGTATATAATAGAAAACGGCCGCGCAGCGCGATATTTAGCCAGTTTCATCCACTAATCTTGTACTCTTGTCTTTTCTGCAGTCTGTAATAGAAAACGGCCGCGCAGCGCGATATTTACCCAGTTTCATCCACTATCTTTGTACTATTGTCTTGCTTGTTGTCTATATTAAGGAAATGGCCACGCACCGCGATATTTTGTCGGTTTTAAGGTTTCAGCAATGGCTTAATTTGTTTAAGGGTTAATCCAGAACTGAACCTACATACATATTTCCATTGGAAAATTAATTATCTTTTATTATTGTCGTAGGGACCACTTATAAGTTCATCCAGATGCATTAATTAGAGGTGTTTCCAACAGAGGTATTTTAGTAGCACATGAGGGACCCTGCCTGACCCTTTTTCTTCTAGCTAAAATAAGCCCTTGCAAACCTGTGCATCAGTAAGGAATTAAAGTCAATTCCAATAGCAATTTTTCAAAATTATTTAGTATCGTTTGCCATTGAAAACGACTATAACAAAAGATTTGTGCCTAGTTAGTATGTATTATTCGTAAGAGCCTACGCACACGACGCATTTTTTGGCCCGATCTATTTCGCGTTAAGTTCTTCATATTACTGAGAGCGTTAAAGTGTTAAGTTACTTCATGCTTTCAAATTATGACTTCAAAGTATAATCTTATTCTCTAAGAGTCTAAGTAATAAAAACCGGCCAAGTGCGTGTCGGGCCACGCGCCATAGGGTTCCGTAGTTACCTTATACCATACCATATTTAATACCACCTATAATTTTCCGTCTGTAAAAATAACTTTGTTTTTCACAGTGTTGGTATGAATGACAAAGTTATATTTGCGGTTTTGGAAAATGTGCTATATCTCAAAAACTAATTACTATATCTCGTTCAAACCAATTTTGGTTGAAAGTGTTTATTAAGATCTACAGCATATATTTTTTTTAGATTTTTCACTTTCTTATTTCAAAAGTTAAAGGGGGGGGGGGGACACACATTTTACCACTTTGGCGATGAATATCTTTCAAACGGTTGACTTTGAGAAAAAGTTGTCTTAGAAACCTTAATGTCATTTTTAAAGACCTATCTATAGACACCCAACACGTGTTGGTTTGAAGAAAAAAATTTTTTTCAGTTTCAGTTCCATGTATGGGGAGCCCCCCCTTAATCTTTTATTTTTCTTATTTTTGTGTTAAATTCGTTAAGCGGTTAACAGAATACATCTACCTACCAAGTTTCAACTGTGTAGTCTTAATACTTACGGAATAAAGTGGCTGTGACATACGGACAGACAGACAGACAGACAGACAGACAGACAGACAGACAGACAGACAGACAGACATGACGAATCTATAAGGGTTCCGTTTTTTGCCATTTAGGCTACGGAACCCTAAAAAGTCTGTCGTCTGTAAACTCCCTAATAGGTGGCTTCAATTGGAGCAGATAATTTCGCTGCGTACTTCGGTATATTAAGCAATTTACTTATCATTACGTATTGTGACAAGATCTAAGTATTATATTTTTGAAGAAATCGGAGAAGAAATAAATTACTTCGGGAAAAGAAATTGTTGGCTTATATTGTCGTATTTTCTATCTTACGACTCCTGATATTGATTGCTTGTGACGGAAATGGTATCAAGGGGATTTGTCTCCATTCTGTGAAGTGGGTACAGATCAACCAGAAAGTAATTATTGTTCTTACAATGTTAATATATCTTCAAGTATTTATAAAATATCATACTCGTGCATTCTGCTTTTTGAGTTGCAGTTTGTGATTTAAATTAAGATCTGTTGACATGTTTATTTTACTATAGGTAAATCTTTGATTTTAATTAGGAGATTTCTGTATCCTACTAATATTATAAATGTGAAAGTTTGTGGGTTTGGATGTTTGTTCTTCCATCACGCACAGAACGGATTTGGTTGAAATTTGAGACACAGATAGTAGATAGCCTGGATTAAAACATAGAATACTTTTTATCCCGATATTCCTACGGGAACGGGAACCACGCGGGTGAACAATCGGGTGTACAATTTGTACTCGGTTTAGTTGGTGGTAGCCAGTATTCCGGGTGTAGTGCGCTTCCACCTTCGGCCTTATCGTCATTTAACATCAGGTGAGATGAAGACCAAGCACCTCAAAACCTCAAAACGTAAATTTTCTAAAAAATAAAAGAAATAATTCCATTATCTGTGATTAATAAAAAATCTTAAAAGTAATTTTAGTATTCAAACCAGCAATTTGCGAGTTCAAGATCCCAGTAGAAAATAGTGAATGTTACCCAGAGGTCCATGATAATAAAAATAAGTTCATGTTCTTGGCATTTAAAAATAAAATTCATTTCCATAGTTAAACTTAAGACCGTGGGGAAGAAAGACTTGAATACATCTGAGAAAGACCCCTGAAGCATACTACTACCGAAATTAATCAAAAGTTCGTAACATCCGAATTCCTATGGGGCTATGTTAAGTTAGGTAGGGCCAATCTCGCTTTCTCGAGGTCCCATCAAGCCCACTAGGGGCTGGATAGGATCATGGGAGGCGGTCAGCCAGCAAAAGCTGGAAGGTGCTAGCGTGCTAACGTGTTCCACATACGAACCGCTTGCTCACCTGCGGGTGGGGGATGCGTAAATTATCATCGGCATACAAATTAAAAACCGACCAGCCCCCCTACTCAAATGGCCAACAATCTATTCGTTTGAACGCTACGCTTACTATTAAAACTTTAGTATAAGCAGTAAACTATAAAATTACGTGCCGTAAGCTTGACAATTCCATACAATACATCGAAGTCTGTGATTTACATAAGTTTGCAACATGTGATTTAATCACCCATTGCTCATATTTAAGCTTTAAAAGTAAGCGTAGCGTTCAAACGAATAGAAAGTTGGCCATTTGAGTAGGGGGGCAGGTGCGTGTCGGGCCACGCGCCGTAGGGTTCCGTAGTTACCTTATACCATGCCATATATTTAATACTACTATCATTTTTCGTCTGCAAAAATAGCTTTATTTTTCACAGTGTTGTATGACTGACAAAGTTATATTTACTGTTTTGGAAAATGTGCTATATCTCAAAAACTAATTACTATATCTCGTTCAAACCAATTATCGTAGAAAGTGTTTATTAAGATCTACAAAATAATTTTTTTTTAGATTTTTCACTCTTATTTCAAAAGTTAAAGGGGGGGACACACATTTTACCACTTTGGCGGTGTATATCTTTCAAACGGCCCGCACGTATAGATTTGATGAAACAATGTTTTTTCAGTTTCAGTTCCATGTATGGGAGCCCCCCCTTAATCTTTTATTATTTTTATTTTTATGTAAAAACCTTAGAGCGGTTCACAGAATACATCTACCTACCAAGTTTCAACTGTGTAATCTTAATAGTAAAGTGGCTGTGACATACGGACAGACAGACAGACATGACGAAACTATAAGGGTTCCGTTTTTTGCCATAAGGCTACGAAACCCTAAAAAGGTAAGGCTATCAGCGTAATACCTAGGGGCTGGCAAGGGAGGCGACTGTCAAAGGTGCAATCTTCAGGGGGGCGAATTTTGTTGACCCATAGTTAGAAATAAAGTCTTAAGCCTTGGGGAGCAAAATTAAAATCTTGCCAAGGGCGCTCATGATCCTAGAAATATGTCTTGGGGGCAAAATTCAAATCATGCAAGGGGCGCTCATGATCCTAGAAAAATATTTTGGGGGCAAAATTCAAATCTTGCAAGGGGCGCTCATGATCCTAGAAACAAGTGTTGGGGCGTGAAATTCAAATCTTGCAAGGGGCGCTCATGATCCTAGAAATATGTCTTGGGGGCAAAATTCAAATCATGCAAGGGGCGCTCATGATCCTAGAAAAATATTTTGGGGGCAAAATTAAAATCTTGCAAGGGGCGCTCATGATCCTAGAAACAAGTATTGGGGCGCGAAATTCAAATCTTGCAAGGGGCGCTCATGATCCTAGAAATATGTCATAGGGGCAAAATTCAAATCTTGCAAGGGGCGCTCATGATCCTAAAAACAAGTCATGGGGGCGCTCATGACCTTAGCTCGCTGTAGGCCATCATACCGGTAAGCCGTTCATTGATACCTGCGTTGTGGGCTCCAGCTTGGTCCCAAGCTTGGCGGGCTCCTCCGCCGCCGACAGCATCCGGCGCGCCAGTCTCGCGAAGGTGCACCGGAACTGCCTGCTCATGCTGCAGTACAGCACGAAATTCACGGATGACGTGAACAGCGCCAGCATGTCCATTAAGTCCCCTGTAAGAAAATTACTTATTAGTTGCAACTTGACCGTAAGGTAGGAGATATTAGTGTTTTTAGTCAATGGTGTTTTTATTATAATTGAATTAATGCATGCGACACGAAAACTATAAAATTGATAGGTACTATCCAGCCCCTCTACTCAAATGGCCACTTTTCTATTCGTTTGAATTACTCACTATTAAAACTTTAAAATAAGCAGTAAACTATAAAATTACGTGCCGTAAGCTTGACAATTACATATAAATACATCGAAGTCTGTGATTTACATAAGTTTGCGACTTGTGATTTAATCCTTCATTGCTCATATTTAAGCTTTAAAAGTAAGCGTAGCGTTCAAACGAATAGAAAGTTGGTCATTTGGGTAGGGGGCAGGATGTAAAAGGTAACACTGTATTATTTTATCAGTCTGATCTTCAACTAATACAATTGATCGCTCTTCATGGTATCTCTTTGAAAAAAAAATTACATTTCTATACTGTCTCGGATCTAGGCGTTTGTGATACCGTGGTTATCGCTTCCAATTTCTATAATGCCTTCGATGTAATCTATTTATTTATCCAAACGTATAATTTCAAAATGAGTGAGACTGTCCCAGAATCAATTTTACCTATCAAAGTACGTTGCAAAACAGTAACATTATTAATTCAAAAATATTTATCAAAATGATAAGTAACTATGAATGGAAAAAAGGAAATGATAAAGTCACTTCCCGAATATAATGAGGGGTATGCAGGCTGAAAAATGGTAGCTTATCTTGAGGCTATGAGCAAGAAAGGCAAGTAAAGGGTTATAATTCATTTCTGAACAATACTATGCGTATTGAAAGAGCTTGCCAAGAGCAGCATGAGAAGTTATTTATTACTAAAGTTAAAATATTATTTATTATCGGCCTCCCGCAATTTGGCCCACCTGAACATTAATTTGTTTTAGGTCCCTATCATGATCACGTTAAAACCTGTAGCAGATTTTAAATAAGATTTTCATAATTTTGTGCAGTAGCTTTTGCACCATGCGCGTATAAACATACAGACATACAAACTAACAATAATTCTGAAAATAATTGTTTTAGCTTCTAATGCTTGTATAAAGACCCTTCATTTATTGACCGAGCGAACGCGAAGCGTATTCGTTTCAGCTTGGGCAAAAATTATTTCGTATGTTCGTCTTTTTTCCTATACAAGTTGCGTTTCTCAATCGATTCTCTTGAAATTTTGTGAGCAGGTTCGATAATTATATATAATTTTTACGTCGATTCAGATTTCAAAAATTTTTTGCAGAAGAAACATTTTATTTATTTCAAAAATGTTAAAAAAATGACACAAACGTGAGATCTACAGCTCACAGACAGAGCCACTAGAATAGGTAGTGTCTTGAAATAAAATACAACATTACCAAGCTTTAACAAAATAAACAAAACGTATTTATTTAAACTTCCCCATAACAACTGTGTAGAAAATAATAATTCCAGGCAGCCAATTCATCATGTGACCCAAAATAAATGTCTATAGAACTTCGATCCAGGTACAGAAAGCTAAATAACGCCCATTCAATGAAATATTGTCGGAAACCTTCTTGAATAGATAGTCCAATATTTTTTATACTCATTCAGAATAAATGTCGATGACAAAATCAACACTCCAAAAATATTATTTCTCCTATTGAATTTCTTTAATAGTGTACAAAATTCTATTGAACAAAGATCAGATATAAAAGCAAATTCCTTTACTGTTTTCATAACCCTATTGAATGGCGTAATAGTGTATAAAATTATACTGAAAAAGCCGAAAATGGGCATTCATTTATTTTTATATTTAGTACCTACCGTGTTGACTCTAAAGTAACATAATAATTATTATCGTATAAAGAGCTAAAAGGAACTTTTGATAAACGTATTATTTTTCGTTTAGTTAATAATTTTGCAAAGAAAGCATTTCCGCTCCAGAATACATTTTGTCAAAGTACTTATCTTAATCGAATACGTAGTCGTAATTCGTATTCGTAATCCAAGAAATTATCCAAGTTTTAATGTGATTTTCAAGAGGCCCCCTGTAATTGAAATGTCGTCTAAATTTCACTTAATTGGTGCTTTATTAGATTTATTATTATTTAAACTGCTCCTCGTAATATGACTTCCTAATTGTTTCAATTATGTTTCCCGAGGTTTAAGGAAAAAAGAGATGAGCAAATATTATTTAGCGTGTAATATACATTTTTCCTTTTGCTTATTGAATAATTATGATGATTCAAAACAAGGAACTTAACTGCTTTAGAAAAAAAAAATTACCTTATGGCTTTTTAGATAATATATTATCCTTCTTTGTTTATACAATTTCTTACAAAAATCCCCTAAATCCGAATATGGTAGATAGGGACCATCAAACTGAACAACTTCTACTGGCTGGAAAAATGTTTCATGTAATCATGATATTTTGCTTATTAATTTTTAAATGAAATAATTAGCTGACTTTTCGCAATTTCAGATTGGTCGCATAGTAAAAGTTGATCAGTTTGATGGTACTTATCTACCCTATTTAGCTTTAGGAGTTTTTACAAATACAAATATTTTATTTGCACAAAACACAGTTGTTACAGATCTTAAATATAACTACGTGCATGTGTTCAGCCTGCTCGCAGACTAGCAAACGTTTAAAACATAAAAATTTTAAACTTTACGAACTTATTAATCAAATTTAAACTAATTGCTTCACTCTAAATATTATTTAGTGCTATAAAGACACTTGTCACTTCGTTTTTTGTAACACGTTGTTTATTGTAATAAGTAAATATTTATGGTAGGCTTCAGAAATTGCTAAATATTTTAGTAAGTACCGTACCGTGTCGTGTCGTTCCAACAATAAACTTACAGAACAAGCCTGCCCGATTTACATGAGGACAGTACAGTGAGACAGGACAATGAGCAAGTACAGCCTCGCAAGACGCATCAACTTGGTTACCAACTTGCCAGACAGTGGATCCGAATAAAACGCCTTTTATTTTTCAGCTAGTGGCGCCCTTCGCTCGCCCGCTCAACCCCTATATTCTCATCGAGTCACACTGAAGCGAGTCACACTGTGACTGGTTGAGAAAATAATTCGCAACGAGTAACAGGGGTGGCTCGTTGCGAATTTTTATTCTCATCTAGTAACACTGGTTCGTGTATAGCATCGGCTATCAGTGTGACATCGGGTAACGCGTGAATACTTGCTAGTTTGTATATTTTAGTTCCAGTAGGTCTTTGTAGTTTTGTGTGTAGTCTATTCTATGTACTGTATGAACCGATATTAATAGCTTTGTTTACCATACTTTATTTTCATACACAAATTTTCAAAACAATGGATCTATCTTCGTTATCAACATTCACATCCAGAAATTCAGGTTATATGATCGATAGGCGTTCTGGCGATCTATCACGATAATATGGGAACTTTTTTGTCACCCATAGAGGCAGAGCTTTTGTTTTTAAATTTTGAATGGTTTCCTTTTCATATTTTTAAATTTAAAAGTTGATGGGTTATTCGAAAAAGGTTCATATTGAAACCAAAGGCATACTAGAAAGGTATAAGTAAGTACTAACTTTATGATTGAAACATAAATGATTACAGGTATTTAGTTTGGTATTTACCTTTATTGTGCACGTATTCCATAATCGAAAGTTGAGGTTTTCTCGTCATTTTGCAATATTTCGCAGAATAATCTTAATGACAGTCTCATGTAAACACAATTTTTATCAATGTAATATAATGCGAACAATTTAACATTGCACGAATTTTCGTGTTTTAAAGTATAATAATTTACTAATGGTAAAAAAATCTACAGGTATTATATTTCGAGAGATGATAAAATTAACTAAAATACAAATTCAAGTCAAAAATATAATTAAAACATTCAACACATCTCGAGCAAAAGTGAAAAATATTTTGATACTTGACACAGACTTTGATATACATTGTAACCTTGACAGCGACAGTTTTTACTTCAACAACAATCACACAACTTTTTTTACGCAAAGGAGAGTAATTTTTAATATTCCTTTATCTCGATGATACAGGGTTTTTCTCACATATTTCGTTAAATAATTGATCAAAACTATGCACAGAATAAGTAAATAGTACTGTTTAACCTCAATGTTTGATTACGTAGGTAATACTCTATATTTTTTATGATTAAATTACAAATTATATAGTTTTCAGATTTTTCTCTGTACTAAGTAGTTTAAGTCGATATTACTTGCCAAATTTCATAGTTATAGGTCAACGGAAAGTACCCTATAAATTTTTGATTCCATTGAGTGTCGAAATTTGAGTTTTTTCGGCATTAATGACCCTCCGTATATTATTTTACGTTAACTTAGAACTTTGAGTCTTTCACAGTTTCAAGAGACTGTAGGCCTGAGTATATGGTTTTAATTTCCACTCGATATCTTTAAGCGTTTCTGAGATAGAGGGTCTTGACAGACAGATAGAAAGACGGACAAGAAAGTGATCCTATAAAGGTTCCGTTTTTTCCTTTTGATGTACGGAACCCTAAAAATAAAAAATATTTTCAGTTGGTACATGAAAAGCATTGATAAAAACGGACTTAATGCAATTCCTCTGATAAGGCTACGTTAGTAGGGGCTCATAAAAGTTAGGCCCTTACTGATAAAAGTACAGACCGTACGTAACTGAAATTTTGCTGGACAAACTCCGGTTTAAACATAAACAGCCTTACTTATAAAAATCCACTAACTAACGTCTAAACATCATCTTAACTAATTACTACTTAAGTTCTTAATCAGTGATTAAACTTTTTTTACTTAAAAATGTTGCTTAAGGGTGTCTTAACTAATGAACGTTTAACGAACCGAAAAATATTTTACTGTATCAACACCGCCGCAGTGTTGGTAGAACAAAATATTTTTTAACCGTAAAAGCGTTGTAAAATGACAACACTGCTAGCAAATTACTCTCAGCAGTGCTGCCAACTTAGCGCGTTTCGCGCCAGATCTAGCGCTTTTTTTTGTCTCGAAGCGCATTTTAGCGCCTAGCGCTAAATCTAGCGCTTTTTTAGATTTAATAGATTAAGTATTTACCTGCTGGCCTGCTGCATTTATTTGGTTAAATGCTTGGTGAATCTATTAAAATAATACAAATTCTATACTTAATTAGTATTTTTATGGTACACCAAGCATTCTAATATATAATTCTCATTTTTCTCTTTCACCTACTTCAATTTTTTTTTAACATCTAGGGGGGGGGGGGGGGTAGGCGACGCTAATATAATATAATATAATATAAATATAATATAATAACGCGTAGAGCAAATCTTTATTTTTACTTTTAAAACCATTTGTGGTTAGCGCGGAATCTAGCGCTTTTTTACAGCGTTGACAGCGCGTTTTCGCTCAAACTAGTTGGCAGCACTGACTCTCAGTCTTGTCTCAGTCAGTCATTGTTTGTTTACAGCTGTTGTGTTTTTGTTTTGTTTCGTTTCCCTCGCTCGCCTCCCGGTTATTGTATTATATTGATGATTGATTTTTGTATATTTAAAGCGATATGGAAAATTTATCAATAATACAGGTATAAAAAAAGAGTCTATTTCGCAAATTTATTGGGGTGAAGAAAAAGCTTTCTGCATATTTTTTGCAAAATCAGTGACTTTTTAAAATCACTCTCGCCGTAGTTTTGCATTTTGTTTATTCTTGTGTTGTATAATTTTGGTTGCCGCCTAAAGCCTCGATATCATTGTTACGTAATTACGTATTTAATATATTGAAGTCTTCAAAAATATTCATTTTACAAAAGATAACACCAGGCGATTTGCCCAATTCACACTAAAAAACTTGTATTGTTATGATTCTATACAAACAAACACACCCCAGTCCCTAACTCTCGCTACCTGCTCCAACCAAAGTCCCAAAAATCAGCTGGTGGACAACCGCCATATTGTTATTTAGCGACTTAAACAAGGGTCCACTGGTACTTAAATTTGACAGGACTTAATAAGCATATTAGCAATTGATTAACGTTAAACAACGTTTTTAAGTCAGAAATATTTTAAAATGGCTCTTAAGTGCTACTTAAAATTTAAGTAACGTTTATAAGTAAGGCTGTAAAATTTTAGGGTAGTTAATGATAAACAGCTTTAACTACTTAAATACCTATACAGTTGGAAACAAACAATAAAGAATACATAGAACTTCTGCCACAGAATAGATAATTTAATGGTTTATATTAAAGTCAAATTAATCATATTTAAAAATAAAATCGGTCAAGAGCGAGTCGGACTCGCGCACCGAAGGTTCCGTACTATCATGATTCCGCACCATCAAACCACACTGCAGAGTAGAATAATAAAATTAGTATTGCAGTTTTAGGTCAGCGTCATCTCTTGACTGATAGTGGAACTAATTAATGTCATCTTAAACTATTCCAAATTTCAAGTTGATACCATTAGTAGTTCTCGAGATATCCAGCTGTTACAGACAGACAGACTGAGTCACACCATAAGGGTTCCTTTTTTACCATTTTGGTACGGAACCCTAATTAAGCGCTTTCAAATCATTATTCTACCACTACCACCAATTCAAGACATTTTTAATGAAATTACATAATTATTATTAACAAAAATATATTTGTTAATCCAGTTTCATTCCGGATTTTTTCTTTACGTAAAAATGAATGTTGAAAAAATTCAATTGTATTCACTTACTATGATATGATTAAGCAGGATTATCAATTATGCTATAGAGTTCTCTGACAAAGTGGTATCTTTGTAAAAAAAACCGGACAAGTGCGAGTCGGGCTCGCCCACCGAGGGTTCCGTACAGACCTTACATCTATACATAAAATAGTTTTTTTTTTTTTCAGTTTTTTGGAATGTGCTCATCAAGGCCTTTCATTTGATACCCATATTGCAAAAAAAAATTACCTTTCGTTTTTTTTTTTTTTTTCAGTTTTTTGGAATATGCTCCTTGATGAGCATATTCCAAAAAAACTTTTCAAAAAACTTACATTTGATACCCATAGGTAATGTAAAAAAATTTTTTTCGTTTTTTTTTTTTTTTTTATCTTTTTGGAATGCGCTCATCAAGGCCTTTCATTTGATACCCATATTGCACCAAAACAGTTTGTTTTCGTTTTTATTTTTTTTTTCAATTTTTTGGAATGTGCTCATCAAGGCCTTTCACTTGATACCAGTACCCTTAGCACGAACAGCTATCGAGAAAAAAAACGCGCGTAAAATTACTCGATAGAGATTAAAAATAATGTTCGAATTTCCAAGCATTTTTGAGAAAAAATAAAATAATTACAAACCCACCGCACCTGTTTATACAGGTGTGTACAATACAAGTACTGTTGATTGTCAACAGATGGCGCTGTATATCAATAGTACACTGTATAATGTTCTGTGAAATGGTTTTATCTATCGCAATGTTATTAGAGAAAATGGGTGTATTCCGACAGGACCCTTTGGTTGTGTGAAGCCGAGACTTTTATTGTAGTGGTGGCTACCTCGGCTGACCTTACCGAGTCATCATCATCATCATCATCATATCAGCCGCACGACACCCACTGCTGGGTATAGGCCTCCCCCAAGGATTTCCACGACGATCGGTCCTGCGCTTCCCACATCCAGTGGCTTCCGGCAACCTTCACCAGATCGTCGGTCCACCTTGTCGGGGGCCTACCCACGGAGCGTCGTCCGGTGCGCGGTCGCCATTCAAGAACCTTTCCGCCCCAACGGCCATCGGTTCTTCTCGCTATGTGTCCAGCCCACTGCCACTTTAGCTGGGCAATCCTTCGAGCGATGTCGGTTACTTTAGTTCGCCTGCGGATCTCCTCATTTCTGATTCGATCACGCAGGGAAACGCCGAGCATGGCTCTCTCCATTGCACGCTGGGTGACCTTGAGCCTCCTTATGAGACCCATAGTTAGCGACCACGTTTCACTGCCGTAAGTCATCACTGGCAACACACACTGGTCATAGACTTTCGTCTTGAGACACTGCGGTAAATCGGACACGAAGATTTTTCGGAGCTTCCCGAATGCTGCCCATCCGAGTTGGATTCGACGAGAGATCTCCTTCTCAAAGTTGGACCTACCTAACTGGACTGCCTGTCCTAGGTATACATAATAGTCAACAACTTCAAGTGTAGTGTTCCCAACATTTGTTGGGAACACTACACTTGGGAACCTTACCGAGTAAACTGTCTTAATTATACTTGGTGCCAAATGCTCCAAGCAACATTGGAATGCGATGCACCCGCATTTTAATGTAAACTGAATCAATCTACCACTGAACTATTCAACACTTGACACTGGCAAAAATTACTTCCAAGAAGAAAGTAGATTGCCAAAACAAAAATAAGAAGAAGAAGACCCCCGTCATACAGCGTGACATACCGCCATGTTGCGAAAATATTTAGAGCCAAATTTATTACTTATTAATTTTATTTTTAAAAGTAATTAACTATATCAATATTTGAAAGGATCTGAATAATTAATAATAATAAATATTGATATTTTAAAAAGAATTAGTGGCGCGATTATTCCAAAAGTAATTAGAAGTTAAACTATGACCGCGCATACCGTTGTTTCACCAAGATGATTAATAATTACGTATTTTAATGACCATATTTTTTATGATTTAATTACAAATATACAGTTTTCAGATTTATTCCTGTAAGTGTAGTATAAGACGCTATTACCTGCCAAATTTCATAGTTCTAGGTCAACGGGAAGTACCCTATGAATTTTGATTCCTTTGAGAGTATCGAAAATGCGTTTTTTGCGCCCTAAACGGCAGTATCTTTTTTTTACGTTAACTTAGAAGTTTGATTTTTTTACAGCTTCAAGGGCCTGTAGACTTTAGTGTATGGATTAAATTTCAATTCGATACCTCCACGCGTTTCCGAGATAAAGGGTCTTGACAGACAGACGGACGGACAGACAGACAGACGGACAACAAAGTGATCCTATAAGGGTTCCGTTTTTTCCTCTTGAGGTACGGAACCCTAAAAAGTTGTATAACCCACTATATTCAAAAAGAACAACCAAATTAAATTATTTTTTTGTGTGTTCACTTCACATTCATGAAATTTATATCGGAAACATAAAAACAATAAAGAACAATATTTCGCATTGTTTACTTGGATTTGTATTGGGTAGAGTTTTTGTGGTTTCAGCCTACTGAAAATCGATGAATTTTGTCCAATACTTTACTATAAGTACAAATATATTTTTCATAATCTTTTGTTACGTTTTTGGACATTTTTTAGCCTTAGCTTTATTGTTTGAGTTATTTATACTCCCAGCGATTTCTTTTCATTAAAATGCAAAAAAGATTTTCAAAAAAGATAAAATGTAGATAAATATTACTTTTTCAAAACAAAATCTTGCTCCATTTTTTAAAGTACTACGACTCCTGTAAGAAAAAAATATGCTCGGATAAAAGTATTAAATATTACAATTTTGTTTGAAAACTGAAATAGAATAGAATGTATTCTTTAGCACTATTCAATAACAAGGCGACCTACATTTTCTATATGTAGCAAGAAAAACTTTAGGGAAAATGCAGGAATACAAGCGGTAAAAACTTATTTCCAAACGACGGCTATCGGAGTTAAAAATCCAATATCGTGTGGATTGTGAGAAGTAGTCACAAGTTATGCAGGGATTAATTTAAAAAAATCGGCTACAAAGTCATTGCGGGCAAAGATTTAAATTAATAAAAGCCGTATATTTAACGTTAATTTGTACACTAAATTGAACAGCTTTCATTTAATTTGTTTGTACAAAAAATAATAATTTAATTTGTCTCTTTATATCTGGGACACGCCAGTAAGCAGGTTTATACTTCAAATAATATTTATATGGAAATTGGATTAGCAGGGTCCATCGCTTATGGATAACAAGAGATATTGGGTTTTAGTATGATTATAAAAATACAATTCTCTGGACCAGTAGATTTCAGTAGATCTGTCCGTCGTTTTTTGATTAAATACATACATTTCTTTTAGCGCCATATTTTGTGTTCCACTGGTCATTAAAACTTGAGATTGATATTTTAGGCATGATTTAATTAATATATTTTAATGTTAGAATAAAGTAATTCACCTCTCAAGCTTACGCTACACTAGACATGAAATAAAACACTTTTTAAATACTAAATAAAAAATTCAATCAAATACAAACTAATTATCAAAGTACCATGGGCAACAGCGTCGCTTAACCACTGCTAAGGTTAAAATCGCTTGCTCGCCGCGCCCGCTGTCACATACGTTTAGTTCGTGCAGGGGCGATACGCGCGCACACGAATTTTGTTGCAAACTGGATGCGAAAGTCCGTTTGTTTATTTATTTGTTTGTTACGCCTTCACGTCCTACCTACTGGAAGCGATCATCATGAAATTTTACATACACGTTGTCAGAAGGACCTAGGGTACCTTACATTCAGAAAATAGTACATTATGAGACAAGTTAGCTTATGTTGGTCATTGCACACAAGGCTGTGGGTTGCAGGCCGAGCCGCAGGCGAGGGCGTAACTCAGCCGAGTGTGCAATGAGTAAAAGCTCACGAGTTTCATACGACGTTTTTCAACACATTTGCGAGGAAAATACAAAGTAATTTACCACACAGTAACAAAAACGACAAAAACAAAATATATGACAATTATGGGAAAAGGCGCGTAAGTTTTTTTTTTGTTTTTTTCACACGCCCAATGCAAGAATATTTTGCGAACAAAGGGATGAGTGAGTGTACAGCCTACTTCAAAACTATAATTTTAAGTGATAAAATGCAAATATTTTAATATTTTATAACAAAATATTATGAATTGTGAATAATTTTATAATAATAAATATTTGTTTGACTTAATTAAAGAGTTACACATTTATTTATTTCAAAAATGAATATGAACTTTCAGCGGCATAAAACCCCTTTGTTGTTACTAAAAAAAAATAACTGTATAACCCAGTTAAATTGGGAATGCTCTGTTTACTCGCATAGAACTTGCAGTAAGGTACTAATTTAACTTTGCAGGGATAATTCTATAACAACCTAGTGTTTTATATATTATTGCACGCGTTTGTTATAGCTCGGTTTATGGCCCTAAAAGCGATGTATTAGGCCTCACTTTACGAGCAAGTGTGTTGAAAAAAATATTGTTTCCTAGGGATAGCAAATTCTTTTTCCACGATGACGAAATCGCGGGCGGCTGCTAGTATTTCATAAAATTAATTGCTAATAAGTTATTATCACTGGTGTGAAAACTTTGTGCGATGCTATTAAGAACTTTATCTACACCCATGCTTTAAATCCTCTGTAAGGGGTTCTGAAACAGCTTACTGCCATCATTACAATATCCCGAGCGAGAGCTGGTCCTGCAGCGCCGCGCGCCCACGCGCGAGCGTTGCATTATGAAATTCAGTACAACATTATAACACTCTTGCGGAAGACATAATGACGAGGAGGGAGAGGAAAGTCAAAGTCAAAGACAAAGTCAAAGTCAAAAATGTATAGAGGATACATATCATGGGTTTAAATAAATATCATGGGTGTTTTTAATCCATATGTATTAAAATATTGTTTGTTTCCCTAATAAAAATAAGAAAAAAAAAATGGGTGTAGATAAAGTCTTGTATGCAACTGTACATAATTAGGTATTAAAACACTCATGTGATACTATTATCACACGAGGCGAATCGTGTTTTAATACCCCTCGTTATAGTACAGTTGCATAAATAACTATTCTTCTACTCCACAGATTTTGGTTGAAGACTTGGCACGGAGTCCAAGTCACCGAACATGTAGAGGTTGCAACAATTAACCATGTATAATTTAGTTGCGCGAAATATTCCTAATACGATTTAAATTAGTTGCCATTAACACTAATACCTAGTTTCAGACATTAACATGATAAATGTTGAAGTTTTCTAACAAATCGCAGTACCCGGTCGTGCCTTCCGTGCCCGTAAATGAACGCAACTTTACATATAACTATACACACGCTAGTAAATAAACGACTTTAACGTGATCAAGCAAAATTTACGAATTAGGGACACATCATTTTTTTAGTTTTGTTAAACATTTTGACCTAATACTTTAATTAACGAGCTATTATAAGAATCGCAATTCACACTTTGTCACCCAAATACAGTCGGCCCGTGAAAATGTTGAGCACTTTGGTACTGCGTCTAATTAAGTAACAGATAATAAGGCATGTTAGTATTATATTACTTGTCAATATGACATGGTTCTAAGTATTTAACATGTTTACGGGCCCTTAGTTTTCTTTATTAGCAACGAGTGCTACAGTTAAGAAGCGGATGAAAGTATTTCAAAGATAGCTGATTGCTCCAACTCTCGAAAGATCAAATTTTAATATTGACTTTGATTTATACAGGGTCTAAAGCTCTGCGATACTGAACAGAATGCCTATTGCATCGCGATAAGCGTACGATGTTTGTCCCATTCCGTGGCACTATTAAATAACGAATAAATAAATAAATAAATGCTTGGACAGTTTCACACAGCGCCATCTAGCCCCAAACTAAGCAAAGCTTGTAATATGGGTGCTAGACAACTGATATACTACTTATATACTTTTTAAATATATACTTATTATTCACAGTAACACCCAGACCCGTCACAGAAATTAAAATTCATCATTTCAATTTCTGCCCGGCCGGGAATCGAACCCGGGACCTCTTGCGTGGTAAGCGGCATGTTGACCACTGCACCACTCAGGTCGTCGCATAGTTCAATATGTAAATTGAACGACAAATTGCGTCCGACTATCGTGTTTTTTTTTTTTGTAATAGGCCTTCAGAGTCTATGCAGATGAACGCTGGTAATTACTTAGCCGTCATCACGTCATTTCGGATCTTCTGACTATCGTTCGAAGCAATATTTCGTACCTATTTTCGTGTAACGTTAGAGCACTTGTATAGAAAATTAGAAACTTCAGATAAGTACCAAGAAAATTGAATATTGTCGGACGGTGATAGATAGGGTTTTAAAGTGAAAACCTTTTTATGAAGGAAAATACGTATAATTTATATTCTTTGATTTCCTGAAAAAGACACGTTGGCAGAATCTGAATACGATCAATAAGTTAAGATAAATAATATTATTAGAAAAATACTAGAAAATATCGACTCGCCCGTACCACCACAGACGGGCTACGGGTGATTATTATCTTAATATAAAAATAGCATTGTGAATTGTGAATGCCTAAAATCTAAAAATTCAATAACGATTAATAAATTTCTGCGGTCGATACTAAAAAATTCACAATTTTCTGCCAGCTTAATTAAAGAACAAAAAAGATAAGTAGTTTTTTAGGGTTCCGTACCTTAAAAGGAAAAAACGGAACCCTTATAGGATCACTTTGTTGTCCGTCTGTCTGTCCGTCCGTCTGTCTGTCAAGACCTTTTATCTCGGAAACGCGTGGAGGTATCAAATTGAAATTTAAACCATATACTAAGGTCTACGGGCCCTTGAAGCTGTAAAAAAATCAAACTTCTAAGTTAACGTAAAAAAAGATACTGCCCTTTAGGGCGCAAAAAACGCATTTTCGATACTCTCAAAGGAATCAAAATTCATAGGGTACTTCCCGTTGACCTAGAACTATGAAATTTGGCAGGTAATAGCGCCTTATACTACACTTACAGGAATAAATCTGAAAACTGTATATTTGTAATTAAATCATAATAAAATATGGTCATTAAAATACGTAATTATTAATCATCTTGGTGAAACAACGGTATGCGCGGTCATAGTTTAACTTCTAATTACTTTTGGATTAATCGCGCCACTAATTCTTTTTAAAATATCAATATTTATTATTATTAATTATTCAGATCCTTTCAAATCTTGTTATAGTTAATTACTTTTATAAATAAAATTAAAAAGTAATAAATTTGGCTCTAAATATTTTCGCAACATGGCGGTATGTCACGCTGTATGACAGGGGGTCTTCTTCTTCTTATTTTTGTTTTGGCAATCTACTTTCTTCTTGGAAGTAATTTTTGCCAGTGTCAAGTGTTGAATAGTTCAGTGGTAGATTGTTTCAGTTTACATTAAAATGCGGGTGCATCGCATTCCAATGTTGCTTGGAGCATTTGGCACCAAGTATAATCAAGACAGTTTACTCGGTAAGGTTAGCCGAGGTAGCCACCACTACAATAAAAGTCTCGGCTTCACACAACCAAAATCTCGCCTATTTCCATTATCCCACATATTGTTCAGTCAATATTTGTATGAGAATCCATTACTAACGTGTAATAATGGATTTTCATACAAAAATTGCCGGCGTCTGTCCAGTAATGTTTCTATTAAAACTCATTACACTCGTGTAGTTCAGAAATGGAGCGAACTTTTCAATGAAACACAATTAATATAGGTATCAAATGTCGCCTTGATGAGCGAGCACATTCCAAAATTTTTTTTTTAATATTCGGTATACTGGTATCACGTGGAAGGCCTTGATGAGCACATTCCAAAAAATTGGAAAAAAAAAACGAAAAAAAACTGTTTTGGTGCAATATGGGTATCAAATGAAAGGCCTTGATGAGCGCATTTCAAAAAGATAAAAAAAAACGAAAACACAATTTTTTTCAATACCTATGGGTATCAAATGAAAGTTTTTTGAAAAGTTTTTTGGAATATGCTCATCAAGGAGCATATTCCAAAAAACTGAAAAAAAATTAAAAACGAAAGGTAAATTTTTTTTGCAATATGGATATCAAATGAAAGGCCTTGATGAGCACATTCCAAAAAACAAAAAAAAAAACAAAAAAAATATTTTTTTTTTGCAATATGGGTATCAAATGAAAGACCTTGATGAGCACTTTCCAAAAAACTGAAAAAAAATAATGAAAAACTGGAAATAAATGAAAAAAAAAACGGATTTGTTTTTTCAATATGTGTATCAAATGAAAGGCCTTTATGTGCATATTCCACTTTCCATTTTCTTTTTTCAATTACTGTAAGTAATTTAAAATTAAAATAAAAAGCTTAAAACTTTTAAAACTAAAAAGTTAAAAGTTTAAAAGTACTACACAAGCCTTGGCCGCATCTAGGCATTGATGGACTCACGTATATTCTTCAATGCCAGTCTTGAGTGCCGCTGCAGTAATGTACTATTCCATTTCAAACCTTCGCCCGTGGTCAATTCTTTGTCGTAATCCCTGGAAGGGTTATTTTCTACGTGGCGATAAAGGATTTCAAATGGTTATCTATATATAGTAGTCTGCAGAACGGATTTTGATGGTATTTTTTTACAGTTTGGTAGCTTGGAGTCCAACTTATAATCTAAGCAATTTTTCACATAATTCCGGTAGGTAGAACCTGGGATAAAGCTTGAACTCTCCGTAGTACAGTTTTCATATAAAAAACTAATAACTACCAACCACTTTTTTTCAAAATATTTCCTTTGTTCTATAGCGTTACCGACACAACTTTTCTATAGCTTTATTTTATGTATAGATGTAGGTCTGTACGGAACCCTCGGTGGGCGAGCCCGACTCGCACTTGTCCGGTTTTTTTTGATAGATGGGGCTTTTTGATTTTTTCTGCCTTGGAGAAATAGACGAGGTGGGGGAGTCAAAACGACGATAGACAAAAGTTATAAAAAGCCATCTATCGAGATTTCTTTGAACTTTTTTTTCCTTTTAAAATCCAAAATTATTTTGATTAACTTATTCAGTCTAGGTTACAAGCACTTGTGAATGTCATAGAAGCTACGCCATCGGTTCGCAAACCGTAAGCGGGAGACCTTGTAACGAGAAGAACCGGCAAGAAACTCGTCAAGTGGTGCTTTTTCTTCCTGTATATTCCATACAGAGTCGTCAACATTCAAAAATGACCTCCACATTTAAAGTGAGGTCATTTTCCATCACAATAATTAACAAAAGTTTACACGCAAAGGGTAGGTTGAAATTAATTACCTACTATTTTTATTATCCTTACTGATATTATAAATGCGAAAGTCCGTTTGTTTATTTGTTTGTTACGCCTTAAAGTCTTAAACACTGAACCGATCATCATGAAATTTTGGGTACACGTTGTCAGGGGTTCAGAGAAGGACATAGAGTACCTTTTATCACGAAAAAAGTACTTAATGTTCCCGAAGGATAGCAAAAAACCTTTCCACGCAGACGAAGTCGCGGGCGGTCCCTAGTTATTTATATTTTGGTTTTGGAAAATCGCCCATTCATTTTCATTTAAATAGTAATTATTAAATTTTTACCGGCAAAGAATTTCACTACGACAAAGGAAATTCGGCTTTAAACTGTAGAACAGCTTTTTCCGGTTGAAAACTACACATGAAATTTGAATGGCGGTCTTGAACAAAGTGCCTATTTTAGGCACAAGCACTTGGAAAAATGAGCTTGAATATGAAATAGTAGTTTATGATACAAGGTTGGTAAAGAGGTTTTATTAAAAACCTTAACAACCGTGTGCCATACAATACAACGTTTTTCAATACATTTGCGAGAAAACATTATAAGTACTCCTAAAATTATCTATAAATAATCTATAAACATAATAAAACAGTGAATTCTAAATATTTGTGCGTGAATTACGCAAAAACCACTGAACCAATTTTGATGGGCTTGTCACAGTTTGGTAGCTTAGGTCCAACTTAAAATGTAAGCTATGTTTCATAAAATTCAGGTGGTTGGAACCAGGGAAACAGCTTGAACTCTCCGTAGTTACTAGCTTTCATACACTAAAGAGGTCATTTTAAACTGGTCACCATATTTTTTTACTGTCCACGCAGATGAAGTCGCGGGTGGAAGCTAGTAGATTTGAATTGAAAAAAATGTACGTAAATAAATCCGCACGACGCCAGCGTGCGGTAAAATGAACTTTCCGCTGTACTAAACCGTAAACAAAAACGCACGGCGTGCGGTAAAATCAACTTACCGTACACTGCACTGTCATCCTAAGCTCACATTTTCGAGCAACGGTTTTGAAAAAATCATTACCTAGCAATTTAGAACTCCATAAACACTCGAACGGTTAAATAAATGTCAATAAAATATCTAACAATATTCAAGTTGAAAACGAAGTCGTTGACCTGAATTTGGTTATGTACCCGTATGATTGAACGTGCTTAATTACTGATTCGAAAACCGGGCTGTATAATTGGTGGTAGGGATACTGGTACTAGAATATCATCTTCATGGAAGTACTAAGCCGGATAATTTGTACAAAATCGGGATAGCTATCGAAGTAGGTATATTAAACATGGGCAAGTTTTATTTTTTACATAGGTATGCATTAAATGCGACTTAAATATACTAGCTAGTACAGTAACCATTTATTGTATGCATCTTGACAAATATAGCAAATTTGGAAGAGAGCAGAAAAAAGAGAGAGTTAATCTACTTAAAAAGATTTTTCTATAATTGCTTAGCTTTCTTTATTCCCAAATAATACGGTCTATTATCCGGGAATAGGAAATTCAAGATTATAATAATATGTTTTCGACTTCCGTATGCTTTTGTATAAAATATCTTTATCGCATTATCGGAATTACAATATTGGGTATTGCCAGAAAACTCAGGAGTAAAGGGTTTCGCAAATATATTTTTTTGCTTCGTAATTTTTGATTGGTTGTTCGTTGTCTCGTTATTCGAAGTATTTTCACGTAGAAAATATTGATCATATTATAAGCTTTATAAGAGACCAGAAAACCTATTCCCAGTGATTGAATCCGTGATCGTGCATACCGTGCCGTTACTGTTATTTTATAGGAACACCACGTAGATGGTGAAATAAAAAGTAAAATAAAATAAAATTTCACCCCTCCCACTAGAGACTCGGTAGCATAATTGGTCAGTGCATTAAGTCGGAATTCCAAGGGTGCGGGTTTGAATCCCGTCTGAGCTGCTATGGGTGAGTCGATTTTTTCGAGTATTTTTTCTGTTAAATTAATAATCTTAATATTAAAATAGCATTGTGAATGCCTAAAATCTAAAATTCAATAACCACGTAGGTGCAGAACAGAAGGGTTGGTTTCAGTTTGTACGCTTTTTAGTGTTCCGTACCTCAAAAGGAAAAAACGGAACCCTTATAGGATCACTTTGTTGTCCGTCTGTCTGTCCGTCCGTCCGTCTGTCTGTCAAGACCCTTTATCTCGGAAACGCGTGGAGGTTTCGAGTTGAAATTTAAACCATATACTAAGGTCAACGGTCCCTTGAAGCTGTAAAAAAATCAAACTTCTAAGTTAGCGTAAAAAGAAGATACTGCCGTTTAGGGCGCAAAAAACGCATTTTCGATACTCCCAAAGGAATCAAAATTCATAGGGTACTTCCCGTTGACCTAGAACTATTAAATTTGGCAGGTAATAGCGTCTTATACTACACTTACAGGAATAAATCTGAAAACTGTATATTTGTAATTAAATCATAAAAAAATATGGTCATTAAAATACGTAATCATTAATCATCTTGGCGAAACAACGGTATGCGCCAAAGAGAATGTAAAAATAACTAGTGGTATGCGCGGTCATAGTTTAACTTCTAATTACTTTTGTGATAATCGCGCCACTAATTCTTTTTAAAATATCAATATTTATGATTATTAATTATTCAGATCCTTTCAAATATTCTTATAGTTCATTACTTTTAAAAATAAAATTAATAAGTAATAAATTTGGCTCTAAATATTTTCGCAACATGGCGGTATGTCACGCTGCATGACAGGGGGTCTTCTTCTTCCTATTTTTGTTTTGGCAATCTACTTTCCTCTTGGAAGTAATTCTTGCCAGTGTCAAGTGTTGAATAGTTCAGTGGTAGATTGTTTCAGTTTACATTAGAATGTGGGTGCATCGCATTCCAATGCTGCTTGGAGCATTTGGCACCAAGTATATCAAGACAGTTTACTCGGTAAGTTCTGCCGAGGTAGCTACACTAAAAGACTCGGCTTCACAAATATACACCAATATAGATATCAAATGTCGCCTTGATGAGCGAGCACATTACAAAAAAAAAATTTAATATTCGGTATACTGGTATCACGTGAAAGGCCTTGATGAGCACATTCCAAAAAATTAAAAAAAAAATTACAAAAAAAATGTTTTGGTGCAATATGGGTATCAAATGAAAGGCCTTGATGAGCGCATTCCAAAAAAAAGAAAAAAAAAATAAAAACCCAATTTTTTTTTTTACAATATGGGTATCAAATGAAAGGCCTTAATGAGCATATTCCAAAAAACTGAAAAAAAAAATAAAAACGAAAGAATTTTTTTTTGCAATATGGTTATCAAATGAAAGGCCTTGATGAGCACATTCCAAAAAACTGAAAAAAAATGGTTTTGCATTATGGGTATCAAATGAAAGGCCTTGATGAGCACTTTAAAAAAAATGTAAAACTGAAAATAAATGAAAAAAACCGGATTTTTTTTTCAATATGGGTATCAAATGAAAGGCCTTTATGTGCACATTCCTTTTTCCATTTTCTTTTTTCAATTACTGTAAGTAATTTAAAATAAAAATAAAAAGCTAAAAAAATTAAAACTAAAAAGTTAAAAGTTTAAAATTACTACACAAGCCTTGGCCGCAACTAGGCATTGATGGACTCACGTATGTTCTTCAATGCCTGTCTTGAGTGCCGCTGCAGTAATGTACTATTCCATTTCAAACCTTCGCCCGTGGTCAATTCTTTGTCGTAATCCCTGGAAGGGTTATTTTCTACGTGGCGACAAAGGATTTCAAATGGTTATCTATACAACGTGTAACAAATAGGGGGTATCAACCCGAAAGGAGGTCAATGTACTCGTGAATCTGAACACCTTCCAACAGAAAAAAAAATTAAAATCGAAAAAAAATGTTGGTCTCTCCATAGAAAAATTGAATTTGCCGCCAACATTTTGTATGGAGAGTTCATTTTTAGGGTTCCGTAGCCTAAATGGCAAAAAACGGAACCCTTATAGATTCGTCATGTCTGTCTGTCTGTCTGTCTGTCTGTCCGTATGTCTGTCCGTATGTCACAGCCACTTTATTCCGTAAGTATTAAGACTACACAGTTGAAACTTGGTAGGTAGATGTATTCTGTTAACCGCTTAACGAATTTAACACAAAAATAAGAAAAATTAAAGATTAAGGGGGGGCTCCCCATACATGGAACTGAAACTGAAAAAATTTTTTTTCTTCAAACCAACACGTGTTGGGTGTTTATAGATAGGTCTTTAAAAATGACATTGAGGTTTCTAAGACAACTTTTTCTCAAAGTCAACCGTTTGAAAGATATTCATCGCCAAAGTGGTAAAATGTGTGTCCCCCCCCTTTAACTTTTGAAATAAGAAAGTGAAAAATCTAAAAAAAATATATGCTGTAGATCTTAATAAACACTTTCAACCAAAATTAGTTTGAACGAGATATAGTAATAAGTTTTTGAGATATAGCACATTTTCCAAAACCGCAAATATAACTTTGTCATTCATACCAACACTGTGAAAAACAAAGTTATTTTTACAGACGAAAAATTATAGGTGGTATTAAATATGGTATGGTATAAGGTAACTACGGAACCCTATGGCGCGTGGCCCGACACGCACTTGGCCGGTTTTATTTTATTTTATTTGAATTTTTTTTTTCTACTGGAATGTTTTCAATTTCACGAGTACATTGACCTCCTTTCGGGTTGATACCCCCTTTCTGTTACACGTTGTATATAGCAGTCAATTCTAAATGTTTTGGCGCAAATCACTCAACAACTGCTGAACGGATTTTGATGGCATTTTTTACAGTTTGGCAGCTTGGAGTCCAACTTATAATCTAAGCAATTTTTCACATAATTCCGGTAGGTAGAACCTGGGATAAAGCTTGAACTCTCCGTGCGTAGTACAGATTTCATATAAAAAACTAATAACTACAAACCACTTTTTTTCAAAATATTTCCTTTGTACTGACACAACTTTTCTATAGCTTTATTTTATGTATAGATGTAGGTCTGTACGGAACCCTCGGTGGGCGAGCCCGACTCGCACTTGTCCGGTTTTTTGGTTACGTCTCGCTGTTTAGTACGTCAAAGGGTTATTTAAAACGCACTGATTGCGTTATGCTTTTTCTTTTCACACACACGTTAACGCGTGCGCTTAAACCTTCGGGCTTATCGTCACTTAATATAAAGAAGAAAGAAAAAAAAAGAAATACATTTATTTTGAACAACACACAACGATACACAACATTACAAAGACAAACATTGTGCATCGTCGCATGATGTCAAAACTGTACTCGGCTCAGTAAAAGCAGCAGGCTAGGCCTGCTGCACTGATATTCTGTCGAGCACAGTAATGACATCAGGACCGAAAAACACAGACTTTTACACAAAAAACATTTTTTTACACATTAAAAAAAAGTTAAATGAAGTACAAAAATTAGCACAGTGATTGTACTATTATGTATTCTGTGACAGTGCCCTTAGTCTGAGGTAGGTGAGGATCATCTCACTCAAGGTGAGGTGAAAGCCAAGCACACTACCCCTTTGTGAGTGAGCGTTTTGACCGCCTAATAAAGATAATTACTTTTAAAAATTTAGTATTACCAAACAAACTGTAGCAGTTCTTGAAGAAGTTTGGGGCCAGTGCGCTTGCCAGGCCGAGCAGTCCCTGAGGCACCTCGGTGGAGAGGAACAGCCCCAGCACGGCCAGCAGCATGCGCGTCGTCCTGTCAGTGCGGCTCGACCGACGCGCGCACGCCTCCTCCACAGCTAGGCACTGTTTTTCAGGCTGTAACGAGAAATAACACATACCTATTTGATAACTGTGTACATACATTCCCGCAGTAGTTTTTTTTAACATATCGAGGGTTTACTGGCAAAAAACCAACTAAGTGCAACTGTTGTCAATTCGAGAAAAATGCTTTTGATAGTTTGAAAAATTACAAATCATTGTAGATACTTTGTGCAGATTTGATAATAACTTTTTTCAACCATCATTTAAACATTTACTTATAGATTTTTGAGAAAAAAATTGATTACTTATAGTAAATAGTTTTGTTGAAAATTTCACAATAGTGCAAATGTGGATCATTTAGCTGGTTTATGACATAAACCAATTAACCAGATAAAAATGATGATTATAAAATTTTCTACAAAACTATTATATGTAGAAATTTCGCAATAGTACAAAAAGTGGATCATTTAGCGGGTTTATGTAAAACGACTAGGAGCATTTATTCGGGTTTTCCTGCTGTAGGTTGAAGCATGGACCAAGGATATTTGTATTCAGAGTAACGATGGTTAAGGGATTGTAGTATATTATCACAGACGAAAAAAAATATCTGGAAAGATATTTCAATTGAATGTCGAGGTAATTCCTCACATTGGTGAAATAACGCTGGCTTACAGCATAAGAGTTTAGGATATACTAGGAAAAATTCGACGATGTCACTAGTGACTCGGTAGCTCAGCGGTCAGAGCATTGGACCGGATATCCAAAGGTCGCGGGTTCGATTCCCGTCTGAGTATTGATCTGGTGCGAGTCGTATTTTTTCTAGTATATTATTTAGTATTGTTTAAAAATAGCATTGTAAATGCAAAAATCCCAAATTAAAAAAAAAAATACTTTGGCCTAATAAAGGGCTCAAACTGTTTTTCTGGGGCATTTTTTAGCTTAACCCTGCACATACACGGTTATCATATCACATTTAATATCTCCTTCATTATTATTCCTATCAAATAGCCGGTTTTACCGGAGGAACAAGAAAATAAACTGTGTCGAATATTTAACTCATTTTCACATAAAATTGCAGATAGGTGACTGTAAACCACCAGTAAACCCTCGATATTATAAGATAATCCAGCTGTATATATAGCGACTTTGCAGCATTCTATTTAACGTTTCTTATTGAACTTTCTTTTTAAATATGTTTACCATTCTCTAGATAATAAAATAACTGTATTGGCTATTTGTTTGTAACACAAAGCACTTCTGAACTTTAAGAAGATACGTTACGTATGAAGCCTACGGGCGAGAGACCCTTGTAATGTGAAGTACCATGCCAGGAAGTCAACAAGGCTTCTCTTATATAATATTGTCTGTTTCTCTGTGTGTGTTATCGTACGAAGGTGAACGATGCTTTTAACGATCCAATTGAAGTCCGTTGTACCTTTTCTAGTGTTTTTTCATTTTCAGCTTTGGTTTAAATCTGAATTTTAGGCCAGTTACCTATTCAACGTTCAGCTTTTGAATGTTTTATTTGGTAGCTTTAAATAATTGACCTTGACTACACACATATTCAAAACAAATGAAATATATTATATTATTTATAAATCTAATGCCTATAAATGACTTAAAGGCCGATACCTCAAGTATCATTACAAATGTGAAGGTTTGATGTAATGCAATATATTTCTTTGAAGAAAAAACGCCTTCATTTTTCCCGCGCCAGCGTATTACGTAGTGGATAAATCAGGCACGATTACGTTGTCGTTTGATCGGAGCGTCGCAAATGCATATATTAGCTTGAGGCGGCTGGTCTATATTTTGTCACACGTTTTCTGTAGGCGTGAACTCGTGTACACAGCTTTACAAAAATTTTTACGATTAGAAAAACATTTCATTTTGAAAACATATTTTATATAGTGGGAGCGTAGATTTTTAGGAGTTCAAGAAAAGGTTAATTTATTATAAAAGTGCAAAGAAGTCCTGCGTTGCAACTAACAAATGGGACAGAGCAAAAAGTAAATTGAAAATAATATCAGTAATTTATTTCCGTCAATTACTTACAAAATATTTGTTTTGAATACGTGTGTAGTCAATTACTAAGGTAAAATTAATGAATTTAAAAAACCAAAGTAATAAATAGAGCTGCATAGTTTTTTTCAAATAGGGAAAAAAAGACATGTGATTACAAGTAATTTACCGAGCGAGCACGAAGTGCGAGCGAAGCGTCTCTGCTTCAGCTTGGGCAAAAATTCATTCGTATGTCCGGCTATGTGTTCCAACCTAGAGGTTGCATTTCTCAACCGAATCTTGTGAAATTTTGTGAGCAGGTTCAAAAACTATATAGATTTTTTTGTCGAGCCAGTTTTTTGAAATTTTTCAAAATGGCGGAGATATGTTAAAAAAACAGATTTCAGTCCACTTTCCAGCTGTGCCTGTTTTCCTCTACAGATCTCATTTTTCAACCGATTCTCGTGAAAATTTGTAAACTAGTTTGAAAATGATATACTTACTTATTTTTTTGTCATGCCAGTTTTATGAAATTTTTCAAAATGGCAGTGATATGTTTAAAATACAGATTTCAGTCCGGTTTTCCAGCGCTGTTTGTTCTCCTCTACAGGTCGCATTTCTCAACCGATTCTCGTGAAATTTTGTAAGCAGGTTTGAAAATTGTATAGATTTTTTTTGTCAAGCCAGTTTTTCAATTGTTTTTTAAAAGGCCGAGATAGTGTAAAAAAACATATTACAGTCTGGATTTCTGGCGCTCTCTGTTCTCCTCAACAGGTCGCATTTCTCAACCGATCCCGGTGAAATTTTGTGAGTAGGTTTGATAAATATATAGAATATTTTTGTCGAGACAATTTTTCGAAATTTATTAAAATGACGGAGATATGTAAAAAAACATATTTCAGTCCAGCTTTCCAGCTGTTTGATCTCCTCTACAAGTCGCATTTCTCAACCGATTCTGGTGAAATTTTGTGAGTAGGTTCGATAATTATATAGGTATATAACTGTTTAGTCAAGCCAATTTTTTAAAATTTAAATAAAAAAATTCACCCATTTCGAAGAATGATCAAAATTAGAAGCATCATCTAGCTGCAAATACTCACGTACCTACTGTGTGCTTTGAAAACTTCATGGCGACATTTTATTTTATTTTATCGCGAGGTCTACAGCCCACGGAGCCACTAGTTAGGTTGGGACTGATCGTAATATTTACCAATGTCAAAGAAATAGGAATATTTTTTCTCATTTATAGCTGAATGAGATATCGAAAGTAAAAATGTTTTCCCTAGCAACGAATGTTTTTTTTTATTACTTGTGTCGTCTCTGATCAATTCAAATTGTTTCAATATGATTGATATAAAAATAAGTATGTTGCCATTAGTAGTGGCAATTTGAGTAACACATTGATCAACTTAATTGCAAAATAGTCCAGTTATTCAGGTAGTTTTGCATAGAAATAATTCAAGGAGTTTCGATTTCTTGTGCGTCAGATACACAGACCATACAACAAATGCAACAAATAATAAATAGTAACGAAACCACAGACTAGACTCAATAACAGTGATAGTGTTTTTAACGTAAAGGTTAAACTACTTATTAAACTTAGGGTGGATTCGATCAAACTTGAATATAAACGGAAATAACTATACCAAGAATTTATCTATTCCATAATTTTATTCTCGAGTAAAGAAATGGTCATTTTTCCATGCAACACAAAGATAAGGTTACTCTTGGGATTTTTATTCTTTCGTTGGTGAGTAAATTTGTGAATGAACGTATTATCCGGCATTGAAAATTGTCATTATTCTGCTAACGAGGCAAAGAATTGTCAACTCTATTTTGTCGCCTTGTACGTAACTGTAGCGATCAAAGTCAAATGTCAAACTAACAAACTAACAAAGTCAAATGGCACGTGGACATCATTAAAATACTCTCGGATTTTGTTGTTTCCCGCTAAATGGTGGTATATTGACTATTCTCGAATAGGCGAAATACTCTGAGAATAGTGCGTGGTAAAACGTAATCTCATTTATTCTTAGAATAATATTTATTCTCGCTTGGTCGAATCCGCTCTTACTGAAATAAACCGTACGAATGAGGGAATCAGTAACCTGTCATGTCAGTAATATGTAAATAGCCTGTTTTTAGAAAAAAAAACACAGAATTAATTTTCCAACTTAATAGGTAAAAATATTTTGATGTTGCTTTTGCCTACACTGAATTCGTGCCTCTTTTGCTTCACCCGCATAATGGAAATAGTAGTAGGTACACAAATCGTAATGCATACTAATTCCTCCTCAGTTATCTACCTAACATTTTCAATTTTATATATAACTTGGAACTAATTAAATTAGAAAGATTGGTTCTTCTCTATCTACGCCTACACTTTGTATGAACAAAATTAAATTATGCCGTTCTTGACGATATTGTATTTTGTAATATTGGATGGGTCGTTAATTTGCGACAAATGAGTAAATGTTATGATTTACAGAAATTGAAGAATTACAAGCTACCAATTTCATTACAGAACGAACAAAAGTTACATCAACCACAGAATATTGCAATACTTGAACTTATAAGGGGTATCAAAATATTCAACTTCTTATAAATAATTTAATACTTGATGAGGCTTCAAATAAAGTAATAATATAAAGCTATCTAAAAAGGTACGTCATTGAACGATACCGATGAACATACAGACAGTAGGTACCTTAAGTCTGTTCATCCTTACTTGTCTTATATGGTAAACAATCTTCACCCAACTCTTATTGAAATAATTATTTATAAAATATAACAAATGGTTTACCACCTATAGATCACGAAATAAATTGTTAGTAAATTAATAACAATTTCATAAAGTTACTCACATATTTTTAAATAACGATTTAAGTTTAAAAGACGTATGACAACTGTCAAAAACTGTTTACTAAATAAGACAAGTAAGGATGGACAGACTTTATACAGGGTCACTGGAAATATGACGTATTCCTGTTAAGAGGTTATAGATGAGGTCAAAACAAATATTTTTTGTCATGTAACTTTTTCTCAAAAAATTAATAGTTTTTGAGTTAATTGATATTAAGTATTTTTTTACCAAAAGTACGTTTTCAGACACAAAAAATTTAAAATAAAAGATAACTACTCATTCGATTCCGGATTTTTTATTATTTTCGGATAGAAAAGAATCTGAGTGTTGATAATAAATAAAAAAAAATTCATAAAATATAGGTGTTTATAAAAAAATCAATCCATAAATGCATTTTTTATTTTTATTTTTTCAAATTTTTTAGAAATAGCTTCTAATATCTATAAAAAAATCCTAGTAACTAAGCGTGCATAATATTTAAAAAACATCACCATATATTCAGCTTTCAGTTGAGGTATAGAACTTAATAATAGCTTAAATAAAAAATTAGAAATTAAGACTTAACTAAATAGCAGTCCCATTTCATGTAGCAAAATTTCCTACTTCAAGCGCTTCGGAGGTGGCCGTATTATCCTACTTATTCCATAAATGTGAAAGTTTTCTTGTTTTGATGATTGTTAATCAATCACGTCAAACGGCTGAACGAATTTGGGTGAAATTTGGCACACAGATAGTTTATAAGCCGGATTAAAACATAGGAGGATACTATTATCTTGGTTAAAGGTTCCCTAGGGATTTTCTCAAATGTAAATGCGAATGAAGTCGCGGGCGGAAGCTAGTTTGCCATAAATGATCGTGCTTTCTAAAAATACTTTCGTCTGAGTGAGTTTGAAACAGGATTATTTTCCGCCGATGAGTCAAAATTTTATACAGACAGCATCAAAAATAACCATGCATATCAGTCATTTTCAATGCCCCGCTGCTGGGGAACTGGCCTCCCTTTTGGCTTGTGGATAGATAAAGCGGACGGGCCATACCTACCACGTGGGCCCAATGTGGATTGGTCAGTGTTAACGACTGTAAATGCAGCCAGAACCAAGGGCTCATTGTAAGGTACATTGAGTTAACACCGACCAATCCACATTGGGCCCACGTGGTGGGTTATGGCCCGTCCACTTTATCCCAAAAGGAAAGGAAGGCCTGTTCCCCAGCAGCGGGTCATTAAAAGTGGCTGATATGCATGGTTATTTTTGATGCTGTCTGTTTTTTTACTCATCGGCGGAAAATAATCCTATTTCAAACTCACTCGGACGAAAGTATTTTTAGTAAGCACGATCATTTATAGCAAACTACTTCCGCCCGCGACTATATTCGCATTTACATTCGAGAAAATCCCTAGGGAACCTTTAACCAAGATAATAGTATCCCCCAATGTTATAATCTGGCTTATAAACTATCTGTGTGCCAGATTTCATCCAAATCCGTTCAGCCGTTTTGCGTGATTGATTAACAATCATCCAAACAAGAAAACTTTCACATTTATGGAATAAGTAGGATTATACGGCCACCTCTGAAGCGCTTGAAGTAGGAAATTTTTGCTACATGAAATGGGACTGCTATTTAGTTAAGTCTTAATTTCTCATTTTTTATTTAAGCTATTATTAAGTTTTATACCTCAACTGAAAGCTGAATAGATGGTGATGTTTTTAAAATATTATGCACGCTTAGTTACTAGGATTTTTTTAAAGATATTAGAAGCTATTTCTAAAAAATCTAAAAAAAATAAAAATAAAAAATGTATTTAAGGATTGATTTTTTTATAAACACCTGTATTTTATGAAAAAATTTTTATTCATTATTTACACTCAGATTCTTTTCTATCCCAATTTAATAAAAAATCCGAAATCAAATGAGTAATTATCTTTTATTTTAAATTTTTGTGTCTGAAAACGTACTTTTGGTAAAAAAATACTTAATTTCAATTAACTCAAAAACTATTAACTTTTTGAGAAAAAGTTATCTAACAAAAAATATTAGTTTTGACCTCATCTATAACCCCTTAGCAGGAATACGTCATATTTCCAGTGACCCTGTATTAATGAACTGTACTGTCCTTATGTTTGTTGAATTAAACCTTCTTTCGCATGTTATATTTATTAAATTAACATTAGAAGTTTGTCCATTTATCTCATCACTTACATAAAGCTTGAAGTGTCACAAAACTTAACGAGTAGAAGAGCTTTGAAATGTCAAACATGCATTAGGTAGGGGCCTTACAACGCCAAATACCTACACATTTTTGAACAAAGATTTCACAGAGTATTACTTGATTTAACGGTCTCAAAAAATCATGTTGAAAGTAAATACGCAAGATAAGTACCTACTCAGTTTTGTGATTGACAGAAACATTATACCTAAAAGTTATCTTGATAAAAAAAAAACGTAAAGTGACCTCCAATTTTGTAGTTTTTCATTGATGTTGCCAGCCAATAATAACACTATAGACTTGAAACTATAATAAAAAGAAACCTTAACTAGCTCTCCAGTTTTGTGATAGACAAATTTCCAAAATAAGGAATAGTTCAGTAGTTATTAATTAAACACGATAAAATTGACAATAATTTCTATAAAAAATTGCTTCCAGCGTTGTAATGCAAGCTACAGAGAATGCAGAATCATGAGGAAAGTGGATAAATTATGATGGTATAACCAATGACTTATTAATATCATTGGGTATAACGGTAAGATAGCCGGATTTCCTTTTGAAATCCATATTGTTGTTATTGTAATTATTATAAATGTGTAAGTAACTCTGTTTGTCAAATAGACAGGTAACAACTTTTACGTCTGAACACATACATACCTAACTACATTCTAATTAACCGAATTCAATATTCTATTACTTAACTGAGAAAAAACAAAAGAATACGTTTTGCATGGACTTTTATATTACGAGTATATTTTACATTGGAAAGTCCGTTTGTTTGTTTATTTGTAACGCCTTTACGTCTTACTACTCAACCGACCATCATGAAATTTCGCATACACATTGTCAGTGGTACAGAAAAGGACATAGTGAACTTTTCATCCCCAAAAAAGAACTGTTCCCGAGGTATTGAGAAAAAAAGCTCACGCAGACGGAGTCGCTGGTTAATAAATTTATAAAATATCTTGTGAAAGAATTTTATTGAGGTTTCGAATAAATGAAATGTCTGTAAATGACAGGCGGCGATATTATGAGCCTTCTGTACGATTTTTGATATGGAGCCGCATTGTTTAACGAACAAAAGGTACGAAGGCAGTGGTTATTTAATATAAAGTAATAAGAAAATACACACGCTGGATTTTAGAACATAAACATGTTTAGTTCAATGCTATTTATCGTTTGTTATTCAAATAAAAATGGTTATGTCTGAAGAGAGTATTATTTTCAAAGCATAGGTAACATTTTAAATATTTATCAGAGTGTAATAATCAAGTAAAAACTATACACCACTACAATACACACACGTTTCTCTTAAAAATAAACTTTCAACAATTTAAAGGAACTAAAAAAAAGGAATTTGCTTATTAAATCTGCGCAAATAATTTCTTCTCCCCTATTTTATTTTTCGATCTACGTTTTGCTTATACGAATTCGTCCGAGTTTCAGTTTTCAAGAGTCGAAAATTCTGGCACGCCAATGAGAGTTATGTGCACGCTAAAAGTCTAATATGGGCGTACCGTACATATTTCGTCTAACGTATTCTTGAAATAGTTGATTTTACTGCACTGACTGGTGTGTAAATATACAATACGAAAGCCGTTCAGTTAGTCATAGTATTTCTTTCACCAAAACTATTAAACCGGTAAAAAAACATTAGATCAGTCAGACCACTTGATATAAATTATTAGAGAGACTTTTATTTCTTAAGAAGTTTTGCTTTACCATAGTTTTTTGCTGGCTGCAAGGAAAGGATTTTGTTTTTACCCGACTGCAAGAAAATGGGTTATGTTTTGCGAGCGTATCTTATATGTTACGTACGTTTCCATTAAATATTCTCTATTACCTCAATCTTTTAAACGGCTGAACGAATTTTTATACTTAGTTTAAATATCGTTAGATTTGTCTTGACAGCCCAAGTTCTTAAGTACTTAAGTGACGTTAATACAAACCAACATAGTGGCTGTGAGGATGCTATTATAAGAAGAGAAAAACAGATTTTAAGAAAAAAATTATTTAAAAACCAATAAACCCGCCTGCATAAGATAAGACAATAGTCATCTTCAAAGATGTAAACAAGATCAAATATTAAAGGCAAACAAAATTACATAACATAGTTCCAGTTTACTAGATCATTATAAAAATGTACACTAAATTACATAATAGGTAGACGGTAAAAAAATATTAAGCAGTAAACATCTCTTCGCGAAGCTCGTAAAGATTGAAGTATAATTTTAGTTTCTCTCAAAATATATTTTTTTTTGTAGTGAGTTTCAGATGAGATTTTCGTCTACGAGATTTAGATAAGTATAAATAGTTTCAGACAAATCACGTGATCAGACAGATTAGTTCCAGAAGTTCCAAACTGTCTAAGCTTTAATTCCTTTGGGTTAAGACCTTTCATGTCCTTTTGATCAACCTAGCAGTCTCGGCGAAGTGAGCTTGGGAAATGTTTGTGCGCGAATCACGCAAAAACCGCTGAACGGATTTTGATGGGTTTTCCACAGTTTGATAACTTGGGGTCCAACTTCAAATTAAGCTGTTTCATCAAATGGGTAAAACCAGGGAAACTAATATATAATAATAATAATAATAATAATATTAAAAAGTTCTTTATTGCACCAAATCACAAAATAATTTCAACAAGAATTACATAACAAGAAATTGTGCATTTCAGATTTATATTATAATTATATCAGACATCAAGCAGAGCTTTCATACACTTAGGAGGTATTTAAACTGACGTGCCGGACTACAGCTGCGCCACAAAAAAAAAGTTGGAAATCTGACTTTTTGACTATGCCATGATGAAGTCTTTAGTTTGTCGGAGTTTGTCGCCAAAAACCAGAGTTTGTCGGTCTTCCGTTTAGGAGATACATGTGGCTCAGCTGTAGAGACGTCTCTACAGCTGCGCCACACAGATCTCGAAAACGGAAGGTCGTAGCGAAAATCTGATTACTTGTATGTATAGCCGTTAGTTTGTCGGAGTTTGTCGCACAAAAACCAGAGTTTGTCGGTCTAGCGTTTAGGAGATACGTGTGGCGCAGCTGTAGAGGACGTCTCTACAGCTGAGCCACACAGATCTCGAAAACAGAAGGTCGTAACAGAAATCTGATTACTTGTGTGTGTAGCCGGTAGTTTGTCGGAGTTTGTCACCAAGAACCAGAGTTTGTCGGTCTTGCGTTTAAGAGATATGTGAGGATACGCTGTGGAGACCTTTCTACCTGGATCTTGAGAACGGAAGGTCGTAGCAAAAATCTGATAACTCGAGTGTGTAGCCAATAGTTTGTCGGAGTTTGTCACCAAAAATCAGAGTTTTTCAATCTTACGTTTAGAAGATATGTGGGGATATGCTGTAGAGATATTTCTACCTGGATCTCGAGAACGGAAGGTCGTAGCGAAAATCTCACATATCTCCTTAACGCAAGACCGACAAACTCTGGTATTTGGCGACAAACTCGGTCGAACTACCGACTATAGATATGACTAATCAGATTATCGCTACGACCTTCCGTTCTCAAGATCCAGGTAGAAAGGTCTCCACAGCGTATCCTCACATATCTCCTAAACGCAAGACCGACAAACTCTGGTTCTTGGTGACAAACTCCGACAAACTACCGGCTACACACACAAGTAATCAGATTTCTGTTACGACCTTCCGTTTTTGAGATCTGTGTGGCTCAGCTGTAGAGACGTCTCTACAGCTGCGCCACACGTATCTCCTAAACGCAAGACCGACAAACTCTGGTTTTTGTGCGACAAACTCCGACAAACTAACGGCTATACATACAAGTAATCAGATTTTCGCTACGACCTTCCGTTTTCGAGATCTGTGTGGCGCAGCTGTAGAGACGTCTCTACAGCTGAGCCACATGTATCTTCTAAACGGAAGACCGACAAACTCTGGTTTTTGGCGACAAACTCCGACAAACTAAAGACTTCATCATGGCATAGTCAAAATGTCAGATTTCCAACTTTTTTTTTTGTGGCGCAGCTGTAGTCCGGCACGTTTTAAACTGGTCGTTATATTTTTCTACTGACCACGCGGATGAAGTCGCGGGTAGAAGCTAGTCTATTAAAATGTGATGACTGCATGTTATAATGTTGCCTTTAATATTTAATCTTGTTTCCATCTTTTCAGTTGACTTGTCTTTTTAGGCAGGCGGGTTTTTAATTTTTTTAAATTTATTTTTTTATTTATTTATTTTTAGTTATTATTTATATGATATACCTTTTTGAAATCCTTATAATAAGCCCTTTAATTTGACACCCATATTGCAGTATTCTAAAAAAAAAATATTTTTACCGCTACGTATAATAGCACCGTACAGCCGCCATGTTGGTTTTTTTATAACGCCACCTTCTTAAGAACACTTGGGCTGACAAGACAAATCTAACGATATGTTAATCATGGAAATCTGTTCAGCCGTTTGAAAGATATGAGGTAACTAGCGGCCGCCCGCGACTTCGTCTGCGTGGAAAGTTTTTTTGCTATCCCTCGGGAACAATACTTTTTTTCGGGATGAAAAGTACCCTATGTCCTTATCTGTACCCCTGACAACGTGTATGTAAAATTTCATGATGATTGGTTCAGTAGTAAAGACGTGAAGGCGTAACAAACAAACAAATAAACAAACAAGTGCAGTCGGGTAAAAACAAGTTGTTACATCGACTTTCATTAAAAGTTAAAGGTGATTATACCTCGTATTGGTAAATAGCGCTGCTTCATATGGATTGGAAAAACTGCAGTAATTATTTTTTAACTTAAAAAAAAAAGGTAGCTCACAGACTGGAAAAAATTACACTACCAGCAAACTGGAAAAAAATACATGCCTGAACACGATCAGTTAACAAACATGTTAATATAGGTATCTGTAACATTTAAGCAAACCAACATGCAATAATAATTAAAGCTTCTAAGTTTTTTTGTGTTTTTAATATACTTAGTTGTATGTCTCATCGATATCCGAATTAAATGCTCAAATGAACCAATAATAGTACAGTAGCCCGTAGTACATTTAAATTACCAAAAAGGTTACCGTTCGCCGTTGTGATATAGTTATTTATTACGCAATTATTTACTTTAACCCAAGTTTTACAGATCGCAACCACCAAACTATCTATATAACAATATTAATAAGAAGCTTAATATTTTTTCCCTAAACTATTTTAAATGTAAAAAAACCGTAACAGCTTGGCTTAAATCACTCGATTACATAAATATACTGAAAAATTATTAACAAATGAAAGAAGTATGTAAATTTATTTTAGCAGCATAATCAATAATGATTGGCATGAATAAATCTGAGAGATACACACACGCACACACACACACACACAAACACACACACACACACACACACACACACACACACGCACGCACGCACGCATGCAAAAATTACATAAATATTTTTTTTTCCTTTATATTGCTATGTACTTACCTATTTATTTACTTTTTTCCATTGCTTTGTTTAAATAAACTTACCTGACAGATGATGAAAATGGAAGAGCGATGGCTTCCTGATACAGGTATTTTTATACTTACTAGGAATGTCATCTCAATTTTGTAATCACTTGGTTTGTTAACGAAATAAAGCATTTTGTATTTTGTATTAACTGGTGCCTGAACTAGGTAGGGTCAGACCCCCCTGAATGGACAAGTCACCAGGCTCACTCCATCCTTCAAATTGTAACATTTGTAACTAAATTATGGTCGACAACATTGTTTTACACTGGGTGTTTAGATTATAAGAATAGAGCGATTAAACTAGTTACATGGGAATAAAGTAATTTAAAAATAAAAGAAAACGAGTATTTAATTAAGTAATGAACTATCGCAAGAAAAGTTACTATATGCATCAACTTAGGTATAGAATTATCTCGTCTACCTACATATGCGCGCATTCGTGAAATTATAATACTTAATGGTGTTATTACATTCATTATATTTGTGTTATGTAGGCTAGAATTTGTTTACAAAAATAAGAATAATGTTTTCGAGATTAGAGTGTATATTTTTTAACTGAAGTGAAGATGTCATTCTATTATTGATAATAATTGCTCTGTATCATTAATTGAGCTTTTAAGCCAGTTGGAAACGGTTTTCTTACAGGTAAATCTAGGCAAGGAATGGTATAGATTGAGCAGCTGTTCCGGCGTGAAGTGCTTTCTCACCTTTGCCAGAACGCCAAGCTTTCACTTATCTTTACTTCCTTACTAATATTATAAATGCAAAAGTCCGTTTGTTTGTTTGTTGGTTTGTTACGCTTTCATTTCTTAACTACTGAACCGATCATCATAAAATTTTATTTACACGTTGTCAAGGGTACAGAGAAGGATATAGGATACAATTCATCCCGAAAAAAGGAACTGTTCCCGAGGGATAGAGTAATAACTGTCCACGCAAATGAAGTCATGGGAAAGTCTATTGTTCCCTACCTATATAAAAAAAAATTCAACGGTTCTCATTACGTGTGGAATGGAATTTTTGGAACGGAAAGTTTATTTTACCAGTAAACAGAAAATCCTAAAACAACGGTTTGTTCTAAAATTAGACATCCGAACAAACCGAAAATGAATAGACTTAAATTGTTTAATTCATATAAAACCGGCCAAGTGCGTGTCGGGCCACGCGCCATAGGGTTCCGTAGTTACCTTATACCATACCATATTTAATACCACCTATAATTTTTCGTCTGTAAAAATAACTTTGTTTTTCACAGTGTTGGTATGAATGACAAAGTTATATTTGCGGTTTTGGAAAATGTGCTATATCTCAAAAACTAATTACTATATCTCGTTCAAATCAATTTTGGTTGAAAGTGTTTATTAAGATCTACAGCATATATTTTTTTTAGATTTTTCACTTTCTTATTTCAAAAGTTAAAGGGGGGGGGACACACATTTTACCACTTTGGCGGTGAATATCTTTCAAACGGTTGACTTTGAGAAAAAGTTGTCTTAGAAACCTTAATGTCATTTTTAAAGACCTATCTATAGACACCCAACACGTGTTGGTTTGAAGAAAAAAAAATTTTTCAGTTTCAGTTCCATGTATGGGGAGCCCCCCCTTAATCTTTTATTTTTCTTATTTTTGTATTAAATTCGTTAAGCGGTTAACAGAATACATCTACCTACCAAGTTTCAACTGTGTAGTCTTAATACTTTCGGAATAAAGTGGCTGTGACATACGGACAGACAGACAGACAGACAGACAGACAGACATGACGAATCTATAAGGGTTCCGTTTTTTGCCATTTAGGCTACGGAACCCTAATAAAAAGGGCAGAAGCTACTGAAAATTTTCAGAAGCTTTTTCCTGGGTGTGGCTTCGTAGCCCGGCCACGGTTGATTTCTCAAAATGTAGACGTCTATCAATCTAATGTATTGTTCTTTTTGCTGTACATATGAAAATATTATTATGTACCTACCTCATATAATATCATGCAACCGTGGCGTTCACCTAATTTTACTTTATTTATATCATGATATAAGTCGTGTATTGTTAATATGATTAAGGAGAGCCTCTTAATTTTACGCTTTAAGCTAAGTCAAGCCTAAATGAATCAGCCGGCACATGATTACGAAGGTGATTAAGATATGAGTTTGATATTACTCTCGAGTACTATAATATCCATGTGTTTAGTATGATGTTTTTCTAACAAAGCAGTGCGTTAATTTAATGTAAATGTTTTGATGGCAGTTACATATTAAATAGATTTATTGAATGTTCTCGTGTAGCTGCTTTAGCTAAACTTGTGTGATATTTAACAAAGATATTCATTTAGAGACTCATTAACATTTTGTAGGTAGGTATTTAAACTGTTTTAATAAAATTTGTTTTATAAAAGGAATTTCACAAAGGTTAATGAAGCATCTTTTTATGAGCGGAAAATTGTCTGAAATAAACCTACGAACAAAAAGATACAACTCGTTCATGAAAAGACTTTTTGAGAATAAAATTAACCGTTAAGGCCCTTTTATATCTCAAAGCATGAATATCCACCTTTTTTAAATGCGTTTTTCTCCATCAATATTACAGATATGGCTTTCAAAAAAATATATGTAAAACTACATTATATATCAGAGGGCACTGTGTAAGTACGTACCTATTATCTTTGTTATTTAATCTGAAAAACATAAGGAAACATTTGGAAAATCTTTTTAGTGCGAGCTACATAGGTACATAGTTGTATTTCTTGTTTAAATTGTTTATGTCATCTAAAACTACAGCATCTTTGATTTCAAAATGGTGGAACACAACCCGCATTAGGCTGTTGAATAATTTATGATCAAATGTGTTTTAGAGGGTCCAATAGGTCCCTTTTAAGTACAATAAATTACTTTAAGCTGTTATAGAAGCAGCTGCGAGGTGTAAATGTCACTTGTAAGTTCGTACAAGTGTACATACAGAATAGAAATCAGCATTGGTATTGTAGTAACTACGTAGGACCTAAGTCACTTTAACTGATTTATTTTGGAGTAGTGGTCCAACTGCTCTGTCCATCTAGTCGGACTAAGGGCCTAAAGGTACTATAAAATTTCATTCTTCGTTAACAAAAACAGACAGCCAAATTGTTCACCTCTTTATGATAAACAAATCGAATTGAAAACCAAATTATTTTTCCATTATAAAGAATGAAATAAAAAATAAAGTATCAAGGTGTACTGGCAAAGGACATACGCAGCCTTAATTTGGCAGTTTCAACCGTTTTAATACAATTAGTACACATTAATTTTAAGCTCTAGAGCTTGGTGACCTAGGTCACCGTTAGCTCGCGTTAGCATACTAACGACTCATTGACTCAATGATAACTACCAAACTTGTCAAATAAACGTAATTTGCTTTTATTAATTTCATAATTCAAGGGCTACGTGCCTTTTTGATAAGGCTAAGAGACCTATCAAAGCGCCTAATAACTTAAAAACTTTGATAATTATTTTAGATTTCACTCTCTTATTTGTTGGTGAAATCAACTGAAAATTGGTAGTAAAATAGCACCATCTCGTACTCTGCTTAATAAATACTAATTTTAGAAATAATATAGAAGTTCGGTGATTGATTCGAAAAGCTTGTAACAGGCTTTTACTCTACCCACGCGTGTACTAAATACCATTTTGTTTATTGGTAACAAAATAATAACGATCCAGTTAGCCCATCTCTATTCTCGACCCTTATTAAACTACACTGCTCTATACCGGGCCCTGACCAAACCTCCTGAATTATTAATGTAGAGAAGTGTCGAAAAGGATCCATTCGTGTCCTAATTTAATGGACATCATAATTCAATTAGACCCTGATAATTAGCCTGCTCTGGCACAGCCTACAGTTACAAAGTGTAATCAATTTTGGCACAGAATCTGGACCGAATTTTGGGAGAATAAGAAATAATATTTTAAAATAATAAATTGCGGTTACTAAATTTGAAACAAAATACCAAGAGTTGGTATATTTTTTAGTTTAGTTCTTGTTTATTGAAGGTTTTGATGCTTTTTATGAGCTGCGCTTAGGGATTTTCTTGATATTAAGGTCTTTAGATGAACGAAGTTTTTAAAAGAGTTCTGAAAGCTTTTGTACTGGTTTTTTATGTTTTGTCGCTTACTATAAGACCACCTGAGTGGTGCAGTGGTCAACATGCCGGTCTACCACGCAAGAGGTCCCGGGTTCGATACCCGGCCAGACAGAAATTGAAATGATGTATTTTAATTTCTGTGATGGGTCTGGGTGTTACTTTGTAAAATAAGTATATAAGTAGTATATCAGTTGTCCAGCACCCATATCACAAGCTTTGCTTAGTTTGGGGCTAGATGGCGCTGTGTGAAATTGTCCAAGCATTTATTTATTTATTTATTCAGATAGTCTACAGATGCCTTCTAAGATAATTCAATTGGAACTTGTCGATAGCTATGGATGACAAAGACAAGATAATAAGTTACTTGGTGTGAGTTTTCCGGAATTCACTTATAACTTTCATATTGTTTGAGAATTATTATTGTCCATAAATAATATTAATATGTTCCGTACGTTTCGTCAATGCAGTTTTCTTATGATTTTAGGTGTTACACTCTTTTCACAGGGCGAGTAGTGCAGCTAAAAAGAGTTCGTCCCCATCTTTAGAAAAGTGTTACATTCGTTTAGAAAAATGAAATATATTTATCAAAATATTATATGCTGCGTTGAAAGTTATATTTTAATTAGTAGTATATAGTATAATATAGTAGTATATAAGTTATATAGTTATATTATTAATTATTATTTTAAATCTATTGAGAGAATAATGCCAAAGATGAGGCCGCTACCACAGAATAACTAATAGTACAAGTTCACTAAGCGGCTCTAGTCACCTTAATCAGTCCCAGGATATCCACTGCTAGGAAAAGGCTATCTCTCAAGGATCTCTACGACTCTAGCTGCTCTACTTTTATAATCAGCCCCTTGCATGACCACAGAATCACGATATACCTCCCGTGGTCTAGATTTTTATCGACTCTCAACTGTCAAAATGATAAAACGCCAAATCATTTCGACGGCGAAGTACCAATACCTCCTAACTGACACTTTTTGGAGAAATTGATAAAGGCATCATTCGCATGTTTCAGTAAAATCTCCCAATTTAAGTTTAATTTAACAGTTAGGACGTATTGGCACTTCGCCGTCGATATCACACATTTCGGTGGTCATGCTAGGTGGCTGGTGCATTATGGAATTCATATTTTTCAACGCTCAATAAAATATTTTTGAAGGAGTTTCAGAAATAAACTCTTCTTAACTGTGTTATTACTTACACAGTTAAGAGTAATACCCAAACCCGTTTAAACTTGCAGTTTAACTACTATACTTATAACTTTGCTTTCATTAGTAAGCAATCAGCAAACAGTATTACACTGTTTGATAAATTGCTATTAAATATTGCCAGACAAATTGATCACTGCACCGTTTAATGCTTTATTGATTGAACTCTGAACTAAATTAAGTGATAATAATGAGATTCGTGTTAATATTATGAATCTAGGTATAATAAGCATTCGGCTCAAGAATATACCGCTCTTGGTTTGAATTCTACTCTTTTGTTCGAAAGGGTTTCGCAGCGAATTTACATTCTAATCGAACGCGTTAAAATGCGATTTCTTGCAAAGCTTCCCATTGGCTTGCTAAATTGTCCGTGATTTTGAGTCCTCCAAGTCATTTAACAATTCTTTCAATTTGTATATTTATTTTATCAATAAAGAAGTGGGAGATACTATTACAGCAGTCGATGATTTCCTCTACATACCTACCTATATTACCTATTTTGTTTTTCTAAGAAATGAATTTTTCATTGACTTGAATTCATGATCCTCTCCAATCAAGAGCATTCAATTCCCGAATGGGTATACACCTTATTAGGTAAATTTAACTTCGTCATAAAGCCCAAAATCAAATTACGGAACGAAATTTTAAATCCCATATTTTATTACTACAGTTGCGAGAAAAATCCTTATTAATGTTGCGTTTTACCACTGTAAAGGCGACCTACGCATTATTAGGGAACGTGCAAAGTTATTAAGTCACGGACGGGATCATCAAAACTCTGGCCACAAACTGTAACTTTTACATCCTGCTGTTTCAGGAATACGCAAATGAAAATTATACTGTTCTGAGTCACGACAACTCAGAAATTAAGTTATATTGTGTTGTTACCTTGTTTATTATAGTACTAGCGGCCGCCAGCGACTTCGTCTGCGTGGAAAAATTTTTTGCTATCCCTCGGAAACAATACTGTTTTTCGGGGTCCTTCTCTGTACCCGTGAAAACGTGTATGCAAAATTTCATGATGATTGGTTCAGTAGTTAAGACGTGAAGGCGTAACAAACAAACAAACGGACTTTCGCATTTATAATATTAGTAAGGATAAAAACATTATTTCAAATTCATTTATTTAGCATCTTCTACCTATATAGCTACTTGTTTTCACTTCCAATTCAGTTATTGAAGTTTCCTTTGTATTTTTATAAAATTGTTTTATCAAAGGAAATCATGGCCTTGGCATTACTATACAGATTAAAATTGCATGCATAGGGTTTCGGCGAACAGTAAACAGCAACAATTATTTTTTATATTTCAAAATAAAATTTATTACTTGTTCCCAGAGACTCAATTACCATTCAACTTTATAACTACAGTCAAAGTACGTTTGCACACATAGACGTTAGTTTCTCGATTTACGTAGAGTTTTCGCGGTACCTATATCTGTAGATTTATACTTTGAAACTTGAACAATCACCAACTAATACCTTTATATAATTTGATTAAAAATTATTTACTCACATAACTTTTCCATCTGAATTTTTAACAGTTAAAATACACGATCTGTTGATCCTACTAATGGAAGCAATGAAAAATAATGACGATTTATATACAAAGATATTTTTGACGAATTGGAAACGATACGATGATCATTAAATAAGTTGTTGCGAAACATAGAAAAAATTGTACTTGATAAAATGATTGCTACATTTGATTTTTAGTTTTTTTTTACTAGAGAGATACAGTTTCGAAAAAGCCTTTGATAACTAAAATATTTTTATATAAACGTTATTTACAGTCAAACGTCTTTAGATGGCAATTTTTCACAATTATCGTTCAATGAATTCATTAAGTAGAATTCAGAATGAAATGATGAATTCAGATGAATGAAAAAATTTCAGCAACGAAAGTACCTAAACAACTTAGTAATTTGTCAAAGCATATTTTTTACAGAGTAGTTTGAAACAGTTATCAAAAAACTTGTTATGACAAAGTACCAAAGTGTTAAGCAACTTTTGTTGCTGACCATACCTAAAGCAATAAAAAATCTAACAAAAATTAAAGTTGGCTGAACTGAAAAGAGTATTCAATACTCCCAAAAGAACCGAAATACTGAATAGATATGTTTAGAAGTTACGGAGCAGAATATAATTTGAGGAGCAGCTCACTTTCTTTGATGGAGTACCTCATTACAAGTCTCGAATTACAAAGAAGACTATTTATATATTTCTTACCAAGTATCCTGTTATGTAACAGAGCAATGTAAGGACAGATTATACCACAGAAACTCTAATAAATATACAGGGTTATTATAAACACCAACAACCTCGCAGAGTAGATTACTCACATCATATCGAAAACAGACAAAAAAATATCGGCTTTTTATACAAAACTCGATCAGCTGTTCGGGACATTTGTATGGAGAGTCGATTTTTTTTGTTGGTTTTCGGAAAAGTCGTTGAACAAAAGATGTTGTTGTAAATGATGTTAGTAATCTACTCCTGCGAGGTTGTTGGTGTTTTACAAATAACCCTGTATATTTTGTTGTCTTATTTCTCTAATTCAAAACTCCGAAGTGGGATCAGTCAGCTTTTTCGCCCGCCTGCTTGGGCTATAGGTTATATAAGAGTGGAGCCCCCCCCGTGCCAAGCAGTGGGATAAAAAGTAGCCTATTATATGTCCTTCCCCAATGTCCCATCTATATACGTACCAAATTTCGTTAAAATTGGTCCAGCGGTCTAGGCGTGAAAACATAACAGACATAAAGACAGAGTTACTTTCGCATATACAATATTGTAAATAGTATTGATGATTATATCATTTGCGACTGTCGAAATCCATTATAAAATTAGGTGGGAAATGTAACTTCTTTAAAATCATACCTACTGTAGCGGCATCTACCGTACCGCCGCACATAGCAACACAGGGTTACAACAAGATTCAACCACCATGTTACTAGATGGCGCTTGTGTCGAATAAACACAAAGCTTAGTAAGGAATAACACCTGGTAGTATGGAGAATATATGGAGAAACCTACATCTCGCTGACGGAGTTTTCTCAGCGACGCAGCATATATACAACTGCCAACCATCATCGGTTGGATCGCGGTCCCCGGGCTAAGATCACCCAGCCCGGAGGAAGATCTTCCACTTTGGCCTTCCTACTAATGGCTACCCCTTTCTCCATACTTACCCTACTACATTTCCTACACCTACCAGTGCATTTGTTAGAAAGCCATTTGAAAAAGCGGACAATATTCTTGTTTCTAGTACAGAAATGGACAGTAGTCCATGAACACAAGCTAACCAAAATTCATATACATAATTAAAGTATCTTATTTTACCACAAGATAAAGATAAAAGTATACCTAACTTTCCTCCGTTCTAAGTAATAAAATACCCCCAGGATTTGGTTACTTTATGCGCTTGGCTTTTCTCAGGCTCAATTTTGTTTTAAGCCTGGGTCACATCAAATGCGTGTGCGTTGCACGTCATGCGCGCGTTCGGTGTCATTTTTAAAGTCATTTAATTAGTCTAGGCTGTTAGAAGTACTTGTGAATGTCAAAGTAGCTACGCCATCGTTTCGCAAACGGGAGACCTTGTAACAAGAAAAACCGGCAAGAAACTTGTCAAAAGCTGCTTATTTCTCTCCCCGTATCGTATATACAGAGTCACCAAATTGAAAAATTATGTTAGCATTTAAAGTGAGGTCATTTTCCATCACAATCATTAACAAAAGTTTTTTTATACTTACAATGAGTAGATGTTAAAATTCATTCATTATCAACTTTTAACTAATTAAGAAATTACTGTCTATTACTCGAAAATGCAATCTTAAGTAGGTTACCTAATTGTACGATTAGCAATATTAACTAAATTCACTAGAAATGCTAGTTAACATTAAAAAATATATGCATGCTCTTACGCTCCTTTACAATTTACTTTTCCTTCCAACATCACCACCTTACCTTCAAGCCTGTTTCTCTTTTCTTTCCTCTTCTTCGCAGTCTAGATTGGATACTCGACTAATCTCACCTTAAAAATCCCACATCACTATACCGACTTCTTTTCATATTCGTTTTCTGTCCATGCTGTTCGTCTATGTAACTCACTACAGAGGGCATCAGAAAATCTCAGACTCTCAAGTCCCTTAGAGATAGAGTTAGAAGTCATTATCTTTCCTCTTCTTCTGATTGACTATTTATGTATTTTTTCCTTTATCTTATTTGTATATATCTTTAGATATAACTATTGTTTTTCTTATACACACTTGTTCTTCCTTTTTTAAAATTGCACCCACTCTCCTATTTTTCCTTTTTATATTTATTTTACACCTGGGTTGCCGGGAAGAGATTGCTAATTAGCAATAATGCCGCCTCTTGTATACTTTCTTCTTTGTATTTATGTCCTCTTTTCTGTATTTTTTAGTTTTGTGTGCAATAAAGCGTAATTAATCAATATTTTTTTTTATCTTAAATAGGTTTGCTCTTGACCCCAGTCTAGCCTAAAAGCAAAAACAGGGCCTACAATGGAGAAAGTGCTTATTCACTCTGGCATTGAATAGAGTCAGGTTGTATGCGCTCGGAAACACAGACGCCGGCAGGGAATTCCATTCCATAGCTGTGCGCATTATAAACGATGTGGAGTAACGCGTGGTACGCAGAAAAGGTATATCAACCAAGAACGGGTGATAGCCAGCAGTGCGTCTGGATGTCCGATAGTAGAAAGGAGAAGGTGGAATGAGCTCATGCAGCTCTTGAGCACACTCACCGAAGTACAATCTATAAAAGACCGATAGGCAAGCAACATTTCGGCGATGAGCCAAACTGTGAAGCTTAGCTGCTACCAGTTTTTCATCGCCTATTAATCTCTTGGCTCTGCGTTCCACCGAGTCCAGTGCAGCAAGTTGATATTTCGCCGAGCCGTCCCAAAGGTGGCAGCAGTACTCCATGCAGGATCGGACTTGAGCTTTATAAAGGGTTAAAAGCTTCCCAGGCTTAAAGTACCGCTTGACTTTATTTAGGATGCTCAGCTTCTTAGCTGCAGTTTGAACTTTGGATTCGATGGAGGTGCCGAAGTTAAGGTCAGAAGATAACTCCATGCCAAGAAGCTGGAGAGTATCGGTTACTTGGATAGATGTACCTCGGAAAGTAGGAGTTAAGTTTAATGGACTCCTTTTTGCGGTGAACAGACACGCCTGCGTTTTAGAAGCGTTGAAGCTGACGAGATTTTCATCACCCCATTGGGAGACGAGACTTAACTTCAGGTTCAATCTTTCAACTATGGCCTCTCTCAATACTTTTACCTCATCTCTACCGACTTTCGCGCTGGACAGATATCTCTCCATGACAGTACTGTCATCTGCGTACCCAACAATGCCCGATATTAGTAGGTCATTGATGTGTAGCAGAAAAGCGTCGCAGAGAGCACCGACCCATATAATCACAGAACAAAAAAAAAATTCCCCCTCTGTGATTATAATAATTAAAATATATATACAATTCAATACCCGTTAAGATAGGTAGACAGAAGCAGACCCTTTCCCACGGCAGCCCTCGTTCACGAGCATGATGCATGAATCAGCCATCGTATCGCTCAACCATATTTGAAGGAACGTAACGACCCACCTCACGGTAGCTATCTTATTTACTTAATGATTCCCTAGCCATATTTTTTTTTACAAATAAACCAACCGTTGAATTTAGCCTGGTTCACCAGCGCTCGGCGTGGTATATTTACGCTTTATCAATTAAAAACGTTAGACCTCGACACTTATATATGTAGTTGGTCTTATTTTCAAAATTAATTAATTGTGTTTTTCTTTGATATATTTAGTTGAAAAACTGTTTACCTTCCATTTCTTCAGCCTAAGAGTTTATTTCAACTTCGTTATCTGGGAGAAGTAGCTAATAAAAAAAAACAATAAAATATGCCTTTCATTATTATTTTTTAATAGGCAGCAATAAAGTAAAGATCTTGAAAAGTTCAATTTTGTCGTAATTTTAGAATCACGTTTACCATCTTAATATGAGTGGTACACAGCTTATGAATTCAGTTGCCTACCTACTTCAAATTGTAATTCTAAGTTATTTCTGTAAAGTGTTGGTTCAATTTACGAATGTATTATTGTTCCTAATTGGGTTTCTATTTACATAAACATACTAATTTAGGTACTAAAATTTTCTTGTAATGTACTTATGAAACATTATTATATGGTCCAAGTATTGCTAATTTAAATAAAAAATTTTAAGGTTATAATGCGTGGTTATAACATTCAAAAATTCAAAATTCTAATTCATTTATTCAGTTTAGGCTGTTACAAGCACTTGTGAATGTCATAGAAGCTACGCCATCGGTTCGCAAACCCTAAGCGGGGCAAGGGCTGCTTTTTTCTCCCTGTATATTTCATACAGAGTCGTCAACATTGAAAAATGACCTCCACATTTAAAGTGAGGTCATTTTCCATCACAATAATTATCAAAAGTTTACACGCAATGGGTAAGTTGAAATTAATTACCAACTACATATCGGATAGGTAATTTTGAGAGTAAATAACATTCAACTAGTTGAGGAATCACTTCTGTCTGCTACTTGAAAGTGCACCTCAGTATGCAATATTTACCAAAAACACTTGATTCAAGATATAAAAAATAAAAATAAAAAACGCAATTCAATATGCGTTAAGATAGGTACTCAGAAGCAGACCCATTCCCACTGTCAGCACCCGTTCACGAGCATGACGCATGAACCAGCCATCGTTTCGCTCAACCATATTTGAGGGAACGTAACGACCCGCCTCACACGACACCACCGCAGAAATGTTTAAAGTGAGCATGACATTCTGTGGCATGACATACTAAAGCTATATATTACTAGCGGCCGCCCGCGACTTCGTCCGCGAGGAAAGTTTTTTTGTTATCTCTCGGGAACAATACTTTTTTTCGGGATGAAAGGTACCCTATGTCCGTCTCTCTCTGTACCCCTGACAATATGTATGTAAAATTTCATGATGATCGGTTCAGTAGTTAAGACGTGAAGGTGTAACAAACAAACGGACTTTCGCATTTATAATATTAGTAAGGATTATAGGATATAGGATTAGTTAAGTACGCCAAAAGTTCCTTAAAGTACGTACAAAGTCAATATCACACAGTATTTACACTTGATTTATCTGTCCCAAAAATAATGTAAATAAATAGTAGGTTATAGTACCTACTCAGTTATGTGATAAACAGAAACATCATTGCATAATCTTTTCTCCATAGAAAAACATAGAAAAGTGACCTCAGAAACTTTCTGAGGTCACTTTTCTATGTTTTTCTATGTTGTTCTATGTTTTAAGTCTTAAAAAAAGCCTCTACTAGCTCTCTAGTATGTATTGTGATCTTGACAGTGTTCCAAAATAAGAAATAGTTTATTAGTTGTCATAAAAGGATAATGGAACCCTTATAGGAGATCACTTTATTGTTCGTCTGTCTGTTTGTATGTCTGTCTGTCTGTTTGTCGGTCTGTCTGTCTGTCTGTTTGTCCGTCTGTCAAGACCCTTTATCTCGAGAACGCGTCGGGTATCGAGTTGAAGTTAAAACCAAATAAATGCTCAGGTCTACGGACCCTTGAAGCTGTAAAAAATTCAAACTTCTATGTTTACGTAAAAAAAAGGTACAGCCGTTTATGCCCCAAAAAATGCCTATTTCGATACTCTCAAGGATCAAAACTCATAATGTAGTTGACCCTATGAGTTGCTCCGTTGATCTAGAACTATGAAATTGGGCAAGTAATATTGTCTTATACTTTAAATACAGGGAAGAATCTGAAAACTATACATTTGTAGTTAAATCATTAAAAAATACTGTAAAGTCTCGGAAAAATACTTCGAGACTCGATTCCTGAACTAATTATTATGAACCTTTAAATTTGTTCGGAACTCTCGATGAGCGAGTCCGACTCGCACTTGTTCTGTTTTTTGTTTTTAAATCGGACATCTTTAATAACATTAATAACAGTCACTTTTCTTTATTAGCGAGATCGGCCTTCGTTTAATGTTAATTTTTAATTTAGATTGACGGAAACTATTAAAAAATTTATTAAGTATTAAAACCGGCATTCCATTTGTACCTACTTTGAACCAAAGTCTCTCCCTTTTGTTTCTATTGGGTGACGTTGTTTGTCAACAGGGCTTTGTGATTTTCAATGAAAAGTGATTTAAAAGCTTTTGCTGGTTGCCCAAAAAGTGGGAAATTCTATCCCCTTTGGAGATCGCGTTTCATATTAATAAGCAAACCGTCTATCTATACAAGAGCTGTTGTATTTATTTCTGCTTCTCAAATTGCCCAGACGGTCCATGGAACAATGGAAGAAGTCGGTTATGAAAGGTCTTACTCATAAACATTCACTTAGTGACAATAAAGTTGTGATTCTCAACTAATACCAACAAAGGTTGCAGAATAGAGATTTTAAGGGGAAAACATGGTACGAGGAGGTTCTATGTTCATCTGTATATTTGTTTTTCTTTTGTGTATGTCCACCGATTACTCAAAAACGGCTGAACCGATTGAAATGATTTAAACGTTACTACATCAGGTTTGTTTCCAAGTTGGTCTCATTTTTTCAAAAATTTGAAATTGGTTCAGTAGTTTTCGAGTAATCCTGAAAATACTGGTAAATATTGCTCGAGTTTTTACGGATCTACAGACATAACTTCTTTGTTTATGAACCGATTTAGATGATTCTTGTTTTGTTGGAAAGGGAATAATATATCTTAAGGGTGGTTTCATGTTAATTTCATTGGCATTAAACCTTGGACTTCGAAGATACACATGAGAACTCTTCAAAATCAAATAAGCTAGTGTACTAGTGAATTGAAAGGTTTTGGCATTAGCCATTTTTTTGGGATACAGGCTTTACTTACGGATTGATGAGGAGGATGGGCCATAACCCACCGGGCGGGCCCAATGGGTATTAATAAGTGCAAATGCAGCTGGGACTAACGGCTTAACGTGCCTTCTGAAGCACGGAGGAGATCGAGATAATACACTTTGGTCACCCATCCCACGACTGACCCTTGCCAAAGTTGCTTAACCTCCACAATTGCAGGCCAACTGGACTTCCAAAGGTCGCGGGTTTGATTTCTGCCTGAGAATATGATTTGGGGCCGTACCGGCTAACGAATCGATTATCGCAAAGTCTGCTGGGTTTCAAATTAAAACAGATAAATCGAGCCCCAATTGGGCCAAAATGGCGAACCCCAATTCATTATGTAACACGAACATCGTTATCTTCCAAATTACGTCAACAGAAAGTACAAGACGAAATTCCTTACTTTGATTTTTCTGTTTTAAGTTGAAACCCAGCAGACTTTTCGATAATCGATTCGTTAGCCGGTACGGCCCCTGGTGCGCGTTGAATTTTTCTAATATTATTTTAGTAATTATGTAAAAATACCTGTGAATGCTAAAATCTCAAATTTAAATATTTTAAAGCTGCTTCTCCTCCTACCACGAAAAAGCTAAAAAATAAAAAAAAACTTAAAAAAAAGAAAACCTCCTTCAAAAAACTTCAAAGCAAAAACAGCATCAAAATTGTCTCTAAAAGGCAAGAAATAATATTCAAATCATTAGATACGAGATACGCATATCAATTTTAATAAAACACGTCTAATGAAGTCGAGTTGGGCTTTTAGAACTTAAAAAAGTGGTCCTCCAGCCCCACCCGACTTCAATAGACGTGTTTTATTAATATTAGTAGTATTTATTAAAATAAATAGTTTCAATTATGCTGAATTCATTATCTTATTTATCTCATAAAGTACCTATACCTACATTCTGTTTGCCTAACATATCACTCATTAAAAACGCCGCCACAGTTTGAATGTCCCCGATATAGAGATTATACGCTAAACGTTAATTGTCGTGATGAGCTTATCATGTCCTCGAAACTGGCATAAATTTATTAGCTTATTTTAATAATAACCGCAAATCTATCAGTATCTTAGTAGCACTTTTACTTGACCTAAATAATTTTCTCTATCTATGAAATTTAATTACTTTAGAAGTGAGACGGAGAAATTTCAGATAGGTAACTAGTTTTTCTTACAATAATTCCGTTTTACAATAAACTGCTGTGATACCTAAATCTATTCCACCACCATGAAGAATATCCAATAATAGAATTTTATCAGTAGGTATGGACATTTGAAACCAAAACATTTAGGTATAAGTAAAACAAAAAAATGATACAGAAAAATAGTTTTTGGGTATTCTTCTAGTTTCGCGCAAAAAATACTATCAATAAATATTTTCCTAATCTTGAACCTTCTAGTTACTGTTGTTTGTTTATTCGCCCAAAATATATTCTGAGAATAACTGCCAAACCTGTCTCATTATACTAATGGTTGGAAAAATGGTTAGGTAGAGACAATGTAGATTCAATAATCCCTAGTTATTTTTCGTGTTATTTGAATAATACTCCACCTACCTAAATCACATTAGAATTTCAGACAGCGATATGTTGTTGTAAACATTCATTTAATACAATGAAAACATTTTTTGGCAAAGAACTATTTGGCAATTATTCAAGCACGACTTTTTTTATTGTTTGTGCTATCTATATAAATTATGTTTTTAAAAATAGCTATTATTATAGTTATATATATATATAGTTATATATTATAGTTGGTTGTTTACTAAGATGATTTATATTCAAATTACAATACCCCTAGTACGAACATCTATAATGAAAAAAACGCGTCTAAAAGTACTCGATAGAGTAATTATTCTGTATGAGAAATCTCTTTTCGCTTTTCGGCGGTAGATGGCGCTGTAAAAATCCATACAAAATTATTCTATCGATTTTTTACGTGCGTTTTTTTTTTCGACAGATGTTCGTGGCAGGAATACAGATATCTTACCTCATTTGGTCCAACAGTGGAGCGTTTCAGCAGGTTCTGTCGCTTCCGCTCTGTCGTTGTTAATTTTGATATCAAACACGAACTCAAAATAGATAGGGCTATACTAGGGACTAGTTTCAATATTACACTATAGATCCACATTATTGCTGTTACCAACTCAACGTTTTTGGACATTTCCAACACATACACGGTCCGATTATGTGGTAGTAAAAGGTCTTCAGCGAACTCAGAATTGTTATGCGGTGTCACTTCACTGGGCACTATGTTCATGGCAAAGTAAAAGGGAAGACACAAAAACGGACATATAAGGTAAGCACTCACTATAGCTAGAGTCGTATTCTTCTTACTACACCAAGTTCGATTCTTCTGTGGAAAAGCGATCGCGACGTAACGCCACACCGCTAAAGTGACAGCTAGCCAAATCGAGATCGTATGGAAAGTTTGACTGAAGATGGAATGGAAGTAAACAAAAACAGCCCACGAGTAAGTGTTTTTGTTTAGTTGTGGTCCTATTTTGATGTTCATGTGGAGGGCGTAGGGTATGTATTCCAGCATCACTAACAGATCGGCGACGGCGAGACCGGTAAGGATGGAATTGGTCGAGCTGGTCATTTCGCGACGGCTGAGTACGGCAATGTTGATGGAATTGGTGGCGGAGCCGACGATGCAGATGACCAGCGCGATGTAGCCATGGAGTCGACTGTAGGCCTTGTTGAAGTCGGTGGCGCCGGGCACGCAGTATGCGTCTGTGGCGTAAGTGGCATTTGCCATGCTCGCGCTCCACACTGCTTCCTCTCCGGGTTGTCATTGGCTCGGGCGTGCGAACAACGCCCTCACTTCTACTTCATGCCATCTTACATCACGATCCATCGTCACGACCTGCAACAAATAAACCAAGGTCAAGAACATCTAACGTAACTTTTTTATCAAAGCTTTTTAAACGGGTTACAGCACTCAGTGTTGTTTATTATTGTTCGACCGATCCATCGTGTAATTTTAATGGGCGTTAAATGAATTGGCAGAAAACTCATTTGTTTTTGTATCTTATAAAAATAGTTTTCCAAATTTATCCTCGAACATGACCCATCTTGACAGAATAATTATTCATTCAAAACATCTACGAAATTAATCAGAAGCAATTTGCATTATAAAAAAATATTTTGTCTTTATTCAAGTTTTCAGCGAGCCGTCGATTAACATTTTATGGTATTTCAATTGTATTCTATCTACTGTTATTAAAACATTATTTTAGCTAGTTATTATTATAATAATAAAACAATATTTTTTCTTAATACTATAATATACAATAATTGTTGTAAACCTCAATAGTAAAATTTTTTCGGCCGCTGATTGGTGCAACGGTAGCGATCCTATACACGCGTAGCACTCACATACATATATAAAAAAATCGGATTGCACTCCGGGAGTGCCGGCAGAAGTGAAAACTTGAATATTAACGTTGTGCATTTTTGATATTTGGGAGTGGTTAGGGAATAATTTTGCACGAAATGCCGTCTTACGAATTTACTCTGCATTTGAATTTACGAATACAGAACAGTATTGTACGAAAGTCTTATCCATAGCTTGACAGAAAATCTAGAGTTTTGACATTGAATTATAAAAAATTAGCGCGTTGCTATGGTGACACAAGTGTTTACGTCTTTAAATAAAGCGCCGCTATTTTCGCCGCGCCCCGTAGAAAGAGAGGGGGATTTTTCCGCCGCCGGCTGTCTACTCTCCATCCGTCACATCCGTCTTACGAATTTTCGATCAGGGTCACGTGATCCTGACTGACTGACGCGAGTTTAACATTTTTTCCCCATTACAAAAAAGCGTACAACGCCGCTAAAGAAGTTTTCACTTTAAAAAACGCGTGTAAATGCGAGATTTTGACAATTCGAAATTTGTGTAGCGCCATTTACCGCCAAAAAGCGAAATAAAATTTTCCTTCGAATACTTTCTCGATAGAAATAGATGTTCGTGCTAGGGAGGGGTGCTGAACCCTTAGCAACGAACAGCTATCGAACAAAATAACGCGCGTAAAAACATCCAATAGAGTAATTTTGTATGGGAAATTTGTACAGCGCCATCTTTCGCCGAAAAGCAAAATGAAACTTTCCATAGATAATTTCTAATCGCAGATGACGCCAGCGGCGATCTGGCCGCTACAAATACTTTTGATTGGTTAAAATATGTCAGAAATGATATTTGACATTTGAAACAACCAATCAAACGATTTTAACCCAAATGCTTGTAGCGCCATTAGTTCCTCAGTTTGCATCTTTATATTACCTTATTATATTTTAACCCCGATAGGAACAAGATTGTTTATAATTCTAGTTTACTTTGATAAACTTATGGCCGAATACTCAAACGCTAATTAACTTTGAGGGGTTCTCAAACGTCGTCCTGTCACATTAAATGTCAAAGATATGACAAAGACAGCATGCTGTTTGAGAGCCGCTCAAAGTTAAGTAGCGTTTGAGTATTCGGCCATTAGTCCTACTTAAAAGTAAGCACAATATTTTATAGGCTTCTGCATAACAACATGTAACCGCTGCAATATAAATATTACTTGTATCTATATTATCTGTGAATAAGGTAGTACGCTGTATTTGATACCTACATTAGGTATATTATCAATTACTTAGAATATAAACATTCACAACGTCAAAAGAAAAGAAACCTAATGTTTATAGAAACTAATTCTGTGGAAAAATAACGAATAAAAAATACATGTCTTGTTACCTCATTTTATATTAATGGAGCCCGAAGCAGTATTCACTCACATTGAAAGCAATAATACTCTGAATAAGAGATGAAAAGAATATTTACTGAAAATTTAAAATCACTACTTCATTTCTGATATATTTGTAAGAATAAGACTACTTCACCTTAGAATTCTTTTTAATATTTGATAAAAAGTTGTTTTTAAGATAAGTTGTTCCAATTAGAAGTTGTAATACGTAATATCATAAACAGTAATAGTGTTATTTATTAAATATCAAAGATGTTTTAAACAGCTGTTTAACTGTGACACTGTTTAAACGTGATGCTGTCACTTTTTTGATAATATTGTTTGAAAGAGATAGCAACACATTTAAATAGTGTCTATGTTAAATAGGTGTTTTTTGTTAAATTTTATTAATTAGCGTCTGTATTTCTCTTTTTTTTAAAGTAATATGGACTTAAGTTACTATAAAAAATCTGAAGAAAAGCAGAAAAATTAATGGCGTATCAAGGAAAAATGAATAGTTGCATTTTTCTACAATTGTACAATTGTGTAATAGCCTTTTCTCGCTGCACGGCTACATTACTTAGCAAATAGCACCAAGAAATGTAGTTTTTCAACAACGTTTTTCCCATATTAAAAACAACTGAAAGATGGTTTCAGAGATTAGAAAAACAAAATGACTAAGTAAAAGAATAAGTATTTCAGGGATGACAAAAGCTATTTGTACTTTGCTCCCAAACTCATCATAGGTACTTACGTAAAAATAAATCTTTCTTAAGGCAGTTACTAAGTCATTAGATTAACATGCTAATGAATTTTCGCCCACTTCCATGCTTCATTGAATACCATTAGGTGCCGACATTTTAATGGTACGATGACGTTTACAAAGTCAGTTATATAACAACGCTGTAAATGCCGTGTGAAAACGACGAACAAAAGGTTGTTAATACGTTAAGTCACAACGAAATTTACGAAACGGGAAAATAATAACGCCTTGAGAAACGATTATCTTAGGTACCGAAAGAAAAAGTTTGAGTATTCTTAAGATTGATTCATTGTATAAATTTCATATGAATGTAAATTGGAAGCATTGGTAATTTATTTTTTTAATTACACATGTAATGACTCATCTATAAATACGGCGAGTAAAAAATATTTCAAAATGTCTGGCAGAGTCGCCAAGTATTTTTTTATCAATAAAAACTTAAGTAGTGCTTAAAGGGTACGTGTCCTAATAAGAGCGCACATTAAAAAAAAACACTTATTTTTGGAGCGAGCTGTGATATTTTTATTGCATTGTAAAGTAGTCATTTTTTTATTCAGTATGGAATAAAATATTTCGCAAAGCGCCCCCGCGGCTCTGATAACAGCTCCATTGGCCATTGCTCTTTGCATAATTTTTTATGACTTTTTCGCAAATATGTAGCTGTATCTCATTGTTAATGCATTGGAACTCGGCTTTGAGTTAATTCGCCTATAACCGAGATTTCTCAAAACCCCAAAAATTGGAGAATTTCGTGAGATGATTTGGCCTGGAAATTGTTGCTGTAATGAACCGATATTTTTCATGTGCGGTGTGGCTGGTGGGATCAATCTGCTGTTTCACATGTCGTCCAGAACTCCAGATCCATACTGATCAGTTGAAACCACAAGAACTCCCTTATTATGTTTCGTGAAGATGGTGAGTGTTTTCACAATGTTAACGCGTGCCGCAAATGTCTATTAACTTAGTACGTAAACAGTGCGTTCATTGCGTATATTTCAGTATGCCTTGCGTGGGCACAATATTGTAAGCAATGTCCCAAAGCTCGCAGCTACCACCCGCGCGGCGTCTGTGGATGCACTGAGAAAAATTTCCTCTGCCGCACTACGTAAAATAAGGATAAAAATCGACCACTATTACGTACGTAACCCGCTCCATTACGCGTAAGTAGTCAGTCATACGTAGTCGGCATACTGACGCTCATCATGTAGCGGGATACGTAATTTACTCGTGGTCGATTTTTGTACGTACGTACGTAGCCCGACATCCGGCTACGTATACGTAGTGCGCAAGTCGCACTGAATACTCCTGAAACTACGACTGCAACTCCCGTATACTATTGTTGCGGGCACAGTAGAACACGGTGAACCATACGTGTATACCATGCCGGCTTAAGTACGATACTGTAGCGGGCACAGTAAATAATGGTGAGCCATACGTGCGCACCGCGGCGGCACACGTACGATACTGTGGCAAACACATTAAAACACGGTGAGCCGTACGTTTGTACTGTGGCGGCATATGTACGATTCTGTAGCGGGCACAGTCAATAATGGTGAGACATAAGTGTGTAATACGGCGGCATACGTACGATACTGTAGCAGGCACAGTAAATAATAGTGAGCCATACGTATGCACTGCGGTGGCATACGTACGATACTGTGGCGGACACAGTAAAGCACGGTGAGCCGTACGTGTGTACTACGGCGGCATACCTACGATACGGTAGCAGGCACAGTAAATAATGGTGAGCCATACGTATGCACTGCGGCGGCATATGTACGATACTGTGGCGGACACAGTAAAGCACGGTGAGCCGTACGTGTGTACTACGGCGGCATACGTACGATACTGTTGCGGGCACAGTAAATAATGGTGAGCCATACGTATGCACCGCGGCTACATACCTACGATTCTGTAGCGGGCACAGTCAATAATGGTGAGACATAAGTGTGTAATACGGCGGCATACGTACGATACTGTAGCAGGCACGGTAAATAATGGTGAGCCATACGTATGCACCGCGGCGGCATACGTACGATACTGTGGCGGACACAGTAAAGCACGGTGAGCCGTACGTGTGTATTACGGCGGCATACCTACGATACGGTAGCAGGCACAGTAAATAATGGTGAGCCATACGTATGCACTGCGGCGGCATATGTACGATACTGTGGCGGACACAGTAAAGCACGGTGAGCCGTACGTGTGTACTACGGCGGCATACGTACGATACTGTTGCGGGCACAGTAAATAATGGTGAGCCATACGTATGCACCGCGGCTACATACCTACGATTCTGTAGCGGGCACAGTCAATAATGGTGAGACATAAGTGTGTAATACGGCGGCATACGTACGATACTGTAGCAGGCACGGTAAATAATGGTGAGCCATACGTATGCACCGCGGCGGCATACGTACGATACTGTGGCGGACACAGTAAAGCACGGTGAGCCGTACGTGTGTAATACGGCGGCATACGTACGATACTGTTGCAGGCACAGTAAATAATGGTGAGCCATACGTATGCACCGCGGCGGCATACGTACGATACTGTGGCGGACACGTTAAAGCACGGTGAGCCGTAAGTGTGTACTACTGCGGCATACGTATGATACTGTGGCGGACACAGTAAAGCACGGTGAGCCGTACGTTTGTACCGTAGCGGCATATGTACGATACTGTAGCGGGCACAGTAAATAATGGTGAGCCATATGTGTGCACCGCGGCAGCATACATACGATACTGTTGCGGGCACAGTAAATAATGGTGAGCCATACGTATGCACCGTGGCTGCATACCTACGATTCTGTAGCGGGCACAGTCAATAATGGTGAGCCATACGTATGCACTGTGGCGGCATACGTACGATACTGTGGCGGACACAATAAAGCACGGTGAGCCGTACTTTTGTACCGTAGCGGCATACATACGATACTGTTGCGGGCACAGTAAATAATGGTGAGCCATACGTATGCACCGTGGCTGCATACCTACGATTCTGTAGCGGGCACAGTCAATAATGGTGAGCCATACGTATGCCGCCACAGTGCTGTGGCGGCATACGTACGATACTGTGGCGGACACAGTAAAGCACGGTGAGCCGTACGTGTGCACTATGGCGGCATACGTACAATACTGTGGCAGACGCAGTAAATCATGGTAAGACATACGTGTGCATTGCAACGGCATACGTACGATACTGTGGCGGGCACAGCAAATCATGGTGCACCATACGTGTGCACCATGGCTGCATACGTAGGATACTGTAGCGGGCACAGTGAAGCACGGTGAGCCATACGTTTGCACCACGGCAGCATACTTACGATACTATGGCGGATACAGTCAATTATGGTGCGCCATACGTGTGCACCATGGCGGCATAGGTAGGATACTGTAGCAGGCACAGTAAAGCATGATGTGTCAGACGTATTAACTGTCGTAGTAGAGGTAAGGTACCGTTGCCGGTACAGTAACGCATGATGTACCGTGCGTATGTACTACGGCAGCGTACGTACGATACTGGTGCGGGAACAGTAAAGCACGGTGAACCATACTTATGTACAACGCCAGCGTACGTACGATACTGCTGCGGGTACAGTAAGGCATGGTGCACTATACGTGTTACGTATGGCACACCATGCCTTACGATACTCGCACCTGTATTTTCCTTATGCTGGCATGATACATACAAAGGTGGTCAGATAATTATTATGAATATTAACCAATCAAAGTCAATGAAATTTTGTAGACACCATCGAGAAACTAATATCTGGGTCTGTGGTTTATTACATTTTCGAAAAAAAGTATGGTTTAAAAACTGCAGGGAGTTGTGAATGAAAATATGAAAACCTGAAATATTTAAACTATACATTTTTACGAAAATTTAATAAACCACAGACCTGGGTATTAGTTCTAGACCATGTCTACAAAATTTAATTGACTTTAATTGGCTAACATTCAAAATAATTATCTGAATACCTTTGTATGTACGGCCAGCGTCATAAATACATATATATAAGCAAGATCAAAAATATCTACACACCTCTATGTCACTGACAAAAAGGTTGGTGTTTACATATTTTGACTCAATGGCTATATATGTATAAATGACGCTGACTGTAACCATGCCAGCATAAGGAAAATACAAAGTATCATAAGGCATGGCGTGCAATCCGTAACACGTAGTGCAGTAGTGCACATGCCTTATACCCGTAGCAGTATCGCATGTACTCGGGCGTGTGTCTAATTAGACACACTTGATTTTTTAGGTTTCCGTTTTTCCTTTTTGATGTACGGAATCCTAAAAATCAAGTATGTCTAATAGCCCTCTATCTATGTACATACATATGGTGAATGGTATGGTGCCTTATTGTCCCGCACACTAGTGCGAACTGAGAAGAAAAATAAAAGATCTGATACTAATCAGACCTTCTATTTTTCTTCTCAGCATATATATTTGTTCAATGCTGGACATTATGCCTCTCCCATGGTTTTTCTATGTCGTCCTCGATGCGGCGTATCTGGTCGAGGTGGGTCCTGCCATCTTAGGAATGGCGGTCTGCCTACGCTTCGACTTCCCGTTCATACCTCTACTATAACAGTTAATAAGTTTTATACACATTATGCTATTTAGTATAAGTAGTACAACCTGCACTGGTTACATAGATATCTAAACTTACAAATAATGGTGTTGGTACGGTAAAAAAAAGAATGATGTATCATTATAAAGCTGACCAGATGTTTTAAAACCCGCGTGCGGTATTTTAAGATTTAATATCTTTTACTGGCAATAGTTACGTATAAATATATCACAAAAGGTCACGTCCTCATTGCAGGGTTTTTTTTAAACTCTGGTCAGGCTTTACCTACTGTTATTGAACTTGTACGATATTAGTGCGGCTATTATTATTATTATTCTAATGCAAAATAATTTTATAGCAAACTTAACAGCTGCACCGATATAGCACCAAGTAAGTCCGGACCTGTAAGTGAAAAGCATACAATAATTGGTAATTTAGATAAAATAATGCTTCACGATACATATACATTTAGTGTACACAGCAATGATACATCATTTTTTATTTTTTTTAACTTTTACAAGGTTATTAATAGAAGAAATGTTCTAAACTGTTCTAAAACCTTGTACGTTTTATAGCTTTATAAAAGGAAATAGACATAAAAGATTCATATTATTTATTTTCAATCGTAAAATTGAGACATACAAAAAAACAAGTTTAATTATCACACTATTATAGAATTACATGGTCGTCAACTTGGCGTACCCGTTAAACATAATAAAAGATTCATATTTTCAATCCTAAAACTGAGACATACAAAAAACCACAACAAGCTTAATTAATCATACTATTCTAGAATTACATGGTCGTCAACTTGGCGTACCCGTTAAACATAATAAAAGCTTCATATTATTTATTTTCAATCGTAAAATTGAGACATACAAAAAAACAAGTTTAATTATCACACTTTTCTAGAATTACATGGTCGTCAACTTGGCGTACCCGTTAAACATAATAAAAGCTTCATATTTTCAATCCTAAAACTGAGACATACAAAAAACCACAACAAGCTTAATTAATCATACTATTCTAGAATTACATGGTCGTCACCTTGGCGTACCCGTTAAACATAATAAAAGCTTCATATTATTTATTTTCAATCGTAAAATTGAGACATACAAAAAAACCACAAGCTTAATTAATCATACTATTCTAGAATTATATGGTCGTCAACTATGAACGATGAATTTCACTGTCTGTCGGTTGTTGACAGGCGTCCACCATTGCAAGATTTTAAGGCCTACTCAAATCTGACCGGTATCCTGTACCGGTGGCAGTAACGCGCTGTTCAAAGGTGTTCCGCAACTGCTGCCAGTAATGCCATACAAAATACCGGTCGGGATATCGGTCGGGTATACCAATACCGCCACCCCTTCCGTCGCAGAATGTCCCTTTCGCAAAACATCCCTTTCGCAAAACGTCCCTTTCGCAGAATGTCCCCTTGGTATCAAATAAATATCACTAGTGCCAAATTTCCATTTTGTTCGAAATGTTCTATGTAATGTCGAAATATGTCGAATTGTAATAATCATCAGATATGAAGGTACTTATGAAAATATACGTATTTTTTATTGTTTCTGTCAGCGAATATTGCGAATAAATCTTGTACGGTTGCAAATTACATGTACCCAGTGTTTAAAGTAAAAATATGTATTAATGTGTGAAGAATTTTATTGTTACATAAATTGAATTAAAGATATGCGTATTTACTTAGAAAACCTGTTTTGTTTAAACATAATGAACATATTTATTAGTTTTTTATGATTAATAATATACATAACTAGCGGCCTCCCGCGGTTTCACCCGCGTGGTTCCGTTCCCGTGGGAATATCGGGATAAAAAGTATTCTATGTTTTAATCTAGGCTATCTACTATCTGTGTGCCAAATTTCAACTAAATCAATTCAGTCGTTTTTGCGTGATTGAGGAACAAACATCCAAACCCACAAACTTTCACATTTATAATATTAGTAGGATGACCTACATAATTTGACTTTCATTTTTTCATTTTCATAGAAAATTTTGAACAAAATGGCAATTTGGCGAGAGTGTTATATGATATTATGCTTCAAGGGGGACATTCTGCGAAAGGGACATTTTGCGAAAGAATCATTTTGCGCAAGGGACAATCTGTGACCAGGGGACATTTTGCGAAAAGGACATTCTGCGACGGAGCCCCGCCACTGGTACAGGATACCGGTCAGGTTTGAGCAGGCCTTTACAATCCGTAATACGGGAAGGACGAGAGGATTGGCGATTAGATATTTATTAAAAATAAGGGCGTCAGTAGATATCCTACCTTATATAGATTTCGTCTGAGTGTAACCTAACTTAAAGCTCGTTCACATACGAACGCTAATACATACGCATAAACCTAAATAGTTGCGGAACCTATGTCGCAAGGCCCGACTTTATACTGATATAACCGGTATTCTACAAAAAAAAAATGAGGGGATCGCCCCGTTTCGGTAGCGATCCGAGAGCCACCTTTTGGCAGTAGGGGCGGTGCTCCCCTACCCCAGGGCCTAGGTGAAGGTTAAACATCAGTAACGAGTTTCGATATTTCTACTTTACGAAATTTGACTAATTTTAAAAGCATAAATGACACAATACGATGAAAGGATACAAACAACAAATGAAACTCAGTACTGATGTTTAACCTGAAGTTAAGTTAAAGAAACAAATTGGTGGTGGGCCCGTATTCACGCTTTGTAAAACTGTAAGTTACGGGTAAGTAAGATGTGTATACTGTATCACCTGCGGGCAACAGATCCACACAGGTGGGTGTGTTTCTGAATTTTTGCACGTGTTGTATGTGTTATAGTCAAGCCCCGAAGTCCCGGCGCTCTTAGGTTTGTCAAGTCAAACCTCAGGTTTGACAAGAAGGCTTAGTCAAAGTCCAAAACTAATAGCGTGTTTCGACCTTTGCCTAACGCATTTATGTCCAAACCTAGGAGAGACTAACTTAGAAAGTCAAACGCCGAAACGCAATTTGACCAAATCGGGGTTTGACCAGTCAGACTTAAATTAGGTACAGAGTTTGTTTTTTGTATTTAAATGTATGAAAGACACATTCTTTAGAGTGAAAATTAAATTAAATTAACAATCTTCCTGTGAAACAAAGATTTCTGTTGTCTGTTAAAAAAATAACCACGAAATTTAAGACGATCGCTCCGCTCTGCGAAATTTCCAACCTGCATGCAGGACCACATGACCTGACCTGTAGGAGTAAGGTAGTTTGACTAAATCTAACATCGGAAATGAATGATGTTTTTCATACATATTTTTTTTTAACAGACAATAGAAATTTTTGTTTCACCGGAAGATTGTTGATTTAGTTAAATTTTCACTCTGAAGAAGTTATTTTTACATATAACCCATTCTGTCCCTAATTTAAGTCTGACTGGTCAAACCCCGATTTGATCGTATTGAGTTTCGGCGTTTGACTATCCAAGTTGGTCTCTTAGGTTTTGTCATATTTTTTTTGTCAAAGGCCAAAACACGCTTTAGTTTCGGACTTTGACTAATAAGGCTTCTTGTCAAACCTGAGGTTTGACTAGGCAAACCTAGGAGTGCCGGGACTTCGGGGTTTGACTACATATGCATGTAAGTGTGTGATTAATTAGGTACAACAACAGACAGGCCATTATCAACATAAACAATGTCTCAGATCTCAGTTATTTGTTGCACGAGCCGGAGGCGGGAAAGTCAGAGCAACCTAGGATTCCCGACCAAAGAATCACTAGTAAGGGTACCTTGGCGTCAATGGAGTCCGCGTGGTCGTCGCTGGAAACCAATGCGTCTAGGCCTACGGTAAACTTAACTTAAAGTTCGTTCACATACGAACGCTAATACATACGCATAAACCTAAATAGTTGCGGAACCTATGTCGCAAGGCCCGACTTTATACTGATATAACCGGTATTCTACAAAAAAAAAACAAAATGTGAGGATCGCCCCGTTTCGGTAGCGATCCGAGAGCCACCTTTTGGCAGTAGGGGCGGTGCTCCCCTACCCCAGGGCCTAGGTGAAGGTTAAACATCAGCAACGATTTTCGATATTTCTACTTTACGAAATTTGACTGATTTTAAAAGCATAAATGACACAATACGATGAAAGGATACAAACAACAAATGAAACTCAGTACTGATGTTTAACCTGAAGTTAAGTTAAAGAAACAAATTGGTGGTGGGCCCGTATTCACGCTTTGTAAAACTGTAAGTTACGGGTAAGTAAGATGTGTATACTGTATCACCTGCGGGCAACAGATCCACACAGGTGGGTGTGTTTCTGAATTTTTGCACGTGTTGTATGTGTTATAGTCAAGCCCCAAAGTCCCGGCGCTCTTAGGTTTGTCAAGTCAAACCTCAGGTTTGACAAGAAGGCTTAGTCAAAGTCCAAAACTAATAGCGTGTTTCGACCTTTGCCTAACGCATTTATGTCCAAACCTAGGAGAGACTAACTTAGAAAGTCAAACGCCGAAACGCAATTTGACCAAATCGGGGTTTGACCAGTCAGACTTAAATTAGGTACAGAGTTTGTTTTTTGTATTTAAATGTATGAAAGACACATTCTTTAGAGTGAAAATTAAATTAAATTAACAATCTTCCTGTGAAACAAAGATTTCTGTTGTCTGTTAAAAAAAAATAACCACGAAATTTAAGACGATCGCTCCGCTCTGTGAAATTTCCAACCTGCATGTAGGACCACGTGACCTGACCTGCAGGAGTAAGGCAGTTTTGACTAAATCTAACATCGGAAATGAATACATATTTAGTTTTTTTTTTAACAGACAACAGAAATTTTGTTTCACGGGAAGATTGTTGATTTAGTTAAATTTTCACTCTGAAGAAGTTATTTTTACATATAACCCATTCTGTCCCTAATTTAAGTCTGACTGGTCATACCCCGATTTGATCTTCTCTTCTCTTCTCTTTCTCCTAGGTTTTGTCATAAATTTTTTTTTCAAAGGCCGAGACACGCTTTAGTTTTGGACTTTGACTAATAAGGCTTCTTGTCAAACCTGAGGTCTGACTAGGCAAACCTAGGAGCGCCGGGACTTCGGGGTTAGACTACATATGCATGTAAGTGTGTGATGTGAGAAAAATAAACGAAGACTGCTGGTGCTAATATGATGGGAAATGTACGTAAGTGTACGAAACCCAAGGGTACGTATGTCGTATGTGATGTGTAATGGTTCTTTGTTATTCTAAAGTCCATCGAACAGTGACATAAAGTTTTAAATTTGACATTATAGTAATTGTAGCCGGTACAGGCGAAACAAGGGTATTATAATTATGTAATTGGTAATCGTTGGTTCTCTGCACTTGATACGCATAGTAATGCTGATTAAAATCTATACACTCTAATGAAACACACTCAAATGTAACTTCATCATTGTCAAGTAAATAAATATTTTTTATTTCACCAAACTTTGGTAAGCCTGAAGATTCTGAAATATCTGGAATGACAATTGACGACAGCTCAAATCGGACACCATACAGTTTCACCCATGATAATGAGTACCAACACTTATTATCGATTATACCTCGAAAATGAAAGTTTAGTCTTACATTTTCAATTTGCGCTTCTGTCATATTTGCCTTTTTGCCATAAGAGATCGTCTTAAATGTTTCATTTTTAAGGAAAGTATCGTTTAAAATCAATTGATGCTTAATAGCTATTGTTTTACAAACATTTACTCTGTTGTGCGATGCTCTGGCCACAAATTTAGATATACGATGCTTGGCTTCAAATCTCATCGTCCAGATTTGGGTAAGTGGGCCAAATTTTTTTAACATTTCTGGATAATGTGTAAGAAAATGAAACTTTGGCTTTAAGTCTGTTTCAGCAAATTGACGATAGAGCTCGTTTAATTCAGCTACTGAAAATTTTACTTGATCAATAGTGTTTTCATGGACTCTATGACTCAAAAGTTTATCCAACAATTGTCTTAATTTGATGTATAAGAACCAAACTTCGTTTTCATCTGGGACATTATGTCCGACAATTAGCCCAAAATATCGAACAAGAGTAAGCATTTCAGAAGCCGAACATTTTAACTTTAATGTTGAGCCTTCTTTTGCTACAGAATTGCATGGTGTCGAAGCAGAATCAGGTCCATAATTAAAATACCGTATTCTTGATTTCAAATTGTCAAAAGAAATTAGAGTCTGAGTGCATACTAGATTTTGTATCACAAATGACATTACATATCGACAAGCACCCTCTAGATAGTCATGTAATACATCTACGGCGACGTTTTGAAATAAGTCAAACCCATCTAAAGCAAGCCACGAGCATTTTTCTTTAAGACCAGTCATATAAATGTCATTTAAATGTAAATCATTTTCATAATTGACATTGTTTCTCAACAACGTGTCATCTTCATAAAGCAGTGTTTTGATTTGTTCTTTATTAGCAGTACAAATTCTACATGGCCGATTTGCAGAAAAACTTTCAACAAAACCTAACATAGCATTCAATCCTAAATTATCTCCCGTCACAGCTGCAACATAAAACTTTATTTTGCCAGTGTACACATCAGTTTCAACATGAATACCATTGATCTTTAAATCATTAAGAACATCAAAAACTTTTTGAAAAATTATGTTGTTTCCAAAGCTTGTTCTGTCTGATGAGTGAAAAAGAGCCAATAATAAAATATTTTGCAAAAGCGACACGTAGTGAGGTGGAAGACATGGTACTGAGGCATAAATAGCTCCAAGTTTATGAATCCCAGCGTGGCTTCCTAAGGGATTGCCTATTTCAAAATCGTCAAAGTAGATTATTAATGGTAAAATCATTGCATCATGCTCTACAGAACTTTCTGTCATTTTTTTCCATACTGAACCCTGAACAATATTCTCAATACCGAAAGAGTCATTTTGTACTGTGTCCAAATATTCAAGAGTATCCTTCATGAATTTTTTTGATGAAAAAATTAGTTTTAAATTTTCTTTTAACGGAATTACCTGCATTGTACAATTTACTTGTACTAGTAACGAACCAGCTGCTGTTTTTTTAGCCTCGTTACGTTGACCCACAACCACTTCAAGGGGCTCAGAATAAGTTCCTATTTTATTAAAATATTTTAAACGTTTGTGTTCCGAATCTAAATTCTCAAAAGCATCGCTGAACGCGCTAAATATTTTTTTAAAAGCATTTTTAACATGAACATTATTTTGATCTGGTGGAACCATATCATTAAACTGTCGCTCTATAATGCATTGTGATTTAGAATGAAATAATTGAAGATTTTCTACAAGAACTTGTACGGCTTTACGCGGTATTATCGGGTTAGCATATAGAGTGGAGACAAGACATGCAGCATGGTGACCAAGAGAGGTTTCGTCTCTTTGAGTTGGTAGAAATTCCATCGTATTTGCTATTTCGTAAGTTTCTTTGCTTGACGTTGAAGGTAAATTTGAGATATTGGCTTCTGTATCTGTATCGATCGCTTTGTTACTATTTGGATGACGCAAGGTTGACAACGATGACTGGTGGTCTCTAACTAAGTGCTTTTTGAAAGATGCAGAGGAAATATAATGACGATAACACCCTTGTTCACCACACCGAAATCCGGAAAATCCTACCGTTAATTTACAGAAAGTTCGCAAATGAGTAATAAGTAAATTCGGAGATGCACTGGCTTTTTTGCAATAGTAACAGGTAAACATTTTTAAAGTATTAACTCTAGATCAGTTAAAAGAGTATTCACAGCCTGCGTGGGCCTATCAAATTTAGTTTTAATATCGTAGAAACCCAATTGAATAAAAAGCCATATGTCTCCAGCTTCTTCCGGGTAACAAGCTCCTATCGATTGAAATATTTTAAATGCACAGTCTACTGCTGTTACTAATTTGTTGAAACTATAAAATGTGTCATTTATTACTACATATGCTACTTTTACCTCAGTAACGGTAGGGCCAACAAAAATAACGTAGGGTTGAACTGTGCGGCCTAGCCTCTGCAGGTTCTCCTTTTTTTGAATGATCTTGTTGGTAACGTCGGCTTCAGAAGCAGCTTGCGTTATATAGCCGTCGCATACTTCTGCTCTAGACGGCTTCCACGCTGGCTTTCCTTTTATTTTCCGTGCAGGTGAAATGTTGATGACATAAGCCAGCAACATCAAAGCAACATTGCTAGATGTCTCTGGTTCATCTTCTGTATTCAAAGAAAAAAAAGTTTCGGTTAATTTTTGCGACTTAATTTTATGAAGGTTTTAACCTTCAACTATGAACGTCATTTTTTCAATACACTAATATGGACGTGGAGTCTCTGATCTGAGATCCCTGTATTTCATGACTGTAGTTCTCATGATGTTTTTAAAGAAATAGTACATTACATCCAAGAACGGGTAGCTAGCGATTGCATTGTCGAGGATGGATACCGCACAAGTGCGGGAAGTAAGTATTGAATTGAATTTCAAATTTAGAATGTGATGAACCAGACCCAGATTAGTTAAAGGTTAATATTAAGAACTAATATTTGAGCAAAACTTCTTACCGTCAATCAGTGCAATTATATTTGCTATTTTTGCTCTCGTGTCTTGGTCCCTAATTTTTCGTAATTTTAATGAAGCATATTTTATAATTTCTTCATTTTTGAGGGTGATAGAGGAAAATAATTTGTTTTCCTTTCCCGGATACAGATGACTGAAATCGTTCATTAGCTAAAAAAAAGAATACAATAAATGTACGCTATGTTATTTCCACTGGTTAGAAAGATCCGGATCGCTACCAGAGCTTGGGTTGTTAAGCGAGCACTAGAATAGTTTTTCTCTTTTAGTCCCTTTGTAATTCAGACACTTGTCTTATAAGAAATAAACAAACTTTTGTCATTTATAATTATATCATTGCGTACGTTTTTATAGAAAAACCACAAGGATTATGTAAAAAGATAAGGCTGCGGTATATGCTTACCAAGGTATAGCCTTGTGATTGTTTTAAGGCTGGGAAATCCTTGAAGTAATCCGCTATATCACCTTTTCCACATTGAATGCGATTTAGGCGATGATCTGCAGTTTCTGCCCACTTTTCTTCAACAGACTTCCATGGATCAACATTGTTTTTCAGCCATAGTAATGATTCTTCATAAACAATACCTGTAATTTATTTTTATGTGTATGGTCGGATGAGTTAACTAGAAGAAGGGCATCATAGTACGTACAGTCGCCCGTGGCACATTTAAATCACGAAAAAGGTGACTAGCGAATATTTGCTTACCACTTTCCAGAGATTCCAGGCTATAAATGTCATCATCTGTGATAGTTGGCGTGGATCTGAGCGATGATCTGGACGACTTTGACGATGAACGGCTAGTTCCTGGCAACTGCCCGCCTTCTCGCAACTTTCTCCTTCGAGCTATATAGCTTTCATACAGCTTTCCGGACGCATTTTTTTTAGCTAATTTATTTGTAGCTGATAAATATGCAGAATAATACACCACAACGCGTTCCTTGTGGAATATTTCCACAATTTCGGTAGCTAGTTTATAAAATTCTTCACTGGAAATTTTCTTTGCACAATTGTTCTCTAATTTGTGGTGTATTAGCAGCTGGCTCAATTTCCGTCGGGAACCCTCCGTCAGTAAGCCTCCTTTTCCCTCTTTGAGTATTGCTCTGCCGTCTAAACTATCCTGTATGATGTAAAACACAAACACTATTGATACCAACTTTTTAAAGTTGTTGAACAAGAGTAAATGGTCCAGTATAGCCTTCGGGGCTCTGTGAGCAGTAAATATAACCCAAAATAATATCAGAATTGAAAAAAAAAATTTTTTTCGATGACCGATGATTCCTTCTTTTTTTGCTCTTATTCAATTAAGGATACCCGTAGTAGTACGGTTCATTTCAACCAAACACGGTCCCATCCGACAGAAAGCATGAAACTTGGTATGCATGTAGTTTTTACGTATATAATAAAATATAGAAGTGGCAGCAAGTCGTAAAGTGTTTTTCTCCCCTTGGGGGGGCGTTTTGTGTCTCCAATTGCAATTTTTCTTTTTTAAATAAAAACGGTGAAAGCTACAACAAAACTGTTTAAGAAAAATATATTTGTCATTAAATTCTCTATTAACCATTTTTTGAATGAAGGTGATAGCACCTATAGTTTTCAAATTATGTTTGCAGACTATGGAAACGCCCGGGAGACAGCGGGAGACACCCTGTATAATATTCCAAAAATAAATAAATATTCCAGTGACGATAAATTTCTAACGAATACCGATATCGGCTTGAAAAAATATGATAAGAAAGCCATATTCATACGAATTTCAAAAATATAAGTTTCATTAGAATAGTTTCATAAAAAATGTGTTAAAAATATTATATACAGCGTGGCAGTAGCATAAATAAATCTATAAAAATTCCCCATTTCTTATTCTAATTTAAAAAGGTTACCGTAAACGGTGAAAGCTACAGCAAAACTGTCGAAAAGCAATATATTTTTTATTAAATTTTCTACAATAACTTTCTTGGAAGTATGTTGATATAGGACTTATAGTTTTCAAAACAAACTCACAATCATTGGGTAAGTAACGGAATTTAGGCAATTAATAAAACTACCTATTTCATGACTAATCACAAATTGTATTTATTTTTTAATTTAAATTACACGAGTCTGTACTAGGTTATTTTTTTCAAGCCGATATCGGCATTCGTTAGAAAAATATCGTCACTGGAATAATTTCTTTTTGACAAATTTTAGATGTTCTGCATTTCAATTACGGCAATTCATTTTTTTGTATCTGAAGGTGTTTTTTTATTTCTGAAAATGATTGGCCATCCTTTATTTATCCGAAAATGATACCCGATTTGCCATTGTAGCTATAAATTAGCAGTTATTATACCCAACAGTACGCGTGGCGTTAGAAAATTTCACCCCCTCCCCCTCCCCCCAGCAGGGTGTCCCCCGCTGTCTCCCGGGCGATTTAAACTCTAGTCCACATATGAAACAAGCGTGCTAAGTCTCATTCTTTAACAAAAAAATATCGGTGTCGTCCTATACGATTCCCACAGGGTGATTTTTTCAAAAAACATCAGAAGAATCTCAAACATAATATGAAAACTATAAGTGCTATCACCTTCGTTCAAAAATTGGTTAATAGAGAATTTAATGACAAATATATTGTTCTTAAATAGTTTTGTTGAAGCTTTCACCGTTTTTTATTTAAAAAATAAAAACTGCAATTGGGGACACAAAACGGGGGGGGGGGGAATCACTTTACGACTTGCTGCTACTTCTATATTTTATTATATCCGTAAAAGCTACACGCATGCCAAGTTTCATGCTTTCTGCCAAATGGGACCATGGGCCCTATTTTTGAATCGCTCGGCAGGCGTCGAGCGCTCTTTTCGAGTGATTTTCGTTCGACATCCCATTGTTTTGAGTCATAAGTCGATCGAAAATCAGTAGAAACGAGCGCTCGACTGGAGTCGAGCGATTCAAAAATAGGGCCCCATAACCTATACTAGTAGAAATAGGTTGAAATTAGCCGTACTATAGAAACAATTTAGGCTTTATACACTTTTTCGTAAAATGTATATTTTTCGAGTAATTTTAACTTTGAAGATTTTTGCACTGCGCAGCAGTGCTGCCGACATCGGAATCATACCTTAAGAATAAAAAGTTTTATTTAATTTTAAGTTTAATTCTTATGCCATGACATAAATTGATGGGGACAATGATCGAAAATTGATACAACTCAGTAAATATGCATTTAACAAAAACAGTTTATAAGTTTAAACATGTTCTTATATGTGCCCTAAATCGAATAAGACCACAAACAGTCATCGGTAACCGATTAAAAAAAACTAAAGGCCAAGCCACACAGCGGGCGTGGCGTGACGGGACGGGACGGCGACGCGACGCTGAGAAGTTGTAATGTACTAGATACTATGGACGAAGTCACAAAGGCCGGCGTGGCGCGACGGGTCGCGTCCCGTCGCACCACGCCGCCGTCGCGCCGAGCGTGAATACAAATCGGAAGCGCGGCGGGGCGGAACGTAGGCGAGATCACGCCCGCAGTGTGAACTCCCGTCGCGCCCCGTCACGCCGCGCCCCGTCACGCCCGCTGTGTGGCTTGACCTTAAGTCTTTTTACCCATAGCGCCCCAAAGGCAACACTCCAACTGATTCCGACGAATTGAAAACGTCCTCCTTTTTAATATCGGTTAAATGCCACGCAGTTATTGAGTTAAGCTAGCTAATGATAAATACTGAATACTATTTAAATACTAAATATACAGGGTGGTCCAGACGGTGACGTCCAAGATTTTTTTTTAGGTTACTCACACCTGGGTGCATCCGAAAATACCCTATGTATGTTCCGAGATTTTTCGTAGTTTCGAAGTAATGATTTTTTAATGTGTTTTTGCGAATTTTCTACCGGACTAAACAAAAAAATTCATAACTCCTTTTATATTAAGAACTTTTTGAATTTTCCTTTTGTAACTTAATTGTCTTGAAACATTCTTCCATACGTAAAATCAACTACACGACATCTAGATAAGTTCCTGAAAAAAGGGTCGAAAGTGACAATTTTAGGTTTTACTTCGACGAAGTAACATTTTAACAATTCTTTTAAAAATACAAAATGGATATTTCATCAATTCAAACTGATTTTAAAAACTTAAGTGGATTCTTAGCTTAGTATATAAAACAAAAAAAGTGACTCTTGATAGGACATTTTATGGTGAAATCGGCTTTCAAAGTTTGTAAGGTGAAAAATCCGTTAACATAATAAGATTGTTTGAAAATTTATTTTAACAATTTTATTCATTCTTATCGCTAAAAATAGTAAGATATCATTGAAAGCATTAAATTTAACTCAAATGGTCAATTAAAAACTTTAAAATATCACAAAAAAATTGTTACTTATTCTATTCTACTTATTTAAAACCCTTTACTAAGGGTTTCGACTTTAAGCTTGGATTTGACTTTTACTTTACTTTGATTTTGACTTTCCTCTCCCTCCTCGTCATTATATCATCCGAACGATGATGGTTATAATGTTGTACTGAATTTCATAATGTAACTCATCGGGCGTGGGCGCGGGTAGCGCGACATCCTCTTAGAGGATACATAATCATGGGTGTAGCTAAATATCATTGGTGTTTTTAATCCATATGTATTAAAATATTGATTTTTTTCCAAATAAAAATAAAATAAAAAAGAAAAACCTTCAAAAAACCTGAAACAAAAACAGCTTCAATATTAAATACCTCTAAAAAAGCAAGAAATGATATTCAAATCATTATTTACGCATAACATTCTTAATAATCACGTCTATTGAAGTCGGGTGGGGCTGGAAGACAACTTTTTTTAATATTTCTTATAGCCCCACCCGACTTCATTAGACGTGATTATTAAGAATGTTATGCGTAAGTAATGATGATTTGAATATTATTTCTTGCTTTTTCAGAGGTATTTAATTTTGAAGCTGTTTTTGTTTCAGGTTTTTTGAAGGTTTTCTTAAAAAAAAAAAGCTTTTTTATTTTCAACTTTTTAGTGGTAGGTATGTAAGCGTGTAAATATTTTTTTTAAATTTATAAAATATTTTCAATGGTAAAATGCCCACAACTCTATTTCCAAATTTATGCTGTTTGTTTTTGAGGAGTTCCTTTGTGTCCTCGTAGTCCAAGTCTAGTCCAGAACGTTGCATCGGAGGCCATGGTTTGGTTTGTTTCGGATTGTCATAAACCTACCAACATCTAAATCACTTTACATATACTATTTGACTTTGAGGAGTTCCCTTGTGTATCTTCTAAGTTCAAAATCCAATACCAATGAAATTAAAATGTGACCACTCTTGAAGTATGCCCTTTCAAACAAAAAAAGAATCATCTAAATCGGTTCATAAACAAAGATGTTATGTCCGAAAATCCGTATAAACACGTGTGATGGCAAGCTAAATAATTGATATTTTTCAGGATTATGAAAAAACTACCTGCCAGATCTCTGTAATTTTTTTATGGGACCACACACAAACTTTGTTCTTTGAGATAAAAAAGAATTGTATAAATCGGATAACAACTGACAAAGATATGGTAAAACATACATAAAAAAAATATAAAAAAATACTGTCGACTTGATAACCTCCTCCTTTTTTTGAAGTAGGTTAAAAATGGGTGTACATAAATTCTTGTGTATACCAATAAATAGCTTACATTATTTTCTTACTGTGTGTGTGAATTTTAGTTTTATTTAATGCAGTCGACGATATCTTACAATTTTTAGAGCTAGGAATAGAAAAAAGTTAAATATTGGGTGTTTTTAAACAGTAGGAGATTTTTCACCCTACAAACTTTGAAAGCCAATTTCAGGATAAAATGCCCTATCAAACCAAAGGGTAAAAACGGGACCCTATTACTAAGCCTCCGCTGTCCGTCTGTCTGTCTGTCACCAAGTTGTATCTCATGAACCGTAATAGCTAGACAGTTGAAATTTTCACAGATGATGTATTTCTGTTGCCGCTATAACAACAAATATTAAAAAAAAGAATAAAATAAATAATAAAGGGGGGCTCCGATACAACAAACGTCATTTTTTTTGCTGTTTTTTCTCGATATTGATAACGACTACAGGTAGACAGTTGAAATTTTCACAGATCGTGTAGGTATTTCTATTGCTGCTATAACAACAAATGCTAAAAACAGAATAAAAATAAATATTTAAGGGGGCTCCCATACAACAAACCTAATTTTCTTTGCAGGGGCCGTACCGGCTAAGGAATCGATTATCGAAAAGTCTGCCGGCTTTCAACTTAAAACAGAAAAATCAAAGTAAGGAATTTCGTTTTGTACTTTCTGTTGACGTAATTTGGAAGATATCGATGTTCGTGTGACATCATGAATTGGGGTTTGCCATTTTGGCCCACTTGGGGCTCCATTTATTTCTTTTAATTTGAAACTCGGCAGACTTTTCGATAATCGATGCGTTAGCCGGTACGGCCCCTGTTTTTTGATACGGAACCCTTCGTGCGCGAGTCCGACTCGCACTTGGCCGGTTTTGTGTTTTATCTGCTAAGCTAAGAAGCCACTTAAGTTTTAAAAATCAGTTTGAATTGATGAAATATCCATTTTGTATTTTTAAAAGAATTGTTAAAATGTTACTTCGACGAAGTAAAACCTAAAATTTTCACTTTCGACCCTTTTTTCAGGAACTTATCTGGATGTAATGTAGTTGATTATTTTATGTATGGAAGAGTGTTTTAAGACAATTATGTTGCAAAAATAAAACTATTATTTTTTTTTATATGAAAGGAGTTATGAATTTTTTTGGTCCGTTCGGTAGAAAATTCGTAATAACTCATTTAAAAATCATAACTACCTAAACTACGAAAAATCGCGGAACATACATAGTGTATTTTCAGATGCACCCAGGTGTGAATAATCTAAAAAAAATTCTTGGACGTCACTATTTGGACCACCCTGTATACTACTTAGTAATCCAGGCCATACACGAGGTAATCGCGGACAAACATGCATATTATACAGGTCAAACTGAGAACCACCTTTTTTGAAGTCGGTTAAAATACTAAAACCTCCTTAATGCAACAAATACTTTTATGGAAACCGCATTAAAATCAGTTCAGCCAATCGTGAGATAATCGCGGATACTGGTCAAACTGAGAACCTACTTTTTTTAAAATCGGTTAAAAAGAAAAAATAAAGAAAAAGAAACATCAAAATCGGTCTACAAATGTCGAAGATACGCGCAAACAATGATAAAACAAATATATTCAATCTAATTAAGAACCTCCTTCTATTTTGAAGTTGGTTAAGAAAATCATACGATCGATCGCTCACTGCCATACACGGTCCAATCAGCATGATCCAATCGGCATGATCCAGACAAAAGAATTGAATTTTGATTGTTCCGTCAATTCGATCTGTCCAGCCAATCCACTGCCGACACACGATCAATTCGATTGGATCCAATCGGCAGTATCATGCCAAATGGACGATCGAATTGATGGTGTATGACCTGTATAACTATACGGGTTGTAATAATACTGGTTTTAATAATGTACTAAATAAAACTATACATACGGATGTACTTACATTTTGCTGGTTAAACAATATACCTAAACTCTACTAGCACACTAACTTTAACTAGTGCCTTCTAATTACTGATACAAGCTATTACTGATAAAGAAAATAACATTACATTTAATAGTTTCAATACCTGAAACAAAAAAAATGAAATCTTAGAATCGGTCTACGGAGGACAAAAACAGTCCTATCTTAATGACGGGCAATTTTATCTTAAGAAAGGTTTGCACAAGGCCATCGCTGGCTGCCAGTCACAGCAATGGCTTGGTATTGGCCTTGTCTAAACAATTTTTCAAGCCAAGCCAGCAACGCTAGCGAGGATAGAGCGCCCGTCTATTTTTCAAGCCAGTCCTTTTGGTCCATATCACAAACATAAAGTACCTACCAAACTCAGCTACAAAATAAAAATTTTAGTGAGCACCAAAAAAGGGTGAGGCCGCTTGTCAGAATTGTATTACAATTCTACAATATTGTAAACTTGTCAAGAGAAAATCTCTATTGGAACAGAAACATCTTTCGAAGAGAAACATGTTAAATGGTCGTTACAATTTGTCAAATTTTTAAGTACGTTTTGTTATCAAACTGAGTACCTAATGTTATGATTATGAGTAACTCACAGTGTTATTAGCTGCAGTAGAAGTACAATTTGCAGAGATTTTTGCATCATCGTCATTATCATCAGTGTCCTGTTCAGCGTTTTGAGTAGAGTTGTTTAGCTCACCATTCTTAATTTCAAGGTTCTAGAAAAATAATTAAAAAGCTTTATTACAAAGTATACAGCATCGGTCCAAGAGAAAAAAAAGAAAACATTTTTATTAACTAAATACAAGATGTACAATATAAACAAGTTGGTACATACATTGAAACCGGCCACCTTTTGATGTTGTAGTAGCAAATTTTTGAATTTGATTCTGGGGCCAATCTTGGGAACCAATTCTTTCAAATTCTCATCATTTAAAAGAATTGCAGTTTCAAGTGTTGTTATAAGATTGTCTGAAAAATACAAATAATAAAACAAACATGTACAAAACTAGTTATGTAGGTACCTAATTTTGTAATTGCCTACATGCGTTCAGTCGGAGTCAGGTTCGGGGCGGTCTCCTGGTTTTCAATAAGAAAAATGCTGTCCGTTTAGTAAAGCTTACAACTTTATCCAACAAGCAATGGATAAGGTTTTAAACTTGTTTGTAATTAGTATTAAACAGATTTTTTCAATAAAACAAACAAATACCTACTTGTCAAATACGAATGTCTGTTGTTTGTGGGTGAAAAAACTTTGATCAAAATATACTTGGATACCCGTTGACACGATCCAAGTATACTTGGACCAAGTAACTTGGACAAAGTAGCTTTTTGTATTGTATACGGCGACGTCAAAGTTTACTTGGTTTGCTCGTTTACATGATCCAAATAGTCATCAAAACTACTTAGTCCTAGCAGACTTGGATGAAGCAAGTACGCTTTGCTAGCTCATTTACACTTAGATGAATTTATTTCATCTAAGCATTTACATGATCCTACCTATCAGTATTATTTCAAATCTTTCAAAATGGCGCACGCATGCGTGATGCGTTCTTATGTTTACGGACGATTTAAATCTTTAGTTTACAAACGAGAATTCTACAAGTTTTGTATAAAACTAGCTTAGATAATCTAAGACCTACCTAGTACCTACACTACCTACCTATGTTTCTTGGTGAAAACGAAGGGTTAATTTATGTATGACGCAACATACATATTTCATTGCGGTGCGAGTGCGACAGATCTAAGAAAATTTATAATCTAAATAAAACAAAAATCTTGATTAAATAAAACCGTGACAATAACTTACCCTGTAGGATTGGTAATAGTTCTTCTAATCCTGCATTACTAATTTCTTCCATAAAATTCATGGCTAACGCTGTTACGACGACGCGACCTTTTGGCAAGTGAAATCCGGTGTTGCCAGATGCTAGCGATGCGCGATTATGAATGATCATTCGATTATCTAAATCATTCGAATAATTCGAATGACCATTAACATATATTACTAATAATTTCATTGATTTGATACTAACGCCACGGCAATACTACGGTACGTTGCGTTGGTGTAAAAGGAAGCAACTCCCTTTTTCATTTTGATTATTGTATAAACTTACAGCTTTCTTTCAATATCATCGATTATAATTAACACGTTTTATTAGGTTGCTTTCAATATTGAAACCGTGCAACCCCATCAAGTTTGGGCTCGTTTGCATGCATCATCTTTCCAAGTACTTTGTTGGGAAAAAGTTTCCAGGGTCTGATGATTAAGCCGGAAGAAGGACACAGGAACTCTTTAATAAAACCACGCCACCCCATCGAGTTTGGGCTCGTTTGAATCGTCTTGACGGGTACTGTGTTGGGAATTAGTGTTCAGGATCTGATGATGGAGCCGAAAGAAGGCCACTGAAACTCTGTAATAAAACCTTGCAAAGAGATGCATTAATAAAATTATGAAATAAACTTATGAAGTAGAGTAGCTAGACCACCAACCAAACAACATAACTTTAATATGATGGCAACTCCAAGGTAACCGCGTTAATTATAATGTACCCGGTTACTTATAAGTATAGTACTGCAGTTTAATGTACCTACAGCTTGACCATAAAGAATGGGGTTGGCAACGCAAAGCTAATTGTAGATGTCGCTGGGGGTCGTTCCGAACCTACGCTCCGAGTGCAACCGAACGCTCTAATGCCGTTACAAACATTAGAGCGTGATATTCGGTTGTAACAACTTTCCCGTTCCAAACGTCAGAGCGTTGCAACCAAACAACCATCAAAATTGATGGTTGTAAAACGCTCTGACGTTTGTCTATAGAAAAACTGTCAATGTCATTTGACATTATTTTGTATTTTGATGTTTTTGTATCTAATTTTCAAATAAATCATGGTAGCTTCGCAAAAAAAAACAGTTTTCATTTGATTTTGAATAAAGGAAAGTTTAAATTAATCCTATTTCAAGTGGAAAATGAAGAGTTAAAAGATGACTGAACAAAAAAGTACAGTTGCCAATAAAATTTTGAAAATTTGTTTCTGGAGATATTTTCTGCGTGGATTCGCCCGTCCCCTGTATGTTTGTTCGATTCTTACATTACAATAAAATACAGCAGTCGGCTACTAAAATACAAAATTGTAACGTTAGAAAGTAGCCAGATGGTAGCAATTTGCATCTAAAAGACTTATTTTGTTTCGCTTATATTTTTAGTCAACTAAAGTGGTTGCCCACTTGTTTGTAAAAAAAGAGCAAACACAAACACGCTAAATAAACTTATGAAGTAGCTTAATGACCACCAAACAACATAAATTTAATGTGATGGCAACCCCAAACACGTTAAATGCGCAGTACGACGACGTAATTAACCGCGCTATTTGTAAATAGCGCGTTTCATTATAATGAACCCGCTTACTTATGTTACGTACCGCCTGCAGTATAATGTATGCGGTTACTTATGTTACGCATAGCGGCTGTTTTTTTCCGGTTCCAGGGTATCTTTTAACTAATGCGACTACTTAAAATGTTTCGGGATATCTATAGGTTCGTCGAGTTACCTACTAAGAACATATAGGTAATCCAAGATGGCGGCCAACTTTTTGTTTATGGGCCGATTAAAATGAAACTCGGTTTTTGGAACTATTTTGGCAAGAAAACAGCAATGCAATCTTAAAAATATAAAAAATACCAAAGATGGCCGCCGACTTTTTTGTTTGTGGGCCGTTTTTAATGAAATTCGGTTTTTGGTACTATTTCGACACAAAAATAACAGCGCAACATTGAAAACATTAAAAAATTCAAGATGGCGGCAAACTATTTCATTTGAGGGCCGATTTAGATAAAACTCGGTTTTTAGGGTTCCGTACCTAAAGGGTAAAAACAGGACTCTATTACTAAGCCTCCGCTGTCCGTCTGTCTGTCTGTCTGTCACCAGGCTGTATCTCATGAACCGTGATAGCTAGACAGCTGAAATTTTCACAGATGATGTATTTCTGTTGCCGCTACAACAACAAATACTAAAAACATAATAAAATAAGTATTTAGGGGGGCTCCTATACAACAAACGTGTTTTTTTTTTGCCGTTTTTTGCTCTATATTAATAGCAACAACAGGTAGACAGTTGAAATTTTCACAGATGATGTATTTCTGATGCCGCTATAACAATAAATACTAAAATCAGAATAAAATAAATATTTAAGGGGGGCTCCCATACAACAAACGTGATTTTTTTGCCGTTTTTTGGTACGGAACCCTTCGAGCGCGAGTCCGACTCGCACTTGCCCGGTTTTTTATATTTTTTGTATTATTTTAACACGAAAATAACAACGAAACATTAAAAATCCAAGATGGCGGAAAACTTTTTTGTTTTTGGGCCGATTTCGATGAAACTCGGCTTTTGGTACTAATTCGACAATAAAACAGCAACGAATAATAAAAATATAAAAAAATCCAAGATGGCGGCCAACTTTTTTGTTTTTCGGCCGATTTCGATGAAACTTCGTTAATGGTGTTATTTTAACAAGACAATAACAACGCAATGTTAAAAATACAAAAAATCCAAGATGACGGCCAACTTCTTTGTTTTTCGGCCGATTTCGATGAAACTCGTTAATGGTGTTATTTTAACAAGGCTATAACAACGCAATGTTAAAAATATAAAAAATCCAAGATGGCGGCCAACTTTTTTGTTTGTGGGCCGATTTCGATAAAACTCGTTAATGGTGTTATTTTAACAAGGCTATAACAACGCAATGTTAAAAATATAAAAAATCCAAGATGGCGGCCAACTTTTTTGTTTGTGGGCCGATTTCGATAAAACTCGATTTTTGATACTATATAGACAAGAAAACAGCAACGCAAGGTAAAAAATATGAAAATCCAAGATGGCGGCCAACTTTTTTGTTTTTAGGCCGATTTTGATGAAACTTGTTTCATGGTGTTATTTTAACAAGGCAATGTTAAAAATGTAAAAAAATCCAAGATGGCGGCCAACTTTTTTGTTTTTGGGCCGATTTCGATGAAACTCGGTTTTTGTTACTATTTTGACAAAAAAACAGCAAAGCAATGCTAAAAATATAAAAATCCAAGATGCGGCCAACTTTCTTGTCTTTTGGCCGATTAAGATGAAACTTAGTTTATGGTGTTATTTTAACAAGGCAATAACAACGCAATGTTAAAAATATAAAAAAATCCAAGATGGCGGCCAACTTTTTTGTCTTTCGGCCGATTTCGATGAAACTTGTTAATGGTGTTATTTTAACAAGGCAATAACAAAGCAATGTTAAAACGTAAAAAAATCCAAGATGGCGGCCAACTTTTTTGGTTTTGGGCCGATTTCGATGAAACTCGATTTTTGATACTATATAGACAAGAAAACAGCAACGCTAGGTAAAAAATATGAAAATCCAAGATGGCGGCCAACTTTTTTGTTTTTGGGCCGATTTCGATGAAACTTGTTTCATGGTGTTATTTTAACAAGGCAATAACAAGGCAATGTTAAAAATGTAAAAAAATCCAAAATGGCGGCCAACTTTTTAGTTTTTGGGCCGATTTCGATGAAACTTTGTTAATGGTGTTAACTTAACACGGCAATAACAACGCAATGTTAAAAATATAAAAAATCCAAGATGGTGGCCAACTTTTTTGTTTGTGGGCCGATTTCGATGAAACTCGATTTTTGATACTATTTCGACAAGAAAACAGCAACGCAATGTTAAACATATAAAAATCCAAGATGGCGGCCAACTTTTTTGTTTTTTGGCCGATTTCGATGAAACTTCGTTAATGGTGTTATTTTAACAAGGCAATAACAACGCAATGTTAAAAATATAAAAAAATCCAAGATGGCGGCCAACTTCTTTGTTTATCGGCCGATTTCGAAAAAACTCCCGTTAATGGTGTTATTTTAACAAGGCAAATAACAACGCAATGTTAAAAATTTAAAAATTCAAGATATCGGTCAACTTTTTGTTTGTGGGCCGATTTCGATGAAACTCGATTTTTGAAACTATTTTGACAAGAAAACAGCAACGCAATGTTAAAAATATAAAAATCCAAGATGGCGGCCAACTTTTTTGTTTTTGGGCCGATTTCGATGAAACTTGTTTCATGGTGTTATTTTAACAAGGCAATATCAAGGCAATGTTAAAAATGTAAAAAAATCCAAGAAGGCAGCCAACTTTTTTGATTTTGGGCCGATTTCGATGAAGTTCGATTTTTGATACTATACAGACAACAAAACAGCAACGCAATGTTAAAAATATGAAAATCCAAGATGGCGGCCAACTTTTTTGTCTTTCGGCTGATTTCGATAAAACTTGGTTTCTGGTGTTAATTTAACAAGGCAATAACAACGCAATGTTAAAAATATAAAAATCCAAGATGACGGCCAACTTTTTTGTTTGTGGGCCGATTTCGATGAAACTCGTTAATGGTGTTATTTTAACAAGGCAATAACAAAGCAATGTTAAAAATGTAAAAAATCCAAGATGGCGGCCAACTTTTTTGTTTTTGGCCCGATTTCGATGAAACTCGATTTTTGATACTATATAGACAAGAAAACAGCAACGCAAGGTAAAAAATATGAAAATCCGAGATGGCGGCCAACTTTTTTGTTTTCGGGCCGATTTCGATGAAACTTGTTTCATGGTGTTATTTTAACAAGGCAATAACAAGGCAATGTTAAAAATGTACAAAAAATCCAAGATGGCGGCCAACTTTTTTGTTTTTGGGCAGATTTCGATGAAACTCGATTTTTGATACTATATAGACAACAAAACAGCAACGCAAGGTAAAAAATATGAAAATCCAAGTTGGCGGCTAACTTTTGTGTCTTTTGGCCGATTAAGATGAAACTTAGTTTATGGTGTTATTTTAACAAGGCAATAACAAAGCAATGTTAAAAATGTAAAAAAATCCAAGATGGCGGCCAACTTCTTTGTTTTTCGGCCGATTTCGATGAAACTCGATTTTTGATTCTATTTAGACAAGAAAACAGCAACGCAAGGTAAAAAATATGAAAATCCAAGATGGCGGCCAACTTTTTTTGTTTTTAGGCCGATTTTGATGAAACTTGTTTCATGGTGTTATTTTAACAAGGCAATAACAAGGCAATGTTAAAAATGTAAAAAAAACCAAGATGGCGGCCAACTTTTTTGTTTTTGGGCCGATTTCGATGAAACTCGGTTTTTGTTACCATTTTGACAAAAAAACAGCAAAGCAATGCTAAAAATATAAAAATCCAAGATGCGGCCAACTTTTTTGTCTTTTGGCCGATTAAGATGAAACTTAGTTTATGGTGTTATTTTAACAAGGCAATAACAACGCAATGTTAAAAATATAAAAAAATCCAAGATGGCGGCCAACTTCTTTGTTTTTCGGCCGATTTCGATGAAACTTGTTAATGGTGTTATTTTAACAAGGCAATAACAAAGCAATGTTAAAACGTAAAAAAATCCAAGATGGCGGCCAACTTTTTTGGTTTTGGGCCGATTTCGATGAAACTCGATTTTTGATACTATATAGACAAGAAAACAGCAACGCAAGGTAAAAAATATGAAAATCCAAGATGGCGGCCAACTTTTTTGTTTTTGGGCCGATTTCGATGAAACTTGTTTCATGGTGTTATTTTAACAAGGCAATAACAAGGCAATGTTAAAAATGTAAAAAAATCCAAAATGGCGGCCAACTTTTTTGTTTTTGGGCCGATTTCGATGAAACTTTGTTAATGGTGTTAATTTAACACGGCAATAACAACGCAATGTTAAAAATATAAAAAATCCAAGATGGTGGCCAACTTTTTTGTTTGTGGGCCGATTTTGATGAAACTCGATTTTTGATACTATTTCGACAAGAAAACAGCAACGCAATGTTAAACCTATAAAAATCCAAGATGGCGGCCAACTTTTTTGTTTTTCGGCCGATTTCGATGAAACTTCGTTAATGGTGTTATTTTAACAAGGCAATAACAACGCAATGTTAAAAATATAAAAAATCCAAGATGGTGGCCAACTTTTTTGTTTGTGGGCCGATTTTGATGAAACTCGATTTTTGATACTATTTCGACAAGAAAACAGCAACGCAATGTTAAACATATAAAAATCCAAGATGGCGGCCAACTTTTTTGTTTTTAGGCCGATTTCGATGAAACTTCGTTAATGGTGTTATTTTAACAAGGCAATAACAAAGCAATGTTAAAAATATAAAAAAATCCAAGATGGCGGCCAACTTCTTTGTTTTTCGGCCGGTTTCGATGAAACTCCCGTTAATGGTGGTATTTTAACAAGGCAAATAACAACGCAATGTTAAAAATTTAAAAATTCAAGATGGCGGTCAACTTTTTGTTTGTCGGCCGATTTCGATGAAACTCGCATTTTGGTACTATTTTGACAAGAAAACAGCAACGCAATGTTTAAAATTGAAAAAAAAGCAAAGACAGCGGCCAACATTTTTGTTTTTGGGCCGATTTCGATGAAACTCGGTCTTTGGTACTATATTGGCAAGTAAACAGCATCACAATATTAAATATATAAAAATCCAAGATAGCGGCCATTTTTTTGTTTTTAGGTCGATTTCGATTAAACTTGGTTTTTTGTATGATTTTAACAAGGAAATAACAACGCAATGTTAAAAATAATAGAAATATCCAAGACGGCGGCCAGCTTTTTTGTTTTTGGGCTGATTTCGATGAAACTCAGTTTATAGTACAATTTTGACAAAGAAATAACAACGCAAATTTCGAAATATTGAAAAATCCAAGATGGCGGCCAATTCTTTTGTTTGTGGGCTGATTTCCATGAAACATGGTTTTCAGAACTATTATAAAGAGAAAACAGCAACGCAATGTTGAAAATATTGAAAAGTCCAATATGGCTGTTAACTTTTTTGTTCGTGAGCCGATTTCGATAAAACTCCGTTTTTTGGTACTATTTTGACAGAAAACAGCAACGCAATAATAAGATATAAAAAATAGATAATAATAATAATAATAATAATAATAAATAAATAAATCATTTATTCACAACTTCATTTTGTTCACATTTTTTTCCCAAGCTTTCTTGTATAATAGTACCAGAAAACCGAGTTTCATCAAAATCGGCCTAAAAACAAAAATGTAACCGGAACCATTACTTAATGAGACAGAGACAGTACAATGATTTGGTAACCAGTAACTGTTATAAAGAGCCTGGATACTGAAATAATGCAGCTGTATAACTATTCGTACGTATAGCGCATACATATTTTATGTTACGGGTTAAGTAAATTACGTATGCTGCTCCGTGCAGAATCATTAAGCCGCATACGTAAATGTAAAGAGTGCGCCACAGTAATTTAATGATGCGGCTGACGTCATAAAGATTCTACGTACCAAACACAGTAAGTAAGTGAACGGAGTTCGTAAAATGAGCCAGGATACGTAATAACTGATGATGTAGACGGAGACATTATTTATTATCCCGTGTACGTAAAATGTAACGGCATATCTCCGACCCTGCTCGTACATTATGTACGTAACCGGAACCATTACTTAATGAGACAGAGACAGTACAATGATTTAGCAACCAGTTACTGTTATAAAGAGCCTGGATACTGAAATAATGCAGCTGTATTACTATTCGTACGTATAGCGCATACATATTTTATGTTACGGGTTAAGTAAATTACGTATGCTGCTCCGTGCAGAATCATTAAGCCGCATACGTAACTGTAAATAATGCGCCACAGTAATTTAATGATGCGGCTGACGTCATAAAGATTCTACGTACCAAACACAGTCAGTAAGTAAACGGAGTTCGTAAAATGAGCCAGGATACGTAATAACTGATGATGTAGACGGAGACATTATTAATTATCCCGTGTACGTAAAATGTATCGGCATATCTCCGACCCTGCTCTTACATTATGTACGTAACCGGGACCATTACTTAATGAGACAGGGACAGTACAATGATTTGGCAACCAGTTACTGTTATAAAGAGCCTGGATACTGAAATAATGCAGCTGTATAACTATTCGTACGTATAGCGGATACATATTTTATGTTACGGGTTAAGTAAATTACGTATGCTGCTCCGTGCAGAATCATTAAGCCGCATACGTAACTGTAAATAATGCGCCACAGTAATTTAATGATGCGGCTGACGTCATAAAGATTCTACGTACCAAACACAGTCAGTAAGTAAACGGAGTTCGTAAAATGAGCCAGGATACGTAAAAACTGATGATGTAGACGGAGACATTATTAATTATCCCGTGTACGTAAAATGTATCGGCATATCTCCGACCCTGCTCGTACATTATGTACGTAACCGGAACCATTACTTAATGAGACAGAGACAGTACAATGATTTAGCAACCAGTTACTGTTATAAAGAGCCTGGATACTGAAATAATGCAGCTGTATTACTATTCGTACGTATAGCGCATACATATTTTATGTTACGGGTTAAGTAAATTACGTATGCTGCTCCGTGCAGAATCATTAAGCCGCATACGTAACTGTAAATAATGCGCCACAGTAATTTAATGATGCGGCTGACGTCATAAAGATTCTACGTACCAAACACAGTCAGTAAGTAAACGGAGTTCGTAAAATGAGCCAGGATACGTAATAACTGATGATGTAGACGGAGACATTATTAATTATCCCGTGTACGTAAAATGTATCGGCATATCTCCGACCCTGCTCTTACATTATGTACGTAACCGGGACCATTACTTAATGAGACAGGGACAGTACAATGATTTGGCAACCAGTTACTGTTATAAAGAGCCTGGATACTGAAATAATGCAGCTGTATAACTATTCTTACGTATAGCGGATACATATTTTATGTTACGGGTTAAGTAAATTACGTATGCTGCTCCGTGCAGAATCATTAAGCCGCATACGTAACTGTAAATAATGCGCCACAGTAATTTAATGATGCGGCTGACGTCATAAAGATTCTACGTACCAAACACAGTCAGTAAGTAAACGGAGTTCGTAAAATGAGCCAGGATACGTAATAACTGATGATGTAGACGGAGACATTATTAATTATCCCGTGTACGTAAAATGTATCGGCATATCTCCGACCCTGCTCTTACATTATGTACGTAACCGGGACCATTACTTAATGAGACAGGGACAGTACAATGATTTGGCAACCAGTTACTGTTATAAAGAGCCTGGATACTGAAATAATGCAGCTGTATAACTATTCGTACGTATAGCGGATACATATTTTATGTTACGGGTTAAGTAAATTACGTATGCTGCTCCGTGCAGAATCATTAAGCCGCATACGTAACTGTAAATAATGCGCCACAGTAATTTAATGATGCGGCTGACGTCATAAAGATTCTACGTACCAAACACAGTCAGTAAGTAAACGGAGTTCGTAAAATGAGCCAGGATACGTAAAAACTGATGATGTAGACGGAGACATTATTAATTATCCCGTGTACGTAAAATGTATCGGCATATCTCCGACCCTGCTCGTACATTATGTACGTAACCGGAACCATTACTTAATGAGACAGAGACAGTACAATGATTTAGCAACCAGTTACTATTATAAAGAGCCTGGATACTGAAATAATGCAGCTGTTTAATTATTCGTACGTATAGCGCATACATATTTTATGTTACGGGTTAAGTAAATTACGTATGCTGCTCCGTGCAGAATCATTAAGCCGCATACGTAACTGTAAATAATGCGCCACAGTAATTTAATGATGCGGCTGACGTCATAAAGATTCTACGTACCAAACACAGTCAGTAAGTAAACGGCGTTGGTAAAATGAGCCAGGATACGTAATACCTGATAATGTAGACGGAGACATTATTAATTATCCCGTGTACGTAAAATGTATCGGCATATCTCCGACCCTGCTTGTACATTATGGACGTAACCGGGACCATTACTTAATGAAACAGAGACAGTACAATGATTTGGCAACCAGTTACTGTTATAAAGAGCCTGGATACTGAAATAATGCGACTGTATAATTTCGTACGTATAGCGGATACATATTTTATGTAACGGGTTAAGTAAATTATGTATGCTGCTCTGTGCGGAATCATTAAACCGCATACGTAAATGTAAAGAGTGCGCCACAGTAATTTCATGATGCGGCTGACGTCATAAAGATTCTATGTACCAAACACTGCCAGTAAGTAAACGGAGTTCGTAAAATGAGCCAGGATACGTAAATGATTATGTAGGCGGAGACATTATTAATTATCCCGTGTACGTAAAATGTATCGGCATATCTCCGACCCTGCTCGTACATTATGTACGTAACCCGGACCATTACTTAATGAGACGGAGTCAGTACAATGATTTGGCAACCAGTTACTGTTGTAAAGAGCCTGGATACTGAAATAATGCGGCTGTATACCTTCGTACGTATAGCGCATACATATTTCCTGTTGCGGGTTAAGTAAATTACGTATGCTGCTCTGTTAATACATATGCGGCATCATTAAACCGCATACGTAAACGTTAACAGTGCGGGCACAGTAATTTCATGATGCGGCTTACGTATTAAGGATTCGGCCTCATTACAAGTAACTCGTTTACATTGTCTTTACAGGGCATTATGCCGCATACTTACTGAACATGGTGTCGTTTCATTATAAGTATGGCTCTTATTTATTTCATGTGAAAAGCACATTATACGTATCTGGCTGCCAGTGCATTACAAATTTGCCAATTTTAAGTAGCCCGTTTTTCTCAGTGTGGAGTGTGTAGCGCTCCATTTTTAATAATCGGAACAATCACAGGTTACAACTAAGAATTTTAAATTAATATATGACACATAAAATTCTTGGTCACAGCCGTAAAATTTCAGATTGCCACTTGCACAAAAAATGGCACACAATTCAAAATGTGCTAAATCATATAAGTAATAACTGTGATTGATTTTGTGATCGGAATCCTAATAGAAACCAAATATTTTTAATAACAAAAATTTTATACAGATTTCATTACTCATTCCATCAGACCCGACGCACATGGCCGGATCCCACGGTTTATCAAGTTAAAAAAACAAATAAACGTATGTAATATAATGTGCGTAGAGTTTTTATTTATTATTTTTGTCCCAAGATTTCAGAGCATGATGTAATGATTTCAGCCAGCTACAGATATCATATTACGATGTGGAAAATTGAACGATATAACTTGATCGTGTCTAGCCTTCGTAAAGTATTGGTTGCGACAAGATCTCTCACAAAGTACTGTCATCTTTTTTTTGCTGACATAGTTACATTTATATTGCTGAACTGGGTAAAGCAATTACATACACGCGACACAGGGCAAGTAAAGTATTGTTTGTAACGACTCTTCACAATTGAATTGAGTTTCAAAAAAAGAGTCGTTAGCCGTAAAGCGAAATTTGACTTTGTATATTGTTCGTGATAAAACAATAATTTAATTCCAGCTTTCAGTACCAAAAACAAAAGATGCAATTTATGAAATTCGCCGTCAAATTATAAAGAAATGGAATTTAAATAATTTAACAGACCCCCAATGATCCATTTAGTTAAAAGGACTAAAAGCTTAATTGTGTTCATTTTCAGGCTCGGTGCGGTCCGTTCTACTCTATTATTTCTCTTGTTATTACACGACAATTATGAAACTTTTTTCAAGGTTACTAGTTGTACAATAGTATTATAATTACTGTACTCCAACTGTTCAACTTATAATTAACCTTTGTAGTTTTAATATTATTATGTTAAGCTAACAAAATGAGACAAACTTAGAAATGTTTGAACTGATCCGGTATACATACATTACCGGATCAGTTTACGAAAACATTTGTGTTTTTGAAGTGAAAACTTCTTTAGCGGCGTTGTACGCTTTTTTGTAATGGGGGAAAAATGCTAAACTCGCGTCAGTCAGGGTCACGTGACCCTGATCGAAAATTCGTAAGACGGATGTGACGGATGGAGAATAAACAGCCGGCGGCGGAAGTATCCCCCTCTCTTTCAAGACGTAAACACTTGTGTCACCATAGCAACGCGCAAATTTTTTAATTCAATGTCAAAACTCTACATTTTCTGTCAAGCTATGGATAAGACCATAGACTTAGAAAAAATTTCGCTGCGCTCAAGGATAAGACTTTCGTATAATACTGTTCTGTATTCGTGAATTCAAATGCAGAGTAAATTCGTAAGACGGCAATTCGTGCAAAATTATTCCCTAACCATTCCAAAATATCAAAAATGCCGATTTTTTATTAAAATAATACTTATTATTATTATTGAGAAAATTCTTAGTACTTAAATTTTATTAAGCACGACTTGTTTGTAAAATAAATAATGAGATCGCTTATCCACATGAAGTGTTCAGGAATTTCCATAAAACGCGACGGACAAAATGTGAAATGAAGTAGAGTAGAGTTTATTCGTAAACATTGTTCACCGCTGATCGTATATGCGGATTTGTAAACAAATCATCTAAAGTGCATCAGCGTTAATGGAATAAAGGGGGTGATCAAAATAATGCGCCCCTGCGAACAGTATAACCTTTTAGTCTACTCAGTATAAGATACTTGTTGATTTTGTATACATGGTACCTAATGGTAATACAAAATCAACAAGTATCTTATAACTTCAGCGACTGTCATATTTAGTGTACACATTTTTTTATATTTATATAGAGCTTCTCTTCCGTCTACGATTCGTTCGCATAACATTACACTTCGCATGAAAAATAGCAAAAAATATTTTGTAGCGGATGCCAACTTCTTTTTAATAGATGTTTCCAAACCCTCTCAGGATATTATATTATACCTACATACTTAGAGTAAGACGGGCTTCGTGACGAAACGAAGCCTTTGTTGCTCGAAGCCTACATATATCCAATTCAGATGGTTCCAAATCGATAGAAAACTGTAAACAAAAAAGTACAACGAAAAGCAATAGGAGACTAATTATTAGGTACAAACAGAAACAGAGCTAACTGCCCATTAAAGACGTAACTGAGAGAAATACCTACACCAAATAAGTAGATGAATCTGCGAAACTCAGCCGGAATCTAACCCGAGGTCCAATGTACATTTTACGAGAGTTTCTACGACTGAAATGGCCCGTATTTAAAAACAATACTCAAACGACCTTTGCTTATGCGAATGCATTGCATTGAAATAAAGTTCTGTGATTGGTTCGTTTGTTTTACGAGATACGTGTGATTGGTAGTTGGGACGCTGCGCTGTGCGTCCGCGGGCACTGTGAGGCCTCAATTTTCGCAAATACGGGTATTGGTTTTTGAAGTTTTTTATAAAAGTTACTTCTGCTCAGGACCCGGTGAAAGGAAAGTTAATTTATTATAGAGTACTTAATAGTAAAATAAATCGAAATATTCGATCAGAAATATTAAAACACTTGTCGCCAATGTTATAATATTTCTAAATATTAAACTAGTACCTGCCTACTTATCACTATTTTAGTAATTTATCGCATATATATATATATATTTTTCTTCATGTTTAATATTATCAATATGTATGGCACTTCTTACTCAAAACATAAAAGTAATAACTAATCCTTGTTTTGATTTCTCACTTTTTTTTTATTGCTAATGACTAAAATGATTATTTTGCTTTCGTAATATTTTTTCGTATTTTTTCGTCTATAGTTTTGTAAGTAAAGGCCTATGAAAAGCTTTTGGATATATGTTTACAATTCGGTGCCTTAGGATGGGTAGCCTAAGTATGTCATGCTCTCTTTAATCATTTCTGCGGTGGTGTCGTGTGGGGCAGGTCGTTACGTTCCCTCAAATATGGTTGAGCGAAGCGATGGCTGGTCCATGCGTCATGCTCGTGAACGGGTGCTGCCAGTGGGAATGGGTCTGCTTCTGAGTACCTATCTTAACGCATATTGAATTGTAAGAATTGCGTTTTTACTTTTTATGTCTTGCATCAAGTGTTTTTTGGTTCGAGTAGCAGACAGAGTGATTTCTCAAATTCTCAACTAGTTGAAAGTTATTTACTCTCACATTTACCTATCTGAATGTAGTAGATATATTTAATTTTAACCTACCTACCCATTGTGTGCAAACTTTTGTTAATTATTGTGATGGAAAATGACCTCACTTTAAACGTGGAGCTCATTTTTCAATGTTGACGACTCTGTATGAAATATACAAGGAGAAAAAAGCAGCCCTTGACGAGTTTCTTGCCGGTTCTTCTCGTTACAAGGTCTCCCGCTTAGGGTTTGCGAACCGATGGCGTAGCTTCTATGACATTCACAAGTGCTTGTAACAGCCTAGACTGAATAAATTATTTTGAATTTTTTGAATTTTGAAGTAGTAGCTTTAAAAATAAAAAGATTATAAATTTAATTTCCGTTTTATAAACAGACATGAAGGTATTTTCGCCCTCGGGCGAATAAAACCCTCTAGAAAGATTGCGGACAGAATGGATGCAGAATTGAAAATATATCTGGGAGCACGGTAGTGCCCCCGCCAAGACGAGGAAGCAAAGCGCAAGGGCACTACCTACCTTTTCTCGAAGCACTTTGTCGTTTTTTTGAACCCTTGTCCCTTTTGTCATATCTTGGGTTTGGAGTATACAGATAAACAAAATTCTCGGAATATTATGTCAGTTAGACTTATTAAACATACAAAGTTTCAGTTGCAAAGCTCTTAAACTTTGGATTTTCTTGAGATCTAAATAACCCCGATTTCGTTAAAACTTACTGATAATCATCAAAATTCTTAGGGTACTTGCTGAAGTCCTAGAACGCTGAAATTTGGTATGTAAGCTAGTTTTAGTACACAAACAACTAAAAAATTATAAAACTTGGAACTTTTACACCCCAACCCCTTAAACTAGGGGATGGAAGTTTGTATGAGACTTCCGCGAATGTTGATGCTAGGGGTCTGAAAAAATGAGACCATATGTATCTGAAAAATCTTCAAATATTTAGTAATTATTTTTAAGACTTAGTAAATCACTGTTAAGTTAAAGCAATGGAAAAAAATATTTTCAGAAAAGAAATTGTGTTCATTTCAAAACTACATACTTCTTTCGTGGCGCAAACTTGGCGCAAACCTCACGCAGACTCTATTTTGCTCTTTGTACTGTCACATTCTACGTCAAAGAGTAAAATAATATCACAGCATAAATAAATTAGTTCTATCACAAAATAAAATAAATAATAGAACAAGTACGCTGGTCGAAGTTGATCGAATTTTACACGATTTTAGACCACATTTCTGACCCCACCTTGCTTTTCTGGTTTATGGAAAGTTACTTACAAAAAGGAATAAAATCCTACCAAAAAATTTTTCATGTATAGTGTTGCCAAGACTCCATAATGGCTTGGACTGTCAAAAAGTTATCAGACCTCATGTAGAGCCAAGCTTCTAACTCTACGCGCCCTAACTCTACAAGCCCTAACTTCCAAAACTCTTCACCTTAGTCAAAATATGTGGTTTTGCCGTTTCGTTACTACATGAACTACTATTGTTGAAGAGTGAATATATTTTTCCATGTAGCGAAATGTCCAAGCCACATATTTTGGCTAAGGTGAAGAGTTCTTGAAGTTAGAGCTTGTAGAGTTAGGGCGCGTAGAGTTAGAAGCTTGGCTCTACATGAGGAATGATAACTTTTTAACAGTGCCAAGTCATTATGATGTCTTGGCAACACTATACATGAAAATGTTTTTGTTTTGTTTCACTCAGTGATTTATTGATATCTACTGATATGTACTAAGTGAGCGAAAATGGATGACTTTAAAATACAAATTGAGTAACTAGTTACTCAGAATGGGCAGTACTATAATTATTAAGTGACCTGACCATATCCGTTTATTGAATGATCCTAATAAAATACTTTTTATTTTGAATATTATGGTAAAGATGTTCAGTCATAAAAGCTTTAAAACAAAATGACAAATGCTTTAAACAGCAATTAATTGTCAGTTGTTTGTCACTTTCTTTGTTCTTGTTCAGTTTATATTATTGAACTAAATTTTATTTCGAATAATTACATAAATAACGAATTTATTGAAGAATTCAAAGAGATTCGTTTCATTTAACTACTTGGTTGTTTAAGCATGAGTAGATGTTTCCTTTTAATTTAACTTGAAATGTTACAATAACGTACTGTATTTGAGATTCCAAACCCAGTGGGAATGGGTCTGCTCCTGTCTGCTTGTATTAAGGGCATTGGATATATCATTTTCTGTTGAATTGTCAACAATATGGCACTTTCTTTACCTACTCAAACCATAAAATTCTCAAGTATTTCAAAAGTGTAGGCAACTTGTGCCTTCCTTGTATGGTTAAAATTGCAATAATTTTATATTCTTAATAATTATGTAGATATAAGAAATGGCCCAAATATAGTATTTAGATATCTATTAGAGTATTACATGCTGACTAAATAATACTTACTTGTAAAAGAAGTTACTCCTTAATTTGTACAAAGATATTCGAAACTGAGTAGAGTTAATAGAGCATTTACCCTTTACACTCTCTCCGAGTTACTCACGCCCAAAATTACACAACTTTCAGCTTTTGTAAATTGTAAATATGCTCCTTCACTTACTTACACTGAAGGTTAAAATGTACTCAGAAATTTTCGTGAGATAATCCTGCAAAAGTAATATTTTAGATTAAACTTCATTTCGTTTATAAAGAGCTTTGTAAACATCCAATTATTTTCGATGCTTTTTTGTAGACGGGTAAATGTTCTGGTGAAACACGTATAACTACGTATAACCGTGAAATGAACAAGTGATTGTAACATTAAATAAATACGACAAAAGGCCTTTCAGCCCGCGGCCATGTTTCTGAATTTATGTATCCAGTCCCGAGCAAGCTTAGCCCCAAACGGCTTATGTACAGTGTTCCACCAAAATGTATCTTTATGTTTTGGGTTGAGGAAAGGATCAATTTTTTTACAAATATTTCGAGGATTCGTAATTAAAATAAGTACTTGAAAAAGATAAATATATTTGTGTAAATAACTTGTTTTCAGTTTAAAATTCAATAATTAAATATACATAAGTTGAAAAATTATAGCTGAAGTAACAGGAAATGTGTTTTTGAGACTTGTAAAACTCTAACGACGAAGCGAATAAACAATGTTTTTACAAACTTTCATTTTCGGCAACGCAATTTACTACCTGTATAAACATGAAACTATTTGTCAAAACTGCTCTAGCAGCATTTAGACGTGGTCGCCCTCATGAAACATTTATATTTGTGCCGCCATATCAAACAAGGTCGTTTCACATTTACAAAGTTACACATCTATGTTATTAAATTAGATAATAACTACGTCTTTCGAAGATAGTATATATAATTATATATATATATATATATATATATACATATCAGTGGCGAGGGGTGAAATTATGGCGAAGGTAAGCCGCTCTACAAAAATGATGAAAAATGTAGTGAATTAAGCAATTAAATTAGAATATCACTCATAATCAAGCCACATTATTATATAATATTTGATTTGGTTTTGCCTTATTATAAGATGAGTTTTGTTAAAAAGTTTAATAGTTTAGGAAGTCACAACTTTCGACATTCCTCTGAAGTTGAAAAACCAAAGTGACTATATTTTATCAAATAAATCATTTTTTAACGGATAGGTACTAGCGCGCTGCAGTGAAAATCCAAAACAGATCCAAAACAGACAAAACAAACAGTGTTTTGCGTTTATAGGGCAAATCGATTTATGTGTCCTTTATATACCTATAAAATATTTTTTAAGTTTTATATAATATATAACGAGATATTAGTATATACAAAACAGTGTAATTAAATTTTATTTATAGTTTGTCATGCCAAAACACCCTAATTCAAATTACTGTGTTTTGGCTTTAATGATTCCGCAAACAAATAGTTACCGTGTTATGGTTAGACAAATATGTCGGACCTATCGTGCAGTAGCATTTGACTTTGAGGAAAGATAGATAGTTCTACAATAAGTGATTGTATCAGAGTCTCTCTCCCTCTCCCTTCTTTTATTTGAAATTTGAGCGATTAAGAACACATATCTTCGTTTAGCATTGGTAGAAAGGTCGGATTTCTCCTCGTTATTTTCAATCTATTCCCACTTTAGCCTCGAAGGCTCTTCATTGATATTTTAGCCCATCCACGATCAAAAATTTACTTTTTTTATTTCTGACAGCTAATAAGACAGGAGACCCTGCAATTTCTCAGCCGAGTTGTCTGAGATAAATATTGATTATTAGCAGGGCTTCCATTAATAACTTCTTGACGGCTACTCCAATGTTATAAACTAAATATTACTGCATTGTTCATAATTAGGTACATCTAGTAAATTGTGTTCAAACTAAAGTTAGTGAATAATTTCTATATTAATGCGTGCCAAAAATATTTTCTTCACATTACATATTTCTTCACATATTTTGTTCAATAATAATTTTATTCAATTTCGATATAATGACAGTTTCAGTTGGTAATTAAATCTATTCAGAATATTACCAAGGTTAAAACAGGCAGCGTTTGATAAGCTTTGGCATAGACTTCTATTTATAAGTTTTACTACGTAATGCTTGATTTCCTCTCTGAACCTCCTACTTTTTAGTTTTCATTTCCACATGAATGAAAGTTGTAAAACACCCAAAGCACAGCCGAAACTAATTATACTATGGAACGCCTTGCGAACATCTATATCGGGAAAAAACGCGCGTAAAGAAATTCGATAGAATAATGTTGTATGAGAAATTTGTACAGTGCCATCTATCGCTGAAAAGCGAAATGAAATTTCCCATAGAGAATTTACTCATAGAGCATTTTTACGCGCGTTTTTTCACGGTAGATGTTCGTGCTGAACAACATTTTCACGTGATTAATTAATACCGGATCCGATCTAACATGTTTCTTCAGCCCAACTTCGCTTGGGTCTCCAAACTTTTTAGCATAAGGGCCAGAATAACTCCTCCACAAAGTCCCAAGGTCCAGGAGGCTTACTCAACAGCACCATCGCGATCGTTTCGTGATCAGATCTAGCTAGCTCATCGTACCAACATACTGTAAATTACAGTACTCTTGGTACGATCCGGCCTGTTTTCTAGCTCAGGGGTGGCTCAACTTGTCTAGGGTTGCGATCGACTTTAAAATTTCCTGACCTATTGAGATCGAATTAAGGCATTTAAATTTTTGGGGTATTTTTCACTACAAAAACGCCGCACCCACCTCCTGAATCGTTCTGTTGCTACTTGCTTTGCTACCACAAGCAAAGCACTTTTTGTTATGTCTCTCGCAATCGACTGCACTGTCTCCAGAGATCGACTGGTCGATCGCGATCGACTTGTTGGCCACCCCTGTTCTAGCTCATCGTACCAACATATTGTAAATTACAGTACTCTTGGTACAATCCGGCCTGCTTTCGCGGGCCGGATTGTTGATTCTAGCGGGCTGGAACTGGCCCGCGGGCCATAGTTTGGAGACCCCTAGGCTAGATAACAGTAAAATGACGTGGGTGGTAAAATAGTACATTGTACCTACATCGAGGGGTTTTAATCGCATTTTCTTGCGAGTGATACATAGTGCTTTATACTATACCTACAAGGAAAATAAAACGAATACCTACCTACTTAAAATGTTAATGAATTAAAATTGCCACAATAATGGCGTCTTGCTACTCCGGACACTCCATATAACCGCCCCATATGTGTGGTAAGTACACAGACACTTTACAGATGATGTTTTTGTACTTTTCTATGGAAAAATATAAAAAAACTCGCACATTTCATTACATAAGTACAATCTTATCTACCGTAGAGGGACGGAAAAACCTTGTACTTTATATATATATTTTTTGCTCTGACGCACGTTTCCGAGATTGCATTTTTGTAATTTTTTTTAGAAATTAGGTTTAATACTATGGTACAGTAGGTGCTCAGTGCCCATACTTAACACAAAAAAACTTGATTTTTGGCATTATAATAACGGGAAGGATTTTCATACAACTTTTCCTCACGCTTTTTAGTATGAAAATAAAGAAGGGCTTTCTGCTCCTTTTTTTAAAGTAATAGAGTGCATTCGGTCTAGTATAAAAGTAACTAATGGATTTATTTGGTATGTAGTAAAGTAGGTAATGATGATCATAAAGAAAATAAAAATAAAGATCTTGAAATAAAATCCTAATCTTCTTTTTCGTGATCCTGATAAATTGCTTTGGTTTAACCAGTCACCTTGTCGACAGATCCAAAGATTTAAATCTTTGGTCTGATCAACGATGCGGTTCTCTGCTTATTTTGTGCTTCTGCAGCGTTTTTTCACAAGCAAATATTTTATGTACGAGCTGGTTTGCTCATGACATTATAAGGGAATTTATTTCTGTTTTACGCATTCAATGCCATTTGTGCCAGACATTTGAAATTTATGGTTTCTCAGCGACTTTACAGGGGATAGTGAGAATGGTTTTATTAATGTCCATCAGCCATTTTAATGTCCCCACTGCTGGGGCACAGGCCTTCCTTATGGGTGGATAAGGAGGACGGGCCATAACCCACCACGCGGGCCCAATGCGGATTGGTGGGTGTTAACGACTGCAAATGCAGCCGGGACCAACGGCTTAACGTGCCTTCCGAAGCACGGAGGAGCTCAATAGAATAAATTTTTTGGTCAACCATGCCATGACCGACCCTTGCGAACGTTGCTTAACCTCCGAAATCACTGGGCCAGGCGCTAAACCACTGCGCCACCGAGTTTTATTATATAATTATTTTTAATTTAAAATACTATTGTGTTATATTGTATTGTTATATTGTATTATATCCTTACACTGGCATGTTACTCCTTTCAAGACTTTCTTATTGAGTGATAGGAGAGCTACAGAGGACTAGATTAGAATAGGTTTAAGAAAAATAAATCAACGCTCGGTTATATTTATAACGAGCAGTAAAACGTACCAAATCATAGAACCACGTCAAATGGACATCTTATGAAAAATTCACAGATCTCGTGCCTTTCACGATCTTCTGGTACATTGAAAATGAATTTAATGAATTAACTAAAACAAAATTTATTCGTAAACATTTTTTATTATTATTAAATATACCTATGTAAGTACTATAACTAAAAACATCTTAGAATTTCTACAAAAAAATACCTAATAAAAAATTCTAATCAAAATCAAATGCAGTCGCGCGCTGATATCATCATCATTTGAATATGTGCGATAACAAACTATGTTTATCTAGGCATCATCTTCACATTCTCATTTAGAGACCGTTGTAAAATCATTGGGAATCGTAGCGTACTAAGAAAAACATGAGACATGCCCGATCGAGTAATTTTAAATCTCAAAATTGAAATAACAGCAACCCACGAATATACAGCAACATCTTTAACATTAACATAGGTACCTATTTATTTCACTTTTTACACGTTTTGAGTGTAATTTATCTTAAAAATTCTAACCAATTAGTGCAAATGCTTTTCTGTATCTACTACTAAGTATGGAAACTACAAACTCTCTTCTATTCAACCTTCGCTCAAGATTCGTTTATTCGTTTGCTACAAAAAAGTGCCGGGTATCACGAAATCCCACGGTGCGGTGCAGGCAATGGTGAGGAAATATAGCCAAAACAATAGAAACAGATGCGCCGAAATGGTTTTTAGGGTTCCGTACCCAAAGGGTAAAAACGGGACTACTTTATATTTGAAATATTTGTTTTTGTTTGTTTATTAATTAACTACCATTAAAGATGATTACACTGCATCGAAATTGTTCTTTCATAATTTTTATAGGATATTAGTAAATTATTTCATGACTTTTGCTCTGTGGAATTCTTAAATGAAAATCTCGTAAAAATGCACTCACAAATTCATAGAAACTATAATAAATGGTTTACAATAGGTGTTTCGTTGTTGCGATAATCACGAGTATGTGTTGATTACCGTTTTGCAAACCAATAATTGTAAGTTATATGAATTCTGGGGTAGGTATGTCTGTTTGGTGCCTACGCATACTTTTGAAGTGAATAAAAAAAACTTGCGCTAATTTCTTAGTCATTTATTCGAGTATTTTTTTTTAATACAGTACACTTGTACTATTGTGTATTTTGTGACATTCATTACCTATAATTTACAGCAATATGTGAATCAAAGTCATTACAGTTTAATAAATTAAAATATTATATGAAAATAACATGAGTTTCTAATTCTGGCATAAAAAGTGAAATCAAATAAGGTATTAATAAAAACTATTATTTTTAATCAATAAAAAATACACCGGAACTTACAGATTTTGGTCATAATTACATTTAAAAAAGGCAGGTTTTTTTGAAGTCGGTTTTTTTTACAATACCTTCATCATACCGTGCCTACATTTAATAACTTTTTGGCTTTTAGGCATTCACAATGCTATTATATTAGGTCTTTACCTATGAAATTGCCGATATTTTGTCACATACAGAGAAAATAATAACTTCTATTATTTAAAATTTTAACAAAATCGTGAATATTACATCGAATTATGATCGTGACAGTTAACTATCAGTAAAAATAAAGTCCATATTTTAGCTTTCGTGACATTAAAAAAAAGATCTTGAAAGTGACTCTTTTTTTGTAAGCAAAAAAAAGGTGACCGAAGGGGTTGTAACTTAACCAAAACTTATTTTTTCGCTTATCTTAAATGAAAATAAGTTAGCATAGTGTTCAAACATACATAAAAGTTTTGTTACATGAGTGTTCATGGTTGTTAAATGAACAAAGAAAATGCTATTATGAAAAATGCAACTTCTTGAAAAATCTCCATACAAATCGGCAATTTCATAGGTAAAGACCTATTATTATTATTATCTACTAGGATAAATAATATACTAGAAAAAATCAACTCACCCGTAGCATTTCAGATGATTGGGATTCTAACCCAATGAGTTAGCAGAAATTTTCTAGTATTTTTTTACCTTTTCGCTGTAAGCCTGCGTTATTTCAATAATGTGAGGTAATACCTACATTAACTGGTGTACTTGGTTAATAAACCACATTATTAAACGGACAATAGTCCGTTCCTTTTGTTTGCGCCATTTCCATACCATCATCGGATAACATATTATTGTCGTCACGTTTCATTTCATGTGACTGAAAACATAAACTTTTGAATTGAAATCAAATGAAAAACTTTTCATGGTTTTGGTACTAGTGACAGAAGTTACATATACTTTAATACAGAGTCTTCTTTAAAATATCAAGATAATAAAACTTTTTACTATATCTGTTTATCATTCCTTTCGTAATTATGTGTTTAATGATTTAAAAATTGTTATTATATTGATATCTACACCAGCCAATGTTTAATGTCCCCACTGCTGGAGCACAGGCCTTACTTATGGGTGGATGGGACATATCCATAGCCCATCATGCAGACCCAATGGGAATTGTGCCTTCCGAAGCACGGAGGAACTCGAGTTGTCAGGGGTACAGAGAAGGACATAGGGTACCTTTCATTCCGAATAAAATACTCTTAGTAAATAATAACACTAATTTCATTAGCAAAGATTTTTAAGATAAATGTTTGGTTAAATTAACAATATTTTGGTGAACTTAGTTAACTTTTAGTATGAAGTAGCTGAAACGTTTTGTTGGTGTGTGTTGTGTACTTACAAATTTAGGCAAATTCAATGTCGGGACAGAATCTTTATTCAATTTTTTTTGTTTTAACGAATTAACATTGTAGCATTCTGTTTGAAAATGTATGCTGCATATACGGTGGTGTTTGGTAGGTATCCATGTAGTCTCCCTGCAAACTGCTTCTACCCATTTTCTTTTTCGTACTGGATCAACTGGGAATCTGAAAAATTATTTGCAATCCATACCCATTTCTATTAAAATTAAAGATGCTTATTATTTTTTTATAAAACTTAAATTCATTCACTTTACAAACACATCGATACTATTTATCGATATTTGTAACAGCCCTTTACTAATAAAAAATGACAAGTAAATGAATGAGTGAATGATATAATCCAACCAAATTAAATGCACCATTTATAAAGCATTTACTTTACCAAAGGGTACTTTTTTAAAATGACGTGTTATACTTTGTTTACACACCAAAATTTATTTATTTTACGAAGAAATAGCTACTATAATAGGTTGAAAATGTACTTACGCGTGAAATGAAACATTTCTTGATATTCCACTAGTATTTTTGCAGTACAATACGGAGCATTTGCCCATTTTTTCTATCAATGTTTCGCCTCGAGCTCTCGCGTCACACTGACAACGCAAAATCGTTTACTGAGGCTATCGGTCACAGTAAGTGGCAGAGGGGTAAAGGCGAATATGGCTGTCATTTCGCATCCAGTGGTTAATTCATCCAAGCGTTGATACGACTAGGTACGTACGTATGTACACTACTGCGGTCAGCGCTCACTCACACGCTCCGCGCAAACTTCACTTCATAAAGGTTAAGCTACAGAATTATCCTTTTATGTTATTTACCTCAAATATTTTTTTTGAAGTAGACTAATGTCATATCTCGAGGTGTTTTTAAAATCGACTCGATATCGCGTTTCGTTTACGAGATATGATTATTTTCTCGCCGAAACCGGTCGAAAATAGACCAAATTTTTCACATTTTTGCGATTTTAAAAAAAATATTTTGAGTTTTTTGAAATTTTTTTTTTTCAGTTTATCGCCCTTGGTTAGACGCGTCATTTGATAACTCAATTATTTACGTAGCTCTAATATCTACGACACCAGGGTGAAATCTCACTTTGGCTGAAAATCGGGCCCATACAGATGCCTCAAAAAAAACATTTTCAATGTTAAAAGAGAATTAGGTGGATCCAAGTAACATGAATGGGTTCTATGTGCGAAGTATATTTTACCTCTTTTCATTTCTTGTGCTGTACATACCCTTGAGATTACCGGTTCATCATTTTTCATCGTAACTGTAAAGAAGTATTTTCCAAAAAAGGTCCGCGTACCCTTTCCGCTTATCATATGATAGCATTATGGGACACTTTCCGAATTAGACCCTTTTCGGGACGCTAGGCAAGTGACTGGTTTTATCAAACTTTCTGATAAGTGGCTTCGAAGAAAAAAGATTTCAAAATATTTGTTTGTTACAAACGATTATCACTGAACTTATATTTTCAATTTCAATGGAAATTATCTAAGCGTCTTCAAAATTAAAAAAAAAAAAACATATGTACTCGTACCTTTAAGAATTTAAAGTGAAAAATCATAGCGGCTGAAAACTCACTCAAAATATTTTTACGAGAAGCAAGTTAAACTCATGTTTAAAAGTCTCACTCATGTGTAAAAACACATAATCCTGTACTGAAGAATATGTTCATGTTAACACAACAAAGGCAGAGTAACTTATTTAAATTACCGTTTACATCGTCAAAATTCAATGTTCAAGCAAAACAAAATACAATCCATTATGTCTGAATCGGTTGTTATATGTTAATTTTGAAGAAACATGCTGAAATGATAAAACGATATTTAAAGATTCGCTTGGTTTTATGTGCATAAGCGATGGAGGATACTATGCAGGTTGGTACACAACAACCATCGTAAGAAATTGCACTATATAGCAGCGGTGATGGGTGAAAATATGGAGAATGTAAGCCGTTCTTTCTACAAATATGTTATGATCTGCATAGTAGATCGATGGGGTGGGATTTCTTAAAGGTAAGCCGATAGGAATCGGCTTGTATGGAACCTTCGCAACTTCCTTCCTCCATCCAGCCCCACCTGAGTTCAATGAATAGGTACTTAATTACTACAAATGACAAGCTGGAAATTCGCGTTTTTTTACAATAAGGGACGAAGATGATTTAGTCAGCTTTCAGTCGGTCCCTATATATATTTGCACTTATTTTTATGGGTACTGTTTTTTTTCTCTATTTTGTAAGTACTATAAAAATATACTCTGTGACTTGCATCGTACAATGTGATCATGTTGTGATTGAAAATAAAGAAAGAAATGTAATTCATATTGTTTGATGGATTTCTATCGTCTTTTGCAGAAGAGAAAATAATATTAGTTCCGACGAGAATTTTACAATTTTCAATTTCTGCTAGCAATATCTTCATACAATCAATCAATTCATGTTTTTATTGATATCAACAATACTTTTTATTAACATAACATTATTGACGCAAAACACTCTAACTATCTCAATCCTAACTATGTAGTCCTAACTAATATCATGAAAACAATAGTGAGTATGTTTATGTGTTCTTTATTTGCTAGTTACCTACGTTTCCACGTCTACTACTTAACCGATTGTAATGAAATTTTGCGTACACGTTCCACGCAGACGAAGTTACGAAAGGTCGCTAGTCCAATTATATACTTATGTATGGAAAGCCAAAAAATCGTTGACATGGTCACACATGATGTGTAATAATTAACTAAAATTTTACTGGCAAGTCACACTCCGTCACTCAGTTACTGCTATGAATATTTTCTCGAAGCACCTACGCTTCGGTACACAAGTCAATTTTATTATACCACGTCCACATCAATCAATCATCAAAATTAGGGAGAGCAGGACTCGGCTCACGTGGACAAACATACGGAAATGTGTGACCAGTCGACGCACCCAGCCGAGGTGAAGGTCAGATCAATGACAATTTTTTTTTCAATGTGAAGATTCCTTCTATTTTCAAAGTGGTTGAACTTTTGGGTGAGCTGTTATTTTTCATGAAGAAGGGAGGTTTAATATTTGTGCTTTTCACTGTTCTAAGCATAATTGACCGAGCGAGGGCGAAGCGCGGGCGAAGCTTCTCCGTTTTAGCTTGGGCAAAAATGCATCCGTATGTCTGTCCGTCTGTTCTCTTTATATAGGTCGCATTTCTCAACCGATTCTTTTGAGCAGGTTCGATAATTATACAGAGTTTCTTTATCGATTCAGTTTTTCGAAATAAAAAATAACATTTCAGCCATATAAAAAAATTTTTTTTCATGTCAGTGGCCATTTCGAATGTCAAAACTTGATCTTAGACATTTATGACATTACGATTAAAATGAAAAAACAGCGAGATTAATGGATTTTTTCATACTACTTTTCTCCCATTTTTAGGGTTCCGTACCCAAAGGGTAAAAACGGGACCCTATTACTAAGACTCCGCTGTCCGTCTGTCTGTCTGTCTGTCTGTCTGTCTGTCTGTCTGTCTGTCTGTCTGTCTGTCTGTCTGTCACCAGGCTGTATCTCATGAACCGTGATAGCTAGAAAGTTGAAATTTTCACAGGTGATGTATTTCTGTTGCCGCTATAACAACAAATACTAAAAACAGAATAAAATTAATATTTAAGGGGGGCTCCCAAACAACAAACGTGATTTTTTTACCGTTTTTTGCTCGATATTAATAACGACAACAGGTAGACAGTTGACATTTTCACAGATGATGTATTTTTTTTAGTATGGGAAAAAAGAAGGGCTTCCTATTTCCTTTTTTGAAAGGAATAGAGTGCTTTCCGCGTTATAATAGTTCTTTGATCTTTGATACTATCTTTGTTAGTTTTAATGATGGTTATCGATTTAAGCGAGTCTGCGCTGTGATATAATATTTTCATTACAATCATATAATCTGTGAAGAAATTTTAAACTATGAGTTGGTAGAAAGTTTATAAACGAACTAATAGTACAGTAGCCCGTAGAACATTTAAATCACCAAAAAGGTTACCGTTTGCCGTTGTGATATAGTTATTTATTACGAAATTATAGATACTTTAACCCAAGTTTTACTGATCGCAACCCGCCGCAACCTACATTTGTATATCTCCAAAATTGATATTTTTTTATTTTTCGAGGTTTACCAAATAGTTTAGCTATTGTCGTATTCTACAGCTTGGTTTGATTGCCACAAATAAAAGTAAGACTATAAAAAGTAGCCATACACAGATTTAAGACCTGATGAAAATGGTTGGACTTTATCTGGTCTTAAATCTGTGTATGATCACTTTCCATAGTCTTACTATTACCAGTGGCAATCGAACAAAGCTGTAGAACACGACAATAGCTAAACCATGTGGTAAACCTTGAAAAATAAAAAAAATATATTTTTTGGAGATATACAAATATAGGTTACGGCGGGTTGCGATCTGTAAAACTTGAGTTAAAGTATCTATAATTTCGTAATAAATAACTATATCACAACGGCAAACGGTAACCTTTTTGGTGATTTAAATGTTCTACGGGCTACTGTACTATAATGTTTTACTTGTACTAACTAATGAGCCATTTTGTAAGATCTCGTGCGCCACTTCGAAAAATTTTGAAAATCTAAAAGTTGCAGGTTTTATAATCCTCATTTAAACATGGAGACTTCGGTCCGTCTACCGTACTACCGGTCTCAGTCGTTACCTAAATTGATAATAATCTGTATTAGATAAATTAACAACGGCACTTTTGTTATTATCATCATATTCATCATCATCATCATATTCATCACCATCATAATATCATCGGCAATACGCCCACTGCCGCATATGCCTTTCCCAACGATTTCTACATTATATTCAATATTAAAATAACACCCAAAAGTAAAAACTTTTCTTTGAGATGTTGTGATATTAACATTCCGCTCACGTACCTATATGTCACGTGTAATATAGTTCTATTCATCTATGCATTCAGACGTGACATGCGAAAATATTGGTGGAAGAAGGTATACTAACTTTATGAGTGGAACACAATAAAGGCAAACGAGAATCAAACATTTATTGCTTAAATAAATGAATAAAAGCTAACTTCACTATAGCTAGACAGCTTCAAAAATATTTTGATTTGAATAGGAGCCCACATAATTTATTTAATTTAAAGCCTTTATCATTTTACATTTAAGAAGTAGTGTTATAGTCACCACGGACTGCTTAAATAAACTATATCAAAACCAAATTATGATTCTAGGATTTAAAACCACAATGAAGTCTGAAGAAACGAAATTGCGTCAAAAAACTTGCGTTTATATTGTGCTCGATTGAAAAATAAATTACTTATGTAATTTAATTTGGATCATAATAATAAATTCTTGCCACTTTTCTTGAGCACAATAATTTTTCCATAGTAAATATTTAATAAACGAATACGAAAACAGAGGGTCTATTGCGAAAAGTTAAATACCATACACGCAGTTGCGTCCGTGCTTCGTTTTGATTGTTTCCTATTACAAATTACTTTCAAATGCGATATCGCGAAGTGATTGCGTGGTTTCTCTCTAGCGTATCGTTCGTAGCGTTCAATAGTCTATGGGCTACGATATCCTTTAAATTTAAAATGTTTGTTATACAACAATCGACGAACTGCGGACGACTATAGTGGCCAAGTGACTGCGTTACGCAATTACGTACGTTATTTTTGTAATAGGCCCCCAGAATTTATTCACGGCGAGCGCTCGGTATCTTGGTCTACTACGCAGTTGGCTATGTATATTATTATACGAAATGCCTACCAAAGTAGGCATTTAGGTATGTAGTTGAAAACGATACGAAGTACTTTACAAATTGTATAACTATAATTAGCAAGGTAAAAAATGTACTTCACATAATTTAACGCAAAAGAAACGGAACGTAACAAACAACTTAGATAAAACACTTTTTTACGAGACCTACTTATTATTACCATTTATTTTTCATTGCGTAGCATCGATAAAATGAAAAATAAATAAGTTAAGTAAATAATATAATCTTTGATGATCGATAGCAGGGTCCTCAATACATTTATTTATTGTATGAACTTAATTCAGTTTCAGGAATAAATACAATTTGATGTGTTTGTGCGCGAATTATCAGGTGAGGTCAATGTATATGAAAGTGAAATTTTCAATATAAAATTATGTTAATTAAAAAGATCAATTCCTGCTGAAATTCGATGGAATATTATGGACAGGAAAAATTTTGGACACTGCTACAAAATACATTTTTATCGAAATATGAACTAATATTGATTTCACCGAAAACATGCTTTATTTCAACAATCTTCTGAATCGAGTAAAACATTTGCCACGCATGTGTCTTTTTTTTGTTTTTTAGGGTTCCGTACCAAAATGGTAAAAAAAGAACCCTTATGGTATGTGACTCAGTCTGTCTGTCTGTCACAGCTGGATATCTCGAGAACTACCAATGGTATCAACTTGAAATTTGGAATAGTTTAAGGTGACATTTGCCCAACTACTTTGCAAATAAGAAATAAATAAAAAAATAAATATCTTATTTTACAACAGAGACTGAAAAGGGGTCTTAAAAATTTGAAGTGGGGCTACTAGGGCATGTAGGGTATCATGTGAAAGAGCGGCATTTGCACGTTTTCAATCATTTTTTCTTTTTGTTTTAGGCCGCATAGTTTTCGACTTATGATGTGAAAAATGTAAAAAAAAATACCGTTCCCCCCCTTATCTCCAAAGTTTGCAAAGAGAAAAATCTGAAATAATTCCATGTGATAGCAGTTTATATAAAGATTACAGGAAAAATAAAACGATGTCTCAATATAGCACACTTTTTTAAAAATTATCAAATTTTCACTATCGGTTAACATTAGTTCCACTATCGGTCAAGAGATGGCGCTGACCTAAAACTGCAATACTAATTTTATTATTCTACTCTGCAGTGTGGTTTGATGGTGCAATTATGATGGTATGGAACCCTCGGTGCGCGAGTCCGACTCGCTCTTTACTTCTTTTCTCGGTTTTATTTCTAATATATTTTGGAATAGTTTTCACTTGGAGCATTGCGGGCTCGGGACGAAGCCGTCGCTGCTCGAAGAGTTTTCATACGCAAAGATAAAGAATCTTAAATATTAATCAAAGGATTTCCTTTCCCGAATTGAACCCAATGGCAAAGCAAAAGTTTCAATTCGGGTCGTTTCTGCTTAGATTTAACTTTTTTGTAAAGAAGAAGTTTATTGGTTCAAGCTCAGCTTTTTTTTTCATTTTCGAGATTCACATTTTGCCACCAAGCCTCTATTCCTGCTGACTTTTCAAATTAGATTGGGCAAATTTGACTACCCGCTAGTTTTTTTTACATTCTCTTTGAGCCGCATTTTTCCAATGACTTTTCTCATAAGGAAATAGGCACTTATAGCGGTCCACTAGCACCACCAATATATTTATTTTTCTTACACGTAAAGATGTGAATTAAATTTAAATGTTTTATTTTATTAGTTTTATTATATGTTTTTTTCTATAATTTTGTATTCGCCCTAATATTATTAGAATCTAATATTGACTTGGTTTACGTATAATAAAAATAAATGAATTGGTGGCAATTTATATCACAAGAAATATCTGGGACATTTAAAAATTTTACATTAGGGGTTATTAATGTATAAAATTGGCGATTTTTTTTTCTCACACAGATGATCATGACGGTCAACTATCAGCAATAAAATAATTCTGATTTACTTTACTTAACGTCAAAAAAGTGACTCTCTTTGTTAGCATAAATGACCATAATTCATTGTAACTTAGCCGATACTTATTTTTTTACCTTAACACAAGTGACATTACTTATTAGTTAAGTGCTTAAATATATGTGGATAAAAGTAAAAAAACAGGAAATGTTAGTTTCATACTTAAACTTCTATACTTATAGACAGTACGTTTTATCAACGATGTTAGCGACGCGGCTCACACTCTAGTCCAGGGCCGTTAGTTTTAGTTTAAAAATATGTTTAAAAAATGAGTTGTAAGAGATTAGTGTGTACTCTGGTCGAATGTCGAATGTCAAATATACGTGCGACTATAATTCTAGTTTTTCAATTTATTTTTACTCCGTCGCCTTCAAACTATTTATTTTGGTGGTGTGAAATCTGTCCAATTTGAAAAACGTGAATTCATTTAAATCTATGCATATAACCCTCGATTTAATAATTTATGCCAATGAGTGAGAACGTAAGCGTCATCATCTGGTAAAGGGTTAAGGGGGCGTGCACATGACAGGTACGTCATTTCAACTCGACATGCCCGTCAAGATATCATATTTGAAAATCAAAAGCATTTACATCCTATATTATATTATATTATCGTAATATATTATCGCAATTAACATCCCATAAAACCTCAGAAACGACATCATCCATACCGATTTTATTGATTTACTTACTCCATTTATACCCTAAGGGTATTGCTTATTTGTTTTCTATACAAATTTTGAAACCCTATTTCACCCTTTTAGGGGTGGAATTTCCAAAAATCTTTTCTTAGTGGATGCCTACACTATTTAGGTATCTATGCACAAAATTACAAGTTTCTAGGTCTTTTGGTTTAGACTGAGTGTTGATATGTCAGTCACCCTTCATTTTTATAAATGTAAAATAATAGATAGACAATTAAATCACGTCTAGCAAACTTATGTCAATCATCAGACTTTTGTGCATTGTATGGAATTGACAAGCTTACGGGACGTAATTTTATAGTTTACTGCTTATTTTAAAGCTCTTATACAGTGTGTGGCCTAGAACCGGGGATAATATAGAAAATAGAGACTCTGTAGAGTATTAGTGTTTATTCTGAAAAGTTCCCAGTTAATTAAATCCCATACGTTACACACAATAAAAATTTAAAGTTACGATTCATAATCAGTGTATAATTCCAAAACGACATTATCGCTAACGTTGCGATCTTATCGTGGTACAGGGAATAATAAAAAACTAACTGCAAAACGTCATGATATCACTATCCATTAGAGAATTTACTTTTAACTCCTTGAATAGAACCGGACCCCACTGCTTCCACTTCCCACAGCATAAAATCAGTTTCAAATTAATTACAATCTGTAGTAAGTATGTAATTATTAAATATCGCAATGACAGTAATCTGTTTACATAATTAAATTTTATCCATCATGACATGACATGTCAGTCTTCTCTTCTTATTTTTGGTTTTGCAATCTACTCTTCTTCAGGGATTAAAGATTCAATACGTGGTTTACTCTTTTTACATTACCTATGATCTTTTTAAAAACGTAAAAAATAATAATTTTGATAAGTAAAGTCAAAATGTTGTCACGAGAATTTGTTTGGTTACAGTTTAAATTAATTTTAATTTAATATTTGAATTGGATTTATTAACACAATTTGTAATGTGAAAATGGCTACACCATTTGTGAATATGATATTATTGTGCAGAAAAGCTCGTGGTAATGCATCACGTGCCCTGGCGTTGTTTCCAAACAGAAGGCACCCGAGGAATGTTCGCGTGGTTATAACGCTTACGTGAACTGATAACCGTGCTCTTGTACTAGGGCAACAGACACTAAATTTTCACAATGATGCTATTCAACGTGGATTAAGAAACCGTTCACAATAACATTATCAGTCGGTACACCACTTGCATACAGCAGAGCGGCAGACATTTGAAAATTGACTTGTGTAGCGAAGCGACGAGCTTTCCGCTTTGTGTTTGTATTTGTTAAGTATTTGTACAATAAATAATTTACTATTGACTAGAAAGTGTTTCATTTCTATCAGCCGATACAAGTTGTGTCAGACAACCCATAAATTGTCAACAAGACGTTCCGAGTAGCTCCGAATAAGTACGATGAGTAGTACGCGTGTTGTTGATTGTGTTGAGCGGAACTGTTGTTTGCATTACATTGAATTTACGATTAAGTTTGTTAGAAAAAAATAAAGAGTAAAGATTTTATTTTAATTAGTTGGGACCTTAATGATTCAATTACTAGTGACCTAAAGAGCCTCCGTTTTTAATATTATCCCCGGTTCTAGGCCACACACTGTACATATAGCTGCGGAGCTTTCAAACGCATAGAATATTGGCCATTTGACTAGGGGGGGCTGGTAATCGAGACCAAATGCTTTATTTGATGCAGTTTCAAAGCGAGATTATGTGGATTTTCTGCTCTCATTCTAACGGATACAATAAAAGTACTAATATTCTTTCATCTCTACTGGCCCTTTCATCCTGCAATCATCTTCTTACAAAGCCATTAAATGGTTGCGAAAGAAGATAATTATTAGGAAACGATTAAAGGCATAATTATAGTCGAACTCAAATTTCATGACGTAATAAAAAGGTACCTACGTTTACAGATGAAATCACCGAAAATATTTCAGCAGCACCATAACAATGGGTGTATTTTTATATATTTAGGGCGCACTGCAAAATACTAGTACGGTTTCAATTTCAGTTTGATAAAAATATACTCGTACGTTTTATTTTCTTCAAAAAATATTTGGAACGTGACAGAAGAATTTCTCTATGCCATTGCAATTATTTTTCGGTGTTCGCATGATTACTTCATAATTCAAGGATTTCCATAATGATAACAATATCCATAATCCCCTATCCACGATTATTCCTTAACATAACCGATAATATCTCCGACAAAGTTAATATATGCATTTTATCACAAGCTTGCTTCAAAAGGATTAACTGTCCCGTTTGTTCGCGATACGACAACACATTTTTGCCAATCACTTATTCCTATCAAACCAATATGGGCAGAGTGACTTACTTTGACTAACTAGTATGAACACAATTTTTCTATATTTTTTTTTGATCAACAAAAAAGTTTAAATGTTTATGTTTTCGCGATCGAGTATAGTGCCCAGATTTATGAAACTGTGAAAGCCTGTTGTTTCGCAAATATGTAAAGTACGTGGATGAACCATATGTCAAATGTGCGTCTGCCGGATTGAATTCTTAAAATCGGTCGGTAACTTTCAGAGATTTTCCAAAATTTCAAAATATTTTCGCCGACTTGGATCGAGAATTTCCGGATATTTTTTTTGAGCTCTTTATTCAAGAAACGGAAGAAATTGATCTCGGGATTGAATAAACCTACAATTTGAGCCATCTTAGGAGGTGGGTGGACAAAAAATTGTGTAGACTGTAGTGTCCCATTCGTGCGAGGTCAGCCTGCGCTCCGTTCACTTTATCGTCAGTACGATAAATAATTAATTCCTATTAAATATGTATGGAGCCTATGCGGCATTGATAACAGCAAACCTTTAACTATGACTACGTAAAACGAAAAGTACTAGGCTAGCATGAATGTAAAGGAGCTAATCAAAGTACCTGCTCATCAGATCCGGTCAGCATTTTCCCCACAGTTCTCAACGCAAGAATCCTAACTGCTGGAGACCACGTCTAACAGGGTAATCAGTCTATTAAAAAGTAGCTAGCATGAATGTAAAGGAGGTCCAAATAACTTTTTTAGAGCTTACTATTCAAGATACGGAAAAATTAAATCTTGGAAAACTAAAAATTCAATTTCTAAATTACGTTTTCAATGCCTTTGATAGTTACGCGTAAAGTGAGATCTGAAGATTTTTTGTTCCAAGGTGGTAAGAGCTATGTTGACTGCTGATTGACAAGGAACTCTGAACCAGTGTACATATGACAAAAAGCGTGAGTGAGTGATGTTTCCATAAACAGGATTACCTAGTTTGGTGACTACTAGTAACCATAAAAAACCGGCCAAGTGCGAGTCGGACTCGCGCACGAAAGGTTCCGTACCAAAAAATCACGTTTGTTGTATGGGAATTATATATTTATTATTCCCCTTAAATATTTATTTTATTCTATTTTAGTATTTGTTATTGTAGCTGCAACAGAAATACATCATCTGTGAAAATTTCAACTGTCTACCTTTTGTCGTTATTAATATAAAGCAAAAACGGCAAAAAATCACGTTTGTTGTATAAGAGCCCCCCTTAAATATTAATTTTATTCTGTTTTTAGTATTTGTTGTTATAGCGGCAACAGAAATACATCATCTGTGAAAATTTCAACTTTCTAGCTATCACGGTCATGAGATATGCCTGGTGACAGACAGACGGACAGCGGAGTCTTAGTAATAGGGTCCCGTTTTTACCCTTTGGATACGGAACCTAAAAAATGTTCGTTAAATAAATAAAATAAGTTCGAAATCCCTTCATGACAAATTTTACGAATACACTGCATGCATACAACAGTGAAAATTCAATGAGATACTACAAGATTTACTATGGAACTGGCCTTGGAAATGGTACGGCAATGTACCTCGCGGTTGGGCAATAACTGTAGTAGTATAGTATATGTACATTAATTAGTGCGATACTCAACATTAACTAATTAACATTCGCGAAATGAACGTGTAAAATAATGGATATTCTTTCATTTGACTAGAATGTATGTATATTTTTTTCTAAAATTACAAGTACTTACACAAATTAACTGTGCACGTAATTATTATTAACACACCGAGCCTCAAAACCAAGAAATTGGTATTTGTATTGGTGGTTTTTAATTAAGATGAGAAGAAAGTTTAAGATTAATAAATGTAACTACACACATCAACTTTGTCTAGGGATACCAGGTGCTATTTTCATACAAACGAGGTAACTTTGAAGCCTTGGTTTCCTGCCAGGGATGTACTGTGCTGTGATCTGATGACGGCTGTCCAGGGAGTGAATGAAAGAGATTCAGATCGCCATACACACCCAACTGATCTGACCAGCATTCTAAAAACGTAATGGACGTGTTTAAAAAAACCGCGAAAATAGCATGAAAATGTATGGAAATCCTCAAACCGAGAACTCTGACCCATTAATCTTTTAGAATGCTGATCAGATCAGTTGTATGTGTATAGTGATCTGAATCTCCTCCATTCACTCCCTGGATGGCCATCATCAGATCACAGCACTGTACATCCCTGGCAGAAAACCAACGCTTCAAAGTTACCTCGTTTGTATGAAAATAACACCTGTATCCCTAGACAAAGTTGATGTGTATATATAGTTGCTGAACTGTGTAATAAAATGAACGAAGTTTGTAAAGCAAATAAATGTACTTACTTATTGAATATTGTGCACTCATCGATATGATTTCATAAGTTTGGAAAAGATGGTTCAAATTTTAGAGGTCTCAGAAAAGAAATTCAATTGCTGAATCGTTCATTATTTTCTAATTCTTTTTTTAGGGTTCCGCAGCCAAAGGGTAAATACGGGACCCGGATTACTAAGACTCCATTGTCCGTCTATCTGTTTGTCTGTCACCAGGCTGTAGGTATCTCATGAACCGTGACAGCTAGACAGTTGAAATTTTAACAGAAATACGTCATTTGTATTTCTGTTAATTTTTTTTAAATACTATACTAAAACACTAAAAACAGAATAAAATAAATATTTAAGTGGGGCCCATACAACAAACGTGTTTTTTGGTACGGAACCCTACGTGCGCGAGTCCAACTTGCACTTGGTCGGTTTTTTCTACGTTTTTCATTATTGGTTCCTAAAAATAGGAGGCAATAGATTAAAAGAAAACTTCCTCGTACGTGTATAGTCTGTGTTAATCTGTTCTAGGTTAAGCAAACATTTATATATGCCTCTTAATACCAGTTGGAAATAGAATGAAATTCTGTTTTCGACTAATTTTCTGGTTATTTCCAACGTAAATAAATTTATGATAGCACGCAATTTCACTCTTTCTTGAAAATATTATGATCGTTTTAATTAAAACAAACTGTTTTCCTTTCTGAGAGAGCTGTTATTGGTGGAATGGTAAAAATATAAAACAAGCCATTGGTAGAAACAAAAGAAAACATTTATATTAATTTCCGCATTTATGATTTTACTGTTTTTATTTCCTAATTATACTCAATAAGTGCATTGCATTTAGTGGAAAATAAATTATATTTCACAACTCTAGTTATTATAAAGAAAAATATACAAATACAATGTGATTATGATTACTGAGAAATACGAGGTTCATGTCAAAATATTAGATATTCCTAGCAACATAATTACCGCCTGTAATCCAATGCCTATTAAGGATGTTCGCAAATTAGCGGAAAATTATATATAAATAAACGTAGTACATACTTAACAAGTAAACAAGTATTTACTCATAAAAGTTCCGTATGGAGATTTTTAGATTTAGAGATTTGTCCTCAAAATAAAGAAATAAAACCGGTCAAGAGCGAGTCGGACTCTCGCACCGAGGGTTCCGTACCATCATAAAAAATACACTGCAGAGTAGAATAATACAATAAATATTGCAGTTTTAGGTCAGCGCCATCTCTTGACCGATAGTGGAACTAAACATTAGTTCCACTATCGGTCAAGAGATGGCGCTGACTTTAACACATTCGCGCTAATTTTTTTTAGAAATTTGATAATTTCTAAAAAAGTGTGCTATATTGAGACATTGTTTTATTTTTCCTGTAATTTTTATATAAACTGCTATCACATAGAATTATTTCAGATTTTTTTCTTTGCAAACTTCGGCGATAAGGGGGGGGGGCGAACGGTATTTTTTTACATTTTTCATTATAAATCGAAAACTATGCGGCCTAAAACAAAAAGAAAAAATGATTGAAAATGTGCAAACGGCGCTCTTTTATATGATACCCCACATGCCCTAGTAGCTCCACTTCAAATTTTTAAGACCCCTTTTCAGTCCCTGTTGTAAAAAAGATATTTATTTTTTTATATTCTATTTTTCTATTCAATTCCAAATTTCGAGTTGATACTATTAGTAGTTCTCGAGATATCCAGCTGTGACAGACAGACAGACAGACAGACTGAGTCACACCATAAAGGGTTCCTTTTTTACCATTTTGGTACGGAACCCTAAAAAGTTAGACTAGGCTAGGTGAATTTTATTTTAATCTGTATTTGTTACAATATTTTATACACATTACAACAACATTAGGTGTTCATTATTGTCTTCTGGTATTTAGAGATAAGAAAGTCAATTCCTCTGTGGTTGGTCCCAGGTAAAGTGATATTATTCAGTCACTTACGAGTAGCATCCAGGTGATCTAAGGATCAGGCACAAAACTGTTGAAAGTGGCTTGGTAATAATACCTTCTTAAAATACTTGACTATGGGCCTTAAAAATTACACATAAAGATTTATTAAAATCCTTTTCTATCGACAACTTATTAAATAAAACCTCTGAGGACGCCACTTTAGGATGCACCTTAAGTAAAAACTACCTCAGACACCTCACAAACGCACACTGTGTGTTTGTTGTACACACATCAACTTTGTCTAGGGATACAGGTGATATTTTCATACAAATGAGGTAACTTTGAAGCCTTGGTTTCCTGCCAGGGATGTACTGTGCTGTGATCTGATGACAGCTATCCAGGGAGTGAATGGAGGAGATTCAGATCGTAATACACACCCAACATTCTTCTTCTTCTGACCAGCGTTCTAAAAATGTAATGGAAATGTTTAAAAAAAAAACCGCGAAAATAGCATAAAAATGTATGGAAATCCTCAAACTGAAAACTCTGACCCATTAATCTTTTAAAATGCTGATCAGATCAGTTGGGTGTGTATAGCGATCTGAATCTACTCCATTCAGTCCCTGGATGGCCATCATCAGATCACAGCACAGTACATCCCTGGCAGCAAACCAAGGCTTCAAAGTTACCTCGTTTGTATGAAAATAACACCTGTATCCCTAGACAAAGTTGATGTGTATATATTATTACCTATGCCATCTTATTTATGTTTTTCTTGGTAGTTTTGTCATTAAGCATTTACTGCGGGAGGTAGCATTAAAATATAATAGGTTTGGTCGTTAATGTTGGTTTAATGTGCATGTTAAATGTTTACGAGGTGCACATTAACTCTTAAAGGTGACAGAACCACAAATTATGTCTTCATGAAAATGATAAGGTGATAGCTATGGTGAAATTAAGTATTTTTCTTAAGGCTGCTGATGAGATGGAATACCAAAAATTATATGGCATCACTGCAAAATACACGTTAAATTATTTGTCAATATTTAATTTGAATTCAAACTATAGCTTATTCATAAAGTTATAAAATTGTCTTCCTTTCTATTTTAAACTTAAAACAACTTTAATCAGAGGGCCTATTACAAAAAAGGATCACGATAGTCGGACGCTGTTCGTTGATCGATTTACTAGATTTTGAACCTTATACATGAGGTAATAATGTCACAGAGTGGGACGAACATCGTACGGTTATGGCGATGCATTTTTGTAATACGCCCGTAGTCTTCAACAGCAAACTTTTTTGAACGCTCAGCAGCACATCAAGCCAAACAAAACTGTCAAAAGTCTCCAATGAGTTTTGAACCTCTTCAGGTTTATATAATATATAATAAGATAGCATTTTAATGCTTGTTTTTAAGTTTAAAATTATTGATTGGGAAAATTTGAAACTTTTTAGAAGCCCAGCGTGCTGTCTATTGTACATTTATTTAGGAGCTGATGAAAGGACATCATCCATGTTTTATACATTTTTGGTCCAAATAAGAAAGTGCCGGCCAAAAGACAAAAGTGCTTTATTCTGATAGATTTTGTCCACCTAAGCATTTTTTATTATGGCACCGAAGTTGTAGCACCACCTCAGATTTGTGTCAAAATGTATGAAAAGACAGATTTTTTGAACTCAATTAAAATCAAGTACAGCGGTGCTACAGCTTCGGTGCAATAATAAGAAATGCTTAGGTGGACAAAATCTATCAGAATTTGCTTTTTGGCAGACTTTTTTACATTTGTGCCAAAATGTATGAAAAGTCAAATTTTTTGAACTTATTTAAAATCAAGTATAGCGGTGCTACAGCTTCGGTGCCATAATAAGAAACGCTAAGGTGGATAAAATCTATCAGAATAAAGCACTTTTGCTTTTTAGCCGGCACTTTCACATTTGGACCAAAATGGATGATGTCCTTTATCTAACATAGACGTAAAAGTTTTTAAAAATAGGTAATTTATACATGAAAACTTCAAACTTTTGGTAAGTTTACTTAAACCCCTTCTGAATCATTATAAGTATGTGGGTATTATGATAAGACACATCTAGATAATTTAAAATGTGACGAGATGTCTGAATTTAAGAAGTACCTAAGCATAAACTTTCAGGTAAAAGGGATTACTTACCTACCCTGCATTAGGTTCTGAGCCCGGATTACTTTGCGAAACTTATGTTTGAAATATTTAGGTATGAGGAGAAGTTAGGCCAATTTTATTTCTAGCTATTTATAGGCGTAACGAGGAGCTCGTGGCGTAGTGGGTTAGTGCGTTAGCCCTGTGATTGCGACAGTAAAGCAACTCTCGCTAGGCTCGGTCATAGGATGGGTGACCATTTTATTTGTCTCAAGCTCGTCCGTCCTGGATGCACGTTAAGCCGTTGGTATTGGCTGCGTTTGCAGTCGTTTTACTCACTAACCGGTGTGATAGCTATTATAGTTAATATATACGGAGCTGGCGGATAAAGCTAGGCGTCTTTTCTTGCACGGGTTTGCGCTCGGCAAAAATTTGTACGGTAAATACAGGGAATGTTAACGTTATTTTTAAATATAATGTTAATTTTTACTCTTTTTACCGTTAATTTTAACAATAACGTTATATTCAATAAATAACGTTAATTTTAACGTTAATTTGAGAAATAACGTTAAATTTAACGTTATTTACTGAAATAAAGTTAATTTTAACGTTAATTTTACGTTAATTTTTAACGTTAATTTTAAAATTAACGTTATTCCAATTAATAACGTTAATTTTTTACCGATAATTTTACCGGTACTAAATTTAACGCTATATTTAACGTTATTTTTACCGGTAAATTTACCGATAAAATGTTTTAACGGTATTTTAAACGTTATTTTTTTATATCGTTATTTTTTTTAACGGTATTTCAATCCCTGGGTAAATATGCCTCCTGGGTATGCCTGCGACACCCATCGGCCCGTGACACCAGCCCACTAACTCAGTGAAAAGAGTTTACATTCTCCGTATCCACCTATAAGGAAATACTCAGCGTGAGAACACTAAAAATGCCTGACTATATACATATAAGCTACTAGCGGTTGGCCGCGGTTTCAACCGCGTGGTTCCCGTTCCCGTGGAAATATATCGCAATAAAGTGTATTCTATGTTTTAGTCTAGGCTATCTTCTATCTCTGTGCCAAACAACCAAATCCATTCTGTAGTTTTTTCGTGATTGAGGAACAAACATCCAAACATCTAAACATCCAAACGTCCAAACCCACAAACTTTCACTTTTATAATATTAGTAGGATTTAAAGTTTAAAAATCCCGTAGCAGGTTGTGGAAAATCGGGATGCTTTGGGTAAGGTATTCAAGTGGCTTAGATTACTTGAATGTTTGCATTGTAAAAGAAAACTTTATACGGTTGCCTAGTTGTATCTATTTACAAATTGTTAGGTATCAACAATTTATTATTCTGCAGGTTTCTGTAATATAATATCTAAGCATCAGCAGCAAGTAGAGAATGCCTATAACGTTGAGGCAAAGTGTAAGAGAGTATAAGAGTAGTAGTTTAGCAACACGGCATGAGAACGGGGTAAATGAAAATCTATTATATATTTTATAAAAAAAAATGAATGAATCTAATATGAAAATGCAAAGTGTAAAACCTATTTAAAACAAGAAATAAATTGAAGGATTGAATTATTAAATTATAAAATGAACAAAAGGTCTGGTTAGGTAATTATATAATAGGTGACTTAAGCTTTATTTTAGGTACCTATTTTTACCCGACTGCAAGAGGGTTATGTTTTTCGCGCGTATCTTGTATGTAAGTTTGTATGTAATATTCTTTATTACCTTATATCTTTCAAACGGCTGAACAGATTTCCATAATTAACATATCGTTAGATTTGTCTCGTCAGTCCAAGTGTTCTTAAGAAGGTGGCGTTATAAAAAAAACCAACATGGCGGCTGTACGGTGCTATTATACGTAGGGGAAAAAAAAATTTTTTTAGAATACTGCAATATGGGTGTCAAATTAAAGGGCTTATTATAAGTATTTCAAAAAGGTATATCATATAAATAATAACTAAAAATAAAAAAATAAAAAAATAAATTTAAAAAAATTAAAAACCCGCCTGCCTAAAAAAAGACAAGTCAACTGAAAAGATGGAAACAAGATTAAATACTAAAGGCAACATTATAACATGCAGTCGGTGGCATATAACTCAAATCATTCATAATGTCACTTTCTTTATGCATGCCTCCGACTGCATGTTATAATGTTGCCTTTAATATTTAATCTTGTTTCCATCTTTTCAGTTGACTTGTCTTTTTTAGGCAGGCGGGTTTTTATTATTTATTCTTATTTTTCATCCTGTTAAAAATGCTTATAACGATGCTAAAACCTAGGACGCTACTTAAAAACTATCCAGGACATGCTAGGACATGTCCTGGAAAAACAGGACGGTTGACAACCCTAGCCTAGTAGGCAGAGAATAATCTCATTATGGTAATTTTAGCACAAAAAAAACTATGGAAACATAATGCTTTTACTAAGTACAAGTAGGTAACGTTTGATTTCATTATTGTTTGATAGCTAAAATTCAAGGCCAGCGTATTTTTATCGGTAGATTTACTAACATTGAATGCTATAAAAACCGGAACTGCCTGTTTGTTTGGTTTCGTTACGCACTTTATATTTAGCGATTTTATTATTCACTTCGCAAATAGTTTAACGAAAATTAAAATGACTCATTTTTTGTAAATTATGATAAATGGATTTTTGTTTTAAATAAAATTGGATTATTTGATCTTAGTGTCATTAATTGCTCTACTCTACTCTAAATATTTAGGAACCTACCTTATTTTGGTATTTTACATTAGATTAGTTTCTCAAATTATCTAGGTGTCTACTTTTATTATTTTATAAACTTATCCGGAGCTTTTAATAAAACCTCATAAGATGTCATTATCGGAAGGGAAAATATGTATTATCAGAAAATTGATTACCTACTTATTAAATTTAAAATCTTGTCTTGAAACAATGCTGATTTAAGATAATTATTTTAATTGAAAAAATACTAGAAAAAAACGACTCACCCGTAGCAGCTCAGACGGGACTCGAACCCGTACCCTTGGGATTCCGGCCCAATGCACTGACTAATTATGCTACCGAGTCGCTAGTGGGAGCGCCGAAATTTTCTAGTACTTTTTACGTTCACGCTGTAAGCCTAAGTAAAAATAGCATTTTTTTTAAATTATTTATTTATCAAGATATACATGAATACAGATTATGTTATACATTACTCATTAGAAAAAACCACTAGGGTTTGTATGCCCATGAGAGTTCGCAAGTTTTGAGCATACTGTACTATATTTAGAACAGAACATGAAAATGGAAAAGTAAAGATCATGTACTTATAACTAACATTATAAATACACAGACTGTAATTGCACGAACATTAGTCTTCATTTAAATTTTATAGCTTTATTTAAAATTTGACTTGTTTTTAAGATCGGCATTTTTTATTTTTTTTATTATTATTTTGGAATAGGCTAAATGACCAATGTTGGTGCAAGCACCCTGTATCTATTATTACATTTGACTTGGAGTATATAGGTAGTTTCGTTAGTGTTTATAAGATATTTTTTAAATGATTTTTATCATTTGGATTATTTAAGTAAATATGAAGTTAGTTTGGTAGCCTATTCAAAATTTTTGGTAGTATCCAATTATAATTTCTTGAACCATACAGGTTTTTATATCTACACATTTTAAATTTATTACATTGTTTTCTCAATCTTTCATCTCGTATATAAATTTCTAAATTCTTCACGTTACTGTGTTCTTCCTTTAAAATAGCTAATCTTACTTTATTTTGTACGGTCAACAGATTGCAATACTTAAAAATTTCGGAATAAACTTGACTATATTTATTTTTATGTGAATGCCTAAAATCTAAAAATTCAAAAATGCTGATTTAGTTTGAATCCAAACTGCTACTCAAAATTTTCCACTGCAGTTCATAAGTTATTATTTACTACACCGAGGGCATTTTAATTGGATGAAAACTGAAAGTTGTGAGTTTACTATTTGGATCAGCAACTTATTTAATTTGCTCAGACGGGAAATAGATTCTTTAGTTTCATTTGTAAAGGACGAGATTTTTTTACACAAAGTTCGACTTTATTGTACTTTGCTAGTTATTGGTACTAATTCTAAAGTCTACTTAAGGAATAATTATAATCTTTTAAACTAAATAATGTGGAGTTAGAGAGTTTATACCTATGCAAGTGGAAAAAAAAAACGTTTGAACGTCAACATTAATTTTAAAATTCTAACTAATTTAAAGTTTGGTACTTGAATATACAGAAGTTTTAAACCTAAAAACGTGGGGTACATTTTATAAGATTTATAATCAAGTCTTTTGCATGCGCCCCACGTTTCAAGGTTTAAAATTTCTGTATATAGGATAATAAATCTTTATGGGACAAATTATTGTATACTTACTTTTTAGTCCGTTATAAAAACGTGTTTTTTTTTTCAAAAAGTTTTTTTATTAAATTATTATTTACTTCTTTTTAGTCAACGAGCTAAAACTAAATAAAAATACCCCATCTTCTATTGGAGTACTTGTCAAGACGGATTAAACGAGCCCAAACTCGATGGCACTGTGTGGTATTGTTATAGAGTTCCTGTGGGCTTCTTCCGGCTCCTTCATCAGACCCTGGACACTGTTTTCTAACAGTACTCGTTAAGACGATTCAAACGAGCCCTAACTTGATCGGGTAGCATAATGATTTTATCAGTAGACTTGTCACGTGGAGCAATAAAACAACAGGGCTCCACAGTGTAATCCAATATATTTCCCAAAATAAAGAATCTCCGAGGGTTCTTTGTTACACGGTTTAGCCAAAGACTTACATCATTTATTAATATTCATTCGTCAATCACATTATGTACTTCGAACTAGTACAAACTGATAGAAACTGTAGAAATCATAGACTTAGAAAAATTTTCGCTGGTAGAAACACTGTTGATTTATGTAATTTTAACACCTTACTTTATGTTCTTTTCTGTACTAACGTACAGAGAGTAAAAAACGTCTAAAGACAGCGAACGCTCATTTTCTGAATTGTTATTTTTCGGAACAAAATAAAAAATTTACGTTTGAATTTGAGTTTCGGATTTAAAATTGAACAATAAGTTTTTACTCCGGGGAAAGAGGACGCACGGTCACGTTACACACTTCCTATGGCCTTCTTCCGGCTTCATTATCAGATCCTGAAAACTACTTCCCAACAGAGTACTCGTCAAGAAGAATCAAACGAGCCCAAACTCAATGGAGTTTAATGGTTTTATTACAGAGTTACTGTGGCCTTGTTCCGACTCCATCAACAAATCAGTGCAATGACACCATTATATTGCATTGCCTTCCAGTTATGACCTGTATTCAAAGTTCAAGTCTAGCTCATCGGGAAAATAGTTAACATCGTTTGCTTGTAGACAAACAACCAAACAAGAAAGCAATTAACCTAATAAAATCGTGTTAAAAGTAGTGGTTAAACCAATAACGCCAGGATGGCACTACACGTAGGTACTTACCTTTGATGAATGAATAGTAAATACTCGTAGGTACAACTAACTTTTGACTCAGAACTCAAACAATTCGACTTTCGACTTTAAGACTGTATATCCGTATTTCAAAGAAATTTGCGTTTATCCAAAGAAGTTATCTAAATATTCACTTCTCAAGCTTACGCGCTCACTAGACATGAAATAAAACACTTTTTAATGGATACTAGCGCGGTTTTATTGAATGTACTTTGGTATTTAGTTGGTATTTGGTTTGATTTTTGGTTTTCCCGACGTCTCGGCACCTTTGCAGCTGCCGTGGTCACGGGGGACTGAAGCTACCCGTGAGCCTACCCTCAAGCGATGAATTTTTTTAGACGTTCAGAAATTAAAATTTAACAAAATTTTTAATTATTTTATGTTGATTTATAATTTAATTTTATGAATTATTTAATGCTAAAAAGAGAGAGAATCTACTGAAACTACTACCATTTCATAAAATTGGGAGGCCCCTCCAAGAAAGAAATGGCGAAAGAAAACTTGGAGAGGAAGCCGACCTCCGTCTTTTGTATTAATTTATTTATTTGCAAAAGGAACTAACCGTATCAGTAGATCTTACAGTGTGTGTGAGGGGCTTTAGCTTGTGAATGATGGGGTCCCAAGCTGGTGGAATTTTCCAACCATCATCTCTATTGAAATTAGGATATTTATTTATTTCGATAGCCTCGCGGAGCATTCTAGGGATAAATCTACGTTCCCTAGCAAGGATTTGGGGTTTGTCAAATCTAATATAATGGTTGGGCCCCACAAAGGCGTGTTCACTCACTGCAGACTTGTTATCGCGCCTATGTTTCATGTCAGCTACATGCTCTTTGACGCGGGTCCCTATGCTTCTCTTTGTTTGCCCGATGTAGGAGAGCCCACAGTCACAATCTAGTTTGTAGACGCCTGCAGCTTGAAGGGGAATATTATACTTGACAGGTCGGAAGAATTGGTTGATCTTCTTCGGCGGCTTGAAGTAAGTTTTGATTGACGCTCGCTTCAGAATGTTTCCAATTTTGTCAGTGACACCCTTCAAGTATGGTAGGATGGCAGGTTGACGCTCTACTGTGGCTGGTTTGGCGCGTTTTCTGTGATTGAGGTGTGGTACTTGCAGCTCGTTGTTACGCAGTACTTGTTGGACGTACTGAAGCTCAGCAGTCAGGTGTTGTTTGTCACAGATTCCGCGGGCTCTCTGAAACAATCATTCTCCTCCCTCCCTCCCATCATTCACAAGCTAAAGCCCCTCACACACACTGTAAGATCTAATGATACGATTAGTTCCTTTTGCAAATAAATAAATTAATACAAAAGACGGAGGTCGGCTTCCTCTCCAAGTTTTCTTTCGCCATTTCTTTCTTGGAGGGCCTCCCAATTTTATGAAATGGTAGTAGTTTCAGTAGATTCTCTCTCTTTTTAGCATTAAATAATTCATAAAGTTAAATTATAAATCAACATAAAATAATTAAAATTTTTGTTAAATTTTAATTTCTGAACGTCTAAAAAAATTCATCGCTTGAGGGTAGGCTCACGGGTAGCTTCAGTCCCCCGTGAGCACGGCAGCTGCAAAGGTGTCGAAACGTCGGTAAAACCAAAAATCAAACCAAATACCAACTAAATACCAAAGTACATTCAATAAAACCGCGCTAGTATCCGTTAAAAAGTGTTTTATTTCAAGTTATCTAAATAATAAAAGCATTACTATTGATGTAAACTTTAGTTTTAGGAAGCAAAATTCTTAAATAAATGCCGTATAAATTATCAGGTATTTTAAAACTAAGACATTCTGTTCAAGTGGAATTTCAAATTTGCTTGTTGCTGAAATTTTTGTGAAAAATACCAGAGGTATTTTGTATCAAATAAGAATACGACTCATATTTATTTTTTCACTTATTGTTTGTATTGTCAAGGAGTACACTATAGAGGGAAATTTTAAAAAATGTTTTTTAATCTCGGAGAAAACAAAATATTAAAAAATGCTCAAATCGGTACAGTTTGACACGTTTTTTTACTATTATATAAAGATTCGAAAGTCTTTTTTTTCAGGAATAACGACGTATTTGTCTAATGTATTGCGTGTTTCGTATATCCATATATCTATTTTAATAATTTAATAGGAAATTTCAAAGTTCGCTCTCATTACGGCTTGCACGGAGTTGCTTTGATCATTTGTATTGAAAATTTAAAAATGGAACGTGATGCGTATCTACCACTGAGATGAAAAAAAAAATTTATTTAACTGGACTGGCTGACTGTATGATTTGACAGCTAAGTTTTTGTGCCTATTTGAAACGCCACTAGCGTGCGTCTAAAGAACTAATTTTGACGTACAATATGAAAATCCAGACTCTCCAGACTTCAAACTTTAGTACCATGTCCCTCACGCTACGTCCTACAGCGCCAAAATGGTGGAAATCAAATAGGCACAAAAACAGTTTGACATAAGCCTGTCCAGTGTAAATATATGCAGGTCAGTGGTATCTACACTCTTAATTTTATTTAAGTCATTCAACTGTCTCAAACGTCTGGCAAGCATCACCGCGGCGGCACGGCGCGCCCGTCTTTCTATACCATGTCTAAAACTCAGAAAAACGTCAATACAACATGTTACAAAAAAACCCGTAATGCCTAATAAGCTAAATAGGGACCATCAAACTACACAACTTTTACTATAGGGCCGACTCTGAAACCGCGAAATAAAATCAACTGTTTCAGAATACAAAAATTAATAACGAAAATATTATTATGAAAATGTATAAAACAGCAGATTTTTTTCGCTATTTCAGAGTTATGGTCCCATAGTAAAAGTTGTTCAGTTTGATGGTCCCTATCTACCATAATCGGCATTAGGGGTTATTTCGTATGGAAAATTTGGGGATTTTACCTACAAGCTGTCAATAGATAGGTAATGTTTCACATCGTCATCATATTGAAAAATCATCATGTTGTTGATATTATAATGTTGTAGTGCTCTGCCAGTTAGATAGTCAGATAGTCCCTCAGTAGTTGAGGATTGCGGGTGAAGTGTGCTGCCACATTTGGTTCTAAAGTAATTGAACATCAGATTAGGTTAAGGCCAAATACGTAGTCATACCCGTTGTGGATAAAAAAACAACACATCACACAAGAATTAGCAAGGCTCATTCCCTCATTCATTCCAAAATCCTTTGCTTTTGTTTGACTGTGTTTTTATCAAACGTTTCACAAAGAAGCGAGATTGATGTATTGTATTCAGAGTGAGACAATTCGCCTGAAGGAACAAAAAATTTGAATAAAGGGACAAACAGCGGAACTGGATTGATTGATCACTTATAGAATATTCCGTAAGGGGGCGTTTGATATGTACAAGATACATGCGGTGATATCTTTTGCTTTATAAACTCGGTACCAACCTATTCAATATTTATTACTTCAGAAATCGAAAAAAAAAATAGTACAGAAGAAGAAGGCACATTAATTTGAAGACTACAACTTTTGGAAGATTAAAAATTGAATTGAAAATTGGTAATTCAATGAATTTTCATAATATGGATTGTCTCAAAGAATCCTGATAGTTTGATTGAAATGATCAGCCAGTAATGACATATCCGTATCCAGGTTCGAAATATCACTCTGAATTGAAAATTGAACTGAAATTCCATGAAATTATTTACAAATTAAGTTATACAGGATTTATCCGGATTCGGCTTAAAATAATATAAGTAATTAAAATCAATCTCATTTAAATTGTAAATATTCAATTATTTGTGCAGGTAAAAATATAAATATTTTTTGCAGGTAAAAACTTATAAGTTTGTCTCATCGATTTCATTTTCACTAACGCATTATACACACTTGTTTATTTATTTATTGATTTATTTAAACAACTGGCAATAATATTGATTATTCCAATGACCTTCAAATATTTTATGCACTAGTAATCTAAATATGTCAATGTTATGTTTTTACTTTTATAAGTATTTAATTTGAGAAAAACTATAAGTTTAAATGAAATGTCATTAATAAAATTACCATGAAAATTAATAACCTCATGAATATTTTTTAAATGTTATTAATTAACATTAATTTTATATCTAAAAGTAAAACAAAGTCCAAAATATTTACTTACTGGTTATTCCTTTCAAGATGATGAAAGTCCATTGTTGTTTCAAAAGTACTATTTCCAATTTGTAAAGTACGCGACACACTTAGAGCGGTTTATTCTGCAACGCCACGTGCGACCGCGACGGCGGATTGCTTCATACTGATTATTCGTAACGTTGACTCGAACTTCGAAGCAAAACCGCAGTTAAAACAGTATGTTGACTGACTATCAATAAACTATCCCCAGTAAAAGATAGGCCGACTTAAGATTTATGGCCCAGATATTTGGTTTAATGACGGGAAATAAATAAACGCTAGCCTAGTAACTGATCCATAGTTAGACCTCTAGATCCATAGAGACTCACCGATGATAGATTAATGGGAATGCCGCCGTTACTATTTCCATTATTTCAATGGAAGCTGGAATTAACCAATATGTTATCAATTCATTCAGATGTTCATTTTAGATCGGAATCAATTAGTAATTACGATTTTGCCACGAAACCGTGTTAGAGAGCATTACCGTCAATGAAAGCATAATTTATGTGATTGAGATTTGATTACTAAAAAGCATTTCGTATTGTCTTTTCAATGCTCACAAAATACCAAATTGGTTGTAAGTATGTATAATTATTTGCACTGACAAAATAAAAAGTAAAATTTACTGAATACACTTTGTTTCTTTCTCGCCATCAACTAGGTATTCTGAAAAGTACTAACCAATAGCGTAATTAATAAAATAACCACAAATATGACCTGTATGTGTGTTTGCTGACGGTGTTTACCGAAATAAACGAAATGAAATAAATTACTGAATAATGTAAAATGTATGCCGTATTCTTGAAGAAAATCACGTCCATTAATCGTTACCATAAACTTCGGATAAAACTACAAAAATGTCGGCCTATCGATTGGATAATTTTAGTACGCTATCCAAAGTTTTCAAATTATGGTAAAACTTTACGAGAAACTTGAAAAGAGCCCTTTTACATTTTTGTAACGTTATTCTCGAAGGGAATTCAGTTACGTATTTCTACATAAATATTTTCACTTTACTTTTTTATCAGTTTTACTGTCGAATGCTCAGGATTAAATCTAATCAATTTATTGCCCTCATAATCACTCTAGGGATAAATTCTATACCTATTACATTCATACACACACATTTAATTTTCTATCTGAATTATTTTCAATGATAAAACATATAATTATAATTTCTCAATATGTTTTGTAGTTCCAGACGTAATTAAACTTCAGAAACTATTATTTTCGTATATAATTCATTCGACGAATAATAATTTATGAGAATCGTAAGTAATACATTTTTAGAGAACGTCAAATGTGGTGTAAGATTGATGGATCAATTTAATTTGACTTAAATTAATTACTGTATTGATAAAATAACCTATACGTTATTGAATCATGCTAGTATTTCGTTAAAGGCACAGAACATAGATGTAGTTAGAAGTAGTTTGAGCTCAATTTAGTATAAAAACCAGTGTAACCAAACTAACACATTAAAAATCGAAGCCAAGCCCCCCATTTAATAATTACGTGCTACGCACACACTCTTTGTGAACACATAATTGGATGAAATGATATGCCTCCTTTTGATAAATTGTAATTCCTGCTGTCGTTTTTACAATCCAAAACACTGCAGTAAGGCATATTTATATTTTTTTGGATTTATTTTTGATTTGACGTTTGCTCTCCTGACTGACCGAGCAAAATCAAGTATGCGGAGCTACGCTCACTTGAGGTTACACGGGTACCGCCATTGACCTGCATATATTTACACTGGGCAGGCTTATGTCAAACTGTTTTTGTGCCTATTTGATTACCGCCATGTTGGCGCTGTAGGACGTAGCGTGAGCATAGCGTGCGTACATGGTACTAAATTTTGAAGTCTGGAGAGACCATCACGTCAACCATTTTCATATTGTACGTCAAAATTAGTTCTTTAGACGCACGCTAGTGGCGTTTCAAATAGGCACAAGAACTTTGCTGTCAAATCATACAGACAGCCTGTCCAGTTAAATAAAAAAAAAAATTTTTCATGTCAGTGGGTACCGCCTACTTGCGACTTCTACTGGGGGGGGAAATTTTTTCTTTGTTCTCTGGTTAAAGGTGTAAAATATCTTGTACTAATGCTAAAAAAATATGGTAAAATATGACCTGTATATGTGTTTACAGACAGTGATAAAAAGTAACAACAACCCTATTACGTGGCAATTTCATAACATCTTTTACATTTTATTTTCTAATTATAAAATGGGCTTCGTGCCAAGATGTGAAATTTAAACCAATTGGTTGCTGACATTTGTCCAAGTGTCAGATTATTAGCTCTATTTTAACACTTTTTTATGTCTATTTTTAAATACTGACCAGTTTTTGTTGAAGTGAAAACTTCTTTAGCGGCGTTGTACACTTTTTTTGTAATGGGGAAAAAATGTTAAACTCGCGTCAGTCAGGGTCACGTGACCCTCATCGGAAGTTCGTAAGACGGATGTAGGGTAGACAACCGGTGGTGGAAGTATCCCCCTCTCTTTCTACGGGGCGCGGCGAAAATGGCGGCGCGTCATTTTGGCGTTCGGCAGGTTGATTTTTCTGAGAGATAAACTTTTTAATATAATATAAATTGTCATGTTTGTGTACGATAGCGAAATAAATAAATATTGTATTCTACCTCATAAAATGATAGTACTTTTATACTGATAATTAAAGCAATTCGTGCAAAATTATTCCCTAACCATTCCAAAATATCAAAAATGCACAACGTTAATATTTGATTAAGGTGTAGAGTTTTCTAAGATAAGGCTTGTAGAGTTAGGGCGCGTAGAGTTAGAAGCTTGGCTCTGATAACTTTTTAACAGTACGAGCCATATGGTAGTCTTGGAAACATTTACATGTAAATGTTTTTGGTGGGATTTCACTTCTTATTGTAAGTAACTCTCTATAAGCCGGAAAACAAGCTGGGGTCAGAATTGTAATCTAAAATCGAGTAAAATTCAATCAACATCAACCAGCGTACTTGTACTATTCTTTATTCTGTAGTAGAACTAATTCATTTATGCTGTGATATTATTTTACTCTTTGACGCAGAATGTAACAGTGCAAAGAGCAAAAAAGAGTCTGCGCGAGGCTTAGAGTAGCGCGAGGTTTGCGCCACGAAAGAAGTAGTTTTGAAATGAACACAATATATTTTTTAAGATTATTTTTTTCCGTTGCTTTAACAGTGATTTACTAAGTATTTAAAATAAGTACTAAATATTTAAAGATTTTTCAGATACATATGTCTCAATTTTCCAGACCCTCAATTGCGGAAGTCTCATACAAACTTCCATCTCCTAGTTTAAGGGGTTAGGGGAAAATCTCTCTGAACAAGTTCTGTGAACCGCTAGCTATGCAAATGAAACTTTATTTTTTTAATAAGTCTACTACTGGCATCATATCCCGAGAATATTGTTTATCTGGTATACTCCAAACTCAAGATATGAGGGTTCAAAATAACGTGGAAGTGCTTCTAGAAAAGGTAGGTAGTGCCCTTGCGCTTCGCTTGGTAGTAAAGATTTTACTTATTCAAGAGCAGTATTCATGTTTTTACCTCAATTTTCGGTTTTAGTTACACTAGGTACTTTATTTCGCTTTATTGTTTATATCGCCGCGAAAAAATAGGTACTTACGGCTGGTAAGTAATATAATTGAATTTTTGTTCACTTACTTTTTAGACAGGTAGACCAAATGAAATATTCGCCAGAATCGTTTAATTATTCTACATCAAAGACCATACCTACCTCGAAACGAAAAAAGCAAAGTTTATTCATGTAAAACTGGGAGCACATTGTTACCTTTCAAAATATTTGTTTTGGAGAATTTTCCTGGTAGTAACTCTGTTTTTGGAATTTTCTTTATTTGAAGTCCCTTGTGAAGAAAGCAAATTAAAATTCATTGTTGTTCCTTTAAACTTGAAATGAAATGTGAAAAACGAAATGAAATATAATAATAATGATAATTAATTTCAATTTGTATATTACCTCTTATTTTATTGTTACGGCTAATACCCGAAATGCGGGTTAACCTAGTTTCAGCCGGCTTAAACTAGCCAATAGCTGTTGGCTAAAACTAGGTGTAAGTGTATTCGATCTGCTTAACTCCCGTAGGTCCCGAATATAAGTTAGACATTTGGAGCGTGAGCCTTAAATTTCGAGATTATTTTTTTAACAGACAACAGAAATAACTGCCTGCCAACACCTTTGTTTTTTGGTGTGTCATATGTACTTTGATCTAAATATTGTCAACTTTATACCATGGGACTGTGCACTAAATAAAATTATGAAATTATTAAACTTTGTTTACATAACGTTTCAACGAAATTGACAACTTTGATGCCTGTGCGGGTACAGTCAAATGTAGCTTACCTAAATAAATAAAACATGATTATAACTACGCTGTTTTTTTTGTTCAAATTAATTTTTATGCTGTCGACTACCCAATTGGATTGCCTTTTACTGATATAACTTTCACATTTTTAGGGTTCCGTAGCCTAATGGCAAAAAAGGAACCTTTATAAATTCATCATGTCTGTTTGTCTGTCCCTCCGTATGTCACAGCCACTTTATTTCGAAACTATTAGGATTACACAGTTGAAACTAGATACGTAGATGTATTCTGTGAACCGCTTTACGATTTTTACACAAAAATAAAAATAAAAATAAAAAGATTAAAGGGGAGCCCCGCTTATATAACTTTGTCATTTATACAAACACTGAAAAACAAAGTTATTTATGAAAATGATAGTGGTATTGAATAAAATTAAAAAAAAAATTCAAAATTCAAAATAATTTATTCAGACTAGGCTGATACAAGCACTTGTGAATGTCATAGAAGCTACGCCATCGGTTCGCAAACCCTAAGCGGGAGACCTTGTAACGAGAAGAACCGGCAAGAAACTCGTCAAGGGCTGCTTTTTTCTCCCTGTATATTTCATACAGAGTCGTCAACATTGAAAAATGAGCTCCACGTTTAAAGTGAGGTCATTTTCCATCACAATAATTAACAAAAGTTTGCACACAATGGGTAGGTAAGTTAAAATTAAATATCTACTAGATTCAGATAGGTAAATGATATAGTAAATAACTTTCAACTAGTTGAGAAATCACTCTGTCTGCTACTCGAACCAAAAAACACTTGATGCAAGACATAAAAAGTAAAAACGCAATTCTTACAATTCAATATGCGTTAAGATAGGTACTCAGAAGCAGACCCATTCCCACTGGCAGCACCCGTTCACGAGCATGACGCATGGACCAGCCATCGCTTCGCTCAACCATATTTGAGGGAACGTAACGACCCGCCCCACACGACACCACCGCAGAAATGATTAAAGAGAGCATGACATACTAGGCTACCCATCCTAAGGCACTGAATTGAAAACTAATATCCAAAAGCTTTTCATAGGCTTTTACTTACAAAACTATTAGACGGAAAAATACGAAAAAATATTACGAAAGCAAAATAATCATTTTAGTCATTAGCAATAAAAAAGTGAGAAATCAAAACAAGGGAGAAATCAATAAGGTATGGTATATAGTAACAGCTACGGAATCCTACTGCGAGTGGCCCGACATGCACTTGGCCAGTTTTTTATTTAATGCCTACATAGCTACGAGCTACGAAGTTTGTAGGAAAGTGTCTCCTCTAAAGACGATGAGAAAGAAGTACACTTAAATAAGTATCAATTTAAAAATTAAAAGAAGTCAATTTAAAAAAATTCAAGTCCCTCAAAAGTTTGTCTCACTTACTTTGTTGTGTCGTGTTGTTAATTTTATTGAAGGTTGTTAAATTAGGAGTTAGAAGACAAAATAGTTGGACAGGTGAGACAGACTGATTATAAATAATGATTATTGTAAATTGATGGCGCCAGTATTCATTAAGCTTCTGTATTTTATTAAATCATAAAGTTGTATCTGAAGAAATATAAAGTTTGAAGAAATAACAAACGTTTGAATACAATTTCAGAGAAATTCTCAATCACTTTCAATCACATTAGTGTTTTAATATCACTTTATTGACGTTGCTCTTGCTCGAACAAGAACGCCAATTTACCACAACATGTCACTGGAGCTTGCCTTCTGCTAAAAATATAAAAACCGACCAATTGTACGACTGAATTGCGCCCGAAGGGTTCCGTATTTATGTTTTTATGAGATATTTTCGGATTACTTTCTTCAGGTAAGTACAGTAACGAGGAATTATATGTGTGTACGCACCATAGAACTAAAATAACTAGAACAAATAAATTGTGTAAACATCTGTAAATTTGTTATGTCATAGAAGTAATTTAGTTTTGTTTATTAAATTACGTCTATGGCATACCAAGAACCAAGTGTTGCTAGAAGAGTTTGACAAGGAGTGATACTTAACTATCACAATGCTCCTTTTAAAAACCACAATGAATTTATTATTCCCAGACCATTACGCGAAGGAATCTGAAACTTGTTAAGAATAAAGAGATCAATCAAAACAACGCTGTGATGTTGTCCAAATTAATTATAAAATCTCTCTTCCCCTGGTCCCGCAAAGATTCCACGAATTTATGAATCTATTTGGGTTTAAAATTAATTTGAGTACGTCGTCGAAACGGCTGACTTATAAGTTATAACAGTACTGATGGTAAAATTGTTATAATTAACGTTAAAATAACAGTTATACCTTCATATTGTGCTAATGAATTACCTCTTTTATAAGTAAATACATAATATATTTAAATGTATATCGTGAATCGCAATATCAGAGTTGGCCCCATAGTAAAAGTTGCTTGTAATCATAAGTGGAACCACCCCACTGCGGGAACCAAATGATTAAAATTTCAGTGTGTATAACATTATATTCTTTCGTAAAAAATTTCAAGACTAACTTGTATGAATGCAAAAAGTTTAAAGCTCCTATTATGGAGGCAATAATAGCAAAATTTGAAAGCAGGATCGTAGTAAATACCTACTTATACGTTTGCAACGAACGGCCATCTTCGATAAATCATAGCACCTTAATTTCGGATTTATATTCAAGTTCATAATTTATTTTCGATTGGAAAGACGAAATCATCACAATTAGTTTTCTTAAAAAAATATTATTGATTTCTCAATTTTACCACAACTGGATCTTGCACTTCATCAGCTGATTGTTAAAATGAAATTATTCATATCTTCACATTGGAATATCATTGACGTAGTGTAAACAGTTTTCTTGCTTATCGCGGAATCTTTTTGGTGAAATATCTCTTTTATCACATTCAGTGTAAGCAAGATAAAAAATAAACACAATTGTTCCAAATATATTTCTGCAGGTACTATAAATAATATTTGAAAAGATTACTAACCGTTGCTGACATTGAATAAAACTTTTATTTCAGTAGCAAACCGCATGAATTTTAGTGTTTCGAGAGAGGCCTTCAACAATCCAAATACATATACGCAAATTGCAAATTAATTCCCTTAAATGCTCTAAAATCCATTATTAGCAAACCACTAACATTTCGATCAAAATGTATTTGATATCATAAAATAATGTATTAATGTTAAATTACATATTCAGGTTGTTTAGTATCAATGTGCAGTTATGTGTCGGGCTACCTATTGACTAGTATTATCATTATTAAATTATACAACTATAGAGTTAATATTTGGAATGTATTAATCTCCGAAAAAACTCATTCAATTTTAATAAAAATAATTCACATTAATGCTACACTATCCCTGAACCCGAGGGACACAAGGCTATATTTTAGTACCATTCACGCGAAATGGAATTTCATGCATACGTGGCCAGATGCTAGTTATCTTTTAAATTGATCAGACCCATCACAATCATCAATTGAATGGTTTTTGCGACTGTTACTTTATAACAAAACTCAAAGCATAAGCAAAAAGCAAATTCATTTTATCTCGAGCCATTCTACGCATAATCTTAAACGACTTTAAGGCTTAAAACGGGCCTTTATCCAAGATAAACGCACACAGGATTCTTACAAGAGCTTAATAGATATAGTTAAAATGAAACTATAGAAAATAATGTAATGTCATAGTTACAATGATTGATGTAAAGTTTATTATTTGTTTGTAAGGTTATGTAATATTTAAATCATTATTTGTTACTAAGTTTATTAAAATTATTTGATTTGATTACTTGATCCATGACGATTTGCTACCGTTTCCTGTTATTTGATTATTTTTTGCTAATTGTTATAAAAAGGAATTGATTTGATTACTTGATTCATGTCCGTTTGCTACAGTTTCCTTTTATTCAATGATCATTTTAAAATAAGTATAAAATAGATATCTTTATTATTAATTCAATGATAAATAATGTTAATAATATTACATTTTAATTGTCACAGGTTGTTTATTAAATTAATAGTTATTTGTATAAAAGTATTGATTTGATCGTTTGGCGCCATTGTGGCAGACTTGTTTTCTGTGATGCTAAATGCTCATTGGTTGTTTAAAAATGGCGGGATGTTTCTTGCTCTTGCCGAGCATAGCATATTTTTAGACACATTCTGCAGTAGTGAGTCAAGTGGAAAGGTTGTGGAACAGAAAGTTAAGTATTATTCTAACATGTTTGTTTCTGCTGTTTAGACTATTATATTCCATTCAATCATCCATTATTGCTTGTGTTATTTATTTGATCTGGTCGATTAGTTGTTGCATAATGAACGTTCCTATTAAATTAATTCTGTTACTTATTTGAAGTGGTTGATAGAATTGTTGCTTAATGAACGTTCTTTTATGGTAAATGTGTTACTTATCTGAGTTGGTTTATAGAATTGTTGCTTAATGAATGTTCCGATTGTGTTAATTATTTAAAATAATAAATTATTTGGACAAATTGTTGAAGGACTTCTTACGTTTTATTAAATGGTATTTCCCCTTAGTTTTCCTACATTTAGTTAGTCTACATTCAGTTGAATAGTCTACCTACATTCAGTTAAATAGTTCAGTTCATTCAGTTAAATAGTCTAGACTCAATTCAATAGTTGACCTTAGTTGCAATTTAAACTTAAGAGATATAATAGACGATAGGTTAGTTTTAGGTTAAATATTGCTCTATCTTTCAAAATCTATCATCAGAAGTGGGATTGTCTCTGTCCATTACAAAATATTAACACCGTTTCCTAATAATTTTCAGGGTGGATGCTGATGTGATCGGCCAGATGTCTCCGCTCCCCTGCCGTTGTGTGGTCCTGATCCCGAAAACTGCATCGGCGGGGATACAAGCTGCTGTCACAACAGTTTCGAGTACCTTGCTTCGAAAAGAAGAAAAACATCCGGACTCGTTCCTTGCTGCAAAGGCCGGTAAGGCCCTCGGTGGCTGTGTTTTTTTACGACTTCTGTGATTTATTCATAAAACCTGCTATTCAGTTAGTTGAATTAAGCGAATTATTGTCGTAAAATTTGAAGAGAAAGATTAGTAATCGATATCATCTAAAGATATTAATAAAAAACTGATATGTGATGGTATTTGTGGTACACATTTATGTGGTGTCATTAGTGGCGTATAGTAGGATAATGAAATTAAAATGAGGTTAACAAAGTATTTGTTCACTTAAAATAGGTTCACAAATAGGTAGGCAGATTTTACTAAGTATGTACAATGGTTGTGTATAGGTATTGTACGTCCAAACTTATTGAAGTGCATAGAAATTGGTGACCGTTTGGGTTAAGCAAATATTTTTTTTTTTTTGCAGCACGGCTTATTAACTGCGTCACTAGGTAGTTATTATAATTCTACACTATGAAATAACTTGCTGAAGTAATATTATTTATGTATTTTGTGTAGATCATATTTTAAACATTATAGACGTTTTGGTTATCATTTGCAAAGTAATAATAAAATCATTTGACGAAAGCAGTAATATTCTAACCTTTATCGAAGTATTAGTATCAATGGTTTTTAGCCTTTTCATTCTTAATTTTTTTTTATTATTGCTGGTTACTATTACTACATAAATCTATACTTCTAATCATACGATAGGTTAGATTTATTGTTTTCATTATAAGGTTTACCGCATAGCGTTTGCGAATCGATGACGTAGATGCTATGAAATTAACAAATGCTTTTAACAGCCTCTAGGCTAGACTAATTATTAATTTAATCTATTAAATTAATAATTTTGAGTTGAGTTGAGTATAGTTGGGTATAGTTGAGTTGTTATCTTTTTCCAATTTTAGGCCAGGCAGTTCACGAAATCTACTCTTTCTCTATCTCTGTACAATATGGTGGATCACTGCATAGCTTTATTTGTCACTTTGCCAGAAATTTGACAAAATTTAGTACCTTTTAATCGATTTCCTGAAATACTGGACCATAAAAAAGCATACCCGGTATTGTGTACAGCAAAAAGTTATATTTAAAACTTTTTGTATAAAACATCAAACATCATATCACTGTCTTTGAATACTACAAAATCTGACAAGTGGAACTTTATTCTTATGATGATATTTACGATTTTATTTTTGAGTTACCAAGCCATTTTCCAATATTCTGTTCGGTTAATGGGTTTTTTAGATTCTTTTGTTAGTAGATAGTATTTGTTTTGTGTAGAGGAATTTTAAATAATGTCCTCACACTGAAAACTAAAATATCAATCTTTTCGTCAGACCGTAAACTCGTCTAGCCTTAAGGCTCGGTTATGCGGAAACATTTGTCTCTGTCTTCTCTTTACGTGTAAAGGGTATGGAAAATAACTTTTCTTCTACACTTTTTCGATGTTTCACGTTGTTTTTTTTTCATCATTATGTTTAGCACAATTATCTTTCTTGAAAGATTTATTGGAGATTGGACTGCACAGCACGTTATGTTTTGATGATATTCGGATTTTTTTACAATCATCTGTGAGGTTTATACGCAATTAAATTCTTATAGCTACTAGAGAATCTCTTTAGCTTGTCGTGTGTTTTTTTTTTGTTTGCGGCTACAAATTTAAGTTTTCTATATAAAAATATGATCCCGGCAAACCATGTTTTCCTATCATGGACCCTTAAATGAATCTATTAGCTGCTATTGTGCTACTACTATTCATAGGATATATATAGATAGTAGTACCTACTACTATATATTATTTATATACTACTACTACTACTATTTATTAACTACCCCAATAAGTTTAAATCTATCAACTGATTAGACCATGTTTTTGGGTAATTTATTTCGTAATTGTGATATTTAAGTATCAACTACATATATTTAACTTTTTATAATTTATTTAAATGTTCCCGTTTTTCTTGAGATCTATATTATTATAGTTTTAATTGTTCACTTTCGAACTAGTCTACAAAAAACGTATTAAGTAAAGATACTTTTGGTGACCGTTACCACTTGAAAGAAGAACGGCGTGATAAGATAAACACTATTTTTATTAAAACACAAGGTACTTGTACTATTACCTAATCTGTGACAAGGTTGATATTATGTATATTCAGTTAGTTATTAGTGTTATTTTTTTTCATGTTAATGAATAATGTAAAAAACTTATCGGGAACATTTCTTTGACAACTTTCTTCGTGGGTGTGTAAGAAAAAAACTTAGGTCATACCCAAGAATCTTATATTCATATTCTATGGTCATACCTACGAATTTTTTGAATATTTTTAGTTGTTCCAGGCAAAGAGTATTCTATTGGTCTGATAACTATATTGTTAGACAAACTAAAAGCTTAGTTTCTATTACGAGATTCTGATAGAATTTATATTCTTGGAATTCTCATGTTGTAGGAATTAAATATATTATCGGATGCCTTGACTTCAAATCCTTTTTGGTAATGATGTAGGTATTGATTTAGGAGTCGATATAGGTATTGATGTCGGTATTGATGTTGGTATTGATGTTGATATTGATGTTGGTATTGATGTTGGTATTGATGTTGGTATTGATGTTGGTATTGATGTAGGTATTGATGTTGGTATTGATGTTGGTATTGATGTTGGTATTGATGTTGGTATTGATGTTGGTATTGATGTTGATATTGATTTTGGTACTGAAGTTGGTATTGATGTTAGTATTGATGATGGTATTGATGCAGGGATTGATGCAGGGATTGATGCTGGTATTGATGCTGGCATTGATGCTGGTATTAACGCTGGCATTGATGCTGGCCTTGATGCTAGTATTGACGTTAATGATGATGTTGATAATGGTAATGATTCATCATTATGATAATGATAATGCTTGTTTATTCGCAAACTGATGAAGCCACATGATATCGTACCACATTTTTGTTTTAATAGAATTCTTTTCTAATTACCTGTACATATTGATTTTAATTGTAAATATTAGTAATAAGTACCTACCTATAGTGGTTTAGTCTAGTGCTTTGACTGTTTTTAGGTGTGGAAATGTTGATTTTAACTATTTTTGCCTAGTCCAGGGTTTGACTTTGTCTGTTGTTGTGAATGGGTAGTGGTTTTGATTATAATATAGACACAAGACAGTCATATAACTGTTTCATTATGTTCTTTTAAGGACTATTTATATTTTATTATTATAATACCTAACCTAGGTACTATTGTTTAAAGTCAGATTGGCCAAACGGTTTGTGTAAAGTACAACAGAGCACTGTTCAAAAATCCACTGGTTTTAATACCTTTGCGATTGCTGATAGCGATAGAACCAAATTATACCCTTATCTGTATTCAAGTCTACGTGAATTCCACTTTGTAATAATATTTAAAACGCTGATAAGCCACATGCTTGGTACCGAATCATCTCACTGGCAGCGGGTGAATGTGATCGGTATGTCTATGTATGATTTGGCAGTTATATTTATTCCATTTTGTATAATATTTAAAACGCTGTTAAGCCACATGCTTGGTACCGAATCATCTCACTGGCAGCGGGTGAATGTGATCGGTATGTCTATGTATGATTTGGCAGTTATATTTATTCCATTTTGTATAATATTTAAAACGCTGTTAAGCCACATGCTTGGTACCGAATCATCTCACTGGCAGCGGGTGAATGTGATCGGTATGTCTATGTATGATTTGGCGATGAATGTTATAGGTATACCAGGTACATGATATTCGCTGGTCGGCCTTATGCTTGGTACTGGTTGATCTCACTGGCAGCGAGTGAATGTGATCAGTATGTCTATGTATTTGGCAATCGTGGCCTCGGTACATGGTATTCGCTGGTCGGTCAGATGCTTGATGTCAGTTATTCTCACCAGCAGCGGGTGAATGTTATTGGCATGTCTAGGTGTCTGGCAATACCTACCTATAAGTTATGTTGATATTAAGAAACATGGTATTCGCTGGTCGGTCAGATGCTTGGTGTCAGTTATTCTCACCAGCAGCGAGTGAATGTTATTGGCATGTCTAGGTGTCTGGCAATACCTACTAAAAATGTTGTGTTGTAAAATAAAAATGGAATAAAATGTTTATTAATTAACAAAAAGGTAACGTATTTAATTGATAAAAGAAAGTGTGTCTCGGATTCCGGTTAAGTTCCTGTTAAGTTTCTTAACAAATAATTTCATAGTTAATTTCATTTATTATTTCTCTTTTTTTATTTTGTTTTCTTTAATTTTCTTAATTCTTAGATTCAAAGTGTTGGTATTATTACTAACCGGAGGTGGCCGGAACTCGTGAGATTTATCGAAGTACCAAATTACTTGACATTATGAAACAATGTTCAAAACATACTTAAATATGTGTATTTCAATAAGGTTATGAAGAATAAAACAAACATTGTATTTTTTTTCTTTTGTATATTTTAATATATATTTTAATGTCCTTCGAGGACGAAGTACTGTCAGTCTGGCCGTAATAGATATAGTTAAAATGAAACTATAGAAAATAATGTAATGTCATAGTTACAATGATTGATGTAAAGTTTATTATTTGTTTGTAAGGTTATGTAATATTTAAATCATTATTTGTTACTAAGTTTATTAAAATTATTTGATTTGATTACTTGATCCATGACGATTTGCTACCGTTTCCTGTTATTTGATTATTTTTTGCTAATTGTTATAAAAAGGAATTGATTTGATTACTTGATTCATGTCCGTTTGCTACAGTTTCCTTTTATTCAATGATCATTTTAAAATAAGTATAAAATAGATATCTTTATTATTAATTCAATGATAAATAATGTTAATAATATTACATTTTAATTGTCACAGGTTGTTTATTAAATTAATAGTTATTTGTATAAAAGTATTGATTTGATCGTTTGGCGCCATTGTGGCAGACTTGTTTTCTGTGATGCTAAATGCTCATTGGTTGTTTAAAAATGGCGGGATGTTTCTTGCTCTTGCCGAGCATAGCATATTTTTAGACACATTCTGCAGTAGTGAGTCAAGTGGAAAGGTTGTGGAACAGAAAGTTAAGTATTATTCTAACATGTTTGTTTCTGCTGTTTAGACTATTATATTCCATTCAATCATCCATTATTGCTTGTGTTATTTATTTGATCTGGTCGATTAGTTGTTGCATAATGAACGTTCCTATTAAATTAATTCTGTTACTTATTTGAAGTGGTTGATAGAATTGTTGCTTAATGAACGTTCTTTTATGGTAAATGTGTTACTTATCTGAGTTGGTTTATAGAATTGTTGCTTAATGAATGTTCCGATTGTGTTAATTATTTAAAATAATAAATTATTTGGACAAATTGTTGAAGGACTTCTTACGTTTTATTAAATGGTATTTCCCCTTAGTTTTCCTACATTTAGTTAGTCTACATTCAGTTGAATAGTCTACCTACATTCAGTTAAATAGTTCAGTTCATTCAGTTAAATAGTCTAGACTCAATTCAATAGTTGACCTTAGTTGCAATTTAAACTTAAGAGATATAATAGACGATAGGTTAGTTTTAGGTTAAATATTGCTCTATCTTTCAAAATCTATCAAGCTCATCCCGCAACAAATAACCTTTATTTATCAAAACATTTTACTCTTATGCTGGCACTTCACATCGCTATTCGTGTTTGCCTATTCGACTTATTTACCCAGCTACTACGATGTAAAGTAGCTCTATTTGTTTATGTATATAAAATTATTCACCTTTATTATTCTCACGAACAAGACAAATACACAAATACTCGAACAACCGTATCCGCCGACTTCTCGGTTTTCGTGCACAAAACAAAGGATTGTAATGCAAATATGCTCATTTGGGATGGATCTGCCAAATACCAGTTGGCAGACCAGCCCCCCTACTCAAATGGCCACTTTTCTATTCATTCACCAACTTAATTAAAAAAACAAAAAACCGACTTCAAAAAACCTACCTCTAAAAAGCAAGAAATAATATTTGTAATAATAAAAACACGTCTATTGAAGTCGGGTGGGGCTGGAGTACAAATTCACTTTTTTTTATTCTAAAAGCCCCACCCGACTTCAATAGACGTGTTTTTATTATTACGAATATTATTTCTTGCTTTTTAGAGGTAGGTTTATTGAAGTCGGTTTTTTGTTTTTTTAAACATTTTTTTTTATTGTAGATACCTTTTGTATTAGGTAGTGTAGGTATATTTATTATTTAGTTAGAAAAATCGGCTCAGCCAAACGTGAGTTAATCGTGGAGAAACATACATACATGCGGGTCAAACTACGAACCTCCTTTTTTAAGTCGGTTAAAGAACTATACTTAAGATATCCTTTTTCCAACAAAAAAATAATTATCTTATTCAGTTCATAAACAAAGAAGTTATACGACTGATCATCGAGGTAGTTCACGCAAAATTATACTTTTTTCGTGCTTTTTTCAAGATTACTTGAAAAGTACTGAATTGATTTCACAATTTTAAAAAATAGGACTAACTTGGAAGTTTACCTAATGTAATAACGTTTGAATCATTTCAATCGGTTCAGCCGTCTTCGAGTAATCGGTGTACATACAAAAAACAAAAAAAAAACGGGTTGAATTGAGTACCTCCCTCCTTTTAAAGTCGGTAAAAACTAAAAATAAGCCATAAACTCTAAAATTACGTGTCGTAGGCTTGTTAATTTCATACAATACAACATTACATAATCTTGTGACGTGTGACTTGATCGTCTCATTGCTTATTTTTAAGCTTTAACTTAGCAAACGAATAGAAAATTGACAATTTGAGTAGGGGACAGGAAGAGTCCTGTCCTATCCATAGCTATCGAGCGTCGAGCAAAGAGGCTGATGGGACCAGATTAGCTCTACCATGAGTTGATGCAAACTGCTTTCGCTACCGTAAACTTTCGGATATACTGCTCACTGTCAATGCGAGTGAAAGAGAGAAAACGATAGTTGACGGTAGTGAAAAGTTTGCATTAACTCATGGTGGGTCCACTGATCCACCGAAGGCTTCTAGCACCGACGAAGGGTGGCCTGCTTATCAGTCTTCTGTAGGTTACATTTCGGGGAGTGTACAGGAGTTACACAACCTTATACCTCCTTCCTCGGACTACTAAACGCAGAGCGGTCTTTCATCCTTATGTTGTATTCCAAGCATCCGCACGAAACGCTTCAGTTCCAACTTCTAATTCGAACAGCTAAGTTGTGGAATGGCCTCCCTGCGTCTGTATTACCCAAACAATACAACTTGGGTGTCTTTAAGGCAAGAGTAAATAAGCATTTACTCACTGCGCGTGCTCCATCTTCGTCTTCCTTGTCACTTCCTATCAGATGAAAGTGTGGTTAAACGTGCAGACAGTTCATACACAAAAAAAATGCTGAATTGTTTATCATCCGCCCACAAATCGCTCGCTCAGTAGTGTGCAATTCAAAGACTAGTTAGTAATAATATTCGTGAATGTCCAGCATATTCGCTGTTCATGAACATGTGTGGACAGTGTGTTGGTGTTTATTCGGACTTCATAACACGAATATAGCAAACAAAGCCGAATAAAAACGCAAATACCGAATAGCGATGTGAAGTACAGCATTAGACTTAATATTAATGTCACACGCAAACAGATCTGATATTCAGTGCCTATTTAACTTACATTTACATAATCTGCCAGTTAAAATTGTATTAATTCATAAGTTAATTTATATGACTTTCATGAGCAGCTTTTATATATTTTTTCACTGATTTGGGTAAAATATGAAGTTGGTGCTGAGACATTGGTTTCAGCTGCTTTTGCAGTTTTTAACACCCATAAATCCGCATTGGGCCCCCGTGGTGAGTTATGGCCCATCCTTCTTATCCACCCATTAAGAAGGCTTGTGCCTCTGCAGTAGGGACATTGAAAAAGCTATTCATAATGGTATATGTGCCCGAATAGCAGTTAGAACCATGAAATAAAACAATTTTAACGGATACTTTGGTAATTAGTTGGTATTTGGTTTGATTTTTGGTTTTCCCTACGTTTCGGCACCTTTGCAGCTTCCGTGATCACGGGGGCCTTGTTATAGCCTATTTTTAGTATTTGGTGTTATAGAGGCAACAGAAATACATCATCTATGAAAATTTTAACTGCCTACCTGTTGTCGTTATTAATATAAAGCAAAAAACGGCAAATAAATCACGTTTGTTGTATAGGAGTCCCCCTTAAATATTTATTTTATTATACTTTTAGTATTTGTTGGTATAGCGGCAACAGAAATACATCATCTGTGAAAATTTCAGCTGTCTAGCTATCACGGTTCATGAGATACAGCCTGGTGACAGACAGACAGCGGAGTCTTAGTAATAGGGTTCCGTTTTTACCCTTTGGGTACGGAACCTCAAAAATAGGTACTTACTTACTGAAACTTTTGTAGCTTATTTAAATAAAACAAAATTTCTGACGACTTTGTTTTACGCAATCTGTATGCAAACAAAAATTAAAGTTGCTTTTAAACAAATTTTCTTTAATAAAGTCTGATGGCATCCGTCCATACAATGATGCCTTTGTTTCCGAATATTTTTCCTCAAAAGTTCTTCAAAGTTAATTAATTAATAAAAACTTTCAACAATTTCGTTAATTTTAAAATTGAATTAAGTGAAGTTAAAATGAAACAACGCTTAAGGCGGTTGTATGACCAAAAATGGCGCCGCGGTGGATTTTATTTAATATTGTAATTCTAATACACAATTTTAATTAATCATAACGTTGAATTTTTAGAACCGCGGGCTGATTATCTAATTAGAAACCACCTAGCGACCGGTCTCTTTTGACAGCTGAATGTGATACATTGCTACTTCTTTTTGGGGTGAAAAAAACATACCAAAGAAAAGTAGCAATGTATGTCGAATGAAACCGGTCGCTAAATAGTTTCTTTTTAGATAATCAGGGTGCGGATGGTTTAGTAGCTTTTAGTACTACTGCTAGAAGTAGATCGCAAAACTGCTAAAAGTGTCCGTTTTTGAAACATTTGCTATCTTCTTCTACGAATGACTACGAGGGAATATAGTGATACCTTCTAAAATTACTAAACCATGGGCCCTAAAAATTCCACGTAAAGTTTTATTCAAATCATTTCATATTACCAACTTATGAAATAAAAACCTCTCAGCGCCACTTTCGGTTGTATAACCACCTTAATACTTCTTGACCTTACTATGTTAATAAAATGTAGTTTGGAGATCGTTAAATGAAGGCCATGGCACACCATGCTTTTCGCCAACTCAATTAAAGTGATTGGTTTTATTACACCCATAAAGTGAGATTCAATCAACAGGGCGAAGGGTAATTGAAATTAAGTGATTCATAAAATTCAACAAAAATAAACACACTGAAGTCAATATACTTTACTTACCTTCGATTCATCTCTGTATATAGGTAAAGTTAATTATGATAATATTGTTTTTGTAGGTTTGCCTGAATTTTTGTTTAGTAACCAGAATAAAGCTCCAACTAGTAAATGACAAGTCCACAACTTTTAGATATTTCTGTTGAGTATCGGAAGATATCACTTTACCTCGTAACTGAGATAATTAATTCAAAACTTCAAATTATTAGAAAGACAATTTGCTACTATTATGACCTACTTTCACCACTTTATAAGCTAATACTCTTTTACTTAATTAATTCAAATCAGATAATGCTTTACTCAAATTCATAAATTTTTGATCTTTTCAAGAATATTTAAGTAACAGCATAACGTTTGCGGGAAGCTGATAGCTATGGCAACACGGGATCGATTACTATTTCTGAGTCGATCATCAACTACGTTTTTAGACATTTTATTATTCTGGAAAAAATTGCACGTGGTAATTTTCCCTTCCGCCAAGTATGTGCTTAATGTATGTACATATAGACAAAGTACTACAGAACTGAACAAATTGTAGTGACTGATACCCAGAAACTATCTGAATGTAAATTTTGTTTGTATTTCCCTTTCAACGAGAAGACTCGGCATAACAACAAACGACTGCTGTGATAAAAGCCTAACAAGTTCGTGGAAAACCAAATGGATATACGGCATTATAATTAGTAGGTAATAGGTAGAATATTCTTTCCATTCGTTTATATTCTAGTCAATTAACAATATTTTAAACATTGCCTTGAAACAGAGTCATAAGACAGAATTAAAAGTATGAACACAACTCTTTTCAAAATGATTATATTGACAAGTTGGTTTTAATAAGTCGGTTAAGTTAAAGGTACGCATCCACTGCATTGGAATCGGAACGGACGAAGCGGACGGATTCGTTGTATTGTGTGGATTTCAATGGCACTGCGTGCACTGCATCGACATTTCCGCGCCATAGAAATCCATATGTACAAAGTGACAAATGCTGACGCTCCGTGGGTGCCGTACGCTTCGATTTTGATGCGCGCAATTTAAGTCATACCACATTGCAGTAGAAGGAAACCTTCGAGCTATCGAACATACGGCGATGGCCCCGGGAAGAGCTCCTTCTGCTGGATAGATGGGCAGACGCACGACGTCCGATGTGTTATAACAGAATATGAAATACAAAAACATCCCATTCCCACGGTTTTCATTTCCCAAATCATTTACTATTTAATAAACTTTTTAATGTTTGCGTAGAGGAATGAGGGAAGGGAGGGTGAATATTCTTGCCTTCTTTTCAATTTATGCTTTTTATCCCATAAAACAAGCTCTATTTAGCATGTAACTTAATGATTAGTGTCCTGATCATTCAAATGTATTACAGAATAAAATACCTACGGTAATCCATAGAATATTTAAATATTTAATTAATACTTTCATAGTCTGTTAAATTAAATTATACTATCAATTTTCTGTTTTTTAATAAGACTTTAATTTCGGTATGTCTGAAATAGATAATTGTAATAATCTCATTTTAATTAAATGTAAAAATAAAATGTTATATTAGGACAAAGGTTCTTTGCTTATTGGTCTTACGTCCCACACCTGTCATACTTCACAAAAGGGCGGTGCCAATACCCTCACCGCCATGAAATTAATTAACTTTTGCAATTTAGTATACAACCTTTATACGACTTTTAGTATAATTTTGCACTCCAAATGTACAAACATGAATGGCGCACCCAAAAGAATTGTGGTCAAATGCAAGGTGAATTGTCAATAACAACTTTTGTGATAGTTCAATTCAAAGTATATACCTACGCATTCAAATATTTTTTTTATTTAAAAGCGAATTCTTATAATGATTCAATAAGGCAATTAGTTTTGCTAAGTGACACCCCCATACATTAATCTATCCACGGTAGCACAGTATTATAAAGCACCTACCAGTAATCCGACTCCTTTGTTAATAAACGCATGCCGCTACTGCGTAGGTATACACACAGAAACTCTGTCAAGGGTCAGAGTTTGTAACGTTGTGTTCTGACAATCCACAAGTTTAAATCTTGGCGCGGAAGCGCAATGGTAGTTTTCAGTATTTTGCAGGAATTGGCACCTCCCCTTTAACGTCATTGGTTGTTTTTTGTAGCAGTCGCAACTTTAATAAATGTCTTTTCGAATTTTTAATTATTTGCATAAGGCTTTGAAAATAATAAACATTGAGATAAACATTGATTGACATCCCTAATAAATTGTTAAATGAAATTGACATACACTTAAATAGTTAATAAGTAGGTAATATTTTAATAATAACTGAGCAATTGCACTACTTGACATTATCTTATTTTAATTAATATTTGCTGTAATTATAGTAACTAACGAATAACATTATTTGATTTTATTAAGTTGATTAACAAAATATTTGCACGTCGATAAACTCGACAGGCCATGCTGTACTTAAAATAATTGTCTAAAATCTGTATTCACCATGTCTTCGCAAATAAAACAATGATTGATTGATTGATTGATTGATTGATTGATTGAGAATCAGAGCAAAGTCTCTCAAATTTCGCTTCAGTTTAGCAAGGAATTAGACGATAGAAGATGGCGCGTGCCGCGCGTGATGATTCCGACCAATAGCAACAACGCCCAATAGGAAGGCAGATTTCGGAGCTACGGTGTTGCCATCTCGTGTCACGCTTTTCCATCTGAAACTTTTGTTGAAGTTATGCGCGAACACCTTTTTGCTAGCTGAAGCGTCGATTGACAGTTCTTTGCGTTTTTTCCAAAAGTTTTATAGTCAGGAGACGCACAGATATTTATTTCTGTAGGTTAAATTTTTTTTGCAAAATATTTGGTAATTTTATTTCATTTCCAATTGTGTTCGAATTTCGGAAAACGGAACGTTTTGGAAGGGCAACACCAAGCGAGCCTTCAGTTTTCAGGAAAAAAGATGACATTTGTGTTGCGAAAGGATTTTGATTATTTTATTTAACGCGGCCGATGTCGGTCGAATAATTTATAGAAAGGAAAACGCTACTGAGGTAAGTGGAGTGATATCTGTTTCAAGGCAGACTTCGTAAGACGCCATGAACATTTTCTGAGGTGGTGTTTATTACAGGTAAAACCTCAAGTTGCAGACCATCATTTGTTTCTGGTCGCTGGCCTGAAGGTTTGCCAGGATCTTCGAGGTTACTTGCCGTGGCTTGAGGAGTCAGCCAGGCAAAAAAAATTCAAGCGGGTGGAGGGAGCAGGCGGTTTGGAATCCTGCTAATCAGGATTGCTGCTTTAGCAAGACCTGGTAAGAAAGTTGAAAACATTTTTTCCCACGCCACGCCGCAATGTTGCATAGCCACAACGTGTTCAAAGTCTATTTTTCAGTTTGGTTAATCCTACACGTTTGTTTCAGCTATGGGAAATTAATTTCATCAATAGTCTTTGGGTCTACCACGTGCCACGTCATCTGTGCTGATGAGTTGCTGTCCACGACTACATTATAATCCTCCAGGGAGTTTAGAGGTCTAAATAATCCCACATTAGTAAATACAGGACACACGAGGTCGGTGCTTTTTTACTCTTTAAATATTGCGAGTACGAACCGTGGTATTTTCCAATTAGGGATGATAATTTAATATAAACTGTAACTTTTACTCTTTTTGCGACCCGACACACACCAACCAATTGACTCCATGTAGCGACCCCTGTCGCTGAGCTAGATTTGTGAATTTTTTCTCATGTAAGGTGTAAACCAACTTATTAGTTAATATAGACTGTTTCAACCCATACCATTTTTTATTTTTTCAACCTTAAATTTATTCTTTTTGTCTCGTGGGTCCCAGCGGGCAATATTCAAAGGGAACCACGTGGCAAGTTGTCACAACAAAAACTACTCAAATATTTTACATTTAAGTTTTAATTTGTAATGACGAAAGAATAAAAATTGCCAAAAGAACCTTTTCAAGAATAACATCGTAACAGACGAAACATAGACCACAAACATGAAACCGTTGATTTTTTTTGCGCAATTTCAAAGTTTGTACCATAGTAAGAGTTTTTCAGTTTGATGGTCCCTATCAAACCTTGACGTGGATTTACAATTAAAAACGAAACAAATCCTGTAAACCATTATGATGTTTTGAAATTTCGTTACGCTTCTTAAAACGTACAACCCTTCAAGTTAGAGAGCGCAAACAAGAGGAGATTGCGCTCGCCGACTCTGCCGCTCACTTCCCCGCGTACCCCCCAATCGTTGCCCCGCGCAAGTACATGAGTCGGACGACTGTTTGTAGCATTAAGACGGTAGGTACTGTGCATTCTTTAAAAACACCCACACTCATAGGACCTACCAATACCAAGTGTCAGATCTAATTTAATTACTTTAACCACATAACCGTAGGCAAACAAAATTCATACGTAGGTTTTGTCACAAAACTTTTATTCAATAAATTATATTATGTTTTCCAAACAAAAATAAACATATTTAAAGTTTAAATTGTCGTTTTAACGTCTCGAACTTTAAGATGGATTTTTATTATTCTGCTGTTTTCTTGAAATTTTAGTTGAAAAAGTACATCAAGATATCATTTACTCGCAAATCCCAATGATACAGTATATATTTTCTTTTTCGAAGTTTGACATTTCTAGAATTTTCATATACACATGACGGCAAATCAAGTTAAACAGTTGAACTGCGAAAAAAGCTTTTGTTACGTGAGGCATAAAGACAGTCTCAAGTTCAATGTATGGTCTGATGTGTCGTCGTGTGTACAATGTGATAAACACTTGTACGTGCACATTCTTTGTAACTTTTTACCGAGTTTTTACAAAAACAAAAAGTAATTTAGTGAAACAAAACCATTCCATATTTTATTTCAAGAGACAAATGAAGGTAATATTTTTTTTAGAAATAGGCCACGTTTTCGTCTGAAATATCGGTATTTTATCAGTGAAAATGAAAACACGAGCGCTGCCTTTTATAATAGATTATACCATACGATTTCTTTATCGTATATTTCGAGTTCCCTATGTGATATATCCCTATGTGAATTCACAAAGTTCTAGAGAGTATTTTTTGAAGTGAAAACCTCTTTAGCGGCGTTGTACGCTTTTTTGTAATGGGGAAAAAATGCTAAACTCGCGTCAGTAAGAATCACGTGACCCTGTTTGAGAATTCGTAAGACGGATGTGTCGGATAGAGAGTATACAGCCGGCGGCGGAAGTATCCCCCTCTCTTACTACGGGGCGCGGTGAAAAGGGCGGGGCATCATTTCAAGACCTAAACACTTGTGTCACCATAGCAACGCGCTAATTTTTTAATTCAATGTCAAAACTCTAGATTTTCTGTCAAGCTATGGAAAGACTTTCGTATAATACTGTTCTAAATTCGTAAATTCAAATGCAGAGTAAATTCGTAAGACAGCAATTCGAGCAAAATTATTCCCTAACCATTCCAAAATATCAAAAATGCACAACGTTTATATTTAAGTTTTCGCTTCTGCCGGCACTCCCGGAGTGCAACCCGATTTTTTTGTATAAGTTATACTTACTACTCTATGACAAGTGACCTTCACCTAAAACATTTTGGGAGATTCCTTCATTTCGAAGAAGAACGCGTATCAAAACTACCACAAGATAGAAAAATAAATGTTGGGGTTGGCAACGTGTGTTTGTTATTATGTTACAAGCATATAAAGTACCTACCTACAGACAGACCATGTTAAATTATAGCTGAATGTATAATGATCACTGCTTTTTTTTAATTCATATTGTCGTTTCTGAAATAATTATTTTCGCGATATTGAATCGTTGAGTAAAAAAATTACTTTGGCATTAGATCGATTGTCAATTAAAGAGAGCCTTGAAGTTTTATTTACAGCGACCGCTTTCAATACATTATCTGCATGAAATCGATTAAGAGACCATTTTAGATTGGTATTCAATGAAACTCCCGCGTAATCACGCTCTCCGATGCCTGTTAATGAACAAATTTGGGAGAAGCTAACGAAACTATGTGACATTTGAGCCAACAAAATGGCCAACTAAAGCAGTTTGTTAAGGGTTAGTTTATTCGTGGTTGTTTTGAAGCTCAAAGGTTTTTGTTTATTAAATAACCACATTTTGTTATATGAGATATAATCTTCTGTTGTCGCTGATTAAGTGCGTATTTACGAAACCTCATTTTTTCTACAATATTGGAAAGATTGGTTTAATTACAACTCACGAAAAAAGAGAAAATAATGAGTACCTAAATTAGAAGAGTAGGTAGACGATATATCGGTAAGGGAATTAATTTGTAGTTAACAAATAAAAAGGAGTGTTTCGTTATTTCAACCACACTCGCAGCGAGTTTGTTTTTTATTTGTAAGTAATGCAGTTTTTTCTGTAACAAAATTTTGAAATGAAACTTGAGAGCTTTATTTGCGGAGACACTTCTTTTTGAAGAAAATAGCGAAACATTTTGCATGTATGTTACATGCAAAATGTTTCGCTATTTTCTCACTGAAAGTATGTTTCATTTTCTCTAGCGCTGAAATCTCCGGAAATAAACCCCGTGTGCAATAAATTGTCTGCGTCTTTTCCACACAAATTGTGAAAATACTCATGGCTTCTGTACATTTACGATGCACCCGGGGTTTTCGGGACATTTCTGGACCTTTCCGGACACGTGATAACTAAGACAAACAACAGAACTGTTGAATTAGGTTTGTAATAGTACATTACTGCAGCGGCACGCAACACAGGCATTGAAGGATGAACGTGAAAATGTGGGCCGAGGGGAAGCCGAGGCACACATACGTGAGTCCATCAATGCCTAGTTGCGGCCAATGCTTGTATAGTACTTTTCTCAAATGCACGGAAATTCGAACTAAGTAGATAGTATTTTTAACTTTTTATTTTTAATTCAAATTACAGTAATTGAAAAAAAAGAAAGGATTTTTTTTATGTGCATATCAAGGCCTTGCATTTGATGCCCATATTGAAAAAAAATCTCAGTTTTTTCATTTTTTTTCCAGTTTTTTGGAATGTGCTCATCAAGGCCTTTCATTTGATACCCATATTAAAAAAAGTTTTCCTTTTTCTTTTTTTCACATTTTTGGAATGTGCTCATCAAGGCCCAATTACACACGTGTCTCAAACATGCTTGGAAATACGAACACTATTTTGACAACCTTCTTCGTCCTAAATCGGAGTTACTGAACCGCTCCGTGTACTACTAACCAACTAACGTGTAATAATGGATTTTCATACAAAAATTGCCGGGGTGGTTTAGGTCTGTTCAGTAACTCCGATCTAGGACGAAGAAGGTTGTCAAAATAATGTTCGTATTTCCAAGCATGTTCGAGAAAAAAAACCGGCCAAGTGCGAGTCGGACTCGCGCACGAAGGGTTCCGTACCAAAAAACGGCAAAAAAATACGTTTGTTGTATTGGAGCCCCCCTTAAATATTAATTTTATTCTGTTTTGAGTATTTTTTATTATAGCGGCAACAAAAATACATCATCTGTGAAAGGCAGGTGCAGGCAGGCAGGCAGGCAGGCAGGCAGGCAGGCAGGCAGGCAGGCAGGCAGGCAGGCAGGCAGGCAGGCAGGCAGGCAGGCAGGCAGGCAGGCAGGCAGGCAGGCAGGCAGGCAGGCAGGCAGGCAGGCAGGCAGGCAGGCAGGCAGGCAGGCAGGCAGGCAGGCAGGCAGGCAGGCAGGCAGGCAGGCAGGCAGGCAGGCAGGCAGGCAGGCAGGCAGGCAGGCAGGCAGGCAGGCAGGCAGGCAGGCAGGCAGGCAGGCAGGCAGGCAGGCAGGCAGGCAGGCAGGCAGGCAGGCAGGCAGGCAGGCAGGCAGGCAGGCAGGCAGGCAGGCAGGCAGGCAGGCAGGCAGGCAGACAGACGGACAGCGGAGTCTTAGTAATAGGGTCCCGTTTTTACCCTTTGGGTACGGAACCCTAAAAACATGTATTTACACGACTGCCCAAAGCAAAAAGAGTGTATATGTGTTCAGGGTTCATGTATGTTTGTGGGTATGTGAGTTTCTTTATTCCACCATAACTTCTAAATGCCTGAACTGATCTGGATAAATGTACGACGCCGTTTTCAAATGTGAAAAAAAAATATTATTACAATATGGGCATCAAATAAAAGGCCTTGATGAGCACATTCCAAAACTATATAATATGTCACTAAAATGTGTGGAGGCAGGCAGGCAGGCAGGCAGGCAGGCAGGCAGGCAGGCAGGCAGGCAGGCAGGCAGGCAGGCAGGCAGGCAGACAGACGGACAGCGGAGTCTTAGTAATAGGGTCCCGTTTTTACCCTTTGGGTACGGAACCCTAAAAACATGTATTTACACGACTGCCCAAAGCAAAAAGAGTGTATATGTGTTCAGGGTTCATGTATGTTTGTGGGTATGTGAGTTTCTTTATTCCACCATAACTTCTAAATGCCTGAACTGATCTGGATAAATGTACGACGCCGTTTTCAAATGTGAAAAAAAAATATTATTACAATATGGGCATCAAATAAAAGGCCTTGATGAGCACATTCCAAAACTATATAATATGTCACTAAAATGTGTGGAATAAAAATAAATAAATTAAAAAATATTAAAAACACGACTGCCCTGCCAAAAACGAACTAAAAAGTTAAACAACAAGTGTCATTGCAGTCGGGGGCCCTCTTTGATCAAAAATTGTTCCATTATAAGGTCCCCCGACTGCAATGACACTTGTTGTTTAACTTTTTAGTTCGTTTTCGGCAGGGCAGTCGTGTTTTTTTTTTATTAGTACGTGTACACTGTACGTACGTGCGGAAGCCTTAGAAGTATACATATTTTTTATGTTCCTGGGTTTTTTGATTACTTTTACGAATTGTCTTCTAGTAATTCTAGTATATTGAGATTCGTATTTTGCAAGCAAATTAATGCAATAGGTATAACGTTAAAAGTCATAATCTTTTTCTAGTATTTTTTTATTACATTTTTTAGTATTTCATAAACGCTCTAATAGCTATATACAACGTGTTACAAAATAACCACTAAGGCCGATTATGGTAAAGGGACCATCAAACTGAACAAATTTACTATGGGAACAACTCACGAAAAAAATCTGTTGTTTCATACAAAAATTTATAACGAAAATATCAAAATGTATGAAACAGTTGATTTTTTTCGCGATTTCAGAGTTGGTCCCGTAGTAAAAGTTGTTCAGTTTCATAGTCGCTACCTACCAAATTCGGCATCAGTGATCACCATCATCATCTCCCTACGCTTAGCCCAATTTATTTGGGGTCAACGCAGTGCAAGAAAAAATGGAAGGGAATAGGCTTGTTTCCACTAAGAATAAATCGGCTAGCATCTAATCAAATCTAATGATTAATCATGTTATATAGTAACCAAAAAAACACTTTTTTCATTAAAATAAATAACGATTACCAATATTTACGGAAAATAAAATCGGCAAAATTGGCCATTTAATCACGTGACATTGAACACTAATCAGAGACGCGTGACGTCACGCCTCGCGAAACATTTGTTGTTGCTGTCATTTTCGATAAGTGAACAGAGTGTGTGTGTGTGAACAATGACGGTCATAAACAAACACGATTGTTTCGTGTGGCGTGACGTCATTCAAGATGCCATGACAGTTTTGGCCTTTTTCGATGTCATTTTGAGTTCATTTTTTACGCAAAATTAATAGGTAAAATGACTTATTTTTCTTAAAATAATATATTTTTGGGGTAAAATAGATACCAAACTTTATTTTTAAACTATTTTCCAAATTTTGTCAACTAGCCTATTGGACCCCTTACATGTTTTCCTGTCACTCGCCATCTCCTCATCAACTAACTCCTTTCACATTCATATCCTTCCGCACATAATCCATCCAATAATTGAACACTGAAAAATAAATTCTTGCATTTAAAATGACATTGATGCTGAAAAGCTGAAAATCAGAATGGTGGGATGTCACAAAATTTATCTCGCTTGGTGGCACTACTGCTGCTGGAGACCTTTGTACGGGCATTTACCTCCAAATTTCCTATTCATTTTCAATTATTTTTAAAAATGGTTGATACTTATAAATATTTTTTATTGAAGTTTGACAGTGAACAAATTAAAGATTGAAGAAAACCAAAATGTGTTGGAAGAAAAATTTATATTTACGTAAATTCGCTTCCAACATCCAAAAACTGATAGCTAATACCATAGCAAACAACAAAATTACAGGTCTACATATACACTAGCGCCAAGTTAGCGGTAGTCCGCCGACTAGTGGACGATTTGTGAATCAGCCAAATTATCCTGCCATGGTAAAGCTTTCATAAGACAGAAAGTGGAACGGAAAAATTGGGCAAACGAAATCACATTCCAAACTTTCCTGTTCGTTGGTTGTGTCATCATAATTAGGTAGGCACTTTGTAAAATACTGAAATAAAATGAAAGGTCAATTTGGAGACTATGTTACTTTTTAGTCCAAGTAACAGAAAAAAGATAATTGTCTATTATATCGTGCTTGTAGTTGTTTTTTAAACAATTTTATGCAAAAAACATCATGAATTATTTGCGGTTAGTTTTATCCAATTTGTCTAAGCATTTCTGAGCTGATGATCTGTGGTTGAGGTATACTTAGTTCTTATTGATAAACTTATGTGATAAATTAAAGTCATTCGAATATTTTTTACTTTAAAATTAAAATACCTACGTCATAGTAATAAGCAAACCATGTAACTAATACGATACGTTCTTAACTTAGTTTTGATTATAGAGGGTTATTCGTGAAACACCAACAAACTCGCAGGAGTAGATTCGTTACTAGCATCATAAACAACAACGTTTGTTCTACGACTTTACAGAAAAATTACATAAAAGTTATAGGTAGTTCTAAACAGGTTTACTGTTTAGACAACTTTTCAGAAATAACAATAAAAACCAGCCAAGTGCGTGTCGGGCCACGCGCAGTAGGGTTCCGTAGTTATCTTATATCATACCACATTTAATACCACTATAATTTTTCGTCCGCAAAAATAACTTTGCTTTTCATAGTGTTAGTATGAATGACAAAGTTATATTTGCGGTTTTGGAAAATGTGTCTCTAAAAGTTATCACTATATCTCGTTGAAAGTATTTATTAGGATCTACAGCATATATTTTTTTTGGATTTTTCACTCTCATATTTTAAAAGTTAAAGGGGGGGGGGGACACTCATTTTACCACTTTGGCAGTGTATATCTTTCAAACGGTTGACTTTGAGAAAAAATACATTTACCTACCAAGTTTCAACTGCGTAATCTTAATAGTTTCGGAATGTAGTGGTTGTGACATACGGACAGACAGACAGACATGACGAAACTATAAGGGTTCCTTTTTTGCCATTAGGCTACGGAACCCTAAAAAGTGCTTGTCGGATATCACTTCATTGTCATATTCATTTTGGATTTTGAACAAAATTAAATATATCCAAGCACTGCCAGAAAACTTTGCCTTCATCATTATCTTCGTGAAATTACAGCACTTTCCACAAAAGTATGCCGTAATCACAAGTTATTCCTCTCCTAGGGCATTAAGCATGAGATAGCTTGACTCATTACGGTGAAAATGTGCTACTCAGCATACCTGAGTGCTCATTTTGAATAAAATTAAAAGTTATACTAAAGTTATACGTACCTAAGCTCCCCGCTTTTGGGTAGCAACAATAAATAATAATAAAAACGTGGTAAAAAAGAACAAAACTTTTTACTTATAAAAAGCACAGAGGAAATAATCACTACGTTTTAATAAAAAGTTTCAAAATATCTAACAAAACTTATTTAACGAATCTCCTGACTTTTTAAACACGCCAAGTAATTATTTTGTTTGAAATTCAAAGTCTGTTAAATCTGTTTGTATGTTTGCTTGTTTGGTAAAGAGATAAAGTAGAGCTGAGGAAAGGACATAGGCTACCTTTTATCGCAAAAAAGGCTTGAAGGGGTTGAAATAGGGGATGAATGTTTGTATGAAAGTCCCTCGGTTTCGAAGCTATTCCATATGGGTGGATAAGGAGGATGGGCCATATCCCACCAATCAGGCACAATGCGGATTGGTGGGTGTTAATCACTGCAAATGCATCCAGGACCAATGGGTCAACATGCCTTTCAAAGCACGGAGGAACTCAAGATAATACATTTTTGGTTACCCATTCTATGACTGACCCTTTCGAAAATTGCTTAACGTCCGCAATCGCAGGGACACAACATAATGTATTTAAATCATCATCAACTTTGAATCACAACATATTTTTACAATATAATTATTCTAAGATACAAATTGCCAGAAATTAATCATAGGCTTCACAAGGCAGTTTGAGCCCGAAATATTTTAATACAGGTATAAAAACATTATCATAATCAAAATATCATGATTTTTGTTCAACGATAGTACCACAAACACCCAGACATGAGACAATATAGAAAGAAAAGTTAGTTTTCTAAATCGAACACGGGACCTCAAATATGGCTACACTATGAAAATCGGTGTTTAAGCTACATTTACCAAGGAGATCGTCAATGTTATTGTCAAAAATTAATTAAAAAATATTAAAAACACGAATTAAAAAGTTAAAGAACACATATACACTCTTTTTGCTTTGGGCAGTCGTGTAATAAATAACAAGTATCATTGCGGTCGGGGGACCGTTTTATGGAATGTTTCGTCAACTCGTCCCACATGCCTACGGCCCATTTAATACTAGTTGAAAAAAATCCAAATATTTTTCGACTTAGGTCCCCCAACTTCAATGACACTTGTTTCATTTCGTTTTTGGCATTTTTTAATTTTTATTTTGCACATTTTAGTGACAATTTAAGTATATAGTTTTGGAATGTGCTCATCAAGGCTATCATTTATGCCCATATTATAATAATAGAAGTAAAAAATTTTTTTTTCACATTTGAAAGTGGCGTCGTACAGTCGCCATATAAATATAAAAAAAAATATAGCCAGTGTCACTCGGGATGATGTAAGAATTCTAACGATACATACATCCAAATCAGTCAAAGCATTTAAAAGTTATGGTGGAATAAAGAAACCGACATACCCACAAATGTACATGAACCCTAAACACATTACACTCCTTTTTGGACAGTCGTGTAAAAAAGCGACTCATTGACAAGCTAAGCAGTTTGAGCGCCTAAAGTTGATCAAACAACGCATGTCGCAACGTCTTGACCTAGTTCGACAGGTCGGATTAAGCCTGACTCGCCTTAAACCAAGAAATGAACAAGGCACATCCACTTTACTAAATATCCTTACTTCGCATTTTCTTAGCGTTTGTAAAAAGTCCTAATTCAACAGAATTTCTTTTTAGATAATGCCACGTATACCTTTGGGCCAAATAATCTAAGCTTTGGGCATACAACGGATATTACATCATTCCTAATAATCTACAACTACTCATACAAAAGATGGAAAAGTGTATTAAAATACTCAGAGAACAAATAGCTATAAGGGTGACTTAAAGGTTAGCTAAAACGATTGCAAAAAAAAAAAATATTTACATCTCACCAGCACGAAAAGGGCGCTTTTGGCGCGTAAAAACTCGCAGCAAAATCAAGGCAAAGCAAGTGAGGCAAAGTTCTTTTTAGGGTTCCGTACCCAAAGGGTAAAAACGGGACCCTATTACTAAGACTCCGCTGTCCGTCTGTCTGTCTGTCTGTCTGTCACCAGGCTGTATCTCATAAACCGTGATAGCTCGAAAGTTGAAATTTTCACAGATGATGTATTTCTGTTGCCGCTATAACAACAAATACTAAAAACAGAATAAAATTAATATTTAAGGGGGGCTCCCATACAACAAACGTGATTTTTTTTGCCGTTTTTTGCTCGTTATTAATAACGACAACAGGCAGACAGTTGAAATTTTTACAGATGATGTATTTCTGTTGCCGCTATAACAACAAATACTAAAAACAGAATAAAATTAATATTTAAGGGGGCTCCCACACAACAAACATATTTTTTTCTGGATTTTGGTACGGAACCCTTCGTGCGCGAGTCCGACTCGCACTTGGCCGGTTTTTTATTTCTAACACCACCTTTTTGAAATAATAAAGAAAAAATAAATAGAGTGACAAGGATGAGATTTATAAAGTTGATATGTGAGAAAAAGATAGATAGATAGAGCTTATGCTGCCGAACATGGACTATAAAGAATAAAAAATGGAATACACGGATGTACCAAGAAGTTTTCCTTCTTTTTCAACAATCCTTGTTTAGGATTGTTGAAAAAATACGAAATAAATAATATGGATAAATTGAGATCGCATGTATGAAATAAATATAAAATAAGAAAAATTTATGAAATATAATAAATAACAATTTAGTGCTTATTAATTTACAATAATTTTCTTATTTACCACAACGTAATGTAAAACAAAATGACGTGAATGTACTTTAGTCTTTACTTTATGAATAAACTAACTTCCGCCCGCGACTTCGTCTGCGTGGATAGTATTTTGTCTATCCCTCGGGAACAGTTCCTTTTTTTGGGATGAAAGGTACCCTATGTCCTTCTCTGTACCCCTGACAACGTGTATGTAAAATTTCATGATGATCGGTTCAATAGTTAAGACGTGAAGGCGTAACAAACAAACAAACGGACTTTCGCATTTATAATTTTAGGAAGGATAAGTAAGGATTATTGCCAGCATAGGTTTAATCGAACTATTTTTGTGATATTTACTAAAAATTTGTGCGTCCAGCGTTGAAGCTAGTTTTCTAACTCCAAAAGAGTTGAAAGCACAAATTTCTAATGCTGAATTAAGCCTTTTACCAGGAAAATCACGTAAAACTGTCTTTACCTATAACACTTACATAACACTTTTCTCGCTGGTAGAGGTGAAAAGTTGTATGTTTAACACGAGACCAAATTTTTGTGATGTCTCGTGTTTAGAGTAAGACGCGCTTTTGTACCAGACGAAGCCGCGATCGAAGCTGCGATGCTCGTCTCGTGCCTTTAAATTACTCACTGTGCTCAGTAGTCTATATTAGAATCACTCGCTGCTCGCTACGCTCGTGATTCAATTCTAGACTATTTCGCTAGTTTGTGATTCAAAGTCGGCACTCACAGCACAAATTGACTTTGGTCACTTGTATAACAAATAACTATTGTAAATATTTTTAGTGCTGTCTCCAAAAATTTATAGGATTGATGGATTTCAAAAATACTTACTTCTTCTTCTTCTAAAAATTCTACCTCAAACAATGCATGATTTGATTGAGAAGGAAATTGGAGGGTGGAACTTGGTTATTGAGGAAGTATGGAACTAAGAGTAAGAAACTCCTTTATAGAGAATTTGCAGATTTCATTTATAAACCAACCAGAAACTTAGATCAACGCGGCTTAGGTACCGGACGGAAGCCGCGTTGTTCTAACACCAGAAACGACATGCAAAATATAATATATGATACCTACCTACTCGTACATCTAGTTGAGTCAAGTTTGAGAAATGTAAGTAAATATTAGAACCAACCTACTTATATCTATAACATAACGCTTATCAAAATTTGAATGAATGGATATGGCTCTTTCATCACAATAAATGATAATAGCTGCAAAGGCGAGGGTTTATTGCTATTGTGAGGATTTGAAGGACCTGATGAAACCTATTCCGATATGATAGATACTAACCCGCTTTCATAATCCATAAATGTGTCATCTAATTATTGTTTATTCGGCGGTTTAGCGTACCGTTTCTTATTACGACACGGCCGTGAAACCTCATATTCATGATTTTGATGGCAACGTGACCTAACTGTCGGAGAGGCGAACGTAATTTATTCCATTACAAACGGCCTTTATCTGTAACAGTGTTATATTGCCTAAAAGTAATTTACTCCGCCCTTATTAATTACCTTAGAGTTGGTTAGGAACGTCACTTCCAATTTTCCTTTAATATTAAACAAGTTTCCTGATGAATCTCTTATAGACGGTTTAATCTTATTGATTAGTAAAGTCAAGTTAAAATACTCGTAGTATCTACCAATCCGAATATAAGTAGCACAATAATAGTAAAAAATCTGATAGTATCGATTCTTAATTGTTTGTTTTAAAATCAATTTTCAACTAGTTTTTTAATACCTACTCATAAGACCGGAAAAATTAGAGTAATGAAAACAAGCCAGCTAGTAAATACGTATTACCACAGAATAAATAAAAGCGAAAAACAACGCTGCGTCCGCAAAATTCGCTTGGGTACAATGCGTAAATCCCAGTAATTTATAACGGTTGTGTAGTAATAAATTTATGGTTGCTACGAAAAATCCCCTTTTCTGTGCTGGCTACGTTGCCTGCAATCTGCATTTGCTTAACAGTTACTACGATATGCTACACCGCTACGCTACCGTAGCGTCGTAGCGTCAACCTACGGTTATATTCAATAGTTATTTATGCAACTGTATTGTAATATGATTCGCCTCGTGTGATAATAGGTAGCACATGAGTGTTTTAATGCCTAATTAGGCATATTGTGTATACAAACATAATTATGTACAGTTGCATACAAGACTTTACATATAAGACTTTCTACACCCATGATATGAATCCTCTATTTGAACGGTTTCGAAACAGTAAAGCTACTGTTGAAAAAAACAAAGCTGTCACAACACCAAAACAACCAGTGTCATAATATGTAACCATAACATAATATCCGAACGAGTGGCTGAGGGCGCCGGCCAACAGCCCTCCCGCGCGCGCCGCTCTCGTAATATCATCCAAATGAGTGTTATTATGTTATACTGAATTTCATAATGTAACTTCAGCGGAGCGCGCGCTTGGATAGCGCGCGGGATGGCTGGTGGCCGGCGCCCTCAGCCACTCGCTCGGATATTATGTTATGGTTACATAACGTTCGAATTTTATTACGGTTACTATGACACTGCATGATTGTTATAATGTTGGCAGTAAGCTGTTTCAGAACCTTTTATAAATGATTTAAAGCATGGGGGTGTAGGTAAAAAATATAAACTACTACCTACCGTACTTTACTCCAAACATTAGTCAAAAATCAATAATTAATGTCTTCTTTCATACAGATATAGAAATTGAAAAATGTTTTTCTAACCATCCGACCAAATCTATTACCCTAATGGAAGTACTGGGGTTTAGAAATGGCAAATAGATACGTGCTCTCGGTTGAAAAGGAATTTTATTTAGTTCACAGTAAATCGAATGAAGCAAAAAAATTATATAAAGCCGAAAACCTAACTCACGCAGATGATAATGATGCTGGAGACAACAAAACTGGGCCTCAATTCCGCTATTTTACAACAAATTGCTATGTCGCAGACACGCCATTGATTTGCTAACGCCATTGATCTAAAAACGGTATTCTCCTATTTTGAGAAGAACGTCGTCAAGCATATCGCTGGCATGTCGTCAGCATCGCATCAGCTTGGCTTTAGACCATAAAGAAAACAATAACTACACAAAGTAGATTGTATTAAAGTGGCAACACACGGACGGATTTCCGTTTCGGAATTCCGTTCATAAGTAATGGCAGGATAATTTTGCTGATTCACAAATCCTCCACCAGTCGGCGCACTACCACTAATATGGCGCTAGTGTAGATGTAGATCTGTCATTTTGTTGTTTTCTGTGTGTTTCTATCAATTTTTGGATGTTGGAAGCAATTTCTTGTTAATATCAATTATCAATATCAATAAAAGTTATCAAGTTTATGGTGGTATTACGACTAGACCATCTTCGTAAGGGAGGATGCCTGTCTAGGATGCTCAAAATGCCAGATTTTTCAGAAAAATGCCCGTAACTTGTAAAAAAAGGCCACCCAGCGCGATTTTTAGTCAGCGTCATCCAATAATCTTGTAATTTTGCCTAGCTTTAGTAAAAAAAAATCAGCGGTGCAGTGCGATTTTCAGTCAATTCCATCTACTACTCTTGTAATTTTGCCTGTCTATAGTAAAAAAAACATCCGCGCATCGCAGTTTTTGTCAATTTCATTCAATAATGCTGTCATTTTGCCTATTTCTTTAGTAAAAAAATTGGCCGCACAGCTCTGTTTTTGGTCAATTTCATCCACTATCTACTGTTTTAATTTATCCTTTAGAGAAAGGATATTACTATATTATTATTACAATATTACTAGAGAGTAGTCGTAAAAAAACAGCCGGGCAGCGTGATTTTTAGTCAGTGTGGTTTACTATCTCACTATTAATTTAAGTAATGTGTGTGTTTTATCCGGGTGGGCGGGCAGGCCGCGGGCTTGCGTGATTGGAGTTGGAGGCATATATGTAGGCTTTCAGTGAGACCCACGAAATGCAAAAATGCCTGTCTCAGCTTAGCGCCGGCCGCACGCCTGTCTAAACCAAAAATGACTGTCAAATGCGGAAAATGCCTGTCAGATGGTAACCCTTGCGACTAGCTAGATGACAATATCAGGAAATTCCCCCGTTTGCAGTGTTGCCAACTTGCGCTCAGTGTGGTGTAAGTGTAAAATATATTTAGTGATGTTACCAGCGCTCACTTTTAGAAATGTATCTAAATTGGTACTGTTTTACGATCAGAAGCATTGGTGCGCGGGGCCCCCAAATGCGCGGGGCCCGTAGCATTTGCTGCTCTTGCTATATACCTACGTGTTTAATCCACCACTCTAACTTCCACAAAAAAGTCTTCAAGTTTGCCAAAAGATGTCTTTTGCAGTCGGACTTATAAAATAAATATCTCAATATAAAGTAAGAAAGAAGTAAAAGCACAAAATAGATTTAAGTTGGTAAAAGGTACAATAGGTCAAATACAATAAAAATCGCCTTCTTAACTAGTAATTTAAGGCGTCCCACTACTAGCACCGCCAATACATTGATTTTTATTATTCGTCAACCAAGTCAATATTTTAAAAAAGGTAAGATAAATGGTTTTTGGTGTATTTTGTTTCGATTTATCCTTTTTTATTAATATTTTTGTTTATACAAAGAATATTTCAAAAAAAGACATATAAATACATATAATAAGAAACAAAAAAACACCTTTTCATTGATTTTAATTTCATGTGAGTAGTTCCGCATCGATTTCCAGTGGCGCTAGTGGCCTTTCAAAACGATGTTTCTAATTCTATTCTACTCTTTGTAAAAAATCTTTTGGGCAGTTGTGGGAATAATTATTTGCATTTTTCAATTCTGTTAATCAAACTGCTAAAAAAGTACATACTTACGTCTTGGGCTGTAAAAATATAGAAAATTATTGTATCCCAAAAGGTGAACCGTAAACAAAGACAATGTCAAGAAGAAGTCAAAAATTGCATGGCAATCTTCAGGGCTAATTTTGGTTTTGATAACTTCAAACAACATAGAAGTCTTTGCTTCAAACCAAAAGATTCCACGACGGAATCAATTTTTATAGGTTTGTTTCACATAATCTTAATATTTTTATGATTGGATAATGGAATTTTGTAGACACCTTTTGTCCAAAGATATTAGATTGCTTTTGTCAATATAAGTACTGTGCTTTTGTAATGCGTTCAAGTGCCCCTTTTCTTTCTGTGAAATCCTAAAAAGTGTGATAATTACTTAACCACAATCATACAATACAGTCGCTTCAACATTCTTGTTCTATTTACAGGATTACCATACACAGTCAAGCGATAAGAAAGTTGTACCCTCAGTGTTTGCTTGGACTTGAGAAAGTGATGTGAGGCAAAGAAGACTGAGGGCCAAGCATGGTGATTTATACGGTGTCTCAGTGAATGTTCCTGACAATTAATGGAAGATGAAATTGCTGATAAAATTGAAATTGGAACTCAATATGCAACGGTGTCCAATGCAGAGACTGAACACAGTCAGAACTTTAATCAAGAATACCATAATTTTGTCCGGCAGAGTCTCAAAAATGTCACCTCAAAATAGCATCTCACCACAGAATAGATATAAGTACTACCATACAGAAAGGAAACTCTCCGCCCCGCCTCACAGTCAATTACCTCACCCCACCGGCGCCCACCGCGCGAGTTCCGTGTGCCGATCCGTGTGCTCATTCAATAGCTCGCACACAATTGCACATGTATGTCATTGTGTAGCGTCTGTATAATAGGTAGTTGAATTGCGACGATTGTGTGGATTGCCCGGGGTGTGGTCTCACTTCCAAACTGGGATCTTATTTTGTACAAAGTAAGTGATAAAAGATGTGATTTTGTACAAAATAAGTGATATAAGATCTAAGTTTTTACAAAATAATAAGTAAATATGCACAAAATAAGCTCCCGCTGGACGCTGGAACTTGGAAACCTATTTCGAGGTGCTGTTTTTGCGCGCTGTTTTAGTTTGTGAAGCGTTGTCTAGGATATTTTTGATCGAAGAGTCGTAACCAAGAAGTCAGACAGTCAGTCTGAGTGGTGCCTATTAGCTAAATGGTTTTATAAATTTTGTTACTAACTTACTGAAATAAAATCAACTATTAATTTATCATTGAGATTTTATTTCCTTATAGGTACTAAAATAGCTCCTCTACAAATAGTATAGTTTTAGTAAATCTAAATGAAGTCTGCTTTCAGTAAAATTTTCCTATTGTCAATATTTAAGTTATTTTCCCTTTGTGTGGCAAAGTTTTGGTACAGTCACGAGCAATAATATGTATACACTTTAGAACTATGTCACATTCCATCTATATATCTCAGTGTGATAATGTTATACCTAGGTTATGTAAAACTTAATGTGATAAAGTTCGATGGTGTGTACTCTTATTGCTCGTGACTGTACACCCTGACTAAGTTTGAAAACATGTCAGCGGAAACAGGGACGCTGGAGCAGCAAGAGGCTCAGAGTTCTCGGAGCGTCACAGAGAACAAGGAGATCCAGCTGGACCAAAGAAGGACGCAGTTTGTTGAAACAGCTATGGGTGGAATGCACCAATATTAAGGCGATTCCCTGACCGAAAGTGGCGCCCTCAGAGGTTTTTATTTAATAAGTTGTTAATAGTAAAGGATTATGATAAAACTTTTCGTGGAGTTTTTAGGGCTCATAGTCTAGTATTTTTAGAAGTTATCACTTCATTCCCTTGCAGTCATTTGTAGAAATAGATAGCAAATGTGTCAAAAACGGCCGTTTTAGCAGTTTTGCTATCTACTTCTACCAGTGACTATGAGGGAGTTTAATGATCCGTCTAAAAATACTGAACTATAGGACCTAAAAATTCCATGAGAAGTTTTTATTAAAATTGTGTATTAGACTTACAATATTAAATAAACTCCGAAGCGCGCCGGCGCCACTTTCGGTCAGGAAACCGCCTTAAATGAACATCACATCTACGCTCGTTGGGAATAAACGGAGATATGATTTCCACGATATCTTTGACTACGGTTTTACTGAGGCGGAACATTTTTATAAACTCTGTGTCCGGTAAAACAACCATAGGGTCGATATTCCGTCTCAGTAAAGCTCGCTCTCGACAGCGTTGTAGCCTCTCGTACTCGTACCGACGCTGTTCCTCCCTGTATGCCAATTCTAAATACCTCCCATCTTAAAATGTGATGCAGCATTGTTGTTTCATATCACTTTTATCTGCAGAATGTAAGAGAAAAGGTATGGCTGCACAATTGCTTCTCGATGGCCAATTTGACGATGCCAACGCTATCGGCACAAACGTCAAATAAGAGTAGAATACACATTTATGTGGCCATGCTGGTGCTATCGCGACGCCATTGGTTAATAGAATCCCGAATTGTATCAATAGCGGCTGGGTAGCCGCAATGTAGCCGCTATTCAACTCTCATAACAGGAGCAGAATACCAAAAGTGACATTTTAGGCTATTGCCATGCTGACGACGTGCAATTGGACTACATTACATTTAGCGGAATCGAGGCTCTGACCTGTAGACCGAAGACTGCGACAACCAAATACTAAATGAAAAATAAAAAAATAAAATATGGAATTTTTGTTTTCTTTTAAGGTTATTATTTATTTCTAATGACCTTAAAATAAAACAACAAGTTACATAATCTTAGAAAACGTATTCAAAAGGAATAAAATATAAGACATTTTTCATTTACTATTTGTGCCCTGTTTATCAAAACTTACAAGTCTTGTACTTTTAAAAAACAAGCATTTTCCTTATGAAAATAATTATTCCACAAATCTGTTTATCAAAACACGTTGAATTAAACGCTACAAAGGTTTTTCTTATTTACCTTATATGTTTTCACTCTTATATTAGTCATTTCGTTAATCAAATAGATCAAAACTTAAAAAAAAAACTTTCGACTTGTAAAAAACTCAATGGAAAATCCTGAATATTTCTGAGGGTGTTCGGTGACTCTCCATTCCGTCTAACAGTTTTTACAAGTGTCTTGCATAAATTGTTCAGATAAAGACATAATTTACATGAACTTGTAAAATTTTTCATGTACTTTTACTTGAAGTTTGTAAGTTTTGATAAACAGGGGGTCAAGTCTGCTAATGTTTTCGTCAAAATCGCAGTTCAATGGTGTTTGAATGGTAATGCTTTTTGACACAGTTCTTGTTTCTTAAACCCAAAAATGAAACACATTATGTTTCTTAAACCCAAAACGGAAAAATATTGTGTCTTGATTTTGGGCTAAAGAAACAAGAACTGTGTCATAAAGCATTTCCATTAGAACACCATTGAACTACGAGCGAAGAAATAAGAATATTAACCATAGATGGATAACTCAAGGGTTGAGAAAAAGCTGTAAAACCAAAAGATTATTACGCTATCGCTATTAATAAGACTATAACAAATAAAAATAAATATTTATCATATTCTAGATTGTTGAAAAACGCCATATTAAAGTCAAAAAAGAACTCCAATATTAAATTCATTAATAATAGTGACAATAAATGTAAGGCGACATGGTCAGTTATAAATAATGAAGTGAATAACCTGAAGAACACAAGTAATGTTACTGAGTTAAAGATAGGAAACACTTTATTAACTAATCCGGCTGATATAGCAAATGCCTTTAATAATCATTTTACTAACAACCAATGTTCTACGTCTGCAATTAAAAGGAAACATCTAAAATCATTAAGGTGTAATTCCATGTTTCTCATGCCCATGACAGAAAAGGAAGTAAAAACAGAAGTGTTGAAACTAAACAACACAAATACAGAAGGCTATGATGGAATTAACACTAAAATAATAAAATCATGTATTGAACAAATAATATCAGTGTTAACCTATCTTATTAATAAATCTTTTTCCTCGGGAACATTTCCAGACTCTTTAAAGCTGTCAGTTGTCAGACCGCTTTTCAAGAAAGGTGATAAAGATAATATAAATAATTATCGCCCTATTACACTTGTCCCAATTTTTTCAAAAAATTTTGAAAAGTGTATGCTTAAGAGATTGATGGCCTTTTGCAATAAATATAATATTATAAATAAAGATCAGTATGGTTTTCTAAACGACAAATCAACAACGTTAGCTATTTTTAATTTAATGAATACAATTTTGGATAAAATCAATAATAATTTCTGGACTACAGGACTATTTTTTGACTTGTCAAAAGCTTTTGACTATGTTCCACATAACCTACTGTTAGAAAAGTTGGAAAATATAGGTGTGAGAGGTATTACCCTTCAATGGTTAACATCTTACCTATCTAACCGTAAACAATATGTTACCGCGGATAGAGTTATTAAAAATGAATTACTATCATTTTCCTCTAGTTGTCGTGAAATTAAGACTGGTGTCCCACAAGGGAGTGTGTTGGGCCCTCTTTTGTTTATATTATTTATAAATGACATATTTGACATAACCAACCATAAATGTATACTATACGCCGATGACATTTCTATAATTGTGACGACTGAGGAAAGAAATAATACATTGACTGATCATGAGACTGACATAAATAAAACTATTGACATATTAATTGAATGGCTGAAATCACATAATATGAATATTAATTTAGATAAATCCGTATTTATTCAATTTAATCAATCTGAGTATAGCCATCATAATATTAATTTGAATAATATTAAAATTAACGAGGTGACAAATGTAAAATTTCTTGGTATTGTAATAGATAAATTTTTGAACTGGAAACTACAAATTGAAAATGTATGTAACAAAATAAACAAATTTAGTTATGCTCTGCGTCAAGTTACAAGAGTAACAAATAAAAGAACTGCGATTTTGTGTTACCGTGCTTATGTAGAATCGATCTTGCGATACGGACTGATGGTATGGGGTAATAGCACGGATTGGAACAGAGTATTCGTAGCACAGAAGAAATGCATAAGGGCCATATATGGAATTCTACCTGACGAATCATGCAAACCGATATTTAAAAACCTAGGTCTTCTGCCCTTTCCCTCGCTTTACTTATACGAAATATGTAATTTTGTGCACCGAAATAGATATTTATTTGCAAAAGCATCTGATGCCCCAAACACTAGAGTGCGAAGAGACAAACATAAACTAGTCATAAGAAATGTACCAAACACAAGAAAATATAGTAAAAGTTGTCTTGTAATGTGCGTTAGAATATACAATAAGATTCCCAACGATCTAAAATTTTGAACAACTTTAAATTTAAAAAAAGTCTGTTTAAGTGGCTAAATGAATATAATTTTTATAGCATTAAGGAATTTTTTGACAAAAAGTAATTTTATGACATTTATAATTAACTTTTGACATCTTAGAGCATTGATTGACATGTATATTATTATTATTGACATTTTGAGACCTAGTTTTTATAGAATGCACTGTTTTTCCTTTTTATCTTTTCGTGTACCTATATTAATAATTTGCATGCTATTTTAATAGTGAAACATGAGCACGTTTATTCACTTAATGTTACCACCATTTCATACCATGTTTGATGTGAATAAATGATTATGATTATGATTATGATTACGATTTTGACGAAAGCATTAGCAGACTTGACCCCCAGGGCACTGGTCGTCGCCGTCGTCGGTCTAGGGGTGCCTCCAGCTGCTTATCGTATTGTTAGTTGTCGATCGTCGTTTCGCCGTCTGTCACTCTAAGGTTAAGACATCAAAGTTTTCACAAATAGAAAAATGTATTGCACTTACCAATTTTTCAGGGTTCCGTCAGCAAAGGGTAAAAACGGAACCCTATTACTAAGACTCCATTATCCGTCTGTCGGTCTATCTGGCACGAAGCTGCATCTCATAAACCGTGATAGCTAGACAGTTACAATTTTCACAGATGATGTATTTCTGTTGCCGCTATAACAACATATTCTAAAAACAGAATAAAAAAAATCATTTTTTTGCCGTTTTTTGGTACGAAATCCTTCGTGCGTTAGTCCGACTTGCACTAGGTCGGTTCTTCACTTTAAACGTAAGCAAAAACTTGACATAAGATCCAACTTATGGAATTTTCCGTAACTAACGGCCACACTCTCCCTGAAAAAAAGAAATGGAATAAAGAAAGAATATCTATTATAGAATAAAATATAACATAAAAGTATTTGTAATAATATACTTGAAATAGCAAACTTTGCTCGTTATACAAAAATAACTTTCTTGCTGAGAATAAACTTTGGAATTTGAAATTTAATACCTACCATTGAAACCACTTGCAAAGTAATTGTATTGTGTTACCTACCAAACTCTCATACAAAACCGAAATATTCGCAGGTATTATTTGCTTTTGCAACTTCGGTTTGTGTGTGTAAAGGTAGGAATTGTTCATTTTATTTTAATCAAATAAATGTGGCTTATTTTATGTAACTCTCCTAACAATTAATTAAATTAAATTACAATGACGAATTAATGTTCAACATTTTTAATATCATATTAACTGGTATGTATATTATTTATATTACAGAAATGGGTATAATCAATACCATAGTACCTACATTTTCATGTACCTAAAACATGTACCTATTTCAAGAAAAACTTAACGACATTATATAAAAAATAGGCACATAAAAAAGTAAAATAATAGTAAATAATTTTATCAGAATAAAGAAAAAATAATAAGAATGATAAAATAAAACTGTATAATTCAGAACAGGGCGGGTGAATTTGTAGCAACTTGCGCCATCTTTTGATGACTAATAATAACAAATGCGCTGCTACCTGCGACGTCTACGGGAAATTTTTGAACTAACTAGTCCCTACCCAGAAAAAGAGGTTACCAGTCTAGACGATAGAATGCAGGATTCAGATCTAAGACACTAAAGTCTTCGTTTCATCAAATAAGTATTATGAACACTGTACTTAAGTATAAATAAGTTGTAGGTCATTCAAAACAATTTACTATTTATCTTTTTTAAAAACTTATGATAACAATCTCTGTACCGCACGTTCATAGTCATATAGTAATTATGTCTAAAACATTTTGCCAATTTAAAAAGATATGACGAACTTTTTGTGATTCTCAATTTCCTAATACTTCTGATCGGTACAATGAAAAAGCGATGGCCGACAGATTAATCCTCAGATTTCAAGTTAATTTTCCAAGCTTTGTTCCAACGAAGCCCGTCATAAAATTGTAGGCATTCAATTAAGATAAGCTGCAATAGGGCCCAATTTTTATTTGCAATTAACGTAAGTTGATTAGAAATAAGCGGGAACGTTACAGTACCTTTAATCTAAGTTGTAAAAAACGGGCATAAACAGCAAACGGGCACAGGAATACAACATAAAATGGTTCACATGGTTTATTATCTCGAATAATAAAACTTAATGTATAACAGTGTCAACATTTAATTCTATAATTTTAGAGACCTTTTTCCTATTACTAATATATATTCTACTTAAAATGTGCCTTTGTTTGAATCAAACAATTAAATGTACCTAATATGATTTCACCAGACTGAACCTTTTAAGTTACCCTTGATCCAAATTTTAATTGTCATTGTTTGTTTGTTTCAGCTTTGGATTTGAATCAAAGTAGTGGAGCCGATTCGTAATGAATCCTATCGATGGTTCGAAACGAGACAAATAACTGTTAATTAAAGCCGGCAACAAGACGTTATTTTAGAACCACTCGATTTCTTCGATTTCACTTGTTAATGAATTTGATAAAATATCAGTTAAAAATACAAATAATTAGTTCAAGTCGTGGGCTGCCGGACGAACACTACAACACTAATGAGGAGGCATGGGACCACACCAGCCCCCCTACTCAAATGGCCACTTTTCTATTCGTTTGAATGCTACGCTCACTATTAAAACTTTAAAATAAGCTGTAAACTATAAAATTACGTGCCGTAAGCTTGACAATTCCATACAATACATCGAAGTCTGTGAATTTCATTAGTTTGCGACATGTGATTTAATCATCTATTGCTCATATTTAAGCTTTAAAAGTAAGCGTAGCGTTCAAACGAATAGAAAGTTGGCTATTTGAGTAGGGGGGCTGAGCTATAATACGACTAGAGATTGAATACCTATTCAAATGATGTTGGGTATTATGGAAAGCACTAGACATTTTATCGAAAAAAAAATAAAAAAAAAAATAAAAACACGACTGCCCTGCCAAAAACGAACTAAAAAGTTAAATAACAAGTGTAATTTGCACTCGGGGGATCGTTTTATGGAACAATTTTTGATCAAAGAGGTACCCCGACTGCAAATTAGACTTGTTATTTAACTTTTTAGTTCGTTTTTGGCAGGGCAGTCGTGTTCTTAATTTTATTTATTTTTATTTCACACATTTTAGTGACAAATTATATAGTTTTGGGATGTGCTCATCAAGGCGTTTCATTTGATGCCCATATTGTCATAATAGAAGATTTTTTTTTTTTCACATTTGTTAGTGGCGTTGTACAGTCGCCACATTGATTTTTTTCAAAAAAAAATATAGTCAGTGTCACTTGGAATACTACAAGGACTCTAATGATATCCCATACATCCTAATCAGTTCAGGCATTTAGAAGATATGGGGGAATAAAGAATCTCACATACCTACAAACATACATGAACCCTAAACACATATACACTCCTTTTTGGGCAGTCGTTTGAATAAATAAACCCGATTTCACAAAAATTCTAGTTGGCCTGTTACAAACGTAATTGGTTGCTTTTTCCTACTTTCATTGTCAGTGATTTTTGAAGAAGCAAACAAAGTTTTATTACGTTGTAACAAAGCCTTTAAAACCTCATGGGAATATGCATGTACTGTACATATATTATTATATTTTAAGAATTTTGAATATTTTAAGAAGCCGCTTCCATAAATATTATGTTAACAAAAATTGACTTTAGGCAAATCATCCGATCTCTACAAACTTACGATACTGAAAAGTCAATCATTTTATCTAATGTAAACTAAAAATGTGTTATTAAAAATGGTAATCTAAAAACGGAAAAAAATGGAGGTAATCTATACTTTTATACCACACTCGCTATAAGTAGGTAGTTAGGTACCCAAACATTTAGGCCTCGTCTATCGATTCAGCGGTCGAGCCTTAATCAACAAACAACGTCAGTAAATTTGGGTTTGATGAGAGAACCGTGTCAATAAGTCAACAGGCTTAATGTCAGTTTTATCACTTTCCTGTGGATTTCGGGATTAAGGATAGTAGGTAAATACCTACTTTCTTTATCGTCACCAAAAGAAAGTACATACTATAGAAGCCGTAAACTCCACGTAATATACAGTGTGGATGGATATGTCCAAAACAAAGGACGATCGTAAAATTGCCAGTAAATCAGCGATGTAACCGTGAACGCCAGACAGACAACGTTTTTACGACATCATGTTCTACAACTGAAGTCTGTAGATAAGAGACAAGGCCAATGCAGCAACAAGTTACGGGAATCCCAAATAAATGCACTCTAAGACGGTTTAATAAGACTTCCTTTATATGGTATAAATACAAAGTTAGACGACGGTGTCTCTCAGAACGTCATTATAGGTGAGATGGCGCTTAAAGCCACACTTGTTATTTCCAACATTACTTCGGAGCTGTTACGTTGACGTAAGGCCACAGATTTTATGGGCCAAGATGGGAAAACCGTTTCTTCGGACTATCAAACTAAATAACTTTTACTAAGGGACCAACTCTGAAGTCGCGAAAAACAATCACTGTTTCATACATTTTGATATTTTCGTTATTGGTTTTTGTATAGTACAGAGTGCAAGGCTCCAAGTTGAAATAAAAGTTTCTTCATATCCATTCAGCTTAGTAACTGTAATTTCCTTTCCTTACTCAAAGTAAATGTATTAAAGTAAAAACACATTACTTAAGTCGGTAAATACCTAAGTAATGGGATCTTAATCAAACAGGAAATCTTCAAGGAGCGCCCACGTCTTTGAGTAATATTTTGGAATTGCTAACGTTTCTAATACTTTAATTAAGTTTCGATTCACTGACTCCCTACTACGTGGAATACTCGTTTATCATCATTAAGGTTACTTAACTTTAAGGTAACTTTCACTAAGATTAATATATGAAAACAGCAAGACGTGTCGCGAGATACAGAGACACTGATTCATCTGAATCTTCCTTATTATTTATAGGTACAGGGTTACTTTTAAAACACCAACAACCTCGCAGGAGTAGATTACTAACATCATAAACAACAACATTAATATTCTACGACTTTTCCGAAAAGAGACAAAAAAATGACTCTCCATACAATTTCCCGAATAGCTGCTTGATCAAGCTTTGTATGAAAACCCATTTTTTTTGTCTGTTTTCGGTAAAGTTGTGGAACAAAATGTAGTAGTGAATGATGTTAGTAATCTACTCCTGCGAGGTTGTTGGTGTTTTAAAAATAACCCTGTATATTTTTTATTTAAAACAAATACATATACGTATGTATAGAAGGAAATAAAATAGCTCAAAAAATCACGTAAAGATTTGGATTACCATCTTAGCTGTTTTAAGCACTGAGCACGTAGTACAGTTATACCATGTACTACTATGCAACTGAGCCATAGTATGTGACTGAGCCTAATATCTAAATAAGTTATTCTATCGAATTTCATCGGCAATACTAAGTTAAGTAATGGATAATTATAGTTCCACCCAGCTTTATAAATTTTTATGTTACTTTTGTATCAAATTAATTAAAATAAAACTAATCTAGAAAAATTAAAATATATTCTTAATATAAAAAATATTCTTGTTAGTAAGATTATTTTACTTTAAGTCTGAAAAAAGTTCTCAAAATAGGATTATTCTTCAGACTTTAAATAAAACTAAAGATTTTTTTTAAATATCCGCAGTTTGTTCCTTTAAATTAACTTTTATTTACCTACTTACAAGTTCACTTAGTTACTTCCGATAAGCAGTTAGGTAACATTTTACATCTCTTTTAACGATTCCATCGCGTGTTGATAATCTTCAGCTGTCGTTTTAGTAACATGCCCAACGATCTTAAGATATTCTTACATAGACTTACTTAAAAAACAAAAGAAACATGAAGGGCGATTCAGATAAGTTACATCAAGATTTTTCTATGCGAACAAAGTGTGTAAATAAGCAAGTTGTTAATGAGAAAAGTTGAGCAAGTAGGTTGTAATACAAGTAATGTTGGTAATTCGATTTTACTACGTAAAAGTTGCTGTTTTTATGAGAGGTTTAGGTTCTGAGTTTCTGACATTTGGTGTTTTACGTGAAGAACAGTAAAAAGTATTTAGTAAGGTTAATTAAGTCTTATGTTGTTCATTACTGTTCTCTCTTAGAGTTTCAGAGAGTTTTAATTAAATTCGTTATTAACTGAAGTAGTTCTCGCAGAATAAAATGGTTTAATGTCGTGTTAACGTTTTAACAAGCTCTATTAATACGTTTGATATCTTTCTGTTGACTATTAGTATTTAAGTAATTAAGTTTTTTATGTCACAGTGAAGCTTAGGTTTCAAACTAACCTTGATTTTTTAAAACGAACTGTGAGATATTCTTGATCTTGATATTTATTTTGTAATTTACACATGGTTATAAAATCATCACTTTTTACTTTATACTTACTGAAATGATTAGGATTTGCTTTGTTTTATGCTATGGAAATTGTAATTGTATATTTACTTATAGTAATTTTCACCGTCAAGTGATCTTGCAGTTGTCCTAGCCCATAACGTTTTCTTCACAATTTTAGATGTCATAAATTAAATTAATAAAACGATGCCAGTCAAAGTTTCTGAGTGGAAATTTTATGATAGATTAAACCCGACCTAAAAGTTTTGTGTCGATTGACACCAAAGACTCGAAGTTCGGTCCAACAAGGAAGGTTGAAGAATATGACGAAGCCGGATGAAAGTTTGTTCAAAGAATATCACATTTTATAAGTAAGCTTTGGAAATCGTACAAAAGTAAAATCATCTAACAGAGGCGTTTTTGTACTTTATCATTTGATCATAACAAAACAAAGGCTGATCAATGAGGGCTTTTTAAAATGATAAAAAAATGTAGGCTGGATAGATGGCGTTGATAAAAATGTATGTTTCAATGTGATTTTTTTTTACTAAGCTTCGTAGAGTACTCAGGTAGGCAGGCAGATGTAACCCTAAAATATTTCTCTTTGAGCAGACGTCAGCTAGCGAGCGCTTATTTGGCTCTTTGGTACAGGCTGTTTATTTTTAAAAGACGTTTATTTTTAAAAACCAATTTTGACATTTATCTTTCCATCAAAGCCATCTAGTGAGGCAAATAGTTACTACTAGCGGCCGCCCGCGACTTCGTCTGCGTGGAAAGGTTTTTTGCTATCCCTCGGGAACAATGCATTTTTTCGGGATGAATGGTACCCTATGTCCTTCTCTGTACCCCTGACAACGTGTATGCAAAATTTCATGACGATCGGTTCAGTAGTTGAGACGTGAAGGCGTAACAAACAAACAAACAAACAAACGGACTTTCGCATTTATAATATTAGTAAGGATTTTTATTTTTTAAATGTCACTTTGAAAAGCTCTCATTTCCGCTGAATCTTGGCTTTGAGAATTTCGATAGTCGACTACATAGTATTGTGTTTACCAAAAAGTCGGAAATAAAAAAAAAATGCAAAACAAAACAATATACTTAATATTAAGATTGCCTAGAGAAAGCTGCCAGCCCCTCTATTAAAGTCAGATTTTATTAGATTAAGAACACAGGTATTCAACGCGTTTAAACTAAACATATGTGTGTGCGTGTTTAAACAACCAGCCAGTGACCACGGCCAATACAACTCGGTCAATACGTCAGGAAAGGAAGGTGTTTAAACACCTATGTTTAGTTTAAACGCGTTTAATACCTGTATTATTAATCTTATAAAATGCAACGCGAATGTTTTAAAGTGTATACAGTCAGATTTGTTACATTGACGAACTTCGATTTCAAAAGTTGCACAAAAAAATCTGTTCTGTGGAAAGTTGTATGGATTTTGGATTTTAAAATTATTGGGATAGCGAAAACTTTACGATATCTTACTAGTCATACATCGTTTGATTGCAAAATTAATTATCATTTTACAAATATGATTTTGGTTATAAAAGGGCTGTTTTATCATCGTCGTCGTTTATCCATAACAATATTATTCCAGTTACATTAAATTGCAATATTTCAATATGTTAACACAGGCTTACTTTAATCTGGTAAAATTTCCATAGCGTTTACAGACAATGCTTTAATTTCTTTAAACGCATTGCGTCGTAAAAATAAGCAAAATAGTGAAAGAACAGGGTCTATGTAATTTCCCTGAGTGCTGCCGCACCCTGTTACAATGACAATAGATGAGTTCACACTATGGTTCCCGTTAAAACTCTAAACAAAACACTACACTATTAATTTTACCTACATGAAAAAACCGGTCAAGTGCGAGTCGGACTCGGGCACGAAAGGTTCCGAACTATTATCTATACAACAGTGTTGTATGGGAGCCCCTCTTAAATATTTTTTAATTAATTCTGTTTTATGTATTTGTAACAACAACCTGTGAAATATTCTATAAAAAAATTCAACTGTCTAGCTATCACGGTTCATGAGATACAGCCTGGTGACAGACAGACAGATGGACAGCGGAGTTTTAGGATCCCGTTTTTAGGGTTCCGTAGCCAAAATGGCAAAAAACGGAACCCTTATAGATTCGTCATGTCTGTCTGTCTGTCCGTCCGTATGTCACAGCCACTTTATTCCAAAAGTATTAGGACTACATAGTTGAAACTTAGTAGGCAGGTGTATTCTGTAAACCGCTTTACGATTTTTATACAAAAATAATAAAAATAAAAGATTAAGGGGGGGCTCACCATACATGGAACTGAAACTGAAAATATTTTTTTTCATCAAACCAATACTTGTGGGGTGTCTATAGATAGGTCTTTAAAAATGACATTGAGGTTCCTAATACTATTTTTTTTTTAAGTCAACCGTTTGAAAAATATATGCCGCCAAAGTGGTAAAATGTGTGTCCCCCCCCCCCTTTAACTTTTAAAGTAAGAGGGTGAAAAATCTAAAAAAAATATAAACTATAGATCTTAATAAAAATTTTCAACGAAAATTGTTTTAAACGAGATAAAGTAATTAGTTTTCGAGATATAGTACATTTTCCGAAACCGCAAATATAACTTTGTCATTCATACAAACACTGTGAAAAACAAAGTAATTTTTTCAGACGAAAAATGATAGCGGTATTAAAATATGGTATGGTATAATGTACCTACGGAACCCTACTGCGCGTGGCCCGACACGCACTTGGCCGATTTTTTATCCTTTGGATATGGAACCCTAAAAACATCTGTTTTACAATTCATTTTACATAAAAACGTCTCAACTTTATTGAAATATTTTCTGTATCGCAAATCCAAAGTAATTGAATGACTGCTTTATTTTCACCATCATAAATCAAAGTTCTCTATTATTTTACCAACAATGTATTATTAATACTTCAATTCGATATTAAATTACAAACTAAGCTCCAACCAATCGACAATTATTAATTAATAAATACAATAGAAATTTTCAATATGTAAAATAGAAAGCTTTTGTCTACTATAATTAATTATTAAAATGTAACATAATATAGATTACCTAGCTTAAGGCTGACTAAACTACTGTGGCAATAACTTAATAAATAATCTGGGGCATAACAATTTGTTTCGTCGATAACCTTAAATAAATCCTACACAAAAACTGCCTATTTACTAGTAGTTTAATGTGGATGACAATGACAAATAATTTTGAAGAAACTATATGTGATCGAATGTTTAAAATCCTAGTATTTACCTCAAATATTTACTACCCAGTAATGTGTTTATTTGTCAGACGGTTTATGGTTGATTCGACCACAAATGCCGTGTCATGGGTTAAGGGCACTGGTCCACAAAATAAAATTAGTTTGTGTATTCGATACAGAAGCGCCGCTCTATGGAAAACACCTCCGTGTTTTATTTCCACTTATTTTGTTGTAGCTTTTATTTATTTTTATGGCTACAGCTCTGATCTGACTGTGCAGATGTGGAGAGTGAACAATACAAATGCGGAGAGCCTTCACAAACAATGAAGCATCTTCACCTCTCAAGCTTACGCACTAGACATGAAATGAAAAACTTTTTAACGGATACTAGCGCGGGTTTATTGAAAGTACTATGGTAATTAGTATGTAGGTATTTGGGTTTCTGATTTTCCCGACGTTTTGGCACCTTTGCATCTGCCAAATTGTGAATTAATTAATGCTAAAAAGAGAGAATCTACTGAAACTACCACCATTTCACAAAATTGGAAGGCCCCTGCAAGAAAGAAATGGCGAAAGAAAACTTGGAGAGAATTGCCGACTTCCGTCTATTATATTTATTAATTTATTTGCAAAAGGAGCTGCATCAATAGATCTTGTAGTGTGTGTTTGGGGCTTTAACTTGTCAATGATAGGGTCCCAAGCTGATGGAGTTTTCCAACCATCATCTCTACTGATATTAGGATATTTACTTATTTGTTTTAATAGGCTCGCGGAGCATTCTAGGAATAAATCTGTGACCCCTAGCAAGGATTTATCGAATCTAATGAAACATCTGCTGGAGCGCTGGAGTGCCCCTTGTGTTCCGCCACCTGCAACATGGATGACCTGAGGCAACAGACAACGGGATATTCGGATAACGGCTGCACACGGGGCCAACCGAGTGTTATATAATTACCTGTGGGAATCATCGACACGATGAAGAAGAGACAGTAAGCTCTACCATAAGTTAATGCAAAATGTTTTCGATACCGAAAACTATCGGATATACTGCTCACAGCCAATTCAAGTAAAAGAGAGAAAACAATAGTTTACAGTAGCGAAAACGGTTTGCTTAAATCATGGTAGAGCTTACTGTCTCTTCTTCATCGTGTCGATGATTCCCACAGGTAATTATATAACACTCGGTTGGCCCCGTGTGCAGCCGTTATCCGAATATCCCGTTGTCTGTTGCCTCAGGTCATCCATGTTGCAGGTGGCGGAACACAAGGGGCACTCCAGCGCTCCAGCAGATGTTTCATTAGATTTCGGCTTTCTACAATTTGAATAGAATGGAAATTAGTATGTAATTGACGTAAGATGTCGCTGACCATAAACGATCACGACGTTTTGAAATGTAAATTTCATACATCTAATGTTACTACTATTCTATTTAAATAATCGAAAAGCCAAGCGTTTGCCACTTGTTTAGGCCCTCTGACTATAGCTTGGTTCAGTCTGAGATTGCCTGTACGTCATGCCTATGTGTGCTAGCACAAAAAACCGCGATTTGTTCGAAGCTGCTCTTCTGTTGACTTTATATTTTGTGACTGGACATCGCAAATGTTATGACCGACACGGTATTTGTGCTTCCAAATTAATATTTACATATCAATATTGCTAATTAGGACGAGCGACCTTAATGGGACTATGTTAGCGATTCAAATAAGGTAAAATGCCAACTTTACTATTATGCTGTATTTACTATGTGTGTGTAGAAATTATGAATTAGGTATGTCATTGTGGTGTTTTAAACGTGTAACAAAAACCCCTAAAACCTATGTATGTCCGAGTATGTATAGGGTACAATGCATACAATCCCGGAAATTTATGATAAAGCCTGAAAACCGCTACAAAAAAAGTTATTTACATGATAAACTGCATAGTGGCTACCCTAAACCCTAATTGTGTTTTGCTCTTGCTTTAATAAGGGGATCGATTATCGACAACAAAAATTTATTTGCGTTTAGGGTTGTCACTTTGCTGTTTTCCATACAAATATAAAACAAAATTTTACAGGTTATAATGAAACACCTTGTAGGGTGTCATGGTTTTGTTATGCATATAAGCAATGAATAATAAAATGCAATAAAAACTCTTTCAATGTTTAATTTATGTTTTTGCAAACTTTTCTATTATCACTAAATATTCCATTAAAAAGCCTCTTTGTAACCTAATTGATACAATACGCTTGCGGCAGTCTGAATGCAACATTTAAAATGCGCCGGCTTTTCACGGTGACTGCATATTTAAAGCGGGACAGTACTAGGTTTTTAATGACCTTTTACGTTTTATATTTTTTACTGCCGCCTATGTAGCTTTCTTTTAAACCATTCATTTAATTTATTATGCATGCTAAAGTAACCGACATTGCTCGAAAGATCGCTAAGCTGAAATGGCAGTGGGCTGGATACATAGCGAAAAGAACCGATGGCCGTTGGGGCGAAAGGTTCTGGAATGGCGACCGCGCACTGGACGACGCTCCTTGGGGAGGCCCCCGACAAGGTGTACCGACGATCTGGTGCACGGCCGCAGTGCGCCGCTGGATGCAGGCCAAGCAGGACCGATCGTCGTGGAGATCCTTGGGGGAGGGCTAAACTACCCAGCAGTGGGGGTCGTGCGGCTGATATGATGATGATTGTGCATAGTGGTTTTGTGTTTTTGTAGGATGAAACGTATATGAGCAATACCATTGATAATTAAGATGGGATAAAAAAAAGGTTCAATCGCAAATACATTCCGCATTGTAATGGAAATAAACGAAAGCTTTCAAACCAACATCAAATCCAATTATCAATTTTGTCACACAACTCAATCAGTTGAGTAGTTTGCCATACATGCGCGATTATAAATGGCGCTTTCCACCTGATACCCCCATTTAAAACCTCCGGGGTGTGCATGGAAACTTACTATTACACTTGAACCCCCTTGGATGTCCACGAATACTTGTTGTTACACTTGGACTCCCTAAGTTAACCTTTTCTAGATTTATATGACCCTGGTACCTAGAATCAAAAAAATATTGTTTACCATACGTTTTACTTCAGGATATTAAAACTATATAAAAGTTAACCTTCTCTAGATTTATGTGATCCTGGTACTTTTTCTTTATCTGCGGGGATTATCTTCTATAATATATCCCCTAGAAAACATAACGTGTAACTGAAATCTCATTATGTTTATTATTAAAAACACTTTAAATGCCTCTTTTTTGACTGTCGTTTAAACTAGTTAAATTTTAATAAACATCACAAAAGATTTCAAAACTTCGATACAGATGCCAAAGGATAAAAAACATAACTCTACCGAAATATTGTGAATATCAAATCAAAAGACCTTAATGGATGTGTCCAATTAGGAAAATGAATACATGTGCTTACGTCTCCATGCTCGCATTTGGGCAGTATCTAAGAGATTAAATATAAATTGGACCATTAATCAACACCAGGAAATGCGGCCCCTGAAGTGTAATCAAGATCTATTTCTCTAATTAGCTTCTGAAAAAAAATGATATAATGTAGGTATTAGTCTTAGAGCATCGCGGCTTCGTCTCGAACGCGTCTGGTACAGAAGCGCGTCTTACTCTAAGGTAAATTAGTACACTTTATTCGTTTGTTTTTCAGAGCCATGGGCTTGGCCATGGGTAAAAGTTATTTTGACTGAACTATCTATGGAACCCCTCACGATCTGGACGGGTGCTCCCTCACAGCAGATGTTTTATGTTAAGATAATTAATTTAATAGAAAAATTTAGTATGTTATACAACATTCTCTTACATTTTGTAGCAAAATGTTACACATAACGTATGACGGTACGAAGCAGTGCTGACGCTGCGGCGTCAGATGGATATTTTACATAAATATCCATATGACATAATTCATCACATTGTAAAATGTTGCTACATTCTGCACCATACTTCTTTTCAAAAGCACTGCGCCGTTTGATTATGTGGTAGAGACCATTTAACACGACTGTACAATTTCTGTCTTAAAACGAATCTGTCGCAAAACGAATCTGTCTTAAAGCAAATCTGTCCTAAAGCGAACAAAGCACTGAACTTTCGGTCGTAGCTGAAAAATAAATAATGCCTATTTATCTTTCCGCGACGTAATTTCATCGGATGTCATACATAGGTAAATAAAAAACACTGTCAGGGTACCTATTCAGTAAAATGTTCGACACAGACTCAGACCAAGAGCACCCGAGAGTTTAAATTGTATTTAAAATTATTGATCCCACTGATCGAATACTAACTGGGCAAATAGAAATTCAAATAGGTACTTAGATAAATTATCAACATTTTCGAAAATTTTCCTAAGTGGAATAGTAAAAATGTTAAATTTTATTCCACTAACTGTAATTTTGCAAATGATGGTTTTGGAGATGATAGGCAACCAAAAGTGTATTCTCTTGGTCTGAGTGAAATCGTAACAAATCTTACGATCTGCGCCGTTTATATGGTTTATTTATACATTTAAATTGGAATAAGTAGGTATTTAATGAAATTATTTTCAAGGAAATGTTCATGGCAGATACATTTTTGTTTTAAATTCCTTGAAAGCACGATTCTAACCATTCTTTGATCGTTTGTATTTGATAAAATTGTTTCATAATTTCATCATACCGTCAATTCTTCGTTAAAACATTCCTTTGTTATCAATAATGTTATTCAACTTAGGAAATAATTTTCGTAGCAGAGACTTTATTTCAAATCCACTCAAAGGGTGTACCTACAAATGAATATTATTTATTTTCGTGAATTAATAATTCAAAATGGGTTTATAGGAATATGTAAGAATCATTTAAAGGAACCAAGGGCATTACTAATTAAGGTGGGATCCATTGTTACACAAGAACACTCAGATACACCCAATTATTTGTTTGAAGGGCTTTACTGGCTGGCTTTGTTAAGAGACGTATAAAGAATTACTTATAGCAAAAGATTATGGGAATTCTTGGTAAGACGATTATAAAGCTATCATTATTATCACCCATAGAACAAGGGTTACCTACGTATATATTTAAAGTTGAATGGCCTAAGGTCATAACACCTATGGATGAAAGACCTAATTTGAAAAACACCTAATGCACAAAATACCTAAGTTTATAATAAATAATAGTTGAAATACATAATGGACGGTTTCCTAAAGTTGATTCACCTAAGGAGAATAAATATCTGATTTCAAAACACCAAACGGTCGTTTTTTCTTAATTCATAATACCTAAGAACCCGTTTTATGAAGAAGATGACGATATGGTAGATGATGATATGGTAAACAGACTATTGGGTACAACGACGAGCGAGCGTAGCGAGCGCGGAGGAGTTTAGGTTCCATTGCGCCCAACAACGCACGAACCGAGCGAGCGAAACGAGCGTGCCGCGGCAGCGGCCGGCGAAGTGCCAGAACTGGTGTGCTTCCCTCAACTTATGATTGTGGTAGTTGAGGGTTAACAACTTAGGTTAAGGGTTGTAACGTGGCCGTGCGACCTCCTTCCCCAGAGCAAAAACTTATTTCTCAATTTTGAATTCGAAACTATGTCAAATTATTTTTTTTGTTCGGAAAAGGACAGACTTTAAATTGACTATCTTGAGACTTGATTTTTTCATATTGTCAGAATTTAATTATTTAATTTAATATTGTTGGAATCAAAAATCCTTTGTTGAGATTATACCGTCGTATTATATGTCGAGCAATAACGTTTGCCTGCGTAGGGCCACAACCGGAGGCAACACAAATACAGCATGCTCCTAAGTTTAAAGTGTGTATTGACAAAACAAAAGTAACAAATTCATTACAAAAAGTTGACTGGCAATCAACAAATAATATGCAATGCCCTCTGTCAATATATTCATTTTTAAGAAATAACTTTGATAAATGTTACAGTGAAGCAAAAATTAATATACGAATTAAAAAAAGAAATTTTACTTGTGCGCAAAATACATGGGTGAATGGGTTAACTAAAAAAGCATGTTATAATCGAGACTACTGGTTCAAACAATGGCTAAAAAATACTAAAGATATGATAGTTAAACAAAAATACAATAAAGCAAGAAATTATGCAAACAAAACTATAGAACATACAAAAAATACACATCTGAAAAAAGAAATATACGATAATAAAAATAATATACGCAACCTGTGGCAAATATTAAATAAAATAACTGGTAGAATAAAAAAATCTATAGATGACACCATACTTAACGCCTTTGTAAGCCACAATATTAAAACAGTTGACATTGTAAATAAGTTTGCTGATACTTTTAGTAATAGTGTCACTAGTATTGTCCCTGATTGCAAACGACCACTGCTGCCTACAAATTCGTACATATCACCTGCCAACTCTAGTCTTCGCTATCAGAAAGCTACGGTGCCGGAAGTTGCTAAAATCATAAAAAACATCAACACTAACAAGGCCCCCGGACTTGATAATATTAGAGCAATTGATATCAAATCAGTTTGGGAAAAAGTATCAATAGCTGTTGCTAATTTTATTAATGCTTGTGTCGAAAAGGGAAAATATCCCACAGAGCTTAAAGTAGGAGTTGTTAGGCCAGTTTATAAAAAAGGCAGCCGGCAAGAATTTGAAAATTATCGTCCGATTACACTTCTGTCTACGCTCGATAAAATAGTAGAAAAATATATTAGTAAGCAAATACACGACTTTTATAAAACCAATAGCATTTTAAATGAAAATCAATATGGTTTTCAACAACAAAAAAGCACTACGCAGTTACTGTCTTCTTTTACTGATGATGTCAATGGCTTCCTGGATGCCAAAAAACACGTTCTGGTAGTGTATATCGATTATAGTAAAGCTTTTGACACTCTAAAACATAATGTACTGATTGACAGACTAGACGAATGTGGAATACGCGGCCCACTCTTGAAATGGTGTGCAAACTACGTCCAAGATCGTAAATACTGTGTCAAAGTAGGAGACGAGCTAAGTGATATGCAAAATGTAGCCCATGGAACTGCCCAGGGCTCAGTACTCGGTCCTTTGCACTATTTGACTTATGTCAATAATATGATAAATGTAATCAATCATTGTAAAGTCTACCAATTTGCAGATGACACGTGTTTGTTGGCAGCCAGCAAAGACATTAAAGTAGCTATGCAACACCTGCAGGAAGACTTCACACATTTAATCAAATGGTCTCATGATGCTGGATTAGTATTTAATGCGTCCAAAACTAAATTAATGTACATATCATCTTCACAAAACAGAGTGTCATGCGACCTCTGTCTCATTGCTCACAATCACGACTGTCTTCATAATGACACTTACAATCACAACCAGACATGTAACTGTGATGTCATCGAGCAGGTTGAGCAGCACACATACTTGGGACTTGTCATTGACAACCGGTTGAAATGGGTCCCTCATATAAATAAAGTGAGCGATAAACTAAGGGCTATTCTTTCGAAATTTTCTATAATAAAATATAAAATTCCTTACCCCATATTATTGTCACTTTATAATGCTCTGGCAGAATCTATAATTCAATACGGGCTCAGTAGCTACGGACGAACTTGCAAGTCTCACTTTTATGGCGTACATGAACTACAAAAACGCATTCTTAAAACTATAGTACCTAAAAAAATGCAAATCCAGCTTGAGAACGAATACGATTTGTTTAAGTTCTGTAAAGTACTACCAGTAAATGAAAGAATTAAATATATCCTCCTTAAAGAGCAATATTTTAACGAAGAACTCAAAACTTTAAGAACCGTCAATATAAGATTGCGAAGTGCAGCTGATCCCATATTTCTCGTCCCCAGGTTCAATAATATGTACGGAAAATATCAAAACAAACACATAGTGCCTCTTTTAATAAACGAACTCCCGAAAAAACTTAAAGATGAACTCAATGAAAAAAACTTAAAGCATAAATTAAAACTATATTTCCTCAGTAATTTATAATTTATAAGTAACCATTTAATGTTAAATTATTTTGCCCAATATACTAATGATATATACCCATATATATAATTATGTGGCTATCCCATGTATATACATATATATATATATATATATATATATATATATATATATATATATATATATATATATATATGGGTATATAATATTACTACCCTAACCAATTAATTAATATCTCGTTATACTAATTAAAAATATTTTGACAGTATGAAGCTTACTAACTAAAAAAAAAACATCCTATATATATTCAACGTGGAAAAAAAAATCTTATCATATCAATACGATCTGAGTAATGCGAATGGCGACCGCAGCGCCGAACGAGCGCGCTGTCGTCCTTCGTCGGAGAGCGAACTGTCTTATTACTCACGACCTACCTACAAAATTGATAATTATCAATAACAATCATTGTATAAAAGTTTTATGTGTGTATGTGTTCCCTAATTAGTTTAGATTGTGCTTAATGTATAAAGAAGACGAGTTACGGTGTACAGAAAAACCCTTAAAGGTTTATGAGACACCGTCTTTGCATAAATTTAATTGTAAATGTGTTTTTCCAATAAATAAAAAAAAAAATAATATGATCCTGATTATGAGAGCCTGGTGTTTTACTGCGCACGTAACTGAGTTACACGCCAGTAGGTCGGTTCTGGCACTTCGGCGGTCGCTGCGGGGCGCGGCGGCGGCACGCTCGCTTGGCTCGCTCGGCTCGTGCGTTGTTGGTCGTAATGGATCCTAACGTCGTCTCGTTGTCGCAACTAATAGTCTGTTTACCAAAGGTCCTAACATAATAAGTCCATCAAATTATTTTATAGTGCCAATCATAAGTTATCATTGAAACCTCAATTGAAATGCTATTCCATCGCAAGGTTATTATTAAACTAACGCATTTTTAGCTTAGGTCTAACAATAGTTAGGTTTCACAATGATTAAGTCATTTAAATGAGTTATTTCGTCCATAGCTATTATAAAACGTAGGCATTAGGTCTAACAACGATTAGGTTTCACGGCTTCAGAAATTAGGTGTTTTCAAATTAGGTCTTTCGTTCTTAGGTGTTATGACCTTAGGCTATTAAACTTCAGAGATTCTAATACGTAACCCAGAACAAGGGAGAAAAAATTTACACGGGTCAATTTTCCGGTCAATGTTCCGCTTTAAATCGACAGTCGCTTGTAAAATCGAAAAGCCATATCATTAAAATTAAATGGCGATTAGATAGCTAGGCTTACAGTTGCCTTTGAAAACCTAACACCTACATGTGAATTGACAGTCACAACATTTTTATTTCAAACCTGAACTAAAATAGATTCTATCAAAATAAAAGCAATAAAAATTTGGTCTAGTTACTGTCATGAAATATGGCGGCAATTTATCACATGAGCTCCGATAACGCTTTACAAATCCAGAGTTATGATATATAGACTGATGATTTATTTGCACTGGCCTTTTGACCGGTCCACGAACATCGTATATATCAAGTTTTACAATTTTCTAATCTCACATTAAAGAGATTGAATTATGGATTGTAATTCAAAAAAATACCGGAAGTCAGCCTACAATACGTTATGTTATGATGAATAATACATTTTCCAACAAAAGGTTGGCATGTGGTTATATGGTTTTTATGGCTTCCACGATAGCAAATAAAAACCATGGACAAAATAGCTGTATACTATTAATAAGAAACACTAATTGCTTACGCGGGGCGTCGGGCGTCGTGTGCGGCGTGGCTTGTGGCGTGGCGTGCAGCGTGGTGTGCGGCGTGGCGTTCGGCGTGGCGTGCGGGGCGTAGTGTTGGAAGCTTTTTTCTGTAAACTGCTGACGCCACACACCGTCACGTCGAGTGGGACTACTAAGTGTGGCCCGTAATAGGTAATATCTAGTATATTACAACTGTTTAGCGTCGCGTCGCCGTCCCGTCCCGCCACGCCACGCCTGCTCTCTGAAGAGATCTTTATAGAGACGCGGGGCGTGCAGCGGCGCGTTCAGCGTACGCTCATAAACACAAAAATATGGCAATGTATGATATTGTTGTTTACGGAGTCGCGGGGAGTGAAATAGCGGTGCCCGCGATAGGACCAGCGGCGGTGCACGTGGCGGTCATCGCTTTCAGGCCGTAATCTTGATACAATATCAAATATTTTAATAGTGAAATCAGGAAATTACATTAAACATTTATGACGTCAATCAATTTATTTTTTCCTTTTTTAAGACTGATTGATTATCAACACAAATATAGAAACTCATTCATCGCGTAACCTGGACAATAACTCGCCGTAGGCGCCACCATAGAGGAAATAATCACTACGGGCGCCACCGCGTGCACTGCCGCATTTCAAACAAACGCGTGTAAAATCGCTTCTCCTAAAGTTTCATACAATGCCATATTGTTTGAATATAGCGCTGGCCGCGCCGCCGCATCTCCGTAACGAGTTGTAACGAGCACTAACTGCCTCCACTTTGCCCGCCTGGAAAATAGTTTTGGAACGTCTTTATGTTGTAAGCAATGATATCATTACCAGCCAGAAAGGAATAAATTCAGTTCTAAGTTGATCAGCAGCATTCACGAAGGACATTCCTAATGTCACTACACTCACTAGGTACCATTTTTTTTTAAAGAACTTACCTACTACTTTACGTACACTAGCACCGCCATTGGAAAAAAATCAAAAGACGAAATTATTATTATTTTATTTATTTATTATTGTGAATTATTTTCTTGTAATGCACTCCGAAGAAGCTTTGTGGTTAGCTTAAACAATATTTTCTAGCTAAAAAAATCGGTTGGCACTCCGGGAGTGCCGGCAGAAGTGAAAACTTGAATATTAACGTTGTGCTTTTGATATTTTAAAATTAGCGGCAAAGGATTAAAATTATTTCTTTCCTATTACTATACCGTAACACAATTCAATCAGTTTGTAATTAGAGCAAACTTCTAAAGATTTCGCGCCAGTGACCTTTTTAATTTCTACCTACGATTTAAACTTAAACTTATAGTTACAGAGTATAAATAAGTCTATGATTTCACTGAAGAGATCGCTGCTATTAGTTCCATTTTCAAAATTAGCACGTTGCTGGTGACACAAGTGTTTACATGACGTCTTAAAATGACGCGCCGCCATTTTCAACGCGCCCCGTAGAAAGAGAGGGGGATACTTCCGCCGCCAGCTGCTGTCTTCTCTCCATCCGTCACATCCATCTTACGCGATCAGCCACGTGATTCCTGACGCGAGTTTAGCATTTTTCCTCATACCTACAAAAAGCGCACAACTCCGCTAAAGAAGTTTTCACTTCAAAACGGAGATTTTTTTTTGCAAAAAGTGGCCACTTTTAGCAAAAATAGTTTTTCACTCCTCTTGCTCAAAAAGTCCGTCATTGTAACGTACAAAAGCTGGTATAAAATAGCATAATTACCCCTAGGGGAAAAGTTTTTCCCATAGACATAGAAAAATTTTCGCTGCTGTTCCTTTTTACACGACTGCCCAAAGCAAAAATAGTGTATATGTGTTCAGGGTTCATGTATGTGGGTATGTGAGTTTCTTTATTGCACCATAACTTCTAAATGCCTGAACTGATTTGGATAAATGGGGTATCGTTAGAATTCTTATAGCATCCCGAGTGACACTGGCTATAGTTTATATATACTATTTTTTTTAGAAAAATCAATATGGCGACTGTGCGATGCCATTTTCAAATGTGAAAAAAATTTTCGGAACGGAACCCTAAAAAGGCACTGGCGCGAAATCTTTAGAATTTTACTCTAATTACAAACTGATTGAACTGTGTGACTGTAATAATAGGAAAGAAATTATTTTAATCTTTTGCCGTCAAGCACAAATCATTTATTTAATTACTGTATGAAAAGCTTATGAAGTGCAGGATAGGAAAACGAGTGGATTCGTTTACGGAAGTAAAAACTATTGTATTTTATTTTCTCGCAATCGTAATGAAAAGTAGAGTGTACACTACCATTGTAACTCGGTTTCTATTTATTCCCTCGCTGAAGCTCGGGAGTAAAACTACCTCGTGTGCAATGAGTCATTTTAGCGTCTTGTATAACAATCTACTATTTACACATACCCCGTGCCTGACAAGCATCGGGGCTTTATGGTTCTAAAAAAATCACAGTAGTACCTTACACGTACCGAAAAACCGGCTTTAATTTTTATTTTTAATGAAGATGGTAAGATTTGGTACCACTCGTGAGCATAGGGAAGGTCAGCTCAATGCGGCCATAGCAGACAAAGCGGCCACGCCTCATTTTTCGGCAACTTATAATGGTGTGTCCCCACTTAGGTTCGCGAACCACCGCGCTCCGCGCTCCGCGAACCTCGGAGCGCGCTCCATATTTGGGATCCGATGCGAACACGCGAACACAGAGCGCGGAGCGCCAGTGTGGCCAGATTCAGTATTTTAATACTTTTTCGGTATATTTTATCGACTTTTCCGAACATCAGTATTTTTGTAGGTATATTAGCGGAAGTAAGTATTTTCGGTATATTTTGGCTATGAAGTTATGGTAACTACGGTGCTAAGTCCCCGCGAACATTGATGTTCAAGGAATTTCCCGGATTATGTCTATACTTCATTCAGAAGCAAAGATCAGTAGAGTCTGTTCTGGAAAAGAACCAACTTGGGATTTATGCTTGATTACCGTTTTTGAAATGTTGACGGTACTGTTACGTTTTAGAGCGACTGTATTAACAAGATAAATATTAATTCAAGATAGTCGCACTATAATTACGAATAAGGCGACGGCTACACACAAAGTATTTACTGTGGTCCAACTGTGTGGTAAATACTGATAATTCCAATTCCAACGATGGAATGAAAACGCACGCCTACACGCTTAGTATTTACCACATGGTAATGTTGCCAGATCGTGCCTTTTATTACGATTTTAGTAGGTACTATTTTCTAAAAGATAGCAGCCAAATTTTATGTTTGGGGGCCGATTTCGATGAAACTCGGTTTTGGGTACTATTTCGACAACAAAACAGCAACACAAAGTTAAAAATATAAAAAATCCAAGATGGCGGCCAACTTTTTTGTTTGTGGGCCTATTTAGATGAAACTCGGTTTTGGGTACTATTTTGACAACAAAACAGCAACGCAATGTTAAAAATATAAAAAATCCAAGATGGCGACCAACTTTTTGTTTGTGGGCCGATTTAGATGAAACTCGGTTTTGGGTACTATTTTGACAACAAAACAGCAACGCAATGTTAAAAATATAAAAAAATCCAATATGGCGGCCAACTATTTTGTTTGTGGACCAATTTAAATGAAATTCGGTTTTGGGTACTATTTTGACAACAAAACAGCAACGCAATGTTAAAAATATAAAAAAATCCAAGATGGTGGCCAACTTTTTTGTTTGTGGGCCGATTTAGATGAAACTCGGGTTTGGGTACTATTTCAACAACAAAACAGCAACGCAATGTTAAAAATATAAAAAATCCAAGATGGCGGCCATATTTTTTGTTTATGGGCCGATTTAGATAAAACTCGGTTTTCGGTACTATTTTGACAATAGAACAGCAACACAATGTTTAAAATATAAAAAATCCAAGATGGCGGCCAACTTTTTTGTTTGTGGGCCGATTTAGATGAAACTCGTTTTTGGGTACTATTTTGACAACAAAACAGCAACGCAATGTTAAAAATATAAAAAATCCAAAATGGCGGCCAACTTTTTTGTTTGTGGGCCGATTTAGATGAAACTTGGTTTTCGGTACTATTTTGACAACAAAACAGCAACACAATGTTAGAAATAGTACCGAGTTTCATCTAAATCCGCCAGATGGCGCTTTGAAGTAAACATAGTCTCTTCGTTAATACGAATATAGTCTGAGCATTATCCTCAGAAAAGTGATAAAACTGCGCTTTAATTTGCGTAATAAATCTCATCTCCAGTGTTAAAACTAAATATTATCATCAGTGATATTATCAGTGTTGAGGTAGTACTATAATAATTATTTTCGTCTTGACCTCATACTCAAACCAACTGATGCATCAAGTTTCAAACCCTACTTAACTGATCAATACTTTGAACGCTTTAAGTCGCTTTGGCGCATACGTTAGCATACTGACACCCGATTGAACTAAATTTAAGGATCGCCTAAGTCTGTTCCTAACTATAACACGACCAAATTAAAACGGTGAAAAATGAAAATGAAAATGAAAAAATCTTTATTCAAATAAGCTCACATAATGAGCGTTTTTAAATCGTCAAATAATTTTTTTGCCCTACCACCCATTATGACGTCTTTTAGCTGACAAGAAAAACGGGCGCAAAAAACTTACCAGCTTTATCAAATGGAACGATATTTACAAATATGTATATCGTTTCCAGACTTTAACAAAGATTACCAAATAAATAAAATTTAATTAGATCATTACTTAATGAATTACAAATTTTCTTAATCAATTTACAGGCTTCAAGCTAAATTCAAAGTTTGAAGTTATTATTCAGTCTAGGCTGTTACAAGAGAAAAAAAAAAAAAACTTTACAATTCTATATGCGTTAAGATAGGTAGTCAGAAGCAGACCCATTCCCACTGGCAGCACCCGTTCACGAGCATGACGCATGAACCAGCCATCGCTTCGCTCAACCATATTTGAGGGAACGTAACGACCCGCCTCACGCGACACCACCGCAGAAATGATTAAAGAGAGCATGACATACTAAGGCTACCCATGTTAAGGCATCGAATTGAAAACTAATATCCAAAAGCTTTTCATAGGCAATATTTATGTATTTTATATTTTACTTTCCATAGTCAGCACCTATGAATTTTATAATACACAAATACTGACTATAGAAAGCAAAAATATTGCAATTAAATAAATCAAAACAAGGTAAGTTATTATGATATATACGTTTCGAGTAAGAAGTGCCATACATACAGACAATATAAAACAGATTTTTTATATACGACGCCCTTAATACAAGCAGACAGAAGCAGACCCATTCCCACTGGCAGCACCCGTTCACGAGCATGACGCATCAAAATTCACGAGGTGTCAAACTTAGCGGTCATGTAGCTGTCATTCGCCTACTTAACTCGGTCGAGTTGTAGTTAAGAAAATACTTAGGCGATTCTTAAGTTTAGTGCAATTGGGTGTGAGTGCTGCATACTGAATTCAGCTGTGAGTGGCCCGAAGATCGATCCTCGCTAATAAAGACTTTTTCTCCCAAATTTTTTTTAGAGACATTTTATTTATTTTTAAAGTTATTTTTTTTTTATTTGTATTGAAGATATTTTTGGACATTACTTTTCAATTACTTTTGATTTACTAAAATATCTTCATCCACCAAAGCCGTAGTAAGGTATAAGATTATTGAGAGTAATTGTATAAGAATAAAAAATGTCGACTAAAGGATCATCTGAGTGCGCGGGATGTCCTAATATCATGGATGGAGCAATATTCATGCAATGTATAATCCGGTCAAGTTAACTCGGCACCTGAAGCGCGATAGACCCCCTTCGTTTTCTCCTTTCCTCACGCCACTGTCGTCATGCCAGTAGCGTTAGTACATTTGTTAGTGATAATTTATCGATAATCTATCGAAAACTTTCAAAAAATTGACGACGGTGGCGTGAGGAAAGGAAAAAACGAGAGGGGTCTATCGAGCTTCAGATGCCGAGTTATCTCGACCGGGTTATAAACGTTGCAAAGACAATTATCATTTGCAGTGCACCGCAGATTACAATGCGATGACAGCTGAAACTAAAAACGCCTGGATTTGTGATTTCTGCCGCATTCGCGAGCCCAAAAAGGATAATAACACGATTACACCAACGAGAGCTAAATTACCACTGCCTCCAATGATAGCTTCGTTACCCAGCGCTTGAAGTCAAGTTTTCCTGCGCCAACGAGTTGTTCCTGCCCTTCGGCCAATGATTTAAGGGACATTATTAGAGAGGAGATTTACAATGCTTTTGAGGATGTTATTAATCCAAAAATTGATGCCTTGCAAAATATGATAGTTGGCTTTGAATCATCTCTCTCGGCATTCAGCCAGGATCTGGATAGCATAAAAACGCAACACACCGCCCAGTTGGCCACTTTGAATGATGTCCGCAAGGAAAATGAGTCGCTACGTTCAGCTAATCAAAACCTTTCTTCTAGACTGGCACAGCTTGAGTTACAGACACGTGCAACAAATATTTAAATACAATGCGTCCCTGAAAACAAGCAGGAAAATTTGGTTAATACAGTTCTGCAGCTTTCTAAGGTTATAGAGTGTCCTATCAACGAAGGCAATACTCATTTTAGCGCTAGACTTGCTAAAATGGACAATAAAAGTCCCCGCCCACGCTCCATACTCGTAAAGTTCAACAGTCCTCGCCTTCGAGACCAGTTTCTGGCGGCTACAATAACGTTTAACAAAAACAATTCTAGCGAAAAACTTAACACCAGTCATCTGGGTATTGGCGGCAACAAAAAATCACCAGTTTACGTGACAGAACATCTGACACCAGAAGCAAAACAACTGCATGCAGCGACTCGTTGCATTATCAGGGAGCTGAAATATAAATTCATCTGGAGGCCGATCGCGCTAATTTACAACGTGAAAGGTTCACATTAGGCTGATCTTGTTCCAGTTTTGTCAATGATCCAACTGTGGTGAAAAACCGTATCGCCATATAGTTCCACCGCCAACCAAACTACCATCATTGTTGAACGGCTGTCAGAGTTGAAACGTTAGGGATGTCATACGCTATTTTTAGCAATCGACGGTCGACTTAACAATTTTACCACATCACTAGGTGTAATTTGACGCTTCTTTTTTTTAAGTGTTTGTTTTGAGTTGAGAAACAGAGGTTATGTTATTATTACAAATAGAATTAATATTTAATGAAGTATTATAAAGCTATTTTAAAGTAATAATTTCATAACAGAGAGTGAATTTTATTGAGATCATTTAATATTGTGAAAATATTGTAGTGCTGCTAAACGAACAAATATCTTTGTAAACGAAGCGATTGTTTTAAGTTGTTAGTATTTTATTTGTGATCACATAAAGTCGTAAAACAAACGAACATCCCACCACTCTTTGAAGTGTAACGATAAACAAAATACGACCGAGCCCCAGTCAACAAGGTACCTCAATAATCAAAGGTATGTAATTATGTATTAGCAGTGAACTTTTTATAGCTATGCCAAAATGTAGGAGTAATAATGAAAGTGATTTTTTTTACAGAAGTGCAAAGCAAGATCAAAATTGAGCATAATGCTGACCAAAGAGATAGAAAATACACAACCATCAAGATGCAGCTTTCATTTATAACAGCATTATAGGAATTTTGCTTCTTTATTACTGAATGAAGAGGAAATTTATGTATAATGATGAACGGTAAGATCAAAACCTATTACTTCTCTGTTTTAGAAAGGTAATATGTACTAGTGAAACAATAAATAGAATTTAGAATTTCTTCCGTTTAACTTCCTACTAATATTTTGTGCCCTTTGATTATTAGTGTGCCCTTTTTCATTCAATATTTAATAACATCAGTTCCAACTCCAATAAGTATTTTAGTATTTATTTATGTAATTTCCCTAATATTTTTTATTAATTTCAGGTTATAGAATATAATAGGCATTACAAAATTAAGATAAATATAAATTGGTTCTACAATAGATAAAATGAAGCAACATTGCAGTTTGCAGAGATTTAAAATGTTTGCAGAAGGCGGAAGTCAGAGACCTTATGTAGAAAAAAGGTAATATTATTTTAATCTAATCTAGATATTAACTCGTCAACACCCGTAAAATGAGACACAATTGATTTTCTATTGTTGTCCGGTCGCTTGCGACCGCTAATGAATTAAAATAATATGCCCTAATATTATTAAATCTATGTTTAAAAGATACAAAACATCTAGTTATCATTAGAGTTGAGGTTTTGCATCTAGTGTGATTAATATTTATTTTAAATCATATACTAGAACAAAATGAGTCGTCACCAGCTCGTCAGATGGGACTCGAACCCACAGCCTTTGGATCTACATCTAGTTATGTTTTATTACTTAACTGCTGATTTGGAATCATATTATTAAAATAATTATGTTATAAAAGTGACTAACAATTTTTTTATGTTTTGTTTTAGTATTGCCAACAAGGATATGCAATTGGTGGAGAAGATAGCAGTTTAGTTAGTTATTAATAATAAATAACATTAATAAAGTTTTCTAAAATAATTTATTATTATTATTCAGTTGTCCTATTACCCCGAAACAATTAGGTAAACGAGACCACATTCGGCAAACATAGTGTGGGACTCCCTCAGACAAGGTGGAGCGACGATCTTCGCAAGGTGGCTGGCATAAACTGGATGAGTGTAGCCGCAGATCGTGCTCAGTGGAGTGCACTCGGAGAGGCCTATGTTCAGCAGTGGACGATGATAGGCTGATGATGATGATGAATTAGGTAAACAACTCTAATTTTGTCAAGAGCATCAGCGAGCACCACACCTAGCTAGTATGTTACACTTCCACTAGTCCTCAGTCTGCTCAGACCCACGGATTCTGCCACCAACAGAGTGAGTAACGCATAGCCTCTTTGTGCTTTATGTCTAATGCAGCACACAGCATGCATTGGTTATCTTCGTAGGCACCTAAAACAAAACATGTTAAAAGTTAAAGGACTATAGATGATTCAACAATAATGTTAAAATAAATAACATTGTTCTTAGCCTATTACAGATGCCGGCATATAAATTGGCAAGAGAAAGATGAGACAAAAGATGTGCCGAGTTTAGTGTTTGTGGCTACTGCGCATCTTTTGTCTCGTTTTTATGTTGCCAAGTTACGTGCCGGGCAGTATACCTAGGTACTCATAAATGTTTTAGTTGTATGTATGGACAAGGGTGAGTAAATTAAAATTGTAATACCTAAATAGGTAGGTACTTTTACCTAACTTACTTAATGAGAAGTTTAGATTCCAGTGGCATTTTATGGCTAATACCACCAAAATCTAGGTACCTATACTAGTAAGTAATTAATACAAAAACGAAGAAAGAATGAAATTTATTCAGTGAAAATTTTTAGGTTAGGTATGGTTATCTTACCTTTATCTTGTTTCCACACCGAAGGCATCCGAATTGGCATAATTATGGTGTTCATATCTCATAAGTAAACAAACTAAATGATTTGATAGTCTGTAGCTTTTTACAAATTTGCAGATTGGACATTTGAATACACTTTTTCACGACTTTTTCACAGTTCATCCATTAAATTTAGATTATTTAGCACTCTTACAGAAGATCTTACAATAACCATAAAAGCATTGTATATTTTTGCATTTAGACTGAATAAATATCACAAAATTGTGAGAGTAAACACCAAATAGTTGAGAAATAGTACAAAAAAAGTAGCATCCTTTTAACTTTGTCTTGGACGGTAAGTTACGGTCCAGTTCCGCATGACATCTGTCTCAACTAGCTGTCAAAACGTTAGCGCGATACGGAATATGTCAAAAGTTATGATTGATCTCGGTTCAGTCGAGGTCCAGTTGATCTTAATATTAGCGCGATTGGCCCCCTGGGTACGCGATGGAAAAATCTTTGTACGGAAGAACGAGGAGGCTAATTACGTATACATACGGAATCATGAGACTCTCAAAGGTTTATCATAAAGAACGCTAAAGTTGCCTTGTTATATTTTGTTTTACTAACGGGCTCTTTTAATGATATAATTGTATTCTACCAGAATGGAAGAAGATTGCGGAGGAAGACTGTCGACATTTTCAATAATGTAGTTTGTAATTCTTATGATGTAATAATCTTGACAGAAACGTGGTTAAACGATGGCGTTTTTGATTCGGAAATCTGTGATGACAGATACAACGTATATAGGCGAGGCGAGACCGTCAGAGTAGTGGGTTTCATCCTTCAAAGGATGGTGGAGGGGTGTTAATTGCTGTCTCCAAAAGATTGAACTCAGTGCGCCTTTACTCTTGTGAAGATTCACAAAAGTAAAGGCGCACTGAGTAGATGACTGCCAGGACTTGTGGGTGCGTGTCGGAAGTGACGGAATTAATTCTGAGAAGTTGTACATTTGCGGTGTTTACCTGCCTCCTCCTTTAAAAAAAGCATATTTTATCACACTTTATAGACAACTGTAACCGTGCTCTTCTCTGAATGATTTATTTTGATTTAAAAATGTTTGATCAATTGGAATTGTATTGCATGCTTTATATATAAGTATAATATTTATAATTTTGATTTGTATATGTGTAACATCTATAATTGAGATTGCATTTTTAAGTGTTATTCATTTTCTTTTTGCTGTGAATGATTGAATGTTAATCTTGTTGATGTTAATAAATGAATAAAATAAATCGGCCCACAAAAAAAAAGTTGGCCACTATCTTGGATTTTTTTATATTTTTAACATTGCGTTGCTGTTTTGTTGTCGAAATAGTACCCAAAACCGAGTTGCATCTAAATCGGCCCACAAACAAAAAAGTTGGCCGCCATCTTGGATTTTTAATATTTTTAACATTGCGTTGCTGTTTTATTGTCGAAATAGTACCCAAAACCGAGTCTCTTCTAAATCGGCCCACAAACAAAAAGTTGGCCGCCATCTTGGATTTTTTTATATTTTTAACATTGCGTTGCTGTTTTATTGTCGAAATAGTACCCAAAATCGAGTTTCATCTAAATCGGCCCACAAACAAAAAAGTTGGCCGCCATCTTGAATTTTTTTATATTTTTAAAGTTGCGTTGCTGTTTTGTTGTCAAAATAGTACCCAAAACCGAGTTTCATCTAAATCGGCCCACAAACAAAAAAGTTGGCCGCCATCTTGGATTTTTTATATTTTTAACATTGCATTGCTGTTTTGTTGTCAAAATAGTACACAAAACCGAGTTTCATCTAAATCGGCCCACAAACAAAAAGTTGGCCGCCATCTTGGATTTTTTTATATTTTTAACATTGCGTTGCTGTTTTATTGTCGAAATAGTACCCAAAATCGAGTTTCATCTAAATCGGCCCACAAACAAAAAAGTTGGCCGCCATCTTGAATTTTTTTATATTTTTAAAGTTGCGTTGTTGTTTGGTTGTCAAAATAGTATACGAAATCGAGTTTTATCTAAGTTGGCCCACAAACAAAAAGTTGGCCGCCATCTTTGATTTTTATATTTTTAGCATTGTGTTGCTGTTTTGTTGTCGAAATAGTATCCGAAATCGAGTTTTATCTAAGTTGGCCCACAAACAAAAAGTTGGCCGCCATCTTGGATTTTTATATTTTTAACATTGTGTTGCTGTTTTGTTGTCGAAATAGTACTCAAAACCGAGTTTTATCTAAATCGGCCCACAAACAAAAAAGTTGGCCGCCATCATGGATTTTTTTATTTTTAACATTGCGTTGCTGTTTTGTGTTCGAAATAGTACCCAAAACCGAATTTCTTCTAAATCGGCCCACCAACAAAAAGTTGGCCGCCATCTTGGTTTTTTTATATTTTTTACATTGCGTTGCTGTTTTGTTGTCGAAATACTACCCAAAACCGAGTTTCATCTAAATCGGCCCACAAACAAAAAAGTTGGCCGCCATCTTGGATTTTTTATATTTTTAACATTGCGTTGCTGTTTTGTTGTCGAAATAGTACCCAAAACCGAGTTTCATCGAAATCGGCCCACAAACAAAAATGTTCCGAACAGACTCTAAGTTACAGATAAGAAATGACAGGCAGCCGCCATAGTAGAATTATAAATAGTATCAAGTCATCTAATACGTTTAAATAAAATTATTTTCTGTTATGCACTTCACTTTATCTTTGAGGTTTTTCTTTCGCTAATTCGGGAATTTCCCTAAAGTAGTACCTTTGGATCGTTATATTAGTAGAACGTGTTTTTTTTTTCGTTTTTATTGTACTTGGCGCATCCATCCGGAAAATATGTTTAGTTTTGCCTCCGAATAGAATGTTAAAATATAATTTAAACATTCATTGTGATGATAAATGAATAAAACCTGTTTTGAAAATCAGTATTTTTATCGGTTTATTTTCCATGTGCAACTTGGTATGTTTCAGTATTTTTTTGAGGTGCTTCGTTATTTTCGTAAACTTTAATCTGGCCACACTGCGGTTCGCGGAGCGCGGTTCGCGGAGCGCGGTTCGCGGAGCGCGGAGCGCGGAGCGCGGCAGGGTTGCGTTCCGAACCTACGCTCCGGGTGCAACCAAACGCTCTAACCCAAACATTAGAGCGTAATTTTATTTTTTAAAATTATCATAGTAGATCCTCAAAAAACGGATTTTATTTGATTCAAAATAAAGGAAAGTTTCAATTATTCGTATTCCAAATGGAAAACGAAGACTGTACTATTAATGACATTTAAAGTTCTTGGTCGTTTCGAACATTAGAGTGAGTTAATAAACCGGCCAAGTGCGAGTCGGACTCGCGCACGAAGTGTTCCGTACCAAAAAGCGGCAAAAAAACATGTTTGTTGTATGGGAGCCCCCCATAGAACAAACATGTTTTTTTTATATGATGTTTGTTATGGCGGCAACAGAAATACATCATCTGTGAAAATTTCAACTGTCTAGCTATCATGGTTCATGAGATATAGCCTGGTGACAGACAGACAGACAGACCGACAAACAGACAGACGGACAGCGGAGTCTTAGTAATAGGGTCCCGATTTGCCACACCAGATGGCGTTAATGGAAAGAGAAGCTTAGTAAAAAAAATACATTGACACATTTTTATCAACGCCATCTATCGAACCTACAGTTTTTTGTCATTTTGAAAAGCCCTCATTGCGAAGACAAGATTCAAAATAAATTGAAAATTTTTGACACTTTGTACAACCTGACGTGCTACTGACTGTACATAAGCATGATTGTCTATTCAAAGTTTTACTCCTTCTTAGCCACTCATTATTAATTACACAATAATAGTACTGTGGAGACAAAGGTACTTTATAATTAAGTTTATATGAATAAAGCTTATTTGATCATGGGAACGGAGCGCGGAGGGAGGTTCGCGGAGCGCGGAGCGTGGTTCGCGGAGCGCGGTTCGCGGAGCGCGGAGCGCGGACGTCTGCTCCGCGCTCCGCGCGTCCACATTGCGCTCCGCGAACCTGCAACAGAGGTTCGCGGAGCGCGAGGTTCGCGAACCTAAGTGGGGACACACCCTTACGATAGCACGATATTGTATGTTGTGATATGCAGCAAGCCCTCCAGCCCACACCGAGCAGCTATTTGGTTGTGGTTGGAGCGAGCGCGTGGCCGCGGCGAGACGCCAAAGGTTTCTGTTCATTTTGATAAAAAAACCCAGGGTAAATTCAACCTGTTTTCGTCAAACCTCTATAAAACTCAATGTTTTTATTACACGTCATTATTACTTATCCATTTAGCTTTGATTGTGTAATATTTGTTCCGACATGGGATAAATATTATAAGCTGAGTTCCTTTTTTTGAAAAAAATGGTGAGAAAAGGCAAAGCGCTCCGGGCAAAGTGGCCAAGTGCTTTGCCGCAGCTGTTGATTATTTTAATTTATTTAAAAGAATTGTTGGTAAGAGAAAATTGTCGCGTACCTCTAACATATATAAAATATTTTTCAGTTTATAAAAAATAAAAATAAATCTAGGAATATTCGAAGATTTAAAGACTAAAGTGTTAATTGTCTCATTTGAAACTTTATAACAGTTTATTTTATAAATTAAGTTTTTTTAATCTACTTAAGTCTTCTTGTTTTTAAGCACCATGTTTTTCAACTAAATCTGCATTTATTGATATTTTTTTGGAATGGCCACTTTGCCCTTACCCACATGGCCGCTTTAGGCCACTCACTTGGGCAAAGCGGTTTTTCGACAAGTTTTCGTAATTTACAAATTATAATAAATCATTTGAGTTTTTGCAAAATGTGATTACATGTTATAAAAGAACGATAAATTCTCTATCTATTGATATAAAATAACTTTCAAATAACTTTTCTTTAACGGTATTTTTTTAAAGTCAAAGTTAAGGTGGCCGCGCTGAGCTGACCTCCCCTACACAAAAGATATGGAAAAAAAGGTTATTTTTATCAACTGATAACATCAGCATCACATTCTACAAGTTCTTACTTTTTAGGGTTCCGTACCCAAAGGGTAAAAACGGGACCCTATTACTAAGACTCCGCTGTCTGTCTGTCTGTCACCAGGCTGTATCTCATGAACCGTGATAGCTAGACAGTTGAAATTTTCACAGATGATGTATTTCTGTTGCCGCTATAATAAGAAATACTAAAAACAGAATAAAAAAAATATTTAAGGGGGGCTCCCATACAACAAACATGTTTTTTTGCCGTTTTTTGGTACGGAACCCTTCTTGCGCGAGTCTGACTCGCACTTGGCCGGTTTTTTTTATTTTATAGTCTCGTCGCGTCGGCAGCTCTTACCTCTTTGACTATTTTTAAAATGACGCGAATTTTACGTTTCCATTCCATTGCTTTTTTTTTTCAAAATTGCTTCCCATTTGATGTTTTATGCCGAAATTAAAAATTTATTTGCCGCGTTATTTGGTAAATTATTAAGAAAATCCAATGAGATAAAATGGGATAAAATGGTGCTCACAAGCTACCACTGGAGTTTGGGCTTGGTAGGTGCCCCAAACTCCACAGGTACAAGCTTTTACCATCTCTTATTTGGTATACATAGATTCACATAATTATTGTTATTGCGTCTCTTTTCAGTAGCTCTACAATGAGTTAATGCAAAGTTTTTGCGCTCGAAAACTATCTCGGATATAGGTACTGCTTATTGGGAGGGTGCGAAGGTATAATAATCGATCGCAGCGCTCATGGTGGCAAAAAATAGAAATAAAGAAGGCTCTGTAATCTGTTTGAAAACGATATTTAATTTATTACTAGCTATACATGAATAATTATATATGTTTATAATCACTTAGTAAAATTATTAAAGTAGCTTTATTATCTTGTTTTACAAAATTTACAACTAAAAAAGAAGTAAACAAACCCTGATATAACCAAAATAAAACACTCTTTTTGAATAGATCTTACTTGCCATATTTAATTTAAATGACTAAAAATGATTTCACAACACTTTGTCCACCCAAATCATAGTAATTTTGAAATTTACATTAATAACACAATATGTATAGTATTTTTTAACATTTTATCACAATGCCGCCATTACATATCAAAACGTCAAACCGGTCAGGTCAGAGCCAACAAAGTTGTAACACGCTAGGTGGCGCTAAAAGCGTGCACGGAGCCAATAGTCAATGCTTCTTGTTCTGGACTATGATACAGCTGAGTCCTCGGTTAAATAAATATTTTGCACACTCCTGCACACATATTCTCTCTCACACACACACACACACACACACACACACACACACACACACACACACACACACACACACACACACACACACACACACACACACACACACACACACACACACACACACACACAACACACACACACACACACAACACATTTCATTGTTATTATGTCTGTAATGCCTGTCTAATTTGAAGTGGGCGCTAATAACTGTAACACAGTCTTATGACTACAACGGTTGTTAACGCTATGTTTTTATATACATGTCATTATTTAAATAAACGTTTATTATTTTATTATTATTATATTTTATATTAGTTTGCATCAACTAATGGCAGAGCTCTACAGGTTCCTAGTGCACATGTTTTTTGTAGTTTGCAAATTATAGTGCGGTATAAATGTTTGTTCATATTAGCTGTGTTTCATCATTTAAATTATGAAAGTATTATTTACATCGTACTATAATATCTAGTAATAGGTTCCCAGTTTAGTTAAACGTGTTAAAATATCGTAAAAGAGACAACGATAATTTCTATACAGGATGTCCCAAAACTTTGCTACACGAAGTGTATACTATAACGCTAGTTATTTTTACATTATCTTTGGTGTATACTATGAAGTTATTTTTAGTTAATACAAAACCTCTAGTGGGGTTGATCAGACCATCAAACTGAACAACTTTCATTATGGGACCAACCTTGAAATCGCGAAAAAAAAATCTGCTGTTTCTTATATTTCGATGGAGTAGGATTGTACTTTTGTATGGAACTGTTGATTTTTTTTTTCGTGATTTCGAGGTTGGTCCCATAATGAAAGTTGTTCAGTTTGATGGTCTGATCAACCCACAAGAGCTTTTGTATTTGTTGTAAATAGATGTATTTATGTGAATAAAGGAATTATATTAAAGGAAAAAAACAGAATATTTTAAAGCGAATGACTTTACTCATCATCCTTTTCTGACACTCTCCATGACATGTTCTTTATACGAACAATACACAAGTAAGTATTAAATAAGGTTCTTTGCGAACATCAACCAGTAACAGTATTAACTAAAAATAACCTTGTATATTGAAATTTTACTGATTTGACTGATGATTAGATTTAACGATTTAGACTCGATTTTGTTTTTAATCATAATAATTTAAATGTTGTATTTCATGATCTTCCTTTTGTTTAAGATGTAGTGTTATTCAAGAAAAATAAGTATAACGAGTAACTACCTAACCCATTAATCGGAATCATAAAAAAAATCAGGTTGCACTCCGGGAGTGCCGGCAGAAGTGAAAACTTTTTGTATGAATTGCCGTCTTACGAATTTACTCTTCATTTGAATTTACGAATACAGAACAGTATTGTACGAAAGTCTTATCCATAGCTTGACAGAAAATCTAGAGTTTTGACATTGAATTAAAAAATTTGCGCGTTGCTATGGTGACACTAGTGTTTACATATTCTTACGAATTTTCGATCAGGGTCACGTGATCCTTACTGACTGACGCGAGTTCAACATTTTTTCCCCATTACAAAAAAGCGTACAACGCCGTTAAAGAAGTTTTCACTTTAATAAAATATTGTTTTTTTTTATTTTCGATCCCTGGATTAGGCAAGCGATTTTTCAAAAATCTTTGAATGCAGTTAAAATAATTTTTAAAATCAAAATTAAGTCTTCTTTCAGTAAAATGTCCTTACTTCAATATTTAAGGTAAGTACCTACTTTCCCTTCGTGTGGCAAAGTTTTGGGACAACCCGTATATTCATCAGTGGTTCAAACGAGAGACATAAATGTACGGTGATTGCAAATAAAACAAACGATGCAGAAATAGGTTCACACACACACACACACACACAAATGAGGTTTTATTATGGAGGATTTATGTTGTTTTTTCTTGAAATTAGGGTATTTATTTATTTCGATAGCCTCGCGGAGCATTCTAGGAATAAATCTACGTTCCCTAGCAAGGATTTGGGGTTTGTCAAATCTAATATAATGGTTGGGCCCCTCAAAGGCGTGTTCACTCACTGCAGACTTGTTATCGCGCCTATGTTTCATGTCAGCTATATGCTCTTTGACGCGGGTCCCTATGCTTCTCTTTGTTTGCCCGATATAGGAGAGCCCACAGTCACAATCTAGTTTGTAGACGCCTGCGGCTTGAAGGGGGATATTACACTTGACAGGTCGTAAGAATTGGTTGATCTTCTTCGGCGGCTTGAAGTAAGTTTTGATTGACGCTCGCTTCAGAATGTTTCCAATCTTGTCAGTGACACCCTTCACGGACGGCAGGTTGACGCTCTACTGTGGCTGGTTTGGCGCGTTTTCTGTGATGAAGGCGTGGTACTTGCAAATTGTTGTTACGCAGTACTTGTTTGACATGCTGAAGCTCAGCAGTCAGGTGTTGTTTATCACAGATGCCACGGGCTCTCTGAAACAAAGATTTCCCTACGGTAGCTAACTGTATAGGATGATGGTGAGAGTCACCATTAAGGTATCTGTCTGTATGGGTTGCTTTACGATACACTGTATGGCTCAAGGTTTGGTTTGGATTCCTGATAATGAGAATGTCTAGGAAAGCTAGTTTATTATCTACTTCTAACTCCATAGTAAATTGTATGTTGGGGTTTATGGAGTTAAGATGGTTGAGAAATGCAGGGACACTGTCTCTAGGTAGTATTGTGAAAGTGTCATCTACGTACCGTTTGTAGAACCGGGGAGTCACAGGTGCTGTGGCTAGTGCTTTCTCCTCAAAATCCTCCATGAAAATGTCAGCAACAATGGGGGATACAGGAGAGCCCATTGCTACGCCATCCACTTGCACGTAGAACTCCTCGTTCCATAACAGATAGCCAGATGTTAGGCATAATTCTAGTAGTTCTGCATATTCAATTGGCATGTTGTTATCAACTAGCTTTTTCCTGATGATATCAATACAGTCCTGTACTGGTAAGCATGTGAATAAGGACTGAACATCAAAACTAACCATAGTTTCATCTTCTTCTTTTATACAATCTTCTTCTTCTTATTTTTGTTTTGGCAATGTACTTTCCTCTTGGAAGTAATTTTTGTCAGCGTCAAGTGTTGAATAGTTCAGTGGTAGATTGTTTCAGTTTACATTAGAATGTGGGTGCATCGCATTCCAATGCTGCTTGGAACATTTGGCACCAAGTGTATCAAGACAGTTTACTCGGTAAGTTCTGCCGAGGTAGCCACCACTACACTAAAAGTCTCAGCTTCACACAACCAAGATCGCGCCTATTTCAATTATCCCACATATTGTTCAGTTGCGTAGACATTTGTACCACAAAACTGCACCAATTTTAAGACACAATATCCACTATGAATGAATCAAATTTGCGAATAATTAAAATAGTCACCAAACCGAACCCGACAAAATGGCGCCCTATACAATCTTAAATAATATACTAGAAAAAATCGCACCAGATCAATTCTCGGACGGGAATCGAACCCGCGACCTTTGGAAGTCCGGTCCAATGATCTTACCGCTGAGCTACCGAGTGACTCAGGGAATTGATCTGATGCGAGTCGTATTTTATCTAGTTTATTATTTAGTAGTATGAAACAATCTTGCTCAGGCAACTCAGGAAATATATTTCATAAAAAAAAACTAGGCACATCTAGCTCTTTGTAAACGATTCTTGCGCCTAATCAGAGTACATTAGTTCTTTGACTGACACAAAGCTTTCTTACCAAGTACTCTTCAAGAATAATTATTTCTAGGAGCAATATTAATTAAATTCGCATAACTTAGGAAATGAAACTCCTTTTCAGTACTTTTTTACACGACTGCCCAAAGCAAAAAGAGTGTATATGTGTTCAGGGTTCATGTATGTGGGTACCTATGTGAGTTTATTTATTTCACCATAACTTCTAAATGCCTGAACTGATTTGGTTAAATGGGGTATCGTTAGAGTCCTTGCAGCATCCCGAGTGACATTGGCTATATTTTTTTAGAAATAATCAATATGGCGACTGTACGACGCCATTTTCAAATGTGAAAAAAAGAAATCTTCTATTATTACAATATGGGCATCAAATGAAAGGCCTTGATGAGCACATTCCAAAACTATATAATATGTCACTAAAATGTGAAATAAAAATAAATAAGTTAAAAAAATATTAAAAACACGACTGCCCTGCCAAAAATTAACTAAAAAGTTAAACAACAAGTGTCATTCCAGTCAGGGGACCTCTTTCATCAAAAATTGTTCCATAATAAGGTCCCCCGACTACAATGACACTTGTTGTTTAACTTTTTAGTTCGTTTTTGGGAGGGCAGTCGTGTTTTTTCCTAACAAACACATAAGAACTGCATTCTCTTTGGAATACTACAAGATTACTCTTACATACTTTTTAGCAAATACGACAATTCGCTTTGAGAAATAAGCTTTAAAATTAAATTCGACGTATCTGTGAGCGCGTTCGCGTTATGAGCTCTGCGAGTAAACATTTCATAAGAATACGTGGAATTGCGTTATGCCAGGGAACACCGTTCATATTGTGTCATATTGTCTTGGAACGCACTAACAAAATTCCAGAGGAGTATTATATTAAGTTGAGAATGTCGGGTTTGATTTGTGATTCATCATTGTATCTTGGTTATTTGTGAGAAGTCATTTTCTCTTTATTGTTTGCGAGCAGCCCAGCTTTATATTAAACGCTTTATTAAAAGTTATCATAAAGCAGTTGTTAATTATCATTCTTTCTTTATTGGTCCCGTGTCAATTCTTCTTTATTAAGACTGCTTCTAAAGCACTCAATGCTGAACAGCTGGCATATTTCAATAATTTAAATCTTAGTCAAATTCATTGAATTTGTAAATACATTATTTATCTTTACTTATTTTTCTGTAAAATAAACTAATCACTTTTTTTAATTGTTATAAATTGCATAAATATTTTTGAAGTGAAAACTTCTTGAGCGGCGTTGTATGTTTTTTGTATGGGGAAAAAATGCTAAACTCGCGTCAGTAAGAATCACGTGGCTGATCGAAAATGCGTAAGACGGATGTGACGGATGGAGAGTAGACAGCTGGCGGCGGAAGTACCCCCTCTCTTTCTACGGGGCGCGTTGAAAATGGCGGCGCGTCATTTTAAGACGTAAACACTAGTGCCACCAGCAACGCGCTAATTTTGAAAATGGAACTAATAGCAGCGATCTGAAATTATAGACTTATTTATACTCTGTGACTATATGTTTAAATCGTAGAATGTGTGCATGTAGAAACTAAAAAGGCCACTGGCGCGAAATCTTTAGAATGTTTCTCTATTTACAAACTGATTGAATTGTGTGTATAGTAATAGGAAAGAAATAATTATAATCCTTTGCCGCTAATTTCAAAATATCAAAAATGCACAACGTAAATATTCAAGTTTTCACTTCTGCCGGCACTCTCGGAGTGCCAACCGATTTTTTTATTATAACCAAGTCCCATTGCAGCCCGCATTTGATACACGTCATACGGGACATATTTCGTACGTGATACGCATGACAGTTGCTGTAAAATGTATGAAAGTAAAAAATGAAATGCACGTGTATTTGACGAAAACATGAAAAATAAATACTTAAAAAGCACATAAGTACTGTCAGAAATGTAACTAGCTAACAAAGCAACCGACCTTACAGAAGATTGCACAATTTTCGTCACGAGAATATTGCATTTTAAATTTTCAGTTGGTACCTATTACCTTCTTTCCTTCAACATTACATCTATAAAATCGGTTTCAGACGTTTGATAGGTTGGTTGAATAAACCCGTGTGGTGCCACCACACTGCTGCCAAGCAGTGAATACCTAGTAGGTACGCACTGCTTACTACCTACCTGTATACCTAACCTACTTACTTAAAATGGTTTTTAGTTTTTCTGTCAGTGCTAAATCAAATTATAGCAAACCAGCGGCCGGCCGCCACTTCATCTTTTACAGTAATTTTCTTTCTTTCAGGAACTGTGATTTTTGAGCAGTTAAGACGTAAAAGCGTAACAAACAAATATATAAGTTAGGTTAGGATATTATAGCAAGGATGGTCGCTTTGTCACAATGAGTGCTATGAGCTTAAAGATCCGTTGCTGCTGCTATCCGATAAAAATGACGGCGGAAACTATTTTGTTGAAATGCTTTTACGCTGGGCAAATAATACTGTTGACTCAAAGTTGTCATCGTGTAAAAAGAAACTACTATTTTAAGAAATATTTACCAGTGAAATAAATTTCATAGAAAATACTTTCCTCATTACTTATCAGAGATATAAATCAACGTCGAAAAACGAAGCAAGTTATGTAAAAACACTGTGTGGTGTTTTGTCTCTCCCTTCCTTTTTATTTAAACCAAGTCTAAGTAGTTTGACTGAGCGTCAGAATCAGAGGTATGTAAAAATAGAGATTTGTCCCCTTGAAGTTATATGAATGTCATAGGTAACAGAATCGTACGTGTTTGGGCGGTCCGCGGGGAGATAACTCGGACGTGTGGAGGTTGGCGATTGTAGCGCCCAGTGTTTACAAAAGGTACACAAATAAAGCGCTGCGTGGGATATTACCATTAGAGGCATTGATCAACAATACCACGCTTCACGACCTAAAACAGAACTCAAATATGGCACCCCCGAGTGGAGGGCCTACTCATATGGCCATACTACTAAAATTAACGCTAGTAGAATAGAATTATTACTACAATGCATGGTATGGGATGACCTAAACTAACGTCCTAGCTTAATATTATGTTAATATACAGTGTCATTCTATTCTACTATACTAGCGTTAATTTTAGTAGAATGGCCATTTGAGTAGGGGGCGTACATAGACATAGAAAATTTTTCGCTACGCTCAAGTAGACGGACTATGGTGCGAGTGAGAAACCGATTCTTACGGCTTATGCGATGTGTCAGAAAGAGTTAAAAGAAAATGACAGCAGAACCTAGTTTGACTTCATTTATCATCTTTTATCATCTTGGGGAAAAGCGTCCGTTCGATTATTATGTGATTTTGATCGCGATCGGGTCGATTTGGCTCTTATAATACTCCGGGCAAGGAAAAATACTTTGTTCGAAAAAATCACAATAAATCCTACAGAGGTGATTTTTGGAAACATGATTAAAATAAGTTTGTCAATGATAAATTTCAAGTTTTCCCCAAAATATCTGGGGTGCTTTTTTTACAACGGTGGTTTAAATATTGTTTTTGTCTTAAAACATCGAGAATAAATCGTACACAAAGGGAATTTCCTTTATGAATTTCTTAAAACCATTAGAAATGAAACCTCAAAAATCACCACTTACATTTCAGAGGAATTTGCAAAAAAGGCTAATAAATAAGAAAAAATCATAACTCAGAAACAAATATTACAAAATCAGTGATTTTGCAGTATAAAGTTTCTTATAATTAACTATACTAAAAACAAAATTTTCACTCAGGTGACTAATATAGTTTTTTTTTAAATGCGTTTTATTCATTTTTAAATATGAAGCATAAATTCTACAGTCGTAAAAGTTCAATAATATATAGTGTAATAATTAATAACATCTTAAAATTAAGTAATCCCTCAATTCTAAGTAGAGGATTTCTCGAAATTTACGAAAATATCAGCAAGCCGGAGCGTAATATAGCACGAGCGTAATATAGCGTGAGCGAGCACGAATGGCAGGCACTCTGTACCTACGAGCGACGATGACGCGACGGCGCGCGGCGTGTCATGAGTCTCCGGGCAATGAAAAATACTTTGTTCGAGAAAATCACATTATATCCTACAGAGGTGATTTTTGAAAACTTGATTAAAATAAACTTGTCAATGATAAATTTCAAGTTTTCCCCAAAATATCTAGGTTGTTTTTTTTACAAAGGCGGTTTAAAGACTGTTTTTATTTTATAACATCGAGATTAAATCGTACATGAAGGGAATTTTCTTAATGAATTTCTTAAAACCATTAGAAACTAAACCTTACAAAATCACCACTTACATTTCAGAGGATTTTTTCATAAAGGCCAATAAAAAATAAAAAATCCTAACTCAGAAACAAATATTATAAAATAAGTGATTTTGTAGCATAAGATTCCCTATAATTACTACACTAATAGCAAAAGTTTTCACTCAAGTGACTATTATAGTTTTTTTTATTGCGTTTTATTAATTTTTATATAGAAAGCATTAATTCTACAGTCGTAAAAGTTAAATATTAAATAAGTATTTACTTTTAAAAATTAAGTAATCCCCCAATTATTCCCAAAGGATTTCTAGAAATGTACGAAAATAAATATCAACGCGGTAGTGCACGGAAGGACGGACGCGCGTAAGGTAGGTAATCGGCGCGCGGCGGTGGGTGGCGCACAGTGACGCAAGCCGGTACAAAAGGTTACGAATATTACGCTTATTTCGGTAACTTTTCAACATTTGTATAAGTGATCAAAAAATTGTTTCAATGATCTATCGGAACAAAATCAGGGTTACTCAAAGTGGCACCATTTTCGCGACAAGATATAATTACCTATAGTAAATAAACAAAAAAAAAAGGTTTATTTACGTTGAGTTTGGTCAACGAAAGATGAGACTCGATTGGAAATGGAACTAATTTTGCGCCTTATTTTAAGGTCAATTTCCGATGACTTAACCTCTAAACGTTAATTAAACAGGAAAAGTGGCGCCACCATTTCAATCTCATCTTTCGTTGACGTAATCTATAGGAAAAAAAACGAATTTTCGAAATTATTTTTAGATGAAAAAACCCATCAAGTGCAACACGGACTTCTCGGACTCGACGCGAGTACTGAGTAGGGTGACTTGCCCAATACCTGGCCCCTATTTTACATACAGGACAATTGTAAATTACAATGACAATTTTATGTTCGTTGTGGTATCTGTGCGTTATGTAGTTTGGTCAGTATATTTTCTAAATTCAAATTAGCTGACGCCATGGACAGCAAATTGTCATTGTCACTTACAATTGTCACGTCTGTGAAATAGGGACCTGGCCTTTTAAGGAAGTAATTGACCATGACAACGAAGTGATCCTAAGATAAGAGTAGGTATCTGTTTTTCCTTTTGAGGTACCCTAAAAACAAGTAATTGAGGTAAGCCGTTGTTAGGGCAGTAGGGGTAAGGGTAAGACAAGGTACCTAACAAAGTTTAAAAACCTTTTATTGAAATTACCTCACATTAGTTTTGTAATTTAAGATAAACTAGTGGCTAAGTGAGCTGTAGTGTAGACCTTGCATTGAAAAGTAAATTGTTAAAAAAATATAGATCTCGCCCTCTCACCACGAGGTTTTCAAGCATATAGTGGGGTTCATGCTGTTTGGTGTATTAAGTATTTGGTATATTCGCAGCTAGATGGCGCTTCTAATTTTTTATTTTCGAAATGTGTGAATTATTTATTTTTTTAGGTTCAGTTTTTCGAACTGTATCCAATATTTCAAAAAACTGGCCTGACAAAAAAGCCTATATAATTTTCAAACCTGCTCACAAAATTTCACGAGAATCGGTTGAGAAATGAGATCTGTAGACTCCTCTACAGATCTCATTTCTCAACCGACCGTGCCGAAAAACAGGGCAGAAATACAATTTTTTTTTTTACATATCTCGGCCATTTTTAAGAAATCAAAAACTAGCTTGACGATAAAATTATATATATATTTTAAATCTGGTTACAAAATTTCATGAGAATCGGTTGAGAAATGCGACTTGTAGAGGAGACGTTCGAGAAAATCCTTAGGGAACCTTTAACCAGGATGAAAGTATTCTATGTTTTAACGTCCTGCTTCGCTACGCAGTAGGCTTGGTGTAGACGAACCTCGCAAGGCAGGGCGTTTGCCGCTTGCGTTGTGGCAGGCCTCGCGCTCGACATCGCACTCACGCTCACCCGAGGCCTGCCATGCGCGAGGTACGTTCACACCAAGCGCGCTGCCTAGCGAGGCAGGACGTTAAAACATAGAATACTTTTATCCTGGTTAAAGGTTCCCGAAGGATTTTCTCGAATGTCCTTGCGAACGAAGTCGCGGGCGGAAGCTAGTAGAAAATCAAAAAAAATCCAAAAACTTCAAAAATGTTTATTTTGTTTACAAAACATTGGTTTTCAAAACAGCAGGTTGGGACTGCCTATTGAGTATTACAATACTTGTGACAGACAGCCCCGTTCCATCGTAACACTTACATACTATGTATGAATATGAACAACTAATTAGTTAAGTTATATAAATATAATCAAAATTATTTTTTAAATTATATATGTTAGTGTGTGTGTTTAAAAATAATATAATAGAAAGCGGGCTTTGATTTTACTGCATGCATGTGCATTTTGTTTCTGAGAAATTACAATAGACCCAAAACTCCACATGTTTTTGTTTACTTTTAGCCATTGACCATTATTCTGTGCCAGATGTGGATACACCAGCTGGTCGGTTTTTCTAACAGTATAATTCCCGAAGATATTATTACAACAAAAATTCATCGTAAATTTTAAAGTTTAACTTTTGATTCAGTGAACCAATTGCGATGAAATAAAGATTTCATTATTTTGCAAGATACACCATATATTTGTATGTAAACATTATTTAGTATTAAGTTAGCGTTTTTTACATTTTTAGCGCACCAACATACAGACAAACAGACAAAATTCGAAAAATGTTATAAATGGGTTCTACTGGTAATTATTAAACACTCCAATCACTTTTTTTCAAAATATTTCCTTTGTACAGACTCGACTTTTCTACAGATTTATTATATGTAAAGATTAAGAATTGTAAAAATGGCAGTAAGCAGTCATATGGTTTGCACTCAGTAACGATCTGACCAGTGACCTACGTTGTTGTGCCACGCATTGTACCATTTTGGTGTCAAATTCTAGTTACGAGCAAGTTCTGGGAAATAAATTTTTAAATACTTTTACTATTTAAATACTTACTGATTTCTCAATCCATTGGCATTTATGTGATAAAACCTAAACCAAAGAATGATTTGAAGTGATATTTTTTCATATATTTTTATTAGTTAATTAATAAAAGCTTGTTCAAAATCAGGATTTAAAAAACCGGCCAAGTGCGAGTCGGACTCGCGCACGAAGGTTTCCGTACCAGAAAACATCAAAAACACGTTTGTTGTATAGGAGCCCCCCTTAAATATTTATTTTATTCTGTTTTCAGTATTTGTTGTTAAAGCGGCAACAGAAATACATCATTTGTGAACATTTCAATTGTCTACCTGTTGTTGTTATTAATATCGAGCAGAAAACGGCAAGAAACTCACGTTTGTTGTATGGGAGCCCCCCTCAAATATTTATTTTATTCTGTTTTTAGTATTTATTGTTATAGCGGCAACAGAAATACATCATCTGTGAAAATTTCAATTGTCTAGCTATCACGGTTCATGAGATACAGCCTGATGACAGACAGACAGACAGACAGACGGACAGCGGAGTCTTAGTAATAAGGTCCCGTTTTTAACCTTTGGGTACGGAACCCTAAAAACTAGTCAAAAATCTAAATTCGGCCGTTTTTGAAAGGGTGGCTGAAAATAGAATAAATATGATCTTATATTCGGACAACGGTCAAACTTAATAAAAGTCTTATATAATTATTTTTATGATTAATAATAATAATTATTAAAATTATTGAAAATACAAATATTAATACTAATAATATAAAATGATTTAAATTTAACTCAGATCTCATATAGGGTAGGTGCACCAGTGAATGAACCCTTAAGACGATTTGAAACTTTAAAAATTACGAATACCTATTTCTGGATGACTTTGCTATAATAATGGCACTACATACTATTCAGAATTTATTAATGTTCAATATAATATCATCAGTATTTCTGAAATGCTTATAGTTATTTAGATAATCCGAATTTTACACAAAAGTACCCCATCCAAATCACCAGTGAATGAACGGCAAAATCCAGTTAACGAATGTTTGAAATCCGATAAATGAACTACTAGTTTCATAAGGTGGATGTAAACAGAAATCGTTAATTTATGTCTGTACACGATATTTTATAGCATAACAAACTGGTAAAACATATAAAATTTCAAAAGAAACCTAAATTCTAAATGGCGCACGATACCCAACCCACTGGCATATGCCTCTCTTGAGGCTTGCCTATTTTCCTTTCTGGAATCCTCCGGATGCTCCTGGGGCTCTGTATGACCTGTATCCTCACTTCATGTCTCTGTTTCATGAGTTGAAGAGTCAGGTCGAAGAGTTTATTTAACTTAGGACAGCCAATATTAAAAAAAATTAGACCTAAGTATTTTCCACCATATTGCTTTATAGTTCACATCAGCTATGTTATTCTAATTGTTTTAGAAGTGGTCTAAAATTAAAAACAAAAAAATAATTAATGTAACAATTAAGAAATGTACCTATAGTTCATTTACTAGTTTTTTAATAATCAGCAAATGAACTAGGCATGTACTATAGAAGAATCTTAAAATTTTAAAAACTAATGAATGCAAACCCTAGTTCGAAGACTGGTCCAAAGATTGACAATGATTTACTATAGCTATCCCCTAAATATGAACAAACTCCTTTAAAAGTAAGACACAAAATAAGCCTAAACCAAAAAATACGTTAGATCCTATGAATGAACACCTGGTTCATTAACTAATTATTTCTCAATTTTTAATCCAGTACTCGAACACCCCTATATTTTGTTTAAAATAATGAAATTCTTTACAATCTGCTTTCTATTAGACGAAATAATCATTATTACATCTAAGAAACTAATTTTCTTTGTAGAATGAATCATATATCAACTTAAAAATTATTATCAAAATATGTTGTCGCACCATAGTTCTTAGTATTGGTCCATAGAAACAAGAACACTACACAACGTGTCTACTTTGAGCAATCGCCATTTAGAAAGTACGGAACATACATAGTCGTCTGTGCAGCCAGTTAAGGTAATAAAGTATAATTTTCATTAAAAAAATTCTGTTGCGTGTAGAAAACAAAAGATTTCTTATTTTATAGAAAAATAACACATTTGTTCCTTCACTGGGGGGGTGTTCATTCACTGGTGCACCTACCCTACTTATCTTTTTCTATAATAGATTACTGCAAAAGAAATTTATAAAACAAATATTATAAATATTGCTGACATCCAATCTTATAAAATTTTTATTACAATACTTATTAATGAAAAAACTTTCCACTCCAAAAAAGAACTTAATTATTTATAATAAAATAAAAAATATCCTTAATAAAATAAAAATAAAACAAAAATAAAAACTTTTGAATAACTTAAAATTAATTTAATTTAGATATTTGATACCACAAATCAACATTTGAATTTATTTTTAAAATTATAATATTTAATGGTAATCAATGTAATATTAATAATAAATATTCACGAAAAACTTCTGAATAAAATCTATAAATTCCTAAATAACTATTATTAATATATTAACTGATAAAAATAGAACTACCTAGCATTAAAAATATTAGTGTGAACGTGACTGTATTCATTATGTTTATTAATTTTTGATAAATAATATTTTTGATAAACATTCATAATTTTGATATGATTGTTGTTATACTCATATAAAGAACAATATATAGCCAACAATATTTTTGTTGATTTTGAATAAGCCTAAAATTATTAATGTTGATAAATATACAATAAATGCATTCAAGTATTAGACTTGATATAATTTTTTATTTAAGCTTATTTTTCGTAGATTTTTGTTATGCCTAATATGATTAATGTTGATCGGAATAATAATTATGTTAATTATTTTATTTGAATGTCAATAAAAACAATTGAATTTCCTAATTAACATGCTTATTTCACCTTAGCTGAATTTAGGGAAAAATGGGTCGAATGAAGGGCATACGCGTCAGAATTTAGGAAAATTGGGTCACTCGTCATATATTATTTTTTGTTAATTTTACTATTATTGTTTCCTTGATTTTCTTACAATTATTATAAAGAACAATCATGTAGCAATCGTAAATAACAAAAATTACAATGCTGTAGTTCAATTTTAATATAAATATTTAGATTTAATCTCTAAAATTGCTGACGTGGCCGAATTTAGGGCATTTCACCCTAGGAATGGAAGAGAGCACCAAACAGGCGAACCGACCCCAGTCGGTGAGGGAGCGGGTGTAAATGAGACAACTACATACACGTCCGTTGGTGCGTAATGAGGCCCCGGTTAATCACTACGGTTTCGAGAATACCTGTGGCCCTACCATGAGTTGATGCAAACTGTTTACGTTACAGTAAACTGTCGGATATACTGCTCACAGTCAATACGAGTGAAAGAGAGAAAACGATAGTTTACTGTAACGTAAACAGTTTGCAACAACTCAAACTTGTACCGGTCTGCGCGAGCTCATACTAGTGATACTCGATCGTCGTATTTATGCCGCTGTTTCTTAGCGGACCTTAACTTATCTACTAACCCGAACTTCTCGCAACTCGATGCGAACAGTTGCAACCAATTTAGTGTGAAAAACGATCAAGTGGTAGGAGTGGCAGACAATAAAACTTAAGAAACCCGCCAAGCGATAAAACTATTATGTATTGGGGACGAGAAATGATATTTTCGATCTGTCACTTGACTCCGTCCGATTGATGCGCAATTCAACTACAGCTATTAATGGCTAAAACTTCGTATGCTACTCATAAAAGCTGGTGATTTTTTTTATGAGGGTTTATTGCAAGGGTAGAAACGAAGACGAGATAAAATATTTGGTGTAGGATTTTTTGTTGGCTAAAATAAATGGCAAAAATCACGTAAAAACATAAAAATCACTAGATATATTAAAGTCACTGGAGTGAAAACTTAAAGATGCTCCTGGATTAAGCTTAAAAACATATTATAAAAAAATCACCTTGTGTACGATTTATTAAGATACATTACTATACTTTCTCCAAAAATATGATTGTAACGCACCCTATCTCCTTAACCTTAAACATAAAATCAGTGATTATTTTTTAATTAAATATTAAGTATGTAAATAAGCAAACGCATCATAAATCTCCACTGTAGAATTTTATGAACATTACTTTCCAGAAGTTAGGTATTTTTTACCTATATCTCATAACGCTTATGGTGGAGAGGAAAAGCAGCCATAGTACGATGTTATAATAACCCTAATCCTTATTTAGAAAAACGAAAATGAACTGTAGGATTTAATGTGATCAAAATTTTATTTTGCCTGGACTATAACTACATAAATCTATAATGGTGTCGTGTTCTGTGTTAAATTGTAATGTTATTTACAACAAAAACCCAAATAAACACTCATTTCACAGGTAAATAAGATTGTACAAGTACCTTTTTCATATTTCATATTTTAGTTGAATATATTCCCAAACACACTAAGTAATACACTAATATCATGCTATTAATCGCCTATTTTCTAAATAAAGGCTGATTTGTAAACATTATGTGTTAGATAAAAAGATATTATGTCCGTGAACTTGACAAAATAAGGCGTAGAGATTGATCAAAAATTATTGATATCGATACTCATGTCGATGATTTCCAATATAACTTTGTTTGTCTTTGTGAACACTGATAGTTTTATCTAAAGCTGCTTTTAACCGACAGTTTTCAAATGGTAAATTATACCTACTTAAGTACTAATTTAACAATATTTCCAGGTTTCCTGTAAATCCAGTGATTAAGTTACTGGATAAATGTCATAAATAGAATAGACTGGGAGCCCTTAAAGGAGACTTTAAGATTTTTTTTAAATAAAATTGTTCAAAATTTTGTTTGTGTTTTACTTATTAGAGCAATAATACATTAAGGTTATCGACAACCTAAAATGGACTTCAGGGCATCTCTAGAATTCACGCACACGTTTACAATTTTCACACACTGGCTCATGTCACTTTTGGTGTTGCAGCCAAGCGAACTCTGTTCGTCTAAGTAAATGAAAAAAATAACGACGAAGTCGAATTTGATAATTTCAATTATCTGCTATTTTGACACAGTTTTGTTAGTGTTAAATAATACCCCAGTTTGAAGTGAGGTCTTATTTTCTATACCGTTTTTGATACTCTGACCGTCTGACAGGACATATTTATCAAAGATTAACAGTAATAATTAAAAATGTCGTTTGTTTTTAATGGCCCCATAAAAAAGGCAGTAAAATAATAAAAACTTAACGCGAAACTAAAGACTGTAATAAGCAAGCCGTGTAACAGATTTTATTTCAAACGAATAAGTCTCTAATTTTCATGAATTGTTACTAGTTCATTTTCTTCACTTCAAATCATTCGAAATAAAAACCCCAATTAAATACAAGGTTGTTTCTAAAGTCGCTTGTAAAATATAATTAAAGTTTGTGTTAACCGTTAATTACGAAATACAAATCCTTTTGTAATCGAATATTTCAAGCGACAACAACTTTTGCTTTTAATATACAGGTAAAATGTAAATTGTACACAACCTTAACAGCCGGCCCTTTTTTAATTGATGAAATATTTTAAAAGGGTCCCTCGACGCTGGAACACTAAAAGAATCTTTATATCACAAGGTTTAATTTGGAAAATATAATTTTCGTAATGAATGCTAATAAGTGCTTTTTGCACAATGTTAATGTTAATACGGTGTGCTCCAACGATTTACGAGTGGATCGGGTCAAAAGACTCTGCTTTTACGATTAAATAAATTTGTTTGCCCAGTAATTAAAAATGTACTAACTTAATATTGATTTTTAATTATTTGGTATGTTTCAGAAGTGTGGCGTTCGCCAGAGTATAAGTAGCACAAACCCTTCGCATTTATGGCTGTCGTAAAAGGCAACTACTTAATGACTAGAGGAAGTACATGAAACATCTCCGTGGACCAAAATGGGCAGTAGTAGTGTTTCCTATGAAAACGGCCTAACACTGCGATTTCTACTCTAACCCGCCTGCCAAGCATAGATGATGTCAAAGTTCTGCATTGGACATAAGCTCATAGGCCTGGTTTACATTAGTCAAGTAGATGACCGAGTCGAGTAGCGAGTAGAAATACATTGCTTGGCATGTTCGTCGATTTTAAAAGAACGTCAAACACACCACGTAATGAACTTCTACTCTCCTAAAGCACTCTACTAAAGACTAAGATAATGTAAACCAGCCTTTATAGTAATTAAGATGAATTATTTTGAACTTTTTTTTTTGGAAATATACATTACTTACACATGCTCGAAACACTTTAAGCTGCGCGCCCACGGCCAACCTTTGTTGGCCGAATATCGAATCTGACTTTCACATTGTATTTGTTAGCGACTTTAAATGAGAGGGTTCTTTGTTTGCCTGTGTTTATGTTTTTTTTGTCTGTATGAGCGTTACAAGATGTTTCATTTAGCACTGACAGAAAATCGGTAAACAATTTTATTGGTGGTCGTGAGCGCACTTCCTCAGTTGAACATAACTTACTCACCTACCAGAAAGTACACAAAATAAAAAATACAAATATGTTCAACCCTTAGAGCAAGGCGGCTTCCGGACGGAAGCGACGTTGCTCTAAGGTTCAACCTTTTATCGAAATAAGGAAAATTACTTCCCACAGAAGTAAGTACACACTATTAACTCAAGATATGTTTATTCTATTTAACTAAAAATAACCATCGAAAGACTGCACTTAAAATAGTTGTAGTGAGGATTAGTAGGAATTTATTTGATACAATTTTTTAGTCCAACTTCGAAATGAAATTCAAGTAAAATATTTTCCTCAAAAATGTATCTACACCACACAAAAGGTAATTCTTAAGAGCTTCCTCAAGGAATTGCAATTAATACCTCCCTAGAAGGCATGAACTTTTATCACTAAACCCAAGACATCAATCCCGTTTTTCAATTACTTTCAGGCGACAGTGACTGAGCGTTTGCTTATACAGTAAGGACCAAGCAAATAAGATAAAATTAAGTAAAAAGTAATCTTAATTTTACAAGTTAAAAGATTACGCCCACGTTCCCCAGTTTCGCGTGCATGAATATTTTTATGAGAAAGATTTACATTTTATGAATTATGAATTGAAACATAGGAGGTGTTGTATTCATCTGTTTTCAAAGGATTTTTAGGTGAAATAAGCTTCTGTTAATTTTTTTTTGTACAAGTTTTTATTGCCGACTGCACTTTTGTCCACCATATTGAATTTATAGTGACGTCATTTTATTTTTCGAGTTATTCTCAGCAAGCCTTTTCATTTTATATCCATACTGTAGGAGTGCATTAAAAATAACTTGTAACGCTATTTTGAGTGCTCCACCATATTTGATTTAGAATGACTTCACACAGCTAACCATGTATTGTCATCCAAATTAAACTTGTAGATATACAAAATGTCAGTTCAATCGGTTGAAGATAATTAATATCTGGTTCAAAATTGAGTTGCAATATTCCACCCGAACGAACATAGTTACATACATACATTGCAAGTTAAATAAAAGCTTGAAAAAATGCAATGTAACTACGAAGTGCTACGTATTTCGGTATTGAACGAAAGTCCGACTCTGAAATCAACTGTGTTGATTGCCAATTTGGAAATGAAACATTGATTGGATGCACTGCTATAACAATCAGGCACGGTGCGGGCCTGACTAACAGCTAGAAATCTAACACCGAACTTTCCCAAGAGATATGGGAATGGAATTGGTTTTCTAAACGTATGGTAATCTTGCTGCAGTGAAGCTAACTAGTATTCTAAAGATGATGAAGACGAATCCAACTTTCAAATAAGAGAATATAAAGATGCTATATAGAAATAGAATGATTAAAGATTTATCTTAAATATCGGGGTTAATCCATAAGAGATGAAATTGAGTGATTATCGCTATAGCAATAGATGATTGATTGGGTTAGAGCCTTGCGTGAGTTCACCTAAGCTTTATTTAATACAAGTTTCAAATATAATTTAGGTATAACCGAAAATAATCTTATTCAGGTAGCTTATTAAGTGAAAAAGGGAAAAATTGTAACTTATCTATCTTGGACTAAAATTATTCTTTTGTAAGAAAGTGACTAGATGGGCGACTAATTTTTCAAATGATTGACGAGTTTAAAAAGTCGACAAAAGTCGTTAGTTGTTTTAAAATACACGGTAAATTTTTAAGTATATCTAAAAATGTAATGAGTGTAGCTCTTCCCTATTCTAATCGAGTATGTACTGTTAAATGTTTAAATATTCAATCATTGGTCCAGATATTGATGTTTGTTTATGTCCCAAAATGTTACTGATTTCTGGATTTAGAGCCCATTCATAGAATTACACTCGCGTAATCAAAAGGGACAATCTTATTTACCTACCTAATCATGAAATCATGAAAATAATGTGTCTACGCACGCGTCTTGCTATTTTTGTGAGATTGCCGATTAATTAAGATTTTTTCCGATATTTTCAAACTATTAATTTTTAAGTGCACATTCATATTTAGAAACGTGGTCTGATATCCCCATTTTTCATTTTTAGATATACTTAAAAAATAAAGGAGTATAAGTAAAATAAAAATTATAGTCATTCCATTTCAGGTACTAGTTTATCAGAGAAAATCCAATACTTTTGGTTTTGCCTGATTGTAGTAGGTATTTCGATTTATGCAAATGAAGCCGCGTCTCGTGCGGTTTTGAGTGTTAGATCTAGTTAAATGTTTAATGGTAACCGAAGTGTCTGTATGCTCCAACCATTTTGTCTGTACAGTTTCGAGTGTCTTAATTGCACCAGCATCTGAGAGATAAATCGTTGCTCCTTTGTGAGGATTTGTGGTTTGCCGTACCATAGATTTAGTATTCGTGTTTATTAAAACTATTTAAATATATTTACCTAATGAGAAATGCTTGAGAGAACGTTCAATGTTTTTGTTTTCTCCTAGAACAACAGCAAGAAACTATCACGGATAATTTCTTTTTATTTGTACTTATTAACTTCGAACAACTTTAAAAACTCTCTAATTTAGGACAGTTAACTTACTTTTAAAATACTGTATGGCAATGACGGGTAGACACGCCTACGCATAATTTTAGTTCTGTGCTAAAAGCCTGCGATGGTAAATGGGAAAGGTTGTACTCAAAGTATAAGACTAGTTTGTGAAATCTACCATACCATACTATTAAATTATTAACGATAGGTACAGCTACCTGTTTATTATAAAAAAACTTTAACACTAAACTAAATTAGGTAATCTTGATTTTTTCCCAATGCATTTCCACCACATTGAAACGTTCCAAGGCAATTTCCCATAATCTTTTACTTCCGAACAATTCAAGACCCAAGAAAGCGTACTTTGACAATCCCATTGCTAGCACCAAATGAGGCCATTGGAACTCGATTTACGAAATCGGAATCGACAATCGAGCTATATTAAATGTAGTCGTAACAAAAAGGAATAAAGCTATATCGACGTTCTAATATTATCAAAAAAATCGGGTTGCACTCCGGAAGTGCCGGCAGAAGTGAAAACTTGAATATTAACGTTGTGCATTATTGATATTTTGAAATTAGCGGCAAAGGATTAAAATTATTTCTTTCTTCTCTTTACAGTAATAATTCTCTTATATAGTAATAACTATACAGTCACACAATTCAATCAGTTTGTAATTAGAGAAAAATTCTAAAGATTTCGCACCAGTGGCATTTTTCATTCCTAGATGCATGCATAAATGATGCGCTGCCATTTTCAACGCACCTCGTAGAAAGAGAGGGGGATACTTCCGCCGCCAGTTGTCTACTCTCCATCCGTCACATCCGTCTTACGCATTTTCGATCAGCCACGTGATTCTTACTGACGCGGGTTTTGCATTTTTCCCCCATTACAAAAAAGCGTACAACGCCGCTAAAGAAGTTTTCACTTCAAAGATACAAGATGATAAAAAGACAATGACTAATAACCCCCTTGGTACATATGTGTATAAGCATTGTCCTTACTAATATTATAAATGCGAAAGTCCGTTTGTTTGTTTGTTTGTTTATTTGTTTGTTACGCCTTCACGTCCTACTGAACCGATCATCATGAAATTTTGCATACACGTTGTCAGGGGTACAGAGAAGGACATAGGGTACCTTTCATCCCGAAAAAAGTATAGTTCCCGCGGGATAGCAACAAAAAACCTTTCCACGCAGACGAAGTCGCGGGCGGCCGCTAGTACAACTATAAAGCAATTTTGTTACTTTTACTCCGACGCAAAAATGGAATTCAAGGGTTTTAGACAAAAAAAATAAAAAATGCTAGGATATCTCCAGTTTATGAATAAGAAGGTTATGGTTTTTATTCAATTGAAATAATAAATAAATAAATGATATTGCCAAGATATATAAATTGGATGACTATGATGAATTTTGTATCAACAGGCAAAAGCTTTATTGATACTAGAATCCGAAACGATCAAATATCGAATAAACGACGATGCCATATAATTTTATTACGGTTGTACTGTACGTATTATGATAGGTATCTACTCTTATTAAGTCACATCAACATCACATTACCACATTATTTATTTACGCAAGTCCTTTTGTGCTTTTAGATAAAGGAAATATTTTCCCACAACAACAAAATTCGAAGAACTACATAACTGTAAACGTTCTATCATTATTTAGATTTTAGATAATCACGGTATTTTCAGAATACAATGTTTTGAGAGACATTAACATTTCTAAACTGTGTGTAGGCAACTAGGTATTAATCTAAATATACAGGGTCACTGGAAATATGACGTATTCCTGTTAAGGGGTTATAGATGAGGTCAAAACAAATATTTTTTGTCATATAACTTTTTCTCAAAAAATAAATAGTTTTTGAGTTAATTGAAATTAAGTATTTTTTTACCAAAAGTACGTTTTCAGACAAAAAAATTTAAAATAAAAGATAACTACTCATTCGATTCCGGATTTTTTATTATTTTGGGATAGAAAAGAATCAGAGTGTTGATAATGAATAAAAAAAATTTCATAATATACAGGTGTTTATAAAAAATTCAATCCTTAAATGCATTTTTTATTTTTATTTATTCAGATTTTTTAGAAATAGCTTGAAATATCTTAAAAAAAATCCTAGTAACTAAGCGTGCATAATATTTTAAAAACATCACCATCTACTCAGATTTCAGTTGAGGTATAAAACTTAATAATAGCTTAAATAAAAAATGAGAAATTAAGACTTAACCAAATAGCAGTCCCATTTCATGTAGCAAAAATTTCCTACTTCAAGCGCTTCGGAGGTGGCCGTATTATCCTACTTATTCCATAAATGTGAAAGTTTTCTTGTTTGGATGATTGTTAATCAATCACGCAAAATGGCTGAACGGATTTGGATGAAATTTGGCACACAGATAGTTTATAAGCCGAATTAAAACATAGGAGGATACTATTATCTTGGTTAAAGGTTCCCTAGGGATTTTCTCAAATGTAAATGCGAAAAAAGTCGCGGGCGGAAGCTAGTTTGCCATAAATGATCATGCTTACTAAAAATACTTTCGTCCGAGTGAGTTTGAAACAGGATTATTTTCCGCCGATGAGTAAAAATTTATACAGACAGCATCAAAAATAACCATGCATATCAGCCATTTTTAATGACCCGCTGCTGGGGAATAGGCCTTCCTTTCCTTTTGGGATAAAGCGGACGGGCCATAACCCACCACGTGGGCCCAATGTGGATTGGTCGGTGTTAACTCAATGTACCTTACATTGAGCCCTTGGTTCTAGCTGCATTTACAGTCGTTAACACTGACCAATCCACATTGGGCCCACATGGTGGGTATGGCTCGTCCGCTCCACATCCACAAGCCAAAAGGAAGGCCAGTTCCCCAGCAGCGGGGCATTGAAAATGACTGATATGCATGGTTATTTTTGATGCTGTCTGTATGAAATTTTGACTCATCGGCGGAAAATAATCCTGTTTCAAACTCACTCGGACGAAAGTATTTTTAGTAAGCACGATCATTTATAGCAAACTAGCTTCCGCCCGCGACTTCATTCGCATTTACATTTGAGAAAATCCCTAGGGAACCTTTAACCAAGATAATAGTATCCTCCTATGTTTTAATCCGGCTTATAAACTATCTGTGTGTCAAATTTCATCCAAATCCGTTCAGCCGTTTTGCGTGATTGATTAACAATCATCCAAACAAGAAAACTTTCACATTTATGGAATAAGTAGGATAATACGGCCACCTCCGAAACGCTTGAAGTAGGAAATTTTTGCTACATGAAATGGGACTGCTATTTAGATAAGTCTTAATTTCTCATTTTTAGGGTTCCGTACCTCAAAAGGAAAAAACGGAACCCTTATAGGATCACTTTGTTGTCCGTCTGTCTGTCTGTCCGTCCGTCTGTCTGTCAAGACCCTTTATCTCAGGAACGCGTGGAGGTATCGAATTGAAATTTAAACCATATACTAAGGTCTACGGGCCCTTGAAGCTGTAAAAAAATCAAACTTCTAAGTTAACGTAAAAAATAGATACTGCCGTTTAGGGCGCAAAAAACGCATTTTCGATACTCTCAAAGGAATCAAAATTCATAGGGTACTTCCCGTTGACCTAGAACTATGAAATTTGGCAGGTAATAGCGTCTTATACTACACTTACAGGAATAAATCTGAAAACTGTATATTTGTAATTAAATCATAATAAAATATGGTCATTAAAATACGTAATTATTAATCATCTTGGTGAAACAACGGTATGCGCGGTCATAGTTTAACTTCTAATTACTTTTGGATTAATCGCGCCACTAATTCTTTTTAAAATATCAATATTTATTATTATTAATTATTCAGATCCTTTCAAATCTTGTTATAGTTAGTTACTTTTAAAAATAATATTAAAAAGTAATAAATTTGGCTCTAAATATTTTCGCAACATGGCGGTATGTCACGCTGTATGACAGGGGTCTTCTTTTTATTTTTGTTTTGGCAATCTACTTTCTTCTTGGAAGTAATTTTTGCCAGTGTCAAGTGTTGAATAGTTCAGTGGTAGATTGTTTCAGTTTACATTAAAATGCGGGTGCATCGCATTCCAATGTTGCTTGGAGCATTTGGCACCAAGTATAATCAAGGCAGTTTACTCGGTAAGATTAGCCGAGGTAGCCACCACTACAATAAAAGTCTCGGCTTCACACAACCAAAATCTCGCCTATTTCCATTATACCACATATTGTTCAGTCAATATTTGTATGAGAATCCATTACTAACGTGTAATAATGGATTTTCATACAAAAATTGCCGGCGTCTGTCCAGTAATGTTTCTATTAAAACTCATTACACTCGTGTAATTCAGAAATGGAGCGAACTTTTCAATGAAACACATTTAATATAGGTATCAAATGTCGCCTTGATGAGCGAGCACATTCCAAATTTTTTTTTTATATACATAGCACATTCCAAAAAATTAAAAAAAAATTAAAACGAAAAAAAACTGTTTTGGTGCAATATGGGTATCAAATGAAAGGCCTTGATGAGCGCATTCCAAAAAGATAAAAAAAAACGAAAACAAAATTTTTTTCAATACCTATGGGTATCAAATGAAAGTTTTTTGAAAAGTTTTTTGGATTATGCTCATCAAGGAGCATATTCCAAAAAACTGAAAAAAAATTAAAAACGAAAGGTAAAATTTTTTTTTGCAATATGGGTATCAAATGAAAGGCCTTGATGAGCTCTTTCCAAAAAAACTGAAAAAAAATAATGAAAAACTGGAAATAAATGAAAAAAAAAACGGATTTTTTTTTCAATATGTGTATCAAATGAAAGGCCTTTATGTGCACATTCCAAAAAATTGAAAAAAAAATAAAAACGAAAAAAACTGTTTTGGCGCAATATGGGTATCAAATGAAAGGCCTTGATGAGCGCATTCCAAAAAGATAAAAAAAACGAAAACAAAATTTTTTTTCAATACCTATGGGTATTAAATGAAAGTTTTTTGAAAAGTTTTTTGGAATATGCTCATCAAGGAGCATATTCCAAAGAACTGAAAAAAAATAAAAACGAAAGGTAAAAATTTTTTTGCAATATGGGTATCAAATGAAAGGCCTTGATAGCACATTCCAAAAAACTGAAAAAAAAAAAACGAAAAAATAATATTTTTTTGCAATATGGGTATCAAATGAAAGGCCTTGAAGAGCACTTTCCAAAAAACTGAAAAAAATAATGAAAAACTGGAAACAAATGAAAAAAAAAACGGATTATTTTTTTCAATATGTGTATCAAATGAAAGGCCTTTATGTGCACATTCCACTTTCCATTTTCTTTTTTCAATTACTGTAAGTAATTTAAAATTAAAATAAAAAGCTTAAAACTTTTAAAACTAAAAAGTTAAAAGTTTAAAAGTACTACACAAGCCTTGGCCGCATCTAGGCATTGATGGACTCACGTATATTCTTCAATGCCTGTCTTGAGTGCCGCTGCAGTAATGTACTATTCCATTTCAAACCTTCGCCCGTGGTCAATTCTTTGTCGTAATCCCTGGAAGGGTTATTGTCTACGTGGCGATAAAGGATTTCAAATTGTTATCTATATATAGCAGCCTGCTGAACGGATTTTGATGGTATTTTTTTACAGTTTGGTAGCTTGGAGTCCAACTTATAATCTAAGCAATTTTTCACATAATTCCGGTAGGTAGAACCTGGGATAAAGCTTGAACTCTCCTTAGTACAGTTTTCATATAAAAAACTAATAACTACCAACCACTTTTTTTCAAAATATTTCCTTTGTACGGACACAACTTTTCTATAGCTTTATTTTATGTATAGATGTAGGTCTGTACGGAACCCTCGGTGGGCGAGCCCGACTCGCACTTGTCCGGTTTTTTTATTTAAGCTATTATTAAGTTTTATACCTCAACTGAAAGCTGAATAGATGGTGATGTTTTTAAAATATTATGCACGCTTAGTTACTAGAATTTTTTTAAAGATATTTCAAGCTATTTCAAAAAAATCTGAAAAAATAAAAATAAAAAATGCATTTAAGGATTGAATTTTTTATAAACACCTGTATCTTATGAATTTTTTTTTATTCATTATCAACACTTAGATTCTTTTCTATCCCAAAATAATAAAAAATCCGGAATCGAATGAGTAGTTATCTTTTATTTTATTTTTTTTTGTCTGAAAACATACTTTTGGTAAAAAAATACTTAATTTCAATTAACTCAAAAACTATTTATTTTTTGAGAAAAAGTTATATGACAAAAAATATTTGTTTTGACCTCATCTATAACCCCTTAACAGGAATACGTCATATTTCCAGTGACCCTGTATATAACTCAAAGGTGACTAACTGACATAGTGATCTATCGGTCTATCTATCTACGTCATAATGGGTGGTAGGGCAAAAAAATTATTTGACGATTTAAAAACGCTCATTATGTGAGCTTATTTGAATAAAGATTTTTTTCATTTCATTTCATTTCATTTCATCAATGCACAGCCCAAACCACTGGACGGATCGGGCTGAAATTTGGCATGCAGGTAGATGTTATGACGTAGGCATCCGTTAAGAAAGGATTTTGATCAATCCTACCCCCAAGGGGATAAAATAAGGGATGACAGTTTGTATGAAACTTAGTCAATTTTAAACCGATCGGGCTGAGACTTTGCAAATAGGCTGGTCGGATCCTGGTTGAAGGTTCCCTAAGGATTTTCTCTAATATCCACGCGGACGAAGTCGCGGGCGGAAGCTAGTGGTAAAATAATAATAGACGATAATTCTGTATCTGTTTAAACTTAACTACTTTTTTTAGCTCGAAAAGTTACTGAAAAACCAGTTATCTGTAAAAATGGGTAATTAAATTCGTAACTAAAAACCTACTTCAATTTTTTTTCATTCTTATGATTTTATAAAAGGGAAATATTTCAAAGCCTTTGTTTTGACGTGGGTTTATTATCTTAGATACCTTTTTAAGCATCAGAAACAAGAACAAAGAGAATTACTCACTGCTAAATACTTACACGTATTTTGTAACAAAAGACCCGAAATTTTATTATTTATTTTTTATCTTTGGAAACCTTGCTAGTGTTGGTATTTTGTTTTCAAATAGATGTTTACATGACAACAAGAGTAGTCACTGTCTTAAAGGACATATTCCATGCATCAGTGTTACAGTATGAGGCAACCTTTCGGAACGTTCTGTCCGTTTCCCAAAACACCCGTTCCCAAAACATCCGTTCCCGTTACCACCTTTTCCCGATATAAGTGTTTCCCAAAATGTACTTCTCCCAAAAGATAGGTTTGACTTGATATCCGTTTCCCAAAAAGACCTTATCCCAAAATGACCACTGCCGTCACTACTAAACTACTAAATTCGATTGCAATTCAGAGTATAATAATCATCATTAGGCGACGGCTACACGCGCTACCTACCTTTTCTCGAAGCGCTTCGTCGTTTTTTGAACCCTTGTATCTTGCGTTTGGAGTATACTAGATGTCACCGAATATATAATAGTCTTATGTGATGAGAAACGGGTCCCTTGGGAATACGGGTGTCATGAGAGACGGATCTTTCGGCATGCGGATGCTATGAGAACCGGGTGTTTTGACATACTTATGCGACGAGAAACGAGTCTTTTGGCCTACGTTTATTTTGGAACGGATGTTTTGGGAACGGGTGTTTTGGGAAACGGGCAGAACGTTCCGAAAGGAGGCAATTATCTTGACGCTTTTTTCGAAAAGTTCGCGCATATGCACTTGCGAGCGACCAATAGCGCGCGCACCTCTCTCCCGCCACCCGCGCGCTGCGGCAGGCGGTGCGGCAAGCGAATTCGGTAATTACTGCGTGGCGTGGTCGTGACGACGAGCTGTGAGGCTACCCCATCTAGATAGCGCGCAGTAATTATTGAATTCGCTTGCCGCGCCGCCCGCCGCGGCTAGCTGTGGCCGGGCCGTTACACATGCCCAAAATATACGTTCTGCGCAATCCCCACACAAATTTCAAGATGTTTGCCTCGTACTGTACAGTTACTCTCTTTTTAGCAAAATTAGCAGTCGGTTTGCGTTGCAGTATGAAGAATGTTCAACTTTTAGAAATTAGAAATAAAAACTGTAAGATTGTCTTTAACGAAATCATTTTACTGAAATTAGATAAAATACCGAACAAGTGCTAGTCGGACTCGCCCACCAAGGGTACCGTACAAATTATGTATAGACTATATTTTTTATGATTTAAATGTATAGTTTTCATAATTTAATTATATACAAATATAGATTTTCCCTGTACTTGTAGTATAAGGCAATATTACTTGCTTTCAATGTTCTAGGTCAAAAGAATCCCATGAAAATGTCGAAATACCTATGCGTTTTTACGGCATAAACGGTCGTATCATTTTTACGGTAAACTTAGAAGTTTGATTTTTTCACACCTTCAAGGGACTGTAGACCTGAGTATATGGTTTTGATTTAAACTCGATACCTCCACGCATTCCCGAGATAAAGAGTCTTGACAAACAGACAGATAGACGGACGGACAACATAGTGATACTATAAGAGTTCTGTTTTTTCCTTATGTGGTACGAAACCTTAAAAAATAATTAATTGGTTAAAATTCAACATTTAAATTTCATCCTTAATTAATAAATTAACCTTCACACTACGTACACTTCGTAGAAAGGTAAGTACAGTTGGGTGCAAGCAGAATTAGCCTACTGAATAATTAAACTAAATTTTTCAAGAAAGCGTGTTTACCATCCTTTCAAATGGCAGTTTGGATAGGCCTTTGATAAATATTTAAGTGTCTGTAGGCTGTTCTTCGGGAACCAACCACAGCGACCTTGGAGTTAATTAACTTTGTTTGAGAAAAAACCTTACTTTTTTTTAGGTTTCTTATATGTACCTATTTCAATCTCTTTGTTGAACAAATAACTTGAAGTTATTTTACTTAATTTAAATACTTACTTATGATGTTATACGAACAACGTTTTATTAATAAAGCTACAAAGTTTGACCCATGAGCAAGCTTGTCTTGTCGAATTTATTTTTTTAAGAACAATTAAAATTTAATATGATATTGATATTGACAATTTCATTTATTTTTGAGATACCTAGGTAATTATACTTTTTTTTTGTTGTTAGGTTAGGTAACTAACTACTATGATCATGTTTTTTGTCTGAGCGAGGGCGAAGTGCGAGCGAAGCGTTTCATCTTGGGCAAAAATTGCTTATAATAAATTTTGTAGGGTAAATTACCTTAAACCGCCGAAAAGTGAAATGAAATTTTCCTTAGATGATAATTACTCTATAGAGTATTTTACGCGCGTTTTTATTCTCGTTAGATGTTCATGCTAGTTCTACAGATACGACCCACACACACGCACCAACTACTTAAGGCTGGTTTACATTATCTTAGTATTTAGTAGAGTGTTTAGTAGCGTGCGAGTAGATTCGAATGCGAGTGCTTTAGTAGTTTTGGTGCCTTTCCAGTGACCGTTTACACGCTTCCAGTAGAGTGTCATTTTCGCCATACCTAATACCTATTATTTAATTCAATTACACGTCACGCGTCCACCGGCAAATGCACTCTACTAAAGACGCTACTAAAATGTCGATTTACATGCTTCCAGTGCGAGTGCGAGTAAAATATCGCGCGGGGGTCAGCGGGCGCGCAGGGGGTGCTACTGGAAAGCGAGTAGAAAGGCTACTAGAACGTTACTCTCTTTAGTCATAAGACGACCGTTTACATGTTTCCACTAAAGCACTCTCCTAAAGCACTCTACTAAAGACTAAGATAATGTAAACCAGCCTTTAGGTGCAAAGTTGATTTAGAACAGCGAACACTCAAAGTCAACTGACTGAACTCAATGAAAACATCTTAATCAGTCTCAACTCAACACCACTTCGCCGCCGAACATACAGCCATGTTTATATTAATCAAAGCAAAATAAACACGCCCGTAATATGTGAACTGTGCAAATTAAACTATTCAGCATACCTTGAAACAATACTAACGTACCTAACTACCTTATCTTTAAGGGCGTTCGTGTACTTCCTCGGTTTCGGATACGTGAAAAGATGGCCGCAAAATGTATGGCCCTAGCGTCGCGCACTTATCCGTTTTCGATTCGTATTCGAAACTAGACAGACTAGAATCTAGATACTGGTTACTGGATAGTTAACCTATAAAATCTTGACAGCAAGCCCGCCTGCTGATTATCTAAAAAGAAACTATTTAGCGACCGGTTTCATTCCACATACATTGCTACTTTTCTTTGGTATGTTTTTTTTTAATCCAATAAGAAGTAGCAATGGATCACTATCATCTATGAACTGCAACCGGTCGCTAGGTGGTTTCTAATTAGATAATCAGCCCGCCGATTTCTACTAAAATGTCCTGAATATTTTATGTCAAGTTTTAGTTGTGTTGATTCATCATCATCATATCAGCCGCACGACACCAACTGCTGGGTATAGGCGGGAGGCCTATACCCAGCAGTTGGTGTCGTTTTCCACGTCCAAGGATTTCCACGACGATCGGTCCTGCGCTTCCCAGATCCAGTGGCTTCCGGCAACCTTCTCCAGATCGTCGGTCCACCTTGTCGGGGGCTTACCCACGGAGCGTCGTCCGGTGCGCGGTCGCCATTCAAGAACCTTTCCGCCCCAACGGCCATCGACTCTTCTCGCTATGTGTCCAGCCCACTGCCACTTTAGCTGAGCAATCCTTCGAGCGATGTCGGTTACTTGTGTTGATTATTTCCTGCAAACGTTCCACGTTCAATTTGCAGTAATTAATCAACACAACTAGAACTTGATATAAAATATCAGGACATTTTTAGTAGTTGATTGTAACCAAGAAAAATAAAAAAAAACTTAATTTCTAAGGTTTCTTTTACTGTAATGTGAAGATAAAAATTTTTATTCCCTAAAATGATACGTTTTGTATTAAAAGAAGATTTTCTTTTTCCCCAATAATTAAAATTTTCCTCAAAATTGCGACAAACCTCCAGTCTGGACACCCTGATAAAAACGACTCGAAGTGAGAATTCTCGTATCAAATTCGAACTGAAACCGAGTAAGTGCGTCCATACAATTACTATGGCAGCCAAACCGGATCAGAATCGAATTCGAACCGAAATGAGTAAGTGCGTGAACGCCCTTTGTCTTCAGTTTACATAGACGAGTACTCTATATACTTAATAATATACCCACTAAAATTATTTACTAAAAGCAAACTTATTATGTGTCTATCGCTTATAGAGCTTTGCTTTTGAGCGTTATACAATTTTATCTATACCCTTGCTTGCTTTAATGCTTTAAGGGTGTAGACGCGCATCACGTTCCATTTTTAAATTTTCAATACAAATGATCAAAACAACTCTGCGCGCGCCGTAATGAGGACGAACTTTATAAATTCCTATTAAATTATTAAATAGATAAAAGTATAGGTATTTACAAAACACGCAATACAATAGACAAATACATCACATTATTCCTTTTTTTTGTTTTTTTTTTTTCTTTATTTATTTATAGAGGTTTGTTCAAACACTGAACATGTCACCCCTGTAGAATAATCATTTGAGTAACAAAAACTTAATTCCTTATTCTATTTCGTTGGCCCACATTCACCACGGCGTATAGCATTTTAGCCTCTTCCGAAAGGGGAGAGGATAAAATGCTATTGCACCAGCCAACTTCTATGGGATTTATGTTAAATCTCATCTTCAGATCCCGTCTCACGGCTTCGTTCCGGACACACTCCACAAGAATATGGTGTACATTTTCGACTATATCGCATTCAGTACAATTTGCAGAGTTGACTTTTCGCATTAAGTGGCCAATTTTGTTCAGTGGTATGTGTCCAGAACGCAACCTGAGACCCGTTATAACAATGTGCCTTCCCATATTATCCTGCTCGAACCATGGATGCCGAGGTAAATGGGGTTGGATAGTCCTATACCAAATGCCTTTTGACAAAGATCTTTCGCTGAAATATTCTGACCACAACTCACGACAATGTTCTTTCACAGTGTATATCAGGTTGGTAAAGTATGGCTGGCAATTTAACTCATCCCCATCCACCACTGCCTCCCTGGCAAGTTTATCTACTATTTCATTGCCCAAAAGACCAATGTGGGAAGGTATCCATTGTAGGATAACAGTAACATTATTTTGATTTAATTTGTGAATACAATCAAGTATAGTATAAGCCAATGGAATACCTCTGACAGATGTAGTACATTTTATTATATGCTGTAATGCACTTTTTGAATCTGTTAAGATGACAAATTTGTTATTAGTGTTATTACATAGTGACATAATGTATGAGAGAGCCTCAACTATGGCTATAAGTTCAGCGTGCATTATTGAGATACAATTATTATTGATGGAGAACTTCATACTTTCCTTTGTTTGTATATCTAAAAACGCTGCACCTACGCCTGTTTCATCCTTTGACCCATCTGTATAGATTTTATAGAAACCAGCGTATTTGCTGTGTATATACTTATTACATAAAATGATTAAATTATTTTTCTTGTATGATCTTTTGGATTTATCAACCATTGGAATAGTCACATTGATAAAACTGTCTGTATCGAAACTGCTAACCCACTTATCTAAATTGAACATTTCTAACTGATTACTGGAAGCAATTTCTAATGATTGCAAATTGTTGTGTGTTGTCACTAAAAGAGGCTTCTTTTTTCGTCTCCAATATAAATTCAGACATAGCTCAGAGAGACTATCTAGGAGTGGTATTAAATTATTTTGACTAAATTATTTTGCTTTGAGAAGGAATTTGCCTGCTAGATAGGCTCGACGAGCAAACAAGGGTTGTATCATGAGTTCAGCTTCCATAACATGGATAGGGGTACTTCTCACAAATCTACCTATTAGTCGCAAATATTGGTTTTGAACCTTATCTAATTTTGATGTGTGGCATAGTGCAGCATTGTCAAATAAAAATGAAGCGTAATCTAAGCGACTTCTGACAATTGCTATATAAAGCATCCTTAAGTGTATTGGATGAACCCCCCAATTAGAGCCTGCAAGTATTTTAAATATATTTATGAATTTTAAAGCCTTCTCTCTTACCTCATTAATATTTTTTGCCCATCTCAAGGATCGGTTCCTAAGAAATTAAAAAATGACTTTAGAATCTGTAAATACCAGTAAAAAACATGTCAAAGTGTAGCGATTTGAGCATTTATTAATATTTTATTTCTCTGTAATTAAAAACATTTCTTTAAATTTTCTCTCTATAGGGCACTCTTTGACAATACAAATAATAAGTGAAAAAATAAATATGAGTCGTATTTTTATTTGTTACAGCTGAAACGTTTATGAAAAATACCTCTGATAAGCTGAAATTCCACTTGAACAGATTGTCTTCGTTTTAAAATACCTGATAATTTATTAAGTATTTCTCTCTATACTGCACTAATTTAAGAATTTTGCTTCCTAAAACTAAAGTTTACATAAATAGTAAGGTTTTTGATATGCGGATATACAGTCTTAAATCCTCTGTAAAAGGTTCTGAAACAGTTAGCTTACTGCCATCATTACGAGGAAGAGGATGTCGCGCTGCGCCGTGCGCTCAAGCGCTTTGTGTGTGTTATATTATGAAATTCAATAGGAACAACATTATAACACACTTTCAGAAGATATAATGACGAGGAGGAGGAGAAAAGTCAAAGTCAAAACCTTTTGTAGATGATACATATCATGGGTGTAGATAAATATCATGGGTGTTTTTAATCCATTAGTATTAAAAAATGTTTCCTAAATAAAATAAGAAAATGGGTGTAGATAAAGTCTTGTGTATGCAATTGTACATAATTAGATATTATAATACAGTTGCATAAATAACTATTAAATTACAATGACAATTGGGACTTGTACTATTTAATTGTATTTTGTGAGTTAGTGTCCATTACGTTAGCCAATTTGAAAATATAAAATATACTGATCAAACTACTCACAAACACCGCAATGTAAACCACATTGTCATTGTAATTTACAGAACGAACTCTTCTTTTGTTTTAAATAAAAGCACTTTTTGGTCAAATCTTTCACGAAAATAGTGAGGTAGCGGGCTTATTGCATTTTGCATTATCTCAGAGTCTGACTGAAGAAATAAAAAATGCCAACTAGCCGAAATGCTAATATTGGATTAAAGAGTGCTGAACAAAGGAATCGCTTTAATATGGACTTTCAAGGAACTATTTGTAATTTAGCAGTTTGAGGTGAGAGGCCAATGATTTCAAAATTGAAAATGTAATTTGAAAATTTAATTTAAATGGTTCCATGAATTTTAATTCTTCGAGCCCTAATTATCCTACATATACTCAAATGTAAAAGTTTAATAGGATGTTTGGATGTTTGTTACTCAATCTCGCAAAAACAACTGAACGGATTTGAATGTGACACACAGATAGTTTATAGCCTGGATTGAAATACAGGATGCTTTTTATGCAGATCAAAGGTTCCCTAGAGATTTTCAGAATGTCCACGCGGACGAAGTCGTAGGGGAAAGCTAGCCATAACTGAAACATTTACATGGCTTATAATTAAAATCTCGAAAGTTCGGAGGATATTTTGTGAATTATGATTCATACATACCTAAACATTGTATTGAATTTAACCGCCTCTGTGGTCTAGTGGTTCGCCCACCCGTGTAAGACGCAGAGGTCCGGGGTTCGATTTCCAGGGAGGGTACAATTTGTACTCGGTTTGGTTGGTGGTAGGGCTTATTTCAAGTTCGCCTCGCTAGCTACCACCATCTTACCTAAGTCTGACGCCATAATAACAATTTAAAAATTGTTGTGTTCCGGCAGTTAGAGGTAAGATAGCCAGTATTCCGGGTGTAGTGCGCTTCCACCTTCGGCCTTATCGTCATTTAACGTCAGGTGAGATGAAGGCCAAGCACTATTCCGTTGTGTATAAAAAAAAAGAAATCAAAGTAATTCGGTTCCGCAAAATAATCAAATGTAGGTAGGTTCTACTTACCTGGATATTTTAATATGTTGCAATCACAGGTAGCAATAAAACCTAAGATTTCTCCGGTCGTCTCGTATTTTTTTTGTATTTTCCCACATATGTACTTTTGCTGGCGAGTATAAATGTTTCATTCTTATACCTAATAATAATCGAAAATATCTCTTGCTATTTTTAACATTAGTGGTAACAATAACCCTAGCACGAACAGCTATCGAAAAAAAAATACACGCGTAAAAAGATAGAATAGAGTAATTTTGTATGGGAAATTTGTACAGCACCATCTACCGCCGAAAAGCGAAATGAAATTTTCCATAGATAACTGTCGAGTGTTTTTGCGTGCGTTATTTTTTCGATTAGTGTTCGTGCTAAGGGTACTGAGAATAGAAATCTAATAAAATAGTAGCCAAAACCGAAAACGTACATCTGGCCACGTTATTGGCAAAGAAAAATGAAAACTTCCTTACGATTAGCTTAGGCAGTCCGAATACGACCAGTCCAATCGCTTTGTTTGCAGACCGCCATATTAAATACCCATGTCTACGGAACCCTGATGGTGATGAAGAACCTCATAAATTATCAGGAGACCCTAAAAATACATATGTATTTTCCGGCATGGTGCTTTCCAAGAAAATAATGGGTCTTGTATAATTTCAGATGATATTATATTGGTGTTTTTATAGGACTAATGTAAAACAGGATTATGAAAACATTGAGCCTTATTTTTATAATCTTCATCAAGCCAACGTTTAAAAATAAAATTCTTATTCGTACATAATAGTAGTTTATGAAACTGATACATAAAGAGGGGTATTAAAACACGATTGTATGCTTTTTGATCATTAAGTATTCTTATTAATGTTAGGCGAATTGATCATTCTGCCAAAAAACCTTATTTTAAGTCATATTATATGACTTATGACTTAAAATTTATTATTCACTTAAGGACCCCATTTAACTGTGATTATTTAAGAATCCAATTAATCTTTATAATTTCTCTCAAACAAACAGTTGTTGATGAAGTAATATTTAGACCAGAACTTTGAATTGTACGAAAAGATACTTAGAACTTCAGAATAATAATTGTTTTGAAAATTTGAAATGTTTAACAAAACATCATGGGCTTTTGTGCCATAAGGTATTGCTTGGAACTTCAATGAGTTCTTATAGTATTTTTTTTATTAAAAGTTTACTTTCTACAATAAACATTAAATAAAATATTAAATACATACATTTTGTTAAACATATCTTTCCTTGCAGATTTGAGTTGGCGCTGTTTTAAATATTTATTTATTGTTCAAGACATACATAAATACAGATTATATTATACTTTACTCACTAGCAAAAACCACTAGGGTTTGTGTGCACATGAGAGTTCGCATGTTTTTAGTATACTGTACTTTATATAAAACAGAACATGAAAACGGAAAAGAAAACATGCATACCTAACTAACATTATAAGGTACATAGACTGTTGCACGAACGAAATTATGTAGAGGTACTGTAATTCTGGGACTAGTACTTGACTGTTGGAAGGATTGTAAGTAGAAATAAAATGTCAACATCACCACTATCAAACTTTTAGCTGAAAATCTATCGATATTGAAACGTGTTCGCGAATTTAGTAATTCTGTAGATAATTAACCTAATTCCTTTTACAGGTTGCCAACCATGATGAAAAGAAACGTTAAGAGCAAAAGAAGGAAAAGAAGAAAATTTATTATGGCGAACGTTAATAACATAATTAAAGGCCTATAACATCATAAGAATGTTTGGTGTCGGGTTCCCCGCTGCCACATGCGTCGTTATAAATTAAGTGCGTCGTGTTTCGGCAGAGCCCTGGATAAAGTCAACATATTGCCTTTTGTATGTTTTTATGAGTTATTTTTCTTTATATTTTTGCATAAAAAATACTTTATTTTGTAAATTATTAGCTTCCGCCCGCTACTTCGTCAGCGTGGACATTTGAGAAAATCCACAGGGATCCTTTGACCAGTAAATAAATAAAAGTATTGTTTTAATTTTATCAAAATTCGATCAGCTGTTTTTACGGCATTAGGCGGGTCCTCTCCTCACGAAACGCGCTACCTCGTCGCGAGGTAGGACGTTTGCCGCGTGCAGCAGGCCTCGCACGAGGCTGCTCGCTTGGTGGGGACCCGCCTAATCACGTACAATCAGCTGATCAGATTTTGATTAAATTAAAACAGAGTACTTTTTATCCTGGTTATAGGATCTCTAAGGATTTTCTCCAATGTCCACGCGGACGAAGTCGCTGGCGGAAGCTAGTTTATAATATTCAGCATTGTATCCAGATATATAAGTATCCCATTTTTAACATCATCGTCGTCCCCTATCCCGACCCGTACCGTATTTTTTTCTATTGAAGTAACTAACTCAGTTTCTTGTTAGATATATCGGCGTGATCATACCGCTACTATTAAAAAAATATATTTATTGTTTTTAAATTTGAGATTTTTGCATTTACAATGCTATTTTTAAACAATACTAAATAATATACTAGAAAAAATACGACTCGCACCAGATCAATACTCAGACGGGAATCGAACCCGCGACCTTTGGATATCCGGTCCAATGCTCTGACCGCTGTCCGCTGTGTAGTGACTCGGTAGCTCAGCGGTCAGAGCATTGGACCGGATATCCAAAGGTCGCGGGTTCGATTCCCGTCTGAGTATTGATCTGGTGCGAGTCGTATTTTTTCTAGTATATTATTTAGTATTATATATTTATTGTCTCTTCAAAGTAACAAAATTCTCTTAAAAACTACTTAAATAAAATACAAAGTTTGAGCACAATAATTTTTGGAGGTAAACGTTGACAACTGTACTAGTATAAACTGTGTCACAGCTGTCAGCGCCTCCACCCAAGGGCGTTTAACATACTTTTATATTTTATTCGAGTTTATCCCAAAAATTTAAATCTTTGTTACAAACAATTCAGCCATTACATCAAAGTAATTAAAAAAACTTAATTGTATTAATGGAGATGTGAAAACCTACCTACCACAGTTCTGTAATATGATATAACGGATCAGTCTTGTCGTAACTTAATCGTCACATCTCTTGTCACATTCTCGTGTCATTCGTACTCACCGGTGATCTTAGAGCATCACGGCTTCGTCTGGTACAGAAGCGCGTCTTACTCTAAGCCGGTGATCTCTGTCAAACTATAAAATAGTTTATACATTTTGGAATTAAAAAGAAAGAGACAATATATCACTCGCTATTGAACGATGATTTTCAGGTAACTTAAATATACTCGTAGCTATTTCGATCTCGTCCCGTTCAAACAGTTGTCGCATTTTCATTGATCCAATTCCGCGATAAACGAAGTCTACTAAACTGATTCCTAGTCATTTCCTTCCACTTTGACAGACTATAGACATGATTTGATTGCCCCAAGTAAATTACATCAAACTTCTATGCCTAAGTACCTATGTATTTTTTCAACAGGTTTGTTCCTTAGACACATGAGATGACAGACGACGATTATTATTAATGACTATCGACTTTTTTAGTAAGCTACAGAATTGCACTGACGCTAAAATAGTTATTTATGCAACTGTATTATAACGAGGGGTATTAAAACACGAATGTGGGTTTATCACATGAGTGTTTTAATACCTAATTATGTACTGTTGCATACAAGACTTTATCTACACCCATTTTTTTTATTTTTTCTTATTTTTATTAGGGAAACAAACAATATTTTAATACATATGGATTAAAAACACCCATGATATTTATCTAAACCCATGATATGTATCCCCTATAAAGGTTTTGACTTTGACTTTGTCTTGGACTTTGACTTTCCTCTCCCTCCTCGTCATTATGTCTTCCGCAAGAGTGTTATAGTGTTGTACTGAATTTCATAATGCAACGCTCGCGCGTAGGCGCGCGGCGCTGCAGGACCAGCTCTCGCTCGGGATATTGTAATGATGGCAGTAACCCAAGTAACAAAAGTTTCTATAACCAAGGGGTTTTATCACCAAACAGTGATATAGTAGGCCTTTAGTGGTAACCGTTGTGACTGCTTGTGCTATAAAGGTTTTCCACAGAGCGTTTTGGCTCTATAATATTAAAGAGCATTTAAGTTCTATGGTGCAGCTCTTAGAACACTTACAGGACATACAAAAGAATCTTTAAAGTGTTGCACTGTAATAGATATGGACAAAGTGATTATAGTACTATTTAGTACTATAGACGACTTTACTGTCACTTTTATGTATCTATTTTGCACTAATATTGCGTCAAAATAACTTTTACAGTACTAGTATTGTAGCAGTATCGAAAACACTATTACAGAATCAATCTGCACTATAAAAGTACCTTGCACAACCATTATGTCACGGTTTAGCTTCTTAAATGCTCCCTCAACATCGCTATGGGGCTAGTTCTGTAAAAGTCATGAAAACTCTTCTATAGTACTAAATAGTATCATAGCGACTTCTGGTGCAGTTGCTAAATAACTTAAACTTTTTGTGTTACTGCTACCTGACTAAAGCGTGAGATAAAAGCACTAAAATGAATAATTAATGGACTAATCGGTTTTCGATAAAAAATATGGCCGCTGTTTATGCCATGATAGCACATAAGTAGCACGGCTGGAGCCAATGTGTACTATAGCAGCCATAGTCGGGACGAGTCCTTATTTTATTAATTTAAATTTAATTAAATCACGAAAATTATGAAGGCGCATTGTCAAATTTGAAATCAGCATAGTGATTTTATCGATACAATTATTTTCGCAAGTGCAAGTTACGGTGGAGTTACGGTCAATGGTCGATCAAAGGTGATGTTTTGTAGAATGTCCATTGTATTACAAATTGTAATAGCGAATAACATTTTGTTTTCTTGGGGAACACTTGAGCACAGCACGAACAAAATGACGAACAATAGTGTGATAAAAAGATCAAAATAGCACTATAAACATGTTTTGGTTTTCAAGTATAGAGCTGATTTATTACCGTGAGAGGCATTATGTAATGTTTATAGAATTAATCAGTGATAAAACTAGGGCCTATTTGGGGTTCTGTAAAGGTTTACAATACCTTTATAGTGCTTATCATGAAACTAATTAGCACGTCCTAAAGCGTTCTCAGGACTTTTTTAGTACCAAATTTTGTTACTTGGGAAGCTAACTGTTTCAGAACCCCTTACAGAGGATTTAAAGCATGGGTATAGATAAAGGCTTTAATTGTATAAAGTAAATATATAATATATTGTGATAAATATGTCTTAATAAAGTTATTCATGTTATTTTAATTTTATGTTGTTTGTAGCTCCGAACGTTATATAGGGGTTAACTAAGAGCATCGCGGCTTCAAGCGCGTCTTACTCTAAGGGGTTAACGTTATTCGTCCCTGTGGATCCTAGGGAACCTTTGACCAGGATAAAAAGTAAAGCCTACATGTTAATCTAAGTCTTATCTGTCTACCAGCCAAATTTCATTCCAATCGGTCCAGCCATTCTTGAGTTAAGTGTTTAATTAAAGATTAAATGAATGAATTATTATAAATCGTATAATTATTTGAAAGACTGATTACCTACTATTCTTAAATTATCTTCAATTTATACGCTTGAAATTTATAAATGCGTCAATCTCCCAAAACATCGCGCTAAGAAAATCCAATTTAATTCGCTCATTGTCACCAATGATTCAAAGACTCAAATGAATATCTACAAATGTCAATAACGACAGCTTCCTTAAATATTTCTTGTTCCCCAATTTGCTGACAAAAAATTGAGTTATCACCTTTTCTTCTTATTCTATACTATCTCACATTTTTCTTCCAAATCCTGAATATCAAAGGAAAGTTTCAAATCCTGTTGTGAGATTCAGTTACTTAGTTCAATTAAATAAATTTTGGTATGCAAATCTGCTATCGGATGCTTGCTCAGTACTTATTTCATTTTAAGAGGCAATGATTTGATGTAGTATGAGCAGCGAGTATATGTTGCAAGATTAAAAATAATAAACCGTTTTAGATTAAAATTAGTCAAATGATTTTGTTTTTTTCTTAGCTTATTTTGATGCAGTATGGACAGGAAGTATAAGTTGCTAGATCAACAACTAAACTAAAGTTAACTCAACTAAAGTTAGTCAAATGATTACTTCAATATTGGCATACGGGGCCAGGGCTCAACGCATGAAAACGTTAGCGCGATAATTAATGGTATTAAGCCTTAGTATGACCCTCACAAGTGTATTATGTTGTTATCAAGTCAAGTACTCCCCGTTTATAGGGCCATCTTTGTAGCTTTATGACATTCGTTAACACATTATAACGTGCTTAAACTAGCATTAAGAGGTTAACACTTCCCACGTCATAAAGAAAACGGTGGTAAGAATAAAGATGATTATCTGGGTTTGCTATAAAATGCTTCATTGTATTTTAAACTAAGTCCTTTTTACGGTTAGTGCATTTTGTTTTGAGATAAGTGTGATTGTTATAACTTTAACGTCATTGAAAGTACTTCTGAAATTGTAATTTTTGTTTCACATAATAGAGTCCACTTTAATACTCCCCCATTATCGCTTTACCAATAAAAAAAAGCAACTTGTCTATCATCATTCAGATGGTAATGGAACCCATAACCTTTCACTAACTAGGCTGCTCTGACCGCTAAGCTACCTACCTACACATTGTTAAAAAATTCGTCGAAACATTTTCCATTTTTTTTTCTTTTTACTTTTTTACCAAAATGTGGAAGTAAGTACTCCTTGACAGCTGAGTGATGAATTATGAAGAAAAGTTTCAAAAAATCTTAAACTTAATAAATTTACAATTTTTGATTACAAGATAAACAATACTACGCTTTCTCAGTATGAAATTAAATCCTCAGTCGATGAAACTTTGCAGGGATTATGGACCAAAACCTATGTACAAATATCCAAAAACAAAAATAATCGATTTGAATAAATTAAAAAATATGTTTCATTTACTTTACTGTAAAGTTTCGTCTACTGAGGATTACTGTGGGGTCCACTACCAATAAGATAACCAATTAGATATTCTATAAACAGAACCACTAATAAACCTTTATTCAAAACGCTTACACTTAGAAAGTAACTTTGCCGATACCCGCCGTTCAGCTTTCATCTCCCCCCTTAACCCCCACGAAAACAATGGCAACTTAAGCAATTATCTTTAGACTAACAGAGCATCATTTGACCTTAAAATTGTTTGCCTGAAACTTCTCTAAACATGATTCCCAACAGATTTCGAAATCGATAATTTCTATCACTATGTAAAGTTGTTTTACGTAGCCACCTTAATAAGTTCTAACTTTTGGGACTATATGACTGATCACGCATTCTAGTCACGTTGTTGCATAACTTTATTATGTACTGATAGCGGCTGCCCATGACTTCGTCCACGTTGACTTTGGTTCGGGTCCCATACGAACTTACATTGAGATATGACACCCCTTTCAATATTTATTTTCATGACAAAGGATAGCATTTATTATGTCTTTCCCCATGGTCCAATATACAACGTTTTACAAAAAAAAACCGTAATGCTGCAGTAGAGGGACCATAAAACTGAACAACTTTTACTATGGGACCAACTCTGAAATCGCGAAAAAAAACTACAAAAAAACTGTTCATACATTTTGATATTTTCGTTATTAATTTTTGGATGAAACAGCAGATTTTTTTTGTAACACGTTGTATTTCTATAATGCATCAAAATTGTTTAAGTGGCTCAGGAATGAAATGGTATTAACAAACAGACAGAGTTACTTTTACGTTTATAATATCAGTATGCATGCATAGCTAATAGTTGTCACGCCAGTATGCATAGCTAATAGTTGTCACGCAATGTCCCTGTATGTATAGTGCTCATTTAGCACATTCACTGTACATTGTTATGCTAATAGATTTAGTTAACTTTAGACTAATTCTCGACACGTCGTGTCTCTAGACACAGCCATTTCGAAAGTCCATTATCGGATCCGAATGTTTGAATATCAAAATGATCCGGATTCATGAATAAAATATGAATAATTTTGAAACAGTTTTGTAATTGCATTGTTTTATACATATACTAGCTTTTGCCCTGCTTGCTTTTGATAAGGATAGTTGTGCATTTATTTTGAAAGTCACGGATTAGCAATAGGTGTATCTGCCTAGCTATTTATCAGTAGGTACACCTTAATTTTTGTTGCATGCTCACTTATCTTTTGATATGATGGGTCAGAGCCTTTGTCCGCTTGGTTTTTTACTCTAGCCCCCTTACTAATAAAGATTGAATAGCAGATGTGTAGTTACACAATGGTTACTCTCTGTCAAACTATTTGAATTTGACATTAAAAAGAAAGTGACAAAACACTGTGTAACTATGCAGCTGCTATACAATCTTTATTAGTAAGGGAGTTAATGTATATCTAGAGTAAAAAACCAAGTAGTATAGTAAGTTAAGTATTTAACTACAAATCGGGCAACCGTTTGGGCTATAGGTACCTACGTGTATGATATGATGTCAGTGAATCAGTTGCAGAATAGTTTTTTTTATACCTGTCTACGTACCTAAAGATTATTTGCCTAGCCCATAACATCACACAATTAAAATTTTCCATAAAAGTTAATAAACAAACTGGAACACCCCGTTGCACTCTGTATAACGGGAATTTTTAAAAAAAATGGTGTCTCTAACTTCATAAACAAACTGGAACACCCTGTAACACCATGTATAACGGGAATTTTCTAAAACCCTTCAATCAGTGAATCAATTTAGAGTTTCATATTGTACTTACTTAAGTTAATGTTTCATACACAACTCACTTTTAAGGTGCAGGCACATTTGTCTGTCGCAACGCGTTAACACGTGTTAACAAGGTTTTCATAATAAATATATACACTAGGATCACACTAATAACACGTCCATACAAATACGGCGTGTTAACACGTGGCGTTTGACAAATGTGCCCGCACCTTTATTTGTACTAACTTACACTTCGAAAAAATAGTCTCTAAAATGTGGTTCAGTATTAGTTTTCATGTATCAAAATAGAGTCCATATCGACTTTATTATTCCCACAATAGGACAAGGAAAATTCGTCTTAAATCATCTTTGTTAATTATTTTACGTAACGCTTTGTTAATTATTTTACGTCACAGAATGGAATAATTACATTTTATGTAATAAATAGGAGAAGCGTTGTTCTCAATGTGATTACAGAAAGCCTCAAAGCGACGCTCTTTATAACAACAGTGATACTTTACATTAAATTTATTAAAGCCATAATACATTTAAGTACGAGCAATTTCGAAATACTTATAATTATGGATTTTGTCGTAGGAAGACGACCTCGAAATGCAATAAAAAAATTTTTTATCCAACATAAACAAATAAATGCATGAAGGTAGAGTTAGCATTCTTTGGTAAAGGCAAATGGGAATCGAAACCGATGAAACCTAAATACCTACTCTTATAACCTAACTTGAAATCAATCTAGTTATGTTGTATTTGCTTTTAATGCTATTAAATTATTTTCATAGCAGAAATTGCATCTTTTTGATTAAAATGCCTAAGTAAAGCCACAGTATAAATAAGTATAAATGTAGCTTCTCACAGTATACCTACATATAGTATACATTCTCATTTCTCTATTGCATTAGGTCTAAACCTGTAAAAATAGTGTTAAGCTTGTGCAAATAAATAATAAATAAAAATAAATATATTTTTTTTTCAGAAAAACTTATACAGGGTGTTTGGTAATAGCCTTATAAAGCCCAATATGGTAGATAGGGACCATCAAAGTGAACAACTTTTACTATGGGACCAACTCTGAAATCACGAAAAAAATGAGCTGTTTCATAGAGAAATTAATAAGGAAAATAGCCAAATGTATGAAACAGCAGATTTTTTTTCGCGTTTTCAGATTTGTTTAAAAAAGTTGTTTAGTTTGATAGTCTCTATTTACCATATTCGGCTTTATAAGGCTATTACCAAACACCGTATATATATTCTGTATATATTCTATTTCTATAAAGCTAAGAAAGATTTATGCTAATTTGTATTAACCACAAATATTATACGATAGATATCTTAATGTAAGTATTATTTTACTTAAGTAAATTTTGTAAATTATAAACTTAATTTTTTAAAATAAATAATTATCCTATTCTATTCTATTCTATCTATGTGTGGGTTCTGAAAAGCCATCTCTAGTAAACGCAATTTTTATCCACAGTAGTGGGATAATGCTTGGCCTTTACCTCAACTGATGTTAAATGACGATGACCGAAAGTGTAAGCTCGCTACACCCGAAAATCTCACCACTGAGGAACTGGCTCAAGGGCGTCGCCAGCCCATGGCCTAGGGAGGGGTAAGTTAATAGAGCTCCTAGTGAATTTATTCAAGTTTTGAGGGGCAGGATTTATCGGAAAAGCAAGTCAATTGCACGGCCTTAGAACTTTGGTTATTTGCAGTTGGCTACATTTTTTAAACTCTAGGGGGGCTGCGGCCCCCCCTGCCCACCCCTGGCGACGCCCTTGAACTGGCTATCTTACCATTAACTGCCTTAACAAAACAATTTTTAAATTGTTGTAATGACGTCAGATTTAGGTAAGTATGGTGGTAAGAAGGCGGACTTGAAATAAGCCCTACCACCAACCAATAACACAAAACATTGGTGGTTTACTCCACACAACAGATAATACCTACAACTGAATTCACAAAACGCATATTAAGAGAGGTAAACATAAATACGGAAAGTTTATTGAACAAAACGTACCTACCTAAATTAAAGTTATGTGGAAAAACTATTTTGGTAGGTATCATTATTTTTGTCAAAAACAAATCCAAAAGATGCGGAGAGCTATGGAAATAGCAGTAATCATATGGCTTTGAGCAAAGGAAGCCTAAATAAAATCGGTAAGTGCCACAGCAGACACGATACTTTTAGCTTCAGCGATTAAGTCCGATCGTGGCGCAACTTATTTATTGAAAAAAAAATGAAAAATTTAAAATTTTGTTATTTTTGCCTTAGATCATCGCGGCTTCGTTCGCGGCTTCGTCTCTGGTACAGAAGCGCGTCTTACTCTAAGATTTTTGCCGTGTGGATAGATATATCGTTATCTAAGCTATTTAAAAAAAGTAAAAAAAAATAAACATATGCTTTAGGAGTTGACTATTTTGTAGTATGTTGAATCATTTTAATTTCAAACAAAATAATTGTTTTATATTTGTGACTATTTAATTAGCTTTTTGAATTTAGAGTTTGTGTTCATCAAATACTTAAATCGACGCGAAATATCCGACTGTTCATAAAGCACGTGTTTGAAAATAGCTTAGAAATCGATAATCTGTCTAGGCAGCAAAAATAAAAAACTTTAAAATTTTCAAAGGTCAAATGGAGACGCGACTTATTAACGTTTTAGCGACTGCTTCGAAGCTGCATCCCGTTTTGGCGACTTGCTGCGTTTGGTCAGGCTGCGTTCAGACACAAAATAGAGAGACTATTGTGGTTCAGACGATTACATACGACGCAACCTCAACCCGAACTCAACTCAACCGCGCGCAGCCCACTCCTTGAAATACATTGCTTACAATTTTGAGTTTTATGACACATCAGTCATATGACTCAAAATTGCATGCGATGTATTTCAAGGTGGGCTGCGGTTGAGGTGAGTTTGAGTTGAGTTCGGGTTGAGGTTGGGTCGTTTGTAATCGTCTGAACCACAATAGTCTCTCTATTTTGTGTCTGAACGCAGCCTGACCAAACGCAGCAAGTCGCCAAAACGGGATGCAGCTTCTATCGTCCGAATGCAGCCGGTATCAAAAATGACAATTTATAGCCGACACCAGTTTGAACGCTGCGTTCAAACTTGTGTAGTGATCAGTCGCTGTTTTGAGCAACTCGGTCGTCGCGATCTTTGTTTAACGTATGCTATATACATACTACATAACAACATACATACATACAACACCAGTTTGAACGTTGCGACCAAACTTGTGTAGTGATCAGTCGCTGTTTTGAGCAACTCGGTCGTCGCGATCTTTGTTTAACGTATGCTATATACATACTACATACAACATACATACATACAACACCAGTTTGAACGCTGCGTTCAAACTTGTGTAGTGATCAGTCGCTGTTTTGAGCAACTCGATCGTCGCGATCTTTGTTTAACGTATGCTATATACATATACAGAATATAGTTTGTTGTAGTAGTATTAGGCAAAACAGCGAAGTGATCACTTTTAGCACTTGCCTACTACTGCTACAACGAACTACACTGATGAGGTTATTGTTTGTAAATAAACTATACTTTAGCCATCCATAGCTTCAATCTGTACATGTGAATTTTTGATACATACTTGTCCATCAGCCATTTTTGATGTCCCCACTGCTGGGGCACAGGCCTTCCTTATGGGTGGATAAGGAGGACGGGCCACAACCCACCACGCGGGCCCAATGCGGATTGGTGGGTAGATACTTAGCAAACAATAAATAAGACATATGTCACCTTAATCGTCCATCGCCGATGCTAAAAGTATCGTGTCTGGAGGCCCTAACATTTTGCCCCCAGCGGCTGGTGTGTTGACGAACCCCTAAAAGCTTTATAACGAGGGAGTTTTATGGATCATCCTTTATTCGGGATTGGCAAAGACGTTGCAGGGAAACTAAAAGCATTGTCTCTTGTCTTAGAATTTATTGCCTTTAACGGCTTTTTCGTTCGTTGATATGATGACAGTTGAAGTTTGCTAATGGTTTTAAAAATATTAATATTGAATAAATTAAAACTGCACACTGTGCTTGCACTTCATTAAATTATTGTCATTATTAAAATTACACAATTTTTATCTTAGTACTTATTATAGTTGTTTATTTTAAAAAAAACAAGACCTATGAATACTTAGGTACTGGATTAACATTTGAAACTTTAAATTGAATCCTATGGGAATTCTAGTAAAAAATTTGTGATTACTTTATCTAATACAATATTCCTTCACATAAATTCAATCAGAACATCAAAATAATATTAAATATCAGCTTTCTCTCAAATTTTAATAACAAATACCAAACTATCAGTGATTTTAATAAACAGATTCCAAACACAACTATTCAAATAGTTTAGTTAGTCCTTTAATCAATGGGTCTGATTGATAGCTCAGCTTAGGAATTCATCATGTAGGTAGATAGATCATACCTAATTGAATACATAGTGGATCATCATGAACATGTGTATTACATTATTACATTACAAACGGCAATGGACAACCTTTCAAAAACATAATAATTATGTCGATTTTACTTTTTATATTGAAAGAAGATGAAAAATTAGAGGACACCAATTTTTTATTTAATTTTTTTTAAGTTTTTTATATATTAAATCACTGTTAGAAATCTTACTCATTCTAAAAGAGCGTAAGTACATTGTCAGGAAGTTGAGTGAGTGGACCTTTGCCAATTTCGGATTAAAAAATTAAATCTGACAATATGTCATCATGATTTCTTTAGTGATGTGGCAGTGGGATTTCTGTAAACCAAAATCATTTCATGAATAATGTTGCCAAGACCTCGAACTGTCAAAAAGTTATCAGACCTCATGTAGAGCCAAGCTTCTAACTCTACGCGCCCTAACTCTGCAAGCCCTAACTTCAAAAACTCTACACCTTAGTTAAAATATGTGGCTTGGCCGTTTCGTTACTACAAGAACTATTGTTTATTAAAAAGGTTTCCATGGTCTGTTAACTTTTTGACAGTTCGAGGTCTTGGCAACATTATTCATGTAATGATTTTGGTGGGATTTCACTCCTTTTTGTAAGTAACTACCTATCCATAAACCGATAAAGCAAGGTGGGGGCAGAATTGTGGTCTAAAATCGTGTAAAATTCGATCAACATCAACCAGCGTATGTACTGCTATTTATTTTATTCTGTGGTAGAACTAATTCATTTATGCTGTGATATTATTTTACTCTGACAGTGCAAAGAACAAAATAGAGTCTGCACGAGTTTTGCGCCATGAAAAAAGTAGTTTTGAAATGAACACAATATCTTTTTTATGACTACTTTTTTCCCATTACTTTACCAGTGATTTACTAAGGCTAAAAAATATTTACTAAATATTTAAAGATTTTTCAGATTCATATGTCTCATTTTTTCAGACCTCCAACATCAAAATTTGCGGAAGTCGCATACAAACTTCCATCCCCTAGTTTAAGGGGTTAGGGGGTAAAAGTTTCAAGTTTTATAATTTTTTCGCAGTTTGTGTACTAATCCTAGCTTACATACCAAATTTCAGCTACCTAGGACTTCAGGAAGTACCCTAGGAATTTTGATGATTATCAGTAAGTTTTGACGAAATCGAGGTTTTTTAGATATCAATAAAATCCAATAAGAGCTATGCATATGAAACTTTATATGTTTAATAAGTCTACTTCAGATATCATATCCTGAGAATTTTGTGCTTCTGGTATAATCCAAATCCAAGTTATGAGGGTTAAGCGGTTGGGGGGTTAAAGTCCACTTTCATAATTTTTTTGTTGTTTATGTCCTAATACTAGCTTACATACCAAATTTCAGCTTTCTAGGACTTCTGGAATTACCCTTTGAATTTTGATGATCATGAGTGAGTCAGTGACTAAATCGGGGTTTTTTAGATATCAATAAAATCTATATTATAAAAGCTATACAATTCAAACTTTATATATTTAATAAGTCTACTACTGACATCATATACAGATAATTTTGTTTATCTAGTATACTCCAAACCCAAGATATGAGGGTTCAAAAAAACGACGAAGCGCTTCGAGAAAAGGTAAGTAGTGCCCTTGCGCTTCGCTTCCTCGTCTTGGCGGGGGCACTACCGTGCCCCCAGATATATACTGTGATACTATGGAGAGTAGGTATCATAGACTTATTTATACTAGCGTAAAGTAAAATACAGACAATACTTGACAGGTAGTGATTATTTCAAATGTGTTTGACAGCATTTCACTATCTGACAAGTACCTGTGACATAAACATTGAAAGTTTTGAAATTTTGATTACTTAATTTTTTACAGCTTGAAGAATTTTAAACTTTAGTATCATTACATGTGATTTTACAACTTAATGAACGTAAATGTCGGGGTACCTTTGGGGCATTGGGCAACTTGTTAACGATCCATCGGCTCATTTAATAGATGCTATACAGAAACATATATTGAAAAAACATGGAGATGCTACTATCCCTACAAACTCAAGCACTCGTCACGGGAACCGAAGTCTCAACGTCATTCCGAGTTCCAGCAATGAGGTAACTGACAACATTGATTCTGGCTGCCGATTGTCTGTTTCAAGCAGCAAGAAAGTAACCGAACCCAGATCAAAACCAGTAAGTACACAAGTGGAGATAGGTAAGACAAAACGTCGAAATGTATCTGCGCAATGCCATGGATTAGTGAAAAGGAACAGTCGAACTACGAACACCCAACGAGTAAACTACTTGGAATGCAGTACTGTTATATCTTCTGATAATGTAAAAATACAACCAGAAACCAAGGACGCTACAACCAATACAGAGAAACTTACAATTTGCAAACGACATCTTAGGGCTCTTAAGACATTGAGCAATTGTGCTGCGGTTGAAAAATTACGATATCAAAGCAAAGCACAACCGCAAAAACCAATGCTGACAAAACTAAAAAACAGGATAGCAGATACCTTTAGTTTCTTCTCGTTGGAAAAAATTGAAAATATACCACATTACAGTAGCGATGAGCAGTATTTTTTCAAACTTTATACTAGCTTTGACGCTGATAATATGAGTAGCGAAAAAGTCCCAACAGAAATAAAACATTGCAAAATACCTACTAAGCCGGTACGACGCAATGAGACTCAAATTCTTAATACCAAAGTTTAATTTTCCAGATGAAATTCTTACTGTACATTATAAAAGAATAACGTTAATTTCTCAGCAAAAACTTGAATGTTTCAACTTCACTGTATTGAGTTACTAATTAAAGTAGAAATGTTTTTCGTCGCTATTTTTTTCTTTTAAGCTCGTTAATTCTCTACATAAATTAAATTTAGATATGAAGATGACAAAAGCCATAAGTCTGTAGACTTTTACATTGAACACAGTTGAAAAATTGATAAAGTTTTCTATTTTATACATTTTGCCAACTATTAATATTGAAATAAGATATGAATATTTCTTTGGAGGAAAGTTGCTTACAAAAGCAACTTTCTGCAAAATAATTAATCAACAACTGACATTGATCTCTTATTTAAAAAAAATCCTGTACGCTTTTTGTATGTATTATTATTTAAAATAACGACAGCTGTTTAATGCAAAATATGTTTGATGCAAAATGTAATATTTTAAATGCAATATTAAATGCAGTGATGCAATATATCGGATGCAGGGTTGATGCAAAGAAAAGAAAATGCAGGAGTTGTTGTTGTCACGGAATCTAACCGAATAATGTTTAATAAAAATACATTATGTCATAAAGTGCAGCTTGAACCCGGTAGTAGGCAGTAAGAGAAGGCAGGTCACGGTTAGCTGTTTTTGCTGTGTCTGCTACAATTTACTAATTTACATTATAAGCAGAATTTTATCTAATAACAAAATAAATTACATGTACGTGCATCGTACAACAGCAGTAAATTTTTCAGTGCAGTTTTTTAGGCGAATTATATTCAAATGATTCTAGTCGTATTTCGTGTCATTTGTTTCTTATTTCAAGGTGAATGTGCAAGTTGCTGGGTTATTTAACCCTTGACACGTATCCCTAAAATGACCCTCGATACACGTCTCTTGCGATGACACGTCCAAAATCATATTACTATAATCTATGTGACGTTTGGAGTCCTTGCTGACTATGTCAAAGTAGGTGAAATTATATTTTATATTAGGTATACATATAAGTACCTCAAGCAAGTAGGTACTATATTAATACAATAGAAGATTTACAATATGGCCCAAGTGATATGTCCTGCGAAACAACCTGAAACAAGAAATTTGTTATTTAAATATACAATTATGGTCGAAAAATAATAATAACGTTTTCAAGAGATACTTGTTACTATTTTGTTGTTATATATTGTTATTGTATATACCTTGCAAATTACAGTGGAAAAAAATTGTTATACAATTTTGCCACACTCATAGACTTATAATATGCCACACGTCCCGGTAAAATATTAACGTATTTTAAATATTAACTTATTTAAAAAAATTTTTTCGGTCGCTCAGAGAAAAATGGAACTGTCTAAAAAGAAACTTTAATTTGGCAAACACTTCAAAACTTGTTGTGTAAAACATATTACTGTTTCCAAATTATATCTTCAAAAAGCCAAGACAACTTCAAACACATTTCGCGTTGCGAAGAAAAAACTTTGATGTTCTTATTGTTAGGTACTTTATTTTGGGAAGATAAATCAGTCGGTCGCTCATGAAAAATTGAGGTTAAGAAAACTTGAAAAAATATTAACATCTTACCTAAATATTTTTCTGCACTCCAAAAGCAAAGAAATTTAAAAAAACTAAAGTTAAAATACCTAGTAATAAGTGTCACAACTTTGTAACACGCCACATGACAATGTACATTTTCTGAAAATGTTCAATACCCACCCTAATAAATGAGACTAGTATAGAGAGTAAATACTAGGTATTTATGACTGTCTGCTACAAACTAGTTAAGTACCCAGCAGATAAGACGACATGCAAGTGACTTTAAGTAAGTTGCTCTTCACAGAAGCAAAAAGTTGTCTTGTCTCATGAATGCAGCTTTTAATTTAAAAAGAAAAAGAATCACCCCGTTAACCAGAATATGAGAGAGAACAGTGAAGTCAAGTGCAATATCTAAATGAATATGCATGCATCGGTAAGTGGGCAGATGAGACGTGGAGTACGGTGCGAAAATCCAGTCAAACGCTTCCGACTAGTTCGCTGCTTTCGACGATGTTAGAGCAATTTACTTCCACCTTTTGAGCATTCATAGCCTTGTCATCTCCAGCTTTCAAGAGCTACGAAAAGCTAAGGGATATATTAAAAGTATGTAGTTGAGGTGGTATCACATGCAATTATTTGCATACTTGTTATCTAAACTAAGTTATTTCTTGTTTAACTTAAATAAACTAGGTTAGAAGTCGATTCATAAAATAAATATATTAAAAAAATCTATACACAAATCAATATCAACTTATTGTAAAAATATTGATGTGATATTAATAATTTCGAAATCGGTGATTAACAAAAACTAAAGTAACAGTATTTTATTACTACGGTATGACTGAAGATTATGTATAATTTCTACTTATGAAATTATCTGACATTAAATTTTTCCGAAACTATTGGGAACCTGTTAACTTGGGCCCTAAAGGAGATGAAATCGATTTTTTTGTATGGGTAGATTTTATCAAGGTATTCAGTATATTTATTTAGGTTACTTATAGGTTATTTAGGCTAGTGTGGGGAAGGAATAAAAAAAACCGGCCAAGTGTGTGTCGGGCCACGCGCTATAGGGTTCCGTAGTTACCTTATACCATACCATATTTAATACCACCTATCATTTTTTGTTTGCAAAATTAACTTTGTTTTTCACAGTGTTGGTATGAATGACAAAGTTATATTTGCGGTTTTGGAAAATGTGCTATATCTCAAAAACTAATTACTAAATCTTATTCAAACCAAATTTGGTTGAAAGTGTTTATTAAGATCTACAGCATATATATTTTTTAGATTTTCACTCTCTTATTTCAAAAGTTAAAGGGGGGGGACACACATGTTACCACTTTGGCGGTCAATATCTTTCAAACGGTTGACTTTGAGAAAAAGTTGTCTTAGAAACCTCAATGTCATTTTTAAAGACCTATCTATAGACACCTAACATGTGTTGGTTTAAAGAATTTTTTTTTTTAAGTTTCAGTTCCATGTATGGGGAGCCCCCCTTAATCTTTTATTTTTCTTATTTTTGTATTAAATTCGTTAAGCGTTTCCCTTTAACATAAATAAAATAATATATTGATATTCAAGGTGCTATTAATTAAGTATAATTATTACCACGATTCAAAAGTAAAAATAGCATTTACCGTAAAATCTAAAATATACATAATAATAATCTACTTAAATATGTATTACTTATAAAAATATTATAATACCAGTTTAATTCAGTATTGGGAGGGTGCAAAGGTATAATAATCGATCGCAGCGCTCATGGTGGCAAAAAGTAGAAATAAAGAAGGCTCTGTAATCTGCTTGAAAACGATATTTAATTGATTACTAGCGATACAGGAACAATTATATATGTTTATTATCACTTAGTAAAATTATTAAAGTAGCTTTAACCACTTATTTTACAAAATCTACAACTAAAAAGAAGTAAACAAACCCTGATATAACCAAAATAAAACACTCTTTTTGAATAGATCTTACTTGCCATATTTAATTTAAATGACCAAAAATGATTTCACAACACTTTGTCCACCCAAATCATAGTAATTTTGAAATTTACATTAATAACATAATATGTATAGTATTTTTTAACATTTTGTCACAATGCCGCCATTACATATCAAAACGTCAAAACGGTCAGGTCGGAGCCAACAAAGTTGCAACACGCTAGGTGGCGCTAAAAGCGTGCACGGAGCCAATAGGAATGTAATTTGAAATTCATGACATGACAGTCAGCGTCAAATTGATCTAGAGTATTCTAGAGTACTCAAAGTCAAAACTTAGAGCATTTAACCAATTGAATGCTCTAAGAGTCAAAATGATCTGAAAAACAAAAATCAATTTGATCTACGCAGTTAGAATCATCATATTATTGTAAGCATACAAGGTGTTCAAATAATGAGCGGTCAGAGTGTTCAAAATTATCTTAGCAAACAATGTCTACTAATCTGTGCATAATACATTATTACATTTTTCAGATCATTTTGACTGCTCTAGGCACTCATATTAATTTGAAGTTGACTGTATGAGTATATCGCACATTTAGTTCTTTGAAATCATAAAATCTAAAATTAAGTTAACTATGCCACAACTTTCCTTTTATACGAATCTATTGAGTGCTTAAAGATCATAGACTTATACGGCGCTACTGTCATTATAGCATTAGTGCAAAAAATTACGCGCCTTGAGTGCAACGACGTCCTGTTCGTAACGTACCGTGTCTATCAGCCATTTTTGATGTCCCCACTGCTGGGGCACAGGCCTTCCTTATGGGTGGATAAGGAGGACGGGCCATAACCCACCACGCGGGCCCAATGCGGATTGGTGGGTATTAACGACTACAAATGCAGCCGGGACCAACGGCTTAACGTGCCTTCCGAAGCACGGAGGAGTTCGCGATAATAAATTTTTGGTCACCCATCCCATGACCGACCCTTGCGAACGTTGCTTAACTTACGCAATCGCTGGGCCAGGCGCTAAACCACTGCGCCACCGAGCTCCTCTCACTGCGCCACCGAGCTCCTCAACGTAACGTACCGTAAAATTAAGAAAATGACATTTATGACTTTAAAGTACTAGATGTGCGATAATTATATTGTAGCTATCTTCTGTTATTGGCATAAGTAGGTAATTTATTTAATCAGCCCTTCAAACTGGCATAGGCGTACGGAATTAATTTGATTACGTTTAAATTGATCTCTGTGTTTCGTAACTTATATTAGGTACCTACTACTCTAATGCTCTTACAATGGAATAATTAGTATTGTCAATTAAGGGCTTTGTATAATACGGAAATTAAGGAGGAATTATTTCCACGATAGGCTAAGGAAATCTTCAAGAAATAGGAGGTTCTTAAGAATTTGGACGTCTCAGCCATGATAGATTGTTAAAATCTTTTTATTTTTAGGTATAATAAAGCCAACTTACGGAAAATAATGTTTTCATACAAAACCTCATGTATTTTTCACTAGCAGCCGCCCGCGACTTCGTCTGCGTGGAAAGTCTTTTTGGTAGCTATCCCTCGGGAACAATACTTCTTTTCGGGATGAAAGGTATCTATATTCTTCTCTGCACCCCTGACAATACGTATGAAAAATTCCATGATGATCGGTTGAGTATTTAATTAAGACGTGAAGGCGTAACAAACACAAACTGACTTTCGCATTTATAATATACACATCAACTTGTCTAGGGATACAGGTGTTATTTTCATACAAACGAGGTAACTTAGAAGCCTTGGTTTTCTGCTAGGGATGTACCGTGCTGTGATCTAATGATGGCCATCCAGGGAGTGAATGGAGGAGATTCAGATCACAACTGATCTGATCAGCATTCTAAAAGATTGATAGGTCAGAGTTCACAGTTTGTGGATTTCCATACATTTTCATGCTATTTTCGCGGTTTTTTTAAACATGTCCTTTACGTTTTTAGAATGCTGGTCAGATCAGTTGGGTGTGTATAGCAATCTGCATCTCCTCCATTCACTCCCTGGATAACCGTCATCAGATCACAACACAGTACATTCCTGGCAGGAAACCAAGACTTCAAAGTTACTAGATTAGGAGGCCATAACAAATTTGGTAACGATCGCGTAAGTGGCTGACTCTGGGTTTACAGGATGGAGAGGCACTCTCTGATGCTAAATATGTCAGTCTGTTTTCGTGAAGTGGTTGCGCTCTTTTTATATGCAGGCTGAAAAAAGGCTATAATTTTTTTGAAAATAAATTATAGCCCATGTTACTCGCTGATAATGTAGCTTTCTATAGGTGAAAAAATTTTTATAATCGGATCATTACTTTTTGAGTTTATACATTACAAACAAACAAAAATTTAATCGCTTATACTTACGAAACGCAACCTAATTTTGGTCAGTTCTTCAGTTCACGTGAGTACAACTATTACTTACTTGCTGTACTATTGTCAGCCATTAACCTTATCGTTTTTTTTTCTGGTAACGAAAACACATTTTTCACACTGCATATAAAAAGAACGCAACCACTACAAGCAAACAGACTGACATATTTAGCATCAGAGAGTGCCTTTCCATCCTGTGAACCAAGAGTCAGCCACTTACGCGATCGTTACCAAATTTGTTATGACCTCCTAATATATACCTTGTTTGTATGAAAATAACACCTGTATCCCTAGACAAAGTTGATGTGTGTATTAGTAAGGATAAGGAAGTAAGGATGTAATAAAATGTACTTTTGAGATTTGTTTTGACGACTGACCATTGTCAAGTTGCTTATCTGCCGCAATAGTAGGACGAATGTGCAAACCCACAGCACCATCGAGAATAATTAACATTCACTACACCCGAGAGTAAGTAAAGCATAATTTTAAATTGACTGAGACTGATGGAGCCCTTACGTATTATTCGGCTTCTAAGGTAACTTACACCGCATGGATCATTTTGTCGGCTTGAGGTTAATTACCACAATCTAATACCTGCCGCTGCGGGGCTTAGCGATTAATCAGCGTTGTTTGTTTATTACACAGCCAAGAAATCCTTCATAGCCAATATGGAGAAGGAAGTTACACGCGAATGAATTTCGAGAGCTACCTACACGGAAATTATGTCTGCATCCTACTAATATTATAAATGTGAAAGTTTGTTGTGGGTTTGGATGTTTGTTTCTCAATAACGCAAAAACGGCTGAACAGATTTGGATGAAATTTGACACAAAGACAGTTTATAGCCTGGATTAAAACATAGGATACTTTTTATCTCGATTAAAGGTTCCCTAGGGATTTTCCGAATACCCACGCGGACAAAGTTGCGGGAGGAAGCTATTTTTTAATAGATTATGATCCTATTGTTGATTTTTACATTAATAAATCCAAGATGTGTAAATTCAAAAAACATCGGAGCCCTCTAATGGCATAACGGACTGCTTGGCTTCATATTTTTAATAGTTCTGCCTCTTTCCGCCGTTTCAGAAACATCGCTTACTAGAGCAAAAATAGTGCGAGGCATGTATCTTGAAATTTTTTCGACGGAGTAGGGATAAGTTCGCGCATGTGCTCTTTCTTGTGAGTGACCAATAGCGCGCGCCCCTCTCCCGCCACCCGCGCCCCTCACCGCGACGCATGCCCAAAATACGCGTTCCGCGCAATCCCCACCCGATTTCAAAATATATGCCACGTACTTGTACCTCTCGTTAATGACCCGACTCACTAATCCCAAAGACTGAGCAAGCGGCCAAGTCTGTGGTTTTCTCATTCTGGTGCACTATGGCCATACAAGTCATGTATGCTACATGCCACGTATGGCAGGTGTGTGTGTGTGTGTGTGTGCCTTTTTTCACGAATTCGATCTACGGGATTTTTGGTAAGCCTTATAATGCCGAATATGGTAGATAGTGTACCATGCCTCAACCCCGGAAAAATATTATACCTATACTCTAAAATCCACCACTTTTTGATTTGTTTTATGACAAACTGCGCAGTGGCAACCCTGACCAAATTTGAGTTTTGCTTTTGCCCAATAATGTGAATGATTTATCGAATACAGTCAGAATAGTCTTCGCGCCTAGGGTTGTCATCTTGCATTTTTAACCGACTTCAAAAAAAGGAGGAGGTTCTCAGTTCGTCGGAATCTTTTTATTTTTTTATGAATGTTACTCGATAACTCGAAGACGGCTGGACCGATTTGAAAAATTCTTTTTTTGTTTGAAAGTATATACTTCCAAGTTGGTCCCATTGTCATGAAATCAGGATCTGATGATGGGATCCTGGAGAAATCGAGGGAACTCTTCAAATATTATAGGCACATCTATGGCGATTTTAGTATTTTCTTAAGTAACTTGTGCATTTGCTTTCGAAAAGTACTATTTCGGTGAAGTGGAACTGATGATGAAGACCAGCATAGATGATCATCGGAAATATTTAATACTAAGTATATACCTCAACAATAAACGCCCCTGCGTCGGGAAAAGCAGTACTATGTAAAAAGTGATAAGCCGTTGACATAAGGCTATTGTAACTTAGATAATATCATCACCAAATATACTTACCACAAAAAAGATTAAAACAAAAAGTTTTCAATAAAACAAAACCTCCTTCAAAAATCTTGAAAATAATCTAACAAAAAACAGCTTCAAAAATAAATTGATGGCTCTAAAAAGCAAGAAATAATATATTGAAATCTGCATAATAACTAACTCGAAAGTTTGTATTAGTTTAGATAAAAAATATCCTTCGTTCCCCCCCCCCCCCCCCCCGACTTCAAAAGGCGTTGTTTAATATAAGATATGCATACAAACTTTCGAGTTAGTTATTATGCAGATTTCAATATTTTATTTCTTGCTTTTTAGAGCCATTAATTTATTTTTGAAGCTGTTTTTTGTTAGATTATTTTCAAGATTTTTGAAGGAGGTTTTGTTTTTATTAAAAACTTTTTCCATACAAATAAAAAACCAAAATTTCTCAGTCATGTGGCGGGTTGTCTGCATGGTACCCTATTTACCATATTCGGCATTATAAGGCTATTAACAAACAGCTTTTATAAATGTAACAAATCAATTTACTTCACTAAGATTTTAACTAGGTAAATAAACACAACGGCATTATGGCTCGGTAGTTGCAAATGGGTTCATTAAAAGTAAACATCTTTGAACTTTGCTTATTCTTTTAGCTTTTACAGTGTTGTTTGATATAACATGAAATGTATTTGGCTCATCGCCCGCTCGTAAATAGAAACTTTACCGAAGTCATAGACCACGGAGCCGCGTTCTGAGACCAAACATTCCAAATGCAATTTGGGAGGTTTATAAACTTTTTTATTATTAAACTTGTTTTGTTCAATATTGTACGTGACATTTCCATAGTTAAATTACCCGATAAACTTTTAGAAGTTCTGGTGAGCCACATACTGTTATGAATTTTATTCTTCTTGCTTATGTCATTCGGGACTTTGGGTCTCGTAAATTTTTTAAAGACAAAATTCCGCTTTTCGTCGGTCGCCGTGTAAAAAGAGCAAGTTACAGCTTTTAGCTCATAAATATACAGGGTCATTTTGTATTCACCATCCAAATTTTGAGGATGTGTTCGGTCCATGAAACTCAACAACTTTCTCTAAGGAACACATGGTTAAATATGTAAAATAAAAATCGACTTTCCATACAAATCAAAGAGATCATGTGATCAATTTAATGGGATGACCAACATTTTTTGGCGAAATTTGACACATGTTTCTTAGAGAAAGTTGTTTAGTTCCATGGACTGGACACATCCTTAAAATTTGGATGGTAAGTTAAAAATGACCCGATATATAAGGACACTCGGGTATTTTTCGTATGTGGAAATCGGAAAATTCTATTTGTTCTTGTTTTTCATATCTTTCTTTCTCTGTTTTTTTTATAAAGCGACAGTGTATTCATTTCATCCATGTACTACTCCTGGGACTACTTAGGCTTAATGCTTTTAATCAAAGCGATAATTGTGTCTAAGGTCCAATTGAATGAACAAAAAATCCTATTAATAAATGCACCCTAGTGAAAGTTTTCAAGGCTTAGTCGACTCATGATTCTGAAGCTGTCAGAAGTGGAATTTTCCGTTCCAAAATTCATGAAAAATTTAATGTTTTTTTTATCACACAGATCTTAGTTGCATAGAACCTAAATTTACAGAAAAATAATTAAAATATCAAAATTTTATAAACCCGCAATGAACAACTGTTTGCAGGCGACCAGTTACATTGCTTCTCAACGAAAAATCTAAATCTCAACAACTATGCATTTGAACAAGTGGATCTATAGAGAAAGTTGCTTATTTCTAAGGGTAGAATCATCCTTTAAAGTTTTCGCTAGGGTGCTACCAGAGAATACATAATAGTGCTACTTACACCCTGTATATTGGCGTTAAGCTTTAGTAGGCTCACATGAAACCTTCGATAGATGACCACATCTCTAGTTATTGATCTTATCTTGAGGTTTTTATAACGAAATTGCGACATACTGAATGTCAATGAAGTAAAAGACAAATAATCACTAAAAACCGGCCAAGTGCGAGTCGGACTCGCGCACGAAGGGTTCCGTACCAAAAAACGGCAATAAAATCACGTTTGTTGTATGGGAGCCCCCCTTAAATATTAATTTTATTCTGTTTTTAGTATTTGTTGTTATAACGGCAACAGAAATACATCATCTGTTAAAATTTCAACTGTCTAGCTATCACGGTTCATGAGATACAGCTTGGTGACAGACAGACAGACAGACAGATGGACAGCGGAGTCTTAGTAATAGGGTCCCGTTTTACCCTTTGGGTATGGAACCCTAAAAAGCATTTGACTACAAAGCCCACATTATAACATATCTTATCTATTAGTCTTCACTAATTTACATACAAATATGTACACACGACAGTACATCAAGTCAAATATTTACTAGAAAAAAAATCGACTGAGCATCAGATCATTTTCTAAGGTGGTAATCGAACCCGCGACCTTTGCAAGTCCGGTCCAATGCTCTTCCAACTGAGCTATCGAGTCACTAATGACATCGTCAATTTTTTTCTAGTGTATTTTACTCTTTCGCTGCAAGCCAGCGTTATTTCATCTGAGGACTACCCTCGAAATATCCCTCCAGATATTTATGACAATCGATTAAGATGAAATTGATTCACAATTTTGATGAAATTACGAGTATTATTATTTAGTGTTACAAAAAATAGCATTGTAAATGCTAAAATCTCAAATTGGACCGTTGGCCAACCAGGGTCATTTTAGAACTATCGCATATTAGGACCAGACCGAATTGGCAAGATAGCCATTAGCTTGGTGTTAACAAAAATCATCGTCTGGGTTGCGAAGTAGGAAGCTTCTGGGAGATATGCCACCCTGAACATGGTCACCCATCGCTAAAAAAATATCTATCGCATATTTATGTAAATGGTGAACAGGGTAATGGGTGGCATCATTACCTAAACTATTTTTTTGTGTTTTCATATCGATCGAATAAGGAACAAAGATCACAAGAGCATATTTATATGTGAAATGTACTTACCTACCCTGACCTCCTAGACGTTTCCTGAATTGGACGCAAGACTATGGTTTTATATACGCTTGGGACCTGCCCCACCCCCTAAATGTAATCACATGCCAATATGTAGTCGATTATTTTTTGGAAAAAAGGCTCTATGTTTCTACCCTGGCCGCGCGCATGCTTCCTAAAAACTAACCAAGTCAATGTTTAACATGTTTGTAACCATTTATATCAATATGCGATCGATTATTTTTTGCGATCGGAGATCATTGTAAGGGAGGCCATATATTCAGGGTGGCATATCTCCCAGAAGCTTCCTATTTAACAACCCAGATGACAATATTAGATAACACCAAACTAATGGCTATCTTGCCAATGTAGTCTGGTACCAATATGCGATAGATTGAAAGTGAGCTTCTTGGCCGACGGTCCAAATATAAAAAAAATATAATATGTGCATTCATAGTATGTACATTTGTCTTCACATTACGAATACGTAGAAAGAAACATAACGCAAAGTAATTATGAATATGAATGTTCGCTACTACACCACAACGATTTTCTTTCAGCGGTTTCCTGAATATATGCTACCTCTCAAATTGCTAACCTAATTTTCTGGTACAACTGCAGGTACTCGCTCGGAAATTCTGAATGGCTTCGCCATATTCCTAATGGTTAGAACTGCATCGAACGAATATCTGCATAGTTAACGATGATGTTCGTTTTACATTTATTGCAAAAAGTGTAGAGGAACCCTCAACCTTATTCCATTGGAATAGCATCGTCAAATGATAAAAAATATGAACTTGCTTTCTTTAGTTTTTCTATAGATGTCTTTTATTGGAAAAGACTTACTACCTACATGAAAAAGATGCACTTTAACAATGATGTTATTGCGCAATAAAGCTCATTTTAAAGTTCTTGAAGTACCCACAACTATTGTTCTAATAATTATCTTTTCCACCATCAATTTGAATTTGAAACCTGTACATTTTCACACCATAAAATAAAATTATATGTTATGCTATTTTGTCTCTTCTTTATATAAAATATCTACGTTATAAATATTATTTGCATGTTAAATCATTCTATTATTATTAGCCATAGGCCCCTGGCGATTTCATAAACAGCCAAATTAAATTTTACAGGTTATAAGAAATTCATTTACTTCATATAATTATATTTCCATTTAATATACAACGGTTTCTTACACGAGCAAAAAATATTTTATTAATATTTCATTCATTGAGATATTTTCAGCTTCAGAATTCACAAAGACATTCGGTCTCTTTTTTCATTTAAAAGGTTTCTCCATTTCTCAGTCAATGTAAAATACACGATTTATGTACTTACCTATATATTTTATTTCTGTAACATACAATATTATCCTGAGGGACAAACGTGATCTTGTAAGTGAGCTCCGGGTTTTCACTAGCATTATCCAAATGGAGTTCAATATGTACTTGGAATATATTTGAGAAAATATAATGTAAGTTGGTATAACATTCCATGAATATATCAAAATTGTCGTAAAAGCACAATAGCTGTTGTGCTCTAATGACAACGGTTTTTTAACACTTTTAAAATAAAAGGCAATTATTTGTTCATCTCTTAAGCTCGGGAAAATCAAAAACCAAACTAAATACTTACCAACAGTGTATTAAATAAAACCGAGCTAGTATTCAGCGAACTAAAGTTCGCTGCTAGTATGCGATAAAAGTGATTTATTTCATGTTATTTTTTTTTTAATAAAAAGTATACACAACTTTATTCTTCACTTTTACTAAAATAATAACGCCTAGATTTTCATTTAATGGCATTATGACAAAAGGTCGCAAAGTATTGCGCTGCTGCCGTATATATTTCAAAACTTTTTGTCACAAAACGGCGGACAGCTGTTATCACGCTTTAACTTTCGTAAACTGCTTTTCATAAAAATAAGTTATGTAATAAATAAAGAGTTTTTGCTTTTAAAATTCAAATAGCTTGTGCAAATGCCGTGACACTAAAATATGATGACTTTTTATGCTTCGCGGCAGGGCGCAAAGAAATTATACTCAACTGTAACGTTTCTATTTGTAATTAAAGTCTACGGTTGGAACCATGAAAGTTTGAGGCTTGTTTAAAAAATGTCCCAGTTGTAACCATGAACGCTACTGTGTGTGAGTGAACTGAATCACAATGAACGAAACGCAGAAATAAAGGCAACATTATTTTACAATGTGACATTAGAATCTGTTAGTTTACTCCAGTGAATTTTAAAATATTATGAATTAATAATGTCTAGGTACCATAAAATAGTGCATCAGTTTGGTTAAAATTGAGTAACTGAATTCTTACCTTCTCCTATGAGTATGATGTTATTCGAAAATGACGTAAGTACCTATTATCAACGACGTCGTCAGCGAGAGAGCAAGGACCACCATGGCACCGCACCGACAGGGCCCAACTTCCTGCTGCGAGCTGCCATACCTTGGTAGGTATTATATACCACTGCGCAGGACGTGATCGAGTACATAAAGAAGAAATCCAACTTTTGTTTGAGAGTTCAGCCACTGGAGTCGCGCCATAATACCAGTTTTAAGGCGTTTGTGGTGCGCATCCCGACAACGAGGTTGGATCTTTTCATGAAGGAGGACTTCTGGCCGCAGGGCGTGGTGTACAGGCGCTTCAGAGAGACACTGCCTTGTGCCACTGATCCAACACACAGTTTCAAATAGATTTTTTTTTATCTTTAAGTTATTTACTAACAAGTTTGTTTTATAAATTACTAGCGACCGCCCGCGACTTCGTCTGCGTGGACAGTTTTTTCGCTATCCCTCAGGAACTGTTACTTTTTTCTGGATGAAAGGTACCCTATGTCCTTTTCTGTACCCCTGACAACGTCTATGCAAAATTTCATGATGATCGGTTGAGTAGTTTAGACGTGAAGGTGTAACAAACAGACTGACTTTCGCATTTATAATATATTTTTTTTATTTATTTATTTATAATCAGGCAACAATGGCCCATAGATACATACCTTAAAACTAAAACATATATGTATAAACAATATTGTTAGTAAATATAACTTAATATTACGTTAGTATAAAGTCAATTTGGCACTTTCTGTGTCAGTTCGGTGGCACAAGGCAACGCCCCTCGGAAGCGCCTGTATACCACGCCCTGCGGCCAGAAGTCCTCCTTCATGAAAGTGTCCAGCCTGGCTGTCGGGATGCGCACCACAAACGACTTAAAATTCGTGTTATGGCGCGACTCCAGAGGCTGAACTCTCAAGCAAAAGTTAGCCTTCTTCTTTATGTACTCTATCACATCTTGCACGGTGGTGGTGTGGTGCAGGCGGGACAGGTACACGGCCGTGGTCGGTATGGCAGCTCGCAGCAAGAAGTTGGGCCCTGTCGGTGCGGTGCCATGGTGGTTCTTGCTCTCTTGCGGACGACGTCGCTTTTTGTTCCGAACCTCGAGGAATCCATCTTCATCTTGGCCCGGTCGGGCGACATTCTGCGGCTGAGCTTTTCCATCGACGAAAGATGGCTGCTGCGACTGCGGCCTTGAGTTGGCGGCAGCAACAGCAGCAAAATTCCGTTGACAGCTGACGGGCGCACGCGTCTCAGGCGCGCGCGGCGTCACCGCGGTAGGTGGCGGCGGCGGGACGCGGGCGGGGGGCGCGCAGCTCGCGGGGTCGGCGCTCGCGGCCGGCGGCAGCGGCGGCGGCGCTCGGGCTAGTTCGGGTCGTGGCGGAGACGGCGTCGAAACTGCTGACTTGCAACTCGACGTCATCGATGTATCGAGCCAGGCCCCACGTCGAATGTTGACATTTGACCTACTTACGGCGAGTGATTCACGTAAATCGTCAACTTCTTTACGCAATTCACTCGCCGTATTTTCGGATGCCTGAAATTTCAGCATCACTTCGGCCAAACTCGCCTTAAGGGACACGATGTCCTTAAGGAGGCAGGTCACATCGACGTGATCGAAGGTGACGGGAGGCAGCTTGTTGAGGTCTCTCGCCACGAACGTCGGCACGTCATCGGGGTCGGTTTCCTTGAACAGGGTGATGATCTCCTGCAGGCTCTTCTGTGTCCCGTCACGTCTCCGGGACACCATCTGGTCGCTCTTGCCGAGAGACTCGTACAGCAGTTTCTTTGCCGTGGCCACATCGTCCTCGCTGAAGTTGGACTTGCAAATTTGCAGTGCGCTCACCTCATCCATGACGTCCAGCTTTTGTTGTAGGAACGCCAGGAGTTCATTTGCCACGAGTTTGTCACTCATGGTTGTAATACGAACAGCGGCACTTGGCCGCGTTACGCGTCGTCTAATGTATTAGTATGCGTCTGCACCGATCCGCATCGCACGCACGACTATTAGTAAGGATATATGTTTAGTTTTAAGGTACACACATCAACTTTGTCTAGGGATACCAGGTGCTATTTTCATACAAACGAGGTAACTTTGAAGCCTTGGTTTCCTGCCAGGGATGTACTGTGCTGTGATCTGATGACGGCTATCCAGGGAGTGAATAGAGGAGATTCAGATCGCTGTACACACCCAAAGGATCTGACCAGCATTCTAAAAACGTAATGGACATGTTTAAAAAACCGCGAAAATAGCATGAAAATGTACGGAAATCCGAGAACTCTGACCCATTAATCTTTTACAATGCTGATCAGATCAGTTGGGTGTATATAGCGATCTGAATCTAATCCATTCAGTCCCTGGATGGCCATCATCAGATTACAGCACGGTACATCCCTGGCAGAAAACCTAGGCTTCAATGTTACCTCGTTTGTATGAAAATAACACCTGTATCCCTAGACAAAGTTGATGTGTATATATATCTATGGGTCAACGTTTCCTGAATATAAATAAATAAAAAAAAAATATTTTGAAACAAATAATTAAAGGGGGCTATCTCAAAAATAAAGCGTAAAGCAAATAGCAATGAGAAAATGACGCGCGCGGGAGCGAGACCGATTCGGCTGATTTGGCGCAAAAATCAGTAAATCAATTTGTAGTAAATAACTAAAGCGATTAAAGTGAAATGCTTCTACACGATTCTGAATATTGATGATACAAATTATTTAAAGCAGCAATTGCTTTGACTTGAATACCTAATGTTGTTTCTAAATAATTTAGATTTTATGAATTTTTCAGAGGTATTTTCGAAATTAAAATGTGTCGAGCCAAAATCACTAAATCGTGTTTTTAGTTCTATACGTGTCTGGAGAGAGATATAAAGAAATATATATCTTAATTTCAGATCCCTAGGATTTCCGCAACCTATGGCATTACATCAAAAACGTTACTTCGTTCTCAATCAAGGGATACCGTTAATAACTATATGTAACGGTGTTAAAGCGACTATAGCATGTGGTTTAGCCCGCAAGTGGGGCTCTCGTCTAAATTAAATTTAGGGCTCGCTAAGTACCTACATAACCTGTCACAGCCCGGAAAATGAGACACAATTGTTGACGGCAGAACGATTGTAAATATGTAAATATAGTTAAGATAGTTTAAATTTTGATATTTTGAAGAATTACTTTGTTTTATCACATTATTTTCTTATTTGAACACTTAATTATGTTTTTCTAGTATATTTTGCATGTAGAAATTAAGATAGGAATTAAGACCTTTGATTTGTTATTTATCTTTCTTGTATAGATACTATTAGCGATTTTGTTTGCACCGTTAGAAAGAGATAGCACTATAATGTTGGAAAGAGACAGGAAAGATTGGTGCCGTGTGCAAAAATTAGTGCCGTGTGCAAACTGTATGCGTTGTAATTGGCTAATAGCTATATTGTAGAAAACTAACTAGCCACTAAGTGCGAGTAAACATTTTGTACTTAAATAAGGCTGTTTTGTATGAAAATTGTTGGACCGCACTGCTAACCACACAGCGCACGAGTCCACACCCACGTTGTAACCCAACCACATCGATCTCCTCCGCTATTGTTACAATAGCTGGTAGGAGATCGGCCAAACAGCCCTTTTTAGGGCTAGCGGGGACCATAACCACCCCCCCCCACCCGCTGCAGGGCACGTATCGTGCTCAGGACTGCGCCGGTAAGCAATCCTAGATGCCATCGCCCGATCGAGACCGCAGCACTGGTGTGCAGGCTGAGTCATCGCCGCCCAGTGCTGCGCCCCGCCACTCGGTAAGCAGAACACCAGCTACAACCGCTTCCGGCGAACCCAACGCCGCAAGCACCACTGCTGCCGCAACAACGCCCGTCGCGCAACCTCGCCCGACCCCGCCTATCCGTAGTGTGTCCGCACTCGGCGAGCGTGTACACTACCTAGCACAGTCAACATCACCCCGCGTCAGATATGAATCTGACGCAGTGCTGGTGGCCAGGCTGGTTAGTGCTGGCTACGTAAGTGGCCCGCTGGCTCGCTGGTTGGGGGCATACCTGCGGATCACGGAGGCCGCGCTCGAGGGAACGCCGCTGCTCACCCCGTCGGACGAGATCGCCCTCCAAGCATTGGAGGCGATGTCCGGCCTGGAGTTTCCGCCACTGCCGGCCGAGTACAAGCGCTCAGCCAAGAGCGCACGGGCCGGTAAGCGCCCCCTCACCACGCCGCATCCCCGCGACCCGCGCTGCAAGCGCAGCCGGAGCTCGGGCGACCCGCCCAGCCCGGAAACATTCACGACCCCGGCCACTCCAGCGCCCGCCCCGCCGCAACCGCAACCGCTGCATACACCCGCACCGCTGCCGCAGCGCGAGCAGCGACCACGCCGGGTTATAGAAAACACGCCGACACCTGCTGCACCTACAGTGAGTTTTGCTCAGGCGGCCGCGGCACCTGCCGCCCCCGCCCCCCGCACCGCTCCTGCCTCGGTTTCCAAACCTACCCACATAGACGCAACATCAGCCGCCCCCTCTACTACTAGTACGAGTAAGGACCGCCGCTACCCGCCACTCGTTGTGGAGGTGCTTCCCAACTGGCCCACGCACATGCGGGCCCTCCACGAAAAACTCGGCCGTGCACCAAACGCGCGCCCATATGGGCAGGGCGTGCGTTTCTCACCGGCTGACGGGGCCGAATACCGCACCATCCAGGCGTACCTAGCCGACCTAGAGAGCCGGGAAGGCCTCAGCTGGCATTCTTACATCTTGCCGGAAGAGCGCAGCCTAAAGGTGGCCATTCGAGGCCTGCCTTTTAACTCCACACCCGAAGACATCACAGAGGCGCTCGGCGAGCTCGGTTACGAAGCCGAGCACGTCAAGCAAATTCGTGCCCGAGCCGGACGTCCCGGCTGCATATTTTTTGCGTCCATTAGCCGCAACTCAACAAACACCGCGCCCATCTATGAGGTGAGCGAATTATTCAGCATGCCGGGCATCGTGATCGAGGCCTGGCGTGGCAAGAAAGGGCCATCACAATGCCACCGCTGCCAAGGCTTCCGGCACTCCTCCAAGGGGTGCCACCATCCATTAGCCTGCGTGCGCTGCGGGGAACCGCACGCTGCCGCCGACTGCCCTCGCCCACGCTCAGATCCAGCGACTTGCGCCAATTGCAAGGGCCCACATCCGGCGAACTCTACTTCCTGCCCGGCCCGGAGGACGGAATTCCGTAACCGGAAGGCCGGTCCCACCACCCGCTCAGGGCCCCTCACCAAACCTGGCCCAGCTACTCGCGCTTCCACCGAGAGTAATCAGGTAGAGACCGCAGCATCACAGGCCAATCTCATGGCCCCTGCCAACCCACCCACTGCCCGTGGAGACCCGCTGGCACCCGCAGCCCGCAATAAGAGGAAGAAGAAGAAGGGGCGCAGCCTAGCCGCCCCGCCACCTCCACCCGGCGCGCCCGCGCCCGCAGCGCAACCCGCGCTCACCTCCCAACTGGCTCCCGCGGGGCCGGACATTCAACTGCTCCTTGCCGGCCTACTTAGAGGCCTAGCGGAGCAGCTCCAATCCAGCAGCGCTCCACACCTACCGCAACATTCAAGCCGCTAAAGGTACTACATTGGAACGCGCAGTCGCTCACAGGCAAGCGGCGCGCGCTCGCGCACTTCCTCCGCGAGCTCGACGTCGACGTCGCACTCGTGAGCGAAACGTGGCTCCAGCGCAGCGCTTCATTCCGTCTGGCCAATTACTACGCCTACCGCCAAGACGAGACCTCGCCCACCTCAGGTCAAGCCTACCGAGGCCTACTGGTGTTGGTTCACCGCCGCCTCCTACACCAACCGGCCCCGCCTGTAAGAATCTCAAGTTTCTACGCCCTCGGTGTCGACGTGCGACTCGGCGACACAGACGTCCGTTTGTATGCCACCTACAAACCACCCGGCCAAAGACTCGACATGTCGGAGGTGAAGAGCCTCCTCAGCCCCCTCCCCACCATACTGGCAGGGGACTTAAACTGCAAACACCCCGCATGGAACTCCACCAAAACTAACGAGTCGGGCCGCGCCCTCTTTAACGACGCCGCGGCCCACAATTACATCGTGGACGGGCCGGACGAGCCGACGCGGTACGACACTAACGGGAACGGCGAAGTCCTAGATATCGTCGTCCACCAAGGGCTCCCGACCTCATTTAGCCAGCAGGTGTACCCGGACCTGCCCTCGGACCACCGCCCGGTACTGGTAACTTTCAACCACTTACCCAACCGAGTCTCACCTCCGCCTCTGCGCACCCGCGTGGACTGGGAGGAGTTCGCGACCACTGCAGACCGCACCATCCCCACCCGCCGCATGGAGACTGCAGATGACGTCGAGGCAGCAGCCTCGGACATAGCCACGGCCATCAGCTCTGCGCTCAAAACAGCCACGCACACACACTCTAGCGGAGGGCGTACTAACACCCTCCCCCGCCGAGTGTCGGACCTCATCGCGGACAAGCGCAGGGCCCAACGCCTATGGCAACAAACCGGCTGCCCAACCGCCAAGCGTCATCTCAATGACCTAATCTCGCGGGTCAAGAAGGCCCTAGACGACCATGCTGCAGACTCTTGGGAGCGCCACATTGACGCGGTAAGCGACCACACACCATCGGTCCACCGGTTGTGCAAACAACTGGCCAATATCACTGCCCCGCCACGACCGCTTTTGGATGAAAATCTCCAACCCAAATACAAGGCCGAGGACCGGGCCGAACTCCTGGCCACCCATCTGGAGGGTGTCTTCACCCCCAACCCGGCGGCGGACATCGAACACGCCGCGAAAGTGGAATCGCACGTGACTAGATGTCTGGCCACCCCACCCGCGCCCACCGAGGACCCCGCTTTTGTCTCACCCACACAAGTGCGGAAGCAGCTCGCGCGCGCCAACCCGCGTAAGGCTCCAGGTCTTGACGGCGTAACCAACGCCGCGCTTCGCCACCTCCCAGCGAGAGCCGTCGCCGCTATAACGCGCCTTTTCAACGGCGTACTTCGCACCGGCCATTTCCCTACCATATGGAGGAGAGGTAAAGTTGTCATGCTGCCAAAGCCGGGGAAGGACCCTTCCCGCCCGGCCAACCACCGACCCATCACGCTGCTGCCTTGCCTCTCTAAGGGTGTGTCCCCACTTAGGTTCGCGAACCTCCGCGCTCCGCGAACCTCGAACAGTGATCCATAGCAAAAACAAATATTTTTACTTTGGCTACAGTGTGTACCTGTGCGAACCAAGTTCGCATACGTGTTCGCTCACGTACACACCTGGGCGCCCTGTTCCAGCAGAGGATAAACGATTTTTTCGGTGCATGTTCGCGGAGCGCGGAGGTTCGCGAACCTAAGTGAGTACCCACCCTAAGGTATTCGAGCGGCTGCTGCTGGAGCTACTCACACCACATCTGACGCCGCGCCCGGAGCAATTTGGATTCCGGCCAGCCCACTCCACGACGCTGCAGCTAACGCGCATCCTGCACCACCTCGCCATCTGCGCAAACAAGCGCGAGTTCTGCGCGGTGGTAATGCTGGATATGGAGAAGGCGTTCGACCGAGTGTGGCATGAGGGCCTACTATATAAGCTCCTCGAGTCGAACGTCCCCCGCCGCCTAGTCCGAGTCATCGCCTGCTTCCTCCGAGACCGCTCCGTACAGGTGGCCGTGGAGAACACCCTCTCGGCCCCCCGACCCGTCAAGGCAGGCGTCCCACAGGGCAGCTGCCTTTCTCCAGTGCTCTACCTGGCCTACACCAACGACATCCCGGTAGTAGGCCAGGCGAAACTCGCCCTCTACGCGGACGACACCGCTTACTTCGCCTCTTCGCTCCGCGCCTATCTCGCTGCCGACAAACTGCAGCCCACGCTTGACGCCCTCCCTGAGTGGCTTGGTAAGTGGCGACTGACATTGAACGTCCCCAAAACCCAAGCCATAATCACCGGCCGCCAGCACATCCATCCGCCACCACTCACGCTAATGGGACAGAGCGTGAATTGGAGCGGCACCGCTACATACCTGGGGGTAATAATTGATAGCCGCCTCACATTGCGCCAACACGCCGACCACGTGATCGCGCGCGTGAAAACCGCCCGCGCGCGCCTCCAGCCGGTGCTCAGAAGCCGCCTGCCTCTTAATACAAAGGTCAACATCTACAAAACTTATATGAGATCTATCCTTACGTACGCGGCCCCGGCGTGGTACGCCCTCGTAGCGGAGACGCACAAGCGCCGCCTCCGCGCGCAACAGCACAACACCTTGCGCACAGTCACCAACGCCGGCCGCTACGTAAGGAACGCCACAATACAACGGGACCTCAACATAGAGCCGCTAGATGACTTCGTCCAACGTCTGGCCCGCTGTATGTACGCCCGCAGCGATGACTCAACCCACGGGCATTTACAAAATATAGCCCCAAATTACGATCGCCCACAGCGCGGCCGACCCCTGCCTCGGGAATTACTCGCCGCCCCCGCATCAACTGCCGCACCACCATCATCGACTCCCGCCCGCCCCAGCGGTGCGCGACCGAACGACGCGCCAATAACTAATGTTACAGATGATGTCATCCCATCCACATCGACAACGCCGGCCCCCGTCCGCACACACCGCGCGCGGCCGAGCGTCGCCGCAGCCGCCACGCTACCCCCGGCCCGCACACACAATGCGCGGCCGAACAACACGCACGCAGCCCAGCCGCAAACAATGCCCACCCCCGCCCGTGACACCCATGGGCGGAGCGACCACGCCGCAAGCCACGCCTACCCAACCTGACGTCTACCCCCCGCCGCCACCGCGGAGGGGGAATCAACCTAATTTCTACGAAGAAATACACAAGTGTTCGCAACTACCCACTCTATAGGTACTCCCCCCTCAAGATAAGTCCACCGCCCGCTCGCAGGTCGCTCGCTGGGCCTTCCTTACGGATCTCACCCGGCAGGGCTTGACCGCGCCGAGGGCGGTCGGTGAAGCAACTTAGGGAGGGGGGAAAGCCAAATGACCAGCCGGCTCGTTAGCCGGCTGCGAACACAAACGCCACCAGTGGCGAAAGCCAAGACGTGGCCACCCGCACGCCATCGGCGCCTACGGCGCCTCGGCGCGCGAGAAGAAGAAGTCTAAGTGAAAATTGTTCAGTTCAATATATACCTACTATGGTTTGAAAATACAAATAGTAAAAAAAGGCTGGAGTTTTAATTCTTCTACCCGACGTCGCTGAACCCCTGCACCTGCTAAGCTTACAAGTGGTCCTTCGAGCCGGATACGCCGGGGACTTAGAAGATTTCGCTGCCAGCACCCAGGACTTAGAAAATTTGAAGAAAAATTCCCAAGACTTAGAATATTTTTGGATCATTCAGTCTGGGACTTGAAGAATTCCTGGGATATTTGAAGAAGCAACCATGTCGTACCCGACGAGGAGCAAGGCAAAGGAGAGAGGCAGAACGTCAACGGCCCAGAGCGATCCTGCACATACGGAACCCGCAGACTCCGGGGTAGCTACGTTCGTCCGCCCACTCCGATCGCCGTCGACGGTTAACCAAGGGATACCTGGTGAAATATACATCCCAGAGATTCCGTCTTCCGGCATTGGTGGAAGAGTGGTGGATTTCACGACCAGAGATCCAGATCATGAAGCAACGCCGACCGTGAGCACCGTACGAGCGCCCCGAAAAGCTCCAAGTGTCACGTCGTCCCGTTCCAGTCGCGCACATAGAGAAGCGACACGAAAGAGAATCGAATACGAAGCAGAACTTGAAATGTGCGCAGCACAACAGCGTCTCGCCGAGAAAAAGAAGGCAATGCAACTGGCGGAACTAGACGCAGAGGAGGAAGAAGAGGAAGAGGCCTTAGCGAGAATAGAACCACCTAAAGAAGATCGCATCCAGGAGTGGATCCAGAAGTCACTTTTTGAGCCCGCTCGTGAGAAGACCCCGCACTCTGGCCGAGATGGACGTGATTCATCAAGGGGACGTCGACAGCCCGGGAAGGCGATTGAAGAGTTGGCCGAAACCCTACGAGACATGGCCAAACCACGCCCTATGCCACGAGCTTTCTACGAGTTGCCTAACTTCAGTGGGGATCCAGCTGACTGGCTTGCCTTTAAGAAGAAGTATGAAGATTCCACTGCCCAGTACGAGTTCCGGCCATCAGAAAACCTTGCGAGACTACAATCAGCGATACATGGCAAGGCGAAGCAACTGGTTGAAGACCTTCTCCGCACCAGCTCTGATCCTAGCGAGATCCTGAGATGCTTAGAGCGCACCTACGGGGATCCAAACCTCCTATTGAAGAGCGCTATCGGGAAGATTCGAGCACTACCCAAGACCGCCGACAATGACAGCGATGGCCTTCGTGTCTTCAGTGCCACCGTCCGCTCCTGCATCTCCACACTCAGAAACATCAAGGCGGACGGCTTCATTAACAACCCACAACTTGTGAGTGAGCTGCTGGAGAAACTAACACCGACCCAGCGCCACGAGTACTCCAAGTTTGCACGGAGTCAAGCCATCGCCGGTGGAGTCGATCTACGTGTGTCGCCAACCCTCATCATATTCGTGGACTTCTTGGAGGAGCTCGCTGACACCGCAGCTTTCGTGCTTCCTGCCGACATCATCGGGAGCAGACCTGCGGCTGCGCAAAGGCAGGTGACACCACGGAATCAAACTGTGAGTAACCGTGCCAATGTGAAAAATGTGCATAAAGTGAACGTGCATAACAACAGTGAAATAAAGTGCGTGCTATGTGAAAATGATCATCGGTTAGCTTCGTGTGACAGTTTTCGTGACAAAAGTGTAAATGAACGTTGGGACTTTGTTTAAGACAATAAGTTATGTTTTAAGTGTCTAAGTGGCAATCATAGTCGATTAAGGTGTAAATATAGGAAATGTGCTAAGTGTAATTATGGCCATCACACGCTCCTGCACGTGGATAAACCAGGTAACCAACCTTTTGATATTTCTACTCAGACTGAGCGTGTCACTAACCTCGGGGACAGACGATGTGTGAAGTCACTCCTGAAGGTAGTGCCTGTATAAGTGAAAAACGGGGGTCGTCTGATTGACACTTACGCTCTGCTTGACGACGGTGCCACTATTTCGTTGATAGACGAGACTCTTGCCACGGAATTGCGAGGTCCGAGATCACCGATCCAGATCCTCAGTGCCGGCGGACACTCGATTGAAGATGACTCATCAAGGTTAGTAAGTGTGACTATATGGGGACCAAATGAAGAACCCCGCATTCTGAAGATGAGGACCATCAGGGAGATGAACCTGCCACCGCAGACTGTGCCAAAGAGTGTATCGAAAATAGTGATCATTTGAAAGGATTGGGAATTGAAGAAATGAGAGACGCTGTCCCACTAGTCCTCATAGGACAGGACAATTGGGAAACAATAGTGGACGGCGACATAAGGCGAGGGAAATCGGGAAGACCGGTGGCCTCCCTGACCAAGCTAGGTTGGGTAATTCATGGCCCAGTAAGTACGAAGAGCGACGAGCCCGACACCGTAAACTGCATGGTGGAGCTGAACGATCTCGTCAAACAGCAGTTTGACATTGAAAATATGGGGATCGTCGCTAAAAAGAGAGTGAACTTCGAAGAACAGAGAGCTGAGACCATACTCAATGAGACTGTGCGCCTTACCAATGAAGGTTGGGAGGTGGGACTACTCTGGAGAAAAGATAACGTCCAGCTGCCAGATAATTTTAACGACGCTGAGAAACGCCTAAGAGGAATCGAGCGCAAAATGGACAGAAACCCGGACTTCGCGATTGCCTACTGCGCCCAGATAAGCAGATTAATTGAAAAAGGATACGCGAAACGTGTGGAAGAACCGATACCTTCCGAACACACTTGGTTTCTCCCGCATTTTGGCGTGACAAACGTCAATAAACCAGGAAAGTTGCGCTTGGTGTTCGATGCAGCTGCGACATATAAAGGGACGTCATTGAATGACCAGCTATTGAGCGGCCCAGATTTACTGAACTCCCTTTTAGGAATACTTTTTAAGTTCCGCCAAAAGCCGATCGCAATTACCGCGGACATCGAGGATATGTTCCTTGGAGTAAAGATAAGGAAAGAAGACCAAGGAGCACAGCTGTTTCTGTGGAGAGGTGCGAACAAACATGAAGACCCTGAGATATATGTAATGGAATCGATGATATTTGGAGCAACATCTTCTCCAACATCGGCAATCTTCGTGTTAAACAGAAACGCTGAGAGGTTTAAAGAAGAGTTCCCAGAAGCGGTCGAGGCTATTAAGAAACGACACTATATGGACGATTACATAGATAGTGTAGAAAATGTGGAAGACGCCATCAAGATGATTAAAGAAATAAGTGACATTCACGCTCAAGGGAACTTCAACATCAGGGGGTGGACGACCAACCATCCTGAGCTCCGTGAAAAGCTTCCGTACGTGACGCCGCAAAGCGTGAATTTGTCAAAGCTTGGTGGAGAAACAGAACGAACGTTGGGTCTGGTATGGCAAACGAATGATGACACCCTGAGTTTCTACGTGTCATTCAAGAAAATCAAGAAAGAAGTTGCGAATGGCGAGGAAGTGCCCACAAAGAGAGAGTTCCTCAAACTCATAATGAGTCTGTTTGATCCACTAGGCTTGATATGCCCAGTGACAATCAGCTCAAGGATCTTAATGCAACGGATATGGAAGACCGGCGTCAAATGGGACGAAAAAATAAACGAAGAATGTCATGAAGAATGGAAAGAATGGATAAGAAGTCTTCATGTGCTTAGAGAACTGAAAATACCGAGACATTATGGGATCGAGGAAGAAGAAGTTGAACTTCATATCTTCGGCGACGCGAGCGAGCAAGCTTATGCCACCGTCGCGTACTTCGTTGACCAGAAAAGGGAAGTGGCGCTCGTCTCAGGAAAAGCCAAAGTGACACCCATGAAGATGGTCTCGATGCCACGGCTTGAACTGCAAGCAGCCGTGCTAGCCTGCCGCCTGGCAAACATGGTGGAGAAAGAACATAGCTTCAAGATAAAAAGAAGAGTATTTTGGACAGACTCCAAAACAGTTTTGCACTGGATTAGATCGGACCCGAGGGATTTCAAGCCGTTCGTGGCACATCGCTTAGCTGAAATAGATGAGAGATCCAGAAGCGATGAATGGAGATGGGTTCCGACAGTACAAAACCCAGCTGACGAAGCGACCAGAAAGGGATGGACCCGAGAAAAGTCGATATGGTTCTCTGGTCCAGACTTCCTTATGAAAAATGAAGATGAGTGGCCGAAAGAAGACCAAACGAATGCCACCGATGAAGAGACCAGTGAACTACGCCCAAATCGAGTTCATACCATCACGGAAGCCCCGCCCACTATACTGGAAGTCCAGCGTTTTTCATCCTGGATTCGGGCGGTGAGAACAATGGCTCGTGTGCTGGCCTTCATCAAGCGCCTAAGGCTGAAAGAACGGCCCGAGGTCACTGCAGACTTGATCCGAGAAGCTGAGAAGATATTGATCCTTCAGTCTCAGAAAACTGCGTTCGAAATAGACATAGAAAATATGAAAGCAGGCAAGGATTTACCGAAACAAAGTCGTCTGAAAGCTCTCGATCCAATGATAATGGAGGATGGACTTTTGAGAGTGAGAGGAAGGATCCAGACAGCTGATGTACCTTTTGAGGAACGACATCCTATTATCCTGGATGCAAAGGAACGACTGACTGAGTTGATAATTCTGCATTACCACCGATTAGCTCATCACGCAAATAATGAAGCAGTTGTGAACATGCTCCGCGAAAAGTACTGGATACTGAAGATAAGACCAGCTGTCAAGAAAGTCGCGAGAAGCTGTCCCATGTGTGTGATAAGAAAAACACTTCCGAAACCACCGAAGATGGGGGACTTGCCCTCCGCCAGATTAGCCCATCATCGTCGTGCATTCACTCACTGTGGAATTGATTATTTTGGACCCATGGAAGTGACCATTGGACGTCGTCATGAGAAACGCTGGGGAATCGTCTTGACCTGTTTGACGTCAAGAGCAATCCACCTGGAAGTCGCTTCCTCTCTTAGCGCTGATTCGGCCATCATGGCCCTCCGACGTTTCATTGCGCGCCGCGGTCAGCCTGAAACACTTTACAGCGACCAGGGCACGAATTTCATAGGAGCTGATAAAGAACTAAGGAACGCGTGGAAGAACCTGGAAATCCATCAGCTGGAAGATGCAGCCACCACACTTGGAATCAAATGGAAATTCATCTCGCCCGCCTCGCCACACATGGGAGGATGTTGGGAGCAGTTAGTACGCTCCACGAAAACCGCATTGAAAGTAACCCTGAATGCGAGAGCGCCGAAAGAAGAAGTGTTACTAACGCTGCTGGCTGAGGTGGAAGCTACGATCAATAGCAGACCACTGACCCACGTCTCTGTGGATCCGAACGACCCAGTAACGTTAACTCCGAACCATCTACTCTTGGGTACCGCGTCAACGACCACCAGACTTGGACATTTTTCGGAAGAAGACCTGACAACGAAGAAACAATGGAAAGCTGCACAAGCATTGGCCGACATATTTTGGCGCCGCTGGGTGTCAGAGTATCTGCCGACACTTCAAAAGCGATCGAAGTGGCCGAAGGATGTGGCACCGTTGAAAGTTGGGGACTTAGTGTTAATCGTCGACCCCATTCTGCCCAGAAACGTCTGGCCCCGAGGTGTGATAGTAAAGGTTTACCCTGGAGCGGATGGCCAAGTTAGGATAGTAGATATAAGGACTTGCCGTGGGACATTACGCCGCCCTGCAGTTAAAGTGGTAGTTCTGCCTACAGAGGCATAATGGTTGGAAGTAAATCCGCAACCAGGGGGTGGAATGTTGACGGCAGAACGATTGTAAATATGTAAATATAGTTAAGATAGTTTAAATTTTGATATTTTGAAGAATTACTTTGTTTTATCACATTATTTTCTTATTTGAACACTTAATTATGTTTTTCTAGTATATTTTGCATGTAGAAATTAAGATAGGAATTAAGACCTTTGATTTGTTATTTATCTTTCTTGTATAGATACTATTAGCGATTTTGTTTGCACCGTTAGAAAGAGATAGCACTATAATGTTGGAAAGAGACAGGAAAGATTGGTGCCGTGTGCAAAAATTAGTGCCGTGTGCAAACTGTATGCGTTGTAATTGGCTAATAGCTATATTGTAGAAAACTAACTAGCCACTAAGTGCGAGTAAACATTATGTACTTAAATAAGGCTGTTTTGTATGAAAATTGTTCAGTTCAATATATACCTACTATGGTTTGAAAATACAAATAGTAAAAAAAGGCTGGAGTTTTAATTCTTCTACCCGACGTCGCTGAACCCCTGCACCTGCTAATCTTACAACAATCGATTTCTATTGTTGTCCGGACGCCGGCGGCGTCCGCGCGGGCATTGATGAAATAATGTATCGAAAATTGATATGCAAAGATTAGACCTAAGGTTCTATAGTTTATTTAAAAAAAATAACCTCAGTAAAATATAGTTCGTTGTAGGTAGTATTAGCAGACAACAACATTACAAGAGCAAAATGTGGCCACTTTAGGCACTTTAGGTAGATGTTTACCGTGCATTTAGTCAGAGGTCCATATACCTCTATAGTCAAATGGTCAGGTAATTTTGCCTGGAAATATGTAAAGGAGTTTTGATTTCTTGTGCATCAGGTGAACTAAGGTGTACTCATACTTATATTAAATTTTAGACTTTGAAAACTGTGTGGAAGTTAAAAAAAAACAAAAAATTGTCGATAATATTCAACTTTGAAAAAACTTATATAACAAAAATAAATGTTAGGATAGCAAAGAGAACGTTTGCAACAATTTACTATATGTATACAACATTTTGATACAATCTATTCTATAACTGAAGAGTGACAACGCAGTCAACATTATTACGTGTTTAAATTTTTAAACATTGCGGTCCCCTTTGCTTTCCTAACATTTCTTTTTCATACACACTGTTTTCAAGGTCGCAAATGTAATGTAACAGCCCTCAGTGCTACCTGGCGCACAAGACATCAAAACTCTTTGAATTATTTTTAGCTAGAGTGAATCCGACCTGACTACTGGACTACTACGTGTGTGAGTGATTCAAATCAATTAAGTAAAATGTATGCACCAGCACGTATTCAGTACCTAACATATACGACAATATACCTTTGTCTTATGACGAGCAAACCGGCCCTGAAGCAATGTTTGTGTCTTGCCCTCGAACCACCTCGTTCCCGCCTTGTCACCGCCTCTGTAGTCTAGTGGTTTGTCCACCCGTGTAAGAGGCAGAGGTCCCGGGTTCGATTCCCAGAAGGAGGGTACAAATTTGTACTCGGTTCCGTTGCTGGTAAAGCTTATTTCAAGTCCGCTATCATCTTACGTAAGTCTGACGCCATAATAACAATTTAAAAATTGTTGTGTTCCGGCAGTTAGAGGTGAGATAGCCAGATCCTCAGATGAGGATTCCGGGTGTAAAGCACTTCCACCTTCGGCCTTATCGTCACTTAACATCAGGTGAGGCCAAGCACTATTCCATTGTGCATAAAAAACAAAAATTACTTATAGTTATAACAGACATGAACATTAACCACACCTTAATACCATCTCAGTGTCCTCTCAAGTCTGAAAACAAAGACAGATGCTACAATTAAACTCGGTCGCTAAATTAGGTCAAACTGCTGAACAACCGTATTGAAATTCTGTAGATTAGAGCTGGCTGTGGACTCCCACTAGGTACCTTTGTACAAACTTCAAAGTTTAAAAATCAAACTGGAGGAAATCGCTTTAAAATCGTTCTTAAAGTAAACACAATACAGATTATTATGTCAGTGTACTGTACATACAAATGTACACAACGTACTTCACAATTTATCACTCTTTAAATAACCATTCGTCTTAATTTACTCTGCGTAATAAAAGTGTATGTCTTATTTAATTATATCATGTTATTTAAAAAATCGCATACTAGGTTCATTCGATTATTATAACACAGGCAGTTACATTAAACATATGTTTAAAGAATATTTACTTTAATTTGTGTTTAATAATTATGACTATTAACTTTATGCTTGTTTGTTAATTAATCTGTTCATTGTTATTAATCTCTCATCGCATTTAAAAAAAATTGAAACTGCTACAGTGTACAGGCAACAGTAGTCGCCGCTTTCAATAAAATTTAATCAGAGCCTATATGAAAAAAAATAGATATTGGAGCTGTGTAAGTTTTATGCAAATAAAAAACCCCTCTAATCAATGAAAAGCAATCAAACGAGATGCTTTGAAACACAAAATTAGCTTTTATTATACAATCAGTTAGGTATACTAAATAATAAAAAATCTTTTTTTTTTCTAAACAAAAATAAACATATCTTTTTTTATGTTATTCCATCAAACGAGAAAAAACTCTCAAAGCACAATGTACACGTAAAACAGAAAAATATTATTTCAACTCATATTTTATTGGCCTCATTACGCCTTCTTACCTCATTTATAATACGAGTTATTCGTCATTCTGAACACGTATGAAATATTTTTTGGTTGAAGAAGCGTAAACACAAACAAAATATGAGGAGAATTCGTCGCGTTATTTATTGGAAACACTGATTCAAATATTTTGTTGAACTTAGCAAAAAAAAACCGGTCAAGAGCGAGTCGGACTCGCGCACCGAGGGTTCCGTACCTTCATAATAAATACACTGCAGAGTAGAATAATAAAATTATTATTGCACTTTTAGGTCAGCCTCATCTCTTGACCGATAGTGGAACTAATAAATTTTATCTTAGGTCAGCGCCATCTGTTGAGTGGAAGTGGAAGTAATGTATTTTTTGTCGATAATTTCTAAAAAAGTGTGGTAATCTTTACATAAACTACTATCACATAGATTTTTTTCAATTTTTTCTCTTTGCAAACTTCGGGGATAAGTAGAGATTTCATCATAAGTCGAAAATAATGCAGCCTAAAAAATTTTTTAAATTGTGCAAACAGCGCTCTTTCATATGATACCCCACATGCCCTAGTAACCCCACCAGCCTGCCTAGCATGACCGATTTATATCGCGTGATATAGCATTTTATCGACACTCAACTGTCAAATTCCTTTGTCTTTTTGACAGTTAAACGTGATAAAACGCTATATCACGCGATATAAATCGATCATGCTAGGCAGGCAGAATTGCACTTTATTGTGTCGGAGCTAAAGTCGCTGTTTATTTAAATGACTTTGCGGAGTGCTGCTTCTGTACTTGTACTATTAGTTATTCTGTGACCCCACTTCAAATTTTTAAGACCCCTTTTCTATCCCTGTTGTATTTTTTTTATTTTCTTAATATTAAGCAATTAAAAAAAATCATATTAAGCAAATAAAAAAAACGCCATTTTAAACTATTCTAAATTTCAAGTTGATACCATTAATAGTTCTTGAGATATCCAGCTGTGACAGACAGACAGACTGAGTCACACCATAAGGGTTCCTTTTTAACATTTTGGTACGGAACCCTAATAAAAACGAATCTCTCTCTACCAAGACGAACTGTGAGATAAAGCTTTATCGCTTTTGCATATGAACCGCCGCCCTTGCCGCTGTGTTTAATCACGTGGAACTGAATTCAACTAAATAGATATTTATTTAGTGTGATCTAAGAGCACTAGATTTGAACCCAACCCAGTTTTTGCAATCTTTAGCACTTAGCGATTGTGTACAATAAGTACAATGACACCGGAGTTCGACCTTAGTTAAACCAAACCTGACCGGTGTTAAATCGAAACTCAACCGGAGCAAGATAAGACCGACATAATGACCCCGCTGGTACAATTCCTTTACTATAGTAAAACCCCCTTCCATAGTAACAATTAATACGAGTGAAAAAAGTGAGACATGCTTTTTACACAATCTTACCCCGTTGTTCACACAATCTTACACAGTTGTACCCCGGCCCGGCTCCAGTCCGGCTACGGTCTGGGTAAGTATAATCTATCGCAATAGCTTTCAGGATGTGATACATTGATACTTCTTTTTGGCACAAATAAAAACTTACCAAGGAAATGTAGCAATGTATAACATCCATTTGTCAAACGAAAGCGATTGCGATACATTTTGAAAATTGGACAAAGTACCCTGGGGTGACCTCCGGCCTCCTACCGCCAAATGTACTGCCACAGTATACTGTGGTATACAACGCCCAATCTTCGACCGTTACAACCCCTATAGCAAGCTATGAATAATGTCTCTAATGAATAGTGTCTCTAATCGGTATATTTTATTACGTACCTAGTTATTCTGGCAATGTGTCCACTATTCAAAACCGAGGCTTTCTTCTCTTCAATTGCATTATTTAACATGGAATCGTTTCTGTACAAAAACCGGCCAAGTGCGAGTCGGACTCGCGCACGTAGGGTTCCGTGCCAAAATCCGGAAAAAATATGTTTGTTGTATGGGAGCCCCCCTTAAATATTAATTTTATTCTGTTTTTAGTATTTGTTGTTATAGCGGAAATAAAAATACATCATCTGTGAAAATTTCAACTATCTGCCTGTTGTGGTTATTAATAACGAGCAAAAAACGGCAAAAAAATCACGTTTTTTGTATGGGAGCCCCCCTTAAATATTATTTTTACTCTGTTTTTAGTATTTTTTGTTATAGCGGCAACAGAAATACATCATCTGTGAAAATTTCAACTTTCTAGCTATCACGGTTCATGAGAGCCTGGTGACAGACAGACAGACGTGCTGCGAAGTTTTAGTAATAGGGTCCCGTTTTTACCCTTTGGGTACGGAACCCTAAAAAATGATTTGACTCTTGACTCCGTAGCTTTAGCAGTTTAGTAGGACTAAAGGGATTTTCTCCATTTGAAATTGGGGATGTTGAGTAACTTAGGAAATTGTTTTGTATTGGAAATAAATCTTTACGGTTTCTTCTGAAAGTGTCACGGTTCAAGTACCTAGTTGGCGTGATTTATATAATTGAGATAAAGTGATTGTGCGAGAGTAACATACTATGTTAAGGCGTGCTATTGTAAAAAAGAACCTATTCCTAAGTACTTTGTTCGGTATACACGGCCGTGCTTCTGACATACAACAAAGAAATGGCGAAAAGCTTTGTTCTATTAGATAGTAAAATATACGTTTGGAGGCACTTATCAAAATAATAGCAATAATTATGATTTTACCGACTTCAAAAGGAGGGAGGTACTCAATTCGACCCGTTTTTTTGTTTTTTGTATGTACACGATTACTCGAAGACGGCTCAACCGATTGAAATGATTCAAACGTTATTACATTAGGTAAACTTTCAAGTTGGTCCCGATTTTTAAAATTTTGAAATCGGTTCAGTACTTTTTAAGTAATCTTGAAAAAAGTACGAAAATAGTATGATTTTGTGTGAACTACCTCGATGATCAGTCGTATAACTTCTTTGTTTATAAACTGAATAAGATAATTATTTTTTTGTTGGAAAAGGGATATCTTTAGTGTAGTTCTTTAACCGACTTAAAAAAGGAGGTTCTCAGTTTGACCCGCATGTATGTATGTTTCTCCGCGATTAACTCACGTTTGTCTGAGCCAATTTTTCTACCTAAATAATACCTACCTACATTACCTAATACAAAAGGTACCTACACTAAAAATAAAAAAATAAAAAATTGTTTAAAAAAACAAAAAACCGACTTCAAAAGACCTACCTCTAAAAAGCAAGAAATTCGTAATAATAAAAACACGTCTATTGAAGTCGGGTGGGGCTTTTAGAATAAAAAATAAAGGAATTTGTACTCCAGCCCCACCTGACTTCAATAGACGTGTTTTTATTGTTACGAATATTGTTTCTTGCTTTTTAGAGTTTTTTTGAAGTCGGTTTTTTGTTTTTTTTTTAATTTGAATCAACGATGTGTTATTAATTACAATAATAATGATCCAACGCTCTAACAGTTCGGCCACAGCCTGCCGCGGTGGGCGGAGCGGCAAGAGAATTCGGTAATCACTGAGCGGTCATGAAGATGAGCTGAGAGACCAAAACATCGAGATAGCGAGCAGTGAATATTATATAATAATAATAATGCTTGGACAATTTCTCTCAGCGCCATCTAGCCCCAAACTAAGCAAAGCTAGTAATATGGTGTAAGTGATAAAGTAACTAAGTGGTTGTAAGTGATATACTACTTAGATACTTTTTAAATATATACCATTATACATAGACTCCCAGACCCGGCACAAAAATTAAAATTCATAATTTCAATTTCTGCCCGGCCGGGAATCAAACCCGGGACCTCTGCGTGGTAGAGCGGCATGTTGACCTATGCACCACTCAGGTCATCAAATATAAAAAAATGAATTTGCTTGCTGCGCCGCCCACCGCGGTGGGCTGTGGCCGAGCCGTAAAGTTCTTATAAATTTTCAATATTTTTTATTTTTTATAATTTTATTTCCTGATATTGCACTAAGGGGACTTCCTTGTGATGTGCTGAGCTAAGAATGCGGTAGGAATCAAATTCTAAGTGGAAGTGGCATCCCACGCTACAATCTGCCTTATAAAACACATGCTTCTCGTTGGTAACATCATAAGGGTCAATATTTCAGTGTAACAGGATACACAGAGGCCGTATCAACGCGGAGGCCTGCAAATCCGGGAAATACATCAAGAAATAACAGCCCGTATAAATTATAAGGGCCGACCTCTTCCGCTTGAACAATATGCAAAGTGACTCCCAAGCGGTCCCGAGCTACGTATATTTATCATTACAATGTGAGGCAAATTAATGCTCCAGATTATTCTTTTAAGCGGACAGGACCGACTTGGAAGTTAGGCTCGGCGATGGACAAGAATTTTCAACTAGACCGACCTCCTTCTTTTTATGAAGAAAAATAATAACAACGGATTTGTTACCTATGAAGGGGACAACGCCTACATTTTGCTTTGAAGAAAAGCTGAAAAGAGAAAAACAACTGTTTTAATAACATTCTACTTGACTCTTGTGAAAACGAAATTTATTAAATTGGTTTTTATTATAAGAAAGAACAGTTTTTTATTCTTTTTTCAGTGTATGGTTACAAAATATGCGAAACTCAAAGAGATACTTTTAATTACTTTAATGTATGTAGAGAAGGGTATCACATTATTTTAACAAAATTATGTATGAGCAAAAAGCCATTCTGGTGGTTAAGTTATTTGGTTTCGATGTGGGTTGGTTAAGTTAAATTATAGACATAGGAAAGTTTTCGCTGCGCAATTTCAGTTAATTAATAGTTGAGAAATACACAGTGCATTTTTAACTATATCTAAAAATGAAATGGGGATTTCAGCCCACGTAAATGAACAACTTTTACTATGGGGCCAACCACGAAATCGCGAAAAAAAAACCAGCTGTTCCATAGAAAAGTACAACATCGACTCGACTATAATGTATGGAACAGCAGATTTTTTTTTTGCGATTTCGTGGTTGGCCCCATAGTAAAAGTTGTTCATTTGCGTGGTCTGAAAACCCCATTTCATTTTTAGATATAGTTAAAAATTAACCGTGTTATAATACCTATTAAAATTTTGTTTTTGTTAAGGAGTTTAGCGTGGTAGATTTTGTGCCATTTTTAATAAATAAATGTAAGATAAATGAAAAACTGTATGTACACATTCAGAATATTTAGGAATTTTAGTTTTTAATAAAATAACTTTTATTACTAAATTAAAATTAGCAAATAAGAGAGATTTTGGCCTTACATACCTATGTCTATTTTTAAAAACAGTGAGTTCGTATGAAGTATCCAGCGAAAATTTTTCTAAGTCTATGGATCGCATTCCTCTAAAGAATTTATTTTAAAAATGGTGTACAAGCGCTAGAAGGATAAGCAGATGATTTATGAGCATGTCACGACCGCCTCTAAAAATAAATAACGGGAAATAACATGCAGAGTTGAAAATGGGGGTGTCAACAATTCACAATATTTGACGTGTTTTGGAAAACTATTAGGGTTCCGTACCAAAATGGTAAAAAAGGAACCCTTATGGTGTGACTCAGTCTGTCTGTCTGTCACAGCTGGATATCTCGAGAACTACTAATGGTATCAACTTGAAATTTGGAACAGTTTGAGATGACATTTGCCCAACTATTTTACAAATAAGAAATAAATTAAAAAAAAATATTTTTTACAACAGGGACTGAAAAGGGGTCTTAAAGATTTGAAGTGGAGCTACTATAGGGCATGTGGGGTATAAAAGAACGCCGTTTGCACGTTTTTTACCATTTTTTTTTTTGTTTTAGGCCGCATAGTTTTCGATTTATAATGAAAAATGTAAAAAAATACCGTTCCCCCCCCCCCCCCCCTTATCTCCGAAGTTTTCAAAGAGAAAAATCTGAAATAATTCTATGTGATAGCAGTTTATATAAACATTACAGAAAAAATAAAATAATGTCTCAATATAGCACACTTTTTTAGAAATTATCAAATTTCGAAAAAGGTTAACATTAGTTCCACTATCGGTCAAGAGATGGCGCTGACCTAAAACTTCAATACTAATTTTATTATTCTACTCTGCAGTGTGGTTTAATGGTGCAATTATGATGGTACGGAACGCTCGGTGCGCGAGTCCGACTCGCTCTTGACCGGTTTTTTTTTGTTTACCATTGCGCCTCACCCCACTGTATACTAAAATAATAACCTCGAAAGTGTTATAGCGGTCGCAAACACCGAACATTTTTTTCGAAACTGGTATTTTCAGTATTAATCTCAGATGGAAACCTGTATTGAGGTATTTTCAATTCGTGAATACAGTTTTGGGATACGAAAGTTGTTGTACTTAGGTTTTTGTAGTTGTAGGCCTTAGAGCAACGCGGCTTCCATCCGGTACGGAAGCCGCGTTGCTCTAAGTTGTAGGCCTATCACCTATTAGTTAATGCCAGCGATTAAGTTTGACAGTTTAGTGGTTAGAGGAATTCAGAAGAATTTAATAACAGTTTCTTTTTTCTAGATAAAACTTTTATGTATGACAACAATAACGTCGTTGTATTCCCGCCGTTAATGGTAAGATACTTACTTCAGGATTTTAGGTGAAGTGCGCTACCACTTTCGGGTATCATCATCACTTAGGATCTCGCAAGATGACACATTTCTTTTTACAGTTGTATAAAGTACATATAGTTATAGTACGTAATTCTGCCACAAAAACCAAAAGTCATCAGCACAAAATCTTATTCCACCGACATTTTTTTAAGGTTTTCACCATTCTCATAAAACAGTTTTTTTGTCTTTTAGTTGGTACCATTTCTAAAAGCACTCAGAAAGCGTCCAGTGGAGTACCTATATTAATATCACTTACCCAAGCTCATATTTACGAACCGGCCATTGTTTAGCTGTATAAGGGTTCCCCATTACACCCCTTTTCCTTGTCATAATATTGTTGTTGTTGCTATGATAATCTTTTACCACTATCTTCCTTTTCAACCAAACAAAATCTTCAACTCTTCTATCCTGTCCCCTTATTCAAGTGGCCAACTTTTGCTTCGTTCGCTAAATAAACTGCAAAAAAATCATGTCTTAAGCTTCTGAAATCTTTGGATTTCAGAAGCTTACGACACGATTTCTTGGCAATACAAATACATGCAATACAATACAATACAACAATATCAGTGATTTGCAAACCTTTCGACGACGTGTAAATTATTTGTTAAATGCTTACTTTAGATTAGCGAACGAATAGAATAGCCATTTGAATCAAGGTAATCGCGCTAATTACGTCATTTAGGACCTAAATGACAACGTAACGGTTTTGGTCTGTTTCTCCAAAGAATACCTACTCTAGACTCGCACACGAAGGGTTCCATTCCAAAAACGGCATAAAAAATCACGTTTGTTGTATGGGAGCCCCCCTTAAATATTTTTTTTCTGCTTTTATTATTTGTTGTTATAGCGGCAACAGAAATACATCATCTGTGAAAATTTCAACTGTCTAGCTATCGCGGTTCATGAGATACAGCCTGGTGACAGACAGTGGAGTCTTAGTAATAGGGTTCCGTTTTTACCCTTTGGGTACGGAACCCTAAAAACGACGAAAAACATCGAAAAAGTGCAAAAGTGCGGTTATTTTTCATACTCTTTACTCGTCAAGAAAAAGACAGATACAAATGTTTCTGCATAACCGAGCTTTAATAGGTATAGTATTATATTATCTGTGCTGTACGTAGGGTTAGTAGAAAAATTAGTACATACTCAGCCTAATCTCGAAATCAGGACAAATTAAATTATAAGTACTTACTTACATTTTTGGTCTTGCTACTTATAATAAAAAAAACACGTTTTAAGAAAAATATTTTATTTCATTATCATCTTTGTTACAGTGGTCAAAGATTTAACATTCTAGACATCTTGTTATACAAGTCTTAATGATATACCCATCAACATAATAAGAGAACATAAAATGTCAAAATTGGTGGATAAACTAACATGTTTATCAATTTAGTTTATGCAAAAAACATTTATAACTTCTATAAGTTTTCATTACAATTTTCTAACTAACCATAGTAGAGTAGATTAATGAAAACCAATTAAATATTTCTATACCTATAAATAGCAACCATAGTGATCCCATATAATACAAATTCGACATCAGCCATTTGTGAGGAGCTCGGTGATGAAGTGGTTTAGTGCAATTTTTCTAAAGGTCGGTCATGGGATGGGTGACCAAGAATTTATTATCTTGAGCTTCGGAAGGCACGCCAAGCCGTCGGTCGCGGTTGCATTTGCAGTCGTTTACACCCACCCACCAATATTGGGCTGGCGTGGTGGGTTACGGCCCATTCTCCTTATGCCACCCACAAGGAAGGCCTGTGTGTTCTCCAGCAGTGGGGAAATTAAAATGGCTGATGTCAAAATTAATACAATTACTTACAAATTTTTGGGGACTTAAATAACAGGTCATTACCTATGTAATTGCAGATTTTCATGGAGAATTTTCAAGAAGTTGCATTTCTCATACTAGCATTTTCTTTGTTCATATAACAACCGTGAACACACGTGTCACAAAACTTTTAAGTAGGTACTAATGTTTGAACACTATGCTAACTTATTCCATTTACGATAGGCGAAAATAGTACATTATGAGACAAGTTAGCTTAGATTGGTCATTGCACACAAGGCTGTGGGTTGCAGCCCGAGCCGCAGGCGAGGGCGTAACTCAGCCGAGTGTGCAATGAGTAAAAGCTCACGAGTTTCATACGACGTTTTTCAACACATTTGCGAGGAAATTACAAAGTAATTTACCACACAGCAACAAATACGACAAAAACAAAATATGACAATTATGGGAAAAGGCGCGTAAGTTTTTTTTTCTTTTTTTCACACGCCCAATGTAAGAATATTTTGCGAACAAAGGGGTGAGTGAGCATACAGCCTACTTCAAAACTATAATTTTAAGTGATAAAATGCAAATATTTTAATATTTTATAACAAAATATAATGAATTATGAATAATTTTATAATAATAAATATTTGTTTGACTTAATTAAAGACTTACAAATTTATTTATTTCAAAAATGAATATGAACTTTCAGCGTCATAAAACCCCTTTGTTGTAACTAAAAAAAATAACTGCATAACCCAGTTAAATTGGGAGTGATCTGTTTACTCGCACAGAACTTGTAGTAAGGTACTAATTTAACTTTGTAAGAATAATTCTATAACAACCTAGTGTTTTATATATTATTGCACGCGTTTGTTATAGCTCGGTTTATGGCCCTAAAAGCGATGTATTAGGGCTCACTTTACGAGCAAGTGTGTTGAAAAAATATTTTTTGGCTAAGTTACAATCCCTCCGGTCATCCTTTTTTGCTTACAAAAAAAAGAGTCACTTTCAAGATCTTTTTTTAATATTAAGAAAGCTAAAATAAGGTTTTTATTTTTGCTGATAGTTGACTATCATGGGCATAATTTGGTATAATATAAAGATATTGTTAAATATTATAAATCATAGAAGTTCTTATTTTCTCTTAGACAAAATATTGGCAATTTCATAGGTAAAGGTGTATGAAAAAAAAATCGGGTTGCACTCCGGGTGTGCCGGTAGAAGTGAAAACTTGAATGTTCACGTTGTGCATTTTTGATATTTTGGAATGGTTAAGGAATAATTTTGCACGAATTGCCATCTTACGAATTTACTCTGCATTTGAATTTACGAATACAGAACAGTATTGTACGGTCTCATCCATAGCTTGACAGAAAATCTAGAGTTTTGACATTGAATTAAAAAATTTGCGCGTTGCTATGGTGACACAAGTGTTTACGTCTTGAAATGACGCGCCTCCATTTTCGCCGCACCCCGTAGAAAGAGAGGGGGATACTTCCGCCGCCGGCTGTCTACGCTACATCCGTCTTACGACTGACGCGAGTTTAACATTTTTTCCTCATTACAAAAAAAGTGTACACCGCCGCTAAGGAAGTTTTCACTTCAAAAAACGAAAAAGATATAAACGATATAACATATTTAAGTACTATATATTTCAAAAAAGTAAATGATCTGGGCCTCCGTATTTTATTTTACACAACTTAAGTAGAGAAGTTTATATAATTCAGCTAACATTAATAACATTTACTCAAATATTGAGCTTATAATAAATGTTATTACATTATAGAAGCTAACTTTTGTTATACATTCTGTTGTTATAGGGCTTTTTTTATTTTTCAATCAATTATTTTGCTCATAACCTTTGTATACAAACACTTGTATCATAAAAAATAACATATTTTAATAAAAAACGAAGTCATGAGCTTTCATTGGCTATTAACCTCCACTATACTATATCTACATATTATTAGATCGTAAGATAGTTCATTGATTGTTTAATATTCATTAGACCTGTATACAACATGTCAATGAGTGAATCCATAATGGAAAAACCGTTTATTCGGATCATCAAACTAACTTTTACTATGGGACCAACTCTGAAATCACGAAAAAAATCAGCTGTTTTGTATAAATTTTGATATTTCTTTATGAATTTTTGTATGAAACTATTTCAGTGTTGGTCCCTTAATAAAAGTTGTTCAGTTTGATAGTCCGAATAAACGGTTTTCCTCTTTTTCGGTTCATTCATTAACACGCTGTTTATCTATTTAGGTCAAAGAGAATGTAGTCATTACTTAGGGATACAACGTGTTTCACAAGTTCTGATTTGTTCTTAGATATCTTACTTTAACAGACAGTTTCATACAATACAAATTCTATTAGATTTTTATAGAACCAACGTAGTACTATCCGGTACCTGTGAAACGGTCTTTATTATCCTAAATAACGGACAGTAATGGATAAACAGTGCAATTTTCATATTAAGTGTTGTTTACTATAACTTTCACTATACGTCTCCTTTAATGATATGTACAGGCATATTTATATTTACAATACTAAACAAAAAATATGCTATCATCGCAAATTCTAGAGATACCAACATCCTTATATTAATAAGCTTTAGATCAACTTTCAACAACAACGAAAAATACCTATTTGGCTGTTCTGAAGTAGTACGTAGTATTACAATTCGCCACACCCGAAGAACGAACATCTATTGACCTCAGACCAAATAAAAAAAGTAAGACGGAGTCTTCCGAACAAAGCGGTGAGGTCTGTAAAACTACGCCTTGGCTGTGTACATACACAGTTCACGCACACACGTGTAACGAAACTACGCCTTGGCTTTCCATATAAAACCCTGCCGCCCGGCCCCCGCCCGCCCCCTTGTACGCACACATGTACCATCAAAAACCGACCTCACTTCATTGTTCGCAACGCTCCATCTTACTTTTTTATTTGATCTGAGCTATCGACAATAAACAGCACTCGTAAAAAATTTTCGGCGGCAGATAATGACGTTGTACACCCATACAAGATTATTATATCGACCTTTTTAATGCGTGTTTTTAGGGGGTTTTTTCGATCGATGTTCAACATCATCATAATATTCAGCCGCACAACAGTAACTGCTGAACACACAGGCCTCCCCCGAACTACCTGACTGTGTACTACGCATCGAAACATCACTTAATTTCTAAAAGTTTAAGCTTCATTTATAGATAACAATGGGCAAGGCAACTGTCAAAATGGCGCTGCGTACGCTTGTTCTACGAGAGCTATGAAAACAAAGGACTTTTGCTTAAAAAAGTAGTTTTTTAGCTTTAAAATTATTAAATTATTAAAGGCTTTAAAAATGTTGGCACTTACATATTTCCGAAAAATCTGGATATGAAAAAAATTTATAAATTCTGTAAGAATAAAAAGTCTTAATTTGGCTTTCAATTCCGGCATTTGCATTGTAGAATAGTATTTTATATCCACTTTGGGTCAAAAAGACTTTTTCGGTAAAAAAAATACCACAAAATAAATACCTATTTTCCCATAGATTTGTTCTGAACGTCTACAGCTGCTGTCTTAGAAACAAGCGTACGCAGCGACATCTACAATTAGCTTTGCGTTGCTAACCCCATTGCACTGATAACCACTTTCAACCGACGAAAAAAGGAAGAGGTTCTCTTATCTTGTTAAAAGTTTGGCCCATTCAGCCATTAACAATTAAATTTACAAATTCAATATTCACAATTTATCTTTATTTCTTGAAATAAATGCATTATTATTATTATATTATTAATAAAACTAATTCATAACATTTTAAAAATACTAATAAAAAATAAATGTCAGTCAAAATAGTACCTAATGTGTGTTTGTATGTAATAAATTTTATTCTTTTACATATTACATAATGATGACTGTGATGATAAAAAAAATGTAATCATTATTTACTGTCTTAAGTCAATAGCAAAAATTAAGCTACATTGTAGTATTAGGCCAATATTTATAATGGAGTTTAAATAGATGTATTATGTTTTGTGCTAAGAAAGACTAAATTAAGTCAAATCTTTAAAAGGATTACTTTTTAAAGAAACGATCGTTTTTTACCTTAATTATAAAGGGAGCTTCTTCCTTTCTTCTATTCCTTTTAAAATTGTTTTGAAAAGATAAAAGCGACTAAGGAATTATGATTTAAACGATATAAAATGAGCTTTCAACCATTTCATCCTAACGAAACAACGTGCTCTCTTAAAATAATAACGACGTAGATACTGCTCACTTAAAATGTATACAAAAATAACTTAGATATTTTAACATGTTTTCACTGGATAACTTCAGAGTTTTTTGTAATTGATTAAAATAACAATTAAAGGTCTTTGGATGATAACTTTCGCCCACATTATTCATACTTTTGATTTCTTTTCATATATTTACTTACTTATATTATTAAAACAACTTATAAAGCATGTATACACACTTGCACCTATAATAGTACATTATGATACAAGTTAGCTTAGGTTACTTATTGCACACAAGGCTGTGGGTTGCAGCTCAGCCGAGTGTGCAATAAGTAAGAGCTCACGAGTTTCATACGACGTTTTTCAACACATTTGCGAAAAAAAAACAAAGTAATTTACCACACAGCAACAAACACGACAAAAACAAAATGATAATCATGATGAGAAAAGGCGCGCAGGTTTTTTTTTGTTTTTTTCACACGCCCAATGCAAGAATATTTTGCGAACAAAGGGGTTACTGAGCATACAGCCTACTTCAAAATTATAAATTTAGGTGATAAAATGCTAATATTTTAATATTATTTAACAAAATATTGTAAATAAGAAATAATTTGATAATAATAAATATTTGTTTGACTTAATTAAGGACCTACACATTTATTTATTCCAAAAATGCAAATGAATTTTCAGCGGCATAAAACCTTTTTGTTGTTACTAAAAAAATAACTGTATTACCCGGTTAAATTGAAAATGCTCTGTTTACTCGCATAAAACTTGCAGTAAGGTACCTATTTAACTTTGTAGGGATAATTCTATAACCAACTAGTGTTTTATATATTATTGCACGCGTTTGTTATAGTTCGGTTTATGGCCCTAAAAGCGATGTATTAGGGCACACTTTACGAGCAAGTGTGTTGAAAAGAGTATTATTCAATAGAGTTTCGGTAGCTTCAACTGATTTGAATTTATTTCTCTGCTATTATTGTTTTGTATTTTGATACTAAATTACCTACTCTGAGGTTTGACACTTTTGACGTTAGGTTTTCTTAGGCCGCGTTCCGAATCACGATGATAGCACTGTTAGCGCGAGTCCGACCAAATTAAATAGTCACAAAATATGACACAAATAGGGTATTTGTATACCTACATTATTTAATGGATTACCTAGACACTAACAGTGCTGTAAGCGTGATGTGGAACTAGGCAGAGTTTTTGGCGCCATTTAGTCGGGTTCGGTTTGGTGACTATTTTAATTATTCGCAAATTGATTCATAGTGGATATTGTGTCTTAAAAATGGTGCAGTTTTGTGGTACCTACAAGTGTCTACGTAACTGAACAATATGTGGGATAATTGAAATAGGTGCGATCTTGGTTGTGTGAAGCCGAGACTTTTAGTGTAGAGTGGTGGCTACCTCGGCAGAACTTACCGAGTAAACTGTCTTGATATACTTGGTGCCAAATGCTCCAAGCAGCATTGGAATGCGATGTACCCACATTCTAATGTAAACTGAAACAATCTACCACTAAACTATTCAACACTTTACACTGGCAAAAATTACTTCCAAGAGGAAAGTAGATTGCCAAAACAAAAATAAGAAGAAGAAGGAACTAGGCATTAGTCTGTGATCGACCCCTTGTGAAAAATGTGACTCGCAAGCTAAGGCTCTTTTTGCGGTGGCTAATTGTGGTGTTTGTAAATATGTTCAATAAACTGAGTGCAGTGTCAATTTAGTTTTTAATTTATTGCGCCATCAAAATATTGAACAATTTATTTATAAAATTTTAAAACTATGATGCAGTTGCTGTGAGTTTAAACAAGCAGACAATTTATTAATATTAACACAACACAACAGTGGATGATAGATGACATACAATGTATGTTTTAAGCGAATTTATACAAACTAAAAGTATGAATTTTACTTCGAAAATTGTTCACAGAAAAAATAATTGGTTATTGATATACGTTACAATATAATGGTTACAAGGATTAATTCGTTTCAAACTAATTTTGAAACTGTTTTAACACGCAACAGCGCTCTCTGTTACCAACGAAACAAACAAAATGAGTTCGCAAGCCTTAAAAGCAACCGTATCTTCATACATATTTATCAAGTTGTGTTCATTGTGTTTCAATTTTCAACACAAACACACTAAAGTCACGGTTAAAAGTTAAAATAACTGAGCTGTATTTAAATTTTTAATGAGCTCTGTCCCAAACTAAACAGCATAAGTAAATGTGTGGATACATACAGTGTGTATACCAGTGAAACACATACGAATCCATTTTTAGGGTTCCGTACCTCAAAAGGAAAAAACGGAACCCTTATAGGATCACTTTGTTGTCCGTCTGTCTGTCTGTCCGTCCGTCCGTCTGTCTGTCAAGACCCTTTATCTCGGAAACGCGTGGAGGTATCGAATTGAAATTTAAACCATATACTAAGGTCTACGGGCCCTTGAAGCTGTAAAAAAATCAAACTTCTAAATTAACGTAAAAAAAGATACTGCCGTTTAGGGCGCAAAAAACGCATTTTCGATACTCTCAAAGGAATCAATTTCATAATTCATAGGGTACTTCCCGTTGGCCTAGAACTATGAAATTTGGCAGGTAATAGCGTCTTATACTACACTTACAGGAATAAATCTGAAAACTGTATATTTGTAATTAAATCATAATAAAATATGGTCATTAAAATACGTAATTATTAATCATCTTTGTGAAACAACGGTATGCGCGGCATTGCGCGGTCATAGTTTAACTTCTAATTACTTTTGGATTAATCGCACCACTAATTCTTTTAAAAATATCAATATTATCAATATAATGGAGCGAACTTTTCAATGAAACACAAATATAGGTATCAAATGTCGCCTTGATCAGCGAGCACATTCCAAAATATATTTTTTTAATATTCGGTATACTGGTATCACGTGAAAGGCCTTGATGAGCACATTCCAAAAAATTGAAAAAAAAATAAAAACGAAAAAATCTGTTTTGGTGCAATATGGGTATCAAATGAAAGGCCTTGATGAGCGCATTCCAAAAAGATAAAAAAAATAAAAACGAAAAAAAAATTTTTTTTCAATACCTATGGGTATCAAATGAAAGTTTTTTGAAAAGTTTTTTGGAATATGCTCCTTGATGAGCATATTCCAAAAAACTTTTCAAAAAACTAAAAAAAAAAATTAAAAAAGAAAGGTATTTTTTTTTGCAATATGGGTATCAAATGAAAGGCCTTGATGAGCACATTCCAAAAAAACTGAAAAAAAAAAAAATTTTTTTTTGCAATATGGGTATTAAATGAAAGGCCTTGATGACCACTTTTCAAAAAACTGGAAAAAAAAATGAAAAACTGGAATAAATGAAAAAAACCGGTTTTTTTTTAATATGTATATCAAATGAAAGGCCTTTATGTGCACATTCCACTTTCCATTTTCTTTTTAAAATTACTGTAAGTAATTTAAAATTAAAATAAAAAGCTTAAAACTTTTAAAACTAAAAAGTTAATAGTTTAAAAGTACTACACAAGCCTTGGCCGCAACTAGGCATTGATGGACTAACGTATGTTCTTCAATGCCTGTCTTGAGTGCCGCTGCAGTAATGTACTATTCCATTTCAAACTTCGCCCGTGGTCAATTCTTTGTCGTAATCCCTGGAAGGGTTATTTTCTACGTGGCGACAAAGGATTTCAAATGGTTATCTATATATAGCAGTCTGCTGAACGTATTTTGATGGTATTTTTTTACAGTTTGGTAGCTTGGAGTCCAACTTATAAACTAAGCAATTTTTCACATAATTCCGGTAGGTAGAACCTGGAATAAAGCTTGAACTCTCCGTAGTACAGTTTTCATATAAAAAACTAATAACTACCAACCACTTTTTTTCAAAATATTTCCTTTGTACCGACACAACTTTTCTATAGCTTTATTTTATGTATAGATGTAGGTCTGTACGGAACCCTCGGTGGGCGAACCCGACTCGCACTTGTCCGTTTTTTTTTATATAGAACTAGACTTTCCGATGAAAGTAGAGTCTATACAAATAATATTTCCAATGACTGTCCGAGCAACGGGAATCGTGCGGCTGATATAAAAAATGAACAGTCTAATTTAATTTTTTCAAATATTCATACTATAATGTGCAAAACCATATTAATATTAAATTGTTAGTTAACATTTTGTGTTCAACCTGATTTTGTTTTCATAGTTTTTTTAGCATTCTCCGTCAAACCCCAAGAGTATCGTAAATTGCAAACGACCAATTCAAGCAATAAAATAAAAGCGAATGATTTCACTTGAAAAGTGTTTGAATGACTCAATTTCGTCGTTTATTAGAATTCAATACACGGAAAATGGGTTTGGTGTTCCGAATCGAAAACACTTCAGCGAGTCCCTTCGTTTCGTATTCGGAGACATCACAACTCTATGAATATTTATTTTCGAAGTGAAAACTGAACCCTTTTAAAAATTCGATCACAAACAGGAACTTCGTTACGAATCGTACATATTTCAGTGAGAAAAGTATGAATATGATACACCGTCACAGCATTTAGAAAGTTCACAGAAATTTGGCAATCACATAATATCTTAGAAAAACAACAACAAAACTACCACCATCCATTAACCAGAAAAAATGGTTAGGCTAGATAGACGAACATTATCACTATTGGTAGAACTCGGTTAAATGTTGAAAAGTATAATGATATGTATAAATGTTTAAGGGTCCATGATAGGAAAACATGGTTTGCGCTGGCCATATTTTTATATAGAAGAGGTAAAGTTGTAGCCACAAAAAAAAAAACACGCGACAAGCTAAAGAGATTATCTAGTAGTTACAAGTATTAAATTGCGTATAAACCTCATAGATGATTGTAAAAAAATCAGAATATCATCAAAAGCGCTTTTTGCGGGTCTTATTGGCGTAAATAATAGCGGAAATGTATTGAATTCTACATCAAAATACACTTTAATGAACTGTGCAGTTTCTCCAATAACTTTTTTTCAAGAAAGATAATTGTGCTAAAGATAATGATAAAAAAAAACAACGAAAAACATCAAAAAGTGCAGAAGTGAGGTTATTTTCCATACCCTTTACACGTAAAGAAAAAGACAGAAAGAAATGTTTTCGCTTAAGCGAACCTTAATAAATAATTAATGTCCACTACAACTGTTATTTCCAAAAGAGTTTGAAAAGTTCATATTATCATTTACTTTGACTGTTAACCTTACTTGACCTGTGAGGGCGCAAATAAACCTCGAAAGAAACTTCTCAGTATACTTTTAATTAAGCACCTATTTAAGTAAAATTGTCCAAACTTGTTCGCAAGGGTTCATATAATTCAGTTTGGAGTGAAATTTCTTAAATGTAATTAATTTATTTCAATAACATCGTTGAAGACGATTCTGTTTCAACTCAAAATAAATAAAGATGGTATTTGGAAACGAATTTGTAATTATTTCAGTAAATGACAGTAAAATGGTCGACTGGTTAAATTCTAATTTCTTCCTTAACAATCAACTGAAGTATTGAATCTATTAAAGAATAAATTAGAATATTTGGTAACTAAGAAATTGAAATTACAAGTGCCAACGTATCCACATACCGGTAAAAATAACATTGTTGACGGTAATTATTGTTTACTGTCAAAAGTCCAAACTTGTGTCCAAACCTACATCACAAAATAGATATTAGTCTACGTATAAATTATGGTACTTTTTAAATATAACAACGATAATTGGAATCGTTAATTACAGATGTCTAATAAAAACGTTATTAATCGTCTGACTGCTAATGGGAAGACTAATAGCAATTAAAACGAACTAATGCGTTTAATGACTGTAAGCCCGTAAAAACGAACTTAAGTAGGTTATTTCGTTTTCTAAAATAATTTCCTTTTTCAACCGATTTCAAAAAGGAGGAGGTTATCAATGTGGTTGTATGTTTTTTATGTTTGTTACCTCAATACTCCGTCATTTATGATATATTTGAAAAAAAAATTTTAATATACTTTCAGATTGGTCCCCGATTTGCTTTAGGTTTTTTTTTAAATTTTGAAATCCGTTCAGTAGTTTTCATTCAGTAGTTTTCAGGAAATCATGAAAATACTGTCATTTTCGTTACCACTACATGATTTTTAGGGTTCCGTACCCAAAGGGTAAAAACGGGACCCTATTACTAAGACTCCGCTGTCCGTCTGTCTCTCTGTCTGTCTGTCACCAGACTGTATCTCATGAACCGTGATAGCTAGAAAGTTGAAATTTTCACAGATGATGTATTTCAGTTGCCGCTATTAACAACAAATACTAAAAACAGAATAAAATTATTATTTAAGGGGGGCTCCCATACAACAAACGTGATTTTTTTGCCGTTTTTTGCTTGATATTAATTACGACAGCAGGTAGACAGTTGAAATTTTCACAAATGATGTATTTTTGTTGCCGCTATAACAACAAATACTATAAACAGAATAAAATTAATATTTAAGGGGGGCTCCCATACAACAAACGTAATTTTTTGCGTTTTTTGGTACGGTACCCTTCGTGCGCGAGTCCAACTCGCACTTGGCCGGTTTTTTACGGATATAGCATAACCACTTAAAAGTTTGTCGATTTTTTTCAATAACTTTTCAATAACTTGAAGTACTAATTGATCTGGAATACAGAATAGAAGAAATAATGAATTCTCAAATTAAATCGCGCTTCTCGTCGTGTCGGCGGCGCTGCCATCCGCAATAAAAAAAAAATCAACATAGTTTTAGGTGCTTTTAGTACTTACAATTTCAACCATAGCCTGATTCACACAGACTTTATTTGCAGCAAATCTCTGTGGATGGTACAGTCGAGTACAAATATATGTATACATTTGAAAGTTACTAAAATATGTATCCATTGATGATGTTAACATTGCTTGTTACAAATACTTGTAAACATAATATATGCCAGATTTATGTTTCATGTATTTACATGTACCAAATTTATGTATACAGTTAAAATTACACTGTTATGTGTACGCTCTGAAACGAATTAATGTGTTTGTCTTTGGTTACAAAGATATGTATACAGGTCTGATATGCTATTTTTAAGAATAGTGCAGGAATACTTGTTTTCTCCTTCATTTCGTGCATGACGTCATTGGCGTGTCATTTGTTTGTCTAAGATTACCACTAATTTACATTATTTTTCAGCCCACGCCACGACTCGTAAGGGCGATCGCGCACTCACTCGGTTTCGGTTCGAATTCGGTAGGTGAAAAGATGACCGCAGAAGAACAATGACCACTATCCCAAACAACCCGCGCAGATAAATTGGGATTAGAAATATCGTCGTTCATATTCACTTCTCGCTCGCATACTGAACGGCACACATATCGATCTCTCACTCACTCTCGTTGTGGTAAGTGCGGTGAGTAGGTGCACAGAATATATAATCCGATGAGACGCGATTCGGTCATAGTTCTTTTGCGGCCATCCTTTCACTTATCGGATTCGAACCAAAACCGAGTGAGTGCGCGATTGCCCTAAAAGAAGGAGTTCTCTCATAAAACAAAAAAGTACCTAAATTATACCATCCATCTTTGGATGGTATAATTTAGGTACTTTTTTGTTGTTGTTGTTTGTTGTCAGAATTTCTGAAATTTGAAATTAAAATACAGCTTGTAAGTACCTATACATATTTTTGTAACAAAGTCTGAATACCTTAATTTTTCCCAGAGCGTACACATTACAGTGTCCATCTTGCTTTATACATTAATTTGGCACATTAAGTGAAAACGTCCGTCATAAATCATGTGCACAATAATTTGTAACGAATTATGTACACTTATTTAAATGGGTACATGTATTTGTAACTCTAGGGGGTATACATCTCTTTGTACTCGACTGTACAAAAACCTTTTTCTGTTATTACACAATAAAATCATTTTTATAAATTTCACGTAAATTTAAGAGCATCAATATAGTGTGCCGTATTTCTTTTACGTTAGCTTATTAAGAGAAAACTCGTAAAAAGAAAATAAAAATTCGGCAGCTTCATATTACTGAAAGAGTCTCTCGCAATTTATTTGAAACATAATAATTCCCCTGACAACAATTCGGGCCCGCTGTTTTATTCCTCTTTATGGATTAAACGTTAGATAAATACTGTTTTATTAATACTAGCTTCCGCCCACGAAGCCGTCCGCGTGGAGTTCCACTTCCTGTGGGGATTTTCAGAAATCCTTTTGTAGCGGATAGCTACGTCATCACATCCTGATCCATCCAGCGATTTAATCTGAGTGATTATGTATCAGTCGGGAAATAGTATACGACTGTATGGTTCTATGAATCTATCTAATTAGTATAATTTTAGTATTTCGAAATTGTTCTAATTATCAGTCAGCACAATATCAATTTGTAGATATTATAATATTTTCAATAATGTGATTCTTTAACTTAAAAAGATTTATTGATTTTGTATTTTAGTCATTAAAAATTGTTTAAAAAACATAAAAACGACATCAAAAGATCTGCCTCTAAAAAGCAACAAATAATATTCAAATCATTAGATACGCATTATCATTGTTATAATAAAAATACGTCTATTGAAGTCGGGTGCCGCACCCGGCTGGAGTCCAACTTTCTTTTTTTTATTCTAAAAACCCCACCCGATTATTATTTAGGTAGAAAAATCGGTTCAGCCAAACGTGAGATAATCGCGGAAAAACATACACACCTACAAACGGGTCAAACTGAGAACCTCCTTTTTTGAAGTCAGTTAAAATACCAAAAGCTTCTCCTAAGTGTAACAAATACTATTCTGAAAACCGCATCAAAATCGGTTCAGCTATACGCGAGATTTTCGCGGACAAACATACATACATACCTGCAGGTCAAACTGAGAACCTTATTTTTTTTGAAGTCGGTTAAATAGACTACACTAAAAGTATCCCTTTCCCAACAAAAAAATTCATCATAATTCCGTTCATAAATAACAAAGTCGTCAAGGTAGATGATGCAAAATCATAGTATTTTCAGTATTACTTGAAACTACTTACTAAATAAATTAAATGGAACCATCTCGCAAGAAAACTCAATCGAACAAAAAAAAGAATCATCAAAATCGGTCCATAAATGTTGAAGATACGCGCGAACAACGAAAAAAAAAGTATATAATTGAATTGAGAACCTTCTCCTTTTTTGGAGTCGGTTAAAAATTTAAAATTAGTAGGAGTACTTAAATTAGGTTAAGTTCATTGCTGCGTCAAACCCAGAACTGCCCTACCTAATTAATTTACTAGGCCACACAACATACCGACATAGCCGTCAACTAGCGCCGCCAATTCATTTATTTTTATTATATGTAAACTAGGTCAATAATTAAAAAAGGAAACAACCATGCCCTCTTAAATGATCTCTAATATTTTTTGAATAACTCTTTAACAGTTTTCATTCATTCTGTAAGTTTTAAAATCCATTTAAACCAAAAGTGGCCACCGTCGTTTCGATTGTATTTTAAAAAGAGTTCAAAGAATGAAATTAAAGAGTTATTCAAAAAAATATTAGAAACAATTTAAGAGGGCATGGTGTTTCCTTTTTTTAAATATTTACTTTGTTTACATACTTGTAAATAAAATAAATGTATTAGCAGCGCTAGTGAACCAATATAAGTCACAAATCTAAAGAGTGTTTGTGCTCAATAAAATAATTTAAATTTTGTAGGTTTTTTCTGTATTCATCGTTTATGGTTATATGGACTGTTCGCTAGAGAAAGTTCTCTTTTCTGTTCTCTTTTCTCCCGATTTCCTATTTTGCAGTCTACATAAGTAACCTTATTTCAGACTGAACACAATGGCTCGTAATCAGAAGGGTTTCAGGATTTTCGTACGGTCACCAAATTTAATAAATTCGTTTCCAAACTTTCTGGATACCTACTGGGATAACTTTTACGATATTTCCTGTGTCCCTTATTATTTAGATATTCAAATTAAAAGATAAGTTTAGTATAATATTTAGGCTTAAAAACATTAAGTATCTGATTAATAGAGACCGGATTATATGCAACATAAAAAGCCCAAAATATGCATGCAAATATGCAAGAAAAATGGCTAAAATATGCACGAAAATTCATAAAAAGGGCCAAAATATGCAACATGAACTAATGAAAAAGACGTTTTTTAAGGTTTTTTTATTCTTAAAAGGTATTATTACTCAACGATAACAATCGTATTTGCGAAAATATCAATATCAAAATTTATTTGACATTAAAATTTACCTTTAAAAATTTATACTAAGTACTGTTCCAAATGTTCTGAAGACAAATTGTGTCTATGATCGCTTAATATATTTTTGTAAGCGGAAAGGACTGTTCTTCGTCCACTGAGTGAGGCATGCACTGAGATGACTGGGCAGAATTTAAATTTGAGTGCCATTATTTGGACATGTTAGATATCTGAACGATGAACGAGATCGAGCATAAATATGCATGATTTTCCAAATTTTTTGCCAAAGTATGCAACTATCACTGAAAAGGGGTTAAATATGCAAATGCATATGCAATATGCAATGCAATATGCATTTGCATATAATCCTGTCTCTACTGATTTATATCTGTTTTTGTAATAAACTAAAGATGATACTTGATTTAGATGAAATCAATTACTTAATAGGTACGGAACAATGTTAAATTGTCATTTTCGAAGTAAACAATAGTTTTGAATAATTTAGGAAAGATCTGAAATGACTTATTCAAATTAATTAATTTCTTGTTAAAGCTCGTTCCTCAATTTGAATACATTCAATTTCAAGATTTGTATTACAAATAAATTATTCAGATTAAGATTTTAATCAAGATTTTGTTTCAAAGTCTAAAGACGCTTGTCGATTTGACAAGAAAATCATTTTACTACTAAGAAAATAAGCAATAAAATTATTACTTGGCTTGGCAGTAAAGGTCATTCATAAAGTAGGCATTAATTAGAATATTTCTCCTTTAACAAAATTAACGATGATGTCGGACGTATACGATATTAAAATAATACGTACACAAAATTCCGACATTTGCCTGTAGTTTCGCAGATATGAAAGGTACGCGAATGAACTTTAAGTCAAAATGTGCGTCTGCTGGAGGGTTTCAAAATGTAATTTGAATTCCCACGGTCAGTAACTTTTTGAGATTTTCCAAACTTTGACAAAATAAAAAAAAAATTCGCCGACTTGGGTCCAGAATATCCCAATAACTTTTTTTGAGCTCGCTATTCAAGAAATGAAAAAAAAAGAGATCTCGGGATTTAATTAAGCTACAATTTGAGCAATCTTAGGAGGCGGGCGGACAAAAACTGTATTCTGCAAGGGACCCGCCTTGCGCGCGAATATTTAGAAATAATTCTATATTACATTTCAAATGCCTATGACAATTGCACGTAGTGTGAGATCTGTAGATTAGCATACATTATTTTATTGAATATTTTTTGGCTGTAAAATAAGATGATAATGAAAAAATCAACAAAGCATTACCTACTATTTACAATTAAAATACATTAAGTACAAACAGATATTATAATAATTGGCTCAATAACACAGCTAACTGTTAATTAACATTAGCGCATACAGTTCACACCATCACAATCATTACTTACCTACTCGTATCAAATTAATTTCGTCCCATCTCAACACAGAAACCATAAAATGCTTCATAAAAACGTTCATAGATTTACGACCGAGGTGGCCGCGATTTGCGAGCGCTACGTCTTCAAAGGTACCAGCTGTTCGCCGTTTGGCCTCGGCAAAGGCAAGACCTTCCGTGCAAGCCTGGTGAAGGTGCTCCGAAACTGCCGGCTCATGCTGCAGTACAGCACGAAGTTGATCGCTGACCCCACCAGGGCCATTAGATCCATCACCTCACCTGCCAACAATAAATAAACCTGTAGATAGAGTAGAAAAACTGTAAAGGACATCAGGCAAAGTCCCATAGAAAAAAACCAAAGAATGTATAGCGATTCTGTTTTTTTTTTCAAAATGTAGGCTTGTAATTAGTAAGTCATAGAAAATATTCAGATTTTTACGAAGATTTATGTTTTAAGAGTTATTTATGTTTGAAAGTTTTTTTTTGGTAACCCTGACACTAAATAGCAACACTAGTACCACGACCAACACGTTTCGTTAGCTGCGTTAGTGATACAGATTAGCACCACAATGTACGAGCGGGAACGATCAAACGGAAAATCTGTGCATATGTCGCACGTAACAAAAGTGTTTATAGATAACAGAATTATGTTTATACACTTTTGGGTCTCATGTGCCTGATGTCCTTTCTACTCCTTGACATTGGAACTGTGCAAATTCTGCACAAACACTGATAGCTTGGAGACGAAAACACGGGTTTTATTTTAGGTAATGAATGGTAGGTAAACACTTCTATTAAAGCTTAAAATATATTAAAAGACAGGAACACGACCAAGTTAATGGTGGAAAATAGTGATGGGTAACATGCCAACAGGAACACATGGTTGATAGTCGTGCTTTTTTGATGAATGGAGACACATTTTCAAGCTTAAATTAAATTACTTAATGTTGTGTACAACTTACAAATAAAAATTTAAAATAAATTATATATGAAACGCAAATATAAGATCCGTTTGCGTTTTAATGCTAATTGAGTTAGCGTAACCGCTCACGGGCGCTTTTTTGTAGCTGCGATAAAAATCGCGGCGATAATCGCCCGCGAAATGACACTTCAAAGGTTTTACTTAGCCAGCGACAAAAAAGCGCCGCTATTATCGCCACGATTAACGCCGCGTTTGTCGCAGCTACAAAAAGTAGCTCGTGGGCGGTTACGTATAGAACTCCGTATGTTCTATTCTCAACGACAAAAAGTCGCTCAGCGATTAATCGCCCGTCAGCGGGGACGCTATATTAATACAAATAAGTAATGGAATACATATTGCAAAAGGTATATTTATAGAGGTACTTAATTACTTTTAAAAATATCAAACACTACGGCAGTATCCACATAATATATCTTTGAATATATTATGTGGATGCTGTACGTCATAGTTCCCCTAAAACAAAGTTTCGTATGATTCGTAAGGGTATTTTGTTTGAACAACCTATTTATATCTCTTCTCTTTACTTTGCAAATATAGGATGTGGAATAAAGAGAGAACCCCTGTCTACCTAATTGTATTTAGTTAGAATTTTTCATTCATCGTCTACTGTTGGAATCAAAAATTATTCAACCTTAAAACCCAGTTCCTGACAAAAATTATTTAAAGTTTTTAGTGCGAATTTAGTGAAACCACAGATTAATAATACTATAAGTGAAACCTAATTTTATCATCTTTTTAAAAATGTAAGTACTTAAATACAAAATAGATTACCTATTTTCTTATAGCTGGTTGAAAAAGGAATGAAGTAATTTTATTAATTTTATTTGCCGGTAGAATATGAAATTTAAACTAGTTGAAAATGGAAAATATATTGACCGGTAGGAAAATCGCCGGCTGAAGGTGGAAATACCAACTTAACGAACTCTTTATGAAGCACGAAATTTCAATCCATTTAAATAATCGTATATTTCTAACTATCATTCAATGGCTTTTTAACTGGGGCCTATTGTGGACAGAAATTTCTTGAAGATTTACTGTTTAATTGCTAATTTTGCAATAGAAATTTCTGAAACTTTATTTTATGGTTATTGTCGCCATTACAAGAGCTTAAAATGATAATAAATAAAACTTTATAACAGTTTCAAATAAATTACAAAGAACTACGCCGTTTCATTTCCTATCTCGTATTACCACAGAATACATTTGTGTTCAGTCACGAGCAATAAGATGTACACACCATAGAACTTTGTCACATTACGTTTTGAATAACCTAGGTATAACATTATCACACTGAGATATATTAATTGAATATGACATAGTTCTAAAGTGTGTATATATTATTACTCGTGACTGTTCATAGCGAATTCGAAACTATCGTTTTGCTATCGGTATAATTGAACAAGTAAGTTGAACCTTCGTTTGACTAAAACACCTGAGTGAGACTGTTAAATATATTTTTTTAAACTATTTAATTAGATACGTAAATAAAAGTATTCATTCTATTACGTTAACTATTAAATAACAATAATGTCTAATTTATAGCCGTCAACTAGCACCACCAATTCATTAATTTAAACGTAAACCAGGTCAAAATTTAAACAAAGGAAATAACCATGCTCTCTTAATTTGTCTCTTATATTTTTTAATAACTCTTCAAAAGTTTTCATTCTTTCTGTTAGCTAATAGCTACACTAGCGCCGCCAATGGAAAAAAAATCGTAGTGCTTAAATAAAGACGAAATTGTGAACTGTGTTCTTCTAGTGTACTCCGAAGAAGCTTTGTTATACTTTTTATCGTTTAAACAATATTATTAAACTAAACGACAGACTAGAAAACATAGTTAAAGCGATAAAAAGTACCACAAATCTTATTCGGAGTACACTAGAAGAACACAATTCACAATTTCGCCTTTATTTAAGCACTATGTTTTTTTTTCAATTGGCGGCGCTAGTGTAGCTACTCGTAGTGCAGTAATCCTCTTAAACCAAAAGGCCACTGTCGTTTCGATTGCATTTTAAACCAAGTACCTACAAAGAATAAAAAATGAAAGAGTTATTCAAAAAATATTAGAGATAATTTAAGAGGGCATGGTTTTTTCCTTTTTTAGGGTTCTGTACCCAAAGGGTAAAAACGAGACCCTATTACTAAGACTCCGTTCTCCGTCTGTCTATCACCAAGCTGTATCTCAAGAACTGTGATAGCTAGACAGTTGAAATTTTCACATATGATGTATTTCTGTTGCTGCTGTGACAACAAATACTTAAAATAGAATAAAATAAATATTTAAGGGGGGCCCCCATACAACAAACGTGATTTATTTCCCGTTTGTTTGCTCGATATTAATAATAAATAAATAAAATAAATATGTTAATTTATTTTAATAATATTTTTAACGTTAATTTTAACGTTATTTCTTCCTTTTTTTTAACGTTACTTTAAAATTAACGTTATTCCAATTAATAACGTTAATTTTTTACCGATAATTTTACCCGTACTAAATTTAACGCTATATTTAACGTTAATTTTACCGGTAAAATATTTTTAACGTTATTTTTACCGGTAAATTTACCGATAAAATGTTTTAACGGTATTTTTAACGTTATTTTTTTAACGGTATTTCAATCCCTGTTTACGAGTAATAAAAATAAATGTAGTGGCGGCGCTAGTGGACTAATATAAGCGCCTTAACACAACAAAAACGAAGATAGAATGTTGTATCAAGGTTGTATCGTCCTCGAATCTCCGTGATACCGTGCAATCTAAACGGGCCGATACTATTTCACAGGATGGCCACTCAATCAAAGTTTTGCCTTCGATTTTGTCGAGTATTTATGCGTTAAAATATTTCACAAAATAAATTTGATTGGATTGGCAGTAAAATAAATACAGTGCTTTTTTTGTTTATATTCAAATTTTTGTTGGAAAAGTTAAATGTAGGGATATATCTGATACAGCCATATTTGTAAACTCATCATGTTGGTATGTACATAATTTACTATAATAACATCATAGTACGTCACTCGTTGTCAACACTTGAATAAAATGGCAACTTGAACTATTCTTAACCGACTTCAAAAAAAGGAAAAGGTTGAGAACCTTTTCCTTCGATTGTATTTTTTTATCGTTGTTCGCGCATATCTTCGTATAGATTTTGACGATTCTTTTTTGTTTGATTGAGTTTTCTTGCGAGATGGTTTTTTTTTCAGATCGGTTCAGTAGTTTTTAAGTAATCCTGAAAATACTATGACTTTGGATTAGTTAATCTTGACGACTTTTTTATCGTTGTTCGCGCATATCTTCGTTATTTATGTACCGATTTTGATGATTCTTTCTTTGTTTAATTTAGTTTTCTTGCAAAATGGTCCCATTTCAATTTTTTTCAGATCGGATCAGTAGTTTTCAGGTAATCCTGAAAATACCATGATTTTGCATTAATTACCTTGACGACTTTGTTATTTATGAACCGAATTAGCTGATATTTTTTTTGTTGGAAAAGGGATACCTTAACTGTAGTTCTTTTAATTTCATTGACATTAAACCTTGGACCTCGAAGATATCCAAGGGAACTCCTCAAACTCAAATAGGATATGTATTGTGATTGAGATATTGGTAGGCTTATGAAAATCCAAAACAAAACCGAGCTATGGTCTGTTTGCTACGTTCTGGACTAGACTTGGACTAAGAAGGCGCAACGGAACTCCTTTGGAAGTGGAGTAATGGGCATTTTGAAAACATATAAAGTTAAAAAATATTACACGCTTACATACCACAAAAAAGTTGAAAATAAAAAAGCTTTTTAATAAAAAGAAAAACCGCCTTCAAAAACCTAAAAATAAAAACGAAAACAGCTTCAAAATTAAAATGCACTAAAAAGCAATAAATAATATTCAAACCACCAATACGCATAGTTTTTTTTTCAAATTGAAATCGCACTTTCGCACCTCAGTCCCCAGTCCGTGGACAGTATGGGCACTCGAGCGTCCTTTATCATTTGTTGTCTTGGCGTTTCCCTTTATTTATTAGTCCTAATTGTCAATACCGAAACGAAAACCATTATTCACAATGCGAAATGGATCCCATTAAATCCCCAGTCGTTTGGCAATCCGCACGGCAATTATACTGATGAATCCGGTTGTACCGCCCTTTGCTAATCTCACATTCGTCAAAGTTTAACATCACAATTAATATGGCCTTTTATTTGACACCTGGAACGCACCACGCGTGTAATAAATCCATTGTTTTTGAAGCAAAAGCTTTAATTTCCAGGTAATATTTTACACGTTTGTCATGAAAATGGTAAAATGGTGGTTGAAGGTATTTGATATCCTGTATTATGTCAGAGAGGTATTATAGATGGAACGTTAGATTCTAGTCATACTCGGACTTATGAAGAGTAGCTTAAAATGTACCATAATGAATACAAATATAAATAGTCATTTTGACGGTGTAGCATCCGTTAATATGCAGATTACATAGTTAAGGTGCGAAAATCTGCTACCTTAAGAAAAAATTCGCACTTTGACTGCCTCGATCAGCATGTGCAGATTAACTAGTTAATTGGCAGATTAACCTCCTAACTCCTAGAAGAATTAAATATATACAAAAATCGATGAAATTTAGTCATACATAAATTATGATATTACAATTAGTTTTTGAAAATATTCATTAAAATAAAACATACTTGTCTGACATAAGATTAAAAAACGAAAAAAATCACGCACATAATAATAGACAAGAATGTTTTAGATTGTAAAAGTGTTCAACTTCTAAAATCATCTTTAACTAGTCTCATCACGAGATAGCTCCTCTGAAACCAACATTTTTACTCATGTGCCAACACCACCTAGTTTGTGCAAGTTTGGCAGTATAGGTAGGTACTTTATTTCCCATCTACGCTTGGAATCGAGTAAAGTTTCAGTGATACTGTATTGCAATCTCGAAACACGGTTATCACTTCACAGAAAGTCAAATAATTGAACCATATACCGACCAGATTGATGCAGAGAGTTATTGAAGTCAAATTTTAACGAAAATCTATCAAACTATCTTTCTTATTCCCTTGAGCTTGACTCTGTTCATAGAAATTGAATGATCTCTAATAAATAAGGGATAAAATTAAGGTAATCCAAGCTTTGAACTATCGGTGTACGGTCAACAACGAAAGTTGCTAATCACTTTAGTACCTTATCATATCAACTTTTTTGACAAATGCTCCAAACTAAAAGATATCTGTCAAAATAGTTGCTATGACAAAGTACTAAAGTGTTAAGTGACTTTCGCTGCTGACTGTACCAGTTTCATCAAAATCCGTTTTGCGTGATTGAGTAACAAAACACTAATAGGTAACATACAACATTAATACGAAGTAGGATACCTCTTAACTTAATAATCATCAAAGTTAAAGGGTAGGCTTTTCATAGTGTGGAGTGTTCCTCGCAGCTAAAAACAAAGGTCACGATAATGAGATCGCGAACACAGCGTTGATAAAGTAGTTAAAGGGGGTAATTGTATGTACGAACTAGAACGGGGCCTGGCATGTAAATAACCTAACCTATTTGATTCCAGGCACTTAAAACTCTCCCCACTTAACAGGACAATACTTTAGCAACGATTCATTATTATTCTATTAATTTTAACTTGTGAAAACAGGATATTTCAATTCATTCGGGCAATACAATACCAATATCAACCTATTGTGTTTTATAATCACGGAAACAATTTATTCAGTTTATATTTTAATTTACCTCAGTGTTAATTAAGTAAAAAACCGTCTATATCTGAGCTTGCTAGAAACATTAACTTGCAGAGAAACTACTGAAAAACCGGGCAAGTGCGAGTCGGACTCGCGCACGAAGGGTTCCGTACCAAAAAACGGCAAAAAAAAATCACGTTTGTTGTATGGGAGCCCCCCTTAAATATTAATTTTATTCTGTTTTTAGTATTTGTTGTTAGAGCGGCAACAAAAATACATCATCTGTGAAAATTTTAACTGTCTACCTGTTGTCGTTATTAATATCGAGCAAAAATCGAGAAAAAAATAACACGTTTGTTGTATGGGAGCCCCCTTTAAATATTTATTTTATTCTGTTTTTAGTATTTGTTGTTATAGCGGCAACAGAATTACATCATCTGTGAAAATTTCAACTGTCTAGCTATCGCGGTTCATGAGCTACAGTCTGGTGACAGACAGACAGACGGACAGCGGAGTCTTAGTAATAGGGTCCCGTTTTTACCCTTTGGGTACGGAACCCTAAAAACGATGAAAACGCCGTTAGCTATTTTTACGTAGCAATCGTTAAATATAATTTATTCGCTTGATAACGTACATCAAATGTTTGTCATTCGATGGTCTGTGTAATGTTTTGGATGCCATTTATTTTATTTGGTTCATAATTTAACTGACTGTTATCTGAGGATTGAAATATCAGCCCTTAAAGTAATAAAATTAACTTTAAACCAGATAATGTGGACCCCTCCAATAAAATCAAACCTCCGACCCGATATACCACCTCATTGTAAAATGTTCGATACCTTACGAAATGTTTGCCTATGCAATTTTAGACCAAACGTATTATATTTCAGAATCAAACTCCTCCGTATAACATAATAATATTATTTAAAGTATAAATATCGATGAACCACGAACTTGTTTTTATCATTCTCTTCCTGTAAGTCTTGTTTTTTTATAAACCAACAAATATTATTTCGACCACATGAATATTTATGCCATAAAGCCAGCCACTGGACAAGCCATCGGGTCGGAAAATAACCTTATGATTGATGAAAACATAAATTTGAACCATAATAATAAGCCTATTTTATCCAGTTCATTGACGATGTTTTCCAATTATAACCGTGGTTAAAATAACCTTTCTTTATTTCCGAAATGGCAAGGTTTTTTTCATGTTTTTCTTTATTTTTCTTTTAGGTTTTTTATTTTTATACATTTGCATTTTAACCATATTATCATTTCAAAATACTGAATTGCATTCCCAGAAAATAAATTAAATGTGCCTTATGTTAGGTTAAATTTTATTTTAAGCTATTTATTATTGCTTTTCGACATACTTACAAGGCGTTTTAATATTCAATAACAACAAATCCAAAAATAACTTGTTTGTGTTTCGTTGCGATCTATTTCTTGGTAATAAGGAAAATATCATAAAAAAATATTTTTATAAAAAATAGCTACTAAATATAATTTAAAACTGGAATGTTTTAAACCAATCTTATTTCTTGGCGATACGGCATAAATTGGGTTATTCTGATGTCATTAGATACGCTTCCATTACGAAATTATGTCACGTATACCTAATGTCTCTGATAGCAGATCGTTGCGCGCCTTTTAGATTCAACGAGACATTTGAGCATTTCTAAAGTGTATTTGAAATAAAATTTGATCAGCTTAGGAGGCAACTCATCTACGGATCAATTCAATTCAGTTCATTGTCATAAACATGGTACATTTACAAAAATGGTAAAGTTTAGCTATGGCATACAAATAATATACGTAGGTACCTACATCAAATGAACAGTAGTTCACAGACTTTTATGATATTTTATGTCGTAATCTGTTTATATCCTTGCCTGATAAACTAATGAAAAAAAATTAATTCCATTTTAACGATTCACTTAAGTGAATCGTAACCTGATATAAAATCAATACCTACCTTCTTAAAAAGAAGATAGTTCATACACCTTATTATAAGACAAAACGTGCAACTAAGTTGTTTGTCATCATTTATAAAAGACATGGGCCTTTCGACCCACGTTGACGTAAAATGACAGTTTTATCATCTTGACTACGACCTTCATTATAAATAGTATACGGAGTGAAACAGTTGAGGATACTTCAAAAACTAAAGTCGATGAATTTAGAAATTGATAAGCCTAATTTTCTAAAGGCACGCTTTTATATAATATCTGGAAAATTCCCTTTCAAAGTCAGATTCACATTTTCTCTAACTTAGTACATTTGGAATACATAATATTACTTACAAAGTACACATATACCACCAACCGCTTTACCAATACACTTTTTGCAAGGGTTTTTGTACCTATCAAAATTGTTTTCACCATCGGTATTTTCAGGATCAATTTGGCCACAAAATACCTCAGAGATGCATGCCACAAGACCGCTCGGCGTTCTCATTGACAGATGACAAACGATCCCGGACGTCCCGGTTTTTCGTCCCGAATTAATCCGGCTAGTTTCGGACCTCAAAGGACGTATGCTTCAGCTCAGAAGAGCTTATCTCGGTCCTGGACCAAACAACCTCAATGGTGTTATATGTAGCAGTTAATGCTAAGGATTACTTTTTGATGGTACTGGAGCCACGAGAGCATCCTTACTAATATTATAAATGCGAAAGTCCGTTTGTTTGTTTGTTTGTTACGCCTTCACGTCTCAACTACTGAACCGATTGTCATGAAATTTTGCATACACGTTGTCAGGGGTACAGAGAAGGACATAGGATACCTTTCATCCCGAAAAATTGTATTGTTCCCGAGGGATAGGGAAAAAACCTTTCCACGCAGACGAAGTCGCGGGCGGCAGCTAGTTGAAAATAATTTTATTTGTTTCGTATATTTTGCATTTTTGAAATTAACCGTTTGGTGCTTAAAGACTTTTAGTAACTTCCTACCTGTAAAGTGATACATAATAATGCCTACTTCATACAATTTCATTTATTCTGTATAGCTGTTATCTTGGATGAATTAACCACGCTGTTATACGTATTATCTACTAGCGGCCGCCCGCGGTTTCACCCGCGTGGTTCCCGTTCCCGTGAGAATATAGGGATAAAAAGTATTCTATGTTTTAATCTATGCTATCTACTATCTGTGTGCCAAATTTCAACCAAATCCCTTCAGTAGTTTTTACGTGATTGAGGAACAAACATCCAAACCCACAAACTTTCACATTTATAATATTAGTAGGATTTCAGTTAAATTTTAACCCAAAAAATAATTTCTCTAATAATAACGGCTTTAGTAAATAGATATCGAAACCCGTAAATCATTTTTGATGTCATCGAACGTGAATAAATCAAATATCACAATTTCCAAACTTACAATTTTCATAATTATATGAAGCCCAAGGCCTTAACTTAACCGATTCACTGAAAATACTGAAATTAATTTATTTAATGGAAATGCAAAGCAATCGCAATTGAAGCAACGTCAAGGATAGTGCTTTAAATAATTGAAAATAACTTTACAAAACATTTTACCTTGAATTTCTATTTTTATTTTTGCCATACAAAAAAACAAGTTTATAGAAACTAAAATTAATTTAGGACGCAGACAGCTAGGATTGTCAACTTTTCTTTATAACTTATTATAACTCATTAGGTATAGCGCTCCCTTTTCGGGAACACTTACCTGTAAGTAATGCAATAGTCCAAGATTATTATTGCATTACGTTACATACTGCCTCTTTGACTGACAAGCATTCGCCAATACAGTAAGTAATGTATGGTCTGTTACATAATTGTATCATTACACACAGTTTACACCTTGCATATCGTCGTTCATATTGCAAATTGTTCTATGTCAAAAAGACAAGTTTACAGGAGAGTAAAAAAACAGCATACTGGAAAAAAATATTTAAAGACACCAAAATGTTTTTTAACTAATATTTCCTAATCATTTTGTTTTATTTAATGTGAATAATAAAATCTCCATAAATACTTGTAATTTATATTTTGTTAGTGTCAGAACCTATTGACATTGAACAAATTGCAATATGAACGACGATGTAGTATTTTTATTGACAAAATAATATTTGAGTCATTCTTCAGATCCACGGGCTATGTTTCATAGGTTTAAGTAAATACTGTCTATAGCAAGCAAACTGTTTGCCTTTACAAATGCTTGAATAGGCAGCACTTAATTGCATAAAACACAGCCTTTGGATCTGAAGAAAAACATTTTTAAATTTTAAGCTTATCTGCTGATTTAAGTCTGTGCAGGCAAAGTGATCAAAATCTTTGTGATTATACAAAAAAGCAGGCTATTATTGTCATGAAAATAATTAAAAAATTGTTGCTTATATTTATCTTTTGACAACATTTTCACTTATAACAACCCTACTAGCAGCTGTCTTTGTGTCAATTTTGTTTCGATAATATACTGGAACGGTTGTGTATTTCGGAACTCATTTGTATGGAAATTCGCACTATGCTTCGAAACGGCGAGCCGAAGGTTTAACTCTATAAGCGAAGTAAGACAACAGTTTAACATGTGTAATTATTTAGTCATGCCAAACAAATATTTAACTTAATTTGTACAAGCTGTACAAGCCTTGTGATAAATTTATAGATTAACCCCCTTACTAATAAAGATTGTATAGCTGCTGCATAGTTACACAGTGTTTTGTCACTTTCTTTTTAATGTCAAATTCAAATAGTTTGACAGAGAGTAACCATTGTGTAACTAAACATCTGCTATTCAATCTTTATTAGTAAGGGGGATAGAGTATCAAACAAAACATGAATGACAACAAAATTTGTTCCTTGATGGGAACGGGGTCTCCCGCGTTCGATTTACTACTTCCTACTTTTATTATTTTTTAAACTAAACCGATATTCTTTTGAAATTCAGTTAGAGAATACATAGCTTTTAAAATGCAAATTACTTTTATAAGTTAGGAGTATTATACTCTAAGTTAGGAACAGGTTATGCGCATTGATCGTAGCTATGGAATCATAATATGTGTCGCTACCTAAAAGAAGGGCAAGGATAGCAACAAGTCAACAAGCGCACATGCACATAGGTAACACGTCATTGTGCACTAACTGTGAACTACCTAAGTATATTATTAATGCTAGAATACTTGTTTAGCTTAAAAGAACTTGAGCTACAGTACAAATAAACGAAGAATAAGTTTATACTTAGAATAACCAAAAAGTTTGTTTAGGATAATGATGCTTTGAGGCGTTACACGTAAGGAGTAATATTGCTAAGTAATATTTTTGGTTAAACTAGGTATAAACTTATTATTCGTTTAAGTATACAAGTAAACAAGGGATTACCTTGGAAAAAGCTGTAGAATTATAATAACAATATGAATGAAGAATGAAGTATTCGTTTGCGTTTTTTATTTTATGGTAAAAAAATATAATTTTAAGAAAATCTTCGTCATTTACATAGGTTGATAGACAGAATTCATTAAAGCTCTTCACAAAATATTGATTCGCCATCGAAAGACCCAAAAATATCCTTCATATAGTCCCTTTAATACTTATATCATCAGTACATAAATTACAATCCGCCTCAAGGAATTGTGCGAAAATTTATAGCTCGTAAAGAGTTGGCACAAATTCAATAAGATATACGCTTACCAAGCGTACCCTTGTTAGGCTTGATCCTAGTTGGGGAGATATCCGGTATCCGTTTGTCTAGTGGAAATATTATGTGAGAAATGCAAGACATCATAATGATATGTCTTATGCTTTTATTTTGTGCTTATTTTCACACATAGACCATAGGTACAACAAATAGTAATAATCATTCTCATTTTTCCGTCAAAACAAGCTAAGAGAGAACATTTCTTTGATTGTTAATCGATTTTGGAAACCAAACGATCTTTTACCATTTTGAATTTTTAGATTTTGGGCATTCACAATGCTATTTTTATATTAAGATACTTATTTTAATAGAATAAATACCAGAAAAATCGCCTCACCCGTAGCGTACGGCTATTTTTTCTATTAAAATAATTATCTTGATCTTGAGATCTTATACCATCTATCCAATGAGCTAGAGACTTGAAACATTGAGCATAGATCAGAACTGGAACGCAATGCAGTATTATGGTGTCATTGAGCTGATCTGATGATGATGCCGGAAGAAGGCCACAGGAACTCTTTGATGAAACCATACAACCCCATCGAGTTTGGCCTTGTTAGAATTGTCTTAACAAGTACTCTGACGATAGACGAGGTCCTGAGTCTGATAATGAAGCCGGAAGAAGTCAACAAAAACTCAGTATTGAAACCATGCAACCTCGTTGATTTCGGGATCGTTTGAATCGTCTTGACGAGTGCTCTGTCGGGAAATAGTGTCCCGTCGAGGCCTGGACACTATGGTCTCATGATGGAGCCGAAAGAAAGCCACAGGAGATCTGTACCCCATCGAGTTTGCGCTCGTTTGAATCGTCGATTACGAGTACTCCGTTAGGAGATTGTGAGTATTTTTAGTTTTAGCTGGTTGACTAAAAAGCAGAAAATAATAATTTACTTATTAAAAACAAAATTATATAAAAAACACGTTTTTAAAACGGACTTAAAAGTATAAAATAATATCTCCCATAAAGATTTATAACCTTTTACAAAAGTTTTTAACCTGAAATAATGGGGCGCATGCTAAAGACAATAAAATCCTTACTATTATTATAAATGCGAAAGTCCGTTTGTTTGTTGGTTTGTTTGTTACGCCTTCACGTCTTAACTACTGAACCGATCATCATGAAATTTTGCATACACGTTCTTAGGGGTACAGAGAAGGACATAGGGTACCTTTTATCCCGAAAAAAATTATTGTTCCCGAGGGATCGAAAAAAATCTTTCCACGCAGACGAAGTCGCGGGCGGCCGCTAGTTGATGATAAATCTGACAAAATGCGCCCCACGTTTTTAGAACTAAAACTTCAGTAAAGGGTAATAAATATTTACCGGAGATATTATTTTAGACTTTTTGATCCGTATTAAAAATGTGTTTTTTTATAAAAATACTTTATTTCATATGAAAAAAGTCGACAATCGACCTAATACTTTTGTCGAAAATTTTGAGCATTTGTCGCTATTGGACTTGAATTACGATTTTCAATAAAATTCTTATTATTAGGTCTTCTGTAACTTTTTATGAAAAAGATATGGTTCTTTTTTACTAAATTTTAATATTAGTATCTATCGTTGAGCAGCTTCCTTAAAGAATATCGCTTGTGTCATCAAAATCAATATGTAAAAGGCAAGATACCTTTACTCCAGCGAACTAAAATCTATGGAACAAGCATTCCGCTCTAAAAATAGCAAATGACAAACGAGTAGGTGGGGATAAAAATGCTGGCATTTAGTTATGCAGCACAAAGCGACTGAACACTGGTTGCATAATCTGTATACTCATAGATATTTTTTATACCTACTTGAACGAAAAAATATTGGGATACTTATGTGTGTGTACATTATCTATGCACCTTTTTACTGCCTTCTTTGCGTCTTTAACGGGTGCCCTTCGCATCGCATAATTTCGATTGTCCTAAAGTCACTTGGCATAACTCGATTGGCATAATAATCACAAAGCATACTATTTATTTAGCATAAATTTCGATACGCATAACCATCAAATTGCATAACTTTTAAAAAGCATAATATTTCAAAGCATAATAGTTACAACTCCTAATTTCAATTGGCATATTGTCAGTAAGCATATTTTGAAAGGCATAATTTTGTTATGTCTAATATACATAACTACTAATGTTTTATAGCATAATATAAAAGGAAACATAACTAATTTGAATACTAATTTATGAAAAAAAAACTTTAATTGTGACCACCATTGGTGGGTTAGGTTAGGTCAGTGTTTAGAGTTTAGACCACTCTAAGCTAAGCAGGTGGAGCTTAATTATGCTTGTATGCATGTTGCACGCTGCATGCTTGCTTGCATGCTGTGCTTCCTTGCATGCATGCATGCTTGCTTGCATTGTGGATGCTTGCTTGCAAAATGCTTGCCGGGGGTGCAGGGGGGCTGGCCCCCTTGCTCGGGGGGGTCAGGGGCCTGAGGCCCCCCGCTATAAAGAAAAACTTTTTGTGTATTAGGTAGGTTAGGTTAGGTTAGTGTTTTGACCACTTGCAGCGGAGCGAGCGAAGCGAGCGGAGCTCTATAGTGCTTGCATGCATGCTGCATTTTGCATGCTTTCATGCATGCTGCATGCTTGCTTGCCTGCATGTTGCATGCTTGCCTGCATGCTGCATGCTTGCCTGCATGCTGCATGCTTGCTTGCATGCTGCATGCTTGCCTGCATGCTGCATGTTTGCCTGCACTGCATGCTGCATGCTTGCATGCATGCTGCATGCATGCTTGCCTGCATGCTGCATGCTTGCTTGCGTGTTGGGTGCTTGCTCGCACAGATGCTGCGGCTGGGTTTTTGCTTGCAGAGTGCTAGCCGGGAGGTGCAGGGAGCAGAAGTGCTCATATTTTTAATGATTACTTGTTCATAAAATAATTATGAGTTTTAAAGAATATGCCTAAAGAAATTAGGTCTCTTATTACAATGCGTAATAAGATTATGTCTTATGATGATTATGCTTTTTAGACAATATGCCAACAAAAAAATATGCGTTTTGACATTTATGCTTTTTGAAAATATGCCATTGAATATTTATGCTTAACAAAATTAAGCCTTATGATATTATGCGTTTTGAAATTGTGCTATAAAATATTATGCTAAATGATGATTATGCCTTTTAACAGTATGCGTTTCATGTTTAGGACAAATAAAGTTATGCGTTCCATTAGGTAATCGTCTTTAAGGGCCCTATCACATTTTTTCGTCGAAATTTCGATTTTGACGGATTTTAGCGCTACAACCTAGAGAAACCTTTGGGTCTACTAAACACATTTATATGTGTTCGCGACAAAAAGTAATATGATGATACACTGGAAAGTTAAAGGGTTAGAAAGGAAAATTAAAGTTGGTGAACGATTTCTTAGAATCAACTTTGAACATACACAGAAAGAAAAACAAGTACAAACAACAAATAAAAGTGTGAAATTTGATTTTCGAATGAAGTAAAAATTATTCTAATACAAATTTTACGTAATAATAATTATGTATCTAGGAGAAATTCACAGTTAATTCTGAGCGTTTTTAGTAGTTTTATGGTTTTTGATTGGGATTTTTTTTCACATATTCCATACATAATTTCAAAATTTCGAGGCCGCTATGATCTATTCGACTATATATAAGAGATAATATTCAATTTTTTTTATTTCATTTGTTTAGCACAGTAGTTCAATCCATGACCCCAAAAAAGTGCCTCCGCGCATTTTATGAAAATCTTTCTCTGCAATTTTGGGTTTAATTATAAAGTTAAGCAAATTTTCAAAAAAGCGAGGCCGCTATGATCTATTCCAATAGCTGTTCTACACTATTCAATAAGTCAAAACTGTTAATGTATTGTTGTTTCTGAGATCGACAACCCCAAAATTGGCCATTTTACGCAAAAATCACAGTCGAAACGTAATATGCCTCTTAACACCATATTTTGTCTACACTGGACGTCATTTCTAATAAGCTCTCTCTTTTCTTTGAAATGCAAACTGCAATTACTGAAAAGAAAATAACACGGCCGTATACACTAACTTAAGAATCGCCTGAGTCTTTTCCTAACAACAACTCGACCAAATTAAAACGGTATCATGCAGCTGTCATGCGCCTAATTATCTTGGTCAAGTTGTACTTAGGATAAGACTTAGGCGATTTTTAAGTTGTGTGCAAACGGCCGTTAGTCTGTCACCAAGTGTGTGGCTGGCCCAACAATGCTTTGCGGGTTGTTGTAATTTTTTAGTCCCGTGGTCCTATTTTTTAAGCAATATTTGTTTGCAATTACACTTCCAAAGATTTTAGTTCGCTGCTTTACTCCATGATTTTGCGAAAGCCGTGTTTTTATTGCCCACCGACCTAAACGGCATAGTCGGTGAAACTCTTAGTATGTACGTGCCAACCAATGTGATTTATGACGGTCTGGCTAAATATTGTTAGTACCTACGACCTTTTTGCAGGCATAACTTTTACGACTTTATTTCATCTTTTACTGCGACCCAATCAAAATGAATCTGACTTGACTGAGCAAACTGGTGTAATCTATTTTAGGGATAAAGTGGATTACAAAATATAGCCTACGCAATAACCTCTTGATGTTAACATTTTATCCGTCAAACTCGGCATAAATTACAGACCCAATGAATAGTATCTCATAAACATTTATAAGCTCAAAAGTGACGTCTGATCAGACAAGATTTATAATAATCATTTTCCGGATAAATTTTCGTTTTGAGTTTGAATTTGTTTTTTTTAAGAATAGTATAATATCCGTGTGATTGCATCGATTGTTTAAAAAAAAGGTTAATAATTTCATAATTTGATTATTTTTACTTACGTACTTGAAATATAATTTCTTTTAAAGAAAAGAAATCTCGCACTTTACTTTTAGTTGCCTACAGTAACAAATTATGTATAATTTAGATTCCAAACTTCATTTGTCGTGTTAGTATTTCTGCCAAGATACTTCACCATCTGTTACACTTTCTCTACCTTTAATTATTAAGGTTCAAGTTTTAATATGTTTTCAAGATAACTTTTCCTCCTTACATGTTCCATCGAGCCAACAAACTTAAAATTTCCACTTCATATACAACCCAAGTAGCACACAAATGCTGCATAAGTGCTTAATTAATGCTGCCATCGAATCTTAAAGCTGTTTAAGGGTATACCAATTTGGCTGTACTAAAGCTGTTTAAGCGCTTAAACAGCTAAAAAAGGCCCCAAATTATACAGCCTTTGGTATTACAATGGCTGGAGAGAAGCATCGGTCAGACTTATTTAAGTTTTAATAGAGCATTAATAAAACACTGTAAAAAGTTTAATTCTGTGCAGGACTCCCCCAACCAGCTTTTAAACAGCTTCTAACCTTTTGCAACTCCCTATTCAAACTTTTTTAACGTCTTTGTTCTTAGCAAGTAATCTTAAAATAAATTAAGTATGTAAAGGACTGTTAAAAGTAATGGTGTAAAGTTAACTATATTCAATCTTCCATCATCGTCCACCATTTCTACTGAGATATTTTTTGTTAGAATAAGATAAGTAATCATTCAATAATTACACATGTGTTCAGGATGCGAGTGCAACTACATCGTGAAGTTAATACCAATTAACTACAAAATTTGAATAATTAGATTTTAACTTAGGAAATATGTGGACAAATCACGAGTGCAAAAGTTTTAATCTATTATGATGGAAAATTAAATGAGATATTTAGTAAAAATGGTTTCTTTAAATTGCCTATGAAGTAAGCTTAAACTAAGGCGTTTTCTTGCAGTTAAGAATGTTTTGAAAAATAATAAAAAAAAGCTATTTTTAGATTAGTTATGGCGTCCATGAGGTGCTCAGCTTTAATCGTTAAAATATTATCTTGTGACACTATTTGCTGAACAAAATACCATTAATCAGCTATAGACTGCTCGTGTTCTGTATAAGAGACGTTAATTACACTTTTAGTTCATATACAGGGTCACTGGAAATATGACGTATTCCTGCTAAGGGGTTATAGATGAGGTCAAAACAAATATTTTTTGCCATATAAGTTTTTCTCAAAAAATTAATAGTTTTTGAGTTAATTGAAATTAAGTATTTTTTTACCAAAAGTACGTTTTCAGACACAAAAATTTAAAATAAAAGTTAACTACTCATTCGATTCCGGTTTTTTCATTATTTTGGGATAGAAAACAATCTAACTGTTGATAATGAATAAAAAAAATTACAAAAAGTACAGGTGTTTATAAAAAAAACAATCCTTAAATGCATTTATTTTTTTATTTTTTTTAGATTTTTTAGAAATAGCATCAAATATCTTTAAAAAAATCCTAGTAACTAAGCGTGCATAATATTTTAAAAATATCACCATCTATTCAGCTTTCAGTTGAGGTATAAAACTTAATAACAACTTACATAAAGAATGAGAAATTGAGACTTAACTAAATAGCAGTCCCATTTTATGTAGCAAAAATTTCCTACTTCAAGCGCTTCGAAGGTGGCCGTATTATCCTACTTATTCCATAAATGTGAAAGCTTGCTTGTTTGGATGATTGTTAATCAATCACGCAAAACGGCTGAACGGATTTGGATCAAATTTGGTACACAGACAGTTTATAAACAGGATTTAAACATAGGAGGATACTATTACCTTGGATAAAGGTTCCCTAAGGATTTTCTCGAATGTAATTGCGGACAAAGTCGCCGGCGGAAGCTAGTTTGCCATAAATGATCGTGCTTACTAAAAATACTTTCGTCCGAGTGAGTTTGAAACAGAATTATTTTCTGCCGATGAGTCAAAATTTTATACAGACAGCATCAAAAATAACCATGCATATCAGCCATTTTTAATGACCCGCTGTTGGGGAACAGGCTTTCCTTTCCTTTTGGGATAAACCGGACGGGCCATAACCCACCACGTGGGCCCAATGCGGATTGGTCGGTGTTAACTCAATGTACCTTACATTGAGCCCTTGGTTCTGGCTGCATTTACAGTCGTTAACACTGACCAATCTACATTGGGTCCACGTGGTGGGTATGGCCCGTCCGCTTTATCCATCCACAAGCCAAAAGGTAGGCCAGTTCCCCAGCAGCGGGGCATTAGCTGCTGATATGCATGGTTATTTGTGACACAGTTTGTATAAAATTTTGACTCATCGGCGGAAAATAATCCTGTCTCAAACTCACTCGGACGAAAGTATTTTTAGTAAGTACGACCATTTATGGCAAACTAGTTACCGCCTGCGACTGCATTCGCATTTACATTCGAGAAAATCCCTAGGGAACCCTTAACCAAGATAATAGTATCCTCATATGTTTTAATCCGGCTTATAAACTACCTGTGTGCCAAATTTCATCCAAATCCGTTCAGCCGTTTTGCGTGATTGATTAACAATCATACAAGCAAGCAAACTTTCACATTTATGGAATAAGTAGGATAATGCGGCCACCTCCGAAGCGCTTGAAGTTTTGAAGTTTTGAAGCGCTTGAAGGAAATTTTTGCTACATGAAATGGGACTGCAATTTAGTTAAGTCTTAATTTCTCATTTTTTATTTAAGTTATTATTAAGTTTTATACCTCAACTGAAAGCTGAATAGATGGTGATGTTTTTAAAATATTACGCACGCTTAGTTACTAGGATTTTTTTAAAGATATTTGATACTATTTCTAAAATAATCAGAAAAAAAATCAAAAATAAATGCATTTAAGGATTGATTTTTTTATAAACACCTGTATTTTATGAAATTTTTTTTATTTCTTATCAACACTCAGATTGTTTTCTGTCCCAGAATAGTAAAAAATCTGGAATCGAAAGAGTAGTTATCTTTTATTTTAAATTTTTGTGTCTGAAAACGTACTTTTGGTAAAAATGTATTTAATTTCAATTTACTCAAAAACTATAAATTTTTTGAGAAAAAGTTACATGGCAAAAAATATTTGTTTTGACCTCATCTATAACCCCTTAGCAGGAATACGTCATATTTCCAGTGACCCTGTATAGATTCCGGAAATGCCGTTCTAATGACTTATGAGTTATATTGTATTTCAACAACTATTTCTTGCAGCAAATTAGGGGTCCTCTACCAAAAAAAATCATCCTCCAACTAACATTTATCTTATAGGTATAGTCTAAAATTTATTACTTATTTTCTTGTAAATTCGGTTAGAAAAATAAGTAGGTATTACTTACGAACTAGGTAGGTATTAAAATTCGTACCTACTGTTCTAGTCAGTGTCATGTTTTACAATAAATACTGACACTTCAGAGCGCTCTTTAAGGCCTGATCAGACGAGGTACTGTCCCCCGAGTACTTTTTGTCCATCGATATAGACCTCTTATAAATTGTATACGCACACAAGGACCTAAAAGTACCCCGTGCAAAAAAGTCCCCGAAATTACCGAGCACACCGAGAGACTGGACTGGACAAAAATACGCGGGAGTCCCTGAAAAAAATAGAACACGTAACTAGGCGCAACAACGGACACAAGTCACACAACTAACTTAAATTAAGCGATCGATAGTGAAGTGCGTTTCTGGGCAGCGCACACCGTATGCGTTGAGTCCGTGACAAGTACTCGGAGGACATTTTTTAGACGTACAGGGAATAAGTTATTAAAGGATAAAAGGTTTTTTCCGACGTTTTGGCACCTTCCAGGGGCCGCGGTCACGGAAACTACCAACTATTTTAACACGTTTTTATTAGGTTGCTTTCTCGTTTGTGTGTTTGTTTGTGTTTGTTTCTCCGCAAAGTTTGCGAACGATTTTATACTAGCTTTCCGATGAGCTAGAGATTTGAAACTTTGAACATAGATCAGAACTGGAAGGCAATGCAATATTATGGTGTCATTGAGCTGATCTGATGATGAAGCCGGAAGAAGGCCACAGGGACTCTATGATGAAACCATACAACCCCATCGTGTTTGGTCTCGTTAGCATTGTCTTGACAAGTGCTCTAACGGAAGACGAAGTCCAGGGTCTGATGATGAAGCCGAAAGACCATGCCATAGGAACTCAATATTGAAACCGTGCAACCCCATCAAACTTGGGCTCGTTTGAATCGTCTTGACAAGTACTTTGTTGGGAAATAGTGTCCAGGGTCTGATGATGGAGCCGGAAGAAGGCCACTGGAACTCGGTAATAAAACCATGCAATGCCATCGAATTTGGGCTCGTTTGAATCATCTTGACGAGTACTTTAATGAGAAATAGTTTCCGAGGATCCGCTGATGGAGCCGGAGGAAGGCCATAGAAACTCTATAATAAAACCATGCAACCCCATCGGGTTTGGGCTCGTTTGAATCGTCTTGACGAGTACTTTGTTGGGAAATAGTTTCCAGGGTCTGATGATGGAGCCGGAAGAAGGCCACTGGGACTCTGTAATAAGACCATGCAACCCCATCGAGTTTGGGCTTGTTTGAATCGTCTTGACGAGTGCTCCGATAGGAGATGGTATATTTTTAGTCTTAGCTCGTTAACTAAAAAGCAGAAAATAAAAATTTACTGAAAAAAAACTTTTTTAAAAACACGTTTTTAAAACGAACTAAATTATTACAAAACAAATCGGAACTAAACATTAAAACGGACTGGCAAAAACAGACTAAAAAGTATCAAATAAAATTTTCTGTAAATATTTATAACTCTGTACCTACAGAAATTTTAAACCTAAAAACGTGGGGCGCATGCTAAAGACAATATTATGGATGATAAATTTTAAAAAATGCGGACCAGAAATTTTAAACCTAAAAACGTGGGGCGCATGCTAAAGACAATATTATGGATGATAAATTTTACAAAATACGCCCCACGTTCTGTAGGTACAGAGTTATAAATATTAACAGAAAATTTTATTTGATACTTTTTAGTCTGTTTTACCAGTCCGTTTTAATGTTTTAGTCCGATTTTTTTGTAATAACTTAGTCCGTTTTAAAAACGTGTTTTTAAAGAAGTTTTTTTTATTTTAATAAAAGAATATACCCACTTATTATTATTAACTTTCGTTTGGAAACAGGATACAGTTAAGTATTAAGTATTAGTTTACAGGCTGTGAAATTAAAGAACGAGAAACACTTGCAACGATACGATTTACTTGTGCGGAACCCTCATCGTTTAACGGCCGGTTTCTAAATTGAGAAATTGAAGTTGAGCAGTACTTAAGTACAAATTTTGTATGGGTGAATAAGATTTGAGTAGTGCTCAACTTGAATTTCTCAATTCAGAAACCGGCCGTAATGCAACAGACTGTGGAATCAAACTTAGAGCATCGCGGCTTCGTCTGGGACAGAAGCGCGTCTTACTCTAAGAAATCAAAGAACGAGAAGTACTTGCAACGACAGGATTTACATGTACGGAACCCAAATCATCGCGTACTCGCTCTTGACCAAATTCGTTGATAGCACTGCTATGTTCTTTTAATTTTTTTTTTTATTCTCTTGCTAACTTTCTTTTTATTGCACCATAACGTTTTCTTGTCGACCAAGGCTTGTCCATTATTAATACTTATAAACCTTGAATTCGTAGTTTATTCTAAAACTAGCTAGTAACCAAAATAATACATTTTGCAACAGATAGGTAGAAAAGCTGTTAAATGGAGTCAATAACAGCAACGAACTTTAATGTGGTGTAATTGGGTGTCAAAAACTGTTTAATATTATAGACAAATTACATTCTAACTCTTTGAGAATTACAAAGCGCTTGAAAAATGGTTTACAACAATTTCTCAAATAAAGCTGTATAAATATATGATTTCATACACTTCTTCAGCTTGAAGAGTTATTATTTTCTACTTAGGCGTAATTTCAGCAGCAACAGGCTGTTAAAAGTATTTCCTTAATGATCTTAACCAGACAACCTTACAGTGGTATTATATTACACCACATGTAGCTCAAAAGCGTCACAAAGGATGCCTTCAAGATAAATGCACAGCTTCTAACTTTACAATACCTTTCAGACGTACTGTTAACCAGTTGGTGTTAGAAAGGATTAATTTTAGAACATTCAACAGCAAAAAACAGTATAGAAGAATTTCTTTACGCCGCTTTTCAGCTGCAAACGTAGTAAAACATGTATTGTGAACTCTTAAATAGCCCATAGCTTAATTAAGTATTTCTGGAGTGCCTTTTACAGATTATTGAATAAATAACTTTTTTAAATGCAACATATCAGCCTTGAGAAGCTACGAAAACCTTTAAACATCTTTAATCACACTTTTAACCTTATGTAGGTGTATAATTCGACACTTGATCAGCCAATGTGCTACTTGGGAATAGATACAAGTAATATTGCGGCTAGCAGAACTTTTGTTACCAAACTGTTTGTTTTAAAACTTCATCGATATTGCCTGCCACTGCCAACAAATAAGAAAGTTTCAGAACTAGGCTGCAACTAGCATAAGCTGTAGAATAGCAAATTGTTTGCAGAGTTCGATACTGTGTTCTTTAAATGTTATTATAATTATGTCAGTAGGTTTACCTATTTAAAACAATATGCAGAACATATTTTGGCATTAAAAAATATATTGACAAGAGATTTCTGTTGAGTTTACCTTCTCCTCGATAGAAACTGTGACATTAATCGAACTTGTACTAAAAGCATCGTTTTAATTAGAGAATCCAAAATATGCCACCAAAAGCCTATAAGTAAATTAACTCTTTCAATCGATCATGTTACAAAATTTGTTCTCAATTCATGAGCTCGTAAGCCGGTTATCTCAATCACAAAGTGCCTATCTAAAGCTTACTCAGGAAAAAGCGCAATTTCGCGTTTAAACGCGCTGCATCTGACATATTATTAAAAGTTGAAATAACACTTTCTATGTGTGCGAGCTTATTGACTCATTTAAAATCGTATTACGTGGTGCACTTGACATTTGCGAAGTTCAATCAGTCTCTACTGAACTGCGTGAAAACAATTTTGCCTGAAATGAGAATATTTATGAAACCACGAGTTAGCCAGGGTAGAACAATACATACACTTTGAACATACCTCTTATCTTTTTTATAATGTTTTTAAATAAACTAGACAAGAAAAATACAGAAATACACGTTGAACATACATCTTTTCTTTTTTTTTGTAATGTTTTTATATAAACTATAGACAATAAATTAAAATTTCTCAAACATGCTTGGAAATTAGAACATTATTTTGACAACTTTCGTCGTGCTAAATCGGAGAGTAGCTGGACAGTCCTAAGCCGCTTCAGCAATTTTGTATGAGAATCCATTAGTACCGTGTGGTAATGGATTCTCATACAAAATTGAAGGCGTGTGACCATAAATGTTACTATTCAATTACGAATAAACTACAAAACAAAACTCGACAATAATGGATTCTCAAAGGAAATTGCTGGTAGCTAAAACTCAACAGTAATGAAACAATACAACTTTGCTGCGTCACCATCGGGGGAGCGCGACAAACCCGACTTTGCTCAAAGAAGGTTCTCAAAATAATGACCATATTATAAGCATTTTGAGTAAAACGTTAAAGTACACGTGTTATTCAGAAATGGAACAAAATTTTTAATGAAACACGACAGCCAAGGAGGTCTGTGATCATTATCAAAATTCTGAGTAAGGGAGAAGGGTAGTAGACCGTTGAAATCCATACTAAACGAGCAGGATATGTTCAGCCGATATTCTGATAAGTACCTAAAGATCTTGTTCCCGCCACGCCGCTATGTCCTACTCGTTTTGTTTCAGCAACGGGATCGTCATTATATAATCGATATATACTTTCTTAGTCAATTTCACTGGGATCGTTACAAACCTTTTGACTGGTCGACTGGACCTACCACGTGCCACGTCACCTACTATGAATGTTTCCTATTCCATCTACTTCCATCACATCCTGTCATACGTTATTTCCGCGTCTGGGCTTACTGACTCTGCCATCGCTTTACATATTTGAAGTATGTGTATTTGTGAAGAGAGCATGTGAAATCTTCCCCCGTAATACCAGAAATCCAAATAGATTGGTACTGCAAGAAAGACATCATATATCACAGTATTCTAAGAGCTGCCTCACTATGTGCGTAAAATTGTTTAATAATATACCAGACAATCTAAAATCACTAAATATTATTCATTTAAAAACTGTATGTATTTGACGGAAAATTTTTACGGCATTAAGAATTTTTTGACTAAAAGATATATATTTAACTGTAAACAATCCCTATGTATTTTCAATCCAATATTCGGACACTACATGTACTCGTAATTTAATATTCTGTTTGACGTATAATAATTTAACATTTGAATTTCAACAAAACTGTATTAATTAATTTGCATGCTTAGTAATAGGCGAAATGATGTACAAACTGATTTTAACTTCCAATTTAATTACCATGTTTGAAGCAAATAAATAAATAATGATTATGATTACTTTCATGCAACCAAAGAATCTCCTGAGATTCGTACTCCCTGGAGCACGAATTATTCAGACCTAAGTAGAGAAGTACGGGACTCATGATGAGGTCAGTGCTTCTTACTTCTTTAATTTTAGTCAGTGCGAAACGCGATATTTCTTTGTAGAGACCTAGTTATTGATTACTGCCCAACACACACCAACTAAACAGAATCATAAGCGACCCCTTTCGCTAGCTTGTTTTTAGGGTTCCGTCTCTCCGCTGTCCATCTGTCTGTCTGTCTGTCTGTCTGTCACCACACCAGGCTGTATCTCATGAACCGTGATAGCTTGAAAGTTTAAATTTTCACAAATGATGTATTTCTGTTGCCGCTATAACAACAAATACTAAAAACAGAATAAAATTATTTTTTAAGGGGGGCTCCCATACAACAAACGTGACTTTTTTGCTGTTTTTTGCTCGATATTAATAACAACAACAGGTAGACAGTTGAAATTTTCACAGATGATGTATTTTTGTTGCCGCTATAACAACAAATACTAAAAACAGAATAAAATTAATATTTAAGGGGGGCTCCCATACAAAAAACGTATTTTATTGCCGTTTTTTGGTACGGAAACCTTCGTGCGCGAGTCCGACTCGCACTTGGCCGGTTTTTTTATTATTATTTTAAGGCGTAGACCAAATTGTTAGGTAACCTATTTGATCAATATAGACCGTTCAACCCATACCACCTTTTTTCATTGACTTTGCCTCGTGGCCCTTTCGGGCAACTACGTTTAATTTCTAAGTACCTTAACATTGTAATAGATTTGATTATAATCTTTGTCAAAATCTTACTCGGCCTTCAACAAGAATCTGAAGGACGTTAATTAGTTACGTGAGCCTGCTTTTGCAATAGATTAATGACAGAACAAAAGCACTTGAAAGGAATAATAACATGCTAACGGTACGAGCAGGCGGACAAGAAATAATATTCTATAAGTATGAAACATCGTGTCTATATGATAAAGAGAAGGATAATCTTATTCACAGAAATCAGAGAGATTATTTAATACGGCTATTTACAAGGAAGTTCCTTTGACATATTTTTGTATGTCTTATACCAAAGCTGCAAAGGAATTACTTGTAATATCTTAGAAAATGTAAAGGTAATCATTTAAATGGCTGTTATTTTGTTCGTAAAAATAATAACTCGCCATTTCTTTTTTTTTTCTTTTTTTTTATTTATTTACTGTTGATCAAAATTTTGAGAGTGTTGCTTCATTAACGGTAACGGTTTGTTGAAACATAAATTGGTAAAAAATAAATTGATACGAAAGATTTTTATTACCTCTTGTTGTTGAACTGAAATATATCAGAGGCCGAACTCTGAGCTCCAAAGTGTATATGTGTGTGTGTGTTCTTATAGAGACAGAGCTATACATCGCATATAGCACCATCTCAATCACAAGATTGCTTCGATATTACTTTTGACAGTCCTTGTAGGGGGGCAGATCAGATTTTGCTATTGTCAAAATGGGTTAACGAGTTAAGGACTTTAGTCCAGTCTATTAAAGAGTTGTAGAGTGCGCGAGAGGGTGCCTAAGCGATTTTTTTAGAAACTTGCTTAGGGTTTGAATATACAAAAAGTCCTTTCGTTTTAAAGTTCCCACTTTTGGGCTTTTCGCAAATATCTCCAAAACAATGCATTGTAAAGATAAAATCTTCTTTAATTGAAAAAAAATCTTTCGATTCGTTGAAATTCCCAACCGTTTTTGAGCTACTCGCTTAGCAAGTGTTAAAAGGATGATGGGCCAACGAGTAACATGTGAGAACTGTAACCCCTGTCCACTTTGGCTCACCTCCTAGACGAGAGGACTTTTAGTATGTTCACACCCTAAGCACCTTAAACAAGTTTCTGAAGAAATCTCTTTTCACTACCACACACTCTTCTGGACCATTCGTTAACCTGACTATTCATTGTTATTTTTTAGAGAGATGTTTTTTATTAAGTAGATGGAAGCTTTTAAAGAAATTGTTTACAGACAACGATCAGATAACAATGTTCAACAACATGAAAGAGCTTATCGGAATTCAAAAAAATATATTAACGAGTAAAAGATTTAACGATGATTAAAATAGATTTGTTATTAATGTTATTAGCAAATAAATGACGATTACTATTAGTTAGTATAACAGGAGAAATGATTTTACTTTTACATTACTTAAACATGCAAGCAGCATCTTTGATGGATAAATCTACTAGTTTTTAATTGAATTCTGTAAAAAAAATAAAGTTTATATCGGTGCCGCTAAGAAATCTCATTTGAGAATTGCATGGGTGATTGGAGCAGAACTGTGTGGGCAATAATTCTGCGAATACATTGTAAACATGTAGGACACAAACATTTAAAAACTTATTAATAAATTATAAAGTACAGACCCATAATATTCCACAGTTCAGCCACAGGAGTCAGGAGCCATAAACGTCCTACTTTACTCAAATAGTTTGAGTACCTAAATTATGTTTTCTTTAAAATCTCTGTAGAAGGTGTGAGAGGTGAGTAGCAACTTTTATATGACTAAGCATCATTTGCCTTTCTTATAAAAAAATAATTCAGTTACTTACCAAAGGCATAATAGCATATCTGGAACAGATGAGGAGCAACAGCAGTCAGTAAGCCGAAGAGAGCCTGAGGCAGTTCCGTGGCGAGAAACAGCCCCAGGAGGGCCACCAGCATCCTCGTGGTGCGGTCTGTGCGACCACCACTACGCTTGCCGCCACCGTCGTCGTTCAGACGTGCTTTGTCGCCCTAAACAAGATTTATCAATGAGGGCTTTTCAAAGTGACATTTAAAAATATCAATAGTAAGTATTTGCCTCAATAGACGGCGTTGATAGAAAGAGAAGTGTCGAAATTGGCTTTTAAAAATAAACGGCCTGTACCAAAGAGGAAAGTAAGCGCTCGCTAGCTGACATCTGCCCAAAGAGAAACATTTTAGTTACATCTGCCTGCCTAACTGTGTATTCTTCGAAGGTTAGTAAAAAAATACACATTGACACATACATTTTTATCAACACCATCTATCGAGTTCACAGTTATTTGTCATTTTGAAAAGCCCTCATTAACAAAAGAAACCACTTTTGACGCGTTTCGTGAGTCGTGGCCATGACTGGAGTATAGGTACTACGTACTACAATAGAAACCACGAAGAAAGTTTTTGCTCACATAAAATAGAGCGCAACCGCTGACCACAAATGTATGAGTTGGGCTTGGGGTCCTTGGTAGGTGAGGAAAAATTTACTTTGCAGTGGTACCTACATAATACACCTGTGTCATATAGACTTAAAAGTGTAACTGGATTGGTTTAGCTACCTACTCAAAGTCCACAACTTTGCCTTAATTTGTCTAATGCTTTGCTTGCCATTCTTTATTCGGTTTTTAGGGTTCTGTACTCAAAGGGTAAAAACGGGACCCTATTACTAAGACTCCGCTGTCTGTCTGTCTGTCTGTCAGCGAAAGATTATGTACTTCGGTTGCCACTATAACAACAAATACTAAAAATCAATATTTAAGGGGGCTCCCATACAACAATCGCGTTTTTGGTACGGAACCCTTCGTGCGCGAGTCCGACTCGCACTTCGCCGGTTTTTTTTATTTATATATGATGGAGAAAATGGCATTTAACTGAGATGGAAATTCGTGCTTTGAGATTTATAGGGGCCTTAAATGTTGCTCTTCTTTACACGAATTTTCAATAGGTAATCTTGAAATTATTAAAATATTTCATGTTACTTTATCAACGAATTTCACATGTAAAAGATATCATATTCATTTACGTAACTCAACATTTTTAATTCAAAATTATATTAGTAGCAAAAACATAAAATGATACCTTTGTTTTCGCTAACAATTCGTTGTAATACGATATCAAAGGTACAAATAACTCGAAAATACTTTGGAACATTGATAGTTATCTGGGTCCTTTGAAGAGTTTCAGGAGTTTACAAATAGGTATCATACACCTACAGTAGTAGATTTTCACCGATTTTTTATTTATGAACTTTGACATTTTAGATTATTGTTTTTGTTTTTCTTTAAAGTCTCTTATAGCAGTCAACTAGCGCCACCATTTCGTTTATTTTTATTTTACGTAAACCAGGGTCAATATTAAAAAAAGGAAACAACCATGCCCTCGTAAATTGTTTTTAATATTTTTTTAATAACTCTTCAACAGTTTTCATTCTTTCTGTAAGTTTTAAAATCTATTTAAAGAAAAAGTGGCCACTGTCGTCGTTTCAAATGCATTTTAAAACTAGTACAAAGAATAAAAAATATTAAAGAGTTATTTAAAAAAATATTAGAGAAAATTTAAGAGGGCATGGTTGTTTCCTTTTTTAAGGTTCCGTACCAAAATGGTAAAAAAGGAACCCTCATGGTGTGACTCAGTCTGTCTGTCTGTCTGTCTATTACAGCTGGATATCTCGAGAACTACTGATATCAACTTCAAATTTGGAATAGTTTAAAATGACATTTGCCCAACTATTTTGCAAATAAGAAAGAAATAAAAAAAAATTATCTTTTTTTACAACAGGGACTGAAAAGCGGTCTTAAAAATTTTAAGTGGGGCTATCATATGAAAGAGCGCCGTTTGCACGTTTTTAATATTTTTTTAGGCCGCATAGTATTCGATTTATGATGAAAAACGTTAAAAAAATACCGTTCCCCCCCCCCCCCCCCTTATCTCCGAAGTTTGCAAAGAGAAAAATCTGAAATAATTCTATGCGATAGCACTTTATATAAGGTCCTTCTTAAATAGTGCACATAATTTTAAGGGGTCAATGTACTCATGCATACAAACAAATTTTACTATGGGACCAATATTGACTATGCTGTTCCATAGAAAATTTTAAATCGAATAGATCAAAATATATGGAACAGCTGATTTTTTTTTTTGCGTTTTCAATGTTGGTCCCATAGTAAAAGTTGTTTGTATGCATGAGTACATTGACCCCTTAAAATTTTGTGCACTATTTAAGAAGGACCTTATATAAAGATTACAGGAAAAATAAAACGATATCTCAATATTTTAGAAATTATCAAATTTCTAAAAAGTTAACATTAGTTCCACTATTGGTCAAGAGATGGCGCTGACCTAAAACTGCAATAATAATTTTATTATTCTACTTTGCAGTGAATTATTATGGTGGTAAGGAACCCTCGGTGCGCGAGTCCGACTCGCTGTTGACCGGTTTTATTTTAATATTTACTTGGTTTACGAGTAATAAATGTATTGGCGGCGCTGTTTGGCATATACATATCTTATGCTGCGGTACAGTACGAGGCATATATTTTGAAATTTTTTCGACGGAGTTGTGATAAGTTCACGTACATACGCGATAAGATAAACAAAATCGTAATACCTTTTGCGAAAAATACAAGGTGGAACCAAACTATGTAACTACGAGTACATACCTCGTTGGTAGTTATAGTTGACTTTTTCAGCAGCTTTTGTCTTCTTCTATCGCTCGATTTCATTTTTAATATTAACAATACACTTAATATGGACAACACTACACAAGGTATGAGTTTTATAAATACACTGTATATCCAGAATATAGCAGTCAATAGAGCTTCGTTTTGTGTCATCGTAACAGCATACGCAGGAGTATTGCTCGAGGAAACATTCGTCAGTTCCGTGTCATTAAATGTTTCATTCCCATTCGTATTTCTGTACACTTCTTGAATGTTCATAAAAAAAAAGAAGGGAAGACACAAAATTGGACACACTGCGTAAGCTAAGGCAATGGCTATCGTTGTGTTCCTTTTGTTACATAATGTCCTGTTCCATTGAGGAAATTTTATTGCAATGAATCTCCAAACGGCAAGGGTGATCGTCAGCCAGATAGAGATGGTGTGGAAGGTCTGACTGAAGATTGAGTGAAAGTAGATAAAGACAGCCCATCCATAGGAGTTCTTGTCGTGCTGTGAGCCTATGGTGGTGTAGAGGTGGAGTGCAAAGGGGATGTAGTCAATCATGACAAGAAGGTCGGCGACTGCGAGTCCCGTGAGTATAGAGTTTGTGGAAGAGGCCATCTCCTTCCTGCTGAGGACGGCGATGTTGACGGAGTTGGCGGCACAGCCGAGGAGGCAGATGATCAGCGCTATGTAACCATGGACTTGCACGTATACACTTTGGAAGACTTGTCCGCCGGGCACGCAATACGCCACGTTCGCGCTGCTGGTCTCGCCCTCGGGACTCGACATCTTTGTGGAGGTTGTCGTTGAGGCAAATCGTGCTACGACTACCTTCCCAACATATTCTGCAAAGATAAAAAAATACATGTTATTTTATATTGTTAGTTTTATAAAAATCAAACTATTCAATGACGAGATAAATTATTATAACTATCATAAAAACAAACACTATTTTTCTTTATCTTTCACTAACAAAATACCTAACTAGCAGAATATTATTCGAAACACAATTAACCCACAAACAAAATTACGTGGGCCTTATTTATTCTGTAATTGCATTTGGGTATATGTAATGTAATGTGAAATGGCTTGTTGCTTACGTAACGTAGTTCTCCCAAATTGTTACAGATCAAATTACTACTCAAATCCGAGACTTATTCCCTACGCGGATAGAAAAGATAAATACTTAGCTTAAACGAAACATGTAGGTATAGAGAAAGGCTACGTTGAAATAGTAACCACGATACAAGCTTTTATCCGCTGTAGTAAGCATTATCTAATCATGTAGCTTTCGGGACGTACTATAATCCGCATCCCAATTGTTCAGCCTTACAAGGGCTCTTTATGAAGAGTCAGCCACAGCCACATATAATCCTCTTTGTCTCCAAGAACGAGAATGTCGAGATAGCTACTTTACTCCCAAAACAAACGATCCCTAAAACGATTGGCATAAAATTTTCTTTGTATTACGTTTGTTCGTAGTGAACTAAGTTTTCCAGTAAAAAAGAAATACTTATATGAGAAAGGTTTTACTTCTCTATTACGCAAGGACTAGAGATTCTGAGACAAAAATAATAACAATAAATCACCAAACATTTCCAAAGTCTATACGAACCTGTTACATCACATATTATTAGATAATTGTTTGGAGTGTGGGCATTTCTGAACACGCACACCTGCGGTAGAAGGAAACCTCGAGAACAGTAACTTATTTGGAAGTTTACGAGTATATTTTCTTAGTATGAAATTATAATTAGGTATATTAAATGAAAATACCATAAGACTAACCACGGTACGACACAGCAGTAGGGCACATTAAAACAAGGTTGATGCCGGAGTGTAATCCAAAGTGATACTAATTTAAAAATAAACAAGGAATGAAATATGTTTAAGCACTATCTTCACACAAAAAAGTATGTTCTTCTTGATTATTGGATTGCAATAAAATAAAAATCTAATATAAAAATGCTGCTACAGAAAGAGAAAGTTTTCTACAATATTTTTTCTATACAAAATAGGGTGAGGACCTTTTTTCATCCCACTTTCTGTCGTAGCTATTGAACATGGCTATTAAATATAAAATTCAACACACCGAATGTAATAATTAGGTTACACCTTTTTACATTTATTATTGATGTATCGTAGACCCATTTTAGGTCACAGGTCCGAGGCCGCAGGTCGGAGATCTATATAGAGTGGCTTTTAACATTGTAAGCGCTTTAAAGTTAGGCTAAGAAATTAAAAAAATACTAACTAATCACGATTAAATCGAGATCATTAATAGGCTTATAAATCAGAGGCTGATATCAAACACTTGTGAATCTCAAAAGCTACGGCATCAGTTCGGAAATACCTAGTTATACTATTTTATGTACATAGAATCACGGAAAACAAAAATATTCGCTAGTGTAAAGTGAATTATAAATACCACTTTAATAATATTTTTAGTGACCGACGCGAAGTTTCGGTTTCGGCCAGTATCGGTCAAAAAAACTAGTTTCGGTTGCGCTTAGTTAATTCGGATGGGTCGGAAAAAATTTTTTTAGTGTGTTTTACTGTACTACGTCCGACCATAATCTACTACTCAATCTAATCTCGACTAATCATACGACTAAATTGTTTTAAACAGTAAAATTATTGTTGATTAGAAAATAAGTTGACTCACAAAAGTAAGTTTAACACCATGAGTACTTTGATTCTTTTTTTGGTTTAGATTGTTAATTCAAGTCTTTCAACTAATTTTTATTTATTCTATATACAGTGGAAAACCTTGTCAAAAAAGTTTTGGTTTCGGCTTCGGCCGAAACTGGAACCAGGGCCGAAAGTACGGTTTCGGTTTCAGCTGGAATTCGTTTCGATCGGACACTAAATATTTGTTGTAATAGGTACAAAGTAAGGCAAAAATATCAAAACTCTGTGGCAAATCGCTCGATGTCAGCTCAACACAATTACAGTGTCAATGGTTCCGACCATACTATACTCCGGGTATACCGACGCTAGTGCAGTAAGTACGGTAATTAACTACAGTGCCTTGTCCCCAGGCAATGCCATTACCTATAACTTACACAAAGAGAAAACTAACTTTTCTCGGACAGAATGGATGTACTTTAAGGATTATTATTGGGTAACAATCAATCTGTATATACGGAATAAAATCGCCGATAAAATTTTGGTAAACCGTAATCATTGCTTGATTTCCAAATGTTTTTACTCAAAAGATAATAATGTATTATTAAAATAATAATTTATGCAATCCAAAAGATATTTTGCGTTAATAATTATTATTGTGTTACAAAATCAGAAAATTAGCTTCATTTTGTGCTATTTATATGCTATCTAAAATATTGTTAAATATTCATTGGACCAATATCGTTGAGACAAGATAAACATAATTATTTAAGATCATCCTCTGAGTAATTTCTAATTTCTTCCCCACAGTCAGCCTACAGTTGCTAAAAACATTTCATTTACCGTAAAAGGCTGATGAAACAGCAAATATATTGACCTCCTTAAGTATCCATATAGTGCAGTTGATATCGGAAACTCATCTAAACAACCGTTTGATGCTCGTGGTAAGCAGTACATAAATCAATGCCGATTATCTCCAAGCACCATTTATCACCCTGACAGGCTAAGAAATGCTCGGACTAAGGAACCCTCGGCACGAGTCCCACTGTTTATCTTATTTGAGATGTGACCTATGTGTCCATAGCGTAGGTGTAGAGCCTGTACCGACCGTCTCGGTAATTAATACATGATAAAAATACAACAATAATAAACTTGCGGTAAAATACACTATTATTAATTACTTTTGGATAAGTAAGTACAGTACATTGGAAAACCTAAAACACAATGACTTCGATGATGCTTAAACTCTTAAAACATGTTGGTAATTTAGTTTCTGAAATTCGAGTGCTTGATTTGAATTTAGACAGCTACAAAATTCTAAAATTGGACCAAAAAAGGAAGTAAAGAACGGAACTAAGCAACTAAGGAATTTCCCGCACAAGTACAAATGTTTATTTTGTTTTGAGATGTCACAGATGTGTCCAAGAGTGTTATGATAATGTATATGATAACTTTGCCTTAATATAACTAGTGGCTCTGTGAGCTGTAGACCTCGCATTAAAAAGGAGCTCAAATTCCATGTATTTTAAGAATAAATAACACATGTTCTCAGATAGATATCTGTGCAAATAATTTACACAGGTTCTGTCACAAAATCAAAGTCTTTATTTTCATTATTTATTTTCGAATATTGGCCATAAATGTTTTGACTGGTGAACTTTTAAGTCTTCTAAAAATAAAAAACAAAATTTACTTTGCACCACTAACAAAAATTTTTGTTCCATTTTTGGTAAATTTTCGCAACTGTTGAAATATGTTCGAAAAACTGGCCCGACTGAAAAAGTCTATATAATTATCAAACCTGTACATAAAATTTCACGAGAATCGTTTGAAAAATGTGACCTGTAGAGTAGATGAGAACAAACGGACAGCCGCCGCCGGTCGGAAGGACATACGAAAGATTTTTTGCCCAAGCTGAAGCAGAGACGCTTCGCTCGCACTTCGTGCTCGCTCGGTCAATAATAATATGTAGGTATTAATAAAAATTTGATTAAATTTTGGTTCAGTATTTCAATGTTATATCTTAATAAATTGATATAAAATTTGTGTATCATTAAATCTGTTAAGAGTTAATAAATACCTAATTGGTTTTTGGAGTATTGATAGTGTCTAAGTAATTAAACTGCGTCCAAAAATACTTTAACCAATAGTCCTGAGAAATTAACACTTAATTCATCCTACGCCCTGTTTACGACACCTACACACAAACCACGCCTTACTTTTCCAAGTATGGACAATCAGAAAGCTTATATAAGGACATTAAATAACATGACTTATATAAATGATACCGTGCGCAGTAATATAACTGACGTCGGTTTTTCGAAAGCAATTACTTAAAAATAAACAAACAAAATGATAATGAACAAAGTTAATTTTGTTCCGAGAAGTAGCCTTCATGATTTACATACTATTTACACGTTAATCCGGTGGATGTGCTCGCAGTAATTAGTGTTAACTTACTCAACATTTAGCAGGTTCGTACATAGTGTCTATTTTTAAAAGTACTGAAATGGAAATATGGAAATCATTTTGTGTTTTCTACAATGATAGGTACTTGAGTGCATAAACGGCTTTAGGCATAAAAACCTTTATATCGTTTTCGTAGCACAGGGGTCTACTTTTATCTAGCGTTTCCATACGTATGTAGGTACCTACAAAGGTCATCATAAAATATCATCATTCTTGCATTCACGCTCTACATAAAAGCAATTGTGCCTAAACGAATAAAGATAGAACCTTGGCGAAGACAAATACTTTTATTGCCAAAATTCTGACGGGAAATTAATTTCCACGCGAATGAAGTCACAGGTTAAATAAACAAATTAAGTTTACTTTCTTTTTTCTGACTTCAAAAAAAGAGGAGATTATAAATCGTCGCGCATTCATTTTTTGAAGATTTTTTGCTATAGGTACTAGAATTGCTCGAAAAGAATCAAACATATTAAAACTAAGATTAATAAAAAAACATTTATATAAAGGCTAGAAACTAGAAAAGTCGGGGAAATCTAATAATTTATCGCATTCTGAATCATTAATCGCGAGCACCCGCCCGGCAAAACTTGTAAATTCGTAAAAGCAATTACATACCATGGAATCAAATTAGGGTCACGAAGAGGCAATAAGCCGACGCTCCTAGTGGTGGAAACATTGACCACTCTAAAAGCTATAGTTTACTCAAAGTTCAAAACTGTTACCCTTCATTGGGTAGACAATGTACTCGCGACTACTGTTTGGAAACTAACTAAGCCTGTTTAAGTTCCATTTTGCCTCCTTCGCACAACAGACGTCGTTTCCAACTCATCTACAATAATCTCCTAACTTATTTATTAGGTACAATTCAAAAGTTTGTGAATAAGAATAAAGCTTTTGTCCTGACTGTGACTGTGAATATAAAGTGGTACCAAATGATGTTATGATACTTAAACACGTGATAATGTTGCTTAAACTGAACAATTTTCTCCAAGGAACATAGGTCGAAAAACTTTTTTTTACGCGTTTCAAGTCAGTCAGCTGACATTTTGTATGCGCGTATGAACATTTTATTTCGTTTTTCGACCTATGTTCCGTTCCGAAAGATGTTCAGTTTATCAACACTATCACTTGTTCATAAGTTTACTTCAGTAAACAAATTTTACTTCAGTAATTTTTTCATCATCATCATCATCATCATGAGCCTCTTTGGGTCCATTTCTGGACATAGGCCTCTCCCAAATTCTTCCACTAGGTCCGGTCTTGTGCCTCCGTCATCCAGTTGTACTGGATGAATTTTTTATGACGTATTTAAGTTGAAAGTTTATTATTATTATTATATTAATTTAAAAAAAATGTGAAAACTTTTTAGTGATAATTTTCAAACTTTAGTACCACGTTTAGCATACGTGCGTACGTGGTACTAAAGTTTGAAGTCTGGAGAGACCATCACGTCAACCATTTTCATATTGTACGTCAAAATTTGTTCTTTAGACGCACGCTAGTGGCGTTTCAAATAGGCACAAGAACTTTGCTGTCAAATCATACAGACAGCCTGTCCAGTTAAATAAAAAAAATTTTTTTCATGTCAGTGAGACATACAAATGGCGGCCTTATCACTAAAAAGTTTTCACATTTTTTTAAATTAATGGGCGATATTATTAGGTTAGGTTTCGAACAGTATTTTTTTTATAACTGTGGGACTTGTAAATCCGGAGAAATTAATATTTTTCCGCAGGGTCACCTAAAATAAAAAGTCAAATTTAAAATGGCGGCCATTCCAACAGGAGTAGGGATAGACACAAACATGTGGGTGTTTTAGTCGATAAAATTTGGCGTATTTCACACGCCTTTAAATTATCACTAGTACAAGACCAAAGACACTGTATATTGAAATTTTCTTTTCTATTCCGTTGGTGTTGAACGAACAAATTGTAATGTTATTGAATTAAATTGAAGTTATTCCCTAAAAATTAAAGATTCAATATTAAAGTATGATGTATATTATGTAACTTATTATGTAATCGACATAATATAGAACGTCATAGATCGTCAATTCAGTTTTTGAGAGTTAGGTTTTTTTAAACTTGGTTTAAATAACGCTAAGAAACCTTTCCTACTTATACTTTAATAAAGACTCGTGCGATATACTTATATAACTCTGCCAATAAGTGCGCAATAACTGTATTTGACAGCGAGAACATTACCTAGGTGATCGCAAATCCTTGACGCCATAACTGTTCATTTTAGCTCCGAGCTTCGTCCCAGGGTAATCGGAAAAATTGCTACGATACTTTTTATGATCCAACCCTTGCTACTAAAATCTACTGGGGGGCTACTGAAATGGCCACTTTTCTATTCGATCGCTAACTTAAAAATTAAAATAAGCTGTAAACTCTAAAATTACGTGTCGTAGGCGTAATTTCCATACAATACAACAATATCTGTGATTTACATAAACTTGCGACGTGTGACTTGATCGTCTAATTGCTTATTTTTAAGCTTTAAGTTAGCGAACGAATATAAAAGTGGTCATTTGAGTAGGGGGGCTGACATCGTAATAGGAAAACAACGAGTGCAGTTTGGAGAAAACTAAAGTCTACTTTTTAGTTGATTAGTCCTCTTTTACACTAGAAATTCGGGACTCCTGAAAAATAATTTAAGGTGTTTCAGGTCATTAAATTATGCAGTAAATTACTTAAATATGTTTTGTACATTTCGAACGAAAACAAGCATTATCATTTTATCTTCACATACTTGTTAATAATTCACCTATATACACGCTGAAATTTTAATCATTATGTTCCCGCAGTGGGGCCGGGCGGTTCCATTGATTTCACAAGCAACTTTTACAATGGGGCCAACTTTAATAATATATTGCAAAAAACAAAAAAACAGCTGTTCCATACAAAAGCCCAATACTTGCTCGACCTTAATGTATAAAACAGCAGTTTTTTTTCGCCATATCAGACTTGGCTCCATAGTAAAAGTTGCTTATGCTCATAAGTGGAACCACCCCACTGCGGGAACCAAATGATGTAAGTTTCACACTGTATAATCAATCAGGAATAGTGTTTCTTCGACAACGAAGTCAAATTACATAGGATATACGCTGACGTCAATTTAACTCGTTACATCACAGAAAATATTAACGCACTTTGAAGAAATAATTCAATGGCAATACCTACTTCGGTGCATTTTAATTAGCCCACACATTATTTACTACGGGAAAACAAAGTCACTGTCTGCAATGGCATTGCAATTTTAATCACGCGATATTGAAGTAATTACACATATTACTTACGTATCTATAGTTATCATTTTTAGGAATTATTGTATACCTAATTGCATTAATTTTATTACAGTATTTATTTTATATAACTGGATTTTTTATGTGATTGGAATTTTTCTTAGTTTTCTCCATGATACTACTAAACTGTATTAAAACATTAAAGCACATTTCTACGTTTCCTTGATAAATCTTATCTCATTTCATTGATGAATATTTTTTATCTTTAAGAAGATTTCAAGTACTTACGAATCTGAGCCTAGAAGATTTTTAATGTCACTACTTGGAGTGTACTGCTAAAAATATAAATCTACAATAATATAATGATATAAAATTGTGGTAATTTAAATAGCAGTTATAAACATGTTTAGCCAATAATATCGCATGCAAAAATATTTCTTATAATCTAAAATTAGGTTAATTGACAATAATTGTTACTTACATTTTATAGAAAATTGTGCTTATAAAATAACTCTAATATAAGCTTTAACGAGATAATAGAGAAATGGTTCTTAAAATGGTAGTAAAAAGTCAGTAAAAGATAAAAGTTTATATTCGAAACGGTTATTTAATGGCCCCATCACCCGCCTAGCTTTTTCATTTTCCAATTCAATTTTACATTTTCCATTTAGTTATAAGTTAAATAGAAATCGTTTGTGACCAATGAATCGAGCTTTTTTCTACAAAAGAAACTATTAAACGACAAAAATAGTTTTTCCTCCTCAGGGAAAATTTTCAGTTTTCAGTTAAAATACTTACTCACTTAAAATTATACAAACGATTTCGATTTCAACTTATCTAACAAATCCATAAATCAAATTTTGATAAATTGCCAAGAAATTTAAAAGTAAAATTATATTAAGGCGGTTGTGTGACCGAAAGTGGCGCCCTCAGAGGTTTTTATTTAATAAGTTATTAATAGATAAAGATTTTAATAATGTTTATCATGGAGATTTTAGGGTCCGTGGTCTAGTATTTTTAGAAGGTATCACTACATGCCCTCGTAGTCGATATTCGTAGAAGTAGATAGCAAATGTGTCAAAAACGGCCACTTTTAGCAGTTTTTCTATCTACTTCTAGCAGTGACTACTAGTGAATGTAACGATACCGTCTAAAAATACTAGACTGTGGGCCCTAAAACCTCCACGATAAACATTATTAAAATTGTGTATTAGAATTATAATATTAAACAAAATTCACCGCGGCGCCACTTTCGCTCAGGTTACCTTAAACAAAATTTTATTAAAACAAAACAATGAAACCAATTAAAGTATACCCACAAAGATATTAGTTGTATTGGGTGGCGTTACACAAATTAGAATTACTAAAATACTGAATAGATTATTTATTTTGGAGTAAGAAATATTAAATATTCTCCATTTCCATTCCAAGTGGGATCTGCAAGAAGTAATAAGTAATCTGGGTGGAAAACAAAGAATTAGTGTTTTTATTAGACCCGCTTTAAATTGGAGGTATTTCATTTTACAGTGTAAAACCATTTCTAGGTTTTCATGTTCAATTACCTTTATTTCAGGCGAAGAAAGCTCAAAAAATTTAAAAAAATTAAAAACCCGCCTGCATAAAAAGACAAGTCAACTGAAAAGATGGAAACAAGATTAAATATTATAGGCAACATTATAACATGCAGTCGGAGGCATGCATAAAGAAAGTGACATTATGAATGATTTGAGTTATATGCCTCCGACTGCATGTTATAATGTTGCCTATAATATTTAATCTTGTTTCCATCTTTTCAGTTGACTTGTCTTTTTATGCAGGCGGGTTTTTAATTTTTTTAAATTTAATTTTTTATTTATTTCTTTTTAGTTATTATTTATATGATATACCTTTTTGAAATCCTTATAATAAGCCCTTTAATTTGACACCCATATTGCATTATTCTAAAAAAAAATTTTTTTCCCCACTACGTATAATAGCACCGTACAGCCGCCATGTTGGTTTTTTTATAACGCCACCTTCTTAAGAACACTTGGGCTGACGAGACAAATCTAACGATATGTAAATCATGGAAATCCATTCAGCCGTTTGAAAGATATGAGGTAATAAAGAATATTACATACAAACTTACATACTTACAAGATACGCGCGAAAAACATAACCCTCTTCCAGTCGGGTAAAAAAGGTACAGAGGGAAATGCTTGGAACACAATTTTTGACTTTGTAACACTGTTTAGGCCTGTTAGGAGGTGAACATACAAAAGTCCCGCCCGTAGGAGGGGGGGAGGGGGTTTTAAGGTCCGAAGGTCCCATTTTTGGGTTTTTCACATGTATCTCGGAAACTATGCGTTTTAGCGACATGACCTTCAAACCCCCCTCCCCAGCATAGGGGCCACGGACGGGGACTTTTGATATGTTCACCTCCTCACTACTCCAAACAAAGTTACGAAGTCAAAAATTGTGTTCCAATCATTTCCCTCTACACCTTTTCGTTTACTGGGCTACTTACGCTCTCTAGATTGAACTTATTTTGTCAGTTCCTCACAGATATTTCACTAAGATTTTTTGACAATCCTATTGATGATAGAGAAGTCTTTTATAAGAAATTGCAAAACTTTCAATAACTACTATAGAACTTGCTAGCCAAGAGCTATAAAACTCATCAATAAACATACACAAGCATGCCAAAAAAAATCATGAGTTATGTTTCTTTATTATTAGTAGATAGTTCAGTATGTAATAGAATTAACTTTTTATTACTCATCTCGTCCCTGAAACGCTGATGTAACTCAAGGCCGCAGATAATAATTTGTCTTGAGGGTAAACGGCTCACATAATATGCTTTTATAGGACTATTTCTTATCCCAAAAAGTAAAATATGAAACTCACTTACTCGCACAAGTGCAAGGAAAATGATTGATGTAGTAGAAACGAAGTTGTTCAATTGGTGAGCTCACTACCAAAAGTAACGATGAAAAAATACTCGGTGATATTTCATCCACGGTTTTATTGGATCCAGTTAGTGAAGTTTGTCCGAATATAGTTCACTACCGTTATTTAAGCGAACACTAGGGGAATGGTGAAAATGTTTCTTCCTTTTTAGGGTTCCGTACCAAAATGGTAAAAAAGAACCCTTGTGGTGTGACTCAGTCTGTCTGTCACAGCTGGATATCTGAGAACTACTAATGGTATCAACTTAAAATTTGGAATAGTTTAAGATGACATTTGCCCAACTATTTTGCAAATAAGAAAGAAATAAAAAAAATTTTTTTTTACAATAGGGACTGAAAAGGGGTCTTAAAAATTTGAAGTGAGGCGACTAGGGCGGGATCCCTTGTTTTCGCATAATTGTTTTATACCTAATTTGATTTGGCATAACAGATTTGGCATAATCTTTTTTGTCATAATAATACTTTTGCATAATTGTTTTTTGGCATACTATTTATATTCGCATAATTATCATTTAGACTAATTTGTTTTCGCATAATGTTATTAGGCATATTGTCTATTCGCCTAATATTATTTAGACATAAAATTAAAAAACAATAAGAATAAATATTTTTACGCACTCATTTATTTTCATGCAAAAGGTGTAAGTTTTGTTTTAAAATGCTAAAAACTCATAACACATACGACCTAAATATCGACTCATAAAACACCTATTTTTAAAATACCGAAATTCCTTAATGTCGATATCCAATAGACCGAAACTTGAAAGATCGATTATTAAATGACTGATGATAGTTCGAAACCCTGAAAGTGAAAATTCCGATAGTTAAAAATCCCGAAAATCTGTTAGGTCCAATAGGTGCGACGACGTGCGAGCGTAGCGAGCGAGGAGGAGGTAAGGTTCCATTGCGACCAACAACGCACGAGTCGAGCGAGCGAAGCGAGCGTGCCGCGGCAGCGGCCGGCGAAGTGCCAGAACCAACTTGCTGGCATGTAACCCTCAATTAACCTTCGGTTTTTTAAGCTTCGGGATTTTGTATTTTAGGTAAAATGTTCTTTCGTGATTTTAAACGTCGTGATTTTGTTGTTTATAAAAATATGCGTAAATAACATTATGCGTGTTTAAATTTATGCTAAAGAATATTATGCTTAAACATGATTATGCTTAAAGTAGTTATGCTTAAAAAAATTATGCATAAGCTGTTATGACTAAATAATATTATGCGTAAACATCATTCGGCGAAATCATATTATGCTATGACATATTATGCCTTAAAATTTTATGCAAATACATAGGGAACCGACTAGGGTATGTGGGGTATCATATAAAAGAGCGCTGTTTGCACATTTTAAAACATTTTTTTCTTTTTTCTTAGGCTGCATAGTTTTCGACTTATGATGAAAAATGTAAAAAAAACCGTTCCCCCCCCCTTATCGCCGAAGTTTGCAAAGAGAAAAATCTGAAATAATTCTATGTGATAGTAGTTTTTGTAAAGATTACAGGAAAAATACCTACCTACTTAGTAATATAAACAGTTTGCAATGTGGAGTGGCTGAAACGTTTTTCAATCACCATAAGCAGCTGTGGTTAAGATTTGTAAATTAACTGTCCGCCTGTTCGCCCTTCCACCTGACTGTCGTTTATCCTACTTTTTTAAAGACTGTACTAAAGTAAAATATCTAAATATATTTATGATTGTACGGAACCCTTGGTGCGCGAGTCCGACTCGCTCTTGACCCGTTTTATTTATTCGTGTTGTGTGAAATGTCCGAAGCACAGGTGTAGGTTTAAATAATCACCAGACCAGCTGGTGGATGTTGTATATTCTTTTTTTCGGTTTCAGTCAAACACGATAAAAAACCACCCTCTCCAGCAAAACAAATTGACGAATCTTTTTCATAGGCATAATCTTTACTACCTACTTTACTGAGAGCAGACATATCTGCTATATTGAAAATGTATCAATCATGATAGATGACATCAAAAACCCCTAAGCGTAGTTTACTCCTCATTCATCCCATTCGTTCACCAATCCGGTTAAGGTAAAAAGAGTTTCTAGGTCGTTTCCGATAGTGAATTAGAAAAAGGTCACGTCATGTTGATTTTAGTTTCATTAGAAAGAGTAGTAACCTAATTTACGTAACTTTAATCGTACCATTCTTAGCGATCTCAAAGCTACACTAGCCAACCCGTCACAAAATTTTTCCAAAACTTTTCCGTCACTTGGAAACTTTCCATCACTGAACGAAAAAAGCACTCAGCAGCTTCCGTGTTCTTTTCGATTTTCTAATTTTGATATGCTTACTACGATCTCTTTATTGCGATACAGTTTAGGTCCTAAAATGAACCATCGCTATGTGACAGCGGTGTCAGTAGCAGTTAACTCATCGCTAGTGCATAACCCGATCTGAATCAACAAGCTTGTTTGGTGCCGTCTGCGGTCTTTTGCGAGACCTAAACTGAAATTTAAAAGCCTTATAAAAGTCGAGGTTAGATCACATAACAATTTTCTTGTTCTGTGGTGTAAGCTGAGTAGCAAAAAGAAATTATGCTACTGAATAATTTGGAGCTGGCTGGTTCAAAATAGCTTTATCTCGTTGAAAACATTTTCGTATTTTCATTCGGATCGAAATGCCATCTACTTGCAATCACGAACGTCTTGCATTTGATTACAACAACTTTTCAGTTGGATGCCTACCAGGCAGCAATATGAAATGTTTTCTTTTATTCGAGTATTTTTTTTCAATTTCAACATTTTGCTACGGTCATTCATTATTGTCACCTTTCGAAATGTAATATTAACTGCATTATTTTGTGGTAGAGTACCTACAATACATTTAACTTTAACACAGACATGAGACAGGTCGCTCCAGTGATAGAGTTTCAATCACCAGATACCTACGAGTAACATGTAAAGACCAAACTTTGCTAAGAATCCGATTGAACGACTTTAGAACTTCAACGATTGGATATTATCAATTGTGTTTACGTGAACCACGTGTTGTATGGCGTGAACCACGTATTGTTGTATGTTCTGTGACGTGAACCGAACGAGCGGAGCGACCGTCGGTCGTCGGGTCGAGCGCCACGATGGGGGAGCTGGTGGGGCGGCTGCGAAGACACAGCAGTACGGAATTCCTCTGTTATCCTAGTCAGTGAAAAACTGAAGCGGGCCAGAGTGCCAAGACAAACAGCGGTCTGACGTAATGCGTAAGTAGCTGTTTCCAACATTCACCGAATCAGCTTGCAGTATGTAAAATAAAGCACATGAAAATTATTTAATTTTCTTGACTGTATATTTCCAATATTATCTTTCTAATATGCAGATTTTTATAAATTAAAATAGAAATGTATTAACATGCAAAATACAGCCCAGAAATATTTGTTTCATTGAAGGGCAAAAAGCTACACTATAATAGACGCAGTTTTACACATTTCTTTATATTAATATCTATATAATGATATAACAACATAAAATTATCCTGTCAGTCTTAAAACAGAAACGTATTAACGTTCAAGGCATAGCTCGCCCACGCACAATTAACCGAAAATAAGTTTTCTAAACACAATATGACTCAATTATAAAGAGGAATGTTTTGTTTCAGTACGCTCACGTGCATGAAACGTGAGCTCAAAGCTGCTCAGAAATTCAAAAAGGAGGGATCTTATTCACACACATGCTAAACGAAATTTTTCGCTTTGGAAGAAGTCTGCGGGAGATCACTCGATCACTGAGCAGACGGCGCTTATAAATAAATATCGAAGTCTATGTGATAGAATTTGCTTTACTAGATTCAGTCTCATACGTCTTTATAGTAGTAAACTCATGCATTTTTAAAACATGCTTAGAAATTGAAGTTTTCTGTAGATAAAATGCAGCGTCTGCGTCTGCCTTTGATGTTAAACATGAAACCCCAGAAACTTAACTTTTCTTATTTTGTTCCTCAGTTTAACGAATTTCAAAGAATAAGTCTGTTTAGTCTACAATTCATTCATTGTAGACAAAATAAGTTTATTTTTTACGTTCAGTACGCACTGTAGGGAGATAACTAGGTTTCTATTTACATGATGCGTAAAAGATTTTGAATCAATAAACCCATTCCTATATTTTGGTTGTACATACAACCTAAATATAAGGATAGGACTTAGATTATTTATATGTCAAGATAGACAGTCGAAGCAACGAAAGCGTCGAAAAAAATATCACCCAACAGTTGGGTGACCAAAACACGCACACATTGTCAGTAGTGTGACCCGGCCATAGTTTTTATTACAATACTCTTTGGACGCGATGATGCTAAAAATGCACACCAACTTAAAAAAGTTGGCCTGTTTTGTTTAGTACGTCAAAAGCGTAAGACTCTATCTAGACATATAAAAATAATCCTGGGAAACTTGCGATGCTTTATTTATACAATTACTAGTGTAGTGACCGCGACTTCGTTTGCGTGTACGTGGACAGTTCTTTTTCTATCCCTCGTCACAGTACAATTTTTTTCTACATAAAAGGTGTCCTATGTCCTTTTCTGTACCTCTTATGCAAAATTTCATGATGATCGGACACGTGAAGGCGTAACAAACAAACAAACTTTATTTCACATTTATAATACTAGTTGTAGGATTAGTTATATAGATACCTCAGTGCTCAATTTTGAGATTAAATGTACCCACGAAACAAATTCACCACGTATCATGGAATCAAGGAACATTTAGGGCTTATCTGAAAGTTAATATGCCTTGTCTATATTAATGTCACTTTCAATAGCGATAAGAGATACTCATTTCCATAATCAATGCTTTTTATCAGTTGTCAAAAATACCGATATTAGCAGCAATATCGAACACTTAGGTCTAAATTCGAACAGAAATGAAAAAAGGTGGAAGGTAAGCTTGGCAATCGTTATTATCAGTCCTTTATCTAACTGCTCGATTAAACGGAAAATTCGGCGTATTTTTAGTGACCGGGGAATTATTTCAGTGTTGTTTGTGTTGCGTACATATCATGTTTATTGTAGGATAAAAAAAATTGTATGTGTGCTCTAGGCGGCGTCCATTTATTACGTGAGGTGATGTTGGCGATTTTTTGATCCCCCTCTCCCCCTTGGTGAGATGTCGAGAGATTTGACTAGACCCCCTTACCTCCCCATAAATCTCACGTCACGTGAGATTTTTTAAAACGCGTATTTCTAGTGTGATAACGTAAATCTGTGCTTACTTGCTTTGTATTTATTTAAATAAACATTGTTTAGGATTTAGCCATATTTTGGTATGAAAAATGTTTAACTTTATTAACCCAGTTTTTTCACGATACTGTTTTTGCAGGAAAAAATACTTGATATTTGCCGAGACCCTCAACCGCCTCTGTGGTCTAGTGGTTCGCCCACCCGTGTAAGACGCAGAGGTCCCGGGTTCGATTCCCAGGGGGGAGGGGGTACAATTTGTACTCGGTTTGGTTGGTGGTAGGGCTTATTTCAAGTCCGCCTGGCTAGCTACCACCATCTTACCTAAGTCTGACGCCATAACAACAATTTAAAAATTGTTGTGTTCCGGCAGTTAGAGGCAAGATAGCCAGTATTCCGGGTGTAATGCGATTCCACCTTCGGCCTTATCGTCATTTAACATTAGGTGAGATGAAGGCCAAGTACTACCCCGTTGTGTATTAAAAAAAACCCATCTCTCTCACGTGTGAGATCCCGTGAGATTAGGTGTAAGGGACACCCTTACACCTAATCTCACGGGGCCAGCCCATGGCCCAGGTGGGGGGGGGCCCACCTGGGCTATATGAATATATGAATTGTAGGTACAGTCAAGAGCACCTAGTGAATTTTTATTCAAGTTTTGAGATGCGGGATTTATCTGAAAAGCAAGTCAATTGCACGGCCTTAGGACTTTGGTTATATTGCAGTTGGCTACATTTTTTAACCTCTAGCCCATGGCGACGCCCTTGATTAGGCGAGATTCAGCTCGACCCCTCCCCCCCTAAAAGCCTTACGTAATTAGCAATAAATAAATAAATTATTTCGTTTCTCTAGGAGCCGCTACCATACTCCTCAACTGACTTAGTTCGATTTGACCCGAGATTGCCAATACGCATATCTATGTGTGCGTGCATGGAAAACCGAAATTTATTCCGAGCTCTTCTGGCTATTTTATATTTTGTGTTCAAGGCGGTCAAACATCGTGTTGCTAACCTGTCATGCATATTTGACAAATCGGTCGGGAATAAGCAAGCAGCCCCCGACCCCGATATCATGTCGAAACATTCATAGCTGCGGTCGAAACTTGAGTTATTATATTGATAGAATATGTTGTATCTAGTCAGAGTTATTAAATTTATGATACAGCCGTGTATAAGCTTTGCATTTCTGTTTGAGTTCTGATGTGATCACCTTAATTACTATGGTGATAAGTAAAGGAATATAAATATTTTAGTTATATGACATAAAAGGATTTTCAAATATCTTTTTTATATTATAACTAAAATGTAACTGACTAAAATATTTAAACAAACTCAGATTTTCAATGGAGTTTTTTTTTATTTTAAAACTAAATTAAATTAGCTTATTTTATAGTTAGGACATTTTATAGCTAATGAAATGAATATTTTACCGCACACACTCTAATGAACGGTAATAATATTAATCATAACATTCTTTACCAATATTGGAATTTGATATGGTACAGTATACCGCACATCAAGGAGAACTCAGAACTCAGTGTGTCAGTGAGTTTTCTCAAGGGTCGGTCTTGAGTGGTGGGTGGGTGTCCAAAAACAATATCTCGAAGCCATCATCGAGGCTTCGGAAGACATGTTAAGCCGTAAGTACACCGTAAAAGTGTCGGATGTATAATAAAAGTACAAAAAATATATGTTACCGGCAATGTGTATAATCCGGCATTGTATAGGTACAATGCCTGAAACGATCAGGCAATGTTTGAAACATTATTCATTTTATACTTTACCTAGGCATTGTATACAATTCCTGCTGGTCCACCGGCAATGTGTAAAATAAACTAATATCTTCGGACGAATCCTTCGTATAATTATGATAGAACTTCACTTACAGGTAAGTTCGTTTAATCATTAATTTCTGTTGTCTGTTATAAAAAAAACTTACTGCGCGTATAATTATTGGTTAATTCAGATGTTATTTTAGAATAATTTAGTTTTGATTTGTTGTTTTTTGGGGTTTCCCAACGTTTAGACACCATTCCAGGGGGTCAAGTCTGCTAATGTTTTCGTCAAAATCGTAGTTCAATGGCGTTCTAATGGTAATGCTTTTTGACACAGTTCTTGTTTCTTAAACATTTTTCCGGACCTCTTAAATAAGATTCAGTATATAGAACTTATAGTATAAACACGTAAGAATTAATTTGGTATAATGAAGTGTATTACCTAGTCCAATAACATAAATACATGACTAGCCAAGTTAGTAAGGTCTACGTTTAGTATGGTACAAACGTACAAAGTAGTAAATAAGTATATTTATAACATATTTGCTCGTAAAGGGTCTCTTATTACACCAATTTCAATATCGTATTGTATCTCATTACTTACCGCACGGTTTATCAAGATACTTCGTCTAAGACGAACGGTACTTTTTTAAATCTTAGCAAAGAGTTTTTATGTCAGAAAAGAGGTCAACATTTTATGGATAAAATTAACTTTGGGAGATAAAATATAATAAATAAACATTTAATTATTCAATTTAATTAATGTTGACAATAAATTACAACCATTTATCTGTAACAAAAACACAAAAATATTAATTTACTTTATTAGTAATACTGGCTGTTTTTATGCCTTTGCCTTAAAAAAAAGCGCTGATGCGCGCGCATTGCTAATTTAATTTTTTTTTTGCTGTATTGTTTTTATTTGAAAATGTCGTCAAGTACTGATGAATTTATTAATTCAACACCGTCAGAAGTCTCAAAGGCAGCGAAAAAGGCTGCTCTAAGCCTCTTGCCCGAAAAATTGACCGATAAGATACTTACAAGCGTATCAAAATTTAATCATATGGAAAACAAGCAAAGGTGTAAAGTCCGAGTTTTATTTATTTCCTCGCAAATCTATATATATAAAAGCGTAAATCACTCACTGACTCATCACGAAATCTCAGAAACTACAAGTGCTAAGAGTCTCAAAATTTGCATGGGGGTCCCTTTTAGGATGTAGGTGCTCACTAAGACGGGATTTTGCGAAATTCAATCCCTAAGAGGGTGAAACAGGGTGGCAAAGTTTGTATGGGAGAACGCGATTCCTTGGCCCGATTGACTTGAAATTTGGCATAGACATTCTTTTACAAAATTAATTGAACACGTGTTTCGTATTTTTTTGAAATGTATCCCTTAACAGGGTTGAAAAGGGGTAGAAAGCTATTTTTAGGGTGGTTGACTTCGATATCGGAATCAAAACTTCTTAGTGCATTTGAATGATTAAGAAAAATATATGTCAGTTGTCACTGCACGGGCTGACGTTTAATCTCTAATTTTCCCGATTTTCAAGACAAACTTTGACTATTTTCACTACTTCACGCAATATTAGTCAAATAAAACGGCAACATCTGGCAAATATCAGATAAAGTGACAAGGAATGTGGTATTTAGAGAAGTGTTTCAATGGAGAGCCTGATAATAATGCACAACATTAGTTGCACCCGACATAAATCATAAATGCGTTGCAATGTCACGTTTTTTTAGCCAGAAACCTTTTCAGTAGTAAGCAGAACAATTCACCAAATATTCATCATAATCGGATGTGGATGAATGGTTTAGGAGTGCAAAGGAAACAAATACACATACATCGATTTTTATTTATAAAGAAGATAACTATTAAGCAAAGATATTAGAATTTTTAACTATAAGGTAAGTATTGAATGTAACATAATATTATTATACTTATTTTGTTAAATTACCGCTAATAAATTTTATTAAGTAGGTACCTACCTAACTAATACAGAATTGTTAACAGGGCGTCGATTCTGTAACCAAACTCGAACCCCACTTCGAATCTCACTTCACTGCACGGGAATTTTAAATCATAAATAAGATAATGATAAGAAAATTTTTTTATCACAAAAGATTTTAGATAGCTACGCAGGCTACCTAAATTTTTTGCAATCAGTAAAATAGCTCATTTAGTAAACAAATGTCTAATAACAAATTCACGCGAAGTGAAGTGAGATGCGAGTTTGGTTACAGAATCGACAGACTGCGCGGGTAAAACCGCGGGGTGCAGCTATTACCTATATAATCACAAAATTGTGTAAATGTGAAAGTTTTGATGTTTGGATGTTGTTCTGTTAGGTACCTACTCAATCATATCATACTCAATCACGTGTGAACGGGTGAACGGATTTAGGAGAAATTTGGCACAAATATAGATTAAGTCTGGAATACTTAAAGCCCGCCGGTAACAATCAATTGCGATTGTCAATTTTTCCGTCAATGCCATTGTTGGAGGAATTGACAATCGCTTCAATTGCACGCGTAAACGATAAATTTTTCCGTCAATGGGCGTCAATTGCGGAAAAATTGACAATCGCAATTGATCGTTACCGGTGGGCTTAACACAGGCTTCTTTTCATCCCGATCATTGGTTTCCAAGGGAAGACTTACAACGATTACCGACTGCCACGCGGGCGTAACCACGGGCAAAAGCTATACATAGTATAAAACAAAGTCGCTTCCCGCCGTCTATACGCTTTTCTTAAACTATGCATAAAAACCTCATTAAAATCGATCCATAAGTTTGGGAGCTAGGTTGGTTGCCTCAGACAGACAGACACACACACACGTCAATTATATTATAACACCCCTTGCGTACGTCGTATAGGTATATGTCGTCCTCCTAGGTATATGTATCCTGTAGTATAATCTAATAACTTTACACTGACACCACATTAGCACAGTTTTACATTTAGTAACTACATTACACCCGTGCGAAGCCGGGGCGGGCCACTAGTATGTTATAAAACGTCGTATGACATACGTGCGCTTTGATAATTACAGCCTCTGCTTTCTTGTAGCAATATCGCCTCGGCTGTAATTTTCAACGTACCGCACTTATATCATAATGTACTATTATCTACTCTCATATCGTAAAATTCGAATTATGAATTTCAAAGCGAATTTATATTGAAATACTTTATACACGCAATACCGAAAAAAATTAAAAAGTTATTTTATAACATACCTTCGCTAACTGAAGTATGCTATAAAGTATCTTTTTTTCTCATTACGATACAGGGCAAATCCAAGAAGAAGGCAGTGCCGCGATATTAAAAAAAAACAATGTTATTTCCACATACTTTCCATGATTAAAATGTGCTCTATGGTGATCGATGACTTAGCGTAACGATTAGTCTGCTGGAATGCACTAACTCAATAATATTTTTTTAATAGAATACGCGCCATGTTTTGATTTTAATTTTTACTTTTGCTTAAAAATGTCTGATAGTAGTGAGTGTGGACTAAAACGTAGTGATTATTTCCTCTATGGTGTGGACTCCACCCGATATTTTAGATGCGGCGACGGAAAAACGTCTTACTTAACCTAAGTAAGTAAGTATTTACCTACCTAGTCGTAGAAAGTCGAGAAACTACTTACCTACTCTTTTTATCATTGTTAAATTATTTTGTAGGTTCAATCACAAATTGTATGAGAGTAGATAAAGTAGTGTATGAAACTGTACATAAATAGGTATTAAAACCTCGCCTACGGCTCGGTTTTTAAACTCACACTCATGTTTTAATACCCCTAATTATGCATCAGTTTCATAAACTACTATTATAACATACCTTCGCTATACTAAGCAATGTTATAAAATAACTTTTTTTCTCATTACGAACAAGAAGAAGGCAGTGCCGTGATATAAAAAAGTAACAACGATATTTCCACATATTTTCCATGATTAAAATGTAGGGCGCCATTTGTCAAGTTCGGTTCGGTGTCTATTTTAATTATTTTTAAATTGATTTATAGTGGATATTGTGTCTTAAAATTGGTGCAGTTTTGTGGTACAAGTGTCTACGCAACTGAACAATATGTGGGATAATTGAAATAGGCGCGATCTTGAATGTGTCAAGCCGAGACTTTTACTGTAGTGGTGGCTACCTCGGCAGAACTTACCAAGTAAACTGTCTTGATAAACTTGGTGCCAAATGCTCCAAGCAGCATAAGAATGCGATGCACCCGCATTTTAATGTATACTGAAACAATCTACCACTGAAATATTCAACACTTGACACTGGCAAAAATTACTTCCAAGAGGAAAGTAGATTGCCAAAACAAAAATAAGAAGAAGAAGAAGAAGATTAAAATGTACTCTATGGTGATCGATACCTTATCGTAGCGATTAGTCTTCTGGAATGCACTCATCTCATTATTTCGCCATATTTAGATTTTAATTTTTACTTTTGCTTAAAAATGTCATAGTAGTGAGTAAAAATTTGACTCCACCCGATATTTTAGATGCGGCGACGGAAAACGTCTTAATTAACGTATGTAAGTAATGCCGACCTACCGAGAAACTACAAACTTACTCTTTTTATCATTGATATTTTATTTTGTGAATCGGTTCAATCACAAATTGTATGAGAGTAGATAAAGTAGTGTATGAAACTGTACATAACTAGGTATTAAAACACTCGTGTGATACTATTAAAAACCTCGCCTACGGCTCGGTTTTTAAACACACACTCATGTTTTAATACCCCTCATTATGCATCAGTTTCATAAACTACTATTACTTCTGATGCCTCTAGGGGTTAATTCAAATGCTATTAATAAGTTTATTATATTTAAAGGTCAATTTATTCGCCGTATTTGAATAACCACTACGGGCATATTCAAATGGCCATTCTACTAAAATTAACGCTAGTAGAATAGAATAACAATGTATGGGATTGATAGGAGCTAGCTAAGTTATCCTATGTCATTCCCATACATTAAAATTCTATACTACCTATTAGCGTTAATTATAGTAGAATGGTCATTTGGCTAGGGGGGCTGATCAGATAACATGAGTACAGAAATAGACAACAACAAGCGAGGCTCGATTAATAAAAAAAATCGGGTTGCACTCCGGGAGTGCCGGCAGAAGTGAAAACTTGAATATTAACGTTGTGCATTTTTGATATTTTGGAATGGTTAGGGAATAATTTTGCACGAATTGCCGTCTTATGAATTTACTCTGCATTTGAATTTACGAATTCAGAACAGTATTGTACGAAAGTCTTATCCATAGCTTGACCATAGACATAGAAAAATTTCGCTATGTAGCTTGACAGAAAATCTAGAGATTTGACATTGAATTAAAAAATTTGCGTGTTGCTATGGTGACACAAGTCACACACAAGTGACACAAGCCAGTGGCCTTTTTAATTTCTACATGCACGCATTCTATGATTTAAACTTATAGTCACAGAGTATAAATAAGTCTATGATTTCACCGAATAGATCGCTGCTATTAGTTCCATTTTTAAAATGAGCGCGTTGCTTTAACATAACACAAGTTTTTACGTCTTAAAATGACGCGCCGCCATTTTCACCGCGCCCCGTAGAAAGAGAGGGGGATACTTCCGACGCCGGCTGGCTACTCTCTATCCGTCACATCCGTCTTACGAAATTTCGATCAGGGTCACGTGATTCTTACTGACGTGATTTTAGTATTTTTTCCCCATTACAAAAAAGCGTACAACACCGCTAAAGAAGTTTTCACATCAAATAATACTTTATAATTATCCAGACTAACAATGAAATTCATGTACTACCTACTACTGTTATTAAACTTGTAAACGTTAACAGCAGAAGTCGATAATCTTCTTTGTCAAAAAAACTATATCTCTTTCGACCTCGACCTGCTAGCTAGTTGCTACAAATTCAATCACTGTCGTGAGCAAAATCTCAAACAGGATATCTGTAGCAAGCCAATCTAAGCCTTAAGCATCATCGGTCAGCCAGCAAGTAGGTCACCACTTATACCGACCTCTAATCACAGTATATAAATACCAGTATAAGTCTTCATTCAAATCGGTCGAAAACTGACCAAAATGATTCGTTTAGGAATTTCGATATACTTCGGTACACAAATATAGCCGTAACAGTAACGTGCGTAAGGACGCTCAGCGCATTTATTTTCGTAATTATGGTCGTATATGTAACTAATAGACACTTTTATTCAGTGTATTTGTGTTTGAAATCATCTGTATGGAAAACAATCAAAACTTTTTTAAACTGAAGAGAGACAATCAATGGACAATACGAGTATCCTTAGAACAGTCACGAGCAATAATATATACACACACTATGTCACATTCAATCAATATATCTCAGTGTGATAATGTTATACCTAGGTTATTCAAAACGTAATGTGACTAAGTTCTATGGTGTGTACATCTTACTGCTCGTGACTGTACGTGTATCGGCCGTAGGTAATTATTTCAGGACGAGACCTCACGAAATTATACTGGTACTTATATAATGAGCTAATAACATATTCCAATCACACACACCGCAAAATGTCGTCTGGTTTGCTCCACGAATTAATTTTTAGTTTCCATTATGTAGGAACTTGTGATGTGATAAGAGCAAATTTTGTAACAGCAATATCTATCGCTGCGAAAGTTACTAATAAATTTTCGCTGCGATAAGTTAAAATTAGGGCAGTGGCATTTCTACTTGTGCAAGACAACCGTACCCGTAGACGAACAGCAATCGAGAAAAGAATGCTCGTAAAAAAATATATATTATAATTTTGTATGGTAAATTTGTACAACGCCATCTACCGCCGAAAAGTGAAATTAAATTACTATCACACAAACTTATTTCAACAGAAGTTGCAGGATATTATCGATTAGCAGTTCTATGTTTCAGGGATCTAAATTAAGCTTTTTTAAGTTCTATCAAAGTTTTATTTACGTCGGTCAAATTTAGAAACAGCTCCCAATAAAATACTGTTCATAACACAAAGAATAGTTATTTGTTATACAAGTGACCAAAATCTAGAATTGAATCACGAGCGCAGCGAGTGATAGACTACTGAGCACAGTGAGTGATTTAAAGTCACGAGGCAGAACAAAATTTTGGTCTCGTGTCGTGTAAAACATACAACTTTTCACCTCTACCAGCGAGAAAATTTTTACGTGAGTTTTCTGGTAAAAAGCTAAATTTCAGCTTTAGAAACTTGTTCACTGAATTCTTTTGGAGTTAGACAACTATCTTCAACGTTGGACGCACTCATTTTTTGTAATTTATCACAAAAATAGTTCGTTCAAACCTATGCTGAAAAATTTATTCATAAAGTAGATTTCTGCCGATTTGTTTTACATTATTACGTTGTGATTTTCTCTTATTCATTAATATCCCATCTTATTTATTTATTTGTAATCATAAAACACGAATTTCTTAATAAATTTAATAAATTTTTATTATTTTATATTTATTTCATACACGCGACCTCATTTCGACCATATTCTTTATTTCTAATTTCAACCTTCTTTTTTAACAATCCTTATTTTATTTTTTTACTTTTTAATCCATGTATGACACCATTAAGCACTCTATCTATCCTTTTCTTACATATCAATTTTACAAGTGTCATCCTTGTCACTTTATTTCTTTTTTTTATTATTTTAAAAGTTGGTATTAGAAATTAAAAAAGCACTTTGCCTCACGCTCGCAGCAAAAATCGATTTTGCTGCAAGTTATTACACGCCAAAAGCGCCATTTTCGTGCTGGAGAGGTGAAAATACTTTTTTTATTATTACATTTGACATATTAAAGTTTGACATTTTTTTTGCATTTTAAATTATTTAATTGAGTTTTTGCATGAATTTATGACATAATTATTAAAATATTAAATGACATTAGATATATAATGATGGGTAATGAAACATAATTGTAATAGTTAATGATTATTGTTTTAAGTATTGTTTTCAAAGTTTAATTTTTATATTGACTAATAACAGATTTCCACGCCCAACGGAGGCAGAATATGCAGATTTTATATTATATTTTACACCAATGTATACTACCATATTCTGGGAAATAAATGATTATGATTATTATGTTTATGATTATGATTACATATAACATTGGCAGATATTTTAATGTAAAATCCAAGACCTAATATAACTGAAATAATATTTAAATTTATTTCATGCACTAATTTCGCGTTTACTATTAAATTATTTAATTTATGAGTTAATAAGTAAGCTTGTTCATCGCTTCTATCTGCCAGACTAATATCTATCCCATTTAGTTAGCAAGTACTGTATCAAAAGTTAAAGTATCGATTCGAAGCTAAACCCAGTATATATATACTCGAGAGCAAATTTCAATCAACTACACATCATTTTGTTATAAGTTGTTTCAAACTAATCTATACTATCACATCAGAAATGTTGAACAGACTCTCGAGAAACTGCTTTATTCACATAACAATCAAACTCTCCAACTAATTTTACTGAATTTCACCCAACTAAACTCGAAGTTAAGACTCCTTTTCAAAGTAGTATCAATAGTTCCGTACTGCGGATTTTCAACACTAATTGGAGACACTAAGAAATCACTACTTAGTACACTGCAGCTGAATTAAGTTACTGTGTGTGTAGTATTGTGTTCCTAAACTTTGGAACTTGTCTCATTCAAGTTCCAAAGCTCCTCGAAAAGGTCAGGGCTGGCACCTCACAAATTAACCCTTAAGCATGTTCCAGACGGATGTAATCACGCCTCCCATCAGAGGTGACCTTGCTTGATGCCAAATGCCTTGATGTAATCCAAATTTCCCCATCCAATCCAAATGACCTTCAACGTCCTTGGAGGTAGGGCGCGAGTTCCATCTGAAGATGGAGTGATCCACTTTCGTTTCTTTTTCTGTTTTCTGTCATCAATTAGAAACAAAAGCGCTAATGAAACGCATACCTTTTCATTTTGACAAATTAGGAGCCATTTTTACAATACCTACGGCACGTGATTTTGCTACGCGAGTGCGATTCACAATGAAGGGCGACCGTGTTGGCGCTTGGATGGAAACTCGTGTAGCCGCAACACAATCCACGGATAGAAATCACGCTCCTATCAAGCTTCCACCAAGGTAACCTCTGATGGGAGGCGTGATTACATCCGTCTGGAACATGCTCAAGAGTTTAGCAGTATATTCTACCTTTTACCACCGATTGTCATCTTTTTCTATAAGGGTAATGTAGTGGTTTGATGTGTGCAAAACTGCATTTGGAACCCAATGCACACATTAAATTCTATCCAGTTGTAACAGCCCTACTGAAAACAAAACTCGATAACAACAAGTAATTATGAGTCGTTACTTCATAATTTGATAATATTTTATTTACAAAACATTTTCTGTTAAGATATAAATAAAAAAGACTTCCTTTGCCGTCAGTCTTCGTTGAATAAAAATTTTAAGCAATTTTTTTCAACATTGTACGAATATAATAATTAATGAAGAGAAAAAGCTCCGGAGTTAATAAGCGTGATTAAAACAAAACCATTTTCCGTTTAATTAAAATGTGGTTCGTTAGGATTACACGCTTCATTAATAAAGATAGACAAAGCACGTATGAAATAGGTATCCTATTAGGGTTACTAAAACTACTATATAATATAGTCATCTACTATATTTTGGGCCATGCTACTATATATTGTTGAAAAAATATACAGGGTTATTTGTAAAACACCAACAACCTCGCAGGAGTAGATTACTAACATCATAAACAACAACATTTGTTCTACGACTTTTACGAAAACAGAAAAAAAATATCGACTTTTCATACAAAACTCGATTGGCTGTTCAGGACATTTGTATGGAGAGACGAATTTTTTTTTGTCGGTTTTCGGTAAAGTCGTAGAACAAATGTTGTTGTTTATGATGTTAGTAATCTACTCCTGTGAGGTTGTTGGTGTTTTACAAATAACCCTGTATAGTAGCCAAATCTATTATATTTCAGCAATACAGCGGTAACATTGTCGGTCAGGTTATTATTTCTAGAGATGTTACGAATGTCAAATTTTACACATTAGGTTATACCTAAATAGGTTACACGAATATTTAGGTTGCGAATGTGCGAATGCGAATGCGAATGTTAGGACATCAAGTATTACAAAAACCATATGAATTAATCCTTACTAATATTATAAATGCGAAAGTCCGTTTGTTTGTTTGTTTGTTTGTTACGCCTTCACGTCGTAACTACTGAACCGATCATCATGAAATTTTACATACACGTTGCTAGGGGTACAGAGAAGGACATAGGGTACCTTTCATCCCGAAAAAAAGGATTGTTCCCGAGGGATAGCAAAAAAACTTTCCACGCAGACGAAGTCGCGGGCGGCCGCTAGTAAATCAATAATTTTTATTACTAAAACGGGAAAAATATACAAAATAATAATATACATAGGTATAATTTAGACTAGACATCAATTATCGTCAATTATTATCACATGTGCACTTTAATATTATTGTAATAGTCGAAGTTCAATAAAGTAAAATAAAAAATCGCCATATACTTATAACTTTTCTTTCCCGGTGCCAGAAAAACTGTCTTATCACAAAATATTTTAAAACACAATGAATTATTTGTTTACCAAAAGAGGAAAAAATTACAGCAAACTGGCAACTAAAACAAAACAATCAACAAACCAAGCAACAAAGATCGCAATTCACAAACTACCCGCATTAAAATATTCGTCGAATTAATGAAGTTGTGCACACATTCGCTTTCGCATAACATTCGCATTGATTGATGCGAATACGAATGTCGATGCGAATGTTTAAAACGATGCGAACCATTCGCATATGCGAATGCGAATGCGAATATTCGTAACATCTCTAATTATTTCATTCCATTTCGGCTTATTGCGTTCGGAAACCACAAAATAAAAAAAACTCTTCGACTTAAGGTGTCGTAGGTCGAATAATAAAGGTTGTAAAAAACCGGCCAAGTTCGAGTCGGACTCGCGCACGAAGGGTTCCGTACAAAAAAACAGCATAAAAATTACGTTTGTTGTATGGGAGCCTCCCTTAAATATTAATTTTATTCTGTTTTTAGTATTTGTTGTTATAGCAGCAACAAAAATACATCATCTGTGAAAATTTCAACTGTCTACCTGTTGTTGTTATTAATATCGAGTAAGCGCTATCGCACACGGGCAACTTTTGTCTCTGCAACTTTTTTGTCTCTCACGCTCACGTGATTTGTATGAAAAGTTGCAGAGGACCGTGTCGCTTCGTGTGCGCGCTTCCATATAAACCCGTGGACTTGATGTGAGAGACGAAACAGTTGCTGGGAGATTAAGTTGCCTGTGTGCGATAGCGCTAAAAAACAGCAAAAAATCATGTTTCTTGTATGGGAGCCCCCCTTAAATATTAATTTTAGTCTGTTTTTAGTATTTGTTGTTATAGCGGCAACAGAAATACATCATCTGTGAAAATTTCAACTTTCTAGCTATCACGGTTCATGAGATACAGCCTGGTGACAGACAGACAGACAGACAGACAGACGGACAGCGGAGTCTTAGTAATAGGGTCCCGTTTTTACCCTTTGGGTACGGAACCCTAAAAACTGTTTCTCGTTCATAAATAAAGGATACCACTTTTTTATATGGATACTGTTTTTTTAAACCTATAAATGGAAATCTACTATATTTTCCTTAAAATTTTTTGGCAACCCCATATCTTATCCTACTATTATTTAAATATTAAAAACGCGAAATTTTTTATTTCTTCTCGCTCCTCTTCACGCCTTTATACTGCTGGACGGTTTTAAATGATATTTGGCACATAGATAGTTTAGAACTTGGATTAAAACATATAATACTTTTTATCCTGGTCAATGAGAAAATTTCATATATTTTATAATTTTATTTCTAGACTGAATGTGCTGATATTTGTTAAAACAACTATTGTTGTAACGTTACAGAATATATGCATCTGACATACAATAAGTAAAACATAGCGGTCAGACGAATATATTTCATAATAATTGCATTCAGATGTTGTCGTAATTATCAGGCAGATACAGCCTGTAAAGCTATGCCTCAGGCAAATCAATTACCTCGCGCAACAATTTAATATAAGTAATATTTTTTAAATAGAACACTTTTGACGCATCCTAGCGTTTGAATGGATGTACTTGTTGTATGGTCTGTGGATTGGATGGACTCTTGAAGTTCTGATAAGGTGTTTTGTTTCAGTAACCCTGATCATGACAGTAAAATATCAATATGTCGTCGGGACTCGGGACACGCAAAAATTAAATAAAAAAACATCAAAACTTCAAATAAAATTGCGCGCAGATATCTTGAGGAATACGGATTTATTTTTCTGACTTCCAGTTAACTCAATTCCACACTTTTAATCAGTGATTTTGATACAAAAAAAAATTGATGCATGTTCTCTATTATAATAAATTTTTATCTAAATATTTAGTAGTAGCCCTAAAACGCGCTACAATAATAAAGCTTTCGGAAGTTCCGCGAGCATTAGAACATAATATGGATAACGTATGCACTCGTAAGTAAGGAGCTCGATGGCGCAGTGGTTTTAGCGCTTGTAGTGTAGGAAAGGAAGGTAGTGAACCCCCACAGTAAATCCTCAGAAGCAGGGCTGGAAACCGGTTTCTAATTAACCAGGTTAATTTCGATCTCAAACAGGTTTTTTCGTAAGTGTTCACTCGGAGCGGATCCGATTTGCGAGCGATATTGCTTCTGGGATAAACCTGGTTAATTCCACGATGCGCGTGAATAGTGCAGCGATATATTTTATCTCTTTTTATCTGTGGGCGGGATCGCGATGCAATGCAATAAAATAAAACAATGAATTCATAGTTTTACTCGTCTCGTCTTTCGTTTCGTTGCTTTGCATCGGGTGGGCGGAGCGAACAATATCATTTTGGTATTAACCAGGTTTTGGGAGCGAAATCAAAACCAAAACGGTCTACGAGCTTAACCAGAAATGATACCGGTTTCAACGAGTAGAAACGAAATAAAAACGCTCTTTTCAAAATGTATGAAGCTGCGCGAAACCTGGTTGCGAATTTTTACCAGGTTTGCCAGCCCTGCTCAGTAGACGAAACTTAACAGTATAATAAATTATCATAAATAAAACATATTTTTTTAACTATCTAAATCGTTTTTTTTTTCTTTTGGATATTTGTACATAGGTTTTGGTTCATACTATATTATTTAAATCCCTGCAAAGTTTCGTCGACTGAGGATTTAATGTTGGGTCTCCATACAAAAGATCGTTTCATTTCCTACACTATTGGCCCAGCGATCATGGAGGATGGAGGTGACGAAAATTTATTATCTCGAGCTCTTCCGTGCTTCAGTCAGCACGTTAAGCCGTTGGTCAGAGCTGCAAAGTAAAGGAAAGGTCGAGCTAAAGAAATAAAATGCCTTTTGGGACGTGTCAAACCGGAAACGGAAAGTTTGTTTTACAGCGAGTTGGTAGCTTCAAACACCCTATTAACCTGACTCGTTTCGATCACTTCCGCTTGGCGATCTTTTCTGCAGAACTTGTTTTAGTGTATACTAAAGTAGGTATATTTTCCTTTTAATTTTACTTTACGATTTAAAAGCTTTTCAACTTCCAAAGCTTTTGGAACTTTGTACTTAGAATGATATCGTTATCCAAGAAAATCATATTACTGTTACTTATCTTCTAAAATGAAAATTTCGCCATAATCACAACTTACATGTAATTTTTTTTTCAAATACTTAAAACTTAACCATTTTCTAAGTAACAGGGGCCCAAGTCTGCTATTGTAAACGTCATACATAATCCTGTTTCATTTGTGTTTCGGTTTGGGTTTAACAAACAAGAACTTTGTCAAAAATCATTACAATTCAAACACGATTGAAACACGATTATGACGTTAACAATATGTAGCAGACTTGGGCCCCTGATTTTCAATCATATTTTTAATGAGAGGTGGCGTAAATCTACACTGCTCAAGCATCCATGCCCAAAACGCGATAAGCCGCCACGACAAAAGAGACCTTGTGGTGTGACGTCATTATTTAATATTTATTTATGCTATTTAATGCTCACTAGACACCGTGACGCGCTCCCAAGTGTTGACGACAATAGAACGAACTCTTTTCTCTATTACGCCGTGAATATTTCATGAAGGCCAACTCCTGTTCAAAGCAGGGTTTAAAATTACGTGGAGCCGCCCGGTGAAAATTGTATATTAGCCTAATAAAATTCGCGTTTATGTCATTTGTCCAAATTTTGTTAGAATCGTTTTGAGATTCAGGTTCGTTCGTTATTATGACGACGAACGTGTTCCCTCGTTTTATGATTACAGTATTACATTTTTTATCGTTATCACTTTGGCCAATCGTTTTTTCTCATTTTTCTAAATACCTATAAAGATTTTCAGGTATTTTCAGTAGTATGTATGACGAAAAAATATTTCGAATTGATTTTGGTAATACCAGTAGTCTACCATACCTATAGGTATGTATTAATTAAATAAAATAGACACAGAGCGCCGAGCAATGCATACCATAATTATAATTTTTAATAACCATAATAATATTATTTAAACATAATTTTAATAAAGATATTATTATAGATTAAGATAAACTGGTTCAAAATTTATAAGTCCTTAAATATCAATTTTAAAACAGCAATCGCTCCACCCTTTGTTTATTAATACTTACTCAAATTCTTCCGCAAAATCTTTAAGCGCTTAAAGTGGATTCAGATATAGGCTTTTAAGTGCCGTCGCTTGCCGCTAATCGACTTTGAGTCGGGCAAAAACCTCAGAACACCTCAGATGGTTTCGATGGCTAAAATGTAATTACTTGCGAGCCCGCCCTTCCGCCTCCGCCGTGTATCCGATCGAACACCAAATCAAGTGTCATTACTCGCACGGGTGCACTTCGCACAGACTTGTGGATAGGCACTTAGGACACTTAGGTATATACAAGATTATTTTTAGTTGATACAAAACCTCTAGTGGGGTTGATTGATCAGACCATCAAACTGAACAACTTTCATTATGGGACCAAACTTTAAATCGCGAACAAAAATCAGCTGCTCCATACAAAAGTACAATCCTATTCCATGGAAATGTATGAAACAGTTGTTTTTTTTACGATTTCAAGGTTGGTCCCATAAATAAAGTTGTTCAGTTTGATGGTCGGATCAACCCCACGAGAAGTTTTGTATTAACTAAAAATAACCTTGTATAAGTAGATCCACTAGCGCCGCCAATACATTTATTACTCGTAAACCAAGTAAATATTTAATAAAAAAAGGAAACAACCATGCCCTCTTAAATAGTCTAGTTTAATATTTTTCATTCTTTGTACTAGTTTTAAAATGCATTTGAAACGACAGTGGCTTCTTTTGGTTTAAATGGATTTTAAAACTTACAAAAGGAATGAAAACTGTTGAAGAGTTATTCAAAAAATCTTAGGGACAATTTAAGAGGGCATGGTTGTTTTCCTTTTTAAAATAAAGGCGAGGTGGTAGTGAAAGTGGCGCCGCCACTACATTTATTTTTATTACTCGTAAACCAAGTCAATATTTAAAAAATCTCAAGTAATAATGTCTAAAATTGTGTCTGATATTTTTTGAATAACTCTTCAACAGTTTTCATTCTTTCTGTAAGTTTTAAATCCATTTTAGCTCAAAGTGGCCTCTTTTGGCAATTATGGATTTTAAAACTTACAGAATGAATGATAACTGTTGAAGAGTTTCTCAAAAAATATTAGAGACAATTTATGAGATTATTACTTGAGCTTTTTTAAATATTGACTTGGTTAACGAGTAAAAAAAAATGTAGTGGCGGCGCCACTTTCACTACCACCTCACCTTCGGTGTGAAAGGTACTTATATAAAGTTTACCCGCGGACTACAAAATACCGTCTCTAATGAGACGGGAAATATTTAGGTTACACAAACAGCGTATCTTTTTTGGTTTTAGGTTTTGTAGGCAGGGAAAAATATTACATCCATTTTGCAGCGATCCTGATACATCTTGCTCTATCTCTCATAGTCTTATAAGCACGTAGGTAATATTTGACGTTGGTACGTCACGTACAAATTCTACACCCTATTTATATTATACTAAAAAAAATTGGTATAGTACAGTAAACATCAAGATTTTAACCAAATATTATTATACCCTTTCAGAGTTTTTTATTATTTTTCAGCGGTTTTTTTAAGTATTGTGGTTAAGTAATTAGCAAGCACTAAAAATGTGAATGCCTTATTTTTAAACTTTGCAAAAATGCACTTGCGGTAGCAAAGCGGAGAACTGTTTTAGTTAGTTAGAATAAAAGTAAACGAAAACAAGTTTAATTAGTGTTTTTAACAGACCACTTGTTTTTTTACGATTCGTTCTATCCGTTCTGTTTACTATTTTGAAGGTAGGTAATCTCACAAAAATAAGTATTACTACTTACAGCCCAACCCCAATAGAAGGTAAAATATATTGTACGTACATGTAAACTTTTCACCAGAGGCCGGCGAACAGGGAACTTCCTATACAAACGTAATACCAAAATTATTTACAATTTGAGCATAATTAACTCTTATTGTGGTGTAATTCGGATTAAGACAGTATTTGTCTAGGTTTCTGTTAAATAAAAAAGCCAAAAAACGAAACCAAATAAAAATTAATGCGATGTACTGTTTTTTATAATAAAATGTAATGGTCATTTATTTTGTATTAGGGTTAGTATTTTGGATTTTTATTTATTAGAACTCTAGACAAATACTGTCTTTTAAGCTCAAATTGCAAATCATTTTAGTATTTGTACATGAATTTCACTGTTTGCCGGCCTCTTCATTGCAAAGTGTAACACCTACATTATTTCATGCAAAGGTAAGAATGTTTGAATGAAGCACAATTTTATTCGGTTATTTTCTCCTCGAACCCATATTTTTTCTACTCTCAGTCACCTCTTACCTCATAAATTGACAAAAACACATTATAATGATCTCATACTCATGTCCACTAGTCCCCTCATTGTCGTTTGTTCCGTTTGTTTGTCGGGGGTAGGTAACGAGCTGAATGACATGACGACAAGGCCGCGCTTCAACCCTAGACCGTGATTGGATATTTGACGGCCCCTAGCTAAATGCAATAAAAATTCCTTTCACTATACTATGTTACGTAGCTCAATTACGGAGCTTTTAAAATAAATTTATATCATAATCATAATCATAATCTTTATTTGCAAATAAACATGGTATACAAGAGATTTAATAAGTAATAATAGGCCTAGACATGTTTAGCCAAATTAATTAGCATGCAAAATTTTAATACAAAATATTCACATTTATAATTTAGGTAAGTAGTAATTTCTTTATTTATATATGTCATTGTTAATATAATACAATCAATATACAATTTATTCTCTAATGTCAAAAAATTCTTTTAAGTCATACAGGGTATGTGAGCCTAACCATTTACCCAAGTGTCTTTTAAAATTATCAATATGTAAGGTTCTAAATTCCTTGGGTATTTTATTAAAGATTTTTATGCACATAGTCAAACAGCTTTTTCTGTACTGCATTGTTTTTGGAGCTACCTGAAATACTAACCTATTCGGATCTCTACTATTTCTAGGATAGATATCACATGCTCTTTTAAACAAATGCTTATTTTGCATCACAAATACACATACATCAAAAATATAAAGCGATGTTAAAGTCGGTAACTGCATTTGATCAAATAAAGAACGGCAAGAAGTCCGTGGTGGAACACCATATAATGCTCTTAAACATTTTTTTTGAGCAATAAAAGCTCTGTTAATATCAGAACTATTGCCCCATATCAGTAACCCATATCGTAAAATGGAACACACATAAGCATGGTAAGTAGCAATCGCAGTATTTAAGTTCGTTACCGTTCTGACACACTTCAATGCGTATACAAATTTATTAATTCGGGCACAAATATTGTCTATATGCATTTTCCAATTTATGTCACTGTCTATTATTATTCCCAGAAACTTTATTTGCTTTACTTCATCAATATTAATGTCTTTATACTTAATGTCAAGATTTATTTTTTTATATTTATTAAATTGTATGTATTTAGTTTTAGTCAAATTCGGTCAAAGTCAAAGTCAAATATCGGCAAAACATACACACACACACACCTTATTCATCCCAAACTAAGCAAAGCTTTTATGTCGCTGACAACTATGAAGGATTCAAGTCTGCGGCCCAGCGAGTTTATCGGCTAAAATGTAAGCTTCTATTTGATAGATGGATGTGATACGTTGCCGCTTTTCTTTGGTATGATTTTATTTGTGCTAAAAAGAAGTAGCAATGTATCACATCCATCTGACCAATCAAAGCTTACATTAACTTTATTGTTTTTAGTCCATCGATTCGCTGGGCGCAATGCGCAGGATCGGGATCCAACATTATTGTATCCCGTTGCACTAAACTGACGTTACTTTTACTTTACAGTAAAAAATTAATAGGGCATCGTTCGCCGTCTACTCTACATATCATTGAAAAAAAAACTAAATTATAGGGTAATTTTATGGCTCCAGACAGTTTATTTGTCTTACGAAGCTCTCGAACCATTAAACCATGGGCGTATTTAGGGGGGGATTTGGGCGTTCAAACCCCTCCCCGAAATCAAGACATATTTAGTAAAATCCATTTTTTCTGTCAAGCGTTTGTATAAGTATTAATGTATACTTATGTGAGAAAAAAATTAAAGTTTTTTTTAATAAATCAAGAAAGAGAGACTACTACTTTCTAGAGATGGTAGCTTTTGATAAGATGTAATTTAAACTCTTGATATCCTAGAATTACTGCGTGCTCACTCCCTTATTCTCTAGAGTCTCTGCACCGTGAAATGACCCTAATGTTCCGGTATGGACATCCTAATACAGATATCATTCTTCTTCACGCTACTTTGTTACGATATTAAAGAAAACAAATAGCATATTTTGCTTGGACGATTGATTCGCCCAAGATATTTTATTAACATTTTATATCACACTTTTTGTGGATAGTTCAATCTTGATGAATATTATTACTTTCTACTGAAATTCTGGATAGTACTTACCTATAACCTTTTAATAACATAATAATACATGATTTATACTAGAATTAGATAATTCACTTACTTCACTTACTGAGCTTTAATTACTACAAAACCCTCTACAAACTTGGGTAAATTTCATAATTGACTCACTTTGGGGACTAATTAGACCTATTCAGACCAATTAAGATCAAAGTTCGATAATTGTGCAGCTAAGTAAACGGGATTGACAGTATTATATTCTAATAAATAAAACTAGAAATTGTAGCGGGTAAGACGTCTCCGTAGAATAAAAACCGCCACTTCTCATACACGTACAGTTTATTGTAGGTACACAATTTACACGTAAGTATAAACGAACACAGAAGGCGAAGAAATGAGTATGATAGTCCAAGAAACAAATAAGAAAGCTAACAACACAATAGGTAGGTTTTGGCAAATCTAGGGCTAGCCGAAATCTAAATAAGCGGAGCACATACGACACGCATTCGACGCAGAGGTTTAGAAACGACTGGCGGCGAGCGGCCGGGCTGCAACTGCGCGCGCTCGCTCGACCGCCTATTGTTTATCGAAGGTCGTGCGTATGCGCAAAATGTCTATATACAAACACGGATCTGTTTGTCCGGTTGTACGTTCAAAATATTAAATGAATATTACAAAATATAAAATCTTGTACATTATTATTAAAGAATTAAGTTAAGTTACTTTACATAATGTTTATAGTTATATAATATAAAATTTATATATTCATTTTATATGTATAAAACTATTTATTTAATGTTTTTATTTTTATACAATTTTAGTAAGTATATGTAATATAATATAATTATACATAATTAAAGTAGTGAGACACTACATCACCCCCTTCCAGAGACCGTCCTACGGGCGATAATAGTCTGGAAATCTTACCCTACGGCCTGATTTAGTAATTTTGGCGGGAACATCTTTAGTGATGGGTAAATCATCGCGCACTAGTTCAGGAGTGAGTGATTGGTGATGAGTGTGTATATGTGAGTGTGATGTATTGTTTGTAAGCTGATTTGGCTTATCTGGGTCACGCAGTATATATGTAGGTTTTAACCTGTCAATTGACACCGTGACTGATTTGCCATTAACTGCAAGTTTGAACACCTTGTCACCACGCTCTAAAATTTCAAAGGGTCCAGTATATGCTGGTTTGAAAGAGCCAGCTCCTGCGTCATCGCGTAGGAAGACATGAGAAGCTGTGGCCAGATCTTTGAAAATAAATGGTGTTCTTCTGGAACCATGATGAGCAGCTGGAGATGGTTGCAAGTTTTTAGCAAAACTGCGGAGCCGTGACGCATAATCCGTCAAATCCACAGTTTCTGCCTCGTCAGGTTGGAAAATCTCACCTGGTAGACGCAGCGGTTCTCCATACACGAGTTCCGCGCATGATGCTTTTAGGTCCTCTTTATAACTGCTGCGAATACCTAAAAGAACGAGTGGAAGCGACTCAACCCAACTGCTATCTGCGTGGCAGGTTATGGCAGCTTTTAGTTGCCTATGGAACCTTTCCACCAACCCGTTACATGATGGGTGATAGGCAGTGGTCCGTCTGTGCTGGAAACCGGCAATCTGTGAAAGGTGTTTAAAAAGTGCCGATTCAAATTGCCTTCCTCGGTCTGTGACAATTTTTGTAGGACAGCCAAAGCGGGAGATCCAGCCACTCAGTAATGCTTTCGCAACAGTCTCCGCTGTAATATCCTGTAATGGTATTGCCTCTGGCCACCGCGTAAAGCGGTCTACGGCTGTGAGACAATACCTATAACCTTGACAAAGAGGTAATGGCCCAACCAAATCAATGTGTAGGTCTCTAAACCTGGCGGATGGTGTACCGTATGATACAATGGGTGCCGAAACGTGCCGGGTTACCTTGGATCTCTGACAAGCTAGACATGAACGAGCCCATTCTCTGCAGTCGCGGCGAATTCCAGGCCATACGAAGCGATCACTGACCAATTTGACAGAAGCACTAGCGCCTGGATGGCTTAAAGAATGTAAGCTATCAAACACTTGGCGGCGCATTTCCTTTGTGACATACGGCCGTTTAGACGTACCTCTTACATCACAAAATAATTCTAAGTCGGTACCAAGCAGTTTCACTTTTTCAAGACATAGTGAGGAATAACCACTTAAAAGATTTTGAAGTTCACTATCAGTCTGTTGCTGGGTAGCTAACAACTCTAAATTGATGGGTTGAACTATTTCGTCTACGCGTGAAAGTGTATCAGCTACGACATTGCTTTTTCCCGAAATATGCCTGATATCGGTGGAAAACTGTGAAATATAATCCAAGTGACGAAACTGCCTGGGTGAACAGTTCTCTTTCCGGGAATGAAACGCGAATGTAAGAGGCTTGTGATCGGTGTATATCACAAAGTCACGCGCTTCCGTCATGTGCCGGAAGTGTTTGATGGCCTCATAAATGGACAAGAGCTCGCGATCGTACGGAGAATATTTGGTCTGTGACGGAGAAAGCTTGCGAGAAAAGAAACCAAGCGGTTGCCAAGCATCACCTCTGAGTTGCTGCAGGACTGCACCAATGGCTGTGTCCGACGCATCCGTGACTAATGCCAATTTTGCATTACCATCCGGATGCGCAAGCATTGCAGCACGACACAGATCCTCCTTGCACGCCTCGAATGCGCCCATTTCATGTGCTGAAAATTTTATGGGATGTGAGCCTTTTACTGACCCGACCAGAAGAGCGTTTAGTGGTGCCTGATGTTGAGCAGCCTGCGGGATGAATCTGCGGTAAAAATTCACCATCCCTAGAAACCTGCGTAGCTCTCGCACTGTTTTAGGGGTAGGAAACTCCTTAATCGCTGCTACCTTCTCTGGTGGTGGTTTAACGCCCTCAGCCGAGACGTTGTAGCCTAAAAAGGTTACTGTTGACGCCCCGAATACACATTTCGCAGTGTTGATCACCATGCCATACTCCTTCAACCTGTTAAATACCTGGCGTAGATGGTCTTCATGAGTCTTTTGGTCTTTTGAAAAGACCAAAATGTCATCTATGTAGGCGTAGGTGAAATCAAGGCCGCGCAGCACTTCATCGACAAACCGCTGAAACGTCTGTCCAGCATTACGAAGCCCAAAAGTCATGAATGGGAATTCGTAAAGGCCGAACGGCGTAGTAATGGCGGTCTTCGGGATATCGCTGGGATTAATAGGCACTTGATTGTAGGCCTTAACTAGGTCTATCGTAGAAAATACTGTACAGCCAGAAAGGTTGTAATCGAAGTCCTGGATATGCCTTATGGAATACCTGTCCGGGATGGTTCTGGAGTTCAGCATGCGATAGTCGCCGCAGGGACGCCAACCGTTATCCTTTTTCGGCGCTAGATGCAGCGGGGAAGACCATGCTGACTCCGATGGACGACAGGTGCCGATCTGTAACATGGCCTCAAATTCGGCCTTAGCAATTTTAAGCCTATCCGGTGCCAATCTACGGGGTGAACTAGATACAGGTGGTCCAGGTGTGGTGCGTATATGGTGTACTTTATTGTGTTTTACTGTGCTATGTAAGCCGGATGGGCGAGTAATGTCGGGATATTCAGCTAGTATGCGATGATAAACCGTATCACCAGACATTATTTTCACCGAAAAAACATCCGAATTTTTAGCAAGCAAAGCCGGGGTACTAAGCGTAGTGCTAGCGTCTATTAAGCGTTTATTGCGCACATCTACAATTAAATTATAGTAGGATAAAAAATCCACACCTATTATCGCTCGCGTTACATCAGCAACAATAAATCGCCAAGCATAGTCACGGCGCAAGCCTATATTCAACACAAAATGAGCATAACCGTAGGTATTTATTACAGAGCCGTTTGCGGCGCACAATTCGTAATTAGTTTTTTGACGGTGCTCACTGATTAAATGCTTAGGAAACACACAAATGTCACTACCAGTATCGACTAAAAATTGGATTTTGGTACGATTGTCTGTAACAAATAAACGACCGGTATTCGGACAGGCGTCGGTCGCCATTACGGACTGCCCTAAGATTTTTCCGAATAATCACAAGGTTTCACACATGCATGAGCTTTACTACCGAATTTTGCGTGGTACCAGCATAACGGGAATTTCCTGTAGTTGGACTGCGATCGGGATCGGGAGCGGGAACGACCGTTGGAGGCGGACCTTTTCTGCGGTCGGGACATTCTTTCTACCCTCGTCTTCAAAGATTGAATCTGCCGTGTGAGCTCGGCGATCTGGCCAGACATATCAGTAGAACTTCCTGGCATCGCTGCTGCTGCTACTTGCGGTGTTGGTGGGACGACGTCATGTATTCTGTCGGCCAGTTCAGCAATCTCCTCCAGTGACGCTTTGGACTGCGACGCGACGATGGACTGCGTGCTGCTGGGAAGGCGGCTGGTCCATATAGTCTTCAGGAACTCCTCTGGAACATCTGGGCCAGCAAGGTGCTGGAGGTGTCGTAGGAACTGTGAAGGTTTTCTGTCCCCTAGCTCCTCATGAACCAGCAGCTGCTTTACTTTCTTCTCACGGGACGCTGACAACCTCTTAATTAGCTCCGATTTCAGCCGCTCGTACTTGTTAGGACCTGGTGGAGCCGATATGATGTCCTCTACTTCCGACGCATATGCAGGATCCAGCTGGCTGATTGCGTAGTGGTATTTGGTGGCATCCGTGGATATATTCGCCAGAAAAAATTGGCTTTCCAGCTGCGCGAACCACAACGCCGGTTTTTCGGGGTAAAATGGAGGTACCCGTATTCCAACGCGATGTACGTCGCTCGGCGGATTTGAATTTTCGCCAACGGCTGCTGCCCTTTCGCCAACGCTTTCTGTTTTCTCGGTCTGACTCATTGTACGCTCGATTTAGGGAGTCACCAGTGTAGCGGGTAAGACGTCTCCGTAGAATAAAAACCGCCACTTCTCATACACGTACAGTTTATTGTAGGTACACAATTTACACGTAAGTATAAACGAACACAGAAGGCGAAGAAATGAGTATGATAGTCCAAGAAACAAATAAGAAAGCTAACAACACAATAGGTAGGTTTTGGCAAATCTAGGGCTAGCCGAAATCTAAATAAGCGGAGCACATACGACACGCATTCGACGCAGAGGTTTAGAAACGACTGGCGGCGAGCGGCCGGGCTGCAACTGCGCGCGCTCGCTCGACCGCCTATTGTTTATCGAAGGTCGTGCGTATGCGCAAAATGTCTATATACAAACACGGATCTGTTTGTCCGGTTGTACGTTCAAAATATTAAATGAATATTACAAAATATAAAATCTTGTACATTATTATTAAAGAATTAAGTTAAGTTACTTTACATAATGTTTATAGTTATATAATATAAAATTTATATATTCATTTTATATGTATAAAACTATTTATTTAATGTTTTTATTTTTATACAATTTTATTTTAGTAAGTATATGTAATATAATATAATTATACATAATTAAAGTAGTGAGACACTACAAAATCATTTCTATTATTATTTATTAACATAAAAGTCACAACTTTTTACGTATTGTTTTTATGTATTAAATCTTAGAGCAACGCGGCTTCTGTCCGGAAAAGCCGTGTTGCTCTAAAGTCTAACTCGGTGACAAAGATAATTGGCTGAAATAAAATGAAAGATGTTCTTACTACAACGTAATAGTTTTCGTATGCATACCGTCTTATGTTCCCGTATGGAAAGCAATATATTCTCAAAGGGAAACTTAATTTTATAGTCGGGGAAAGCAATTAATATTATATTGAACTGCTTTTTAACTTTTGTATAACTACATATCTGTCTTTAGAATACAATGCAATGAGTTAGATGCTGCTGATACAATTCTACATGAAGATTGTTTTGTGAGATTCATAGAATCAAAAAATGTAAGATTTTCCTTGAATGTGGAAACTTCAATCCGATTACATGTTCGTTCTAATGATGCCCATAATTGGCGAAATCATTGTTGTGTCATCAATATATCTTATCTGCACTATTTTTTTTTCTTATTGTCTTTGTCCAAGGCAAAACTAATTATAGTGATTAGTCCGTTTAATATTGACACCTGTAACTGTTTATGACAGAAAATGGTAGTTTTTTATAACTGATTAGAATGTAATATTTTTAGTTTCAGCTCTTGAAATGGGCGTAGGAAGGGAGATATTACCTAAGGTTAATTATATTATACACGCTGAAATTTTAATCATTTGGTTCCTGCAGTGGGGTGGTTCCACCTATGATCACAAGCAACTTTCACTATGGGGCCAACTTTGATATCACGAAAAAAAATCAGCTGTTCCATACAAAAGCACAATACCTACTCGACCTTAATGTATGGAACAGCAGATTTTTTTTTCGCGATATCAGAGTTGGTCCCATAGTAAAAGTTGCTTGTAATCATGAGTGGAACCACCCACTGCCGGAACCAAATGCTTAAAACTTCACGATGTATATTCTGTGCTAAGGTAACGAAACCATTATGAGGTGCTTATTTTTGTTGTAAAATTTGTGTTGAATTCTAAGAAATATATATCCGAGAATTTACTTGCTAGGGAGGGAGCATAGGGAGAATTCGCGGACATAGGTTTCCCAGAATTCACCTCAGAGTGGATTCTTTCGGGTAACTGATCAGAATAGGTAACCGTAACAATGCCGACATAAAGATGTGAACTTAGTTATTTAGTTTTAATTTTCACTATTTTATTTATCATCCTACTTATTCTCCATCACAAACCATGCAATCTACATTGTCCTTTTTTACCTTTTTTTTTTGTTTTGTTATAAAGAATTTATTTATTTATTAAAACGTCATTTAATAAATACGCGCAATGAACATAACTACTTCGCTCACAACTATTTTTTTAACTGTACTAATTGGATAGATTTAATTATCCCTGATTGCAACAAAAATCCAAACTTTTACAACTATAATTGTTTGACTTGATATTTTCACTGAACCATGTTTTTTTCTTTTTAATAAATATAATAAAAATGTAGTACCTATTCTTTGCAAATAAACACTTTGACTTTGACTTCTCTTTGCACATTTTCATTGTCCAAAGTTTGTAAGAAATAAGTATTTTAAACAAAACTATCGCTGTCTCGCACATATTACTTATATGCTCTATTTTAGTATCTTCATTTATATGAATTACGGTTATCCGTCTACATACGGTGTGCTTTCTAGAGCCGTAGAGACGGCTTTGCTCTTTTATTTTTATTATTACTAAATTTCGGGTAGGATAGGTTATATAAACCAACGACTTCGTACTATGGATACTTATAATATGTAAATGAGTAGACATTTCTTTGAACTACAAATCGGAGACAAAATTGAATGTATTTTATTACATAATATTTTTTTAATTCCATTAAAAGAACTATAATATGTATCATGCTTTTCATAAAATTATGTTATGTTGCAATTTTGGTTTTAGATTTTTTCTAATAAAGACGAAATTCATTTAACATCATTGTCACATACTACCTAATACCTATTGAATTTAAATTAATTCTGATTCTAATCTCACTTTGCAGTTACCTAATAGTTTTTTTTTTTATCTGAACACGATATGTTACGTAATGAAGTCATGCTAGAACGGATTGAATGGTTGAAACGAGGTTAAATTATGTTCTGGATCAGCACAAAGGTTCCTTTTCATGCCGGAAATAGCTCGATTCCTTCGCTGCTAGATGACTTTAATTATATACTCTAAGGACTTTACAAACTGTCGAAGATTATACTCCATAACGATAAAACTGCGCTTTCACGAATTCTCTAAATCTTATGAGGATCGCTACATGACTCTGATTGTAAGCTAAGGTCTGTAGAAGTAGATTACATGTCGTAACAATAAATAAAACTACGCTTCTAAAGTCTGTTTTTGAAGTGAAAACTTCTTTAGCAGCGTTGTGCGCTTTTTGTATGGGGAAAAAATTCTAAACTCGCGTCAGTAAGAATCACGTGGCTGATCGAAAATGCGTAAGACGGATGTGACGGATGGAGAGTAGACAGCTGGCGGCGGAAGTATCCCCCCTCTCTTTCTACGGGGCGCGTTGAAAATGGCGGCGCGTCATTTTAAGACGTAAATACTTGTGTCACCAGCAACACGCTAATTTCGAAAATGGAACTAATAGCAGCGATCTCTTCGGCGAAATCATAGACTTATTTATACTCTGTGACTATAAGTTTAAATCGTAGAATGCGTGCATGTAGAAATTAAAAAAGCCACTGGCGCGAAATCTTTAGAATTTTTCTCTAATTACAAACTGATTGAACTGTGTGACTGTATAGTAATAGTAAAGAAATAATTTTAATCCTTTGCCGCTAATTTCAAAATATCAAAAATGCACAACGTTAATATTCAAGTTTTCACTTCTGCTGGCACTCCCGGAGTGCCAACTGATTAGATAGACAAAAATGACGTTTCACATTTTTCGTAATTTTTAAATTGATTTAACTAAAATAATAAGAACAACATCAATTGTAATAAAATTATCAAAAAAAAATTTAAATAGCTATCATTTTGTATACAAATATCAAGTTTAAGACGAATAGGAATATTCACTTCTCAAGCTTACGCGCTCACCAGACATGAAATAAAACAATTTTTAACAGATACTAGCGCGGTTTTATTGAAAGTACTTTGGTAATTAGTTGGTATTTGGTTTGGTTTTTGGTTTTCCCGACGTTTTGGCAACTTTGCAGCTGCCGTGGTCACGGGGGACAGTCCCCCGTGTAGTATCCGTCAAAAAATATTTTATTTCACGAATAGGTATATTATTGCTCTTAATAATATTCTCTAATAAAATATTTTGCAGTGTATGTAATAAAATATTGTACAATACATCATGTATCAAAAAAACCTGTCAAACCCTAAACCAGGGGATAGTTTTGATTAAACTGCACAACTTTCTCCAAGGAACATAGGTCGAAAAATATTATTTTTTTCGCCTTTCCATAAAGTATTTAAGTCGGGCAACTGACCATTTCGTATGGGAGGGAGTATGATTTTTTTTCATTTTTCGACCTATGTTACATGGATAAAGTTGTTCAGTTTAAGTAACACTATCATTTGTTTCAGGATCTGACAGGATTTTTTGATAAATGGTGTATAACGGTATCGGATGTCACGAAACAATTTCCTCGTTTTAAGGATGTCCTGGGATAGTTTCATCCTGCAATTTAAATTACAAGTAGGTAGACTAGGCGGGTACCTAATTAGTTTCCAATTCTTAATTTTCACTATTTTATGGCCACTGAATTACTCATCGCAATGTTTTCAAAAAAACAATATTTACAGTTTTAGGTATAGCTTTACAAACGTAATTGATTATAAAACAAATCGTTAAGTAGGTAAAAGTGTATAGGTACATTAATTAATCAACATTAATCAACATTAATCAATAAATTATAATTAATTATTACAACTCCAACCCTATCAGAGACACACTTGAAACTTTACAAGTAGTAAATAGTTTGTATTTTCAATTTAGCAAGTTTTGTAATTTCCTGAAAGGCATAATTTGCAATGTGAGGAAAACTTTATGTAACGGATGCGGAAAATTCGGCAGCGGCATATAGTAGAGTCTGTCTAAAAAGTCTGTTTACATGAGAAATTATTAAATTATTTATAAAAACTTATACTGGTAACTCTGTTGGTGCTGTCAAAATTCTAATTGTAAACCCATCTAAATAAATAAATATTTATTTAGATGGGTTTATTGGGCATTGGTGGGGTGGTTAGGGATTTAGGTGGGTAATAAAATTACCTTTGAAATTACCCATGTAAAAAGACTTTTTAGACAGACTCTAAGATCTATACAAGATCGAACGATGACCTTTGAAGTAACTACTTACTTACTTCCTACTTCATGATCAAAGATTAACTTTTTATCTTTCGTTTATTTGTAGGTAAGTATCAAACAGTTTTGACAAAATAATGTTGAGCTGTGTTCAATCCCTATTTTAAATACTTACTCAAATAAATGACACAATTGTAGACACATAAAAAATTCACCGCGCTACTGCTGGGTAGTAAACAATCATTCAGGTATATAAGCATAATATTTTTACATAGGTATGGCACATAAGTGCCATATGAAACGATGAAAAATAAATCCCAATTAAAACTTTGTACTTACTTACGAAAAATTCAGAATAATAAAATTGTAAAACTAACTTACAAGGATACTCGATACATACTCCGATTTTCGGCATCCAAATATATTCTCCCCTTATGTGTACTAGATTGAATAATTAATACTTGAATAACAAAAAAACCTGTTACATGAAACATTTCTTGTCACTTATATCTGAACTAGCTTCCGTCCGCAACTTCGTCCACGTGGACATTCGGAAAATCTCTAGGGAATCATTGACCGTGATAAAAAGTATTCTATGTTTTAATCCAGGCTATAAACTATCTGTGTGTCACATCCAACTCTGTTCAGCCGTTTTTGTGTGACTAAGGAACAAACATCCAAACCCACAAACTTTCACATTTATAATATTAGTAGGATGAAGAAGAAGTCAAGAGGTTGGTATATCTTGTGCAATTTGTTGTAATAGAGTCACTAGGTACTTACCGACTTTTTAAATTGTGCCAACTCTCAATTTTCTTTTAATTTTCATCTTTATATCAGCAAGACAACGCGAACCAATTGTTGCGGAGATCCTCGGGGAAAGCTCAGTGGTTATCGTGCGGCTGATATGATGATCATGATGAGTGGGAAATTCAGAGGTGGTACATTCAGAATTCAGTACAATATAGATTACTCTCTCAAGTTCAAAACTATTATTGAGTGGTACTACAGATAGAGCTTTTTATCATACTTACTCTTTCAATTTGTATTTTTAATACCTACTTAATTAAAAGTTGCATTGACAATATTGACATTATTTAGTTTCGATATTAAATCACATCATACCGATTACATTACATGACATGTAATTCCAATTAGCGATTTTCGTATTAACTTTAAATAATTTATTTAATTTTCACAGTATCCTTACTAATATTATAAATGCGAAAGTCCGTTTGTTTGTTTGTTTGTTTGTTTGTTACGCCTTCACGTCTTAACTACTGAACCGATCATCATGAAATTTTGCATACACGTTCTTAAGGGTACAGAGAAGGACATAGGGTACCTTTCATCCCGAAAAAATGTATAGTTCCCGAGGGATAGCAAAAAATCTTTCTACGCAGACGAAGTCGCGGGCGGCCGCTAGTAGAATAATAATTGCGTGCGACCTACTCATATGAATATTTAATTGTGCATCAATTATTTCTCAATAATTTCTATTGAAACAATTTGTTTGGTTTTCTTTAAGATAAATTATTATACCTTCGTAATATCTCTTCTTGCTTGATTATTATATGCATTTTATTGGATACGTTTGATTCTTTTTTTTCTAAATCAAGCCATTTCACATTACAGTAGGTCATTAAAAAATAATTATAAATTAGTTAGTTTTTTAAGTCTTATCAACTCTTACAAGAACTTTTCATGACTTACAGCTACACCAAGAGAAAAACTTAAAAAGTAAGTAAAGTTCTTTAAATTCAAGTTTTTTATAAAATACTCACATAATATAAAAAAATACTCACCTAACTACAGCATGGTGGCAGTCTTCAAACTAATTTAACATTTCCAAAGTGATCATCACAGCAACCACTACTAAAATTATTTGAAGTTAATTTCTTAGGTTGTGTTTACTTGTTTGTGATTTCGGTGGAGTCACTGGAATGTAGTTTTGGGAAATAATAATTCATCGCAATTTGTCGGATAGATGTCGTGTCCGGAATTATTTACGCGAGCGGTGCGCGCCGGCGGCAGGCGGCGTGTCGCGCGGCCGGTCGCATAGTGACTATGCCGCTAAAGCCGTTCGCCCCGATGATGATACCGCGCGGCCGCCTGTGAGGACGGTGCAACGCCACTTGAGCACAAGGGTCAACTCAAACTGGTTTAGGTACATCTTAATCTGTCAACTTAAAGTTTTCGCATACTTATGTCAAGCACAGATGGAATATAATTGTCGATCAATCCAATTTAGGCAACGTTTGATCAAATATTTCAATATACATTATTTCCCGGAAAATATTGGGGATAATAAAGCAGTGTATACAAATACGTTGTCAGAATCACATTCAGCAGTGGATTCTCAAATCCCGCAGAGGCATAATCCGCCGATAGATCACTGACACAACTTGTGATATTAGAATACTCGCGGCAACGTGTTCCCCACGAGACGTGACAAACATGGCGCACCGATTATTATGAAAGCAATTTTACTGAAGAAGAAAACACGAGGATTTATTTACCCTTTCGGCCACCTATGTAACTATATTTAACTGTAAAGAAGAAAATATATCTTTACACTCTTACTCAAACAAGTTAAAGACTCTATTTTTATTACAGAGACAAAAATGACGTTTTCACATTATTCGTAATTGCATTTATCGCTCGTTTGCAAATTATTCTTAAGTAATTACATTATTCTTAAGATCATTTAAATTTATTTAATCTGAATCGTAAATGATCAAACATAAACTTGTCAATGTTGTCTCTCTAATAAAAAAAACAGACTTTCAGTTATAAATTAGAAAATTCATATTTTTTATATTTCTCTCCCAATAAATAAAATATAATGAAATTCATTATCTCCTCTTCTTTTTTCTCTCTTTATAAATTCTATCACACAGTTTATTTCTAGTTCCTATCACCTCTTTGCTGACGATCTACAAATATACACACAAGCACCACTATCAGAACTTTCACAAGCAATTTCGGGGACTAACTCGGATTTAAGTCTTATGATCTGACCGTTAATCCATCTAAGACACAGTGCATTATTATTGGTAGTCGTTATTTCGTCTCGAGGATCGATTTTGAACAGCTTCCTGTAGTATCCTTTGACGGCACTGACATTCCGTTCTCCAATACTGACAGAAACCTCGGTGTAGTGTTTGACCAGCATCTCTCATGAAGACCTCAAAGTTTAAGGAATAAAGTGTTCGCTGCATATGGTTCTCTCAACCGGCTTCGTAATTTTCTGCCGACCAGTACCAAAATTACTCCGGCGCAATCTCTTTTTATCCATTATTGACTACGCTCATGTCTGCTACACTGATTTGTCAGAGGAACTACTTAACAAACTGGAGCGTCTACAGAATGTATGAATCCTCTTCATTTTCAATCTCCGGAAATTTGACCATGTGTCCCTCTTCCGTAATAAGCTCAATTGGCTCCCTATTCGCCGGCGTAGGGACTTGCATACTCTTACGCTTCTCTACTCCATACTTTTCCTACCAACTTTCCCACCTTACCTTAAAGATCATTTCACCTTTCGTTCTTCGATTTCACTTTCTTCTTTGCGCTCTTCCTCTCACCTTACCCTTAATATGCCTCGCCACTCTACTGACTTCACGTCATCTCTTCTTCCCGCGATTAATATTACTTATTTATATTCATCTCCTTTACCATGGAATGATGTATTTATCCTTTAATATTTTCATATATTCATGTGCACCTATTCATCTATTTATCTTATTTTTATTTCGCCCAAGGTTGCCTGGAAGAAATTGCTGTGTAGCAATAAGGCCATCTATTGGGAGGGTGCGAAGGTAAAATAATCGATCGCAGCGCTTATGGTGGCAAAAAGTAGAAATAAAGAAGGCTCTGTAATCTGTTTGAAAACGATATTTAATTTATTACTAGCGATACAGGAATAATTTATATATGTTTATTATCACTAAGTAAAATTATTAAAGTAGCTTTATCCTCTTGTTTTACAAAATCTACAACTAAAAAAGAAGTATACAAACCCTGATATAACCAAAATAAAACACTCTTTTTGAATAGATCTTACTTGCCATATTTAATTTAAATGACCAAAAATGATTTCACAACACTTTGTCCAGCCAAATCATAGTCATTTTGAAATTTACATTAATAACACAATATGTATAGTATTTTTAACATTTTGTCACAATGCCGCCATTACATATCAAAACGTCAAAACGGTCAGGTCAGAGCCAACAAAGTTGTAACACGCTAGGTGGCGCTAAAAGCGTGCACGGGGCCAATTGTAAGTTTTCTTGTTTTTTTCTGATTTTATCGTTTTTTCCTGTAATGTGAAATAAAGTCTTTATAATGGGGAATGTCCGAAAAAAATCAAATTAGCTGAATATTTTTTTATAGGTAGGAATAAGCTCCCTTAGTAATAAAAACAAGTTTCAGAATTTTTGGTTGCGTGAAAAAGTTTCAAAAAATTAAAGTCTCTTCGACTTCACAAATATACAAAGGTAACAGCAGAATGGAAATAATCCCTTGGCCACCAACTGCCACAACCCACAACCACAACATGGCATTAAAAAAAAGTTTCAAAAATGACAAATGTCAAAATGTCAAAACTTTTTATTTTTTATTCGTGTTGTCGTAGTGGCAGGTGGTGGCAAATGTATAATCCCCATTCTGCTGTTTTTACGCTACTGCTGCTGCGGCTAAACATTTGTAAAGGCGAATAGACTTTATTTATTTTTTGAATTTTTTACGCAACAGAATATTCTGAAACTTTTTTCTATTACTAAGGGAGCTTATTCCTACCTATAAAAAAATATTCAGCCAATTTGTTTTTTTTTTTCGGACTTTCCCCATTATTATTATTCATCCTTAATTAATACAATTATTCTAATTTATTCTAATTCTTTCATAGTAATTTGTTATACCAGAGACCAAAGTCAATTTGTGCTGCGAGTGCCTAATATAGTATAGACTACTGAAGACTCCTGAGCGTAGTGAGGTACGAGGCAGAACAAAAATTTGGTCTCGTGACATACAACTTTTCACCTCTATCTCTACCAGCGAGAAATGTGTTGGTAAGAACAATTATTTTCACGTGACTTTCCTTGTAAAAAGCTAAATACAATCTTCATATCACAAAAAATTATCGACGAAACCTGTATGCTGAAAAAATAAATTTAAAAGTAGATTCACGTCGTTTTGTTTTACATAACGTTGCGTTTTTCTATTAATTATTTATGAATATCCCATGTTATTTATTTATTTACAATGATAAAACATTATTAATATTTTTTACATCATACTGCTCGGTAATTAGGATTTACTAATATAGTATGAGTCTGTGTAAGTTGGGATGTGCAACACAGTGCATTGTTTAGATAGAACGTTCCTTTTTTAAATCACTTTACAATTAAAGCATGGTGAATGCTTTACTTGTAAAGTACACTTTACCATTCAAGGATTTGAAACTCCTTAGTGAACCAATCTCTTTTCTTATGTTATAAAGTGACGAAACTTTTTACTGAAAAAAAACAATGAAAATGGTGGCATTTCATTTCAGTTCAAGCTAGGTATGCAAAATTCCTTGGTCAAACAATTTTTTTTTTCATAAAATGATAAGATTCATTTTGAAATCGCGAAAAAAATCTGCTGTTTCATACATTTCGATGGAGTAGGCATTGTACTTTTGTATGGAACAGCTGATTTTTTTTCGTGATTTCGAGGTTAGCCCAAAATGAAAATTGTTCAGTTTAATGGTCTGATCAACCCCACGAGAAGTTTTCAATTAACTAAAAATAACTCTTTAACGTTTTTTTTTTATTATTATTTGTTTTTTATTAAATTTACTTCGCATGAATGATGTAAAGTAGAATGCTTACCTCGGTTGTAAGTACTTAATTAACCGAGCGAGTGCGAAGCGTCTCTGCTTCAGCTTTGGCAAAAATTCTTTCGTATGTCCTTCCGGATTCCGGCTGTCCTTCCACCTGTCCGTTTGTTCTCCTTTACAGGTCGCATTTCTTAACCGATTCCCATTATTTTGTGAGCAAGTTTGAATATAGAATTTTTCAATGAGCGGTTTTCAATGACAGATTTAAAAAAAAGGAAACTATGAGTAGATGGCGTTGTGCAAAAGTATGATGTCAATGTCAATGTCAATTTGTCAACCCTGACATGACATGTCCAAAAAATCTATCTATCTTGTCCGAAGAAATGATACTGCTTAACAAAACACCTGCAGATCAATAAATTCATCCGTTTCAGCCATATTTTCTAAAAATCACAAATAAAAACCACAAATTAACTTACGTGACTGTTGTAAGCATGAATCGGACCGGGCGTCAGCGCGCTGTAAGCGTGATTCGGAACGCCACCTTAGAATTTTTCGCTAGATTTTTGACATCATACTTTTCGATAGCGTCATCTAGCGAGGAAATTGGAACTATTTTCATTTTCTTAAAAAAGCGCTCATTGAATCAGTTTTTTGAAAATTTTCGAAACGGCGGAGATATGAAACAAAAATTAAATGTTTCAACAGTTTATAAAAATGATCAAAAATGTAACAAAACTTTTTTGTTAGCGATGCAAAGTAAATTTTGTTTTTTATTTTAGAAGACTCAAAAGTTCATCAATCACATCACAACATCTTCTTCTCTTACTTGTTTTAAGTTTGGCAATCTACTCTCCTCTTTAAGGGAGTAATTTTTGCCAGTGTCAAGTGTTGAATAGATTAGTGGTAGTTTTTATTGTTTCAGTTCACATTAGAATGCGCACAAAACAAAGAAAATTTTTTCCCAATGCGGGTGCATCGCATTCCAATGCTGCTTGGAGCATTTGGCACCAAGTGTATCAAGACAGTTTACTCGGTAATATCTGCCGACGTAGTCACCACTACACTAAAAGTCTCGCTTATTTCGCTTATCACAACCAAGATCGCGCTTATTTCAATTATCCCACGTTGTTCAGTTGCGTAGACACTTGTAGGTACCACAAAACTGCACCAATTTTAAGACACAATTTTCACTATGAATCAATTTGCAAATAATTAAAATAGTCACCGAACCGAACTCGACAAAATGACGCCAAAAACTCCAAAACATTTCTGGCCAATGTTCGAAATTTGAAACTAAATATAAGGTTGTGACTTTGTAATAGAACCTAGAACTGCGTATATTATTTGCTCTGGGGGTCTATTACGAAAAGTTTAATGCGATACACGCAGCTGCGTCCGTGCTTCGTTTTGTTTGTTTCCTATTACAAATCACTTTCGTATGCAATATTGCGAAGAGATTGCGTGAGTTTGACAGTTTCTATCTAGCGTATTCGACATCGTTCGTTTAGTAGTCCATAAACTACGATAGCCAAATTCAAAATGTTTGTTATAACTACAACCAACGAACTGCGGACGATTATCGTGGCCAAGTGACTGCGTTACGCAATTGCGTACGTTATTTTCGTAATAGGCCCCCAGTATTAATACTTATTAGTTGAAAAAACAAATTACAATTCTGTGTTATTTGTTTTTAAAAAACATACATTTTAACGCGAGGTCTACAGCTCACGGAGCCCATGAGTAAATAGTGCTACTTATTTCGTACATGCGACCTCATTTCGCCCATACTCTTTATTTCGAACAAGGAAATTATAAGCGAATTACTATGATTTCCTTGATTTCGAATTATCAGCCTTCTTTAATGACAAACCGTGTTTAAAACTCCTTTCCTATCCGTGTACTTTATGTATTATATCTATCCTTTTCTAAGATATCAATTAGAAATTAAAAAAGCACTTCGCCTCACGCTCGCAGCAAAAGTCGCTTTTGCTGCGAGTTCCAGAGAAAGCGCCCTTTTCGTGCTTGTGAGATGAAAAGACATTTAAGTATCGCCATTATACGCAATATTGCAAGATAAAATTGCAGAGAGAAAAAGAAAAAAGTGACAAAATATCCTCCTTTCCTGTATTGTGAATTGTGACGACTCCCTGATAGTTGACACTAAGTAGTTACATTATGTTGTGGTTCATACATTTTGGAATTTTTTAATCCTTCATTAATTTTCGAAGCAATTTTAAGGTAAAATGTTTATTACCTACTCAAAAGGTATTTAATAGTAGTGGCGCCGTTACAGCGACGCGCCGTGGAGCTATTTGCACCTTCGAAGTGCATCAAATTGACATTTCAACTAGGTTTTGCTCCTCGTTGCAATAACAAAGGAAGCTGTTAAAGAATCCAGTTACAAAGGCAATGGAGCAAACTTAATGTTTATGATTTTATACCTACTCAAGAGCAAGCCAAGTAACATTTTTCCTTTACTTTTGTTTTTCTTTACGATAGTAGAGAATATATTTTTCTCAAACATGCTAAGAAGTTCGATCATCATTTTGACAATCTTCTTCGTGCTAAATCGGAATAGCTGGACAGCCTAAACCACTCCAGCAATTTTGTATGAGAATTAATTACTGCCGTGTGGTAATGGATTCTCATAAAAAAATTAAGGCGTGTGACCATAAATGTCACTATTAAAACTCACGTGTTATTCAGAAATGGAACAAACTTTTCAATGAAACAAGAAAGCCAAGGAGGTCTGTGACCATCATCAATATTTTAAAACTGGCTTTGCAAATGGAAAGTTCCGAATCAGCGTCATAAGAGCAATTTTAAATAAAAATAAAATGTTTAAAAAGTTACTACTTGATTTGAATTTCCGCACATTGTTTGAGAAAAGTATTAGCTACATTTTCACGTTCGTCCTTCAATGCCTGTGTTGCCTGCCGCTGCTTTTTTTTTCGATAAAAGTTTTGCTAACTTTGGAGCTTACCTAAATTCGGTTTCAGTTCAGTTGTTCGGAATTTAATTGCCTAATGAACCTTCTCACAGATGTCCAAAATGTTTATTAAAGTAAGCTGACACAATACAAATCCCTCACCCAATCCGAACCCATTTACTAATATATTTTCCGACTCCAAAACCGTGTCTGAAATATCAACAAAAGGTAAGGGTATGGATTGAGTTTTTTCCGGTCGATATCTACACATACTTAACCTTACTAATATTATAAATGCGAAAGTCCATTTGTTTGTTTTGTTTGTTTGTTACGTCTTCACATCTTAACTACTAAACTGATCATCATGAAATTTGGCATACACGTTGTCAGGGGTACAGAGAAGGACATAAAGGGTACTTTTCATTCCGAAAAAGTTACTATTCCGAAGGGAAATATCTGTCCACGCACATGAACTCGCAGGCGGTCGCTAGTTACTAATAATTATGTCATATTATTTCACTTTTCAGTGTTAATACACAATCGGAATACATAAACGAACTGCTTTTCACTGCAAACATACATAAATTGCTATATCAGAGAATACCTCAGTAAATGAAATCATATTATCAGAACGTGTTGTGCTTCATATAGCATCTAGTAGACGTGTATTTCAGAAATAGGAACATATATTCAATTTACTCGTAAGCTAAGAAAGAATCTAATATAAGATTTTATATTACCTACCCATCTGCTTTTAAGTAGTAATGCGTATATTTAATTGCGCAGTGATCCATGATATCTCTTGTAACATTTTATGAGTCATTTTATTAACTTAGAAGTTTTGTAGTCAGGTATGAAAAATTCAGTAAATTGTTCGCTGTCAGATATTTATGTTTTACTACCGGTCGCCTGCAGTTTCACCAGCGTGGTTCCCGTTCTCGTGGGAATATTGGGATAAAATATAGTTAATGTTTTAATCTAGGCTATTTACTATCTGTGTGCCAAATTTCAACCAAATCCGTTTAGTAGTTTTTGCGTGATTGAGGATCAAACATCCAAACCCACAAACTTTCACATTTATGCCATTTAGCGAAAAAAGGAATATGAGTAGGAGAATGCGGAATTCTTATCTAACTGAATGAAACGGGGGTTACTCCCGAACGCGATTGGGAATCTGAGATCGAACTGGTATCGAGTAAACGTCAAAACGGTACAATGAAAACCGTTTTCAATGTCGGTATCAAAATAACAGATTTTTTACGTTATTCGATCCTGATGTGAACTCGATCTCGTTAATTCCCGTCGAGAGTAGGGGGGAAGTTAAATAGAAGAAATTATTTTGGGAACATATACGAAAACAGAAATATTTACATCCACCCTCATGGACGAAGCAGAAAAACTTATTATAAGTACCTAACAAACACTGTTTCTACCAAGATAAAGTATAAGTTTCGCATCATCACCAAACTTCCCTAATTGACCAACCTAATTAGGACAAGCGCGTCTTGGGAACACTTATTGAGGGAACCCTGTTTTCGGCGGTTTCACCTCATCAGGAATAAATTACTAATAACGAACAAGGACAACGATGACTTAACAAAGCCTTCACAAAACATCCGACAATACCTATTGAGCGACATAAAGGAAACCTCCTTTATTTTCCTGTTTGATTGATTTATGAATTTTCAATTCAAAATTGCTTTGTGATACCAGAGATATTTGACTAATTATATTTATAGCTACGTTGTATAAAGCTGCCATAACAATATTTCATCACTTCAGAATTTCGGATGGAAGAAATGTTTAGCTTTCAAAACATAAAAGTAAATAAATATAATTTTGCCTGTAGCTTTTGTAAGCTGTCAAACTTTTGTTTGTAAAAAATATCTCTCAATAATGTAAGCAACAACATAGCTTTCAAAGTCGTTCTTTTCGTTAATTTGATATAAAAATTTAAAAAATATTGAAAACACGACTGCCCTGCCAAAAACAAATTAAAAAGGAAAATAACAAATGTCATTGCAGTCGGGAGACCGTTTTGTGGGACAATTTTTAATAAAAGAGGTCCCCCGACTGCAATGACATAATTTGTTATTCAACTTTTTAGTTTGTTTTTGGCAGGGCAGTCGTGTTTTCAATATTTATAAAATTTATTTATTTTTATTTCACATATTTTAATGACAAATTATAAAGTTTTGAAATGTGCTCATTAAGGCCTTTCATTTGATGCCCATATTGTAATAATTGAAGAAAGAAATATTTTTTCACATTTGAAAATGGCGTCGTACAGTCGCCTTATTGAATTTTTTCAAAAAAATTATAGCCAGTCTCACTTGAAATAATGTAAAGATTCTAACGATACCCCTCCTCAGGTTTGTACTATTATGTATTCTGTGCTCAGGTGCCAAACAGGGCACGGGCGCTGGGACGGAGATGGTACGACGTCACTAGAGGCGTCTAGGGCTGAAACACAGGAAGGTTATGGCTACTGCCTCGATCTAATTACCGCTGCACCATTCCACGGCTGCGTTGGCTGGATCGTGATTGATTGCTCTCGCTGCTTTGGGCCTCCAGGGAAGCAATGAGTGCACGGTGCTCCGCATCCGCCACGGCGCGCTCGTTGGTTAGGGCGCGCTCAGCTGCAGCACGCTCCGCTTCCGCCGCGGCGCGGTCCAAGTCCGCGATGCGGCGAAGATGCTCGGCCTCCGCGGCGAGCACTTGAGCTTTTATAGTACTGGACGATCTTGACGAGCAAGATCGTACTGACTCCCTTTCGGCACTTTTTTCCGACATTTTGCGAGTTTTGCTTCTTGTTAGCATTTCTTTTATTCGGTTCTTTAACAAAACCACTTCTGTCACCATTTTTGAAGATTAGAACAGTCTTTATTTTCAAAAGTCACATTACATAGTAATCAAGAACCTTATATTCATATTCTAATAGAATATGCATATAAGGTTCTTGATAATAATATTATAAAACCATAAACAAATATATGGCCAGCTACGTCCTTGACATACTTCATAAACAATAAACTTTCTCTTAATAGAAGAAAATGGTTTTTTTGAAAAAGGTATTCTAAATCCAAGTAACTTGTAGTTGATTTAAGACAATTTTAATTTTCAATTTATTGATATAAGTTTAAATAGGTAAGCCTTGAAACAAAAATATTTCTCCAAATCATTAAGAAAAATATTGTCTGAGTAAAAGATGAGCACTATTTTTGTTTTAAAAATATTGCATTGGCCTAAGCAAATATATTTTTAGAATAACCAAATATTTCAAGAAATTGGTCTTTCTTATTTAAATAAATCCTTTTTTATCGTGTACTTGTACGAAGTACTTATAATTTCCTTGGTACTCATTTTCATCGGACAGCGGACAGCCATGCTGTCAAATGAAAATTTTCAAAAACCGGGACATTCCTTTTTGATTCGTGTTGCTATCATAACGATTTGATCCATTAAACATGGGTCACACGCAAATTGATAGGACTGTTGTGTTTGACGCTCGCTCTCGCGGTCGCGGTCGAGCCAACCCAGTTTCCTTTTGTTTGACTGTTTTATAAAGAAACCAGAGCCCAGCCTATTATCAGCTAATGGCACCATTATGAAATTGACGTTGTAGTTTTCATTCTTCGTTAATAATTCTGCGGTCACCCAATAGCCACGGGGGATCCCTAATGAGACTAATTGCTGTCTTTGGACAAAAGAGCGTGCCTAAATAAAGAAAAATTTCCTATGATTTGTATTTAGATTTAGTTGCATACTCTCTGAGGAGTTTATACCACAGATGTGTTTATACTACCTATTGAAGGACCACCACTTTGCTTATCACGCGTCATACTCGTAAGTTTGGCTGTACAACCATAACTCTGTATTATATTATCCTTTATTATCTAAAAATGTAAGTAATAAGGAGATCTCGTTGTCAAATCTAAATTAAAATTATTTTCTTTTGTGAATTAGTTTTGTATTAAATCTCTATGCTTATGATTTTTTCCTAATACTTTTCCATGACATTCATTGTTTTAATCGTGATTATGGTTCGTACAAAAGTATCATAGAAAATATGAAGTTTAGCTTTTCCCTGATATGCTTCCGCAAAAATTAAAAAAAATTCGGGTTGCACTCCGGGAGTGCCGGCAGAAATGAAAACTTGAATATTAACGTTATGCATTTTTGATATTTTGGAATGGTTAGGGAATAATTTTGCACAATGGGGAATATCCGAAAAAAATCAAATTGGCTGAATATTTTTTCATAGGTAGGAATAAGCTCCATTAGTTATAGAAAAAAATTCAGAATTTTCGGTTGCGTGGAAAATTAAAAAAAAATGAAAGTCTCTTCGACTTTACAAATATAGGAAAGTAACAGCAGAATGAAGATTAATTACCTTTGCCATCACCTGCTACAACCCCAACACAAGGAGGTTCATATAGGGAGTGAGTACTATACAAAAATTTTCACTATTCGTTTAAAAGAAATTCAACTGTATTGTTTTTGTCATAGAGTTGAAATACTATCGATGACATTGACTGAAGACTCTACTGTGTGAATGAAACAACACTAGGTGGAGGTCGGTGTCTCGTTCGCACAATTGCCATTACAAAACAATAATACCACGATAGTAGGAAAAAAAATGTACGTTACCAATCACGTAGTGTGTCAAAGTTAAGGATTCGGAGTGGAATATTGAAAATATACTACTTAAATATTAATTTAGAATAACACATAGTAATTGTAAAATAAAACTGAACTTACTCTTTTGATTTCTACAATAATGCTAATCAGCATTATTGTAGTTGTATAAATTCAAGTGTCAATCCTGGCAACTCCGATCCGATTTTGACTTTGGCGCCAAATTTCAATTTTAGAATTTCAATATTCGGGAAATATTCCTTTACAAAACTAGGGTGACCATAAATACTACACCATTTCTGATTTCCCAAAAACGAAATTGTTCTATCAATGGAAATAACTGGAAGTCGCAGGCGAGGGGTAAAGTTTATATTAATAATCAAATTCATGTTTATGCGCCGATTTCGATGAAACTCGGTTTTTGGCACTATTTTGATAAGAAAATAACAAGGCATTTTTTAAATATTAAAAAATTCAAGATGGCGGCCAACTTTTTTGTTTATGGGCCGATTTCGATGAAACTCGGTTTTTGGCACTATTTTGATAAGAAAATAACAACGCATTTTTTAAATATGAAAAAATTCAAGATGGCGGCCAATTTTTTTGTTTATGGGCCGATTTCGATGAAACTCGGTTTTCGGCACTATTTTGATAAGAAAATAACAACGCATTTTTTAAATATTAAAAAATTAAAGATGGCGGCCAACATTTTTGTTTATGGACCGATTTCGATGAAACTCGGTTTTTGGCACTATTTTGACAAGAAAATAACAATGCATTTTTAAAATATTAAAAATCCAAGATGGCGGCCATATTTTTTGTTTTTGGGCCGATTTTGATGAAACTCGGTTTTTGGCACTATTTTGATAAGAAAATAACAAAGCATTTTTAAAATATTAAAAATTCAAGATGGCGGCCAACTTTTTTGTTTATGGTCCGATTTCGATGAAACTCGGTTGTTGGCACTATTTTGATAAGAAAATAACAACACATTTTTAAAGTATTAAAAATTCAAGATGGCGGCCAACTTTTTTGTGGGCCGATTTCAATGAAACTCGGTTTTTGGCACTATTTTGACAAGAAAATAACAACGCAATGTTGAAAACTTACAAAATTCAAGATGGTGGCCAACTTTTTTGTTCTTGGGCCGATTTCAATGAAACTTGGTTTTTGGTACTATTTTGACAAGAAAATAACAATGCAATTTTATAAATACAAAAAATCCAAGATGGCGGCCAACTGTTTTGCTTGTGGGCTAATTTTGATGAAACTTGGGTTTTGTTACTATTTTGACAAGAAAACAGCAAAGGAATGTCATAAGAAAAATCTAAGATGGCAGCCAAGTTATTTATTTGTTTTTTCAACCGAGTCACATCAAAATCAACCCAAAAACAAATTAGCAGCCATTTTGATCTTTTTTGATTTTTCCATCAGTTTACATTGAGTTGTTATTTTCTTGTCTAATTAGTACAAAAAACCGAGTTTCATCGAAATCGGTCCAAAAAACAAAAAAGTTGGCCGCCATCTTAGATTTTTAGTATTTTAAAAATTGCGTTGATATTTTCTTGTCAAAATATTACCAAAAACCGAGTTTCATCGAAATCGGCCCAAAAACAAACAAGTTGGCTGCCATATTTTTTAATATTTTTAACATTTCTTTGTTATATTTTTATCAAAATAGTAACAAAATCGAGTTTCATAAAATCGGCCCACGAACAAAATAGTTGGCCGCCATTTTGGTTTTTTTTATATTTAAACATTGTGTCGTCGTAAATCTCTTGCACCCATTTTATTAACTTCACAAGTAAAGAAATTGGTGCAAGTATTTTAGACCTTATTGACATCTTTACCAAAATAACAGTTTTTAATGAAACAGCAAAGTAAATGTACAAGTATAATTATGGGAAAAAGCAATCGAATTTCAAACGTCAATAAAGTCGAAAATCGTTTGCATCTTCTTTTAACTACAGATCACTAGACAATGTTTTCCTACTTTTACTTGTTTTTCCAACATTTATTTGTTTTTCCGAAGTTCACGCACATTGCATTTTTATTTAAAATTGGAATAAACTTTAAAGTTGCGTAATTATTTACACTTGAAATTTAATTGAATTGAATAAACTAGATTTTAATTGGTTGAATTACCATATTTAAAAAATAAAAACAAAAAAGCAACTTAATAAAAACGTGATAAATAGTTTGTTCTTAAAAAATATTTTTTTTAAATAAATATTAATTTTCTTTTTTTTAGTTAACGAGCTAAACTAAAAATATACCACCGCCTATCAGAGTACTCGTCAAGACCATTCAAACTAGTCCAACCTCGATGGGGTTGAAAGGCCTTTGTTCGGTTAAGGACAGATTCGGTTTAGGACAGATTAGGTTTAGGACAGATTAGGTTTACGACAGATTAGGTTTACGACAGATTCTGTTTAGGACAGATTCGCTTTAAGACGAATTTTGTACTGGCAAGCGCAAAAATGTTTTTAATGCCAACGTCCTATGAATAGATTCTGTTTAGGACAGATTAGGGTTTACGACAGATTCTGTTTAGGACAGATTCGCTTTAAGCTATAAGCTTCGCTTAATAATAAAATTTAATAATTATGTAGGTACTTATTTATTGTATTGTAATAATATTGTGTCTACCTAAATTCTCAAGATACAAAAATTAAATGAATAACAGATTATCTTCTACTGTTATTTATTTATAAGAGTATGAGAAAATCATACCAAAAAAAGACAAATAATTATTATAGAATTTTTAGATTTTAGGCATTCACAATGCTGTTTTTATATTAGCATAGCGGTAATATAGGGTTTGAGGTTAGTTTTCGCACAAGTCATCACGAAAATACGAAAATGTGGTATTGATGCATTCAAATGGTGGGGGTAGAAACTGTGACGTCATAATGTTTTCAGTACAACGAAAACTTTTTTTACATACTGTTGCAGCCTAAAATCAATGCCTCATCTTTTTGTCCTCCCACTGCCAGTTTCCGAATGTACCTCTGACGTCGGCTGTCACGTCACGTGGCTATCATGTGAAGTTTTGTGAGTCGCTAGCAAAAACCGGCAGACTGATTATCTAATTAGATACCACCTAACGATCGGTTTCAGTTCACAGATGAATATGATACATTGCTACTTTTTTTTGGGGTTTAAAAAAACATACCAACGTATCATGTCAAATGAGACCGGTCGCTAGGCGGTTTCTAGTTAGATAATCAGCCTGCCGAGCTGTAAAGTGCGCGCACGCCGCTGTGTGTGTTTATCAAAAAAATCTAAATTCAGTGAAAATCAACAGGCAGCTTTCCCAGTGAGTACCTATCCTTTGGTTTTCAAAATTGTGTCATCGACCCTTTCTGAAAAAGCGATGTAAGGTGGGCGATACTTGATAAATCTAAACATCCCCTCAAACCATCGTGGTTTAGCGTTCAAAGTAATTGCAACCTCTAATGTTGCAAATAGATGTTTAGTGTCTTGTTATCCTGCATAATACCTTTTGAAAATATTTTAAAAATTAGGTGAAATTTTCTAAATTTTCATTTTATGACAGAATGAAACAAAATACAAACACAAAACACGTAGAAATTACTCATTCGTTACTTACATCAAGGTGAATTTGCTCTTCTGAGAATCATGGTATAAGTAACATTAAACAGTAGAAACCTCTTTCCACATTTTAAGTGCACATCTGTTTGAATAATTTTCTTAATCTTTGACAGCTATTCGGTAGTACTGCTTGCTCTATAATATTTCTAGTTAAGAGTAACTTTGGGTTTGAATTTTGTACTCGATTGTATTTCTGTCTTAAAGCGAATCTGTCCTAAACAGAATCTGTCGTAAACCTAATCTGTCCTAAACCGAATCTGTCCTTAAGAGAACAAAGGGTTTTATTGCAGAGTTCCTGTGGCCTTCTTCCGGCTCCATCATCAGACTCTTGGATACTATTACCCAACAGAGCACTCGTCAAGACGATTCAAACGAGCCCAAACTCGATGGGGTTGCATGATTTCAATATTGAGTTCCTATGGCATGGAATCCAGACTTCATCATCCGATCCTGAACCTCGTCTCCCGTCAGAGTACTTGTCAAGACAATTCTAATAAGCCCAAACACGATGGGGTTGTATAGTTTCATTCATCATAGAGTTCCTGTGGCGTTCTTCCGGCTCCATCATCAGATCACCTCAATGACACTGTAATATTGCATTTCCTTCCATTTCTGACCTGTGTTCAAAGTTTCAAGTCTCTAGCTCATCGGGAATTTAGTATAAAATCGTTTGCAAAATTTGTGCTCAAACAAACAAAAGAGCAAGCAACCTAATAAAAACGCGGTAAAAAGTGTTAATTATAAATAAAGAACTACCTAGGTATTTAAGTTTATATTAAACAGTTTAAAGTATTATGTATGTCTCCGGCCAACCATACGCTTTGGTCACCCTAATGAAGAAAAGGACACATACATCTACTTGACCTCTCTGTCGGCTCGTTTTGGGGCGAAGCACTCAATCCGGTTTATAGTACTATTTCCATGCCACAACATGGTATTAAAAAAAAATTTCAACACAAAATGTCAAAATTGTTTTTTTTTTAATTCTTGTTGTCATAGTGGCAGGTGTTGGCAAAGGTATAACCTCCATTCTGCTGTTACTTTCTTACATTTGTGAAGTCGAAGAGAATTTCATTTTTTTTTATATTTTCACGCAACCGAAAATTCTGAAATTTTTTTCTATAACTAAGGGAGCTTATTCCTACCTATGAAAAAATATTCAGCCTATTTGATTTTTTTCGGACATTCCCCATTGCTTTAAGTATCAGTATAAAAGTACAACATTTTTATTAATTGATAAACGTTAAATATCTAGGTACCTATCTAGATATTTGGCGTTTTCTTTGGAACATAAATAGTAAGCTTTTTGTGTTATTTTAGAAAAGAACAATATGATATTCAAAACAATATAAACTGCAAAATTAATATTAATAGAATCATTCACCTAATTAGCTTTTTAACTTTACTCCAACTTCGCTGAGTAAAATTAAAAGGTGAGGAAAGTATCATGAAGTAATTAAAAATTCATTAATTAATTTGTACTCGAGTGAACCTTAGAAACCACTTTAATAAGTTATGTTTTGTGAAACCAATTTGTGAAACTGTCAAAAGGAAATAAAATTTCGTTGTGTTTATTAGAGCTTTTATTTTTCTTTTCCCGCTCAGCACAGCTTGTAAAACAAGGATTTAGAAGTTTGGCTCTACATGAGATCCGATAACTTTATGACAGTGCGAATCAATGATCTTGTCTTTGCAACATTTTATATGAAAAATCTTCGCGTCCGATTTACCTCAGTGTCTCAAGACCAGTGTGTGTGCCAGTGATGACTTACGGCAGTGAAACGTGGTCGCTAACTATGGGTCTCATAGGGAAGTCAAGGTCACTCACCGTGCGATGGAGAGAGCCATGCTCGGCGTTTCGCTGCGTGATCGAACCAGAAATGAGGAGATCCGCAGGAGAACTAAAGTAACCAACATCGCTCGAAGGATCGCTCAGCTGAAGTGGCAGTGGGCTGGACATATAGCGAGAAGAACCGATGGCCGTTGGGGCGAAAAGGTTCTGGAATTGCGACCGCGCACCGGACGACGCTCCGTGGGTAGGCCTCCAAGGTGGACCGGCGATCTGGTGAAGGTTGCGGGAAGCCGCTGGATGCGGGCAGCGCAGGACCGATCGTCGTGGAGATCCTTGGGGGAGGCCTATACCCAGGGGCATACAGTGGGTATCGTGCGGCTGATATGATGATGATGACATGAAAAAGGTTTTTAGGAGAATTTTCTTTTTTACACCCAGCAAACATGTTTTAAGCATAGCTTGCTAAACAACGTTTTACTTTCACAATAAGAAATTCAATTAAAAACATCTTGATTCTATTGCGTTACATTAATTAAAGTATCACGAAAATATAACTGGATTAGATTTAGGCTTCGCGCGGGTGGAATCTACCAGTTATATTGCGATTTATAAAGGACGAAAAAGAGAAAAAATGATTTTTTACATCTTTCAGTAAAAAAGAACAAAATTTTCTTTTGTACAAATCTTGTCCTGATAATAACAAACACAACAAAAAATAATTATCTGTTTTGATGCAGTCGTTCTGAAGTTATACGCTTACACACATTTCGGCGATTCTCTATTTTTAACTGTATATTATTATATCAGGTTACTATGAAATCATTAGTACACACATATTTTAGGAGTACAAAAGGAATTAATTCATAAAATCAGTGGTAAGCAGGCAGACAAAGGAACAGTACTCTATAATATAATCCATTCTGTCAATTTCAATCTCGTTGAGTTAATTCTGTCTGAATCTTCGACAGGCACAGATTTGTTGATCAGTTTGTCAATAAAGTTAGTGTCTCAGTTTCCAAGTCCCTATAATTATATGGTGTGGTGGCAAAACCCCTTTAAACTTTACAGAACTTTATCCCCTTTATATCCACTCGAGTTTGCCAAGTATAAGGACTGGAAATTACTAACGTAGGAGAGTAATATACTAGGTGTTCGGTAATAGCCTTATAAAGCCGAATATGGTAGATAAGGTACCATACATACAGCCCATGAAAATTATTATAAACCCTGAATACCACCATCTAGGCTGACAGGACATGACAAAAAGGAAAAATGAAAGCTATCGAAGAAATATGGATTTTATTATTTTAATGTAGACTAATAAATTACAGACTCTTTAACATACTACAACTGCAAGCTTGTACTTTGCAAATGGCTCAAAGGCATAGCAAAGACGACACAGAGAATTTTCTTCTTTCTTAGAATACTTTTTTTTACCCAAATATATACCGCTGTTAACCTATCTATTAAACTTTTTATTTTATTATTGTAACCGCTTCATTTTAACAGGTAAGGTAATCTACCATGGGCAACAGTAGTCACCGATTTCGATAATGTGCTTTATAATTGCCTCTTATCATGAGTAATATGAAACTGTGTAACTGATTTAATGCATTAAACAAATTATTTTTATTATATAATTATTAAATAATATGCTGTCTCTTTCAATCAATATTGTTAAAAAAAAATTAAAAAATATTAAAAACACGACTGCTCTGCCAAAAACGAAATAAAAAGTTAAACAACAAGTGTCATTGCAGTCGGGGGACCTTATTATGGAACAATTTTTGATGAAAGAGTGAGAGTTTTTGGCAGGGCAGTCGTGTTATTAATATTTTTTAAATTTATTTATTTTTATTTCACACATTTTAGTGACATATTATATAGTTTTGGAATGTGCTCATCGAGGCCTTTCATTTGATGCCCATATTGTAATAATAGAAGAAAAAATTTTTTTTTCACATTTGAAAATGGCGTCGTACAGTCGCCATATTGATTTTTTCTAAAAAAAATATAGCCAGTGTCACTCGGGATGCTGTAGTATTCTAACGATATTTATCCAAATCAGTTCAGGCATTTAGAAGTTATGGTGGAATAAAGAAACTCACATACCCACAAACATGAACCTTGAACACATATACACTCTTTTTGCTTTGGGCAGTCGTGTAAAAAGTGATAGAATCACATTTAAACAGTGTTTAAGTTAAACAGGTCTTTAAAAAATCTTTTGTAATAACACCAGGTTTAGTGATGTAGTCATGAATTTTCATGTTTAGTTTATCCCATACTTAAAAACGTCTTACTGTCAATATTAAATCCAACTTGACAATTATAACAAGTTCTCGGCTACACGCCAATTTTTTTTTATACCGACCATTAATCATGCAAAAATAGATGAATAACGTGTGAATAACCATAACTTGGGATCAGGCGCCAAAGTTTCAAGTCCAACGTCATCACTCATTTCCCTTCAAGGGATTCTAAACCACACTTTATTTTTTTTTGTAATTACTGCTGGAACGTCGGTCGGTAAGCTAAAAATCAAATTAAGGCCATCTTCACACGGCTCGTAAGCGTATCGTCAAGACGCAACGACTACGATATGAGCTGGGGGGTCAAAGTCTGCTAATGTTTTCGTCAAAATCGTAGTTCAATGGTGTTCTAATGGTAATGCTTTTTGACACAGTTCTTGATCGTCTTAGCCGTGTGCGGAGAGCCTTAGAAAGCTTAAACAAAACAAAAAAATCGGTCAAGTGCGAGTCGGACTTGCGCACGAAGGGTTCCGTACCAAAAAACGGCAAAAAAATTACGTTTGTTGTATGGGAGCCCCGCTTAAATATAATTTTTATTCTGTTTTTAGTATTTGTTGTTATAGCGGCAACAAATACATCATCTGTGAAAACTTCAATTTTCTGGCTATCACGGTTCATGAGATACAGCCTGGTGACAGACAGACAGACAGACAGACGGACAGCGGAGACTTAGTAATAGGGTCCCGTTTTTACCCTTTGGGAACGGAACCCTAATTAAACCGCAAAAATGTTTTATTTCAATGAATAGAACGGAAATCTTAGTGTTTTTGTTATTAATAAGTCCGATGCAGTACATGCGTCAAATGCAAAAGACTAATGAACTCGACTGTACACGGACATAACTAGTAATAAATATCTCTTTATACTTGTATTAATATTAGCGATCATATTATTAGAAAAAACAAGCTATTTTTTCTGATTCTTATAGTTATTTTTTAAATATTTCTATCAGGCATTATTTCTACTGTAAAAAAAATCAAAAGCAGCGGGAAACGGGCTAAAGAATGAGATTTTTCCTAGTTCGAATTTACGAAAAACGTCGAGTTTGTGTATAGAGGATGTTTGATCGGATTTTAGGCAAGTAAAGTACTGAAGATGGCGTGAATGAATTTCCATCCACTACAAAATTTTGCCTCGTATTCAGCAAAATGATTTTCACGTAGGCTTGGGTACGGGAAAATCTTTTAGTGAAAAGATTCTTATTCAGTTTTCCGACGACTTTCTATTCGTTAATTTTCAAGTAGATAGGTAGGTGTGTTTAGAGAAAAAGGCTTTTACAATTCTTGCAATAGGAGAAAAAATGTGAAGTAGATACGTTGCTTTCTCGTTTGTTTGTTTCTCCGCAAAGTTTGTGAACGATTTTGTACTAGCTTCCCAATGTGCTAGAAACTTGAAACTTTGAACATAGATCAGAACTGGAAGGCAATGCAATATTATGGTGTCATTGAGCTGATCTGATGATGGATCCGGAAGAAGGCCATAGGATCTCTATGATGAATCCATACAACCCCATCGTGTTTGGGCTCGTTACAATTGTCTTGATGAGTACTCTAATGGGAGACGAGATCCAGGATCTGATGATGAAGCTGAAAGGCCATGCCTGTAAATATTTATAACCCTAATACCCTTTACCTAGCTACAGAAATTTTAAACCTAAAAATTTTAAATCTAAAAACGTGGGGCGCGTTTTGTAAAATTTATCATCTATATTGTCAATCTATATTCTATAGCATGCGCCCACGTATTTAGGTTTAAAAATTTTAGGTTTAAAATTTCTGTAACTGTATAGGGTATTAGGGTTATAAATATTTACAGAAGAATTTATTTTTTACTTTTTAGTTTGTTTTTACTACTCCGTTTTAATATTTTAGTCCGATTTTTTTGTAATAATTTAGTCCGTTTTAAAAACGTGTTTTTTTTAATGATTGTAATCTGTCTTGTGTGCTAAATAAATACAAAAATATAAATTACAAATTTAACAGATCAAGTGACATTCTCCATTCTGGATACTGTAAATAGTATTCTCTGTCGGAATTGACACGTTGAACAAAGTTATTTATATTGAACGGCCACAATAAAGAAGCATGCGTGGTCACATATATTACTGATTGTGCCCCGGGAGCTGTTGGCGGATATTGAGGACATATTTCACGTTTTAGAGACCACCGCGTCAGTCGCTACCAGACGGCTCTCTCAATACTGAATGGACTTGCTTTATCACTTTAGTGAAGGTTTTTCCTGAAAATAGCCAAGTTTCTTTCAGGGCTTATTTGGGTTAGGGAATGATCACCATTCGGCTCATGTAAATTTTCTGATTTCATATAGGCAGAGTCAAAATACGTTAACGTCTCGGTAATTTATCAATGTTTCGGAGCTTTTTGTAAACACGACGAGAAATTCAATGTCCAACCTGTAATGTTAAACGTGATACTAGTATTAAAGGTAAATTATTACCACATGCTTCATGGTTAGATGAGTTTATCACAACTGATTGCCCACAATACGGTTTTCAGTTCAATAGAGCAAATTTACTAATTAAATAATTATGCTGTTGCGCTGCGTAACTTCTCATATTGATGTATTTCAATATGAAGTTGAGCTTGTTGAGAAGTTTTCCATACTATTACCTAATAAATTATCGTAATCTCGCAGAACAGTCCAAGTATGAAATTGAAATAAGAAATGACTTTAAACATATTTTAGTTAGGTTAGGTAATCAAGCTTTCGTTGGACGGTGTTGGTCTCACAATTATTAGATTTACTATAAATTAACATAAGGTGCGGTAATAGAAAAACATGGTTTGCGCGGGCCATATTTTTATATAGAAAACGTAAACTTGTAGCCACCCAAAAAAATCATACGACAAGCTAAAGAGTTCCTCTAGTTGCTACAAACATTAAATTGTGTATGAACCTTACAGATTTTTATAAAAAAATATCATAAATTCACTAAAAACGCCTAAAAAACACTCGTGTAGGGCCATATCTTTTGCGTAAATAATAGCGGGAACGTATTGAATTCTACATCAAAATACACTTTAAGGTACTGTGCAGTGCTCTAAGAAACATGTGTCAAATTTCGCCAGAAAATTTTCGTCATCCCATACTAAATTGATCACGTGATCTCTTTGATTTGTATGGAAAGTCGATTTTTATTTTACATATTTGACCATGTGCTCCTTAGAGAAAGTTGTTCAGTTTCATGGAGTGAACACATCCTCAAAATTTGGATGGTAAGTTCAAAATGACCCGATATAAACAACATCACGCCTATTAGTAAATGGACTGCAAATGTATGAATTGAGCCAGTGCCAGACATACACACACCTTAATGCATTTCTTATCATAAAAAACCATAATCTAAAGGGATTAACTATAATAATTTTCACTAATAGATACTCTTCAAATCTTCCATATTCAAAGCAAAGCACTTAGGTACTACTCTTTTAAAATCTCTAGAAAGACATTAAAAAGGGTAAATGAGTTCCATTAAAATAATACGCTGCTTATGACTTTTAAACGAGCATCAACTGGCAATCCCACAAAGTGTCCACGAACATTTACCACCCCACCTACTCGGATCAGGCTTAAAAATGGCTGGCAATTCCAACAAACACCATTTTGTCAGTTCATTTTGCTGGCAATTACTTACTTCACAAATGGTTTTCGCCTTAATTAACTAATTATGTTGAACAAAGTTACCATATTGCCGTGTTTCACAAAAATATTTACCTATCTATTTTAGGATATATAGGAATGGATTCCGTGCACTCCTTTCATAAATTTGGGCCATCGTCCAATGGGGAATGTCCGAAAAAAATAAAAATGGCTGAATATTTTTTATAGATAGGAATAAGCTCCCTTAGTTTTAGAAAAAAGTTTCAGAATTTTCGGTTGCGTCAAAATTTTTTAATAAATTAAAGTCTCTTCGAAGTCACAAATGTACGAAAGTAACAGCAGAATGCCGATTATACCTTTGCCACCACCTGCCACAATCACAGCAAATATTAAAAAAAAAAGTTTTGACATTTTGTGTTGAATTTTTTTTTTAATAGCAAGTTGTGGTTATGACAGGTGGTGGCAAAGGTATAATCTCCATTCTGCTGTTACTTTTGTATATTTGTGAAGTCGAAGTGACTTTATTTTTTATTTTTATTTATACGGAACCGAAAATTCTGCATCTTTTTTCTATTACTAAGGGAGCTTATTTCTACCTATAAAAAAATATTCAGCCAAATAGATTTTTTTCGGACATTCCCCATTAAGGATCGGGTAAAATCCATGAAATATAATATTGAATAAAAAAGTGAAACATTATTTAATTCAATCATGAGATTCTTGAGTAAATGTAATAAACCTGTAATAAAAATATATTCAAAAGTTCGTTGTTATTTTGTATTAAATTCCAACTTTGCACAGATTTAAAAGTTAAAAACCACGATAGAAGACTTTGTATTGATAACTTTAGCAGCCTAATGTGTAGCAACACAACTATTGTAAACAATTAGGCACTGTAGCACATCATAATCACTAGTTAAAAAGTTTTCTTACAATTTTTTCGACAGCTTGTTAGAATTTTAGGATTTTCACCAAAGAAGCTTCATACGCTGGCGTCAAATCATTCAGCTAATGGATTTCCGTTTACCATTACCTTTTAGGTTCGTTTAACCCGTGACTTGAATCCTAAATAGATTTCATCCGATTCCGTGGAAAATCGAAATTAAAACCAGTACCAAGTTGTATCACAGCCAAATTGAATAGGTCACTTCACTTAGAATAATAAAAAAATAGTTAAAAAGCAGTTTTACATTAAAAAATTAAACCAATTTAATAATATTGAAAACCATAATTCGTTTTTCACTCCTCTTGCTCAAAAAGTCCGTCATTGTAGCGTACGTGTAGTTATTGCTTTCTCTGTGGCGTACGTAAAAGCTGAGATAAAATAGCATTATTACCGTTACGGGAAAATTTTTTTTCTTTTTTAATGTTTGTCTATTACCGATGAGCCTACTAAAACGAAAAAGTTTCTCATAAGTGGAATGTAACACACGGCGCTAAAAACCCATTAAAACTCGGTTTCTATTTATTCCCTCGCTAAAGCTCGCGGGAATAAAATAAAACTACCTCGTATACAATAGGTCATTTTAGCGCCTTGTTTAATAATCTATATTCAATCATAGGTACCCAAGAAACAAAAAGCTTGCTGAAGCTTTACATAAATATTTTTTTTTCCTTGCAACTCATTTTAAAAGTAAATATTTATAGGCGCCTGTCTGTCGCCGGCCAAACGAGATAAAAGCATCGGTAATACAAAAACAATCACTAAAGTGAAAACAAAGTGAAAACCGAAACCGATCACTATAAATAGGGTTGCCAACGACCTCCGTCTAAACAAGACATACAAAGTGTTGAGAGCATCTTTTAATTATTTTAAAACTAGCTGTCCCGCCCCGGCTTCGCTCGGGTGGCGCCATCTATTAGTTATATTGCGGTTAAAAATGATGGAAAAGAGTAAAATTGTGATTCTATGTCAGTCCATACATTTTTTTTTTTTTTTGAAGTGAAATAGTAGATTGTACAACAAGTGCATAAAATGGGTTTTATGTACGAGTTATACACTCTGCTTTTCACTTCGATTGTGAGGAAATTAAACAACAATAATGTAAAAATAAAAAAAATCTTAATTTTTTGTGACAAATTAGATATTTTTGGAATGTGCTCATCAAGACCTTTCATTTGTTACCCATATAAAAAAATTGAAAAAAAAATTTTTTTCTTAATTTTTTGTGACAAAATATATATTTTTGGAATATCCTCATCAAGGCCTTTCATTTGATACCCATATTCAAAAATTAAAAAAAAATATCTTAATTTTTTGCGACAAAATATCTATTTTTGGAATGTGCTCATCAAGGACTTTCATTTGATACCCATATTCAAAAATTGAAAAAAAAAAACTATTTTTTTATAAAAAAAAATATAATTTTGAAATGTGCTCATCAAGGCCTTTCATTTGATACCCATATTCAAAAATTGAAAAAAAAAATATCAAGGTCTTTCAATAAAATTGATACCCATTTTCAAAAATAAAAAAGTATTATAGAAATAATAAGTTAATTCAACGAAGTTAAATTGCTTGTGTGGCTGTTTACCTTACGACCTTTGTCTTAAAGTCTGAGACGTCGAAGATTTTACTTTATGCACTGCACTAGAGCATAAAATGCAGCCTATACCCAACATAAAGACGAACTTTACGAGCAAGAGAAGTGAAAACTTTTTTAGCGGTGTTGTACGCTTTTTTGTAATGGAGAAAAAATTATAAACTCGCGTCAGTCAGTCAGGATCACGTGACCCTGATCGAAAATTCGTAAGACGGATGTGACGGATGGAGAGTAGACAGCCGGTGGCGGAAGTATCCTCCTATCTTTCTACGGGGCGCGGCGAAAATGGCGACGCGTCATTTCAAGACGTAAACATTAGTGTCACCATAGCAACGCGCTAATTTTTTAATTCAATGTCAAAAAACTCTAGATTTTCTGTCAAGCTATGGCATTGCGTGCTATACGAGAATTCTTGTACGAAAATTTATTCATTTATTCTCATGACGCATTTCTTCCAAAAAAAATTTGAAAAAGCTTTTATGAATTGCCAATGATTTTGAGTGGAGATTTCAACATAAACTTTGCAGACGATAAAAAATTAACTATTAATTGAATTTTTAAATAATGAATTTGGTTTAACTATGTCAAATGATCGCAATTTTAGCACAACGAAATACAAAACTAGGTACTATTGATGCGGTCTTTATTAAACATTTAATTAGGTTCGAATCAAAACTGTTCGTTTCTTATACAGCTATTATAAACCTATCGTATCAGTTTTAGAGATTGGCGATGATGGTTCTGGTAATAATGATAGTGAAAAATAAAAAAAATAAAAATACCGTCGACTTGAGAACCTCCTCCTTTTTTTGAAGTCGGTTAATAAATTCGTCGAAATTATGGATGGAAGGAGATTTTTCTGAGAGATAAACTTTTTAAACTTTTAGATTTTTTATACATTCACAATGCTATTTTTTATATTAAGATTATTAATACAATTGAAAAATATTAGAAAAAATCGACTCACCCGTAGCAGCTTAGACGGGAATCGAACCCGCACCCTTAGGATTCCGGCCCAATGCACTAACCAATTATGCTACCGAGTCGCTTTTTAAATAAACTTTTTAATGTAATATAAATTGTCATGTTTGTGTACGATAGCGCAATAAATAAATATTGTATTCTACCACATAAATGATAGTACTTTTATACTGATAATTAAAGCAATCCGTGCAAAACTATTCCCTAACCATTCCAAAATATCAAAAATGCACAACAGCGTTAATATTCAAGTTTTCACTTCTGCCGGCACACCCGGAGAGCAACCCGATTTTTTTTACAAAAACCGTGTAATAACAAACACAACAAAAAAAATATTAAATACTTATCTAATTTGGTGCAGTCATTCTAAATTCTAAAGTTATGCGCTTTATTCATTTTCTGTGACGGAAAAGAGATATTTGTTTATTTTTACATATTTCCGTACAATTTTTTGAAGATTTTCTTTTATGCAAAGCTTGTCCAGATAATAAATAACACAACAAAATAGAATAGAATTATCTAATTTGGTGCAGTCGTTCTAATTATGCGCTTACATACATTTCGGCGATTAATTTTTATTTATAACTTATTAGTTTTCTATTTAGAGTAAGCTGTAGGTAGGGTAGGTACGTTTACAGGGAAGGGGAATAATTATGTATTAATAAACAGTATTATTGTAGTTGGAAAAAATCTAATCTTTGCATGTCCGTATATATATCCTACTATGTGTGCGTATCGTATAAACTATCGAATTTTAAAAAAAGTTTTTAGTATGCTGAATTGAGTTTTCTTATATTAACGTTTTTTGCACTTTTTTTATTATATAATTGGTTTTTTGCCCTCATCAATCTCATCATGACGGCGTCTGTGACTATGGTGATCCGTCGAAGGTGGCCTCGTTTACCTCCGAGGTTCTGCTCCCGGATGAGTGAAAGTACCTAGTAGATTTTTTTCATGTCCTCTTGTTGTCATTTTTGTTTAATACCTCTACCTATAACTTGGTTCAATAGCGTCTTGGCTTTTCTTTATTGCCACAACCAATGCGTTGTAGTTGGGGACCTGTACAAAAAAAAAACCGGCCAAGTGCGTGTCGGGCCACGCGCCATAGGGTTCCGTAGTTACCTTATACCATACTTTATTTAATACCACCTATCATTTTTCGTATGCAAAAATAACTTTGTTTTTCACAGTGTTGGTATGAATGACAAAGTTATATTTGCGGTTTTGGAAAATGTGCTATATCTCAAAAACTAATTACTATATCTCGTTCAAACCAATTTTGGTTGAAAGTGTTTATTAAGATCTACAGCATATATTTTTTTTAGATTTTTCACTCTCTTATTTCAAAAGTTAAAGGGGGGGGGACACACATTTTACCACTTTGGCGGTAAATATCTTTCAAACGGTTGACTTTGAGAAAAAGTTGTCTTAGGAACCTTAATGTCGTTTTTAAAGACCTATCTATAAACACCCAACACGTGTTGGTTTGAAGAAAAATTTTTTTTTCGTTTTCAGTTCCATGTATGGGGGGCCACCCCTTAATCATTTATTTTTCTTATTTTTGTATTAAATTCGGTAAGCGGTTAACAGAATACACTTACCTACCAAGTTTCAACTGTGTAGTCTTAATACTACACTACACTTTTTGATGTAGCTACAAGCACTAAAAGATCCTACGGATCTGAAATTAAGATGTATAATAATAATATATTTATCCAGACACGTATTGATTGAATCAGAAACACTTTTCAACGATTTTAGTTCGATACATTTTTGTTTCGAAAATAATTATACTTACCTCTTTAAAATTATTTAGGATCAAGAAATTATTATTTAGGTCACGTACGCACTGACAGGCGGCTTGCTTGCTAGCGGCTAGTCGCTTACATGCAAGGATTGAAATACCGTTAAAAAAAATTAACAATACAAAAAAATAACTTTAAAAATACCGTTAAAACATTTTATCGGTAAATTTACCGGTAAAAATAACGTTAAAAATATTGTCCCGGTAAAATTACCGTTAAACATAGCATTAAACTTTGGTACCGGTAAAATTATCGGTTAAAAATTAACGTTATTAATTGGAATAACGTTAATTTTAAGTAACTGTAGCAAAAAGTAAGAAAAAACGTTAAAATTAACGTTATTTACTGAAATAACGTTAATTTCGTTAAAATAACGTTAAAATTAACGCTATTTATTGACATAACGTTAATTTTAACATTAAGGGAGGGGGGTCTCACAAATGTGACCAGCTGTGACAAGGACGGGGGAAGGGGTCAAAAATCATCAAATTCGTGTGACGTAATTTATGGATGGCCCCTAACCCGATGTACCGTGACTGCACTGAAAGGTGGGTTCGGTGTTGGGTCGTTAGGATCCTTGGTCATTTACTTGTGACACACACACACACATCTAAAATGCCTTGCGCTTATGATACACGCTAGGTGACTAGCGAGGCGCCAAGCGAACTGAGCTCTGAGCTTGTAGCCAATGTCACGTTTACACATTTTCGCTATCGCTTCGCTCCGAAGAATGTATGGAATTCACATTTTAAAATTCGATAGTTAACGAAACCTTATGTCAATCCCATACATGTTTCGAAAGCGAAGCGATAACGAAGATTTGCAAATGTTACTTTGACTAGGGGGTCAGTTGTGAACATTTCTTTCACTTCGCTACACATTAGGCGTCTCGTTAGGCTCTAGCTAGGCGCTATGCAAGCATACAACATAAGATATTCATATTATTCAGAATCGAGTAGGCATTTCTTTAATCGCTGTGGTAATTTCGGTAAGTACCTACTTACTTACTACGAATTGATTTTGTGATTTTTCGCTCTAATCTGGCCAAATCAGTCTCGCTCCTGCGCGCGTCGTTTTCTACGAGTCGTTGCTACAAGTATCTTGCTTTATACAGCGTGAAATTTTAAAAGTTTTTAAAATCCCCGCAGTGGGGTGGTTCCATTCATGATTACAAGCAACTTTTACTATGGGGCCAATGCTGATATCGCGAGATATAAATCAGCTGTTCCATACATTTAGGCTGAGTAGGTATCATGCATTTGTATTGAACAGCTGATTTTTTTCGCGATTTCAGAGTTGGCCCTTGCGGGAACCAAAGGACTAAAATTTCAGCGTGTAGATGTAGCCCTTTTAAATTACTTCGTAGCATTGTAAATGGCTTTCAGTCTTGATCCCGAGACTTCCTGGCCTATTCGGAAAAGTAGCGTTTACAGCTAACCTAATTTTTATACCCGGAATCATTCGAAGAGACTATCCCCAGGGCCCGGATATGACGATACCTGTTATGAATAGAGGGCGCGGCGGAGACACTGGATTTCCCTTAGGGTTTCGTTCATTAAGCTAGGGTTGCCATCCGTACTCTAAATCTAGAGTATTGTCTTTTACTTCGTGTAGGTATCTATAATCTATAACAATAATAGAGTACGCTAAAATACTCTATTTACGTAGGTAACTTTTGTGTATAAACTATCTTTAGTATATTTGTTAAAAGTTTCGAAAAGTAACACAAAAAAATGTGTTTTAAGGTTAAATAAGTGTAAAATAAAATTGCTTACCTACTTATATTTTTTATGCCTTAGTACTTTATTTTTGTTGCTCTGAAGAAAAGATAGCAACCCTAGGTCAGACCTCAAAACCTCTCTCAACGCCGCGATTATCTTTACCTACGCAGTGTAGGTAGCTATTTATGTTCTTAATTTATGGTGATAAATTGTGCGGCGGTGGTTGGAAAAACTGTTCGACGGTGGATGAAGACTCCAGAGGAGGCGTAACACCGCACATTCAGTCAGCTGTGACCACAGCCGCCGCCGGGCCGATGCAACTCGGTCGAAATGTCGGGCAAAGGTGGTGACCGAGATAACCTAGGCGGCGCCATCTTTGTGACGTCATAGGTACTTGTTCCACCATTTTAGCGAGTGACAAAAAGCGATATGATGACTAGTAAACTACGCTGAATCCAACTACCTATACCTAAGTATATCATTTGTCGGTATAAACCTTTTCAGCCTACAAACTTTGTAAATAAGCGACGCCTCTCTATTTCAACGGTTTACATGGGCTGGGTAATACACCCTTCATTATAATCACTTTACAAATGCACGAATATGTCGCGTTGCTATGCTAACATACGGTACTCATTACAAACACGTTAATTAAGAAAAAAAATATTCCATTTTAACCAAATATTCAAAAAAGCCTTTCTTAAAAAGAAATTAAAATTTATTCATTTTTTTTAAATTTGAGATTTTTGCATTTACAATGCTATTTTTAAACAATACTAAATAATATACTAGAAAAAATACGACTCGCACCAGATCAATTATTTAGTATTGTTTAAAAATAGCATTGTAAATGCAAAAATCTCAAATTTAAAAATTATATAGCTATTTCATCTTAATCAATTGTTAAAAAATATCTGGAAAGATATTTCAATTGAATGTCGAGGTAATTCCTCACATTGGTGAAATAACGCTGGCTTACAGCGTAAGAGTTTAGGATATACTAGGAAAAATTCGACGATGTCACTAGTGACTCGGTAGCTCAGCGGTCAGAGCATTGGACCGGATATCCAAAGGTCGCGGGTTCGATTCCCGTCTGAGTATTGATCTGGTGCGAGTCGTATTTTTTCTAGTATATTATTTAGTATTGTTTAAAAATAGCATTGTAAATGCAAAAATCTCAAATTTAAAAATTATATAGCTATTTCATCTTAATCAATTGTTAAAAAATATCTGGAAAGATATTTCAATTGAATGTCGAGGTAATTCCTCACATTGGTGAAATAACGCTGGCTTACAGCGTAAGAGTTTAGGATATACTAGGAAAAATTCGACGATGTCACTAGTGACTCGGTAGCTCAGCGGTCAGAGCATTGGACCGGATATCCAAAGGTCGCGGGTTCGATTCCCGTCTGAGTATTGATCTGGTGCGAGTCGTATTTTTTCTAGTATATTATTTAGTATTGTTTAAAAATAGCATTGTAAATGCAAAAATCTCAAATTTAAAAACTATATAGCTATTTCATCTTAATCAATTGTTAAAAAATATCTGGAAAGATATTTCAATTGAATGTCGAGGTAATTCCTCACATTGGTGAAATAACGCTGGCTTACAGCGTAAGAGTTTAGGATATACTAGGAAAAATTCGACGATGTCACTAGTGACTCGGTAGCTCAGCGGTCAGAGCATTGGACCGGATATCCAAAGGTCGCGGGTTCGATTCCCGTCTGAGTATTGATCTGGTGCGAGTCGTATTTTTTCTAGTATATTATTTAGTATTGTTTAAAAATAGCATTGTAAATGCAAAAATCTCAAATTTAAAAATTATATAGCTATTTCATCTTAATCAATTGTTAAAAAATATCTGGAAAGATATTTCAATTGAATGTCGAGGTAATTCCTCACATTGGTGAAATAACGCTGGCTTACAGCGTAAGAGTTTAGGATATACTAGGAAAAATTCGACGATGTCACTAGTGACTCGGTAGCTCAGCGGTCAGAGCATTGGACCGGATATCCAAAGGTCGCGGGTTCGATTCCCGTCTGAGTATTGATCTGGTGCGAGTCGTATTTTTTCTAGTATATTATTTAGTATTATTTATTCATTTATTCTGAAATAACATTCCATAGCAAAAGCGATCCAATCAAAAATACAATCATCGTACCATTGCCACATTGCCTATCATGTTTGAATCTTCACTAAAATACGAGGCACCTGCTTCGAAATGTTTGATTTTAGAACAGGAAGGTGCAAAACAAAACTCATTTCGTTGTGAGTAACACACTTTTCGCCTCGCCAACTTTGGTTCAAACGGTTGTTCTTTATAGCGGTCCCTCTGCACGGGAATTCACGGGATTGAAATATTGAACCCTTAACAAATTCTAATCCGGAATTATGGGAAACGCCGTCGTTCATTTAAAACGATGACCGTACTATCAGATTGGGCTGATTAAGCATATATTACTAATAGTGGTACTGAAAAAAACTATGCATGCATGCAATTTCTGTTTCGATTATGTATTTGCCTCTACCACAGCATTAAACTAGCTAGCTAGACTGTGCCTCTACAAAGAGCACATGGCGAGCAAATGGTGGTTTTGTCGGTCTTAATAAACCTTTATGCAGCTCTTAATTAGCCTAAGCTGTTTAAATATCACTGACCGCTATTATGCAGCTGTAGGGTCACCACACCAGTGTACTCTTAGAAGAGTCTTTTTAAGCACACATAACTTTTCATACTAAACTTTTATTTATTTATTAGGTGAAAAAAAATAACGAATTAAGTGGCCTTTCTACTTATTAAAGGAATCACTTATTATAAGGTAAGAAAATCTGATATTATTTTACTGGTAAGACCTAGTTGGCATACTTTGAAATAATAAAAAGCAACGGAAGCATCTTTAACATTATATTAAGTAAAGAGGGTCTGTATGTGAGAAAAAATCAGCAATTTCATACTTGGACCCCTATTATAAAAACTTGTCTAATTAATTAAATTATGACTTGCCTTCATGAAAGAATTCATACTCACGGAATTGTGTGACGTGTCTCATGTATTATTATTATTATAATACCCTACCTACCTAGTATCGTCGTTTATACATCACTAGCTGCCGCCCGCGACTTCGTCTGCGTGGAAAGGTTTTTTTCCTATCCCTCGGGAACAATACTATTTTTCGGGATGAAAGGTATCCTATGTCCTTCTTTGTACCCCTGACAACGTGTATGTAAATTTTCATGATGATCGGTTCAGTAGTTAAGACGTGAAGGCGTAACAAACAAACAAACAAACGGACTTTCGCATTTATAATATTAGGTAGTAAGGATGGATCAAAAAACCCTGTCAAATCCTGAAGCAGGTAGGTAATAGTCTTGCTAAAACTGATCAACATTCTCCAAGGAACAAAGGTCGAAAAACGATTTTTTTTTTCGTTTTTCCCTCAGACCAAATTAAAAGTTTTATTTGGTTTGAGGTTTGTCCATAGTAAGTCGGTCTGCTGACCAATAAATTTTGTATGGCAGTATGAAAATTTTTTTCGGTTTCGACCTATGTTCCATGGAGAAAGTTGTTCAGTTTCAGAAACACTGTCACCTGTTTCAGGATCTGACAGGGTTTTTTGAAACCTACATGATGTATAACACAACACCACGCAAGTCGATATTTGGCGGTTTTCATATATTTAGATTTTATTGCATAAAGCTTTTTAGCATGCATGAATCTACCAATGGCAATCTATACTTTTCCATGAATAAGAACACGTAATTTAAGTGGTACCGCGCAAGTCATTTGGTTCGTCAACACCGCGTTTACGCTATCCAAACTTATCTGTTTTTGATGACTACTTGTTGCTCCACTAATAATAAACGATTTTAGTGTATTTTTAAGAGAAATTGAGTGAAAGTAGGCTGATTTTGATACAAAAGCGGTAAGGTAAGTTCCTACTTAAGCGATGTTGCAACACTGATAATTATACAGTGATTCGTTTTTTGAATCTCCTGAAAAGCTGTCAAAATCGACCGGTGTTGTAATAAGTAGGAATAAACGATGTTATGTAATATCCTTCTTGCTTTCTAAGCTGCAAGATAAAAATAACTTAGTTAAAATTGTGAGCATTTATTACACATCAATTAGATTATAGCCTTAGTAATAAATTACTACGTGAAAGAAAAATATTAATACCTCTGATTAAAATTATAATAGCACTTCGAACAACTTTTGAATTTCTGTTCAATACTCTAATGAATAGAAGCTCAATATAAAAGTTAATTCCATAAAAGCCCCATTCGACCAGTTTTCTATAATCCTCTTAAGATTCCTCTTTTAGACGTTTATGAAGAAGTGCCTAATTAATAAAAAAATCCCCAAATAAGTTAGTAGGTAGGTTTGGTCAACTAAAGATGAGACTCAGTTGGAAATGGAACTAATTTTGCGCGTTACTTTATGGTTCAGTTTCCAGTAAATTAACCTCTAAACGTTAATTTCTTTCTTTGACCAGACTTTATACACCAATTTCTAACACAAAAGATAATAATATTTTTTAGATGTAAGTAAGTAGGTAGGTACAGTACGAGGCATATATCTTGAAATCGGGTGGGGATTGCGCGGAATGCATATTTTGGGCGTGCGTAGCGGTGAGGGGCGCGGGCGGCGGGAAAAGAGCTTCGTTGTATAAAAATAGACACATAGGTAAGTAGTACATCCTTTAACCATCAATTTTTCGCTTATTTAATACCTACGCTTAGTACGAAAAACTATTGAGTGCGAATCGAATGGCTACCACCAATCGATTCTTTCAAAATGTTGTATTATGCCGGCACTACATATTCGCCAAGTATCGGCACAATTTGTCGTAGGTACGTTGATGCTTTTGAAAGAACCTCTTTAAAGCATTTTTTACAAAACCGGCAACGTACGATGTATTAAAAATTTAAAATTTTCGGCATTAAAAATTTTCACGGAACGGAAGTAGCTGGCGCTGTAAATTTTATAAACAAAATTAAATTAAGTACTTAATTACTACGAATTCAATTCGATTTACAGTAGGTAGAGTTTTTGTGCTTAGGTCTTTTCGTTGTTATAATATTCGCAGACAAAGTTACAAAACTATTCAAGTTACAAACCCATCTACGGTTAGTACTCGCACCTATTATTCTGTGCCCACGGAATCGCTTCATTTGAAATATGCAGCACTTGTGTCGAGTCTTGACTTGAGTCCCTATGGACCTGATCACTGCAAAAGCGAAGCGCTATACAATCAACTATTGTTGTCAAACACAATGCCTGAAGACCTAGAATATGAAGCCAGACATCTGAAACTAGGTAGAAACCTACAGATAAACTACTATGTTTGTGATCGCTTTATACGAACGAAAATTAATTACTTACCTCTACCTATATTTATGGCGATTTTTTTCAGCAAAGAAGATTTACTTACCTACTGTCACAAATTATTATTGGAATTTATTGCTGTTTTTCCCATAGATAATAAATTAGTAAAATCTCTACAATATGCATTAAGCTTTTCATCAAACAATAATATTTAGACTACTCTCTAAGCAGCATTTCATACAGATATCTTAAGTAAATAAACGATATTTACGAATCCTTGTTTAGCAAACAAACATAACAATCTAAATGAACAAACATGACTAAAACGAAACATAAATATTTCATGAGATAGGACAAGTAAACAGATTCCTTCATCAATTTTCCAGTTGATATTTATACTTAGGTACATACTACTCAAAATAAAAAGGGGGCCACGGCCACGACATGATGGTTTATCATTTATACCTATCTGAAAGACTTTTTTTAATATAAATAACCTAAATCTGATTTTATTTGAATTTTATATTGTTGAAAGGCAATAATAGTCAACTTGCAGACTTTACCTTTTAAATTTACTGTTATAATTTATTACCGTGTGTTTGAATTAAAAAATGTTGAATTCCGCGTATTTTTGTATTAAACTCAAACTTCTTTCTATTCTAAATTTCTAACTGACACATGGCGAATAGAAGAAATTATACAGTAACGTCAGTTGACTAACAGTTATCGTCTGGCGCTTAGAGAAGCCGCGATGCTCTAAGGTCTGGCGCAATGTTCCGGTCCCACTAAGCTTGAAATGTATGTCTGTAATAAAAATGTCGATCGAAGGTGCTAGTCTTGAAAATGTTTAAAGTTTATAATAAGTAGTTTACCTTAGGTTCTCAATAATTTCCCCAGGGACGACGGGTAAGGGTATCCAGTCCCCTGAAAGGCAGCTTTTAATCCTACTCGGTGTCACTTTTAGCACTTATCACTCATGATTGAAAAAAAATTATTTATTTTCCTTATAGGTACTTCCAACTGAAGTATATTACTATAGATGCTTACTTAAGTTTTGTTGAATAATTAAAATATTTGTTAGTAAATATCTTGGTACCCACAATTATACTAATCGCTTTCTTAACTGTGTATACTAGATTTCTTTTCATTTTAATATTTCATTGCTCACCCAATTCAATGTAAGCAGGTATAGAGACAACCATGGTAAGTACTTACCTATAATTTTATGAGACCTTTTCCTGTCATGTCAGTCATTTCGCATTTCCACCTTAGTGAGGCTCGACTTGAGCCTTCGTAACTTAATGCCCTGACACAGATTCGCAAAACATCCATCCATCAACTGCCTGTTACATCTCCTTAATACCGCTGAAATATTTAACTTTACATTCTTACTTGAAAGTTAAAACAGCAGCGAAGAAACGGAAAGTGAAAGAAACAAAGAAGAAAAAAAGAAAGAAACCTAAAATTGTCTGTCTACAAACTTACAATGTCTATGACATAATTTTAACACGTTTCCAAAATAAATACCTAACTTAACTTTACAACTTAAGCTAACTTGTCTTCTCAGACCAAATAAAAAGGGCCTTTTTTATTTGGTCTGAGCTTGTCTTATATACTGTTTTCAAACTATTAATTAACTAACATAGAAAGTTGAATAGTTTGTTTTTCATTATAGATCCCCAGCCTGCAGATTTTTTACCGGATTTCTTTTCTAAACGTTACCAGTCAAATCTGCTATTTCAGAAATGCTTGTAAAACATAAACATATTTTAACATTGAAAATGTTTTTTTTGAGGCATCTGTATAGGCCCGATTTTCAGCCAAAGTGCGATATCACCCTGGTGTCGTTGATATTAGAGCTATGTGTGATGTAAATGATTCAGATATCAAATGACGAGTGAAATCAAGGGCTATAAGCTGAAAAAAAAATTGAAAAAACTCAAAATCTTTTTTTTTAAATCGTAAAAATGTGAAAAATGCGATCGATTTTCGCCCGGTTTCGGCGAGCAAAAAATCATATCTCGTAAACGAAACGCGATATCGGGTCGATTTTAAAAATACTTCAAGATATGACTTTGGTCTACTTTGAAATAAATATTTGAGGTAAATAACATAAAATGATAATTCTGTAGCTTAACCTTTATGAAGTGAAGTTTGCGCGGAGCGTATGAGATTTGGTTCTACTATGGTATGAGTGAGCGCTGAGCGCAGTAGTGTACGTACGTACTAGGGGTTGCAGTCCCGGTACTGAGGAGAAAACTGAATTCCCGGTACTGCGCTAACTCTGGTACCGGGAAAACCGGGAAATTTCGGGACTTTTCGGTACTGAGATTTTTTTACTGTATCGTAAATAAAATAAAATAAGTAACTTATAGGAACCTTACCTACGTTACGAATACGAACTTCTTCTTTTAACTTTTAAATTTAATTTTTTTATAATATTTGCTTTACAAACACAGTAAAGAATATACCCATTCTTTTGCTTTGAACAGAACAAATTAGTAGTAAGTAAATAAGTAACTACAAAAGCTTGAACAATCCTATAATGCCGCGGACACCAGACACTTAAGATAAATTCTATTGTTTGGAGGATAGTGGGGATACTTGGCAGCCAATGCCTTAATGAAGTAATTACTGGTGCTGCGGTCTTTGCATAGGAGCCAAGTGAACTACAGGTATATCGAAGCCAAGTGCTGAGGAACCTATACGAAAATGCCACTATGTCGGTTCTATTACCGAACCAGAGCACAAATCCCATCCAAGGTGTAAGACAGTCCAGTGAGACGCACTGCGCGGCGGTTTTTTTACTTTAATAAACAAAATTAGAAGATTAGTAGGTGAAACCGATTAAAAAATCGCGCTGCGCGGCCATTTTTTTGCTAACAGGCAAAATTTAAAATCTTGGAACCACAGATAGGGGGCGCCCCGTAGAAATGTCGCCCAGGGACGCTGGTAGTGCTAAAACCGGCACTGCTTGGAGAACATCTTTAATATCATTGACTGGAAAGGATTTGGTATAAAAATCTAGGGCGAGTATCTAACTTACCCTCTTTTTGCCGACGATGTAGTTTTTAACGCTGAGACCTTGGAAGACCTGAACATAATGCCTGAAATCTTCGTTGTGCTTTCCAAAGAGTGGGACTTAGGATGATAAGACGAAAATCAACTTGAATATTTATGTACCCGCTCCAGTGTACGCTGAGAACACTACATTTGAAGTTATTGACCATTATGAATACCTGGAAAGAGTAGAGGTAGTTAGACAGACAGTCCAGTTACGTAATTGAAATTTCGAGAAGGATATCTCTCGTCGAATTCAAATCGTATGGGCAGCATTCGAAAAGCTTTAGTAAATCTTTGCGTCCAACACCTCAATGTCTCAAGACGAAAGCCCGGTGTGTATCAGCTCAGCTTACTTCGCGCGTTATTAATTTATTTTTGTTCGAAGGGCAATATAGCGGCATTTTAAGCTAATAGACGCTTAATTATTGGCCTAATTTTAAGTTGTAACAAAAGTACCGAATTTCCCGGGAATCAATTCTCAGTACCGGTACTGCGTAAAAAGTCAATTTCCCGGGAAATACCAGGAAAAATCGGTACCGGGAATTCCCGGGAGCATGCCCTAGTACGTACCTAGTCGTATCAACGCTAATGGTCTGAAAGACAAATGTTTGTTGTAAATGTTATTTTCTAATTATAAAAAAATCGGATAGGTACCTAATGAAAGTGTTTTTAAAAGCAAAACAAAAATATATTTTTAATTTATTAATACTTATGTAAAATTCTTAAATCAAGTAAAATTAGATTAAATGAGATTGTGTTTGTATTAAATTTTGTTAATGTGATTTTTTAATAAATTTATTTATGACTTTTTAATGGTTAGGTGTCAAATCTAACGTAAAACAACTAAGTTAAGTTAAATAAACACCATTAGTATTACCCATACGAAGATCAAGATATCATTTATTTATTAACCCTATTTTGGTTAATAACGCGTTTCTATACTTATGCAAAAGGCCGGACTTTGCCTTGCAGTTGCACATGAGCATCGAAAAAAACTATTTCAGCGCATCTGTTTCTATTGTTTTGGCTATATTTCCTGACCATTGCCTGCACCGTGGGATTTCGTGATACCCGGCACTTTTTGTATAGGCAAACGAATAAACGAATCTTGAGCGAAAGTTGAATAGAAGAGAGTTTGTAGTTTGAACCTCCATACTTAGAAGTAGATACAGAAAAGCATTTGCACTAATTGGTTAGAATTTTTAAGATAAATTACACTCAAAACGTGTAAAAAAGAAAATAAATAGGTACCTATGTTAATGTTAAAGATGTTGCTGTATATTCGTGGGTTGCTATTATTTCAATTTCGAGATTTAAAATTACTCGATCGGGCATGTCTCATGTTTTTCTTAGTACGCTACGATTCCAAATCAATTTTTACAACGGTCTCTAAATGAGAATGTGAAGATGATGCCTAGATAAACATAGTTTGTTATCGCACATATTCAAATGATGATAAAGTCAGCGCGAGACTGCATTTGATTTTGATTAGAATCTTTTATTAGGTATTTATTTGTAGAAATTCTAAGATGTTTTAGTTATAGTACTTACATAGGTATATTTAATAATAATAAAAAATGTTCACGAATAAATTTTGTTTTAGGTAATTAATTAAATTCATCTTCAATGTACCAGAATAGATTAGGGGGTCACAATGCGAGAAGTAGTATTCCAAATTCAAAACGGTTGCATGGTTCCAAAAATAAAAAAAAACCGGTCAAGAGCGAGTCGGACTCGCGCACCGAGGGTTCCGTACAATCATAAATATATTTGGATATGTTACTTTAGTACAGTCTTTAAAAAAGTAGGATAAACGGCAGACAGGTGGAAGGGCGAACAGGCGGACAGTTAATTTACAAATCTTAACCACCAGCTGCTTATGGTGACTGAAAAACGTTTCAGCCGCTCCACATTGCAAACTGTTTATATTACTAAGTAGGAACTTATTCTTCGTTTATTCGTACGGCAAATAGTAGGTAATTTATATTAGAACCAGTCACCAATTATTACTGTAGTATTAGGTTGCGCCATCTCTTGACCGATAGTGGAACTATTTTTGTTCGCAAGTCAGCATTCTTAGGTCACTGCCGTCTGTTGACGGGTAGTGAAACTAAAGAACTTTGGTTTGTTTTTTGAATTTCTAAAAAAGTGTGTTATATTGAGACATCGTCTTATTTTTCCTGTAATCTTTACGTAAACTACTATCACATAGAATTATTTCAGATTTTTCACTTTCCAAACTTCGGAGATAAGGGGGGGGGAACGGTATTTTTTTTACATTTTTCATCATAAGTCGAAAACTATACGGCCTAAGTAAAAAGAAAAAAATGTTTTAAAATGTGCAAACAGCGCTCTTTTATCTGATACCCCATACGCCTTAGTCACCTCACTTCAAATTTTTAAGACCCCTTTTCAGTCCCTGTTGTAAAAAATATATATATATATTTTTATTTCTTTCTTATTTGCAAAATAGTTGGGCAAATGTCATCTTAAACTATTCCAAATTTCAAGTTGATACCATTAGTAGTTCTCGAGATATCCAGCTGTGACAGACAGACAGACTGAGTCACACCATAAGGGTTCCTTTTTTACCATTTTGGTACGGAACCCTAAAAGGGCTGCCGCTGCAGGGCTGGGCGTTTCACATGATCGTCATCTCGTATGTGCCTTACTCCTTCTGGCTTGTGAGCTATAAAATCCTTCAGTGACGGATAAACAATTTCTTATTTTGGTATTCAGAACAAACGTAACGCAAGAGTTTATGAATGATTGACGTCTGAACGTGGCACTCACGAGATGACACTGAAGATTATGGATGCTGGAAATAACAAAAACTAGCTAACGAAAGTCCAGTTTTACTCCCTAGATGCTCAGTGACGCAAAAATAAATAAGATTGAACACTCGAACATCATACAAATCAGAACAGATCTCATAAAATCGAAGTTTAAACGTGGCACACACGGAACCGTGTGTGCCAGTATTCATTCGTCAAAATATCGACAACCAATCCGTTCGCAGCCAAATGAAGCAGTCTAGCAGCGTTACGTTTGATAAGTGACAGCATCTAACACTTCAAATCAGTTCGCGTAACAACACATCAATAGAAAAAGCAAAAACAATATTTCGACCCATCAGACTGTGTGGCCCACAATTAATACTGTCACGTCACGTGAATTTTGCGTTACTTAAGTTGTAAAGCAGTTAATAGTAATAAGAATTTCCGGTACTAAGGATCTAGCTTTATTTGGAACCAATCACTGCAGTAGTTATGATGTAATTTGAGGTTAAATTTAGTATGTAAATAAGCTAGGGTGACCATGAAGTATATTTTTTGCGGACATCGTATTGAAGTTTACTGAGACTGTATGACTGTGCGTATCGTAGCACATTAGTTTTAGGACTTTTAACTCTAAATTGGTTCCTAACGGGGATGCTAGATCGCGATATGTTATCGCGGTTTTAGAACAGCTAACAAGAACATACACCAAAGATAAGGCAATGATACATTCGAAGCAATTTTGAGCGCAGTGCCTAAAATGCAATATGCCATCGCTGGCACAATGCCTAATACGGTCAATTGACTAAGAAGCAGATTGCCTAAAATTAAAGATGCCACTACTGCAATAATACCTAAAACGATAATTGACTAAGAAGCAAACTGCCTACAATGTTGGTCAGCCACTTTCAATTTGTAATCTTTAAATTAAAATGATTTTTTTTTTTAATAAATAAAATCTATTCCTTAAAAATAAAAATACCTATAAACTCTCCTTACGTAAAATAAAAAACAAATGACAATGCCATTAAAATTTGCTTCCATGTGATGCTTATAATTTGCCATTTAATTTTATGTATAAGTACGTTTAAGTAATTCTAATGGAGTTATTGTTTGTTCGTTCAACATAATAAGTTCCAATACAATACTAAATAATATACAAAAAAAATACGACTCGCACCAGATCAATTCTCGGATATTTACTCTTATTTAATCTTCTATAATATTTAATGAAGATGACAAATCTTTCGAGCCCATTATTTGATCAAACTTGCGTCTTACGCATTGGAGAGACATAGTGCTGTTAAGACATTTCGATTTGTAGACGAAATAACATTTAGGCAATTACAATGTCTAGGCATTGACGGTTAGGCAATCTGCTTCTTAGTCAATTTACGTGTTAGGTATTATTGCAACGGTGGCATGTTGCATTTCAGGCACTGTGCTCATAACCCATTCGATGAACTTACATGCTACAGTGTTGTCTTTTTTACAAGCTGCCACGACATGCATTATATTCAACTATTTAATATATTACTATAAGTATATCTATGTATCTTGTTTTTATATTTATTTATATTAAATACTAGCAGCCGCCCGCGACTTCGTCTGCGTGGGAAAGGTTTTTTCCTATCCCTCGGGAACTATACATTTTTTCGGGATGAAAGGTACCCTATGTCCTTCTCTGTACCCCTGACAACGTGTATGCACAATTTCATGATGATCGGTTCAGTAGTTAGGACGTGAAGGCGTAACGAACAAACAAACAAACGGACTTTCGCATTTATAATATTAGTAAGGATTCAGGGTCTGTCTCACAAATCCTGACTATGCTCAAACTTAACTTAATAACTTAACTAAAGGTTGTATGAAAAACAGTAGGGACCGACCGAACCCACTTTTCTGCCGAGAACCGAGACCGAGAATAAAAAGCAGTCTCGGCCGAGACCGAGCTGGCAACGATATTTAAGCTATGTTTACATTACGCCAGCAGCTCAGCCCAGCAAACATTCCAGTAAAAGTACATTACGTGGTGTGTTTGACGTTCTTTTAAAATCGACGAATATGCCAGGCAATGTACTTCTACTCGCTACTTGACTCGGTCGTCTACTTAGCGTAATGTAAACATAGCCTTAGGTTCGTTGAAAAAATACCGATATATCGATATTTTTAATTCGATATATCCATATTTTTAGCCGATAAAATATTTTCATTCGATATATCAATGCAAAATTATATCTAATATCGAAAATCGTGTCAAAATGGCATATTTTTTTTAAATTAAACATGCATTACATAAATATCTAGGTAACTAAAGTCACTAGAATGCAACCCTAAAACAACTATCTAGTCCGTGGTAAAGCTAACCAACAGGACGATTATAGCCTTTCTGTCCATCAATGTGTGTACATTGTTGTCACCCTATTTTAAAAATCTCATGCAAATTTTAACATTGATTATATTGTAACTACTGCAGGGATTGGTTCCAAATAAAGCTAGATCCTTAGTACCGGAAATTCTTATTACTATTAACTGCGTTACAACTTAAGTAACGCAAAATTCACGTAACGTGACAGTATTAATTGTGGGCCACACAGTCTGATGGGTCGAAATATTGTTTTTGCTTTTTCTATTGATGTGTTGTTGATTGAACTGATTTGAAGTGTTATATGCTGTCACTTATCAAACGTAACGCTGCTAGACTGCTTCATTTGCCTCCAAACGGTTTAGTTGACGATATTTTGACAAATGAAAACTGGTACACACGGTTCCGTGTGTGCCACGTTTAAACAACGATTTTATGAGATCTGTTCTGTTTTGTATGATGTTCGAGTGTTCAATCTTATTTATTTTTGCGTCACTGAGCATCTAGGGAGTAAAACTGGACTTTCGTTAGCTAGTTTTTGTTATTTCCAGCATCCATAATCTTCAGTGTCATCTTGTGAGTGCCACGTTCAGACGTCAATCATTCATAAACTCTTGCGTTACGTTTGTTCTGAATACCAAAATAAGAAATTGTTTATCCGTCACTGAAGGATTTTATAGCTCACAAGCCAGAAGGAGTAAGGCACATACGAGATGACGATCATCGTTTCACGTATTGTTCGCTCTTCCTCGCATTTTTTGAGAAAAATATATTACAATACAAGCCTTGTTTGTGAAGCAATTTACATTGCCTCGAATGTAAAAATTGCTAACTTCCAGCGCTCGCCTGTTGTACTATTATTTAACTCACACAGAGAACTTATCGATCCCAGCACGTTTGGTTATGACAGTGAATAAATAGATGACAATGGGCAGTCAGCACGCTCACAAAGGACATTTTTTGCTGGCCAGGATCCTCTTTGTTTATTGTGTTCACATAAGCCTCACGGAGGAATTGGGGACGTAACGGAAAAGCATTAATCTCCCTGTGCCGAACCTTTTTATACGTAGATTTGTCTTCCAATACCTGCCGACAGTAGATAACCTTTGAATATTTCATTTCTGCTAATATTCTAATTTCGTTACGTACGAAGCTCCAGAATATCTCCCATATGAACTTTTTGTGTTCTGAACTTCTGACATTATGATAATATTATATGACAGTTATTAGTATAAATGGAAAAATTCTATTGGACCGACGACCAAGAAGCTCATTTTCAATCTGTCGCATATTGGGACCAGACCACATTGACAAGATAGCCATTAGTTTGGTGTTATCAAATATCGTCGTCTAGGTTGCGAAGTAGGAATCTTCTGGGAGATATGCCACCCTGAACATATGGCCTCCCATACAATGATCTCCAATCGCAAAAAATAATCGATCGCATATTGATATAAATGGTGAACCCAGACAATGATATTAGATAACACCAAATTTGGTCCGGTCCCAATATGCGATAGATTGAAAATGACCCTGGTTGGCCGGCGGTCCATATTCATTGCTAGAAATTGGTGAAAGTCTACCTATTCCTAAACAGTATCTATTACTATGTCTTCTTTTTTACACGTTTCGCATCGTTTTTAGGGTTCCGTACCAAAATGGTAAAAAAGGAACCCTTATAGTGTGACTGTCTGTCTGTCTGTCACAGCTGGATATCTTGAGAACTACTAATGGTATCAACTTGAAATTTGGAAAAGTTTGAGGTGACATTTGCCCAACTATTTTGCAAATAAGAAATAAAAAAAGAAAATAAATATCTTTTTTACAGCAGGGCCTGAAAAGGGGTCTTAAAAATTTGAAGTGAGGCTATTAGGGCATGTGGGATATCATATGAAAGAGCGCCGTTTGCATATTTTCAAACAATTTTTTTTTTTCTAGACCGCATAGTTTTCGACTTATGATGAAAAATGTAAAAAAAAATACCGTTCCCCCCCCCCCCCCCCCCCCCCCTTATCTCCGAAGTTTGCAAAGAAAAAAATCTGAAATAATTCTAGGTGATAGCAGTTTATATAAAGATTACAGGAAAAATAAAACGATGTCTCAATATAGCACACTTTTTTAGAAATTATCAAATTTCTAAAAAAGTTAACATTAGTTCCACTATCGGTCAAGAGATGGCGCTGACCTAAAACTGCAATACTATTTTTTTCATTTTTGCCCACAATTTATTAAAACAAAACAATGTATTACAGACAACGACTTAGAAATCTGAGCGGTATCCGCTACCGCCCCGTGGGTAGCAGTTATATATGGTTTATCCTGCCCGGTATGCATATAAGCAAAATCTAACTCTCGAGTTTTGACGGTGATCTCTGATTGGTCCAGAAACTCAGTAGTTAGGTTTTGCGCGCAAACTCTAACTCCCCAGTTTCGGGCTAGTTTCGATAGTGATCTCTGATTGGTCAAAAAACTCAGTAGTTAGGTTTTGCGCGCAAACTCTAACTACTGAGTGCGTATCCAGTAATAAGCGCGCTTCAAAATTCAGTTGTCAATTGTCTTTGAACACGACTGTCGTATGTAGCGTATTTTATTTTTGAAAAATGACTTCTATTGTTCCAATTTTATGCGAATATAATCAGGTAAACCCAGATCTGAACGCAAAAGACAAAATAGGACAAGTAAGAATAAATGCACTATAAGTAGATACTAACTTGCAATTATAATTCGTTACGACGGCAGGTTTGGTTTTCTGGACAAAGTTATTCAAAATTCTTGTATCCCTAAGCCACAGTTCTCCAAACTATAATATTGAGAACCACATAATTTCAGTGATTTAAATTATTTGTCAGTTGTTGGATATTACGGCTATATAACTATCAAGTTGACGGCTATGATCATAATTTGATTTAATTTGTATGTTCCGATGAATAATTAAAGTCATCTAAAAATACATTGAAAGTGCCTTTTTTTGTTGGCAAAATGACCATTTTTTCCGTTGTAACGTAGCCTAAGCTTATTTTTTTTCGCTAGTTTATGTTATCTAGGTTAGCTTAATGTTCAAACATTTGTATTTACAGAAAGAAATTGTTACAATAGCGTTCACGATTGTTATATAAATTGTGAAATATGTTAGAATGGAGAAAAATGGAAGCAACTTGTTAAAAATTCTCCATACAAAACGTTAATTTCATAGGTAAGGAATATTTAGTATAGCAGAAAAAAAACTTGCGTTCAATCTGGGTTTACTGGATTATATTCGCAAAAACTTGGAAGATTAAAAGCCATTTTTCAAAAATTAAATACCTAAACTACCACAGTCATTTTCAAACACAAATATGGGGAATGTCCGAAAAAAATCAAATTGGCTGAATATTTTTTATAGGTAGGAATAAGCTCCCTTAGTAATAGAAAAAAGTATCAGAATTTTCAGTTGCGTGAAAAAGTTAAAAAAAAAAAAGTCTCTTCGACTTCACAAAATACAAAAGTAACAGCAGAATGGAAATTATACCTTTGCCACCACCTGCCACAATTACAACCAGCACGCGTAGCATGAGCGAACGGGACTCTTGTCTACGAAGACTTGTCGTCTCGACCTTCTCGATTGCTGAGCACAGTTTGACAGACAGGTGGGACTCGTTCTCAGAATTTCGAAACCTTTTAATGTCTTTTAATAAAAAAAGTGAATTTTAAAGGTAATCTTTTTATTTCAACACCAATAAACGTCAAAATTATCTAAAATGATCCGAAATAATTTAGTTTAAACATGATTCTTATTTTTTTTATAAGTTCTAAGATAAAGAGGCACTCAAGAAAGCGTTCTTTTCCGTAGACAAGCTCTCTCGAGCTCGAGAAGAATAATGTTGCCAATAGAAAATAATTACATAATTTCTGATAAAGCACCGTTCCTTTCTATAGATTTCACAACGCTAAACTCTTAAGACTAATTAAATATAGCTGTATGGATATATTTTCGTTTGCCTTTCTTTTATTTAGAGTATTTTGAAAAGATAACAGACTACTAACGAAATTGTTAATTTAGTAGTCTGTGTAAAATGACGAGAAAATTACGAAATATTGAAATCAACGTATGAAAATAATTTAATTTAAGTTTTTAAGGAATAAAATATAAGCACGGACAATTTTGATTTATTTTTATTGCGAAATTTAGATTCTTAAAAAATAAAATACGTAGAAAACTATTTCGAATCTTCTTATTAGTCTGTGAACTCTCTCTCGATCTTCTCGACTACTCAAAGGGTGGTAGACAAGTTTCTCTGATTCAACTGTCAAATTAATGTCAGTTGAAGAGAAAAGCTCGTGTTTGTCGACTTTTGACATTAGGCCACGACAAAGAACAATATGAGTCTACTAGTTGTAAATGCGAGCATGAGTATCTCGATCTCAACCCGACAAAAGTGACATTTCGGTGTAGACAAGCCATTGTTCTCTGAGTCGAATCTTATCTCGATGTTGGTCATGCTACGCGTGCAGAGGCCGTATTACAAGCTCTTAAAACCCGCCAGGTTTATAAATTGCTGTAGTGACATCTCTTTCTCTCTGCAAATAAAAGAGATAGATTGATAGCCAGTCAGAAAACTGACTGGAAATAAGAGGTCATAATACAGCCCCTGGTATTAAAAAAAGAATCTAAAAATATCAAATTGTCAAAACTTTTTATTTTTGATTCGTATTGTTGTTGTGGCAGGTGGTGGCAAAGGTATAATCTTCATTCTGCTGTTACTTTTAAGTACACATTTGTAAAGTCGAAAAGACTTTAATTTTTAATTTTTTTTTTTCGCAATGTTATATTCTGTACCCTTTTTCTATAACTAAGGGAGATAATTCCTAGCTTTCAATAAATATTCAGCCAATTTGATTTTTTTCGGACATTCCCCATTGACAACTGAATTTTGAAGCGCGCTCATTGGTGGATGGATACGCACTCAGGAGTTAGAGTTTGCGCGCAAAACCTAACTACTGAGTTTTTTGACCAATCAGAGATCACTATCGAAACTAGCCCGAAACTGGGGAGTTAGAGTTTGCGCGCAAAATCTAACTACTGAGTTTCTTGACCAATCAGAGATCACCATCAAAACTCGAGAGTTAGATTTTGCTTATATGCGCCCGGTATTTGGTATGGCATTTTCACGTTACCATGGCATTCTCGCAGCGCAGCTGATGTGGGTACGCTATACGTACCGCGTACCCATTGGGATATCGCTTCGCTATTGGCACCGGTAGCGGCGGATACCGCCAAGAAGATTATAGGTAAAGTATGGAGTTCAAACTCTAAATACCTACCTATTTAAGGCAAATACCTACTTATCGCTATCTCACTCATATCTTTCTTTTCACTTACTCTCTGGTGACTCTGGGGATAACAGCATGAAACAAAATGTACCCACATATTGATATTGATAGGAAATAAAATGTAGACCTTCTTTTACCTATAGTCCATTTCAATCCGAATTTATTTTCAATCCGAACAGCGTTTTACAGAATAAAATAATTCATTTTACAAAATGACATATTTTATTCTGTAAAATGTTGGCAATTTTGTGGCAAAAAAAAAATACCTACTCCAAAGATCAAAACCGCTTGTCAATCATTTACATTGCATCGGCTTGTTAATCACATCTTGATCGTTTAGGAGCGATGCTTGACAAGCACGTAGGGGTTTGCCGCAGTGAGGGCTTTTCACAATGACAAAAAACTGTAGGCATTTTTTACTTAGCTTCGAAGAGTATCAACACCATCTAGTGAGACGAATAGTTACTATTTTTATTTTTTAAATGTCACTTTGAAAAGCCCTCATTAAGGCGGGTCCATAGCTCGTGTTTGCTCTACACAATCAACAAAAACATCTACACAAAACATTTCGCGAAACATTTTTGTGTAGAGAATCAATGTTCTTGCTTTCCATGCCCGGTGGAAAACACGCACACAAAACATTTTGCGTGGGTCGAGGGGCAGGGTATTGTCATAGTCTGTGGTCATATTGGGCGCATTCTGCCAGACAAGCCGCTAGGTCATCGATCACCTAACCGAATATTTTAATCGCTGCATTATGTGGAATACGTTTTTTGGGGTGTTTTTTTAAGTCGGTGGCGTACATTGCCGCTTTTGTAACAAATGTGTCAAAGAGGACCTTACCAACAAAAATATCAACTAACTATAACGAGGTTGGCGAACGTTTGGAGGCGGTATTACAATCCGATTACTAATCTCCTAACAAAAATGGAAACAAAAAAATGTCTCTCTCAAACTGAGCTTGATAGTTACATTTTCAGATATACCTAAACCTTTGGTCACTTATAAAATTTCATACATTTTGGAGTCATGATCATTTTATTTAATTTCTTTATGGCCAAGCTGTACTTACAGCTTGGCATAAAGAAATAAAATAAAATAGAAAAAATATTAAAAACACGACTGCCCTGCCAAAAACGAACTAAAAAGTTAAATAACAAGTGTCTTTGCAGTCAGGGGACCGTTTTGTGGTACAATTTTTAATCAAAGAGGTCCCCCGACTGCCAAGACATTTGTTATTTAACTTTTTACGTCGTTTTTGGCAGGGCAGTCATGTTTTTAATATTTTTTAAATTTATTTATTTTTATTTTACACATTTTAGTGACAAATTATATAGTTTTGAAATGAACTCATTAAGGCCTTTCATTTGATGCCTATCTTGTAATAACTGAAGCAAAAAAAATGTTTTTTCACGTTTGAAAATGGCGTGGTACAGTCGCTATAGTGACTTTTTTCAAAAAAAAATATAGCCAGTGTCACTTAGAATGATGTAAATATTCTAACGATATACTATACATCCAAATCCATTAAGCCATTTAGAAGTTACGGTGGAATAAAGAAACTCACATACCCTCAAACATACATGAACCCTAAACACATATACACTCTTTTTTGGGCAGTCGTGTAAATACACTCCTTTTTGGGCAGTCGTGTAAAAATGGAACTAAATTTTATCAGTACAAAATATAGTCAGTCTTGCCAAATTATTCGTAGTTTTGACGTGTTTACATACAAAGTGGTGCCCTAAATTTTTGTCAACTCTTTATGGTCAAGCTGTCATAGGCTAACATAAAATGCTAAATTGGCAACACTGAAGTTTTGTCTACACAAGCCACGCAATCGCTGTGGACGGCGTGTGTAGAGAAACATGTTTCGCAAACGATGTTTTGTGTAGACGTTTTTGTTGACTGTGTAGAGCAAAACATGTGCTATGGACCCGCCCTTACCAAACATCGACCACAATCACCCAACACAAACAGGTGTCCTGAAGCTTGGCGAACGTGCTAGTTTATTCCGGATTGGCAAATATGGCGGTCGAGAACAAGGAACGAAAAAACCGTATTTTTTTTTTTTTAATTAATTATATTTACTAATTCATTTTTTACAGTAATTGAATTAAAGTCTTCATAGGCGTAGCTAATGATTTATTAATGATTTTAATTAATAATAACTGATGGCTTACCAAGCGTGTGGAGATTTCACAAAATGTTTGCCTGAATGCCGGGTCCGTAGCGCGTGTTTTACTCTACACAATCAACAAAAACATCTCAACATTCAACAAAAAAACAAAAACATAAGGATTTTGTTGAATGTTGAGATGTTTTGTTGATTGTGTAGGGCAAAACATGCGCTATGGACCCGGCTTAATATTCTATTGCTTAACACTGGCCAACAAACAAAAACAGGCAAACATAAACACCTATCCACATTTTCGCGTTTGTTGTTTGCTGTTTACCATTGTTTGGCTAGCGTGTGGAGGCGGCTTCACTTGATTATCGTGGCCTATCAAAGGTAAGCCAGGCCCACAAATAATAGTTGTGGTGGTAATGCAATGTAAATGATTGACAAGCCATGCTTGACCGTTAGGGTGTACAGTAGAACTCATCAGCTAGCGTTTTTTTTTTCGAAACTTTGTGGCATAGTCATGCAGCAAATATTGAAATTGATTCAGGTTACCAGAACCAGTCGGTCACATGAATCAATTTAAAAATTACATTTTTACTAAGAAAATTTTATTTCCTCACACAAATAAACAGACTTAAAATCAAACATAAACAATAACAATGGGAACTGGTAAAATCCTAGTAATTAAGTAAACATAATATGCGATTATTAAATAAATAATCACGGCGGGGCGGTCAGTCAGTCAATACGTACCTATGATGAGGCTATAAGCGTAAACGCTCATGATCACAAGCGACTTTTTGTAGCTGCGATAATAAGCGGCGTTAATCGCCCGCGAAATGACACGACAATGGTTTTACTTAACCAGCGACAAAAAAGCGTCGCGATTATCGCCGCGATTAACGCCGTGTTTATCAATATTTTCACATTATTTTATTTTATTACAACTCCATATTCTCTATTCTCAGCGACAAAAATCGCTCAGCGATTAATCGCCCTTCAGCGGGGACGCTTATGGGACGGAACTCTTACTGTCTTATTCAGAGATGTTTCACAAAACTGGGGTGCAAGACTGTTCTAACAAAACCTGGTTTATTGCTTGTAAACCAATCACGATGCACCTTTTAATCCTTAAACGGTGGGACTAGACGTTAAACTGTCACTCTGAATACGATTTGCGCTAAAATGGCGTTAGTCCGCAGTCTAACGCCATGTTAACTTTGGCCCTAGTTTAATGAACGCACCCTGAATTAGACAGTTATAGAAAATACCCACTTCTAGGGTAATAATAAGTATAATAACGCGGCAACACTGAGTCTTGCTTATTGTTTGTTTACATGTCGACTCGTGATTTTAAGTGTGATTTTAAGAAAATTGTATGAGGAAAACAATAAAAATGATTGATAAATGTGTTGTTCGTGGTTGCGGAAGTACATGGTATCCAGGATTCTACGTATCCTTTCACCTGTAAGTGTTAAACGACGATTTCCCATTATTTCGGTTTTATGAGGTTTTCATCGAAATTCGTTACTATATCTTAATTAAAAGAAGCTAACAGTGCCTTTTATCAAATAAATGATAGTTTTTTGTGCTAATTACATTACGTTTTTGTTAAATTCACTCGATTTTTAATACCATTGAAACTGTACTGATGTGACCACGAATTTTGTTTTCCGTAGGATTTTCTCACATAATAGTAGACAATACTAAGTTAGATTAAAAAAAATTGTTTGTGGAACATAGTGATTTGTTTTGGTGCCTGATAATAATTGAATGTTATTTTTATTGCACATTACCTACATATTTTGTTTGATTCCGTTACATATTTTGTTGAGGACTACATATAACTGATTGTTACATGCTTAGCTTAGCTTAAAGTTGAATGGTTTTACATAAATCAAATCATTAATGTTGTCCAACTAGACAAATATAAAATAAATAAATTTTTCGTGCAGTGATATTGCCTAGAAACTTGTAAATTTTTAGTTTTACCAAGTGAAATTCTCAGAGTGTTTCTAAAGTATTCAATTGCATTAAAGTTTTTTTATGTTTGTAAGTCATATTAAATGCAAAATTATGTAAAAGTTAGGCTGGCATAACAATAGAGTGATTCTGTAATAAAACAAAGCAACATCATTGAGCTACAGCTTATTTGATTTATCTTTACAAGTATGAGAGAAATTAAAAGATGACTAATTGTTTATTGACCGATTTTACGGGAGTGACATAGGCTATATTTTTTTTAATATGGCGCCTGCGTTTAAAAAGAGGGATGAGAGGGCGAAGTTTATCTATAGATAAAATATAGGTAGAAGCTTCTAGTGCTTGTCTAGTGTAAATGTAGGAGAGATATTGATACTAAAATTATATACAAATTTATTTTCAGATGGAACAATCAATGACAGCATTAGATGCGCCACCAGTTAATCTTCCGATAGTCGTCGTTGTCTTGCACCGATTCTATCTTTGTCATATGGTGGTCCATCATCATCTCCTGCAATGGTTGTATTCATTTTATCATAAATAAAAATACGATTATAAAAGAAAGTGTAAAAAATGTGCGTATAGCTTAAACTCAAAAACGAGTCTCGGTACGATCAAGGGAATTATATGGTGTGGTATGGTAGCCCTCCAAAAGGCGTGTTTTCAAGGTATATGGGCTGGAAAATTTGGTATCTAGCAACAACAACATTAAACATGTTGTTTCTAAACAATGATTGCAATGTGATAAGAAGTCAGAATAATAATTTCAATAAAAAAAAAAATACCTACCTCTGATGTTTTTATTCCAACTACCTACCTACGTGGTATATCTCACATAGTAAGTGATCATCATTATCATCAATCATTTAATGTCCTCATCACTGCAGAGCCAGAGACGAAGAGTTAAGTAAGTCCAAAATATAAGCAATATTCCTCTTTATAAATTAATAAAGTTTGACTTTTAATTGAGAAGTAAGAAAAAATAGGTGTAACGGCTCGGCCACAGCCCGCCGTGGTTAGGGTTACCATCTGACCGGATAAATCCGGTCTTGACCGGATTTTATGAGCTCAGACCGGACTCCGCCCGGATTTCATTCGAGACCGGATTTTCAATCATGCTTGGTCAAAATCAATTACTTACGCTATCATTGATTGTAATGATTTTGTTTAAACCATCATCGCCGCAGAGCTCGGCGCGCAGGCCGCGACTAGGCTCTATGAATGGGTGGTTTCCTGAAAGATGCCGATAATTTTCATCTATGAAACCACCCACTACTGTAAAATTTTACAAAAAAAAAAGTTTTTAAAGCTGTTCCCAGCAGATAATAATATAAGTTGTTCCTAATGTAAATGGCCTAAATTTTTTTTTGTTTGAGTCTAAGACCGGACTTTTATCCAAAAATCAGGATTTTTAACCTCTTGCGACCGGATTTCCGAATTTTGGTCCTGGTAACCCTAGCCGTGGTGGGCGGCACTGCTCATCACTAATGTTGAGCTCATCGTCACGACCGCTCAGCGAATGCAATATTCCCTGCACGCTATCTCGGTGCCGGTCTCAGCCGAGAGGCTGACATCGAGATAGCGCATAATGAATATTGAATTCGCTTGTAACTGCAATAATTTAGTGCTATAATTTAACTTTACAAATATACGAAAGCAACAGCAGAATGGAGATTATACATTTGCCACCACCTGCCATGGTATTAAAAAACCACAACCACAACATGGTATTAAAAAAAGTTTCAATACAAAATGTCAAAACTTTTTTTTAATACGTGTTGTGTTGTGGTTGTGGCAGTTAGCAGCAAAGGTATAATCTCCATTCTGCTCTTACTTTCGCACATTTGTGAAGTGGAAGGGACTTTAATGTTTTTAAATTTTTTCACGCAACCGAAAATTCTGAAACTTTTTTCTTTTACATTCGTTCATATCGTTTTTATCGTTTTCTCCCTCTACTGGAGACCCCCTCCTCTCTTTCTATATAGGGTGACCGTATATTTTGTTTTCCTAAGGAAGATCGGAAAACTATTGTTTTCCTAAGAAAGGAGGATTCGAATGGGGAATATCCGTAAAAAATCAAATCGGTTGAATATTTTTTTATAGGTAAGAATAAGGTCTCATAGTAAAAGAAAAAAGTTTCAGAATTTTCGGTTGCGTGAAAAAATTTAAAAACATTAAAGTCCCTTCCACTTCACAAATGTGCGAAAGTAAGAGCAGAATGGAGATTATACCTTTGCTGCTAACTGCCACAACCACAACACAACACGTATTAAAAAAAAGTTTTCACATTTTGTATTGAAACTTTTTTTAATACCATGTTGTGGTTGTGGTTTTTTAATACCATGGCAGGTGGTGGCAAATGTATAATCTCTTTCTGCTGTTGCTTTTGTATATTTGTAAAGTTAAATTATAGCACTAAATTATAGCAATTACAAGCGAATTCAATATTCATTATGCGCTATCTCGATGTCGGCCTCTCGGCTGAGACCGGCACCGAGATAGCGTGCAGGGAATATTGCATTCGCTGAGCGGTCGTGACGATGAGCTCAACATTAGTGATGAGCCGTGCCGCCCACCACGGCGGGCTGTGGCCGAACCGTTACACCTATTTTTTCTTACTTCTCAATGAGAGACTTTCCAGGCAACGTTCCTTTAAAATCACCTAGATGGCGCTGTCCAATTTCCATGGCATTAGTATGAAAGACTTTGGTCAAATCATAATGTTTTTTACGATGGTACGGATGGTAGGTATTCTCTTTGATCAGACCTTTATACTAATGCCATGGAAATTGGACAGCGCCATCTAGGTGATTTTAAGGGAACGTTGCCTGGAAAGTCTCTCATTAAAAGTCAAACTTTATTAATTTATAAAGAGGAATATTGCTTATATTTTGGACTTACTTAACTCTTCGTCTCTGGCTCTGCAGTGATGAGGACATGAAATGATTGATGATAATGATGATGACTTACTATGTGAGATATACCACGTAGGTAGTTAGTTGGAATAAAAACATCAGAGGTAGGTATTTTTTTTTATTGAAATTATTATTCTGACTACTTATCACATTGCAATCATTGTTTAGAAACAACATTTTTAATGTTGTTGTTGCTAGAGACCAAATTTTCCAGCCCATATACCTTGAAAACACGCCTTTTGGAGGGCTACCATACCACACCATATAATTCCCTTGATCGTACCGAGACTCGTTTTTAAATTTAAACTGTACGCACATTTTTTACACTTTCTTTTATAATCGTATTTTTATTTATGATAAAATGAATACAACCATTGCAGGAGATGATGATGGACCACCATATGACAAAGATAGAATCGGTGCAAGACAACGACGACTATCGGAAGATTAACTGGTGGCGCATCTAATGCTGTCATTGATTGTTCCATCTGAAAATAAATTTGTATATGATTTCAGTATCAATATCTCTCCTACATTTACACTAGACAAGCACTAGAAGCTTATACCTATATTTTATCTATAGATAAACTTCGCCCTCTCATCCCTCTTTTTAAACGCAGGCGCCATATTGAAAAAAATTATAGCCTATGTCACTCCCGTAAAATCGGTCAATAAACAATTAGTCATCTTTTAATTTCTCTCATATTTGTAGAGATAAATCAAATAAGCTTTAGCTCAATGATGTTGCTTTGTTTTATTACAGAATCACTCTATTGTTATGCCAGCCTAACTTTTACATAATTTTGCATTTAATATGACTTACAAACATAAAAAAAACTTCAATGCAATTGAATACTTTAGAAACACTCTGAGAATTTCACTTGGTAAAACTAAAAATTTACAAGTTTCTAGACAATATCACTGAACGAAAAATTAATTTATTTTATATTTGTCTAGTTGGACAATATTAATGATTTGATTTATGTAAACCATTCAACTTTAAGCTAAGCTAAGCATGTAACAATCAGTTATATGTAGTCCTCAACAAAATATGTAACGGAATCAAACAAAATATGTAGGTAATGTGCAATAAAAATAACATTCAATTATTATCAGGCACCAAAACAAATCACTATGTTCCACAAACAATTTTTTTTAATCTAACTTAGTATTGTCTACTATTATGTGAGAAAATCCTACGGAAAACAAAATTCGTGGTCACATCAGTACAGTTTCAATGGTATTAAAAATCGAGTGAATTTAACAAAAACGTAATGTAATTAGCACAAAAAACTATCATTTATTTGATAAAAGGCACTGATAGCTTTTTTTAATTAAGATTTAGTAACGAATTTCGATGAAAACCTCATAAAATCGAAATAATGGGAAATCGTCGTTTAACACTTACAGGTGAATGGACACGTAGCATCCTGGATACCATGTACTTCCGCAACCACGAACAACACATTTATCAATCATTTTTATTGTTTTCCTCATACAATTTTCTTTAAATCACACTTAAAATCACGAGTCGACATGTAAACAAACAATAAGCAAGACTCAGTGTTGCCGCGTTATTATACTTATTATTACCCTAGAAGTGGGTATTTTCTATAACTGTCTTATTCAGGGTGCGTTCGTTAAACTAGGGCCAAAGTTAACATGGCGTTAGACTGCGGACTAACGCCATTTTAGCGCAAATCGTATTCAGAGTGACAGTTTAACGTCTAGTCCCACCGTTTAAAGATTAAAAGGTGCATCGTGACGTGATTGGTTTACAAGCAATAAACCAGGCTTTGTTAGAACAGTCTTGCACCCCAGTCTTGTGAAACATCTCTGAATAAGACAGTAAGATTTCCGTCCCATAAGCGTCCCCGCTGAAGGGCGATTAATCGCTGAGCGATTTTTGTCGCTGAGAATAGAAATATGGAGTTTTAATAAAATAAAATAATGTGAAAATATTGATAAACACGGCGTTAATCGCGGCGATAATCGCGACGCTTTTTTTGTCGCTGGTTAAGTAAAACCATTGTCGTGTCATTTTGCGGGTGATTAACGCCGCTAATTATCGCAGCTACAAAAAGTCGCCCGTGATCATGAGCGTTTACGCTTATAGCCTCATCATAGGTACGTATTGACTGACTGACCGCCGCCGCCGTAATTATTTATTTAATAATCGCATATTATGTTTACTTAAGTACTAGGATTTTACCAGTTCCCATTGTTATTGTTTATGTTTGATTTTAAGTCTGTTTATTTGTGTGAGGAAATAAAATTTTCTTAGTAAAAATGTAATTTTTAAATTGATTCATGTGACCGACTGGTTCTGGTAACCTGAATCAATTTCAATATTTGCTGCATGACTATGCCACAAAGTTTCGAAAAAAAAACGCTTGCTGATGAGTTCTACTGTACACCCTAAACGGTCAAGCATGGCTTGTCAATCATTTACATTGCATTACCACCACAACTATTATTTGTGGGCCTGGCTTACCTTTGATAGGCCACGATAATCAAGTGAAGCCGCCTCCACACGCTAGCCAAACAATGGTAAACGGCAAACAACAAACGCAAAAACCGGCCAAGTGCGTGTCGGGCCACGCGCAGTAGGGTTCCGTAGGTACATTATACCATACCATATTTTAATACCGCTATCATTTTTCGTCTGAAAAAATAACTTTGTTTTTCACAGTGTTTGTATGAATGACAAAGTTATATTTGCGGTTTTGGAAAATGTACTATATCTTGAAAACTAATTACTATATCTCGTTCAAACCAATTTTCGTTGAAAGTGTTTATTAAGATCTATAGCTTATATTTTTTTTAGATTTTTCACCCTCTTACTTTAAAAGTTAAAGGGGGGGGGACACACATTTTACCACTTTGGCGGCATATATCTTTAAGACGGTTGACTTTGAAAAAAAATAGTCTTAGAAACCTCAATGTCATTTTTAAAGACCTATCTATAGACACCCCACAAGTATTGGTTTGATGAAAAAAAATATTTTCAGTTTCAGTTCCATGTATGGGGAGCCCCCCCTTAATCTTTTATTTTTTTTATTTTTGTGAAAAATCCTAAAGCGGTTCACAGAATACATCTACCTACCAAGTTTCAACTATGTAGTGCTAATACTTTTGGAATAAAGTGGCTGTGACATACGGACGGACAGACAGACAGACAGACAGACAGACAGACAGACAGACAGGACAGACAGACAGACAGACATGACGAAACTATAAGGGTTCCGTTTTTTGCCATTTTGGCTACGGAACCCTAAAAATGTGGATAGGTGTTTATGTTTGCCTGTTTCTGTTTGTTGGCCAGTGTTAAGCCATAGAATATTAAGCCGGGTCCATAGCGCATGTTTTGCCCTACACAATCAACAAAACATCTCAACATTCAACAAAATCCTCATGTTTTGTTTTTTTGTTGAATGTTGAGATGTTTTTGTTGATTGTGAAGAGTAAAACACGCGCTATGGACCCGGCATTCAGGCAAACATTTTGTGAAATCTCCACACGCTTGGTAAGCCATCAGTTATTATTAATTAAAATCATTAATAAATCATTAGTTACGCCTATGAAGACTTTAATTTAATTACTGTAAAAAATGAATTAGTAAATATAATTAATTAAAAAAAAATTTTTTTACGGTTTTTTCGTTCCTTGTTCTCGACCGCCATATTTGCCAATCCGGAATAAACTAGCACGTTCGCCAAGCTTCAGGACACCTGTTTGTGTTGGGTGATTGTGGTTGATGTTTGGTAAGGGCGGGTCCATAGCACATGTTTTGCTCTACACAATCAACAAAAACGTCTACACAAAACATCGTTTGCGAAACATGTTTCTCTACACACGCCGTCCACAGCGATTGCGTGGCTTGTGTAGACAAAACTTCAGTGTTGCCAATTTAGCATTTTATGTTAGCCTATAACAGCTTGACCATAAAGAGTTGACAAAAATTTAGGGCACCACTTTGTATGTAAACACGTCAAAACTACGAATAATTTGGCAAGACTGACTATATTTTGTACTGATAAAATTTAGTTCCATTTTTACACGACGGCCCAAAAAGGAGTGTATTTACACGACTGCCCAAAAAAGAGTGTATATGTGTTTAGGGTTCATGTATGTTTGTGGGTATGTGAGTTTATTTATTCCACCGTAACTTCTAAATGGCTTAATGGATTTGGATGTATAGTATATCGTTAGAATATTTACATCATTCTAAGTGACACTGGCTATATTTTTTTTGAAAAAAGTCACTATAGCGACTGTACCACGCCATTTTCAAACGTGAAAAAACATAAACGAACTAAAAAGTTAAATAACAAGTGTCTTGGCAGTCGGGGGACCTCTTTGATTAAAAATTGTACCACAAAACGGTCCCCTGACTGCAAAGACACTTGTTATTTAACTTTTTAGTTCGTTTTTGGCAGGGCAGTCGTGTTTTTAATATTTTTTCTATTTTATTTTATTTCTTTATGCCAAGCTGTAAGTACAGCTTGGCCATAAAGAAATTAAATAAAATGATCATGACTCGAAAATGTATGAAATTTTATAAATGACCAAAGGTTTAGGTATATCTGAAAATGTAACTATCAAGCTCAGTTTGAGAGCGACATTTTTTTGTTTCCATTTTTGCTAGGAGATTAGTAATCGGATTGTAATACCGCCTCCAAACGTTCGCCAACCTCGTTATAGTTAGTTGATGTTTTTGGTAAGGTCCTGTTTGACACATTTGTTACAAAAGCGGCAATGTACGCCACCGATCTAATGATACGGTTAGTTCCTTTTGCAAATAAATAAATTAATACAAAAGACGGAGGTCGGTTCCCTCTCCAAGTTTTCTTTCGCCATTTCTTTCTTGGAGGGGCCTCCCAATTTTATGAAATGGTGGTAGTTTCAGTAGATTTCTCTCTCTTTTTAGCATTAAATAATTCATAAAATTAAATTATAAATCAACATAAAATAATTAAAAATTTTGTTAAATTTTAATTTCTGAACGTATAAAAAATTCATCGCTTGAGGGTAGGCTCACGGGTAGCTTCAGTCCCCCGTGACCACGGCAGCTGCAAAGGTGCCGAAACGTCGGGAAAAACCAAAAATCAAACCAAATACCAACTAAATACCAAAGTACATTCAATAAAACCGCGCTAGTATCCGTTAAAAAGTGTTTTATTTCATTTGATTTATTTTGTTTGAACAAGGCGTTTGATTTATATTAAATGGAACGGGAACGGGGCTAAAAAGTTATATATGACTGTCCTGTAACCTGTAACTTAATAAATTCGGATTGAAATGGACTATAGGTAAAAGAAGGTCTACCACCCAATTGCACTAACATTAAGATTCGCCTAAGTCTTTTCTTAACTACAACTCGACCAAAATAACTAGGCGAATGACAGCTACATGACCCCTTAGTTTGACACCGTTTTAATTTGGTCGTGTTGTAGTTAGGAACAGACTTAGGCGATCCTTAAGTTTAGTGCAATCGGGTGTACATTTTATTTCCTATCAATATCAACTTGTGGGTACATTTTGTTTCATGCTGTTATCCCCAGAGTCACCAGAGAGTAAGTGAAAAGAAAGATATGAGTGAGATAGCGATAAGTAGGTATTTGCCTTAAATAGGTATTTAGAGTTTGAACTCCATATTTTACCTATAATCTTCTTGTATGTAGGTTTTTGCCTTAAGTAGGTATTCAGAGTTTGAACTCCATACTTTACCTACAAACTTCTTGGATACCGCTCAGATTTGAATAGGCCTTTATACTTATTTTTTATTTAGTTATCTTATTCGTCAAATTATAAATCTTTGGTGTGCAGCAGCAACAGTTATTACGGGAAGAAAAAATACTGATTCAGCCTTCATTCATCATTTATTTTTCATTCATATGTCATGAAATCAATATAGGGTGGATATGCCTAACTCCAGCCCCCCCCCCCCCCCCCCCCCCTAATTCCAGCCCTCAAACGGTTTAATGGAGCCACACCCCTAGTTAATCCTCTACGTTGGAAAATCATTATTACCCCGTCACGTCACCTACAATTCACACAACGAGAATAATGTTCACCGAGACCGAGTAGAGGTAACTATGTTTGAAAAACAGTATAAAAGAACGATCGATGCGAACTTTGGGAAGTGTGTTTACCAAGGCATGATGCTATTTTTTTATGCTTTTAAGCTTTGATACTAGTAATATTATTATGTAGATTAGAAATATAACGTTTTGAAATTACTACTTTGTAATTAAATTTACTAATTTCGGAAAAATTAGGGGGTTTGACTGGGTGATTTTCCATAACTTTCTATTATGGAGCTGATGTTGGGTATTTAACTTTCGCTTAAGAAATCAAATTCATCTTAATTTGCTCGTCTTAAGGTTGGAATTTGTAATGCTATTCACTAGAATTACTAACCCTATTGAGGTGTAGGGTTTTTCTTTTTTCTCCTCTGCTCCCCAAACTCGAGGTTCGGGCCTTTTTATATCATATTTCCTCATTCATTCCAGTTCTCGCTTAGCATGCCTCTCGTACTTTCATTCTTCATACGAGTTCTTTCTTTTATCCATCCACATTCATTCTTATTGCTGGTGGGATGCCAGCCTGACTATTCTTTATCTACTTTTTATTTATTCTTAAAAACACGGGATAAATAAGGTCACACAATTTTTGCAAATTGGTTACAAATTCTTTCTGACTTATTACTAGTTACTATATCTTATTGTTTTCATTTACTATCGTTATATGCATTTCCATTTGTTTACTATTTCTTATTTTCTACATCTTATCTAGTACAGTTCATATTTACTTAATATTTAGGTCTTATAATATTCACATGTTAGCTTGTATGATACAAGCTAACATGTGAATATTATAAGACCTTGTATGGTACAGTCAAATACATTGAATTACAACATTTGTTTATTTGCTGCTATACTCATGTCTTTACTCTATTACAATACAGTTTTCATTCGCTTTGTTGTTTACTGGGGATTACATTTATATTCTTAAACTATTTTCTTATACTATTACAATTTGCATTTAAGTTTCCTTACTTAACAATTGTAGCAAAAATGTTTATTTGTTTCTGCTTATTTCTACATTCTTTCTTACAATCTATTCATCTTATTTTACTTTGACATAATTGATGTGCTTATGCAGTACTTTTTTCTTGACATTATCTATCTCTAATATGCTATTATCTTTTATCTTATTCTAATGATGTTCTTACGCGTTATTTGTTACTTTTTATTCAGCCACATCGCAACCGTAGTTGCGGGGGTTATTTAAACTGTTCTTAGTACTATACTTTTATCTTGCTATTTTATCTTTCCTATTTAAGGGCAGTTTTATATATATTCAAAAATATATATTGCTATCCCTTTTCCTTATTCTTGTTTATCTATTTTACTATCAGTCTTACGGGCTTCTCTATTTTCACACTTTACCAATGTTACAGAGTTTACTATATTATTTATAAAGATTTAAAATTTTGTTAAAATGACTATGTAATCTATTTCAAAATTATGTTCCTAATTTGTTTGGGAATTAATTCTTATGTGAGTAGAATTTTGAGGTTATTTTTAGAAAAAAATTTTGCTGGAGTTAAATTACAATCAAATCGGTATATTTCATAATATACTAATTTAGATTTTGTTTTCTATTTTGACGCGATGACTACACTTAAAATCACAGATTTTATTTGTGTCATAATGTTATATTGTTATGTATTGTGAATGTGGAGTGCCCTAATTGGTATAGTATGCCGTTGTAGATCTGGCGAGGTAGTCCCACTTTTTGCGAACTGTACATTCCTCACTGTAGGCACTACACTTACTATGTGAGATATACCACGTAGGTAGTTAGTTGGAATAAAAACATCAGAGGTAGGTATTTTTTTTTTATTGAAATTATTATTCTGACTACTTATCACATTGCAATCATTGTTTAGAAACAACATTTTTAATGTTGTTGTTGCTAGAGACCAAATTTTCCAGCCCATATACCTTGAAAACACGCCTTTTGGAGGGTTACCATACCACACCATATAATTCCCTTGATCGTACCGAGACTCGTTTTTGAGTTTAAACTGTACGCACATTTTTTACACTTTCTTTTATAATCGTATTTTTATTTATGATAAAATGAATACAACCATTGCAGGAGATGATGATGGACCACCATATGACAAAGATAGAATCGGTGCAAGACAACGACGACTATCGGAAGATTAACTGGTGGCGCATCTAATGCTGTCATTGATTGTTCCATCTGAAAATAAATTTGTATATGATTTCAGTATCAATATCTCTCCTACATTTACACTAGACAAGCACTAGAAGCTTATACCTATATTTTATCTATAGATAAACTTCGCCCTCTCATCCCTCTTTTTAAACGCAGGCGCCATATTGAAAAAAATTATAGCCTATGTCACTCCCGTAAAATCGGTCAATAAACAATTAGTCATCTTTTAATTTCTCTCATATTTGTAGAGATAAATCAAATAAGCTTTAGCTCAATGATGTTGCTTTGTTTTATTACAGAATCACTCTATTGTTATGCCAGCCTAACTTTTACATAATTTTGCATTTAATATGACTTACAAACATAAAAAAAAACTTCAATGCAATTGAATACTTTAGAAACACTCTGAGAATTTCACTTGGTAAAACTAAAAATTTACAAGTTTCTAGACAATATCACTGAACGAAAAATTAATTTATTTTATATTTGTCTAGTTGGACAATATTAATGATTTGATTTATGTAAACCATTCAACTTTAAGCTAAGCTAAGCATGTAACAATCAGTTATATGTAGTCCTCAACAAAATATGTAACGGAATCAAACAAAATATGTAGGTAATGTGCAATAAAAATAACATTCAATTATTATCAGGCACCAAAACAAATCACTATGTTCCACAAACAATTTTTTTAATCTAACTTAGTATTGTCTACTATTATGTGAGAAAATCCTACGGAAAACAAAATTCGTGGTCACATCAGTACAGTTTCAATGGTATTAAAAATCGAGTGAATTTAACAAAAACGTAATGTAATTAGCACAAAAAACTATCATTTATTTGATAAAAGGCACTGATAGCTTTTTTTAATTAAGATTTAGTAACGAATTTCGATGAAAACCTCATAAAATCGAAATAATGGGAAATCGTCGTTTAACACTTACAGGTGAATGGACACGTAGCATCCTGGATACCATGTACTTCCGCAACCACGAACAACACATTTATCAATCATTTTTATTGTTTTCCTCATACAATTTTCTTTAAATCACACTTAAAATCACGAGTCGACATGTAAACAAACAATAAGCAAGACTCAGTGTTGCCGCGTTATTATACTTATTATTACCCTAGAAGTGGGTATTTTCTATAACTGTCTTATTCAGGGTGCGTTCGTTAAACTAGGGCCAAAGTTAACATGGCGTTAGACTGCGGACTAACGCCATTTTAGCGCAAATCGTATTCAGAGTGACAGTTTAACGTCTAGTCCCACCGTTTAAAGATTAAAAGGTGCATCGTGACGTGATTGGTTTACAAGCAATAAACCAGGCTTTGTTAGAACAGTCTTGCACCCCAGTCTTGTGAAACATCTCTGAATAAGACAGTAAGATTTCCGTCCCATAAGCGTCCCCGCTGAAGGGCGATTAATCGCTGAGCGATTTTTGTCGCTGAGAATAGAAATATGGAGTTTTAATAAAATAAAATAATGTGAAAATATTGATAAACACGGCGTTAATCGCGGCGATAATCGCGACGCTTTTTTTGTCGCTGGTTAAGTAAAACCATTGTCGTGTCATTTTGCGGGTGATTAACGCCGCTAATTATCGCAGCTACAAAAAGTCGCCCGTGATCATGAGCGTTTACGCTTATAGCCTCATCATAGGTACGTATTGACTGACTGACCGCCGCCGCCGTAATTATTTATTTAATAATCGCATATTATGTTTACTTAAGTACTAGGATTTTACCAGTTCCCATTGTTATTGTTTATGTTTGATTTTAAGTCTGTTTATTTGTGTGAGGAAATAAAATTTTCTTAGTAAAAATGTAATTTTTAAATTGATTCATGTGACCGACTGGTTCTGGTAACCTGAATCAATTTCAATATTTGCTGCATGACTATGCCACAAAGTTTCGAAAAAAAAACGCTTGCTGATGAGTTCTACTGTACACCCTAAACGGTCAAGCATGGCTTGTCAATCATTTACATTGCATTACCACCACAACTATTATTTGTGGGCCTGGCTTACCTTTGATAGGCCACGATAATCAAGTGAAGCCGCCTCCACACGCTAGCCAAACAATGGTAAACGGCAAACAACAAACGCAAAAATGTGGATAGGTGTTTATGTTTGCCTGTTTTTGTTTGTTGGCCAGTGTTAAGCCATAGAATATTAAGCCGGGTCCATAGCGCATGTTTTGCCCTACACAATCAACAAAACATCTCAACATTCAACAAAATCCTCATGTTTTGTTTTTTTGTTGAATGTTGAGATGTTTTTGTTGATTGTGAAGAGTAAAACACGCGCTATGGACCCGGCATTCAGGCAAACATTTTGTGAAATCTCCACACGCTTGGTAAGCCATCAGTTATTATTAATTAAAATCATTAATAAATCATTAGTTACGCCTATGAAGACTTTAATTTAATTACTGTAAAAAATGAATTAGTAAATATAATTAATTAAAAAAAAAATTTTTTACGGTTTTTTCGTTCCTTGTTCTCGACCGCCATATTTGCCAATCCGGAATAAACTAGCACGTTCGCCAAGCTTCAGGACACCTGTTTGTGTTGGGTGATTGTGGTTGATGTTTGGTAAGGGCGGGTCCATAGCACATGTTTTGCTCTACACAATCAACAAAAACGTCTACACAAAACATCGTTTGCGAAACATGTTTCTCTACACACGCCGTCCACAGCGATTGCGTGGCTTGTGTAGACAAAACTTCAGTGTTGCCAATTTAGCATTTTATGTTAGCCTATAACAGCTTGACCATAAAGAGTTGACAAAAATTTAGGGCACCACTTTGTATGTAAACACGTCAAAACTACGAATAATTTGGCAAGACTGACTATATTTTGTACTGATAAAATTTAGTTCCATTTTTACACGACGGCCCAAAAAGGAGTGTATTTACACGACTGCCCAAAAAAGAGTGTATATGTGTTTAGGGTTCATGTATGTTTGTGGGTATGTGAGTTTATTTATTCCACCGTAACTTCTAAATGGCTTAATGGATTTGGATGTATAGTATATCGTTAGAATATTTACATCATTCTAAGTGACACTGGCTATATTTTTTTTGAAAAAAGTCACTATAGCGACTGTACCACGCCATTTTCAAACGTGAAAAAACATAAACGAACTAAAAAGTTAAATAACAAGTGTCTTGGCAGTCGGGGGACCTCTTTGATTAAAAATTGTACCACAAAACGGTCCCCTGACTGCAAAGACACTTGTTATTTAACTTTTTAGTTCGTTTTTGGCAGGGCAGTCGTGTTTTTAATATTTTTTCTATTTTATTTTATTTCTTTATGCCAAGCTGTAAGTACAGCTTGGCCATAAAGAAATTAAATAAAATGATCATGACTCGAAAATGTATGAAATTTTATAAATGACCAAAGGTTTAGGTATATCTGAAAATGTAACTATCAAGCTCAGTTTGAGAGCGACATTTTTTTGTTTCCATTTTTGCTAGGAGATTAGTAATCGGATTGTAATACCGCCTCCAAACGTTCGCCAACCTCGTTATAGTTAGTTGATGTTTTTGGTAAGGTCCTGTTTGACACATTTGTTACAAAAGCGGCAATGTACGCCACCGATCTAATGATACGGTTAGTTCCTTTTGCAAATAAATAAATTAATACAAAAGACGGAGGTCGGTTCCCTCTCCAAGTTTTCTTTCGCCATTTCTTTCTTGGAGGGGCCTCCCAATTTTATGAAATGGTGGTAGTTTCAGTAGATTTCTCTCTCTTTTTAGCATTAAATAATTCATAAAATTAAATTATAAATCAACATAAAATAATTAAAAATTTTGTTAAATTTTAATTTCTGAACGTATAAAAAATTCATCGCTTGAGGGTAGGCTCACGGGTAGCTTCAGTCCCCCGTGACCACGGCAGCTGCAAAGGTGCCGAAACGTCGGGAAAAACCAAAAATCAAACCAAATACCAACTAAATACCAAAGTACATTCAATAAAACCGCGCTAGTATCCGTTAAAAAGTGTTTTATTTCATTTGATTTATTTTGTTTGAACAAGGCGTTTGATTTATATTAAATGGAACGGGAACGGGGCTAAAAAGTTATATATGACTGTCCTGTAACCTGTAACTTAATAAATTCGGATTGAAATGGACTATAGGTAAAAGAAGGTCTACCACCCAATTGCACTAACATTAAGATTCGCCTAAGTCTTTTCTTAACTACAACTCGACCAAAATAACTAGGCGAATGACAGCTACATGACCCCTTAGTTTGACACCGTTTTAATTTGGTCGTGTTGTAGTTAGGAACAGACTTAGGCGATCCTTAAGTTTAGTGCAATCGGGTGTACATTTTATTTCCTATCAATATCAACTTGTGGGTACATTTTGTTTCATGCTGTTATCCCCAGAGTCACCAGAGAGTAAGTGAAAAGAAAGATATGAGTGAGATAGCGATAAGTAGGTATTTGCCTTAAATAGGTATTTAGAGTTTGAACTCCATATTTTACCTATAATCTTCTTGTATGTAGGTTTTTGCCTTAAGTAGGTATTCAGAGTTTGAACTCCATACTTTACCTACAAACTTCTTGGATACCGCTCAGATTTGAATAGGCCTTTATACTTATTTTTTATTTAGTTATCTTATTCGTCAAATTATAAATCTTTGGTGTGCAGCAGCAACAGTTATTACGGGAAGAAAAAATACTGATTCAGCCTTCATTCATCATTTATTTTTCATTCATATGTCATGAAATCAATATAGGGTGGATATGCCTAACTCCAGCCCCCCCCCCCCCCCCCCCCTAATTCCAGCCCTCAAACGGTTTAATGGAGCCACACCCCTAGTTAATCCTCTACGTTGGAAAATCATTATTACCCCGTCACGTCACCTACAATTCACACAACGAGAATAATGTTCACCGAGACCGAGTAGAGGTAACTATGTTTGAAAAACAGTATAAAAGAACGATCGATGCGAACTTTGGGAAGTGTGTTTACCAAGGCATGATGCTATTTTTTTATGCTTTTAAGCTTTGATACTAGTAATATTATTATGTAGATTAGAAATATAACGTTTTGAAATTACTACTTTGTAATTAAATTTACTAATTTCGGAAAAATTAGGGGGTTTGACTGGGTGATTTTCCATAACTTTCTATTATGGAGCTGATGTTGGGTATTTAACTTTCGCTTAAGAAATCAAATTCATCTTAATTTGCTCGTCTTAAGGTTGGAATTTGTAATGCTATTCACTAGAATTACTAACCCTATTGAGGTGTAGGGTTTTTCTTTTTTCTCCTCTGCTCCCCAAACTCGAGGTTCGGGCCTTTTTATATCATATTTCCTCATTCATTCCAGTTCTCGCTTAGCATGCCTCTCGTACTTTCATTCTTCATACGAGTTCTTTCTTTTATCCATCCACATTCATTCTTATTGCTGGTGGGATGCCAGCCTGACTATTCTTTATCTACTTTTTATTTATTCTTAAAAACACGGGATAAATAAGGTCACACAATTTTTGCAAATTGGTTACAAATTCTTTCTGACTTATTACTAGTTACTATATCTTATTGTTTTCATTTACTATCGTTATATGCATTTCCATTTGTTTACTATTTCTTATTTTCTACATCTTATCTAGTACAGTTCATATTTACTTAATATTTAGGTCTTATAATATTCACATGTTAGCTTGTATCATACAAGCTAACATGTGAATATTATAAGACCTTGTATGGTACAGTCAAATACATTGAATTACAACATTTGTTTATTTGCTGCTATACTCATGTCTTTACTCTATTACAATACAGTTTTCATTCGCTTTGTTGTTTACTGGGGATTACATTTATATTCTTAAACTATTTTCTTATACTATTACAATTTGCATTTAAGTTTCCTTACTTAACAATTGTAGCAAAAATGTTTATTTGTTTCTGCTTATTTCTACATTCTTTCTTACAATCTATTCATCTTATTTTACTTTGACATAATTGATGTGCTTATGCAGTACTTTTTTCTTGACATTATCTATCTCTAATATGCTATTATCTTTTATCTTATTCTAATGATGTTCTTACGCGTTATTTGTTACTTTTTATTCAGCCACATCGCAACCGTAGTTGCGGGGGTTATTTAAACTGTTCTTAGTACTATACTTTTATCTTGCTATTTTATCTTTCCTATTTAAGGGCAGTTTTATATATATTCAAAAATATATATTGCTATCCCTTTTCCTTATTCTTGTTTATCTATTTTACTATCAGTCTTACGGGCTTCTCTATTTTCACACTTTACCAATGTTACAGAGTTTACTATATTATTTATAAAGATTTAAAATTTTGTTAAAATGACTATGTAATCTATTTCAAAATTATGTTCCTAATTTGTTTGGGAATTAATTCTTATGTGAGTAGAATTTTGAGGTTATTTTTAGAAAAAAATTTTGCTGGAGTTAAATTACAATCAAATCGGTATATTTCATAATATACTAATTTAGATTTTGTTTTCTATTTTGACGCGATGACTACACTTAAAATCACAGATTTTATTTGTGTCATAATGTTATATTGTTATGTATTGTGAATGTGGAGTGCCCTAATTGGTATAGTATGCCGTTGTAGATCTGGCGAGGTAGTCCCACTTTTTGCGAACTGTACATTCCTCACTGTAGGCACTACACTTACTATGTGAGATATACCACGTAGGTAGTTAGTTGGAATAAAAACATCAGAGGTAGGTATTTTTTTTTATTGAAATTATTATTCTGACTACTTATCACATTGCAATCATTGTTTAGAAACAACATTTTTAATGTTGTTGTTGCTAGAGACCAAATTTTCCAGCCCATATACCTTGAAAACACGCCTTTTGGAGGGTTACCATACCACACCATATAATTCCCTTGATCGTACCGAGACTCGTTTTTGAGTTTAAACTGTACGCACATTTTTTACACTTTCTTTTATAATCGTATTTTTATTTATGATAAAATGAATACAACCATTGCAGGAGATGATGATGGACCACCATATGACAAAGATAGAATCGGTGCAAGACAACGACGACTATCGGAAGATTAACTGGTGGCGCATCTAATGCTGTCATTGATTGTTCCATCTGAAAATAAATTTGTATATGATTTCAGTATCAATATCTCTCCTACATTTACACTAGACAAGCACTAGAAGCTTATACCTATATTTTATCTATAGATAAACTTCGCCCTCTCATCCCTCTTTTTAAACGCAGGCGCCATATTGAAAAAAATTATAGCCTATGTCACTCCCGTAAAATCGGTCAATAAACAATTAGTCATCTTTTAATTTCTCTCATATTTGTAGAGATAAATCAAATAAGCTTTAGCTCAATGATGTTGCTTTGTTTTATTACAGAATCACTCTATTGTTATGCCAGCCTAACTTTTACATAATTTTGCATTTAATATGACTTACAAACATAAAAAAAACTTCAATGCAATTGAATACTTTAGAAACACTCTGAGAATTTCACTTGGTAAAACTAAAAATTTACAAGTTTCTAGACAATATCACTGAACGAAAAATTAATTTATTTTATATTTGTCTAGTTGGACAATATTAATGATTTGATTTATGTAAACCATTCAACTTTAAGCTAAGCTAAGCATGTAACAATCAGTTATATGTAGTCCTCAACAAAATATGTAACGGAATCAAACAAAATATGTAGGTAATGTGCAATAAAAATAACATTCAATTATTATCAGGCACCAAAACAAATCACTATGTTCCACAAACAATTTTTTTAATCTAACTTAGTATTGTCTACTATTATGTGAGAAAATCCTACGGAAAACAAAATTCGTGGTCACATCAGTACAGTTTCAATGGTATTAAAAATCGAGTGAATTTAACAAAAACGTAATGTAATTAGCACAAAAAACTATCATTTATTTGATAAAAGGCACTGATAGCTTTTTTTAATTAAGATTTAGTAACGAATTTCGATGAAAACCTCATAAAATCGAAATAATGGGAAATCGTCGTTTAACACTTACAGGTGAATGGACACGTAGCATCCTGGATACCATGTACTTCCGCAACCACGAACAACACATTTATCAATCATTTTTATTGTTTTCCTCATACAATTTTCTTTAAATCACACTTAAAATCACGAGTCGACATGTAAACAAACAATAAGCAAGACTCAGTGTTGCCGCGTTATTATACTTATTATTACCCTAGAAGTGGGTATTTTCTATAACTGTCTTATTCAGGGTGCGTTCGTTAAACTAGGGCCAAAGTTAACATGGCGTTAGACTGCGGACTAACGCCATTTTAGCGCAAATCGTATTCAGAGTGACAGTTTAACGTCTAGTCCCACCGTTTAAAGATTAAAAGGTGCATCGTGACGTGATTGGTTTACAAGCAATAAACCAGGCTTTGTTAGAACAGTCTTGCACCCCAGTCTTGTGAAACATCTCTGAATAAGACAGTAAGATTTCCGTCCCATAAGCGTCCCCGCTGAAGGGCGATTAATCGCTGAGCGATTTTTGTCGCTGAGAATAGAAATATGGAGTTTTAATAAAATAAAATAATGTGAAAATATTGATAAACACGGCGTTAATCGCGGCGATAATCGCGACGCTTTTTTTGTCGCTGGTTAAGTAAAACCATTGTCGTGTCATTTTGCGGGTGATTAACGCCGCTAATTATCGCAGCTACAAAAAGTCGCCCGTGATCATGAGCGTTTACGCTTATAGCCTCATCATAGGTACGTATTGACTGACTGACCGCCGCCGCCGTAATTATTTATTTAATAATCGCATATTATGTTTACTTAAGTACTAGGATTTTACCAGTTCCCATTGTTATTGTTTATGTTTGATTTTAAGTCTGTTTATTTGTGTGAGGAAATAAAATTTTCTTAGTAAAAATGTAATTTTTAAATTGATTCATGTGACCGACTGGTTCTGGTAACCTGAATCAATTTCAATATTTGCTGCATGACTATGCCACAAAGTTTCGAAAAAAAAACGCTTGCTGATGAGTTCTACTGTACACCCTAAACGGTCAAGCATGGCTTGTCAATCATTTACATTGCATTACCACCACAACTATTATTTGTGGGCCTGGCTTACCTTTGATAGGCCACGATAATCAAGTGAAGCCGCCTCCACACGCTAGCCAAACAATGGTAAACGGCAAACAACAAACGCAAAAACCGGCCAAGTGCGTGTCGGGCCACGCGCAGTAGGGTTCCGTAGGTACATTATACCATACCATATTTTAATACCGCTATCATTTTTCGTCTGAAAAAATAACTTTGTTTTTCACAGTGTTTGTATGAATGACAAAGTTATATTTGCGGTTTTGGAAAATGTACTATATCTTGAAAACTAATTACTATATCTCGTTCAAACCAATTTTCGTTGAAAGTGTTTATTAAGATCTATAGCTTATATTTTTTTTAGATTTTTCACCCTCTTACTTTAAAAGTTAAAGGGGGGGGGACACACATTTTACCACTTTGGCGGCATATATCTTTAAGACGGTTGACTTTGAAAAAAAATAGTCTTAGAAACCTCAATGTCATTTTTAAAGACCTATCTATAGACACCCCACAAGTATTGGTTTGATGAAAAAAAATATTTTCAGTTTCAGTTCCATGTATGGGGAGCCCCCCCTTAATCTTTTATTTTTTTTATTTTTGTGTAAAAATCCTAAAGCGGTTCACAGAATACATCTACCTACCAAGTTTCAACTATGTAGTGCTAATACTTTTGGAATAAAGTGGCTGTGACATACGGACGGACAGACAGACAGACAGACAGACAGACAGACAGACAGACAGACAGACAGACAGACAGACATGACGAAACTATAAGGGTTCCGTTTTTTGCCATTTTGGCTACGGAACCCTAAAAATGTGGATAGGTGTTTATGTTTGCCTGTTTCTGTTTGTTGGCCAGTGTTAAGCCATAGAATATTAAGCCGGGTCCATAGCGCATGTTTTGCCCTACACAATCAACAAAACATCTCAACATTCAACAAAATCCTCATGTTTTGTTTTTTTGTTGAATGTTGAGATGTTTTTGTTGATTGTGAAGAGTAAAACACGCGCTATGGACCCGGCATTCAGGCAAACATTTTGTGAAATCTCCACACGCTTGGTAAGCCATCAGTTATTATTAATTAAAATCATTAATAAATCATTAGTTACGCCTATGAAGACTTTAATTTAATTACTGTAAAAAATGAATTAGTAAATATAATTAATTAAAAAAAAATTTTTTTACGGTTTTTTCGTTCCTTGTTCTCGACCGCCATATTTGCCAATCCGGAATAAACTAGCACGTTCGCCAAGCTTCAGGACACCTGTTTGTGTTGGGTGATTGTGGTTGATGTTTGGTAAGGGCGGGTCCATAGCACATGTTTTGCTCTACACAATCAACAAAAACGTCTACACAAAACATCGTTTGCGAAACATGTTTCTCTACACACGCCGTCCACAGCGATTGCGTGGCTTGTGTAGACAAAACTTCAGTGTTGCCAATTTAGCATTTTATGTTAGCCTATAACAGCTTGACCATAAAGAGTTGACAAAAATTTAGGGCACCACTTTGTATGTAAACACGTCAAAACTACGAATAATTTGGCAAGACTGACTATATTTTGTACTGATAAAATTTAGTTCCATTTTTACACGACGGCCCAAAAAGGAGTGTATTTACACGACTGCCCAAAAAAGAGTGTATATGTGTTTAGGGTTCATGTATGTTTGTGGGTATGTGAGTTTATTTATTCCACCGTAACTTCTAAATGGCTTAATGGATTTGGATGTATAGTATATCGTTAGAATATTTACATCATTCTAAGTGACACTGGCTATATTTTTTTTGAAAAAAGTCACTATAGCGACTGTACCACGCCATTTTCAAACGTGAAAAAACATAAACGAACTAAAAAGTTAAATAACAAGTGTCTTGGCAGTCGGGGGACCTCTTTGATTAAAAATTGTACCACAAAACGGTCCCCTGACTGCAAAGACACTTGTTATTTAACTTTTTAGTTCGTTTTTGGCAGGGCAGTCGTGTTTTTAATATTTTTTCTATTTTATTTTATTTCTTTATGCCAAGCTGTAAGTACAGCTTGGCCATAAAGAAATTAAATAAAATGATCATGACTCGAAAATGTATGAAATTTTATAAATGACCAAAGGTTTAGGTATATCTGAAAATGTAACTATCAAGCTCAGTTTGAGAGCGACATTTTTTTGTTTCCATTTTTGCTAGGAGATTAGTAATCGGATTGTAATACCGCCTCCAAACGTTCGCCAACCTCGTTATAGTTAGTTGATGTTTTTGGTAAGGTCCTGTTTGACACATTTGTTACAAAAGCGGCAATGTACGCCACCGATCTAATGATACGGTTAGTTCCTTTTGCAAATAAATAAATTAATACAAAAGACGGAGGTCGGTTCCCTCTCCAAGTTTTCTTTCGCCATTTCTTTCTTGGAGGGGCCTCCCAATTTTATGAAATGGTGGTAGTTTCAGTAGATTTCTCTCTCTTTTTAGCATTAAATAATTCATAAAATTAAATTATAAATCAACATAAAATAATTAAAAATTTTGTTAAATTTTAATTTCTGAACGTATAAAAAATTCATCGCTTGAGGGTAGGCTCACGGGTAGCTTCAGTCCCCCGTGACCACGGCAGCTGCAAAGGTGCCGAAACGTCGGGAAAAACCAAAAATCAAACCAAATACCAACTAAATACCAAAGTACATTCAATAAAACCGCGCTAGTATCCGTTAAAAAGTGTTTTATTTCATTTGATTTATTTTGTTTGAACAAGGCGTTTGATTTATATTAAATGGAACGGGAACGGGGCTAAAAAGTTATATATGACTGTCCTGTAACCTGTAACTTAATAAATTCGGATTGAAATGGACTATAGGTAAAAGAAGGTCTACCACCCAATTGCACTAACATTAAGATTCGCCTAAGTCTTTTCTTAACTACAACTCGACCAAAATAACTAGGCGAATGACAGCTACATGACCCCTTAGTTTGACACCGTTTTAATTTGGTCGTGTTGTAGTTAGGAACAGACTTAGGCGATCCTTAAGTTTAGTGCAATCGGGTGTACATTTTATTTCCTATCAATATCAACTTGTGGGTACATTTTGTTTCATGCTGTTATCCCCAGAGTCACCAGAGAGTAAGTGAAAAGAAAGATATGAGTGAGATAGCGATAAGTAGGTATTTGCCTTAAATAGGTATTTAGAGTTTGAACTCCATATTTTACCTATAATCTTCTTGTATGTAGGTTTTTGCCTTAAGTAGGTATTCAGAGTTTGAACTCCATACTTTACCTACAAACTTCTTGGATACCGCTCAGATTTGAATAGGCCTTTATACTTATTTTTTATTTAGTTATCTTATTCGTCAAATTATAAATCTTTGGTGTGCAGCAGCAACAGTTATTACGGGAAGAAAAAATACTGATTCAGCCTTCATTCATCATTTATTTTTCATTCATATGTCATGAAATCAATATAGGGTGGATATGCCTAACTCCAGCCCCCCCCCCCCCCCCCCCCCCTAATTCCAGCCCTCAAACGGTTTAATGGAGCCACACCCCTAGTTAATCCTCTACGTTGGAAAATCATTATTACCCCGTCACGTCACCTACAATTCACACAACGAGAATAATGTTCACCGAGACCGAGTAGAGGTAACTATGTTTGAAAAACAGTATAAAAGAACGATCGATGCGAACTTTGGGAAGTGTGTTTACCAAGGCATGATGCTATTTTTTTATGCTTTTAAGCTTTGATACTAGTAATATTATTATGTAGATTAGAAATATAACGTTTTGAAATTACTACTTTGTAATTAAATTTACTAATTTCGGAAAAATTAGGGGGTTTGACTGGGTGATTTTCCATAACTTTCTATTATGGAGCTGATGTTGGGTATTTAACTTTCGCTTAAGAAATCAAATTCATCTTAATTTGCTCGTCTTAAGGTTGGAATTTGTAATGCTATTCACTAGAATTACTAACCCTATTGAGGTGTAGGGTTTTTCTTTTTTCTCCTCTGCTCCCCAAACTCGAGGTTCGGGCCTTTTTATATCATATTTCCTCATTCATTCCAGTTCTCGCTTAGCATGCCTCTCGTACTTTCATTCTTCATACGAGTTCTTTCTTTTATCCATCCACATTCATTCTTATTGCTGGTGGGATGCCAGCCTGACTATTCTTTATCTACTTTTTATTTATTCTTAAAAACACGGGATAAATAAGGTCACACAATTTTTGCAAATTGGTTACAAATTCTTTCTGACTTATTACTAGTTACTATATCTTATTGTTTTCATTTACTATCGTTATATGCATTTCCATTTGTTTACTATTTCTTATTTTCTACATCTTATCTAGTACAGTTCATATTTACTTAATATTTAGGTCTTATAATATTCACATGTTAGCTTGTATCATACAAGCTAACATGTGAATATTATAAGACCTTGTATGGTACAGTCAAATACATTGAATTACAACATTTGTTTATTTGCTGCTATACTCATGTCTTTACTCTATTACAATACAGTTTTCATTCGCTTTGTTGTTTACTGGGGATTACATTTATATTCTTAAACTATTTTCTTATACTATTACAATTTGCATTTAAGTTTCCTTACTTAACAATTGTAGCAAAAATGTTTATTTGTTTCTGCTTATTTCTACATTCTTTCTTACAATCTATTCATCTTATTTTACTTTGACATAATTGATGTGCTTATGCAGTACTTTTTTCTTGACATTATCTATCTCTAATATGCTATTATCTTTTATCTTATTCTAATGATGTTCTTACGCGTTATTTGTTACTTTTTATTCAGCCACATCGCAACCGTAGTTGCGGGGGTTATTTAAACTGTTCTTAGTACTATACTTTTATCTTGCTATTTTATCTTTCCTATTTAAGGGCAGTTTTATATATATTCAAAAATATATATTGCTATCCCTTTTCCTTATTCTTGTTTATCTATTTTACTATCAGTCTTACGGGCTTCTCTATTTTCACACTTTACCAATGTTACAGAGTTTACTATATTATTTATAAAGATTTAAAATTTTGTTAAAATGACTATGTAATCTATTTCAAAATTATGTTCCTAATTTGTTTGGGAATTAATTCTTATGTGAGTAGAATTTTGAGGTTATTTTTAGAAAAAAATTTTGCTGGAGTTAAATTACAATCAAATCGGTATATTTCATAATATACTAATTTAGATTTTGTTTTCTATTTTGACGCGATGACTACACTTAAAATCACAGATTTTATTTGTGTCATAATGTTATATTGTTATGTATTGTGAATGTGGAGTGCCCTAATTGGTATAGTATGCCGTTGTAGATCTGGCGAGGTAGTCCCACTTTTTGCGAACTGTACATTCCTCACTGTAGGCACTACACTTACTATGTGAGATATACCACGTAGGTAGTTAGTTGGAATAAAAACATCAGAGGTAGGTATTTTTTTTTTATTGAAATTATTATTCTGACTACTTATCACATTGCAATCATTGTTTAGAAACAACATTTTTAATGTTGTTGTTGCTAGAGACCAAATTTTCCAGCCCATATACCTTGAAAACACGCCTTTTGGAGGGTTACCATACCACACCATATAATTCCCTTGATCGTACCGAGACTCGTTTTTGAGTTTAAACTGTACGCACATTTTTTACACTTTCTTTTATAATCGTATTTTTATTTATGATAAAATGAATACAACCATTGCAGGAGATGATGATGGACCACCATATGACAAAGATAGAATCGGTGCAAGACAACGACGACTATCGGAAGATTAACTGGTGGCGCATCTAATGCTGTCATTGATTGTTCCATCTGAAAATAAATTTGTATATGATTTCAGTATCAATATCTCTCCTACATTTACACTAGACAAGCACTAGAAGCTTATACCTATATTTTATCTATAGATAAACTTCGCCCTCTCATCCCTCTTTTTAAACGCAGGCGCCATATTGAAAAAAATTATAGCCTATGTCACTCCCGTAAAATCGGTCAATAAACAATTAGTCATCTTTTAATTTCTCTCATATTTGTAGAGATAAATCAAATAAGCTTTAGCTCAATGATGTTGCTTTGTTTTATTACAGAATCACTCTATTGTTATGCCAGCCTAACTTTTACATAATTTTGCATTTAATATGACTTACAAACATAAAAAAAAACTTCAATGCAATTGAATACTTTAGAAACACTCTGAGAATTTCACTTGGTAAAACTAAAAATTTACAAGTTTCTAGACAATATCACTGAACGAAAAATTAATTTATTTTATATTTGTCTAGTTGGACAATATTAATGATTTGATTTATGTAAACCATTCAACTTTAAGCTAAGCTAAGCATGTAACAATCAGTTATATGTAGTCCTCAACAAAATATGTAACGGAATCAAACAAAATATGTAGGTAATGTGCAATAAAAATAACATTCAATTATTATCAGGCACCAAAACAAATCACTATGTTCCACAAACAATTTTTTTAATCTAACTTAGTATTGTCTACTATTATGTGAGAAAATCCTACGGAAAACAAAATTCGTGGTCACATCAGTACAGTTTCAATGGTATTAAAAATCGAGTGAATTTAACAAAAACGTAATGTAATTAGCACAAAAAACTATCATTTATTTGATAAAAGGCACTGATAGCTTTTTTTAATTAAGATTTAGTAACGAATTTCGATGAAAACCTCATAAAATCGAAATAATGGGAAATCGTCGTTTAACACTTACAGGTGAATGGACACGTAGCATCCTGGATACCATGTACTTCCGCAACCACGAACAACACATTTATCAATCATTTTTATTGTTTTCCTCATACAATTTTCTTTAAATCACACTTAAAATCACGAGTCGACATGTAAACAAACAATAAGCAAGACTCAGTGTTGCCGCGTTATTATACTTATTATTACCCTAGAAGTGGGTATTTTCTATAACTGTCTTATTCAGGGTGCGTTCGTTAAACTAGGGCCAAAGTTAACATGGCGTTAGACTGCGGACTAACGCCATTTTAGCGCAAATCGTATTCAGAGTGACAGTTTAACGTCTAGTCCCACCGTTTAAAGATTAAAAGGTGCATCGTGACGTGATTGGTTTACAAGCAATAAACCAGGCTTTGTTAGAACAGTCTTGCACCCCAGTCTTGTGAAACATCTCTGAATAAGACAGTAAGATTTCCGTCCCATAAGCGTCCCCGCTGAAGGGCGATTAATCGCTGAGCGATTTTTGTCGCTGAGAATAGAAATATGGAGTTTTAATAAAATAAAATAATGTGAAAATATTGATAAACACGGCGTTAATCGCGGCGATAATCGCGACGCTTTTTTTGTCGCTGGTTAAGTAAAACCATTGTCGTGTCATTTTGCGGGTGATTAACGCCGCTAATTATCGCAGCTACAAAAAGTCGCCCGTGATCATGAGCGTTTACGCTTATAGCCTCATCATAGGTACGTATTGACTGACTGACCGCCGCCGCCGTAATTATTTATTTAATAATCGCATATTATGTTTACTTAAGTACTAGGATTTTACCAGTTCCCATTGTTATTGTTTATGTTTGATTTTAAGTCTGTTTATTTGTGTGAGGAAATAAAATTTTCTTAGTAAAAATGTAATTTTTAAATTGATTCATGTGACCGACTGGTTCTGGTAACCTGAATCAATTTCAATATTTGCTGCATGACTATGCCACAAAGTTTCGAAAAAAAAACGCTTGCTGATGAGTTCTACTGTACACCCTAAACGGTCAAGCATGGCTTGTCAATCATTTACATTGCATTACCACCACAACTATTATTTGTGGGCCTGGCTTACCTTTGATAGGCCACGATAATCAAGTGAAGCCGCCTCCACACGCTAGCCAAACAATGGTAAACGGCAAACAACAAACGCAAAAATGTGGATAGGTGTTTATGTTTGCCTGTTTTTGTTTGTTGGCCAGTGTTAAGCCATAGAATATTAAGCCGGGTCCATAGCGCATGTTTTGCCCTACACAATCAACAAAACATCTCAACATTCAACAAAATCCTCATGTTTTGTTTTTTTGTTGAATGTTGAGATGTTTTTGTTGATTGTGAAGAGTAAAACACGCGCTATGGACCCGGCATTCAGGCAAACATTTTGTGAAATCTCCACACGCTTGGTAAGCCATCAGTTATTATTAATTAAAATCATTAATAAATCATTAGTTACGCCTATGAAGACTTTAATTTAATTACTGTAAAAAATGAATTAGTAAATATAATTAATTAAAAAAAAAATTTTTTACGGTTTTTTCGTTCCTTGTTCTCGACCGCCATATTTGCCAATCCGGAATAAACTAGCACGTTCGCCAAGCTTCAGGACACCTGTTTGTGTTGGGTGATTGTGGTTGATGTTTGGTAAGGGCGGGTCCATAGCACATGTTTTGCTCTACACAATCAACAAAAACGTCTACACAAAACATCGTTTGCGAAACATGTTTCTCTACACACGCCGTCCACAGCGATTGCGTGGCTTGTGTAGACAAAACTTCAGTGTTGCCAATTTAGCATTTTATGTTAGCCTATAACAGCTTGACCATAAAGAGTTGACAAAAATTTAGGGCACCACTTTGTATGTAAACACGTCAAAACTACGAATAATTTGGCAAGACTGACTATATTTTGTACTGATAAAATTTAGTTCCATTTTTACACGACGGCCCAAAAAGGAGTGTATTTACACGACTGCCCAAAAAAGAGTGTATATGTGTTTAGGGTTCATGTATGTTTGTGGGTATGTGAGTTTATTTATTCCACCGTAACTTCTAAATGGCTTAATGGATTTGGATGTATAGTATATCGTTAGAATATTTACATCATTCTAAGTGACACTGGCTATATTTTTTTTGAAAAAAGTCACTATAGCGACTGTACCACGCCATTTTCAAACGTGAAAAAACATAAACGAACTAAAAAGTTAAATAACAAGTGTCTTGGCAGTCGGGGGACCTCTTTGATTAAAAATTGTACCACAAAACGGTCCCCTGACTGCAAAGACACTTGTTATTTAACTTTTTAGTTCGTTTTTGGCAGGGCAGTCGTGTTTTTAATATTTTTTCTATTTTATTTTATTTCTTTATGCCAAGCTGTAAGTACAGCTTGGCCATAAAGAAATTAAATAAAATGATCATGACTCGAAAATGTATGAAATTTTATAAATGACCAAAGGTTTAGGTATATCTGAAAATGTAACTATCAAGCTCAGTTTGAGAGCGACATTTTTTTGTTTCCATTTTTGCTAGGAGATTAGTAATCGGATTGTAATACCGCCTCCAAACGTTCGCCAACCTCGTTATAGTTAGTTGATGTTTTTGGTAAGGTCCTGTTTGACACATTTGTTACAAAAGCGGCAATGTACGCCACCGATCTAATGATACGGTTAGTTCCTTTTGCAAATAAATAAATTAATACAAAAGACGGAGGTCGGTTCCCTCTCCAAGTTTTCTTTCGCCATTTCTTTCTTGGAGGGGCCTCCCAATTTTATGAAATGGTGGTAGTTTCAGTAGATTTCTCTCTCTTTTTAGCATTAAATAATTCATAAAATTAAATTATAAATCAACATAAAATAATTAAAAATTTTGTTAAATTTTAATTTCTGAACGTATAAAAAATTCATCGCTTGAGGGTAGGCTCACGGGTAGCTTCAGTCCCCCGTGACCACGGCAGCTGCAAAGGTGCCGAAACGTCGGGAAAAACCAAAAATCAAACCAAATACCAACTAAATACCAAAGTACATTCAATAAAACCGCGCTAGTATCCGTTAAAAAGTGTTTTATTTCATTTGATTTATTTTGTTTGAACAAGGCGTTTGATTTATATTAAATGGAACGGGAACGGGGCTAAAAAGTTATATATGACTGTCCTGTAACCTGTAACTTAATAAATTCGGATTGAAATGGACTATAGGTAAAAGAAGGTCTACCACCCAATTGCACTAACATTAAGATTCGCCTAAGTCTTTTCTTAACTACAACTCGACCAAAATAACTAGGCGAATGACAGCTACATGACCCCTTAGTTTGACACCGTTTTAATTTGGTCGTGTTGTAGTTAGGAACAGACTTAGGCGATCCTTAAGTTTAGTGCAATCGGGTGTACATTTTATTTCCTATCAATATCAATTTGTGGGTACATTTTGTTTCATGCTGTTATCCCCAGAGTCACCAGAGAGTAAGTGAAAAGAAAGATATGAGTGAGATAGCGATAAGTAGGTATTTGCCTTAAATAGGTATTTAGAGTTTGAACTCCATATTTTACCTATAATCTTCTTGTATGTAGGTTTTTGCCTTAAGTAGGTATTCAGAGTTTGAACTCCATACTTTACCTACAAACTTCTTGGATACCGCTCAGATTTGAATAGGCCTTTATACTTATTTTTTATTTAGTTATCTTATTCGTCAAATTATAAATCTTTGGTGTGCAGCAGCAACAGTTATTACGGGAAGAAAAAATACTGATTCAGCCTTCATTCATCATTTATTTTTCATTCATATGTCATGAAATCAATATAGGGTGGATATGCCTAACTCCAGCCCCCCCCCCCCCCCCCCCCTAATTCCAGCCCTCAAACGGTTTAATGGAGCCACACCCCTAGTTAATCCTCTACGTTGGAAAATCATTATTACCCCGTCACGTCACCTACAATTCACACAACGAGAATAATGTTCACCGAGACCGAGTAGAGGTAACTATGTTTGAAAAACAGTATAAAAGAACGATCGATGCGAACTTTGGGAAGTGTGTTTACCAAGGCATGATGCTATTTTTTTATGCTTTTAAGCTTTGATACTAGTAATATTATTATGTAGATTAGAAATATAACGTTTTGAAATTACTACTTTGTAATTAAATTTACTAATTTCGGAAAAATTAGGGGGTTTGACTGGGTGATTTTCCATAACTTTCTATTATGGAGCTGATGTTGGGTATTTAACTTTCGCTTAAGAAATCAAATTCATCTTAATTTGCTCGTCTTAAGGTTGGAATTTGTAATGCTATTCACTAGAATTACTAACCCTATTGAGGTGTAGGGTTTTTCTTTTTTCTCCTCTGCTCCCCAAACTCGAGGTTCGGGCCTTTTTATATCATATTTCCTCATTCATTCCAGTTCTCGCTTAGCATGCCTCTCGTACTTTCATTCTTCATACGAGTTCTTTCTTTTATCCATCCACATTCATTCTTATTGCTGGTGGGATGCCAGCCTGACTATTCTTTATCTACTTTTTATTTATTCTTAAAAACACGGGATAAATAAGGTCACACAATTTTTGCAAATTGGTTACAAATTCTTTCTGACTTATTACTAGTTACTATATCTTATTGTTTTCATTTACTATCGTTATATGCATTTCCATTTGTTTACTATTTCTTATTTTCTACATCTTATCTAGTACAGTTCATATTTACTTAATATTTAGGTCTTATAATATTCACATGTTAGCTTGTATCATACAAGCTAACATGTGAATATTATAAGACCTTGTATGGTACAGTCAAATACATTGAATTACAACATTTGTTTATTTGCTGCTATACTCATGTCTTTACTCTATTACAATACAGTTTTCATTCGCTTTGTTGTTTACTGGGGATTACATTTATATTCTTAAACTATTTTCTTATACTATTACAATTTGCATTTAAGTTTCCTTACTTAACAATTGTAGCAAAAATGTTTATTTGTTTCTGCTTATTTCTACATTCTTTCTTACAATCTATTCATCTTATTTTACTTTGACATAATTGATGTGCTTATGCAGTACTTTTTTCTTGACATTATCTATCTCTAATATGCTATTATCTTTTATCTTATTCTAATGATGTTCTTACGCGTTATTTGTTACTTTTTATTCAGCCACATCGCAACCGTAGTTGCGGGGGTTATTTAAACTGTTCTTAGTACTATACTTTTATCTTGCTATTTTATCTTTCCTATTTAAGGGCAGTTTTATATATATTCAAAAATATATATTGCTATCCCTTTTCCTTATTCTTGTTTATCTATTTTACTATCAGTCTTACGGGCTTCTCTATTTTCACACTTTACCAATGTTACAGAGTTTACTATATTATTTATAAAGATTTAAAATTTTGTTAAAATGACTATGTAATCTATTTCAAAATTATGTTCCTAATTTGTTTGGGAATTAATTCTTATGTGAGTAGAATTTTGAGGTTATTTTTAGAAAAAAAATTTGCTGGAGTTAAATTACAATCAAATCGGTATATTTCATAATATACTAATTTAGATTTTGTTTTCTATTTTGACGCGATGACTACACTTAAAATCACAGATTTTATTTGTGTCATAATGTTATATTGTTATGTATTGTGAATGTGGAGTGCCCTAATTGGTATAGTATGCCGTTGTAGATCTGGCGAGGTAGTCCCACTTTTTGCGAACTGTACATTCCTCACTGTAGGCACTATGGTTGGCAGTCTTCAGCCCAGCATGAGTACAATTGCAGCACTCCGGAGGCGATGCAGCGAGCCAAAGTTCACATTTGGCCCGCAGATGCGGTCCTCCGCAGTGGCTGCACTTGTCCACATCCTGTGTGCAGTATTTCCTGCCATGCCCATACGCCAAACAGCGGGAACATTGGATGAGTGGAGACTGGTCCTCCACCCTGACCCTCTGGAGGTCAATGTGGAGTGCACCAGCCTCGATCATCCTGTGCCAAACTGCGGGACTTACCTGCATAATTAGATGCACCGTCTGTGGGTTTCGTGTCCGCCTTTTGTATTTTATTCTCAGCCTAATTTCTTCCTCAGTCAAGTTTCCGAATATATTACCATTTTGCCGGAGCACCGCTGCGACGATTGTTTCGTCGTCATCCTGTAGCACGTCTTTTATTATCACAAGCGGGTCTTTGTTGGGTATATGAGTGACCCTAAGTTCCCTGTCTTTTTTACCGATCTTGTCTATTACCTGATCCAGGTCATCTCTAGTCCGGCATCCTATTATAACCTTTTGGTTTTTGGCCTTTCTAATTTTTTCGACTTTGATACCCTCTTTCTTGGCGTCCACCGCTCGCTTCACTCTCTCGAGGACCTCACCGCTCGTCTGTGTGGCGTCCTCCGAGATCACTGCGATTGAGTGAAGCGCCGGTGCCGGCTGGAATTTTGGAGTCGAGGCGACAGCAGCGTATGTTAGTTTGCTGCCCGGGGTCACTATCATCGGCTGTTGGTCTGCCTGCGCGACACTGGTTTGGACAGTCTCCACTAGATGTCTTATAGTCTGCTGCTCTACCCTGGCCTTTTCCATAATAGCTTCCAGCTTTTCTTATTTTTCCACGACTGGCTCTTCTAGAGTTTCACCGTCTACGCCTCCCAACCATTCTTTCATGACATCCGAGTTAATTCTTGCAATATCTGGGTCACTTTCATTCTCAGTCAGTTTAGCTTGAATTTCCTCCAGTTTGTCATTCAGCTCTGCTGCTATCCCTTTGGTGGTCTCAAACACTGTGCTCACATTTTGGTTGACCACATCCGCAGTTTTATATATGAGCTCTAGCTTTTCGGAGTGCTGGGTACTAGTGTAGGTGATGTCACCTAGGCTGCACTCTATTTCAGCTAGTTTTTCCATCACCGCCTTCATGTCTTGACTAGATGTAGTTGTCGTTTGTGCGGTGGTCGGCTGCGGTGTGGCTTGAGCAGACTCCAGTTTCTCCTCTAGGTCTCCGAACCGGTTGCCCAGTTCGAAGAGGATCGTGAGGCTTCGGTCGGCTTTCTCCTCCAGGAAAGATTTGATGTCCCTTCGCATCTGCGGGTACTCCTTTTCCGGGATATTCTCCATCATGAGCATCATTTCCTGGATGAGATCGCTAACCGAGCTTTTCTGGACAGTGGAAACTCCCTTTTTATACAAGTCCATGAGGTGAGTGGACCTCCTTTTGACTGCCGCGCGCCTTATAAAAGTCTGACCGGGGTCCTGAGCCCTGGTATGAGGCTCCGAGGAGCCAGCTTTTGGGGTTCCCGGGGTTTTCCTTGGGCTCTGAGACGTCGCCGGTCTGCCTGCTGGCGTATGTGCAAGTGGCATCTTTTATTCTAACACAAAAAGGGTGTCAGGTGGGGAGCAGATCGTCTTAGTGTAAAAATGTAAAAAACAAAGTGTAAAAATTGTAGAGGTTGTATGGTATATATGTATATATAACAGTCTGTAGGTAAAGGTAGTGTGTAAGTGACCTGCGCTCAGTCAATTTTCAAGTAAAAATATATTATTTTTTTAGGTAAATCACCTAACTTCAAAAGTTTTGGTTTTCTTATAGTAGAGTCGTGAAAATCGACTCTACGTCTCTACCTTCTATATTTTATCTTAAGAGGTGGCAATATACACCCACTGTTGAAAACAATATAATTTTAAGATTTTTTGCCGCAAAGTTATAACAATTTCCGTAAAAAACAAGATGGCGGCCAAAATGGCGGCTCTGACCGCAAACTATCCTATGGGCCGATTGTAGCCCTATTAGAGCCCTACAACCCGACACCAAGCCTGTCCTTCTAGGACCAATAGTTTCCGAGCTAGCTCTTGGGTAAGTTTTGGGTAAATTATCCTCACTTTAGGTAATTTGCCCGTTACTCGGAAACTATCGGTCTCCTAGAACTGGGACTTTGAATCTTTGCATAGAGGGGCCGGTGACCTACCAGGTGGTGGGGTTGGTTGAAAATAAATTTCCAAGTCGTGATATGGTAAATTTACCCTATCAGGTCGAAAGAGGTCCCTCCGGCAGCCCCTAGAAAAAAAACTCCCCATGTAGCCCAAATAGTTTGGGATGTACGACTCTTCAAAGTTTTTCAAAATGGCGTCAAGATGGCGGACGCCAACTTTGAAGGGTCGTATCTCCGCCGCTATTGGAGCTAGGAAGCCCGGGTTTGGCGCTATTGGGATGCCCCAACGAGCTCTACCTCGCGCGATCGCTAGGGAGGGGGGGCAAAAATAAAAGTCAGAAAATGGGAATTCTAGGGATGGGAAGGGGTAGGCGACAAAATTACAAACACCCTAGCCCAAGACGCCAAGTCTCTAGGAGCTATGCCTCCTGAGATAAATCAATTCCAATTTTTTTTGGGAAAATTCCAAAAAATTATGGAATTAATATAGCGCCCGAACTATTGGGCCCAGAGAGTCGGGGTTTCTTCCGGGATGGTTGGCGGGTCGTGGGCTACCCTCCCCATGGCGTGGAATCCCGAAATTCCAATAAGTTGGAATTTGGGGAAAATTACCCCGGGACCCGAAAGATGGTAGATTTCCAACCCCTACACTGGAAAGCCCGACTCTCTAAGCCCAAGGACTTCGGAGCTATTGGCCTTTTAAAAATTTACCCAAAGTGAGGATTCGGAAACAAAATGGCCGACTTTTGGGTAAATTCTCAAACAAAGGCCTAGCCCACCGGTGTTTGGGCTTTTTGGAAGTCCGGGGAGGAGTCCTGGACAAATATGGAGCCTCCAACCCCCTACTTTAATACCCTAAAACACAAAGTCAAAAAATAGATTTAAAATTTAAATAGCTCCTGGACTATTAATCCTAAAAATACAAACAAAAGACCTAAAAATAGAGCAAACACAGGGCTCCGACACAATACACAGAATAAAAATATATCTTATAGTTTAAGTAGAATCTTAGGGGGAAGTTTTCACCCCTAACTTTGGAAATTTATATCTCGGTTATTATTTATCCGAATTCAAAAATTAAAATTTTGTATTAAAAGGCCTAATGGGTACTAAATTTAAAAAATATAATGAAATCTAATGTAGTATAAAAATTTAGAGATATAATTTACCAAAAGTTCAAAGTTAAAAATCTTAGCTGGTATGTGGCCGACGACGACGCTCGAGGTGTTGGATGAAACGTCGTGCTGCGCTCCTCCAAATGGTGACCTCTTCGACACCCGGCCGCCCCGGGAAGACCAACCACGTGTCGAGAGGTTATGTTGTTTTTTGCCAATTTCTCGGTAAGTATAACCGGGAAAAATCGGCAAGTTGCACCGTCGTGTAGGGGGCACTGAGGCGCACACGCAGGTAATCTCAAAACCCACGCGCCACAACAATTGCGGGCTCAGTGAGCGGAAAACTGGCTGATTTTTGCACAATTTTGAGGTGTAGGGTTAGTATAGGTTATTACCTAAATACAGCCGGGAGCCGGGTGAATAATGTTCAATTCCAAAGTTATTTGTTCTGCAAATTAGGGGCTGACATTAGGAACTACATTAGAACTTAACTCCAGCCAGTCTTCAAAACTTTACGGCAAGATACAGGGTGTTCTCAAATATGATTTTAATTATTTCGTTGTTTTTTTTTAAATTACATGTAAAAATGTAAAAATAATTAAATTCATACTTTTCATCAATTATAGAAACAGAAAACAAATTTAATATAAAAAAAATATATTGAATTCCACTACTTAAAAACGCTTTAAAAGATTTCAAATAATTAAAACCATCTCGTACTCGTTGATTATATGTATATTAAACCAAATTTATTTATGTTACGCAATTTTCAATATATTGATATATTTTAAGTTGATTAATATCTACAGGAGAGGTATAAGTTTCAATGACTTTTTATGGGAACCATAATTTTAAAGCCTCTAGTATTTTATTATAATTATTGAGAGTTACCAAATTAATATTCTTTGCTTTCATATAAAATGGTTGTTTTATTTTGGAACATCCTGTACCCGGCTGGAATTAGGGAGCAAAGCGGCTGATATTAGGGCTAAGGCGGCTGGAATTAGGGTTTTTCGCCCATCATGCATTTAAACGCTTCTGTATTTTTTTTCCACAAAACTACGTAAAACTAAGTGCTATTTTCGTAATAAAGATAAATCAAGCATCCTAAAATTGTATCAACAGTATTTTTAAGACCGTAATTGTGGCAGTAACAGAGATTCAAAGTTGAAAAATCTTAGGGGGGCTGGTAATAGGCATATTCACCCTACGTGTCGTTTTCATTTTGTCTATTGATGCCTATCACAAACCACACAACAAATAGGACAGTATTGCCTAAAAGAAAAGTACTTACTTAATTTATTCATTTTGTGTGAAAGAACAACTGCTTATTATATACCTACCTATGCATGCATAGAGAATATAGAGTTGTTGATATGCCTGTCAGAGATCACATCGACATCAAAGGCGCGGCTTACGTCTATAATCTAATTCGCAAAGTTACACCAATTAGGCAAATGACTCATTTCATTTGCAAGCGACAATATTAGCTTAATATCTTACACATAATTTAGCAGTAACAACATGACTGTTAGAGACAGTAGGTAGGTTATGTTCAGTCTTGATAAGTCAATGCTATGGAAATAATGTAACAACAATTTTGTCTAAGTAGGTAGGTAGGTAGTTAATTCATTTTTAACTTACAATCGACTCTGTAAGTATTTGGTCAGGACAGCAGGCCTATTTTGTAACTCAACTGACAGCTTAAAATTATCATCACTGATCTAATTTTGTACCTAAGTACATTGCTGCTACAGTAAAAATCAATGTTATGACTCTCTACAAAAACCGAGCATGTACTTAAAACTCAGTGATGATCATTTTAAGCTGTCAGTTGAGTTACAAAATATGCCTACAGAGCATTCGTCTGTAGTCGTTGCGAAAGGTCGTGGATTCGATTCCAAACTTAGTTTAGTACCTACCTCGATACTAAGGTGGTTTTTAGGGTTCCGTACCAAAATGGTAAAAAAGGAACCCTTATGGTGTGACTCAGTCTGTCTGTCTGTCTGTCTGTCACAGCTAGATATCTCGAGAACTACTAATGGTATCAACTTGAAATTTGGAATAGTTTAAGATGACATTTGCCCAACTATTTTGCAAATAAGAAATAAATAAAAAAAAAAATTTTTCTTTACAACTTACAACAGGGACTGAAAAGGGGTCTTAAAAATTTGAAGTGAGGTGACTAGGGCATGTGGGGTATCATATGAAAGAGCGCTGTTTGCACATTTTAAAACATTTTTCCTTTTTTCTTAGGCCGCATAGTTTTCGACTTATGATGAAAAATGTAAAAAAAAATGCCGTTCCCCCCCCCCCCTTATCTCCGAAGTTTGCAAAGAGAAAAATCTGAAATAATTCTATGTGATAGTAGTTTATGTAAAGATTACAGGAAAAATAAAACGATGGCTCAATATAACACACTTTTTTAGAAATTCAAAAAAACAAACAAAAATTCTTTAGTTTCACTACCAATTAACTGATGGCGCTGTCCTAAGCATGCTAACCTAAGAAACATAAATAGTTCTACTATCGGTCAAGAGATGGCGCGCCCTAATAATACTACAATAATAAATTGGTGGCTGGTTCTAATATAATTACCTACTATTTGCCGTACGAATAAACGAAGAATAAGTTCCTACTTAGTAATATAAACAGTTTGCAATGTGGAGTGGCTGAAACGTTTTTCAGTCACATAAGCAGCTGTGGCTAAGATTTGTAAATTAACTGTCCGCCTGTTCGCCCTTCCACCTGTCTGCCGTTTATCCTACTTTTTTACAGACTACTAAAGTAACATATCCAAATATATTTATGATTGTACGGAACCCTCGGTGCGCGAGTCCGACTCGCTCTTGACCGGTTTTTTTTCTGAGTATAAACTACTCTGTGTAAAAAGTATCGGGAATATGTCAGTAAAAAGACCCGCGTAAAAGAGGTCGTTCTAATTTTTTTACTGCATGTTGGTAGCACTGTACTGATTAAGCGCGCAAAATTTGAGCGGGATCTGTCATTTAATTTGTTTTAAACTACACTTTTTGTTGGTGATAGTTTTGAGTCCTCGACGATTTTTACAATGGAAAATGATAATGCACCATCACACACAGCCATTATAGTGAAAGAGTTTTTAGCGAAAAATTCAACAAAAGTTCTCGACCAAGCACCGTATTCACCTGATATGGCTCCGTCTGACTTTTTTTTTATTTCCCAAGTTAAAATTACCACTTCGAGAATAACGTTTTGAGTCGATAGAAGCCATAAAAGAAAATTCGCTGAATGAGCTAAAGGCCATACCGCAAATAGCCTATGAAAAATGTATGGAAGACTGGGTGAAGCGGTGGAGATGTTGTATTGCATTGCAAGCGATGGGGCCTACTTTGAAGGCGATAAAATAAATTTAGATGAATAATTTGTATTTTTTGTTTTATAGACAAATTCCCGATACTTAGTACACAGAATGTAAGTATTGGAATCCTTATTAGAAAATACATATAATGAAAACGCATTTAGACGCGCTAAACATTCATATACTTAAGTATTATTACACTGGACTGGCTGCTGTCAAACTGCTCTTGTGCCTATGTATTTGATTTCCGCCATTTTGGCGCTGTAGAACGTAGCGTGAGCGTAGCGTGAGGGACATGGTACTAAAGTCTGAAGTCTGGAGAGACCATCACGGCAACCATTTTCATTGTAGGTACACGTCAAAATTAGTTCTTTAGACTCACGCTAGTGGCGTTTCAAATAGGCACAAGAACTTTGCTGTCAAATCATACAGACAGCCAGTCCATGAGTCCAGTTAATAAGAAAAAAAATTTTTCATGTCAGTGGTATAGGGTATTAGGCTTAGAATACGAGGGCAGTTTGATATGTCCGTGACTTTAAGGTTGAATACAATATTTTTTCTTAATTCAATTTTCCTGTCTTAATTTAGAACTCTTTGCTGAGCTTATGCTGTTGCATTTTTTAAATTGGCGCGAAATTAAAAAAAATGGAAGGATTTATGCAAGTGAGGTCGGGATATTCTTTTATAACGGAGAAAAACGAATTTTGCGTTTTGATAAAATACTACTTTTTACGTGGTAAAACCATTAAGCAGACGGAGGATAAACTGAAAAAATATTATGGGGACTCTGCTCCATCTCATGGAATGGTTCACAAGTGGTTTACTGAATTTCGTTGTGGTCGTACTACCACAACTGTCGCCGACGGCCCAGGAAGGCCGATTGAGGTCACCACTGAAGATATTGTTAGCAAATCCACGACATTGTTATGGCAGACCGACAAGTGAAGATACGCGAGACAGCTGATGCTATTCACATCTCTACCGAACGAATTTTTCATATTTTGCTCGATATTCTCGGCATGAAAAACCTTTTTGCAAGATGGGTGCCGCGTTTGCTGACAGTCGGCCAAAAACGAGGTACGGAACGGGCAAAATGCTCAAAGTCAAGGAAGGAGACCTGGTTATATCGTTAATGTGTAGAACGGCTGGTGTTTCTAATTATCCGTCCAACAATTAAATAAAATAGAAAACAATCATTAAAGTAATGCAAGGTATGTAACAAAAATAGTTCTTTTTTACGTTAAATTAACAATAAAAAAAATATTGAGAAAATAGTCGATATGTTAAACTTACTTTTGTAACAGGTCATTAGAAATAAAACACTTTTTACGGATTACAGCGCGTATATTGGTTAATTCAGATGTTATTTTAGAATTATTTAGTTTTGATTTGTTGGTTTTTTGGGTTTCCCGACGTTTCGTCAATCGGTCCCGTGACCACGGCCCCTGGAAAGGTGTCGAAACGTCGGGAAACCCAAAAAACCAACAAATCAAAACTAAATAATTCTAAAATAACTTCTGAATTAACCAATATACGCGTAATCCGTAAAAAGTGTTTTACTTCTAATTACTTTTGTAAGTCAACTTTTTTAATAATCAACATTATTTCTTGGTCGCAGTAAGAGGATCAGTTTCTAGATGACTAGTTACTGTTATAGTTAGTCCATAATTCACATCCATGAGTTATAGTACTTTAATGTTTTATCCCATTTAAAATCAATCAAGTAACTGAAGGTATACACATCAGCTCAACATGATCGCGCCGATTCACGCCGGCTGGCGAACTCCGAAGTTAGCCGATTGACTCGCGACAATCAATGGGGAATGTCCGAAAAAAATCAAATTGGCTAAATATTTTTTCATAGGTAGGAATAAGCTCCCTTAGTTATAGAAAAAAATTCAGAATTTTCGGTTGCGTGAAAAAATTCAAAAAAATGAAAGTCTCTTCGACTTTACAAATATAGGAAAGTAACAGCAGAATGGAGATTAATACCTTTGCCATCACCTGCTACAAACAACCACAACATGGTATTAAAAAAAAAAATTCAACACAAAATGTCAAAATTGTATTTTTTTTAATTCTTGTTGTCATAGTGGCAATGTGCCACAACCACAACACGGTATTAAAAAAAAGAAATGTCAAAACTTTTTTTTCTTAATACTTGTTGTGGTTGTGGCAGGTGGTGGCAAAGGTATAATCTCCATTCTGCTGTTACTTTCGTACATTTGTGAAGTCGAAGAGACTTTAATTATTTAAAAATACTTTACGCAACCAAAAATTCTGAAACTTTTTTTTATTACTAAGATAACTTATTCCTACCTATAAAAAAATATTCAGCTAATTTGATTTTTTTCGGACATTCCCCATTCGTTAGACGGTTTACAGAACACATCTACTTATATCAAATTTCAACTGTGTAGTCCTAATACTTTCGGAATAAAGTGGCTGTAAAATACGGACGGACGGACAGACATGCAGACAGAACCAATCTATAAGGGTTTAGATTTTTGCCATTAGGCTACGGAACCCTAACAAGCAATTTAAGGTTCAAAATTCATTGAAGATTTTTGACAGTTTTGTATAGCTAGCTTGATGTGCTGCTGACTGAACACAGATACTTGTAAATAAATGATTACATTATTAATCACATTTATTTTCTTTTTTGACAACCTTTACATTTGCATCTTGCGCCAACTCACTATCGGAATTTTATTTCTGTACATTATTTGAGGATAAAAGTGCAGAACGATGTTTTATGTATGTTATTAAACATTTATTTGTAAGCTATATTAGTGATTGTTGGTGCAAATCACAAAATTAAATTAAGACTTTTTTTTTTGTTCGTAATCATAATCAATCACTCATCCTCAAATCAAAGCTTCTAATCATTCAATTTCATCGGTCTTTTATGTCCCATCTCTAACCTTAACGCAAGGGCAAACTAGGGAAGTACAGGGCAAACTTATTTATGTCGGTAAGTTTGGCGCTGCCGTCTACGTGATCTGTCAGAATTTGTACTAAGATGGTTAGTTCCGAATTTGACCACCTGCCAATATAACTTAGTGGTCATTCTGTTTTTGTGTGCGTGTGTAACAATATGACTTTAAGCTTCAAGAGTTTGCGTGTATATGAAGTTGTGTGCCCCCAAAATCGGTGAACAAAATCTAGTGTAGGAGAGCGCTCTTGCTTAGGTACTCCCGTTCTGTATGCTCTAAGTAAATGAACAAATTAATATACTTTTTTCTAACTTATTTTTCATTTGCGTTCCTTCACCACGAATTTCGTTCCTTTTCAGACATCCCGACGTTCTAAATCTCCAATCTCTACTGGCAACACTGTCACTCACTCAACTCAACTTGTTCACTTCTAGCTAGTCTAGTCTGTGATCTTAACATATGGAAAGTAGGTACGTGCCATTGATTATGCCGGTTTTGCAAAAACTAAAAAGTAATCGTTTCTGAAGACAAGGTGCGCTTTTTTTAGATTAATGTTAGCGCGGTCTTCATAGTGTATTTACTCAAGTGAAAATCATAGCAGTTAAACATAAGGTGTGTTTCACAATTGTCGTTAAAATGCCACTTTTAATTTACACATCAATCTTGTGTTTGTGGTTAAAAAGCGCAACTGGGTTAGGGGAAATTATTTATGCAATTAACGCTGGTGGCCCTGCACACACTGACATTTACGGAGTGCACTACGAAAAAGACCCTTTACAAGGCAGAGTTGGAACTGCTTCTGACTATGGAAAGCAATTGGTTATGATAGGAAGAGTGAACCCAAAAGACGAAATACTGTATCAAACCGAGAGATACCACCACAGCACTTTCGGCTACGATATACCTGCTAATAAAGATGGAGATTATGTCCTGGTATTGAAATTTAGTGAAGTGTATTTCAGTGCCCCAAATATGAAAGTGTTTGATGTGGTTCTTAACGGGGACCACACTATCGTTGCTGATTTAGATATCTTTGATAAAGTAGGCCGAGGAGTTGCTCATGATGAGTATGTACCTTACTCTATAAAAAATGGGAAACTGTACTATAATGAAGAAGAATCAGATATAAGAGGTGGTAAGATCAAAGTGGAATTTATTAAAGGTTACAGAGACAACCCTAAAATCAATGCTTTGTATGTAATGAGAGGGACTATCGATGAGGTACCAAAGCTTCCCCCATTAGTGTGGCATGAGAATGAAGCTGAAGAGCAGAAGGAAGAAGTTGAAGAGAAAAACACTAAATCTCATCGAGCGAGCGGGCCCAAACAGCCTGATCCTTATTCAATGGATGAAAGCTCTGTTCTGATCCCAGTGTTTATTACTATTGGTGCTTTTGTACCCCTATTGTTCTGTCTCTGCAAATTGTAAAATCATATGGTGTTATATTTTATTTATTATAGTCATGACAAGTATTGTGAACTCGTGTGCAACCAAATTGACTCACATGGGCTCAAATTTCAGAAGTATAATAAGTATTCTTTTTTTTCAATTACGGTAAAACATTACTTGATTTAAACTCCATATTACCTACATTGTATTGGAGGAGGCCTTTGCTGACTGGCAATCAGAACTACAAAAAATAAATTAAGCCTAAATAATTAACAAAGAATGTCTAACTACATGAAATACCATACCAATACATAATGAATAACCACATGGCAACATTTGTATAAAAATTAGCTGCTGAGTCGATTTTGTTGCACGGGAGTGTAGAAAAGATTTGTATATCTTGCAATTTATAGTTTGTTATTATTATCACCATTATCATAGAGTACAAAATGAACATGAAATTAATGCCCGTCCCTTGTATGGTATTTTTTGCACATCATATTCAACATCTTGACATTTTGGAAAATACTGTTTATTGTAAATACATAATATAGTTTAAGGGTTTAGTAGTTTCAACTATAATTATGATCACATAATTCCCACTACCACCAAAAAATACATGCTTTTTTCACTATAATATTGATTGTTAAAGTTAAACATTAGCGTGTGACTCACAACTGTAGGAACATAACATGGTTTCTCAGGATTTTAGCTTTTGGGTGAATCAACTTTTTGTTGTTTTGTGGCATTTTTTAAAATACCTATGTGAACCATTTTTATATGAAGTTAATCTGTAGTTGCAAATACTGACATGACAGCTAATTATCTTATAAGAAAACTTAAGACATGAAAATTTTAACGCGATTTTAAAGAAAAAAATAGGTGACCCAGGAGACAACTCCTGTTTTTCATACAAAAGCTGGGGACAAAATTGTCCCTTGGGTCACCCATTCTTTCTTTAAACTATTGGTTATTTTTGTACAAAACTAAGTATGTTTTATCGGCTATGAATCTAAATATAGTAAAATAGAGATTTTTAATAAAAGAGTTATCTAGTTTTGTTTTAATTTATGAAAATTTACATATGGGTTGATTTTTTCCTTAAATTAATAAGTTGATTCACCCTTTTATACAATACATATTAGTGTGTTCCGACAACTAAAAGTAATTATTGTTAACTATGTTATCAAAGCAAAATTATCTCATTAAATGCAATATGTTTGCAGTATACACATCAACTTTGTCTAGGGATACAGGTGTTATTTTCATACAAACAAGGTAAATTGAAGCCTTGGTTTTCTGCCAGGGATGTACCGTGCTGTGATCTGATGATGGCCATCCAGGGAGTGAATGGAGGAGATTCAGATTGTTATACACACACAACTGATCTTATCAGCATTCTAAAATATTAATGGGTCAGAGTTCTGTTTGAGGATTTCCATACATTTTTATGCTATTTTCGCGGTTTTTTAAACATGTCCTTTATGTTTTAAGAATGCAGGTCAGATCAGTTGGGTGTGTATAGCGATTGAATCTCCTCCATTCACTCTCTGGACAGCCGTCATCAGGTCACAGCACAGCACAGTACATCCCTGGCAGGAAACCAAGGCTTCAAAGTTACCTCGTTTGTATGAAAATAACACCTGTATCCCTAGATTCCCTAGACAAAGTTGATGTGTGTATTTGCTGAATACAACTTGTTTTGTGTTGTGTACTTATTCACTTAAAGTTGTATTCAGCAAATACTATAAACATATTGCAATTAATGAGATAATTTTGCTTTGATAACATAGTTCAATATCAATTGCTGTAAGCTGTGGGAACACACTTAAATATATTGTGTAAAAGCTAAAATCCTAGGAAACCACGTTATTTTTATTTCTTTTATTTATTTATATATTGTTATGTGCCTACAATAGCGAGTCGCGTGCTAATGTTTAACCTTAAAGAAATTGTGGCAGTAGGTGGATCATATTTCAGAGAAAACATTTCTCCTTTGTGACATTAGTAAACATCTCTTCATAACATCAATGACAACAGCAATGACAGTGCTTCCTTTGCCAATATATTTTCATTTTTTTACAAAATAAATCAATAATTCCTTTATTTAGTAGGTACCTAAGTAAGTAATTCAAAAAAATAGTATGAAATAAATTGTCACTTTAAATGAAATACATACCTATACTTCCTATTTACCTTATTTATTACCTATTTCCTTGTTGCAAAGTTGAATACTGTGTGTATTTATTTTTACGCATATCGCCAGAAAACTCATATCAACATAATCGCAATTCGTCAGATTTCGCATCTCGCTATATTTCGCAACCCGTCACGTTACAATGTGCCTAACTTCCCAGTCATAAGGCTCAACTTATTCGTAAAAAACATTGTTTATTAGAATAATAATAAAACTTAATAATAAAAAACATCCTAATGTTTGCATTATTTTTTCAATTAAAGTTATTTTTCTCGGAAAAACATCCCTGTATCTAACCCTAATTTGGTCACCCATCTTGCTTTTGGCGATACAAAAAATGGCTGCACAATATATTGAGACTAATTTGGTCACCCATCTTGCTTTTGGCCTCAAAAAGTGTCAGCACAATATCATGTCACCCCTCTTGCTTTTGACCACACAAAAAGTGTCTGCATAATCTTTATCGAGCCTAATTTGGTCACCCATCTTGCTTTACTTTTTGTGTGGCCATAAGTGAGATGGGTGACCAAATTAGGCTCGTAAAATACTGTGCATCCACTTTTTGTGTGGCCAAAAGCAAGATGGATGACCAAATTAGTTTCGATAAAGATTGTGCAGACACATTTTGGGCAGTTGGGTACATTGTATTAGAACGAAAAAAAAATGTAACGAGTTGCGTAATCTGGCGAGTTGCGTTTGTGACGAACTGCGTGTGTGGCGAGTTGCATATTTGACGAGTAAAGTATCCGTTTAGAAAAGTGGCGTAATTGGTACTATATGACCACTTGCGTTTATGATGACCTGCGTGTGATCCTTTGATGCTATGACAATAAGATCTAGATTTAAAATCTCTAACTATTATTAACACAAATGCAACAGTTGTACTGTACAATAGTAACGTTAATAACGTTTGAACATTTGAAAACTTACGCGCAAGCCTCAGGTGATTTGATGTGGTATTAACATACACTTTTTCCTTTCGGCCGTAACCGTAAGAGAGGAATAAACAATCTTTGTACGAAACCGGTTTATTTTGCGCATCCCTTGTAAAACACTGTACCCACCTAGTACCTACGCAATATGGATAAAATAAAGTAAAAGATTACACTACTAGTAACTTAAATAGTAATCTTAAAATTGTTGAAGAGAGTACATAAAAAAGTTGCACTCAGGTACATTTTATTCCTAATGGATGTAAGTTTTGTGTACTTTTCTTTAAATTATCTTCTTGTCAGTCTGCTGCAATAATTATGTAATTATTATTACTTAAAGGAAAACTTCTGATTTGAAAAAATACTTATGATTTTCCTTGCGATGTGGAGAATAAATTGTGTGATCACACTGCCGAGGTCCGGAAAAGCGATGGGATAGGATAAGTGGCGCTCCCTTTTCATCAAAAATGCGCAAATACCGATTGAAGCATTGAAGTAGAGCTAATGTAGTTTATTTAGAAACTCAAACTACTAAGTCTGAAAAGGTTGTTGTTATCTTTATTGCTTTTTATACAGGTAGGTAGGTAATCATTTGGTTGGATAAGGAATATTTTTGTTTTTATGACTGTTTTAGTAGCTGGAAAATTGGTATGGTATAAAACAGATATGTATATTATTTTTACGTCGAAAATAAGCACATTAAAGAGAAATATAATTTATTGCAGTCTTATACAAATTCTTAATTTTACGTCGCCTTCCCAGTCTCTTTGCTTACAGTCAAATTGAAGCAGGCACCATTCGTCATGCCTCGGCCTCGGCCACTTCCTCAGTTTCATTGTTTTTCCTCGACTTCTTTTCTGTTTTCTCTTCTCTTTAATTTTTGAGATAATTTAATTATTTTGAGCAGTCTGAAACGAGAAATATTTTCACTTAAGTGCCTATTCGATACTAACACAACAAGATAATGCTGCAAACGGGAATTCGCTGTTCTTTATCGCAAAAATCGGAATTCGCACACTCCCTAAAATGATAATGGCGAGTTGATTAGGATTTGAATCTCTATTACGTTAACTTTGCTCTACACTGTAGAGCAAAGTTAACGTAATATTATAAAAAGAAATATTACGTTAGAAATATAAAAAAAAAAAATTTCAAAATGGGAATGTTGAATGATTTAACTTCGCTAACTATGGATGAAGCTTCATACTTACGCATTTGATGCACTTTGAAGTTTAAATTCGCAGCTTCCTTTTTGATTGAGTATGAATCCTCTTTTGCAATTCGTACTCGTAGTTACGGGAGCAGCAGCCACAGTAACCTCCGGAACCTCAGTTTTTGTCGTTTGTTCTACGACGGTTTTTGTTGTTGTCGATTCATTAATTGCTACGGGATGATCAGTGGCGCTTGCTGTATCAAGATTTTGATCAGTACTGTTTTTTATTGGTACAACTGTCGTTTCAACCGAGACCGTTGTTTCAATTGTAGTGTTATCTTGTAAAGCATCTGTTGCGATGGTGCTGCTTACATTTAACGGTTTTGGTGTTGTACCGTTTTGAGGCTTGATAGTCATTTCTGAGTAATCGTAGGCGTAATCGTAATCCTGTAACGTGATAAGTTTGGGATTATTATTAATCGTAGGTACGGTACGACTGAAAAATATACCGGCGACAGTTAATCGGATACTTAAATACTAAACCGAACAAAGCGGTTAATAATAATTATGTTTGCTACAAAATCACTTAACGGGCGACAAATTGTGATTTATAAAATATACGTAAAAACTTTAATGTAGGTAATGTGTGCCGTAAAGTGTCACTAAAATAAAAATTTGATCGCTTAATAATTATTATACTTTGTTCTGAATAACTAGTAACTCGGATTTGTATTTTAAAGTCTATTCTAGTCTAAAATTTTATCTATTTTGTAGTCACCCTGTCTTTTTGATTTAATTTTTTTAGGTATCGTTCGGTTAAATAATACCCAATAAGTTTTGTCCGCATCAAGCAAACCCATTGTATTTATTTTAATCCTTAACAGCTAAAACCTGATGTAAGTTACCAATACGTAGGTACGATGAGTTTAGGTAGGTAGGTACGTACTTTGAAAAAAAGGGATTTCTTGGACATGACTCGTAAATCAAGAACGAGTAGGCAACGGGTCTAGATCGTAGCTAATCTTGAACTAGTTCGCGTATCAAAATAGATTTAGATACTTAGGTACCTACCTATTTGATAATAGCACAGTGTTACTAGTCTGGATTAGTTTAGTATACCTTCATTCATTACGAATAGTAAGTTTGTATTCTTAGAATATTTTAATGAGTAGGTATTACCACGAATAACTTGGAACTTCTTTTTACGAAACAGTTGTGTTTACAAAACAATAATTAAGTACGTAGGTACAACAACCATTTTTATCGCTTAAGTAATTAATTATTGATTTGATTCCTACCGACCCAAAAACTCTATTAAAATTAGATAGGTACCTACCTATACCTACTTTTAGACCGTTATTTTTGAATCGTGATTATTTTTACTTACTACACAATACGTACATAGTAATAATCATAAATATTAAAACGAGCGTGCAAAGTTTAAAAAAAAACAGTCACTCACCACATATTCTTCTTTACCACTTTTCATTAAAGCTATAATTTGCACATCCTTCAAGTCCACCTGAATATTAAGGTCTCCCGTTTGACTCTGATCGTACGTAGAAGCCGCTAGTGCGAATTCTATCAAAATAACAGGAATAAAAATTTTAACGAACAGGAACATTTTGTTTTTTGTATGCAAAATTTATCGCGATGGCTTTACGGGTCCGTCTTGCAGGTGCGACTGCGGCTCGAAGCCTCCGCCCTGCGCACTACTTGACATCAAGTTATTTACAACAACTAACAGTTATTTCAAGTAACCGTGGGAAGGTCGATAGCCTCAACATTGCATCGCGTCCTCAGATTGCGTAAGGACCGCGGATAATTTGCCTTATCGACAGTTACCTAGACTTAATTAAACCGTCAATGAGCTAAGAAGATTAAAAATTGATACGCGTACCTAATTTGTAGTAGAAATCTACCATAATACTCCAGTTGATTGCTTAAAATTTTTCTCTGACGGATTTTTTAGCTTCATGTTTCTTGAAAGAAATAAATATTTTTATATTCATACCTATGCATTAATTACCGTAGGCGTACCGCCTTCAAAGTTTCAAACTGTAGAAATATCTACTACAGGAAAAATATGTTATTTAGGCGGCAAGTCAATTACTTACTCACAAGTGAAGTGAGGATCTGCAGAGTCCGCTATTTAGCTTCCAAGTATGGGCTGGGCAGGGAACTTGAAAATTGCACATTTTACAAAGCTTGCCTAATTAGGTTAGGTGTGGTAGAAGTAAGGCTAAAAAGTGTTGTTGTTTTCCATCTAATTTTAACCGACGCCACTTCAAAAAACAGGAGAAGGTTATCTATTCGTCGATTAGCGTATAGTTGGCAGCCTCACCATTGAATTAGAAGGTTTTGACTAGGTCAAAAAATTGTTAGTAAATAGTTATAAATAGTGAACTATAGCATATAAATAGTGATACTATGGTTCAAAAGATATTTGAGTATCTTGGTGAGGCTGCTATCTTGACGTCAAGCTGGCAGACACCTTAAGAAATACAGTTCGTATCAATGTGATTTATATGCCAAAAAATTGTTAGGAAATAGTGAATCGTATAAGCAAAATTTCAATAATATTGCTTCAGTACAAGCCGAGATATTACGATCTCAAAGTGGGCTGCTAACTTGACGTTTCTGGCAATGGCGATTCCAGAGAAACGGGTACAAGTTAAAAACAAATAAATATATCAAAAAATTGTTAGTGAAATTGTGATTCTTACGATATAAATAAAAAAAGAATTCTTCATTGCTATTTTCTAAAAATCGAATGTTAACTTCTACATAGTACTCTGAATATAGGCTGTCGATCAATATTGAACATTGCTCCACAGTAATAAGGTTTAAACTTGATTGCAATCATGAGGTGAGTACTATCAAGCAAAGACACCTTAAGAAATACAGTTCGTATCAATGTGATTTATATGCCAAAAAATTGTTAGGAAATAGTGAATCGTATACGCAAAATTTCAATAATATTGCTTCAGTACAAGCCGAGATATTACGATCTCAAAGTGGGCTGCTAACTTGACGTTTCTGGCAATGGCGATTCCAGAAAAACGGGTACAAGTTATAAACAAATAAATATATCAAAAAATTGTTAGTGAAATTGTGATTCTTACGATATAAATAAAAAAAGAATTCTTCATTGCTATTTTCTAAAAATCGAATGTTAATTTCTACATAGTACTCTGAATATAGGCTGTCGATCAATATTGAACTTTGCTCCACAGGAATAAGGTTTAAACTTGATTGCAATCATGAGGTGAGTACTATCAAGCAAAAAAGTGAAATTTATATCTTTTGACTGTGTCAATAGTCAAATCCTCGGTGCAAGGCTATTGATTTGGTATAAGTAAACAAATATTTTTCTACTTACTTTTTTAATTTATTTTTTATTAAATCTCATCAAAAAAAAATTGATTGTGTAATACTACTCTAATAATAATTAATACTACTACTCTAATCATCGGTAATACCACAGCCTAGAGAGTATTCTTCTTACAGTCGGACATCGCCCTTTGTGTTGGCGCAAAAGCCGCCGTTCGTCTAGAGTCTAGACAGTTGACGCAACGACTAAAAGTGTAAGGGTTGGCACGATGTAATTTGCCTTTTCGAATTTTAAAAATATATAGGAAAAATAAGATAGACACTTCAAAATTCTTGTTTTATTCTTTGAATTATTAATTGTCATTTTTTCTACAAGGTAAGAATATTTTTTTCAAATTTGTCTCTTTTCCTTCTTTTAATGCTCTTAAAATAAGGAAAAGAAAAAGTTTTTCTTAGTATTTTCTCTTTTTTTTCTTCTTCTTGCATCATAAGTGCGAGGAATTATAGGAATTATGAAAAGGATATGGAAAGGATGTATGATAATCATAATTTTAATTGTAAATCATTACTAATTTAGGGCTAAATAAGTATAAAATAAATCTTAAATTAGTACTCAATTAGGAAATAATAAAGAAAAAATAAGTTCCAAGATGGCGGCTGACAACTTTTTTGTTTATGGGCCGATTTCGATGAAACTCGGTTTTTGGTACCATTTTGACGCAAAAATAACAACGCAATGTTGAAAATATTAAAAAATTCAAGATGGCGGCCAACTTTTTTGTTTGCGGACCGATTTCGATGAAACTCGGTTTTTGGTAGTATTTTGACAAGAAAACAGCAACGCAATGTTAAAATGTAAAAAAATTCAAGATGGCGGCCAACTTTTTTGTTTGCGGGCCGATTTCGATGAAACTCGGTTTTTGGTAGTATTTTGGCAAGAAAACAGCAACGCAATGTTAAAAATGTAAAAAATTCAACGTGGCAGCCAACTTTTTTGTTTGTGGACCGATTTCGATGAAACTCGGTTTTTTGTAGTATTTTGGCAAGAAAACAGCAACGCAATGTTAAAAAAAATTCAAAATGGCGGCCAACTTTTTTGTTTGCGGGCCGATTTCGATGAAACTCAGTTTTTGGTAGTATTTTGACAAGAAAACAGCAACACAATGTTAAAATGTAAAAAAAAATCAAGATGGCGGCCAACTTTTTTGTTTGCGGGCTGATTTCGATGAAACTCGGTTTTTGGTAGTATTTTGGCAAGAAAACAGCAACGCAATGTTAAAAATGAAAAAAATTCAAGCTGGCGGCCAACTTTTTTGTTTGCGGGCCGATTTCGATGAAACTCGGTTTTTCGTAGTATTTTGGTAAGAAAACAGCAACGCAATCTTAAAAATAAAAAAAATTCAAGATGGCGGCCAACTTTTTTGTTTGCGGGCCGATTTCGATGAAACTCGGTTTTTCGTAGTATTTTGGCAAGAAAACAGCAACGCAATGTTAAAAATGTAAAAAATTCAAGATGGCGGCCAACTTTTTTGTTTGCGGGCCGATTTCGATAAAACTCAGTTTTTCGTAGTATTTTGGCAAGAAAACAGCAACGCAATGTTAAAAATGTAAAAAAAAGCAAGATTACATTTTTAACATTGAGTTGCTGTTTTTTTGTCAAAATACTACCAAAAACCGAGTTTCATCGAAATCGGCCCGCAAACAAAAAAGTTGGCCGCCATCTTGAATTTTTTTCATTTTTAACATTGCGTTGCTGTTTTCTTGTCAAAATACTACCAAAAACCGAGTTTCATCAAAATCGGCCCGCAAACAAAAAAGTTGGACGCCATCTTGAATTTTTATTTTTTTTAACATTGCGTTGCTGTTTTCTTGCCAAAATACTACGAAAAACCGAGTTTCATCGAAATCAGCCCGAAAACAAAAAAGTTGGCCGCCATCTTGAATTTTTTACATTTTTAACATTGCGTTGCTGTTTTCTTGCCAAAATACTACCAAAAACCGAGTTTCATCGAAATCGGCCCGCAAACAAAAAATTTGGCCACCATCTTGTTTTTTTACATTTTAATCATTACGTTGCTGTTTTCTTGTCAAAATACTACCAAAAACCGAGTTTCATCGAAATCGGCCCAATAATCAAACAAAAATACATAAATATCAACAAATACATCAATGTGCGGCCGCCATTTTGAATTCCAAATCTAATGTCAAAATCGTGCCAAAAACACTTTTTCATGACACCAACATCAAAAAATTGCAAACACTACTGTCAATATAATATAACCCAATCAGAAGCGTAAGCCCTGACGGGATAGGGCCCGAGATGCATACATTGCCAAAGTATGGGCTTTCGGGCCCTCCCACCCCCCTTCTATACCGCACCACCCCGCACGATTGCTCTGTCTAGACCAAGGGTGGCCAACCTTTTCGACACTTGGGCCAAAAATCGGAAGTAGAATTTTACCCCGGGCCGCATTACCAAATTTTATGTATAGTGCGCGCCAGATAAGTTCGACATTAATAAAATGTGCTCGGCTCCGCGGGCCACAAGGTAACAGACGGCGGGCCGCATGTGGCCCGCGGGCCGCGGGTTGGCCACCCTTGGTCTAGACGCCTCCGATGGCCGACTGTATGAAGACTATCTCTCGGCTGTGGTAATACTACTCTCAGTTTATTTATTTAGTTATTTATTCGGTAAAAACTAAAAATATATTCTACTTATATCATCTACTTCCTTATACTTACCTACCTACTGATTACTAATTTCATTATAAATCTCACCAAATAGGTACCTAACGTTAAAGTTTCAGTTACTATAAAAAATACAAAATATTCATTTTCAAAAAATTACAGGTTAGGGTATTTTCATTAGACTCCTCCCTTTAAGTTATAGTTTTAATGTTAGTTACCTAATTGGTAGTAAAATATTAGTAGTTTTTCCGAAACTAAATAAATGAACTGAGAGTAGAGTATTAAATGACCAAATTTTTTTTGATGAGATTTAATCAAACATTTTTTGATTGTGTCAATACTCTAAAAAATAAAAAAGTGGGTAGAAAAATATTTGTTTACGTATACCAAATCAATAGCCTTGAACCGAGGATATGACTATTGACACAGTCAAAAGATATAAATTTCACTTTTTTGCTTGATAGTACTCACCTCATGATTGCAATCAAGTTTAAACCTTATTACTGTGGAGCAAAGTTCAATATTGATCGACAGCCTATATTCAGAGTACTATGTAGAAGTTAACATTCGATTTTTAGAAAATAGCAATGAAGAATTCTTTTTTTATTTATATCGTAAGAATCACAATTTCACTAACAATTTTTTGATATATTTATTTGTTTATAACTTGTACCCGTTTCTCTGGAATCGCCATTGCCAGAAACGTCAAGTTAGCAGCCCACTTTGAGATCGTAATATCTCGGCTTGTACTGAAGCAATATTATTGAAATTTTGCGTATACGATTCACTATTTCCTAACAATTTTTTGGCATATAAATCACATTGATACGAACTGTATTTCTTAAAGTGTCTGCTAGCTTGACGTCAAGATAGCAGCCTCACCAAGATACTCAAATATCTTTTGAACCATAGTATCACTATTTATATGCTATAGTTCACTATTTATAACTATTTACTAACAATTTTTTGACCTAGTCAAAACCTTCTAATTCCATGGTGAGGCTGCCAACTATACGCTAATATTCGTCGCATATATTAGTTAAATTACTTACGTATAATTTTTATTTAAATATGTATATCTCAGATCAAATAAAAAAGTAAGATGGAGCGTTGTTGCGAACAATGAAGTGAGGCCGGTTTTTGATGGTACATCAGTACATGTGTGCGTACAAGGGGCGGGCGGGGGCCGGGCGGCAGGGTTTTATATGGAAAGCCAAGGCGTAGTTTCGTTACACGTGTGTGCGTGAACTGTGTATGTACACAGCCAAGACGTAGTTTTACAGGCCTCACCGCTTTGTTCGGAAGAATCCGTCTTACTTTTTTATTTGGGATGTAGGTACAGTCACGTCTATAAATATGTACCTATACCGTTCAGAAATTTGCTATCTAAAAGCTATTACTTTGTGAACAGTAATCGATGACAACTTCAACAAAGTGACAAAGTCCTGTACCCTTAACATCTATCAAAAAAAGCGCGTAAAAGTACTCGAAAATTTCATTTCGCTTTTCGGAGGTAAATGGCACTGTACAGATCCCCATACAAAATTATCGAATGTTAAGCGTAGCGAAAAAATTTCTAAAGGCGGAAATAGGTATAGGTACTATTGTGTCGTGTCGCGACAGAAGCGTATCGGTTTCATACATTTAGTATGGCTAGAAACACATTATTATAATGTGTTATTGTGGCCACACGACACACTGTAATACTTAGAGATGCGCCGAATATTCAGCCGAATATTCGTATTCGGCACATTCGGCATATTTTTTCATGTTCGTATTCGGCCGAATATTCGGTTGATTTGCCGAATAATTACCGAATATTTAAGTTAATGTACATACCTTAAACCCATATCATTAAACACTACGGTTAACTAATTACTAAATAGTTGTGGTTTATTCTGATTTGTAGATAGTTTTTGTAAATGAATGAAACACTACTTTGTGTACCAATTACATATTATTGTTAAAAATTGATTTACTGTAACAATCAATAAAAAAAAAATTAAATAAAATAAACTTCTGGTATTTTTTACAAATGATAATATAAACTTAATTACATTTCTATGAAATTTACAATTTTAAGAATACTGCTTTGAGCAACAAATCTTTTTTTTTTAATATAAGACTACGATCTTTAGGAATCAACCCAAGTTTTACAATGTATAATAAAATATAGGTTGTTTTTAGATAAATGTATGTAAAATTAAAAAAAAATATGAAATCAACAATAAAAAACCTTGAGTAACAAATATTAATTTGCAACAAAAAACTAGAAATTGATATAACTATTTGTAGTTTCAATCTAATTAAGTTTTTTTAAGTAAATGTCAATGTAAGTCAAATAAAATTCTTTGAAATCGACAATTAAAAAATATATCTTCAGTAACAAATATTAGTTCACAAATAAAAAAAAATGAGGAAACTTTAAGAATCATTTTAATCAAATTAAAATTGAAAAAGAGCGGTGCATCGACTGAACGAGTCGTGCTAGCGCGAGGGGTCGCTAGTTGCGTGCGGGGCAGACAGGGGGCGGTGGCAAACGCTGCCCGGCTCTTGCAGAGCGCCCCGCACCGATGTCCGTAAACCTGTTTACCGCGCAGAATGAAACCGAATGATTCGGCCGAATATTCGGTTCGGTACATTTTGGACCGAATATTCGGCAGAACATTCGTATTCGGTTGAACCTACATTCGGCGCATCTCTAGTAATACTCTTTTCTACAAAAAATAATTTAAGGATGATACCTACCAATTTAATTTCATAGGAGTTGGCAAGTTGGACCATGGACTTTAAAAATACACAATGGGAACTCTTCAAAATAAAATAGAAATTAAAATCGGTTAAGCACATAGGGATCTTCATTCAGAAATGACGTGTATGATAGGATATATCATTGGTAACCTTGCGCTCATTATTATATGATGACTGATTGTTCTGAGGTCGATGCATGGAAGGCACTTTGGGTGCACCGCGATGGTCATTCCAGGGGTCGCCAAATCCCATTTTGTGCGGGCTGCGAGAAAATAGGAAGTTACAAAAATACCTAGGTACTTTAAGTACCTACCTAATAATTACATTTCTGTAATAAATATTCTTTTCTAATAAAATGTGCGGACCGCGATGGTCATTTCATTTCTTAAAACGGACCCCGAACGAAACTAATTGGTGATGGTGACCCGTGCTCTAACGCTAGAAACATACTATTGTGTTGTGTTGTGTCGTGTCGCTATCTGTCGCGTATCGGTTTCATACATTTAGTATGGTTAGAAACACATTACTACAGTGTGTCGTGTCGACGACACAACACAACACAATAGTGTGTTTCTAGTCATACTAAATGTATGAAACCGATACGCGACAGATCGCAACACAACACAATAGTATGTTTCTAGCATAAGCTTTGGCCACATAGAAGAGTCATTATCCATGATGACAATGCGCTCTATGCATTTCGTTCGATGGGATCAGACGCAGGTCGTCATAAAAGCAAGTATAGTCATACTATACCTACATTTCGCCAGAAAACGCAACTCGACAGAATCGCAACTAGTCAGATTCGCAACTTGTCAAATACGCAGCTCGTCAGATTTCGTAACGCGTCACATTTTTTTCATTTTAGGGGAGTTGTGCTTAAGGCCTGGTTTACATTAGGCAAGTAGACGACCGAGTCGAGTAGCGAGTAGAAGTGCATTGCTTGGCGTGTTCGTCGATTTTAAAAGAACGTCAAACACGCCACGCAATGAACTTCTACTCTCCTAAAACACTCTACTAAAGACTAAGATAATGTAAACCAGCCCTAAGATGACATAGATAAGATGACCAGACCCCGGATTTGCGGTAGCACGAATAAAATGACGTTTAATAGTGCGTGGACAACTTGATTATCTATTTGTGTAATTTATCGATAAAAAAATATATAATTATGTAACGTGATATATAGACTTACTGTCGGAAATTGTAGAAATTACCTACCTACATTAAGAAAAGTGAAAATCGTGAAATGTATAAATAATAAAATTCACTGCAGTTTTTCTTGATGCAAAGATAGCAAAATCAAAGTGAGTGAAGTAGAATGTCAAATTTTAAGAAATACATCCTCCTTGGTAAATTACAAAAAAATAAATACAGACGCGATCAAAGAAGTTCCACTTCAAAAATATTTTCAAAACATCGATATATAAAAACATTTACGATAATTTGGTAATCACTAGCAAGTTTGTATTCCTGCCACCGCAAATCCGGCCTTTAAAGATGACACACCGACAATATTGATTTAAATATACGCGCTAAAAGTAAACCAATTTCTCTTAGATACTGCGCGAGGTGATGTTGTTGACTTGTGAAAATGTTGACTTACTAAAGCAAGTCTAATATAAGTAATGAGTATTTGATTCTTTTTTTTTTATTTAAATTGATAATGTTACAGCTTTCGTTCTGTATGCTCTAAGCAGCTTTCACTACCTATTGTTACTTATTGACCGAGCGAGCACGAAATGCGAGCGAAGCGTCTCTGCTTCAGCTTGGACGAAAATTCTTTCGTATGTCCGGCTGTCTGTTCTCACCTCAGACTTGTACTATTATGTATTCTGTGCCTCAGAGGCCGTATTACAAGCTCTTATTTCCTGCCAGGTTTATAAATTGCTGTAGTGACATCTCTTTCTCGCTGTATAGCAAATAAAAGAGATAGATTGATAGCCAGTCAGAAAACTGACCGGAAATAAGAGGTCATAATACAGCCCCGCATTTTATATCGAATTCTTACGTCGCGCCAGTTTTTAAAAATATCTCAAAATGTCGTATATATGTTAAACAAAACGGCCAAGTGCGAGTCGGACTCGCGCACGAAGGGTTCCGTACCAAAAAACGGCTAAAAATCACGTTTGCTTTATGGGAGCCCCTCTTAAATATTTATTTTATTCTGTCTTTAGTATTTGTTGTTATAGTGGCAACAAAAATTCATCATCTGTGAAAATTTCAACTGTCTACCAGAAGGCTGATTGTCTAACGACCAGTGTTCAAGAAAGGCGCTAGAGACAACTACACCAACTATCGGCCGATAACTCTGCTTTCCACCATAAATAAAATTGTTGAGAAATGCTTAAGTGAACAAATACACACATTTTATAAGAAACATGAAATTATCTCCCAAAATCAATACGGGTTCCAATCTGGTAAAAGCACGACAGAACTCCTATCCAAGTTCACGAATGAGGTAAATGGGCATCTCAATAACAAACAGCACGTGTTAGCTCTATTTATAGATTTTTCGCGTGCATTTGACACCTTGGATCACAAGCAGTTACTTACTAAGCTTAAGGACTGTGGAGTACGCGGACCGTTACTAATGTGGTGTGAAAACTACCTCCACAACAGAAAATTCTCTGTAAAAATCGATGACGTATGCAGTGACCACATACCAGCTTCTGAAGGAACGGCTCAATGATCTATTTTGGGCCCCCTCCACTTTCTGTCATACGTCAACGATATGAGTAATTGTCTCGAACACAGTACTTGTCACCAGTTCGCGGATGACACCTGCCTAGTCGTGTCCAATAAAAATCCAACAACCGCCTGGACTCTTTTACAATCAGACTTTAACAATTTGATAAAATGGTGCCATGATGTAGGTCTAGTCCTTAATTCTAATAAAACAAAATTAGTAGTAATAAAATCACCATACATGAAACCCTCACCTGTAATCAATAATATCACAGCACACGACCACAGCTGTATACACACGTCATTGGCAAAATGTAGCTGCCCAAATATAGAAATAGTTGACTCCCATACTTACCTTGGTTTAACCGTAGACAGCAAATTTAACTGGAGTAATCACATTGAACACGTATGTAATAAACTTCGGGCATTTCTAGCGAATATTACTATTATTAAAGATCGAGTCCCTTTTAAGGTCAAGTTAATGCTGTATCACTCTCTAGCTGAATCGCATGTCCAATACGGTCTTAGCAGTTATGGACGTACCTACAATTCTTATCTCAATGACATTTTCAATCTCCAAAGAAAAATAATTCGGAAACTTGTATCACCTAAAATTAAATAACAATTTTGCAATGATGACAAAGGACTATTTACGCATTATAATGTTCTGCCTGTACAAACGCAATTTAAATATGCAATATTAAAAGAAAACTTTTTTAATGACAGTTACAGACAACTGGTAAGCCACCCTGTATACACGCGGGCTATCGCTCGGAAACGGGTCTGTGTGAGTGCGACACGGGCAAACAATTGCTACGGCAAGCGAACATCTGATTACCTCGTTCCTAGGTTCATTAACGAACTACCTCCCGAATTACGCGAGAATATTAATGATCAAAACATAAAATCAAAACTAAAAGCATATTTTTTATCCATATAATTTATAATTTTATATTATTACTTCTGTTGGCATTTCAATGAAATCTCGATGTGAAAACAAGTAACACTTATGATAAATCTTTGTGGTTTTTTAGTGTTATTTAAGTAATTCTGTTATATGTCTTGTAATATGTTAAATGAATAAATAAAAAAAAAAAAAAACTTTGTTGCAATCAATTTTGACAGAAATCGCAGTGACATTGCTGCTTTAGTAAGAACCAATGTGACAACTATCTTACTTAAAGCAGCAATGCAACTGCGATTTCAATCGATTTCAATCGAGAATTGTTAGCAACAGAGATACGTAATCGGTGGGCTGTTGTCGTTATTAATATCGAGCAAAATACCTACAGCAAAAAAAAACAAGTTTGTTGTATGGGAGCTCCCTTAAATATTTATTTTATTCTGTTTTTAACCGTCTTCAAAAAACAAAAAAAAACCGGCCAAGTGCGTGTCGGGCCACGCGCCATAGGGTTCCGTAGTTACCTTATACCATACCATATTTAATACCACCTATCATTTTTCGTATGCAAAAATAACTTTGTTTTTCACAGTGTTGGTATGAATGACAAAGTTATATTTGCGGTTTTGGAAAATGTGCTATATCTCAAAAACTAATTGCTATATCTCATTCAAACCAATTTTGGTTAAAAGTGTTTATTAAGATCTACAGCATATATTTTTTTTAGATTTTTCACTCTCTTATTTCAAAAGTTAAAGGGGGGGGGGACACACATTTTACCACTTTGGCGATGTATATCTTTGAAACGGTTAACTTTGAGAAAAAGTTGTCTTAAGAACCTCAATGTCATTTTTAAAGACCTATCTATAGATACCCAACACGTGTTGGTTTGAAGAAAATTTTTTTTTTTCATTTTCAGTTCTATGTATGGGGAGCCCCCCCTTAATCTTTTATTTTTCTTATTTTTGTATTAAATTCGGTAAGCGGTTAACAGAATACATCTACCTACCAAGTTTCAACTGTGTAGTCTTAATACTTTCGGAATAAAGTGGCTGTGACATACGGACAGACAGACAGACAGACATGACTAATCTATAAGGGTTCCGTTTTTTGCCATTTAGGCTACGGAACCCTAAAAAAGAGGTTCTCAGTTGACCTGTATGTATGTATGTACTTATGTTTATCCGCGATATCTCGCGTTTGGCTGTACCAATTTTGATGCGGTTTTCAGAAAAGTATTTGTTACATTTAGGAGGTTTTGGTATTTTAACCGACTTCAAAAAGGAGGTTCTCTTCTCAGTTTGACCCGTATGCATGTTTGACCGCGATTATCTCACGTTTGGCCAAACCAATTTTTCTACCTAGAAAATATATATGTAATACAGACAGAAGGTACTTACACTAAAAATAAAGAAACAAAAAACCGACTTTAAAAGCCTACGCTACCTCTAAAAAGCAAGAAATGACTAGATATGCATTTATCATTGTAATAAAACACGTCTATTGAAGTCGGGTGGGGCTTTTAGTTTAGAATAAAAAGAAGTTTTCCTCCAGCCCCACCCGACTTCAATAAACGTGTTTTATTACAATGATAATGCGTATCTAGTGATTTGAATATTATTTCTTGCTTTTTAGAGGTAGCGTAGGCTTTTGAAGTCGGTTTTTTTAAACAATTTTTTTAGTATTTGTTGTTATAGAGGCAACATACATCATCTGTGAAAATTTAGCTATCACGGTGCATCAGCCTCTTAACAGACAGACAGACGGACGGCGGAGTCTGAGTAATAGTTAAAACCCTAAAAACATGTTTCAGTCCGACATTCCAGCTCTGCCTGTTCTCCTCTCAGGGGGGGGGTTTGGGGGTTCAAATCCCCCCCCCCCCCCCCCCCCCGCCCCCGAAATATACAATAGGCATCATCTATTTATTGATCTATAACATTAAAATAAAGTTAGGCAAGGCGAGGAGTATAATTATTTTACATATTAACATTTTGAATTTGCCGCGCTGCCATCTGTCACCGATCATTTGAATTACACCCACCGCATCGCATTCGGATTTGTGGGTAGGTCAAGGGTAGGTATACATATTCTAGCGTGCGTGCCGGACTGCAGTGAACGAAGTATTTTGTCACTTGTAAGTAAATGAAAATAACTAATTAAAAATCACATTTGACATCTGTCAGTCCATAGTGTGATTTGGTAAGTAAATGGTAAAGCTTTCTTTCGTGATTATTTATACAATAAAACTTACTTATTATTATTAAGTTTTGGCATCTCGAGGTAACCTCGGCGAGGTTAGTAGACAACCAGACAACATGCCTTATGATAAAGGAGTAACAGATAAGATCGGACACGTTTTACGTGAATACCGACAGTTTACACTCCAGGCATGAAGGTCAACAACATATTGGGTTCGCCGAAGGATGTCACACCATTACAAACACCAGAGGCCGTATTACGAGCTCTTAAATCCTGCCAGGTTTATAAATTGCTGTAGTGATAAAAGATATCTCGCTGTATAGCTGATAAAAGAGATAGATTGATAGCCAGTCAGAAAACTGACTGGAAATAAGAGGTCATAATACAGCCCCACTGCCGCACAATTTATAAACGCAGTAAGTACCACTTACTGCGTTTATGAGTTGACTATCGATTCGAGATCGCAAAGTTGAGCTTAGATAAAACAAAGACCCGTTTTTTTCTACTTCTTATAGAAGCCAAGATAGCATAAAGCATAAACGCAGTAAAGTGCAAATTTGAATTTGCTTTACATAATTTAAGAGCAGTAAGACTACTTAAGGATTTAAAAATATGTAAATGTTATATGTTAATAAAGCTACAACATAACATAAATGCATTAAATGTCAATTAAAGCATTATTGTTGTGTCTTATTAATAGCAAATAAAATCGTACACATAGTACAAACGCAGTATTTACGATTATACTGCGTAAATAGTAAGGCTACACATATTATGTAATAAATGAATGTAACAAACATGAACGCAGTAAATGTAACTTACGGCGTTAATGTTAAGGATGTTAAGATGAAAATCATGTTGAATGTCCATCCAAGGTGTGAGACAGAAAGATGTAATTTCTCAGAAACGTTTCACTGGCGTTGGAGCTTGGAGAACATCTTTAATCTCATGGACTGGAAAAGGCTTCGGTATCAACATATATGCGATTATCTCACTTACACTCTTTTTGCCGTTGATGTAGTTCTAATGGTTATGACCTCGGAAGACCTGAATGCAATGCTCGAAGATCTCCGTAGTGCTTTCCAAAGAGTGGGACTAAGAATGATAAAATGAAAATCTTGTTGAATGTCCATAAAAGGTGTGGGACAGGAAGAAATAATTTCTCCGAAACGGTTCAGATGTTCTCCAAACTCCAACACAGCGTTGAAGCTTGGAGAACATCTTTAATCTCATGGACTGGAAAGGGCTTTGGTATCAACATCTAGGTCCTAGATTCTAGGACGAGTATCTAACTTCCCCTTTTTTTTGCCGACGATGTATAGTTCTTATTGCCGAGACCTTAGAACTTTGGAAGACCTGTAGCTCTACCATGAGTTGATGCAAACTATTTTCACTACTTAAAACTATCGGACATCTACAACATCACATTTAATGCGAGTGAAAGAGAGAAAACTTTTAAGGTAGCGAAAACAGTTTGCATCAACCAAAGACTTGTTGACTTGCGTTTGTATTTAGGATCAACTCACATCACGGTAGGGCCACTGAACACAATGCTCGAGGATTTCTGGGGTGCTATTCCCTAACATGCAACTTCACTGTCAGTGATTGATTTGTCGAGTTTCTGATAGGTGCTATAAACCCATTACTGAGCCACTAGGCAAAATGCCATACATTTCAAAGAGTACCAGTAATGGGAATAGGACACCTACCAGACGAACTGGACGCTGCAAACTTAAGAGAATCGCATAATTGTAGTGCTTTCCAAAGAGTAGAACTTCGGATGATAAGATAATGTACCTACCCGCCCCAGTTTATGCTGATAACACTACTTGAAGTTATTGACCTTAATGAATATTTGGGCACAGTGGCGGCGCTAGTCCACACGTGGACATCAGCGACATCAGGTTTGCGAGGCCTCTTTTATTTTCCAGTCCCCGGGAAATCAATTCTCATCTCAGTACCGGTCACGACCGGTACTGCGTAAAAAGTCAATTTCCCGGGAAATACAGGGAAAAATCAGTACCGAGAATTCCCGAGAGCATGGCCCAGTAATAAAATAATATTAAAATATTAAGCTATTTATGTACAACTCGGCACCCTAGTCGAAAGCGACGTTTTCTTATTAATCGTTAACATATTTTGCTGCAAGTGCTGTTACCATGTTCTATAATTCCACTTTGTAGGTACTCATTGTATTTCTTTTTCTCAATTCTCTATTTGGCAAAGTCCTAAATTTAAACCTTATTAACTCACAATAAATGCAGTATAATACACATTTACTATATAACTTAAATTTAGATTCGGAAATTTCTTATATGTCTCCTAGTTATAAATGCAGTATAACAAAGAGATACGGTACATACCTACGTTATGGTGTAATATTAAAAACTCGTCTTCATCACTTAACATATTTACAGTAAGTAGCAGAACCTAGTAATAAATGCAGTAAGTAACACTTATACGGCGTTTATGCATCATTTGAATCACGCGAAAACTTCAACAGATCATAACATGAATAGTTTTATTTATTTTAAATACAAAATATTAAGTTTTAAACACATTAATGTATACCGAGGTATAGGCCGTGTTTTGTTCTTTTAGTACATATATCATTTTTGTAAATCGGATGGACAGGTAACGAGAGACACCTTAAAACTTTTTTTCAACTTTAACCGCCTTTTTCTCAAAACAAAGCTGATGTTCCTTACTGCGTTTATAAATTGTGCGGCAGCCCAGGCGTGTACAAGATAGACTGCAGCTGTGGTAGTTGTTATATTGGTCAGACGAAACGAACTATCACTGAAAGAGTCCGTGAATACATCACAGCTGTAAAAAACCGCCAAACTAATAAATCAGCGATTGCAGAACATTTGCTGGAAAGCGGCACAAACCATTGGATCGAATATTATCGCACGCAGGTTTTTTCTACTGCAACTCGGTCGAAACGTCGGGAAAATAGGTAGGTGTGAAAATACCTATCGTAGTTTGCATGCGTTTAATTCCTGTCATTTTACTTAAGTATATCCAAATATTTATACATTTCTACAAATTTTGGCGACCATACCCGTTTCCACTGCTATGCTACCTACGGTTGCGTCGGGATTTGCCTGGATTCTCCCGGAATTCCAAGTGGTCTCCCGACTCCCGAAAAATCTAAAAGTCTCCCGGAAAAACTGCTGTTCCGAAAGTTCTCTAGAAAACATTAATTGTCGTAAAATTGTGATCGACTGATGGTAAAATTGCATTCCGGATTGATCGTGTAACCTCTCCTGATTAATACTGATGGATCACAGTATTTACCACGCGTGCTGCGTGTAGAATACAATAAAATAATTACCTACATACCGCCTGCAGCATAAAATTTTTACCTACCGCCTGCAGCATAATATATTTTTTAACACGACTGCCCAAAAAAAAGAAGGGTGTATTGTTTTCAGGGTTCATTTATTTTTGTATGTTTATGAGTTTTTGTATTGTTTCTTGGGATAAGTTTCAAAGGTTGTAACTTTATGCCATAAATATTCCACTGGAATAGACGAACAGAGTTCGCTTGGCTGCAACACCAAAAGTGACATGAGCCAGTGTGTGATAACTGATAATTGTAAACGTGTGCGTGAATTTTAGAGATGCCTTGAAGTCCATTTTAGGTTGTCGATAACCTTAATGTATTATTGCTCTAATAAATAAAACACAAACAAAATTTTGAACAATTTTATTTAAAAAAAATCTTAAAGTCTCCTTTAAGGGCTCCCAGTCTATTCTATTTATGACATTTATCCAGTAACTTAATCACTGGATTTACAGGAAACCTGGAAATATTGTTAAATTAGTACTTAAGTAGGTATAATTTACCATTTGAAAACTGTCGGTTAAAAGCAGCTTTAGATAAAACTATCAGTGTTCACAAAGACAAACAAAGTTATATTGGAAATCATCGACATGAGTATCGATATCAATAATTTTTGATCAATCTCTACGCCTTATTTTGTCAAGTTCACGGACATAATATCTTTTTATCTAAAGCCGGCCATATACGCTATAGAGGGGATGCCACATTTACGAAAGTCGTCTATTTACGATTCCCGTTGGACAAGAGAGTGCTCCACCGACAACCGGTATCATTGTCTTCAGCATGATCTCCTGAACAAGAATACAGCGGTTGTCGCATTATAAAGTGGTGGAGGGGGGAGGGGTGGAGGGAGGAGATGCGGAAGTCGAGTATCGGAAATTGGTTGATTTTCTCAACAACCACTTGACCGATTTAAACAAATAATGTGTCTTAGGGTAGGTAATATCTTTGACAACATATTTTCATTTGCAATAGTTTTTGTAAATACTATAGTTTATTAAATAATTAGAAAAAAGTCGGATTTCAAACAAAATCATTTTTAGTTTTGTAGATTTGAAGCAGTAAATTAAAATAAAGTACAGAAGTAAATATAGTATAAAGCACTACGTAAAATTGCCACAATCATTGGCTTGCTGTTTCTTTTTCAGTTTTGAAATTTGCCTGGAAGACAACAAAATTATCATCGATATAGTGCAGGAGGTCACTGTCCGAATAATATGGAAACCGCTTTAACGAAAGTCGTCTAATGACGATTCCCGTCGGGCCGAAGAGTTCTCTACCGACAACTGGTATCATTGTCTTCAGCATGATCTCTTGAACAAGAATACAGCGGTTGTCGCATCATAAAGTGGTTGAGGGGGGAGGGAGGGGAGGGAAAAGATGCTGAAATCGGGTATTAGGGTTTGGATAATTTCTCAGTAACCGCTTGTCCGATTAAAACAAATAACGTTTCATATGGTAGATAATACCTGTAACAACATATTTTATCTAACAATGTTTTTTGTAAATACTAAAGTGTAAGGTTTTAGTTTTATTCTCTCTAAATTTAATGTTTTCTTTGTTTGTTTTACAATTAAAAATATAGTCACACAATTAGCTGCTATAAAATTAATAATTTCTAATATTAGGATTACAATTGATTAACTAGAATACACTCGATTTCGAAATGATAACATCCGTTTCCACTAAAATAAATTGATTTTAAAAATGGTAACGTCCGTTTCCGCTAGAATAAATTCGTTTAAAAATTGTAACTTCCGTTTCGCGCCATTTTTAGCAACTTCCGTAATGAAAAATGGCGCCACGCGACGCCATGCGGTTTTTACTTGGCAAGCGGAGTCAGTGTGGAGTTAGTGTTGGTTCGACAGTGCTAAAGAGCAGTGTTGTGGAAAGAAATAGTTTGATATTCACTGTGAATCGTTAAAAGTATAGTTTTGCGAATAATAAAGTGAGTTCTATAGTTATCGACGGAGTTTTATTTGGAGTGCTTTCTTATAACTCAGAAGTGGGATACACCGTGTAAGTACAAGCCCATTATTATTTTATACAATACTCTAAAATGGAACGTTTCTTTAGAAATATTTAGAAATAAAATATTTCTATGTCAGCTCGACTTTAATGAACAACAACAAGTTAAGTATTTGCTTATTTAGTGTAACGTGGCTTAACAAGTGACTTTATATTGCAAGTAGACAATCACAGCTGGTGTGAGCAAACCCAACGTCTCTGGTTCAAGTCCAGAGAACAATGAGTATTGATTCGCTTGGATTGTTGAACATCTTATTCGTCATTACATAAATGGCTTTGAATCAGCCGTTTTTTTTTATTTGATACATATTGAAGTAGATTCATTAGTATCTTACAAACTAGATATCGAACAACACAACATTGCACGTTAATAAGCCATGTCACAAACTTTTATTTTTTTTTATTATTATATTTTTTTTTTGTAATAAGTACGTTATATTTGCTGGATCTTTATATTTAAACTTTACTAGTTTAGTAACGCACATCGTCATTTCAATTTGCTTATGTTAGTTTTTCTTTAGTAAGATAGCTCAAGATCAATAGATATCCCCAAAAATCTAAATAATCTTAGCAGGTTTCACTCAAGCTTTGTTTTAGTCAAGCTATGTAGACAAATTCCCACATTTAAATACTAAGATTTAAGTAAAACCTTAGATTCATTATAAATAAATATATAAAATACATATCTTCTGCTAAATCATTTTAATAACCAGGTGAAATATCTGACTCTTAATTTTTATTTTCCGAGGACAAATGGAACAAGTGAACCGCAGTCAAAAGGGTGAGCGTCGGAGACTGAAGACACCAGCACGCAGTCGGAGTCGCTCCCGCAGCTCCATCCGTCGTGATGGACGAGATTGGAGTCCAGTTTTCCAGACTTCAGGAAGAGCCCGATCACGTCGTATAAAGGCGGAAAAAGCGGCGCCCAACCGCCAAGGATCGGACCGCCAAGGGCGGGAGAGTCGGTCACGTAGCCGCCGCCACCGATCCAGTCACCGTAGCCCAAGTTTTCGTGCCGAAGAAAGAAGTGGTCACCGGGAAAATCTTCGCAGCGAGATGCGCGACGGTCAGCAGGAGCGTGACTTCGAAGTTCATATGGAACGCACCGAGCAACGTCGGAGCCGCCAGGACAGCGAGCATCGTGACGATCGTCGCAGCCAGCGCAACCGTGACAACCGTGCTGATCGACACTCAAGGTCATGTAGTCCATTATTCTCTTCTAAAGACGTTTTTAAAATTATTCAGTCATTGAAACACGGGTCTGCGTCGCAACCGCAAGACCAGAGTGCACCTTCTCACAACAAGTTAGACACCAAAAATATTTTGCCTGAATTTGACCCTTCAGCCAAAAACCAACGTATGGATGTGTGGTTGAGAAAGGTGAATGAGTGTGCCTCGGTCTACGGTTGGGACGAAAGAACCACCATACATTTTTCGATGCAAAAACTCCAAGGATTGGCCAAAATTTGGTATCAAAGTCTAAATACAATTCTTTACACGTGGGCGGAATGGCAAGAAAAACTCTTAAAGGCTTTCCCCTGTGAACGAAATTATGGTCAATCCTTGGAGGATATGTTAAAGCGTAGAAGTAGATTTAATGAACCAATCGAAAATTATTTTTATGAGAAGCTCGCGTTAGTTAATCAATGTGAAATTACGGGGAAGCGTGCGGTCGACTGTATTATCCATGGTCTCACTGACAGAACCATCAAGTCAAGTGCGTTAGCTCTACGGTGTTCAGACACTGATCAACTCCTACAGTTTTTGCTAAGCAGCAAAGAGCATGGTAATCAATTGTCCTTCAGACAAAAGTATGTCGAGTCCCATTCAAATGAAAGCAGCCAGGCTAGGTCGAATCCAAAATCGAATATACATAGTTCTGGTCTATTCTGCTATAATTGTAAGGAGAAAGGACATCTCTATACAAAATGTACCAAGCCTTTGTTGAGGTGTGATTTTTGCCACAAGGTCGGACACAAATCAGAAAATTGTCGTATTAATCAAGAAGGACAGGTGACTAAGACTGCCACAGTGCACAAAACATTGCGCATTTCTACCTCCAATGTAAATGACAAATTTGTAAAACAGGTATTATTAAATGGAATGGCGCTGGATGCATTTGTGGACTTTGGCAGCGAGGTCACACTTATTAGGGAATCAGATGCTCTAAGATTAGGCGTTATACATGACAGTATTCCGTCGATTATGAAGGGTTTTGGGAATGGACTTGTCCATTCGTTAGGATCTATTTCAGTAAATTTGTCAATTGATGGGGTTTCAGCAGTAGTTAACTGTAAAGTGGTCGGTGATCACCTACTGGACAGACCGATGTTAATCGGTCAGACATTTTCCGAACAGCCCCACATCATAGTGGTAAAGGATGCGACACAACTGAAGTTTTTCGACGTTGGTACCGAACTTCCATCAAATAGTTATGAAGATGAGAGACAATCGCTTAGGTTAAGAATAGACACAAGTTGTACACTACACGGCATGGCTAGCGTCAGAGCAGCTACAGATTCTGTCTATGATGGGCACATACTTTTAAATACGAAAATTGTAGGTAAACCAAATGATCAGTACATTGTGGTAGGTGGCACTTACAGAGTCCAGAATGGTTTATTTTTTGCAATTTTAGCTCCTTGTCGTATACCATGTCTTGTTCAAGAAAATTTTGTATTTTCACGAGCAAATAAGTTAAATTTAGTTAAACGGGTAGTTGAAAGTCAATCCCCAGATTCGGACAACTTGAAGGAAGTAGCCCTTGATTCCATTGACGAGCGCCATGTAAAGTTAGGTGAAACGGTATCTGAAACAGATAAATCTAGGCTTTTGGATTTATTGCAACGGTATAAGAGGTGTTTTGCATTTAGTCTTGGTGAATTAGGTTGTACTGACGTGACAAAAATGAAAATAAAACTTAGTAGTGATCAGCCGGTTGTATATAGGCCGTACAGACTTTCTCACCATGAACGTGAACAAGTCCGAGCTATGGTGGCGGAAATGCTGGAAGCGGGCATAATTAGGGAATCTGTGTCGAGTTATGCCAGTCCGATTATCATAGTTCGAAAGAAAGACGGAAAACCACGCATGTGTATAGACTATAGGAAGTTAAATTCGGTGACTGAAAAGGAAAGATATCCCTTACCCATTATCGAAGACGAAGTATGCAAGTTGGCTGGACAGGCGTGGTTCATCACCTTAGATTTAATGTCTGGGTACTATCAGGTACCTATCGCGGAAGGACATAAACACTTGACGGCGTTTGTCACCCCGGATGGACAATATGAGTTTAATCGAGTACCATTCGGGCTGGCAAACGCTCCAGCCGTATTCCAAAGAATGATGAACCACGTCCTGGGGCCTGCACGATTTGATAGAGCAACTGTCTACATAGATGATGTATTGATATACGCTAAAAACTCAGACGAAGCTCTCGCAAGACTAGAAGAGGTTCTAAAGCTCTTAGATAATGCTAATCTTAAACTTAACCTATCTAAGTGTAGTTTTTTGCAGAACAAAATAGATTACTTAGGGTATGAGGTAAGCTCGTCAGGTATAAGACCAGGTGAGTCTAAAATTCGATGTGTGTTAGATTTTCCGGTACCGGAAAATGTTCACTCTGTGCGCCAATTCTTGGGCCTAGTGAGTTATTTTAGAAAATTTATACGGGGTTTTGCCGAGCTTGCCTCACCACTCACTAAGCTATTAAAGAAAGACGCAAAATGGGAATGGGCCGATAGTCAGGAGCAATCGTTCTCAACACTGAAGACCAGGTTAGTTACTAGGCCAATTCTCGCTATCTACGAACACGGCGCAGAGACGGAGCTCCATACTGATGCCAGCAGACTTGGGATTGGAGGCATCCTATTACAGCGACCTGAAGGTAGCAGTGAACCATTGAAAGCGGTGGCATACTACAGTCGGCAAACTACCCCAGAAGAAAAAAACTTCCATTCGTATGAACTCGAAACTTTAGCAGTGGTTTGCGCTCTCAAGAAGTTCAGAGTTTATTTACTAGGTAAGGAGTTCAAGGTAGTTACCGACTGTAGCGCTCTCCGCTCTACATTTCAAAAGCGCGACCTAATACCTCGTGTAGCGCGGTGGTGGCTTGCAGTACAGGAGTTTAACTGCACGGTGGAGTATAGAGCCGGCGCGAAGATGGCTCATGTCGATGCACTCTCGAGGAACCCAGTCGCACAACCTGAGGTAGCACGCCCAGAGGTAGCACGACCAGAGGTAGCACGACCAGAGGTAGCACGACCAGAGGTAAGTACTAAGGACCAAGTATCATCTATTTTAACAATTAGTGACGAAGACTGGCTTCTTACTCTGCAGCTGGGTGACTCCGAGTTGGTAAGAATTCGTGACATTTTAAATAGTAAATTAAACACGCGAGGGCTTGACTATATCAAGGATAATTATCTGATTAAGGATAATAAGTTATTTAGGTACATTGATGGCGACAAAACCGATCTAAGATGGGTGGTGCCTAAGGGCGCGAGGTGGCAGATATGCAGGATGAACCACGATGACATAGGGCATGTAGGTAACGAAAAAACATTAGACCGTATTAAAAAAAACTTTTGGTTTCCCAAGATGACGCGTTTTATAAAAAAATATGTGAACGCGTTTATCGACTGTACCTATGCAAAAAGGACAACCAATACACGTGAGGGACTACTACATCCTATCCCTAAAACTGAAGTCCCGTTCCACACACTGCATATCGACCACCTCGGCCCTTTTGTTAAATCTAAGAGGGGGTATACACACATTTTGGTGGCCGTGGATTCGTTCACAAAGTTTGTATTTATAAAGCCCGTCAGAAATACTAGTAGCCAGAACGTCATGCGAGTCTTAGAAGATATCTTTGATACCTTTAGGAATCCAGACCGTCTGATTAGTGATCGCGGAAGTTGCTTTACGTCACATGCGTTTAAGAAGTTTTGCTTAGATAGAGGGATAAAACACGTGCTTAATGCCGTAGCGAGCCCAAGGTCAAACGGGCAAGTAGAACGATACAATCGGACTATTCTTGACAGTTTGACCGCACAGAACCTTAGAGGCGACGAAAAGGATTGGGACAACAAATTAGGCCGAATTCAATGGGGCCTAAACAACACGATACAAAAAACTATAGGTAGGACTCCCGCTGAAGTGTTGTTCGGTACCGTAATGAATAGTGAGAGCAATCCGTCACTTAATGAAGTAACAAATTTGACCCGGCAAGAGAATGATTTGACATCGATCCGCAGAGATGTTAAAGAAAAGATTGATGAAGAGCAACAGAAACAGAAAAAGGCTTTTGACAAAGGACGGAAACCGGCAAAAGTATACAGTAATGGTGAACTTGTTAAAATCACTAAAACAACATTCCATAACGACGGTAAGAGCACCAAACTCTTACCCTCTTACGAAGGTCCATTTAAAGTAGTTAAGGTACTTGGAAACGACCGATATAAGGTGGCACCTATACCTGGTTTCGAAGGGATGAGGAATAGGCGGAAGACTACTGTGGCTGCTGATCGGATGAGGCCATGGATACACATAGCTTCTCTCGAGCTAGGTAGTGATAGCCATAGTGATTTAGATGATAAAAGTGACGATGATTTATTGAGTGACAACTGATTGTGTTTACATTGTTATGTGTTATAAATCCTATACTTACTTTATAGTGTTATTATAGTTAACTACAGACAAAGCTTTTCTTTCCGTTCCAGGTTAAGTACGAGACCACGTGAGCGAGCGGGTTCGTAACTTGGCTGTGATACGACGACTGATATGCTAACCTTAAGGATGGATGGTCACGAGACTACGCGAGCGAACGGGTTCATGGCCATCCAATGATGTTGCTAAAAGGTTAAAATATACAGAGATAGCTAAGCCAGGCACGAGACTTCGTGAGCGAGCGGGTTCGTTGCTTGACCTGGCACTGAATGTAAAAATAATTATAATTGAGTAAGAGAGTAGAGCTAAAACGAGCGAGACTTGCGAGCGAGCAAGTTCGCATTGTAATGATTGTGATGATGATATTTAAAAAAAAGTTCTTTTTAATATTTTGTTGTTATTGTCTAAATCACGAGAAAAACTGTATTTACAATAAATGTGTCTCTATGAGAAAAAAAAAATAGAAAACTTTATTTAAAAACATACTCACTAAAATTGATTTTTTATGAGAATTATTATTTATAGTAAAGAGATTTATTTTATCCAATATGCTGTGATTGTTTCATGATTCCCAAATTGTTCGCTAAGTAATTATTTGTTTATTGATGTTGTTAAAATATAGCATAATCCGTAACACAGATCACTAGGTAGGTAGTCGCGAAAAGAAAATACACCCGCCGAGATGTTTCTTGCTTGTTCTTTTACTCGTGATGGGCCGGTTAGGGTTGGAACAAGCATAAACTTAGTAATAAGTTTTTTATTTTATTTATGTGATCTGAAGATATTTGTATAACACTGTTGCCACACAATCACACAGCTCAACTTGCCGAGTGTAAGGTCTCTCGAAAGCGGCGTGTATGAGGTCATACACGTTGTCAGGACGGACGAGTGTAAGGCTTTAGTTTTATTCTCTCTAAATTTAATGTTTTCTTTGATTGTTTTACAATTAAAAATATAGTCACACAATTAGCTGCGATAAAATTAATAATTTCTAATATTAGGATTACAATTGATTAACTAGAATACACTCGATTTCGAAATGATAACATCCGTTTCCACTAAAATAAATTGATTTTAAAAATGGTAACGTCCGTTTCCGCTAGAATAAATTCGTTTAAAAATTGTAACTTCCGTTTCGCGCCATTTTTAGCAACTTCCGTAATGAAAAATGGCGCCACGCGACGCCATGCGGTTTTTACTTGGCAAGCGGAGTCAGTGTGGAGTTAGTGTTGGTTCGACAGTGCTAAAGAGCAGTGGTGTGGAAAGAAATAGTTTGATATTCACTGTGAATCGTTAAAAGTATAGTTTTGCGAATAATAAAGTGAGTTCTATAGTTATCGACGGAGTTTTATTTGGAGTGCTTTCTTATAAAAGTTTATTACAAAAATAGGAAAAAGATGAATTTCAAACAAAGGCTTTTTTAGTTTTGTAGAATTGAAGCAGTAAATTAAAAGAAAGTACTATGAAATTAAAACTATGAAGATTTGCCCCAGAAAAAAAATACTTAATCATAACACAATTGTTCCACTATATGAAATAATAAACTTGTTGAACATTTTTAACTAGTAACTATGCTAAAAAAATTTTTTGGGTCGCGTGGCGAAATGTTTTTTACCATTTTTTTCGAATATCCTCCACAGAATTAAAACTATAAAGATTATCCTCAGAAAAAAATACTGGTGAATAGCCCAGTTATTTCAATATATATAAAATAATAAACATGTTAAACATTTTTGTCTAGTAACTATGTTAAAAAAATGATTATTTTTTCACGAGGTGAAATTTTTTTTACCATTTGTTCGAAAATCCTCTACAGAATTAAAACTATGAGGATTTGCCCCAGAAAAAAAATAATAGTGAATAGCCCAGTTATTTCATTATATAGAATAATAAATTTGTCAAATATTTTTGTCTAGTAACTGTGTTAAAAAATATTTTGTGCCATGCAAACTCGTTTAAACATAACTTTGCAGGTCCACCGTGTTATGTGACACAAAACATTTTTTAACAGAGTTACTAGACCAAAATGTTTGAAAAGTTTATTAATCTATAGAGTAGAATAACTAGTCTATTTACTGTAATTTTTTTTCTGGAGAAAATCCTCATAGTTTTAATTCTGTAGAAGATTTATGGAAAAATGAAATGTTAGAGAAATTTTCACTGCGCGATAGAAATCATTTTTTTAACATAATTTCTAGACAAAAATGTTTATTAAGTTATTTTTTCTATATAGTGCAATAACTAAGCTATTCACCAGGATTTTTTTTATTTATTATTTTTATTTATTATCATTAAACACTTAAAGTTATAACAATGTTTTCTTTCATTTAACAGTGCTATATAAACCTATTTAGGTTTTACCAAGCACTGGGATTCATCCTCTTTATCAACAATTAACTTAAATAATACCTAAGTGTGTTAGAACTGTTTAAAAATATTTGATTATGCATTACTTCTGGTTTAGTTTTACAATGTTTATATGAAATTATTAATTAAGTAAGTATATTAATTTGAACTACTCGAACTTTATGAATTAGTCTTATATTATAACTATTAAAATTTAATAAATTGGGTAAGGTAAGTACAATACTTTTTTATTTCTACTACCTTCCATATTGGCCCGATCACAACGATTTCGCTTACGGACTATAAGTGAGTAAACACGGGCGGATTCTCTGTCAGGTTCACATTTTATTGATTTAGAAGTTCACTACATTCTGTTTTGTGATTAATTAAATTTATTGCTTAATTTTATTAGTACATTATCTAGCTTAATTAATATTTATTTTTTTTATAGTGATAAATAATGTTTTTTGATTATGTTTTTAATATTAGTTGTATTAATTTCTTTTTTACATGATATTGGTAGTTCGTTAATTAATTTAGGTATCTGGAATTGTAATAATTGCCTACCATATAAGTTATTGTATCGCGGGACGATTAGTTTAGGATCTAATGCACTACGTGTTTGTTTATTATAATGTTTCGAATTACGGAATATATCATTAAAAAAGTTTTCTGTGAGGAGATTTAATTTTACTTGTTCATGTACGGGTAGTATGTTACAGTAATGAAAGAGTTTGTCAGTGCTGTCTATAAATTGCATTTTATTTTTGTCTAGTACTATTGATTTTAAAATTCTTAACTGTAGCTTATATATAGCGTCCAGATGTGACTTACAAGTTCTTCCATAACTAGTAATACCATAGTTTATTATGGTTTCTCCTAGTGCCTTATATAATTGCAGACGTATAGAGTATGGAATTTTGTTTTTTACTAACACAAATTTCGATAGAATTGCTCGTAACTTGTCACACACATAGTGAATATGTTCGACCCATTTCAATCGATCGTCGAGTATTAACCCCAGATACTTCTGCTTATTCACGACTTTGATGGGATTACATCTACAGTGTTGGAGATTCTTATGTAGGCATTCATGACTGTGTGCAATTAGTTTAAGATCTTTATGTTTTCTATTATGGCTACTACTGATGTACATGAGTTTTGTTTTTTCTATGTTAAGTACGAGTCCTGCATCATGCGACCATTTCGAAAGCAATGTGAACTCAGCTTGCAAGTCTTTTAAGGCTTCATCTAAGTCTTCATGACTAGCAACAAGACATGTGTCGTCAGCAAACTGATATATTTCACACTTAGTTATTAAATTTACTGCATCATTCACATAGGTGATGTAGTGAAGTGGACCAAGTACTGAGCCCTGCGCTGTGCCTTTAGAAACTGTGACCTTTTTGCTAATGGAATCAGATACTTTGACAACATACGATCTGTTAGTCAGATAATCTTTGCACCATTCTCCTAGAGGTCCACGTATGCCACAGTCATTCAGCTTTTCTATCAGTGTTTCGTGAGCCAAAGTGTCAAATGCTTTACTGTAGTCAATTAGTAGTACTAAAACGTGTTTTTTGTTGTCGAGATGTTTGTAAACACTATCTGTGAATTGAGACAGTAATTGACTTGTACTTTTGCCGCTTTGAAAACCAAACTGTTTATCAGTGATAATATTATTATTCCTATAAAATGTATTTATTTGCTTTGATATTACTTTTTCAACTATTTTATTAACAGTAGAGAGTATTGTAATGGGGCGATAATTGTCATATGCGCTTTGACTACCTTTCTTATATATTGGTCTGACTATGCCCAATTTAAGATCTGGTGGGTATTTACTTTGTTTTACAGTGGTGTTAATAAAATAGGCTATGATATCTGCAATTTCCGGGCCAATTGTTTTTAAGTCGCATGCTCTTATACCGTCTATGCCGGGTGCTTTTTGATTATTAAGAGATCTAATTTTTCTAGGGCAAATCATCATAGTTTAAATTCTGTAGAGAATTTTCGAAAAAAAAGTTATAAAGAAAATTTCGCCACGCAACACAAAACATTTTGTAACACAGTTACTAGACAAAAATATTGAACAAATTTATTATTCTATATAGAAAAATAACTGGACTATTTACTATTATTTTTTTATGGGGCTAATTTTGATAGTCTTAATTCTGTAAAGGATTTTCGAAAAAAAAATATAAAGAAAATTCGCCACGCAATAAAAATTTTTTTTTTAACATAATTACTGGACAAAGATGTTTGATAAGTTTATTATTCTATATAATAGGATAACTGGGCTATTTACCGTTATTTTTTTCTGAGGCAAATCTTCATACTTTTAATTCTGTAGAGGATTTAAGAAAAAAAAATCGAAGAGAAAATTTCACCACGCGACACAAAAAAATTTTTTTTAACCTGTTACTGGACAAAAATGTTTAACAAGTTTATTATTCTATATAGGAGAATGACTGGGCTATTCACCGATTTTTTTTTTCTGGAGCAAATCTTCATAGTTTTAATTACATAGTAGTTTATTTCAATTTACTGCTTCAATTCTACAAAACAAAAAAAAAATTTATTTGAAATTCGTATTTTATCTAATTATTTCATAAACTATAGTATCTACAAAAACTATTGTTTGATAAAATCTGTTGTTAAGGATATTACCTACCATATGACAGTTTATTTGTTTAAATCGAACAAGTGGTTATTGAGAAATTAGCGAAACTCTGATAACCGAATTTTGCACCTTTTCCCTCCCCCCCCTCCCCCCTCCACCACTTTATAATGCGACAACCGCTATATTATTGTTCAGGAGATTATGCTGAAGACAATGATACTAGTTGTCGGTAGAGCACTCGCTTGTCCGACGGGATATCAATTTTGAAGGCCTGGCCCCTCCTCTACTAGGTTATGCATGATGGTTATGCCTGTAAGGTCAAAACCGTCATGCATAACCGAGCGTGTGTGGGATAAAACTGCATGCCTGTCATGCAAGCCGCTCGGTTATGCCTGTGGTCAAAACCGTCATGCATGCCTGTCATGCAAGCCGCTCGGTTATGCCTGTGGTCAAAACCGTCATGCATAACCTAGCGTTATGCATGACGGTTTTGCATGAAGGTTTTGCATGATGGTTTTAAAGCCTTAAATATTGAAGATGATTAATTTTACTGAAAGAAGACTTCATTTTGTTTATAAAAATATATGGAACTGCATTCAATGATTTTTAGAAAATCGCCTGCCTTAACCAGGAATCGAACCCACCAAAAACGAAAACATTTTTGTATTTATTTTTACAACACCAATCGAAAGGGTTACTTATAAGGATTACTTTTTCTTAAGTGACACTGCATCTTAAACAAATGGAAGGCCATGAAATTTAACATTTAAAATTTAATAATTACGGATTGCATCAATTCGTATCGAATCAGTCAATCAATTAAAAAAAAACTTTGAATGCAGTTCCATATATTTTTATAAACAAAATGAAGTCTTCTTTCAGTAAAATTTACTACCTTCAATATTTAAGGTACTTTCCCTTCGTGTGGCAAAGTTTTGGGACACCCTGTATATTTAATAATATGCTTATTTCATCTAAATGAATTAATTCTGCTAGAAGTCATTCATCCCAAAAATATAAGTGAAGAAATCTGAGGGACAGGGCAAATACCGGGGGTGGGGCTAGTTCTTTTTTAATTGCTCCAATGCCAACAACACCACACACGCTAGGTTATGCATGACGGTTTTGACCACAGGCATAACCGAGCGGCGTGCATGAGCGGCTTGCATGAAGGTTTTGCAGCTCGGTTAAAACTGTCATGCGTAACCTTACGTGTGTGCTCTCTATTGAACTCGGTTTTGCATGAAGGTTTTGCAGCTCGGTTAAAACCGTCATGCATAACCTAGCGTATATGGCCTGCTTAACACATAATGTTTACAAATCAGCCTTTATTTAGAAAAAAGGCGGTTAATCTTAATATATAAAATCGTAAACTGAATGACTGACTGACTGACTGACTGATCTATTAACGCACAGCCCAAACCGCTGGACCTAGAGACTTGAAATTTTGCACACAGATACCTTATACAGTGTAGGCATCCACTAAGGAAGGATTTTTGAAAATTCTATCCCTAAGGGGATGAAATAAGGGATGAAAGTTTGTATGAAAGTCCCTCAGTTTTGAAGCTAGGATCGTCAAATTTTGTGTTTAGGCTGACGATTGAAAATAAATAAATACGGGTCTCAGCGTTTTTCAAAGTTCTACCCCCGAAGGGGTCAAAAGGGGATGAAGTTGTGTAATGAAGAAAATCCTTTATTTGCGAAGTCAAAATTGCTAAATATATAATTTAGGCTTATGGATGGAAATCTAACGCAACATATATTGTTATTGTTAGTATTTCAACCCCTACGGGGATAAAATGGGGGTGAAAAGGGGTAAATAAACCTAAAAATAGATATGGATGTCGTTATTGGGGTTTTCTGGGATGACGATTGCAAAAATGACATTTATTTTAAAGTCCAACACGGTGGACATGATTTAACCCCTCAAGGGGCAAAAATGGGGTTCGAATTTTGTATGGAAAAATAAAGTTAAATGGACATTACAACTTTAATTTTCGTAGGAGCACGTCTAAAAATAAATAAGCAAACATATATTTTGTGATTTTGAAAATAAACCCCTTAAGGGGTAAATGGGGTGAGTAAACCTAAAAATAGATACGGATGTCGTTATTGGGGTTTTCTGGGATGACGATTGCAAAAATGACATTTATTTTGAAGTCCAACACGGTGGACATGATTTAATCCTCAAGGGGTGAAAATGGGGTTCAAATTTTGTATGGAAAAAAATATTAAATGGCCATTACAACTTTAAACTTCGTAGGAGCATGTCTTAAAATAAATAAGCAAACATGTATTTTGTGATTTTGAAAATCAACCCTTAGGGGGTAAATGGGGTGAGTAAACATAAAAATCGATGTGGAGGTCGTTCTTGAGGTTTTATGGGATGGTGATTACGAAAATGAGATTTATTTTGAAGTCCAACACGGTGGACATGATTTAACATGTGAAAATGAGGTTCAAATGTATGGAAATAGAATATAAAATAGACATTACAACTTTAAAATTCGTAGGAGCATATCTAAAAATAAATAGGCAAACACACATTTTGTTATTTTGAAAATCATCCCTTAGGGTGTAAATGGGGTAAGTAAACATGAAAATCGATGTGGATGTCGTTCTTGAGGTTTCATGGGATGGTGATTGCGAAAATGACATTTATTTTGAAGTCCAACACGGTGGACATGACACATCATGGACCTGTACCTGGACATGCACATCCAGGTAACGGGAATGAGAACAGGCACGGGCACGGGAACAGGAACGGGAACAGGACGAGAACGGGACGGGAACGGAACGGGCCGGAACGGAAACGGATCGGGAAGGGAACGGGATTGAAACGGGAACGGAATAGGAACGGGAACGGAACGGAATAGGAACGGGAACGGAACGGGAACGGAACGAGAAGGGAACGGGAAAGAGAAAGGGACAGGAACGGGACGGGAACGGTACCGGGAAAAGGAACGGAAGGAGTACGGGACGGGAACGGGACGCGAACGGGAACGAAACGGGAACGGAAAGGGACGGAACGGAATGGGAATGGAACAGGAACGAAACGGGAACGATACAGGAACAGAACGGGAACGAAAACGGGACGGGAACGGTAAAGGAACGGCACGGGAAAGGAGGGAAAAGGATCGGGAACGGAACGGGAACGATACGGGAACGGGAATGGGACGGGGCGGGAACGGGAACGGGAACGAGAACCGGACGGGAACGGGACGGGGACGGGGACGGGAACGGGAAGCGGAAACATAAAAATGACTGGTCAGATCCTGGTTGAAGGTTCTCTAAGGATTTTCTCTAACATCCACGCGGACGAAGTCGCGGGAAAAAGCTAGTAGCATGATATTAGTGTATTACTTAGTGTGTTTGGGAATATATTCAACTAAAATATGGAATATGAAAATGGTACTTGTACAATCTTATTTACCTGTGAAATGAGTGTTTATTTGGGTTTTTGTTGTAAATAACATTACAATTTAACACAGAACACGACACCATTATAGATTTATGTAGTTATAAGAGCCGAATCGACCCGATCGCGATCAAAATCATATAATAATCGAACGGACGCTTTTCCCCAAGATGATAAAAGATGATAAATGAAGTCAAACTAGGTTCTGCTGTCATTTTCTTTTAAAGCTTCGTACAGACTGAGGCGAATTCCGCGCGAAATTCGCGAGTGCGACCACGTAACTCAAAGCGATAGCCATAGCCATAGCCATTGTCAAAGAAATTGCTATGGCAATGGCTATGGCTATGGCTATTGCTTTGAGTTACGCGATCAAAATCTGTCAAAATGAGCGACGCGCGCGATTCGCTCGCCTCAGTCTGTACGAAGCTTTACTCTTTCTCACACATCGCATAAGCCGTAAGAATCGGTTTCTCACTCGCACCATAGTCCGTCAGTCCGTCTACTTGAGCGTAGCGAAAAATTTTCTATGTCTATGCTTTATGCTTAGTATTTATGACAAAACTTTAAAAATTAAACTTTATGGCGGGCAGTGTTGCCACTGCCTCTTGGTCAAATCCCATCCCAGTGCTAGAGGTTTGTGCAAAAACTAAAAAGTGACAAACAAAAGATGCATTCCTTTCGCAGAAATATACCTATATATTTCAATATTTTTTTTTCAAACATTACGACAGTCTGTGATTACGACCAAGATCGTAATAGTACACAATTACACACATATTCCTATTACACACGGATTACACACAAAACGGCAACGCTGATGGCGGGTCTATAACGCGTGTTTTGCTCTACAATCAACAAAAACAAAACGTATGAGGATTTTGTTTCTACACAATCAACAAAACAATGTTTTTGATTGTGTGTGATTGTGTAGTACAAAACACGCGCGGCCTTGTACCTTCTTACAAAAAAATTTCAGGGCAGTAGTAGAATACATACTTACTTTTACTTATGAGCCCTTTACACGGCACCCTGATTATCTAAAAAGAAACTATTTAGCGACCGGTTTCATTCCACATACATTGCTACTTTTCTTTGGTATGTTTTTTTTTAATCCAAAAAGAAGTAGCAATGGATCACTATCATCTATGAACTGCAACCGGTCGCTAGGTGGTTTCTAATTAGATAATCAGCCCGCCGACCAGTTGTTAAGTCGGTCAACTAAATGGGTTTAAACCTCTTAGGGCTGGTTTACATTATCTTAGTCTTTAGTAGAGTGTTTTAGGAGAGTAGAAGTTCATTGCGTGGTGTGTTTGACGTTCTTTTAAAATCGACGAACATGCCAAGCAATGTATTTCTACTCGCTACTCGACTCGGTCGTCTACTTGCCTAATGTAAACCAGGCCTTACAGCCGTTTGCACTAAACTCAAGTTAGGCGTGTCCTAGTTAAGATATTTCTTAGCTTAGGAACAGCCTAAAAATGCCGAGCTGAAATTTTTGTTTGCACTAACAGACTACGTCGTAACTTGGGCATCGCCTTGCTAAGAGAAAGAATGAACGAATGTAAATATTAATTGTTTATGGATTTTTAAGCCGGCGAAGTAATATAGGCCATAGAGTACTTTTTTGGTTATAACCATGGAAATAGTACTATAAACCGGAATGAGCGCTTCGCCCCAAAACGAGCCGACAGAGAGGTCAAGTAGATGTATGTGTCCTTTTCTTCATTAGGGTGACCAAACCGTATGGTTGGCCGGAGACATACATAATACTTTAAACTGTTTAATATAAACTTAAATACCTAGGTAGTTCTTTATTTATAATTAACACTTTTTACCGCGTTTTTATTACGTTGCTTGCTCTTTTGTTTGTTTGAGCACAAATTTTGCAAACGATTTTATACTGAATTCCCGATGAGCTAGAGACTTGAAACTTTGAACACAGGTCAGAAATGGAAGGAAATGCAATATTACAATGCCGTCAAAACTAGTTTTGTCCGTCAGCTACCGGCAAACCTAGTTCTGATTCTGACCTACAGCTACCGGTTAAACTAGTTTTGTCCAACAGCTACCGGCAAAACTAGTTTTCTGCAATAGCTACAGGCAAAACTAGTTTTGTCCAACCGCTGCCGTCAAAACTAGTTTTGTCCATCAGCTACCGGCAAACCTAGTTCTGACCTACAGCTACCGGCTAAACTAGTTTTGTCTAACAGCTACAGGCAAACCTAGTTTTGACAAACAGCTACCGGCAAAACTGTTTTTGACCAAGTGCACTATTGCACCCTGTTTTGACTAGCAGATTCCGCCAAACCTAGCTTTGGCCAAAATCGGCAAACTTAGTTTTGACTCACGTCTACCGGCAGAACTAGTTTTGCCCATCAGCTACCGGCAGACCTAGTTCTGACCTACAGCTACCGGTTAAACTAGTTTTGTCCAACAGCTACCGGCAAAACTAGTTTTGTGCAATAGCTACAGGCAAAACTAGTTTTGTCCAACCGCTGCCGTCAAAACCAATTTTGTCCATCAGCTACGGGCAAACCTAGTTCTGACCTACAGCTACCGGCAAAACTAGTTTTGTCCAACAGCTACCGGCAAAACTAGTTTTGTGCAATAGCTACAGGCAAAACTAGTTTTGTCCAACCGATGCCGTCAAAACTAGTTTTGTCGATGGACAAAACTAGTTTTGCCGGAAGTTTTAAGTTTGCCGGAAGCTGATGAGCTTCCGGCAAACTTAGTTTAAACTACAGCTACTGGCAAAACTAGTTTTGTCCAACAGCTACCGGCAAAACTAGTTTTGCGCAATAGCTACAGGCAAAACTAGTTTTTTCCAACCGCTGCCGTCAAAACTAGTTTTGTGCAATAGCTACAGGCAAAACTAGGTTTGTCCAACCGCTGCCGTCAAAACTAGTTCTGACCATCAGCTACCGGCAAACCTAGTTCTGACCTACAGCTACAGGCAAAACTAGTTTTGTCCAACCACTGCCGTCAAAACTAGTTTTGTCGATAAACAAAACTAGTTTTGCCGGAAGTTTTAAGTTTGCCGAAAGCTGATGAGCTTCCGGCAAACTTAGTTTAACCTAAAGCTACCGGCAAAACTAGTTTTGTCCAACAGCTACCGTCAAAACTAGTTTTGTGCAATAGCTACAGTCAAAACTAGTTTATCCAACCGCTGCCGTCAAGACTAGTTTTGTCCATCAGCTACCGGCAAACCTAGTTCTGACCTACAGCTACCGGCAAAACTAGTTTTGTCCAACAGCTACTGGCAAAACTAGTTTTGTCCAACAACTACCGGCAAAACTAGTTTTGACCAACCGCAGCCGTCAAAACTAGTATTGTCCAACAGCTACAGGCAAAACTAGTTTTGTCCAACCTCTGCCGTCAAAACTAGTTTTGTCCATCAGCTACCGGCAAAACTAGTTTTGTCCAACAGCTAACGGCAAAACTAGTCTTGTCCAACAGCTACCGGCAAAACTAGTTTTGTGCAATAGCTACAGGCAAAACTAGTTTTGTCCAACCGCTGCCGTCAAAACTAGTTTTGTCCGTCAGCTACGTGCAAACCTAGTTCTGACCTACTAGTAGGCAAAACTAGTTTTGTCCATCAGCTTCCGGCAAACTTAGTTCAACCTAAAGCTACCGGCAAAACTAGTTTTGTCCAACAGCTACCGGCTACACCTAGTTTTGTCCAACAGCTTTCGACAAACCGAAATTAATAATAATAATCAAATTCATGTTTGTGCGCCTATTTCGATGAAACTCGGTTTCTTTTTTCAAATTTTCAAAGTTTCAAATTTTTTTTAAATAAACAATTATTTTCTGTTTTTTAGTTAACGAGCTAAATTAAAAATATACCACCGCCTATCAGAGTACTCGTCAAGACCATTCAAACGAGTCCAAACTCGATGGGGTTGAAAGGTTTTATTACAAAGTTCCTGTGGCCTTCTTCCGGCTTCCTTCATCAGACTCTTGGATACTATTACCCAACAGAGCACTCGTCAAGACGATTCAAACGAGCACAAACTCGATGGGGTTGCATGATTTCAATATTGAGTTCCTATGGCATGGCCTCCAGACTTCATCATCCAACCCTGAACCTCGTCTCCCATCAGAGTACTTGTCAAGACAATTCTAACAAGCCCAAACACGATGGGGTTGTATAGTTTCATTCATCATAGAGTACCTGTGGCGTTCTTCCGGCTCCATCATCAGATCAGCTCAATGACATTGTAATATTGCATTTCCTTCCATTTCTGACCTGTGTTCAAAGTTTCAAGTCTCTAGCTCATCGGGAATTCAGTATAAAATCGTTTGCAAAATTTGTAATAAAACCTTTCAACCCCATCGAGTTTGGACTCGTTTGAATGGTCTTGACGAGTACTCTGATAGGCGGTGGTATATTTTTAATTTAGCTCGTTAACTAAAATACAGAAAATAATTATTTATTTAAAAAAAATTTGGAACAATTTATTTATCACGTTTTTATTAAATTGCTTTTTTGTTTTTATTTTTTAAATATGGTAATTCAACCAATACAAAATCTAGTTTATTCAATTCCATTTAAGTTCAAGTGTAAATAATTACGCAACTTTAAAGTTTATTCCATTTTTTTTATAAAAATACAATGTGCGTGAACTTCGGAAAAACAAATGAATGTTGGAAAAACAAGTAAAAGTAGGAAAACATTGTCTAGTGATCTGTAGTCAAAAAAAGATGCAAACGATTTTCGACTTTATTGACCTTTGAAATTCGGTTGCTTTTTCCCATAATTATACTTGTTCATTTACTTTGCTGTTTCATTAAAAACTGTTATTTTGGTAAATATGTCAATAAGGTCTAAAATTCTTGCACCAATTTCTTTACTTGTGAAGTTAATAAAATGGGTGCATGAGATTTACGACGACACAATGTTAAAAATATAAAAAGAAACCAAGATGGCGGCCAACTATATTGTTCGTGGGCCGATTTTGATGAAACTCGATTTTGCTACTATTTTGATAAAAAATAACAACGAAATGTTAAAAATATAAACAAATATGGCAACCAACTCTTTTATTTGTGATTGGGGCTGATTTTAATGAAACTCGGTTTTAGGACTAATTTGACAAGAAAATAATAACACAATATTGAAAAAAATAAAAATCCAAGATGGCAGCCAACTTTTTTGTTTTTGGGCCGATTTCGATGAAACTCGGTTTTTGGTAATATTTTGACAAAATAAAAACAACGCAATTTTTTAAAATACTAAAAATCTTAGGCGGCAGCCAACTTTTTTGTTTTTTGGGCCGATTTCGATGAAACTCGGTTTTTGGTACTATTTTGACAAGAAAAAACAACTCAATGTAAACTGATGGAAAAATAAAAAAAGATCAAAATGGCTGCTAATTTGTTTTTGAAATCGGCCCAAGAACAAAAAGGTTGGCCACCATCTTGAATTTTGTAAGTTTTCAACATTGCGTTGTTATTTTCTTGTCAAAATCGTACCAAAAATAGAGTTTCATCAAAATCGGCCCTAAAACAAAAAAGTTGGCCGCCATCTTGAATTTTTAGTTTTTTTAAAATTGCGTTGTTATTTTCTTGTCAAAATAGTTCCAAAAACCGAGTTCCATCAAAATCGGCCCAAAAACAAAAAAGTTGGCCGCCATCTTGGATTTTTAGTTTTTTTTAAATTGCGTTGTTATTTTCTTGTCAAAATAGTTCCAAAAACCGAGTTTTATTGAAATCGGCCCAAAAACAAAAAAGTTGGCCGCCATCTTGGATTTTTTAATTTTCAAAATTGCGTTGTTATTTTCTTGTCAAAATAGTACCGAAAACCGAGTTTCATCGAAATCGGCCCATAAACAAAAAAGTTGGCCGCCATCTTGGATTTTTAGTTTTTTAAAAATTGCGTTGTTATTTTCTTGTCAAAATAGTTCCAAAAACCGAGTTTCATCGAAATCGGCCCAAAAACAAAAAAGTAGGCCGCCATCTTGGATTTTTAAAATTTTCAACATTGCGTTGTTATTTCATGTTGAAATAGTAAGTACCAGAAACCGAGTTTCATCGAAATAGGCGCACAAACATGAATTTGATTATTATTATTAATTTTACCGTCTCGCCTGCGACCTCTAGCCATTTCAATAGAACAATTTCGTTTTTTTTTGGAAATCTGAAATGGTGAAGTATTTATGGTCACACTAGTTTTGTAAAGTTACATTTCCTATAGATTGAAATTCTTAAATTGAAATTCAAGGTCAAAATCGGAGTTGCCAGGATTGACACTTCTATTTATTACCACCTCACCGATGATTGCTGATTAGCATTATTGTAGATATCTAATTAAATCAAAAAAGTTCTGTTTTATATTACAATTATTATGTGTCATTTTAGAATTAATATTTAAATAGTATATATTCGACTTCCCACTCCGAATCATTAATTTTGATACACTACTTGATTGGTAACGTACATATTTTTAGTCCTACTATCGTAGTATTATTGTTTAGTAATGGCAATTGTGCGAACGAGACACCGACCTCCACCTGGTGTTGTCTCATTCACACAGTAGTACCTTCAGTCAATGTCGTCGATAGAATTTCAACTCTATTAGCAATGCAATAAAGTTGAATTTCTTTTAAACGATAGGTGAAAATTTTTGAAGTGTACTCACTCCCTATTATAAACCTCCTTGGTTATAACATCACATTGATTCATTCGTGAGATAAAAGGAGACGAAAGATAAGACGTTGGTTTATTTTATTTGGTAGGGTGACCGAAAAAGTTATGTCATCAACTGTCAATTTAGAAAATGGAAATCAAATCGCGGCAGTGTTGCCAATGGTACGGTAATTGCCGTATTATACGGTACTTGGGGTCAAAAATTAACCTTGACACGGCAGCCTATTGCAGAAGTTTACATACAAGTACGGTTATTTCATACGTTCTTATTCTTTTATAAGTGCAGTAATTGTATTGAAATACGGCAATTTTTGCGATTTTCCACCGAGTCGTTTAGTAATTCAATTATTTCAATGAATGTTCCATGAATCTTCCATTTTTCAGCAAATATTTCTGTTTTTGTCACAGTTTACGGCCACAGGCTATAACCACAGATTTACAATAATTCATAACATAGGAATTTCTTAAGCCTTGGGCGCTCGATATTGGGCCCGTAAGTTAAGAATAGCCTAAAGTGCATTTAGGAACGTCCTAGTGGTGGGCGACTCGGGTCAAATAACTCGGTTAACTCGAGTTACTTCTCCAACTCGTGAACTCGGGTTGGTTATTTCCTAGCCCGGGTCAACTCGGTTGATGCTCCAAGCGGGCCGCCCACGTGGTGCGGACATGTCTTACCAACCGAGTCAACCCGGGCTAGGACAAAATCAGCCCGGCGGGCCAACTCGATTCGGTGTGTGGCATTGTATTATTACTGCTCGCTTGCACTCGCCTCGCCATTAAGCGTAACTTGTGCGTCTCTATTACATAGTCTGAGATATGTAATTTTTTTGTTAATTTTTAAAGCCAAATAATTGGTTTAATGATGAATAATGAATAAATAATATTAGAAGTAATAATAGATAATTTAGTTAAATTATCAGTCTTAGTGATATTTAAAATTTTCATTATAATATAAAGCTTCATTTAGGTATTAATCTCTGTACCTAACTAATGCGCATTTGTTAATGACTAACAGTTGATTGATTAAAACTATTTGCTATTACTATAATTCAAATCCTGATATCTTTGACTCTTTTACTTTGCAACTTGCAAAGGCAACCGAGTTGGTCCGGTTCAATAGTTATCAAATACAAACAAAACGAGTTGAAGCCCGGCACCCTGATTATCTAAAAAGAAACTATTTAGCGACCGGTTTCATTCCATATACATTGCTACTTTTCTTTGGTATGTTTTTTTTTAATCCAAAAAGAAGTAGCAATGGATCACTATCATCTATGAACTGCAACCGGTCGCTAGGTGGTTTCTAATTAGATAATCAGCCCGCGGGTCCGCACTCCGCGATAACCCGAGTTGAAAAAAAATTGCGACTCGTCGGCACTCGGCGGCCCATATCGCTGAACCGAGTTGACCCGAGTTGAAGCCCGGGTCAGCATTAATTTCAACTCGGGTGACCCGAGTCGAAAATATAGCGACTCGGCCCATCGCTAGAACGTCCTAAGGTTAGTGCAAACCAATTTTTTTCTAAGAATGTCTTAAGTTAGTTAGGAAAAGACTTAGGCGATTCTTAAGTTTAGTGCAAATGGGTGTAAACAGCCGTTTGCACTAAACTCAAGTTAAGCGTGTCCTAGTCAGAGTTGCCACCCGTCCCGATTTTGTCGGGACAGTCCCGATTTCAATGAAGTTGTCCCGCGTCCCGACGATCCATCAGTTTTGTCCTGATTTTTGATGAGAACACGCAATCAAAATCAGTGTTGATAAAAAAATTGGGTCGAAATATTTAAAAGCATAAAGGACAGCAAGTTAAATGCCCTATTTTGCTTTGTATCTCGTTAAGTATACCGCCTTCGATGTTGAGCGAGTATTTTCCCATATGACGCTTAAATGATCTAATGTCAGAAATCGTTGCTCTGTAGATTTAATGAAAGCTGAATTGCAAGATCCAACCCCCCCCCCCCCCTTGTCCCAACTTTTATGTTCCTAAAGGTGGCAACCCTGGTCCTAGTTAAGATATTTTTTAGCTTAGGAACAGCCTAAAAATGCCGATCTGAAATTTTTGTTTGTTTGCACTAACAGACTACGTCGTAACTTGGGCATCGCCTCGCTAAGAGAACGAACGTGAATATTAATTGTTTATGGATTTTTAAACCGGCGAAGTAATATAGGTCATAGAATACTTTTTTGGTTATAACATCACATGGATTCATTCGTGAGTTCAAAGGAGACGAAAGATAAGGCGTTGGTTTATTTTATTTGGTAGGGTGACCGAAAAAGTTATGTTATCAACTGTCAATTTAGAAAATGGAAAATAAATCGCGGCAGTGTTGCCAATGGTACGGTAATTGCCGTATTATACGGTAATTGGAGTCAAAAATTAACCTTGACACGGCAGCCTATTGCAGAAGTTTACATACAAGTACGGTTATTTCATACGTTCTTATTCTTTCATAAGTGCAGTAATTGTATTGAAATACGGCAATTTTTGCGATTTTCCACCGAGAGAACGAACGTGAATATTAATTGTTTATGGATTTTTAAACCGGCGAAGTAATATAGGTCATAGAATACTTTTTTGGTTATAACATCACATGGATTCATTCGTGAGTTCAAAGGAGACGAAAGATAAGACGTTGGTTTATTTTATTTGGTAGGGTGACCGAAAAAGTTATGTCATCAACTGTCAATTTAGAAAATGGAAAATAAATCGCGGCAGTGTTGCCAATGGTACGGTAATTGCCGTATTATACGGTAATTGGGGTCAAAAATTAACCTTGACACGGCAGCCTATTGCAGAAGTTTACATACAAGTACGGTTATTTCATACGTTCTTATTGTTTCATAAGTGCAGTAATTGTATTGAAATACGGCAATTTTTGCGATTTTCCACCGAGTCGTTTAGTAATTCAATTATTTCAAGTAATGTTCCATGAATCTTCCATTTTTCAGCAAATATTTCTGTTTTTGTCACAATTGACGGCCACAGGCCATAACCACAGATTTACAATTCATAACATAGGAATTTCTTAAGCCTTGGGCGCTCGATATTGGGCCCGTAAGTTAAGAATAGCCTAAAGTGGATTAAGAACGTCTTAAGGTTAGTGCAATGCAATTTTTTGCTAAGAATGTCTTAAGTTAGTTAAGAAAAGACTTAGGCGATTCTTAAGTTTAGTGCAAATGGGTGTTACTATGAGAGGCTGGCATAGTGGTAACCATAATTTTGATTTTGACGGATATTTCGGAAACTATGCCAAAATGTTCACTCTTTTAGCGTGTAAACAGCCAATTAAGTAGGTAGTTAGTTGCCCATTAAGCGGGCAAGTGATTAAGTAAATAGAATCCTTACTAATATTATAAATGCGAAAGTCCGTTTGTTTGTTTATTTGTTTGTTATGCCTTCACGTCCTAACTACTGAACCGATCATCATGAAATTTTGTATACACGTTGTCAGGGGTACAGAAAAGGACACAGGGTACCTTTCATCTAGAAAAAACATATAGTTCCCGAGAGATAGCGAAAAAACTCTTCACGCAGACGAAGTCGCGGGTAGCCTAGTATATTTTTGGGCAAATAACCGCGCCGCCGCGCCCGTCTGCACCGCGAATTTAAAACATCAATAAGGTTGGGAATGGCTTGCACCCGTTTTTTTACCAAGTGAAGTTAAAAAAACGGGTGCACCCGAGCCGAACAAGGCCCACCTCAGTGTTTTGTCGACTCGTCGCCGTCGTTACAAACGGCGGCGTCCCGTCCACAGAGGTTGTGGAAGGTCAAACGAATTTTGGTTGCAAACAAGTGTTTACACTGTTGTAAACCGCCGGTGGAGACCGATGTGGAGGGCTTGTTTGCAACAGTCTGGCCCGGCTTTTAGTAATGCAACGGATCTCTGTTTCTGTTTCCGCAAGTGCGGAAGTTCCGCGCGATTTTAAACATCCGTTTCTACACTACACTACTAAATTTTGAATATTAATAAAATGTTCGGTTGCAAAGTTGGAATATTGTTTTCTATAATTGATTTCTAATATATCTATTTCTAATCTAGATTTGGTGTATTTGATACTTATAAAGAATTACATCTGTAAATTTGTTTTTTATTTCATATTATTTACACTTCCGTTTCAGCATCCGTTTCCGTTTCTGCTAAAATTTACTTTTGACATCTGTTTCCGTTTCTGGTTCCGCTAAGACACTTCCGTTGCATCACTAAAAAATATGGGAAAAAAAACAGATTTTCAAACTTCAATAAGGTCGAAATTCGCTTGTACCTGTTTCTTTTAAATCTGCAGGCTGATTGTCTAACTTTGTTGCAATCAACTTTGACAGAAATCGCAGTGACATTGCTGCTTTAGTAAGAACCAATGTGACAACTATCTTACTTAAAGCAGCAATGCAACTGCGATTTCAATCGAGAATTGTTAGCAACAGAGTTACGTAATTCGGGGTCAGGAATATCTGGCTTGGCATTCGGGTATTTTGGCCTTTCGTAATCTGCAACACTGTCACACTGGCTACTTACTACTTAAACCGTGTGATCAACCAAGGGCGTCGCCAGGGGTGGGCAGGGGGGCTACTGACCCCCCGCCCCCCCTCCTAGAGGTTAAAAAATGTAGCCAACTGCAAATAACCAAAGTCTTAAGGCCGTGCAATTGACTTGCTTTTCCGATAAATCCTGCCCCATCTCAAAACTTGAATAAATTCACTAGGTGTTCTTGACTGTACCTACAAATTATATTTTTTTTCATCCTCTTTAATATTAACTTGCTAACTGGGCCATGGGCTGGCGCTGGCGACGCCCTTGTGAACAACTACTTTGCGAGCCAAATAAGGCCGTCCACACACAGACGTAATCACAGCTGCTGCGTTCGGAATCACGTACGTACGGAATTGCGTAACGAGATTCCGTCTGTGTGTGGCCGGCCTAAGAATAGTACTGTCAAACGGAAATCTTGATCTTTTTTCCTTTTCTAACGCAAACAAATATGGCCGTTTTGACTGTACTATTCTTATTTGGCTCGCATAGTCATCACTAAATTTTAACTAAAAATTAAGTTGCCCATTTAGTTACTTTATCCACGTAAACAGCCTATTAGAGCAGCAAAGGATGTAATCACTATGGTCTTCTGATTAGTTTGGGGACGGCTGAAAACACCAGAGGAGTTTTTGGCGCCATTTTTCGAGTTCGGTTTAGTGACTATTTTAATTATTCGCAAATTGATTCATAGTGGATATTGTGTCTTAAAATTGGTGCAGTTTTGTGGTACAAGTGTCTACGCAACTGAACAATATGTGGGATAATTGAAATAGGCGCGATCTTGGTTATGTGAATGCTGAGACTTTTATTGTAGTGGTGGCTACCTCGGCAGAACTTACCGAGTAAACTGTCTTGATATACTTGGTGCCAAATGCTCCAAGCAGTATTGGAATGCGATGCACCCGCATTCTAATGTAAACTGAAACAATCTACCACTGAACTATTTAACACTTGACACTGGCAAAAATTACTTCCAAGAGGAAAGTAGATTGCCAAAACAAAAAAAGAAGAAGAAAAAACACCAAGAAGGCAAAAGACTTCGTATCCAAGCCAAAAATCTCAAAAAAAACTTTATTTACCTCCCTCTACAAAAACGTCATGATTATTTCCTCTGTGCCTCCTCTAGTTGATTGAATTAATGTTTTCACTTCTCGCTAAATATTATTGTTTACCTTATCGCTGCATAGTGTAGTGTACATATGAAGAATTTACGTAATTTCGGTCAGAACTGGCTGCTGACGTTGATATACCTACAAACGGAAATTTCAAAGAATGATTAAGTTCTGGAAAAGTGCAGGTATGTAACGTCGATATTCTTGTCGTCAAGTGATTAGTTTTATCCAGTTTATATTTCTTACTTAATTTCACGTACATTCTTGTAGCTAAAGGTAAATCGGGATGTCCTGTAAGACCACCAGAGCCTGGCCCTAGTTCACTAACTACCACTCTTTTGGATACACAATTAGATGATATTGAAGGTACGTTTTAATCATACAAAGATCCCTATCGTTAAATTTTTATGCGCTTATAATAATTACTTAATCGTCCTTTTCCAGATGAGGTGCATATATTCGAAAAGAAATCAAAGTTAAGTTTAAGTTTACATGATATACTCATTGAAAGAAAATGTATTAAATATTTTATTCAGTTTATGGAATCTATTGATAAATATGCGCTTGTTAAATGTTGGTTGGAATTGGAAAATTTCAATGTGCAGTTATCAAATACAAACACTATAGATATGTTTGACAGCCGTAGTAAGATCAGTCGGACCAAAAGTTTTGATTTTCAGTGTAATTGCAATACCCCCTTAGCGGCAAAAGATTTTTCTCATAATATATTATTAAAGCATAAACTTGTCAATAAGTTAAGTAAAACCAGTGAAAAATTTGTTAGTTCATCAAGTTCATGTGTGAACTTATCTGAACAAGATAATAAATTACTCGATAGCTGTAACCAATGTGGTAACAAAAATAAATCCACTGTAACAGACTTGGCTATCACTTTATTCAAAAAGTATGTGGCACAAGAAGCTCCTTTTACATTAGAGCTGCCCGATAGTTATAGGAAATCCGTTATATCTAATATATGCCAGCCAGAAGGAACCATAAGAGAGGATTGCTTTAAACCAGTGCAGGACATTGTTTTCAACCAGATTGAGAACAATTATTTTAAAGATTTTGCTAGTAGCCCATTTTATATAAAAGCACAAATTGATATTTTGACAAATGGCTCTCTCAGTCTAAAAGACATTTTATATAATGATACTTTATTATTCTATTTCACAGAATATTTAGAACAAGAATCCTGCAGACATCTATTAGAATTCTTAATGGCTGTAATGCATTTCAGAGATAATTTGACTGATGGAAATCCATGTAATCCCAGTCAAGCTCAAGCAGATGCTATCATTTTGTATGACAAATATTTCTCTCTGCAAGCAACAAGCCCTATTGGATTTCCACAATATATAAGATTAAAAATTGAAAGTGATATTTGCATAGATGGAGGTCCTCACCACACTTGTTTTGACTTGCCATACAGAATTGTGTTCAAAACATTATCTAGGTATGTCAAGACATTTTTAGAGTCTGAATTATATTACAAATATCTTTCGGAGATGATTCACTCTGTGGACCAAATATGGTCATCAAATAATAGATCACAATCAGATTGTAGTAGTGAGTTTAGTTTTAGCACTCAGAATACACTGTTAGCTATGGGAGATCAAGTCTTCCATAAGAAAAAACGAAATCATTCTGTACCTGACATGACAATAGACTCCAATCAGCTTTACAATGCTGATGCTTTATGGCAAAGAAAGAATGATGGCTTGACTCTAGGAAGAATTAATAGTTTAGGTAGATTTGAATCTAAGTTTGATCCTGATCCTGACAAGAAAGATAAGTCAGTTATTAAGAAGATGGTCAGCAGATTTGTGCCAACAGCTACATCGAAAGTAGAAGAAGAAATGGCCTGGCAAATTGCCCATATGATAGTGAAAGATGTGACTGATTTAACAATGGCCCCACCGGAAAATGAGCACGATGATAATTAAGTGTATAATAAAATAATCTTTGTTATTATAATAAGATCTGTTATGTAAAAATATCAACTTATTAATAAAATGTAAAAACTTTTCAGTATTATATATTTTGACATACCATTATTATTATCATACCATGTTAATACTTTGTTTACTCTTTAGTGTAACACAGTACTGTGATATTGTTTATCTTAATCATAAAATAAGTGGTAAAAAAAATATATATATATATATTTTCTTATTATAGGGAAATAAAACAACAAGTTTTGTATAAAATAAATTCTTCAAAAAGACCCTGTAGTTTAACTTAAAAGCAAGTTTAGTGCAATATATCACGCGAATGTTTTCAAAAATGCTCCAATACACGAAATAAATAGTTATTTACATGGTAGCATAGTTATTAATACTAGGCGGAACTGAAGACAACTGCAATCTGGCTGGTTCAGATCCCAATAATGGCGACTGCTCATCGTAAAAATTAAACTCTTTATTTGACGGTACAAATACACTTCGAACTAAGCTGCTGCGGTTATGGAAGTTCCATTTCCGGTATACGAGAGCATTCAACAATGCTTGCATCGGATTCATTAGTGCCTGAAAAAAACAAAAAACTCAGAGTTGCCTTAGTTTCGCAAGTAGATAGGTATCTAGTTATGATATTTTTATCAGATATGAGTGCAATCTGGCTGTCTATGCAGGCAGATAGGTATAATCAGCCTCTATATTCGTATTGCCAATCGGTTATTCACCTAACTCATATTTTCGTTATGGCACAATATTATAAAAGTTATGTTTTGGCATAACTTTTATATTCTTAATCACGGCACCTTCGGCATCTACTACACCGTATGGCCAGTAGGCGAAGGTTGGATTCCCTTTTTTTAACGAAGGTAGAATGCAATTCAGTAACGCACGCATAACTTGACAGAAGCCCCCTGAATCTGTTGGTACTAAATATCTAATTACTTAAAGCTTTGAATAAAATTACTGTATTCTAGACCAGAAAAGCTGCGCGCCGCTGTGGCTGTACCTATTCGAAAACATTTCCGTCATTTGTTTCGTTGCGGTAGAACACATGGTTCCCATTCGGTTTTTTCTCGTACCTTATTGCATTCCACACCCCCCCCCCCCCCTTGCGTAATGTCCGTGCATGCCACTGACCGAGGTATATTGTACTCAGGGACCGGAGAACCCCTTTTTTGGTTAAGCCAATTCTTAGGAAAACCCTATTAAAAAGCTTACCAAATGATAGGGTTTCCCTTTCAATAGGGTTAGTCGACGATATGCTTACCGTATTGATAGGGTTTTTGAAAACAAGTCTATGAAATACCCAATCAAAAACCCCTTTAACGGTAAGCGGTTCATGAAATACCCAATCAAAACCCCCTTAACAGTAAGCGTTCTGGTCCTTCGGTCCAGGTGGGACTAGGTATAAATTGCTTTAACACGTTTTAAAACGCCTTCATAGGGTTTTCCCGATGGGGTTTTCGGATTCGGTAAGTGCTTGCCTGGGTTACCCTTGCGATAGGGTTACCGTATCGATATGGTAAAGTCTGTCTAAAAAGTCAGTTTACATGGGTAATTTCAAAAATAATTTTAATACCCATCTAAATTCCCAACAACCCCACCAATACCCATCTAAATAAATTTGAGTAAAGCTATATTTACAATTAGAATTTTGACAGCACCAACAGGGTTATTAGTGTAAGTTTTTATAAATAATTTAATAATTTCTCATGTAAACTGACTTTTTAGACAGACACTAACCATATTAATAGGGTTTTTAAAAACAAGTCTATGAAATACCCAATCAAAAACCCGTTTAACGGTAAGCGGTTCCAGTCCTTGATTGTACTTGTAAAAGTATTTTAGAGAAAAGACTTCCTTTGCTCGCACTTATAGGCGAAATAATCAGCGTTTTTCGAATAGATGGTATGAATGTACATTTGCGGTACATTTACTATAGAACTGAGGTATTTGCAGTCCATTTTAGGTGGGCAAACATTTTCTTCACGGTGTTCTGCTCTAGAACGTAGTACATTAAAGTACACCCCTTTAACTCAGTAATACATGCTCGGAAAACCGCCATTTATTCCGAGCAGATTTTTTCTTTGTACTGAAGCTGCAGCTGAGTATAGTAGGAATGAATACACTTCTTTACAAATCTTTACTTACCATAATATACCAGATGGTAATAATAACATTTACGGGCATATAAAACCACATAGTCCATAATAGTATGCCATTTATAAGATTTGGTAACCAGCAAATATAGAAGGCAACATTAATCAGTAAGAATTTCAGTCTCAAAGCATCAACAACTCTCCGTTCTTTACTTGTGAACTGTAACAATAAATAAAAATAAATTCATTAATCATAGAAGTAGTATACTGTATACCTATACCACATTCGATTATACTAAAATATGGTAGGATTCAAATAATAGCAAAAAATAAATAAAATACTGGTTTTAAATAATGTCATGAAGTCAGCTATTTTAGTTGATAGAGGCGTGGCCGGGCCGCACCGCCGCATACGTTGCAGTGCAGCCCCTTAAAATGATCGAACGCGATCTCACCGCTACTCAATCTAACAAAATACGCGTTCTGCGCAGTCCCCACCGGCGGGCTGATTATCTAATTAGAAACCACCTAGCGACCGGTTGCAGTTCATAGATGATAGTGATCCATTGCTACTTCTTTTTGGATTAAAAAAAAACATACCAAAGAAAAGTAGCAATGTATGTGGAATGAAACCGCACCCTGATTATCTAAAAAGAAACTATTTAGCGACCGGTTTCATTCCTCATACATTGCTACTTTTCTTTGGTATGTTTTTTTTTTAATCCAAAAAGAAGTAGCAATGGATCACTATCATCTGTGAACTGCAACCGGTCGCTAGGTGGTTTCTAATTAGATAATCAGCCCGCCGGTCGCTAAATAGTTTCTTTTTAGATAATCAAGGAGCCGGTTTCAAAATGTTTGCCGGTTACTGTACACTACCTACAATACGTTTCAAGCTTATTGGCGGTTAGGCACATCACGCGAGACTATGCGCAGAACACAATTTTGATGTAAGGACGGCCCCTGAGACTCTGCAGCGTGTCGCCGGTCCTGCGTCTCGCGTCTCGGCAACTACTGCGCGCTGTCTCCAGTAGGGTTATTCACGATTGTCGGAAATCTACTCGAAAGCATCCGATTCGAATCCGTATCCTCCGATATTACAAAAATATAGCTATTCACAAATACATTCGACTGGCATTCGATTCACTTTCCGACGGGAAAGCGCAATGCATTTACTAAGTTTGGTAGCATAAGGTAGAAAATAAGATCGAAGACTTAGGCCGGCCACACACAGACGGAATCTCGTTACGGAATTCCGTACATACGTGATTCCGAACGCAGCAGCTGCATACAAAATCAAAACACACAAGCGTGTTTTTACCGTACGGAATCTTCATACATTGTCGAATTTACGTTATTACGTCTGTGTGTGGCCGGCCTTAGACTTTCCGATTCGATTCGGAAAGTTGGTTTCCGACAATCGTGAATAACCCCCCAGGGGCCGTACCGGCTAACTTACATGGCTATCGTAATCGCTTTCATTTCACAGATGGATGTGATACATTGCTACTTTCCTTTGGTAAGGTTTTATTTGTGCCAAAAAGAAGTAGCAATGTATTACATCCATCTTGTCAAATGAAAGCGATTATGATAGCTATGTAAGTCAAGGGCCAACTTAAAACAGATAAATCTAAATAAGGAATTTCATATTGTACTATTTGCCGAAGTTATTTAGAAGATATCGATGTTCTTGTGACATCATGAATTGGGGTTCGCCATTTTGGCCAGATTGAGGCTCAATTTATCTGTTTTAATTTGAAGCCGGGCAGACTTATCGAAGTTCGATGCGTTAGCCGGTACGGCCCCCCCTGGTCGGTCTCTCAGCTCGTCGCGACGACCGCGCGGTGGTTGCCGAGACGCGAGATGCAGGACCGGCGACACGCTTCAGAGTGAAAGGGGCCTAAGTGGGTGAGAGAGGCAAGCGGTGGAGTGGGGCACGGCTACGCCTATAGCGGCTAACATCATAGCATAGCCATGGCGGTTAGTACACCCCGACGCATTCGCATGCGAGATCTTTGCGAAACTGTGAAATGAAACGCATTATACATCTACACATAAAAAATCTAATAATGGATTTTAACCTGTCAAGCCAGACAAAATGAAGCAATAAATTTTCCATTGTTGTCTGGCCTCATGCTGCCATCTCGCGTTTAATGAATTAAGATAATATAATAAGTAATTCTTACAAACCTGTGCTAATGGTAGTGCAACTGCCATTTCCACATCTTTGCTAGCTAGTAGATACATTATTGGATTGACTATCATAACCATTGCAATGGGTAAATAAGTTGCACAATAATTAGGCAATATTTTGTACAGGGCACTTGAAACTGACGTTAAATTGTGGCATCTGAAAACAGACTCTGCTTGAAATTGTCATATCTATGAACATCACGAGAAACTCATGCTTCTAATCAAAAAATGTTATTTATATCAAAATTGATTTTTTTCTTACGTAGCATTTGGAATATATAGAATAGATAGTCCTATGCTAGTGGTAGCAGCAGGCACACCCCAGGCTATAGAATGGTATAACACAGGGTGAAAATCATGGCTTTTTATAGTACGCCAAGTATCTATTGCATAGAACAAAGTCCAGAACCATGATGCTGTAAAGAAGTATTGTGTCCATGCCTGAAATTGAGAAGAAATTAGGATGTTATTTACTTATATTTGATTAATGTTTGAGTAACTTATTTTAAATTGAAGTTTAACTTTGTCTTCTTATCTCTAACCTAAGATCCCTTAGAGCAGGGGTGTCAAAGATACGGCCCGAGGGCCGCATCCGGCACGCAAGCCATCTCAATACGGCCCGCGACCAGAATCTATCCAGTGAGGATTTTAGATGGCATTCGATGCCACTACGTATTGTAAGATAATAAAATAAGAGACCTCAAGTATCTGGATTTTCAAGCTCAAGATAACTCATTTTTATTACTTTTGTATTAAAATTTACTTAAACGAAATAAATAAAGATTTTTATTTTGAGTCTAGCCCGCTAACACACCCTAAATTTATAAATGGCCCTTTGGAAAAATCAGTTTGACACCCCTGCCTTAGAGCAGTGGCTCATAAAGGGATCTTAGGTTTCAATCCTAAATGATTAGTGAATATTAAGCAGTTCCTTAGAAATAATAAATTTTTTATATAATATTTAGTAAGTGATTATGACACACAAATAAATACAGATACTTACAGAGGTTATGCTGCAAAATAGTACGCTTACATCATCTTCAGGCATTGGCATTATATTTTTGAATTTCAACCACGAAGAAGAACGCACTAAGACTCCTGAAATATTATTTAGTATCAAATAATAACTCTTAAATATTAAATAACAATTATTCAGCCGGGTTTCAAATTAAACCAGATATATCGAAGTAGAGAATTTTGTATTGTACTTTACTGAAGTTATTTGAAAGATATACAATGTCAGTGTGACATCATAAATTGGGGTTTGCCATTTTGGCCCGATTGAGACTCGATTTATCTATTTTAATTTGAAGCCTGGCAGACTTGCTCGGGACATTAGCTGGTGCGGCCACTGACTGATACCCTAATAAGATGCTAAATATAATATTGAACTAATATCTATTCACCTGATGAAGCCATCAAATCTGCAATAGCTAACCAAAAGATTATATGTCGTCCTCTTATGGATGCTGCAGTTTGCCACCTTTGTGATCCTCCAGTAACAATATGTGGAAGTACCTTAGGAAATATAGAAATTAAATAGCTGTTGTTTCAAAACTTGATAATAAAAATACTTAGGTACGCAAATAATAATAAACTGACCTGGTATAAGGAACCTATAATTCCAATAGTTGATGAAACAAGACAAACAATGTTATATGAATCTGTATTGAATTCACTCATAATTTTTACGGCCATATCTTCTTGACGGCCTGAATGGTGACAGCAAAATGTTTGTATGGTAGGATCCGACATTTTACTTAAACGCAGGCAGGTTTCACTTCACGTTTATAACATTATATTTGTGCAGGAATTAATTTAAAAAAATATTAGAACACGATTCTATGCGGTACTATATATGTACCTACCAGACACATCGTCCACGAAATACTTAGGTGTTTATTTACACCAAGTCCTGAGTGAATTGAATGCGTGGTTTAACGTAAAACAAACCGCAAGAAATAAAATGCCACAAACAAACGGCAAAAGATTAAATCCAATAATCTATCTATCTATTTTATTTACATTTTACTTTTTACCTAAATAAAATGAAAATGTTTTGCAGTGTTGCCAGATCTCTAAACCAGTTTTCCCGTAATTTGCTTTGCGAAATTCCGTATGAAATCCGTATGGGAAGATTCCAACAAAATCCGTATGAAATCCGTATAAACGTAACTTTGATTGATATAATTTAGAGCACTTTTAATTTGTCATGAAGAGAAAAAAATCTTGAAAAAAAGACGGAAGCACCAGAAACGATGTTTTTGTACGTGAAACTTTCCCTGCTCTCGGTTTTCTCAAACATTGTCGGCATCCGGTATTGTATAGAAGACCTAGGTAAAGTATAAAATGAGTAATATTTCATACATTACCTGGGGGCTTATCATCAGCAAATAAAAAACCATTCTTAAGCCGTTCAGTTCAATGCAGGCCTTAAACATGACTGCTTATGAACTAAACTAAACTCGAACTAAAATCAAGGTAATGATACGAAAAAGTAAGGTAGTTCAATATAAGTCCTGCTTTATGAGCTCATAGTAAGGCCCCTGAAAGTTTTAGGTATTGTATACAATACCGAATTTCACTAATAGTAAATATCATTATAAACTTTCTCTTTGTTTCATTAACGACCAACCATAATATCTCAAGGGGATTTCCCAAAGCCATAATCTGTACTATACCAGTGCTGCCACCTCAGTTTTGATAATATCGCTGTAAAAAAATTAAAAACATTCTTAAAAATATTAAGATACTACTCTTTGCATTTTCTTGACAATGCCGTATAAAAATCCGTATGCTCCACGTATCCCGTTTCATTGTTAAAATTCCGTATGGATACGGACAAATCCGTATATATGGCAACGCTGATGTTTTGCTTGATTGACACTTTGACATTGACAGTGCCAGATGACTGACAGCAAGACTGACAGACGTCACGCTCACGTCAGATCACAGATTATTTATTCTTCTTCTTCTTATTTTTAGTTTGGCCATCTACTCTCTTCTTTAGGAAAACATTTTTGCCAGTGTCAAGTGTTGAATAGTTCAGTGGTAGATTGTTTCAGTTTACATTAAAATGCGGGAGCATCGGATTCCAATGCTGCTTGGAGCATTTGGCACCAAGTATATCAAGACAGTTTACTCGGTAAATTCTGCCGAAATAGCCACCACTACAATAAAAGTCTCAGCTTCACAACAACCAAGAATGCGCCTCATTTTTCTCTGCCAACCAATTAAGGGTCCATCATAGAAAAACATGGTTTGCGGGGTTCATTTTTTTATATGGAAAACGAAAAAGTTTTAGTCGCAAAAAAACATACGACATTCTCTTGTAGCTACAAATATTAAATTGCGTATAAATATCACAGATGATCTTCAAAAGTTCTTCATATTTTTGGCGTAAATAATATAGTACAGTAGCCCGTAGTACATTTAAATTACGAAAAAGGTTACCGTTCGCCGTTGTGATATAGTAATTTATTACGAAATGATAGATACTTTAAGCCAAGTTTTACAGATCGCAACCCGCCGTAACCTATATTTGTATATCTCCAAAAATGATTTTTTTTTATTTTTCGAGGTTTAACACATGGTTTTGCTATTGTCATGTTCTACGGCTTTGTATGATTGCCACAAATAATAGTATGACTTTTATAAGTAGCCATACACAGATTTCTTCTTCTTCTTCTTTTTTGTTTTGGCAATCCACTCTCCTCCTGGAAGCAATTCTTGCCAGTGTCAAGCGTTGAATAGTTCAGTGGTAGATATTTTCAATTTTCATTAGAATGCGGGTGCATCACATTCCAATGCTGCTTGGCGCATTTTCCAGCAAGTATATCAAGACAGTCTACTCGGTTAGTTCTGCCGAGGTAGCCACCACTATAACAAAAGTCTCAGCTTCACACAACCAAGATCGCGCCCACTTCAATCATCCCACACATTGCTCAGTTGCGCAGACACCTGTACCACAAAACTGCACCAACTTTAAAACACAACATCCACTATGAATCAATTTGCAAACAATCAGAACAGACACCAAACCGTACTCGACAAAATGGCGCCAAAATCTCCCATACACAGATTTAAGACCAGCACGCGTAGCATGACCAACATCGAGATAAAATTCGACTCAGAGAACAATGGCTTGTCTACACCGAAATGTCACTTTTGTCGGGTTGAGATCGAGATACTCATGCTCGCATTTAGAACTAGTAGACTCGTATTGTTCTTTGTCGTGGCCTAATGTCAAAAGTCGACAAACACGAGCTTTTCTCTTCAACTGACATTAATTTGACAGTTGAATCAGAGAAACTTGTCTACCACCCTTTGAGTAGTCGAGAAGGTCGAGAAAGAATCACAGACTAATAAGAAGATTCGAAATAGTTTTCTACGCATTTTATTTTATATGAATCTAAATTTCGCAATAAAAATAAATCTAAATTATCCGTGTTTATATTTTATTGCTTAAAAACTTAAATTAAAATTATTTTCATACGTTGATTTTAATATTTCGTAATTTTCTCGTCATTTTACACAGATTACTAAATTAACAATTTCGTTAGTAGTCTGTGTTATCTTTTCAAAATACTCTCAATAAAAGAAAGGCAAACGAATTTATATCCATACAGCTATATTTAATTAGTTTTAAGAGTTTAGCGTTGTGAAATCTATAGAAAGGAACGGTGCTTTATGAGAAATAAAGTAATTATTTTCTATTGGCAATATTATTCTTCTCGAACTCGAGAGAGCTTGTCTACGGAAGAGAACGCTTTCTTGAGTGCCTCTTTATCTTAGAACTTATAAAAAAAATGAGAATCATGTTTAAACTAAATTATTTCGGATCAAATTAGATAATTTTGACGTTTATCGGTGTTGAAATAAAAAGATTACCTTTAAAATGAACTTTTTTTATTAAAAGATATTAAAAGGTTTCGAAATTCTGAGAACGAGTCCCACCTGTCTGTCAAACTGTGCTCAGCAATCGAGAAGGTCGAGACGACAAGTCTTCGTAGACAAGAGTCTCGTTTGCTCATGCTACGCGTGCAGATGAAAAAAAAACCACCAAAAACATCGAAAAATGCAGAAGTGAGGTTATTTTCCTTGCTCTTGTCTTGACATATAAAGAAAAAAAATACAAATTTTGCAGCATAACCGAGCCTTAATCTAGATACTTTGCTGACAAATTAAATATTTTGCTCTCCAACTTTTTATTATGAGGTGCTTATTTTTGTTGTAAGTTTACTTTTTTAGGTTTGAGAATACCAGCCCCCCTACACACCCACACCTACAGATGCCGGCATATATATTGGCAAGAGAAAGAAAGAGACAAAAGATGCGCAGTAGCCATAAACACTAAGTTTTTGGCTACTGTGCATCTTTTGTCTCTTTCATTCTCTTGCCAATATATATGCCGGGCAGTATACCTAGATCAATTTCAGCCGCCCTAGCAAGACCACCTAAATACGCGAATGCTATATCATATCTAGGGTTGCCAGATGGTTGGGATTCACCTGGATTCTCCCGGAATTTCAAGCGATCTCTCGACTCCCGACAAACATATAAATCTCCCGGAAAAACAGCGGTTCCGAAAGTTCTCTAGACAGCGGTTTCCGAATTCTTTTGGCTACGGAACTCTTTTTGGTTCTTCGCTTTTGGGCGGAACCCTAGCTCAAGTAAGAAGTAAACTAACTATTTACATTCAGGTAAAGAAAACCTAAGACAAGGCTGCGCGGCAAGCGCGAAGCGCGAGCCGCAGAAAATTTTTGGGTCTATTTTCCATTGATTTTCTAACTAAATGTACGTTGAAATCATTAAAACTGGCAGTAACACCACTGTAGAGTACTTGTACTATTAGTTATTCTGTGGTAGAGTCTGGTAACTGGTAAATGAAGGACATGTTGAATGTATGTAAATGTTTGTAATTAAAATACTCAAAATCAATGGAAACAAACGGGCAGGTCAGCAAAGTAAGAGTAAAATAAAAAAAGGAGAACCACTTAACTGAAGGGAAAAAAAAGACTTGATTTAATGTATTAGGTATTTTTATTTTGACTCTGTTTCCATGATAATTTTCTATTACTACGGGCCTCTCTCATTAATTGCGCGTCATTTTTATATTTACTAACGAATTCCGGCATTTAAGATGTTGTCCTTTATGCTTATAACATTTGGACACATTTTTATTAATACTTTGATTGTGATCGCGTGTTATCATTAAAAATCTGGACAAAACTAATGGATCGTCGGGACGCGGGACAATATCATCGAAATCGTGACTGTCTTTATACCTAAACTGTTGAATTTTCGCGGAACCCCTGCGAGCCTCTCACGGAACCCCAGGGTTCCGCCGAACCCCATTCGGGAACCGCTGCTCTAGAAAACAATAATTTTCGCGGATGAAACCACAAAAAAAACCACAAACCCAGCCCGGAGGAAGATCTTCCACTTTGGCCTTCCTACTAGTGGCTACCCTCTCTCCATACTACCATACCTACATATCCTACACTACTAAAAGATTAGTGCATAAAACTGACTAAAAATCGCGCTGCGCGACCGTTTTATTTTGCTATAGACATGCAAGAGTACAAGATTAGTTGATGAAACTGACTAAAAATCGCGCTGCACGGCCGTTTTCTTACTGTATACAAGCAATTAAGTTACATTTTTAATTAAAATATTTCATTATTCCCGGCAACAACCGCAAAATCCCGACATTTTCAAATTTTCTCTAGATATATTAGACTTCCGATCTGGCAATCCTAATCATATCGCGCTTCTACACTGGGGCTCGGGGTTACTGAATTGCTCACAAAAAAAATATTAAACGCAGATCACTGATTGCAGGTAAAAAAATTTAGAGCAGTTCAGCCTAGCCAGTATGACATTAATTGCTGATAGTTGCTGATTTATTATTTTGCTGACCAAAGCCCAAAAGTTGCTAACCAACTAACCATTTTGACTGACCGAATAGATTTTTCTGCTCACCAAAATACGAGTATTTTGCTAACCAGTTAAACCACACCCATTAATAATTATACCTAGTCTTAAAATGTATAGCAGTATGTTTTTATATTGTTTTATCGGAGCCACAATAATAAATAGGAAGCGTACCTACCACAAAAGACAATATTAATAGTTGCAGGTACCTACATGGATCCCGCAGGCTGATTATCTAAATTGAAACTATTTAGCGACCGGTTTTATTTGACATATATTGCTACTCTTCTTTGGTATGTTTTTTTTTTCAGCTCAAAAAGAAGTTGCAATGTATCACATTCATCTGTCAAATGAGACCGGTCGCTAGGTGGTTTCTAATAAGATAATCAGCCCGCCGATCCCCAACATTAGTAAAGTCTTGTTTCAATCCATCGGTTTGCTGTTGTGTCGTCGTCATTAACATGGAAGATTTGGGAACTAGGTATGTAGGTAGGTATAAAATAAAAACCGGTCAAGAGCGAGTCGGACTCGCGCACCGAGGGTTCCGTACCATCATAATTGCACCATCAAACCAAACTGCAGAGTAGCATAATAAAATTAGTATTGCAATATTAGGTCAGCGCCATCTCTTGACCGATAGTGGAACTGATGTTAACTTTTTTAGAAATTTGATAATTTCTAAAAAAGTGTGCTATATTAAGACATCGTTTTATTTTTCCTGTAATCTTTATATAAACTGCTATCACATAGAATTATTTCAGATTTTTCTCTTTGCAAACTTCGGAGATAAGAGGGGGGGGAACGGTCATTTTTTTTACATTTTTCATCATAAGTCGAAAACTATGCGGCCTAAAACAAAAAGAAAAAAATATTGAAAACGTGCAAACGGCGCTCTTTCATATGATACCCCACATGCCCTAGTAGCTCCATTTAAATTTTTTAAGCAAATGTCATTTTAAACTATTCCAAATTTCAAGTTGATACCATTAGTAGTTCTCGAGATATCCAGCTGTGACAGACAGACAGACAGACAGACTGAGTCACACCATAAGGGTTCCTTTTTTACCATTTTGGTACGGAACCCTAAAAACTGTCATTTGCCGAAAGCTGTTTGCTGGAGCTGTGTATGTGTTAAATAAAACGGAAATAGTAATCTATCATGGTCATCGCTAGATAAATTAATTCAGACTCTTTGATAAGCATTTCCGGGAATTGTAGTCGTTAAAAGTATCTACCTAAAGTATCTACCTAGATACACCTGTATATGTTACGGCTAATACCAGAATTGCGACTACACATAGTTTTAACCAGCTAAAACTAGGTCTAGCCGCAGCCGGTAGCTGTTGCTTAAACCTAGGTGTAGACGGTTTGCTCTCGGTTAATTAATACTAGGTGTAGCCGGTTAAAACTAGGTCTAGCCTTCTTTGTGCTTCTTCTAATGAGAAGTAATTTATAGGGTATTATGAAAGTTATTTCTGTTGTTAAAAGAATAACCACCTAATTTAAAGCTCACGCTCCGCTGCGCTTTGCACTCGCCTAAAAAGTTTCTAACTTATATTCGGGACCTACAGGAGTATAAATCAGATCGGTTGCATCTAGTTTTAACCAACACCTATCGGTTACACCTACTTTTAGCCGGCTAGAACTAGGTTTAACCGCACTTCTGTTTTTTTTATGTACAACGGGGTAGTGTTTGGCCTTCATCTCACAAAGTGACGATAAGGCCGAAGATGGAAGCGCACTACACCCGGAATCCTCATCAACTGAGGAACTGGCTATCTTACCTCTAACTGCCGGAACACAATATTTTTTAAATTGTTATTATGGCGTCAGACTTAGGTAAGATGGTGGTAGCTAGCCAGGCGGACTAGAAATAAGTCCTACCACCAACCAAACCGAGTACAAATAGTACCCCCACCTGGGAATCGAACCCGGGACCCCTGCGTCTTATACGGGTGGGCGAACCACTAGACCATAGAGACGGGTAGGTATTATCCAAAGAGTAAAATAATATATTGGGGTATTATCAAGAACCTTATATTCATATTCTATGACACTATATAAGGTTCTTGGGTATTATCCGTAACTAAGAATCTTATACCTATTCGTATTCTTGGCCGTAACCATAAAGTTAATATACCTGTCGAGGTAATAATATTAACTTCATGGCCGTAACATAATACCACAAATCATTGATGATCGAGGCACAGATCACAGAAATAAAACGTGTCCTTGTCCACCAGCCATTTTTGATGTCCCCACTGCTGGGGCACAGGCCTTCCTTATGGGTGGATAAGGAGGACGGGCCATAACCCACCACGCGGGCCCAATGCGGATTGGTGGGTATTAACGATTGCAAATGCAGCCGGGACCAACGGCTTAACGTGCCTTCCGAAGCACGGAGGAGTTCGCGATAGTAAATTTTTGGTCACCCATCCCATGACCGACCCTTGCGAACGTTGCTTAACTTACGCAATCGCTGGGCCAGGCGCTAAACCACTGCGCCACCGAGCTCCTCCTTGATTTTAAATAAAACGTGTAGTTTATTTAAAATCAATAAATAACCTCTGTAAAATCAATCAAACGAACCATCGTTTGCAATAGTCGTAGGCAATATGTAGCAAAAGTCAAATATAATTAGAATTTTTAGGGTTCCGTACCAAAATGGTAAAAAAGGAACCCTTATGGTGTGACTCAGTCTGTCTGTCTGTCACAGCTGGATATCTCGAGAACTACTAATGGTATCAACTTGAAATTTGGAACAGTTTAAGATGACATTTGCCCAACTATTTTTTTTTACAACAGGGACTGAAAAGGGGTCTTAAAAATTTGAAGTGCGGTGACTAGGGCATGTGGGGTATCATATGAAAGAGCGCTGTTTGCACATTTTAAAACATTTTTTTCTTTTTTCTTAGGCCGCATAGTTTTCGACTTATGATGAAAAATGTAAAAAAAATACCGTTCCCCCCCCCCCTCTTATCTCCGAAGTTTGCAAAGAGAAAAATCTGAAATAATTCTATGTGATAGTAGTATATGTAAAGATTACAGGAAAAATAAAACGATGTCTCAATATAACACACTTATTTAGAAATTCAAAAAACAAACAAAAATTCTTTAGTTTCACTACCAGTCAACAGATGGCGCTAACCTAAGAATGCTGATATAAGAAAAAAATAGTTCCACTATCGGTCAAGAGATGGCGCAACCTAATACTACAATAATAATTGGTGACTGGTTTTAATATAATTACCTACTATTTGCCGTACGAATAAACGAAGAATAAGTTCCTACTTAGTAATATAAACAGTTTGCAATGTGGAGTGGCTGAAACGTTTTTCAGTCACCATAAGCAGCTGTGGTTAAGATTTGTAAATTAACTGTGCGCCTGTTCGCCCTTCCACCTGTCTGCCGTTTACATCTGCCTACTTTTTTAAAGACTGTATTAAAGTATCATATCCAAATATATTAATGATTGTACGGAACCCTCGGTGCGCGAGTCCGACTCGCTCTTGACCGGTTTTTTTTAAAAAGAGGTAGATGGGTTACTTGCGCCTTCACACTGGCGGCCGAAAGCTGAGCTAATTAGCACACCCTGAGCGCAATCTCGCGAAAGCATTGACAGTTTGAACTGCTCCTGAGAAACTTAATAAAATGTCGTCCTATGTTATGTGAAACTGTAGAAATTACACAAGGAAGCTTCCAAAAAATCTAAGGATCACATTTCATGCGCGTGTTTTATATTTAAATTGATTTTCGTTCATATTTGTAAATTAAAAATACAAAATGTCAGTAAATATTATTCTAAACAAATTAGCAAACACGTGTTTCGTGGTTTTCCGAAACTCAGCCCTTTAGGGGGTAAATGGGTTAAAAAAGACCAACATCGATATGGGTGTCGTTCTCGAGGTTTTATGGGATGTTGATTACGAAAATGGCATTTAGTTTTAGGTGGTAGACATTATTCAACCCCTAAAGGGGTCAATTGGGGTTCAAACCTTGTATGAAAAAAATAAAAAATAGACATTTTACGACTTGAAACTTCGTAGGAGTAGTTTTATAAACAAATGATCAAACACGTATTTCGTAAATTTCTGAAAATGGGGTTGATTTTCAGAAATTTACGAAATACATTAAGGGGTAAATGGGGTAATAAGCCCAAACTCGATATGGATGTTGTTATTGAGGTTTTATGGGATGTTGATTGCGAAAATGGCATTTATTTTTAAGTCCAACATAGTGGCACAGTTTAAATAGTGGCAATGTTTCAACCCCTAAAGGGGTAAAATGGGGTTCATGTTTGTATGAAAAATTAATATTAAATAGACATTTTGACGTGAAACTTCGCAGGAGTACTTTTAAAAACTAACAACTTTTAAAAGCAAACATGCATTTTGTGATTTTCCGATGATTAACCCCTTAGGGGCAAATGGACCCATAGAATAGGATAGAATAGGATAACATTTATTTGCATTTGATAAGCGTTCACTGGAGGTCTTTAAAGGATATGCCTAGGTATTCAACCATTAACAATAGCATGCAAACATTGTTTTAAAATTAACAAGTACTTATACTTTTTTTTCATAAATCGATATGGATGTCGTTAATGACGTTTCATGGGATGTTGATTACGAAAACGGTACATACCGTTTTCGTAATCAACCTCAAATAACATTATTTGAAGTCCAACACGGTGGCCATGATTCAACCTCTAAAGGGGTGAAATGGGGGTTCAAATTTTTAATGGAAAAATAATACGGGAACGGGTACAGGAATGAGAATGAGAACGGGAACGGGAACTAATAATATTATTAAGTTTAATGTTTGGATGTATCTTACTCAATCACGTAAAAAACCGGCTGAATAGCATAGCACAAAGATAGTTATAGCCTGTGGTAAAACATGGGATATTTTTTATCTCAGCCAAAGATTCCATAGAGATTTTCCGAATGTCCACGCGGACAAAGTCGCGGGCAAAACCTAGTAAGTAATAAAAATGCAAGGAGTTACTTTTGAAAACTTTTATTACAGAACTATTTTTCATTAATTAAGTAAGTATTTCTATATTTTCCAGAGAAGACTGATTTCGTCCATAAGTATAGTAGATAGTATAGTCGTCAGTCTGTCAAGAATTAATGGGGGAACCAACTTTTATTGTGATGTTTGTTACCCAATAATTGATTACTTAAGTTAAGGTGCTCCCACACAGCAATTATACCTAAGTATAACGTTACATAACAAAATAATGTTATGCAACATTCTCTAACTTAAAAAAACATTTTGTGTTACACAATGTTATATAACGTTAGGTACGAGTATTAACTGCTGTGTGGGAGCACCTTAACATATTAATCTATATTTTATTTATAGTTTTAGCCACTAGTACTTTGTTAAACTGTGCTAAATAAATAGTACCTAGGCAGCGAAGAATCGTCAAACAATTTTAAGAAACAAACTGTTTGTTTCTTTTTTTATTACAATATACAATAATTAGTATCTGATACTTAAATAAATAAACTAAATAATAGCCTTACTAATAAATATCTTTTTTTATTTTATTATAAAGCATTAATTCTTAAACAATGTTTTTGGTTATGATTTGATTACAGGTTTAAACACTCTTCATTTATTAGTAAGGCAGTGAGTCTATATTTTATAAATTCGTAGGTACCTACTTACAAAATTCAGGGTTCAGATATGAGTATTACCTATAGGTCGTCGTTACAATAACTTGCCTTGAAAAAGTATTGAAAGTGTGACACATAAAAGGCTGCTCTGCGTGCGCACTGCGCGCCCTAGATTGACTTTTGCCATCTTTTGCGACCGAATATTGAGCTTATTATAATTAATAAGGTAGATTAGGTGTAGTTCGTAAACTTGCTAATTTTGTAGGATCTACTTTTTATAGGACAATGTGCGTTTCTATATTGAAATCCTGTGTGAATTACTGTACTTTGCGCCGACAGATAAAATCGGTCACCGATTGTCAGTCGTGAGTCTCGCGCAGCCATTACAATAATCACACTACTACCTATTAGGTAGAGAAGCTGGTGGGACTCGTTGATTCTAAGGGAATTACTGTTAAATTGTGAGTTACAGCTAAACATGGATTTAATGGATCGCGAACCTCCCCATTTTCCTGAAGAGATTGACAATCAACTTGCATATTTTCAGTCAGCTTCATGGCTGAAGGCTGATCGGTTGAGACTGAGGGCTTATCGCCACCAGGTTCTACTGTTGAATTAAATATTTGTAGATCGCTTTCTAAAAGGGGAGGTTCTGTTACATTATTTTCTGCAGCAGTGTTTAAAAGTATTGAACATGGTATCGTTGTCAAAAATTCTCTTCCCGCCGTCGTTACAACTGTTATTGTGCATTTCGTGTTGTCAGATTTGCTGTTTGCAGCTTCTGCATCTTTGACATCAGCTTCTGGCGTAAAGGATGTAGCAATCGCGCAAGGTATTGCCAAAACTTCGGTCGCGTTTTCACTACTTATAGTCAATGTGCAGTTAACTAAATCTTTCAATATAGAATCAACGACTGGGTCAGTCTCAGTGCCGTTAGCTGGAGCTACTGCTACTGGTTGCCCGCGGTTATCATATACAACGGTATGATGGCGGTGACCAGTCGATCTGGCCAAATTCCACAAAGCTAAGCCTGTCAACACCGTACCAATACCGGCTCCAGCGAGTCCTAGACCACCGAGAGCACTTCCGGACCGGCTCATACCGCCAAAACCTCTGCCGTTATTGCCACCGTAATTTCCAAAATAACCTGGCATTTGCGGGCTTGGATTCATCCCATGACCACCGTAACCGTATTGGGAACCATGACTTGAGTATGGAGGTGGTGGATGGTAATTGTTACCGCCACCGTATGCTGGATAACTACCTCCAGCTCCCGTTTTATATCCATTGTAAGGTGGAGGAGCTCCTCCTACGCCAGACACACCCGTTCCATGTGGATAACCGCCTCCTGTGCCTACTGCTCCGTTAGTTTGTGGATAACCGGCACCAGGTCGTTGAGCAGGCCCGGGCCCAGATCCAGAAAGGCCGCTTCCTTGAGGATAACCAGCTGATCCTGAACTGCCTGAAAGTCCATTAGATGCGGGATATGCATGACTAGGTTGATTATTTGCTTGTGATTGAGTGCCTGGTCGTTGAGCATTTTGTTGAGGTGCATTGTTTCTTTGAATGCTCTCTTGGTATGAGGGTGGTTGCTTTACAGGTGTATTTCCGGATAATCCAGTCTGGCTTGAAGGATAACCATGATTCTGTCCCGAAGAAGGATTAGACTGTTTTGAAGGGTACGAGTGCGTGTTACGCGCTTGTGAAGGTTTTTCTTGCCATCCGGATAAGGAAGGCTTCGGTGCAGATGCCTGTGGACTGCTGAATGAAGTAGGCACCGGCTGTGGATTGCTATTAGTTTTCCGACTGCTACCACGTCCTGACCCAGAACTACGACCCCTAGAAGTTTTTCTAGTTTCAGTACAAGTTAAAATAATCACAAGTAACAATGTCACAAAGATAATATTTTTCATTGTAACACCACACCTCAATCACTTTCAATTCAAATTCAACACCCCGCTAGTTATCACACGAAAGCTCGCTTTGCGTTCCACGCGATGACTAACTCGATTATTGTTGTATGACACCAGTCTTCTCGAACACTGAGTTTAGTAAATTATGATGAGGTTGATTGTTGGTCGCCCACCCCACTGCGCTGCGGACGTTGGTATTATTACAAGGACCTATGTATAACTACAAACGACTGCGACCTACTAGCTACGTCACCTTGGTAGCGGGCAGGCACGCTAACAAATAACTTTTGTTAAATCAATAACGGTTCTTTCTATTAAAAACTCCATTGTTTGTTTGTATCATGAAATATAATTATGCGTAGGTACCTACCTAAAAGTATGAGTTGTAGGTAGGTATGTACCTAACATAAAATCAGATAAGTAGGTAATTTTATGAATAGTTACGGGAAAACGTTCTTGGGAGGCCTTCCAAAACTTTTTGAGATATTCTGAAGTGCATTCACACTCACAGATTTTGGAAAAAAGGTACCGTTAGCAAAAAAATGCTAAAATACCAAAATATTTTTTTTATGCCAATCCATCCTATTTCATGTGGGGATCAATAGACTCTATGGGACCATTAAATGTATGAGTTCTAGAAACGACAGAAATCGCCATAAACTTTTCCCATACATTTTGTACGGAATTAAATGATAAATCAACTCGAAATAATTATGTTTTATTGCCAAACAATCTAATTTCTTAAGCCGGCCATATACGCTAGGTTATGCATGATGGTTATGCCTGTAAGGTCAAAACCGTCATGCATAACCGAGCGTGTGTGGGATAAAACTGCACGCCTGTCATGCATGCCTGTCATGCATGCCTGTCATGCATGCCTGTCATGCAAGCCGCTCGGTTATGCCTGTGGTCAAAACCGTCATGCATAACCTAGCGTTATGCATGACGGTTTTGCATGAAGGTTTTGCATGAAGGTTTTGCATGAAGGTTTTGCATGAAGGTTTTGCATGATGGTTTTAAAGCCTTAAATATCGAAGATGGGTAATTTTACTGAAAGAAGACTTCATTTTGTTTATAAAAATATATGGAACTGCATTCAATGATTTTTGGAAAATCGCCTGCCTTAACCAGGAATCGAACCCACCAAAAACGAAAACATTTTTGTATTTATTTTTACAACACCAATCGAAAGGGTTTACTTATAAGGATTACTTTTTTTTAAGTGACACTGCATCTTAAATAAATGGAAGGCCATGAAATTTAACATTTAAAATTTAATAATTACGGATTTCATCAATTCGTATCGAATCAGTCAATCAATTTAAAAAAATCTTTGAATGCAGTTCCATATATTTTTATAAACAAAATGAAGTCTTCTTTCAGTAAAATTTCCTACCTTCAATATTTAAGGTACTTTCCCTTCGTGTGGCAAAGTTTTGGGACACCCTGTATATTTAATAATATGCTTATTTCATCTAAATGAATTAATTCTGCTAGAAGTCATTCATCCCAAAAATATAAGTGAAGAAATCTGAGGGACAGGGCAAATACCGGGGGTGGGGGTACAGTTCTTTTTTAATTGCTCCAATGCCAACCACACCACACACGCTAGGTTATGCATGACGGTTTTGACCACAGGCATAACCGAGCGGCGTGCATGAGCGGCTTGCATGAAGGTTTTGCAGCTCGGTTAAAACTGTCATGCGTAACCTAGCGTATATGGCCTGCTTTATTGTGATCAAAATGCTCTATTAGGCTCAGTTATGCAAAATAATTTGTCTCTGCCTTTTTAGGGTTCCGTACCAAAATGGTAGAAAAGGAACCCTTATGGTGTGACTCAGTCTGCCTGTCTGTCTGTCTGTCTGTCACAGCTGGATATCTCGAGAACTACAAATGGTATCAACTTGAAATTTGGAATAGTTTAAGATGACATTTGCCCAACTATTTTTACAACAGGGACTGAAAAGGGGTCTTAAAAAATTTAAGTGGGGCTACTAAGGCATGTGGGGTGTCATATGAAAGAGCGCCATTTGCACGTTTTCAATCATTTTTTCTTTTTGTTTTAGGCCGCATAGTTTTCGATTTATAATGAAAAATGTAAAAAAAATACCGTTGCCCCCCCCCTTATCTCCGAACTTTGCAAAGAGAAAAATCTGAAATAATTCTATGTGATAGCAGTTTATATAAAGATTACAGGAAAAATAAAACGATGTCTCGATATAGCACACTTTTTCAGAAATTATCAAATTTCTAAAAATGTTAACATTAGTACCACTATCGGTCAAGAGATGGCGCTGACATAAAACTGCAATACTAATTTTATTATTTTACTCTGCAGTGGGGTTTGATGGTGCAATTATGATGGTACGGAACCCTCGGTGCGTGAGTTAGACTCGCTCTTGACCGGCTTTTTTTTACGTGTAAAGAGTATGGAAATAACCTCACTTCTGCACTTTTTCGATGTTTTTCGTTGTTTTTTCATCATTATCTTTAGCACAATGATCTTTCTTGAAAAAATTATTGGAGCAACTGCACAGTACGTTAAAGTATATTTTGATGTAGAATTTAATCCGTTTCCGCTATTATTTACGCCAAAAATATGGCACACGACAAGCGCTTTTGATGATATTCAGATTTTTCTTTACAATCATCTGTGGGTTGTTTATACGCAAATTAATACTTGTAGCAACTGGATAATCTCTTTAGCTTGTCGTATGTTTTTTTTGTGCCTATAACTTTACGTTTTCTATTAAAAAATATGGCCCGCGCAAACCATGTTATCCTATTATGGATGGACCCTTAAGACTAACTGAAATTTAAGTACAGAAACTACAGTACCTAAGTCACAACATTAGATCAAAAAAAGTAGTTTCTGTCACTGACGTCCATTATATACTGGACAGGCGAAATAGGCGAATGTCATGAAATGACAGCAATTTTTTGTGCCGATTTCAAAATCGCCATATTGGCGCTGATAGCAGTAGATTATACTATGGCAGTAGTGAGTATAGAATCTACTGCTCTCAGCGCCAATATGGCGATTTTCAAATCAGAACAAACGATTGGTGACGTTCGCCTGTCCAGCGTACTTGTTTAATGGACGTCAGTAAGTTTCTGTAAGTATTCAAATTTCAGTTGGCCTTAAAGAGTAAGTATTTTGATCACAGTAAGAAATAAGATCGTTTGGCAATAAACAATATTTCAACTTGATTTATCGTTTTTCCGTGCATAATATACTGGGAAAAGTTTTTGGCGATTTCTGTCGTTCCTACACTCATACCTTAAATGGTGCCATAGTGTCTTTTGATCCCCATGTGAAATTTCTACCTTTTTTTTTATATGCCGTAGAAAAACGCATTTACGCGCTTCCCTTCCCGCAGGTGAACGGGAAGGGGGCATGTGGGACTCGGGGCATGTGGGACTCTGAAATACCTACCTAGGAATGATTGGCATAAATAAGTTTTTGGAAGGTCTCCCAGGTACCTGCCCTTAATGTACCGTCTCAAAAATCCACCCTGTATAGACTTAGGCTACCTACTATACCTACCTACTCAAAGTATTAACAATTTGATACATAAAAAAAATTTCTTTAAGGCCCCTTTCCCTAAAAACTAGGAGTAAATACCGAGAAACTTTAGGATAAACTTGTTAGAATAATGTAAGTAGGTACCTTATGTATAGGTATGTACTAACCTACTTGTATAAACGGAATCAACATTGTACTTCGGTCAATTGGTAAATTGATCCTCTGGAAGCTACGAGCACACGTAACTACAAAATGATCGATCAATAACAAGTTAACAACCGGACACCGTGGTAGTGACCTGACACCATAGAACAGGGATCGCCAAATGGCGGACCGCCGGCCGGCCGACTCATTTTGTGAGGACCGCGAGAACACAGGAACTTACAAAAATACCTACTTTAAGTACCTAATAATTACATTTTTAATACAGTTGCTCAAAAAGTGGCGTATTGCAGGGACGTATAGCGTTCGGGATGTGGGCTATTACACACTCGAGCTTTTTCTTTACCTTTTCCGAACTCGTGCGTTTTCTTTCCCAACTGTCAAAATAATGTCTATTAAAAAGAAAAAACCAACCACGAAGTTTTTACTTAAAAAAAATCATAGAAGTTTTTATGATTCATGCAAATATTTCTAAAAAGAAGCTACTAATTTGTTTCAATATCAGATTTAAAAGTAATTTTAATTAAAATTTAAACATTAAATTAATATTAGTACCGGCCAAATTAAATTTATAAATATAAAAAAGTTGGCTGTATGACGTGCACTGCCATAGTCTCTGCTTATAGGAGTTTGCGCTGGTAAGTGAAAAGAAAAAGACGGACCTTATTTCTTAATTTTCTATAAAAAAATCTACTGAAGACATGGCAAAGTTTCCTTTAGTAGGTATGAACCTCTATACAAAAAAAAGTTGGGAGTTACAAGTCGTGATAAAGTTTGGCCACATGATAGAAACTGATCTGTAGGCTGTTTCTAACTAATATTGAGCTGGGCCAAACTATCCTTACATACAGTTCCAAACGGCGGCGGGTTGAATAGCGCACTTTTCCCGGCTCCATTCTAAAAACTATAACAATTCAGGTTTAACTAATAGGTCAAATGTGGTATCATTTTCGAATAAATCAATAACGTAAGAATTTATTTCTGGTATAAAAAAATGCAATTTATTACGCAGTCTCTGAAAAATTTCACAATAACCAACATTTTTAAACTTCATTTTTTTAGTTTAGGTATTGGCACTTGTTTCAGTATTTTCAAAAAAACTACTTCAAAGAAGCATTTTTCAGGTTAATTTGTAATATGCTTTTGTTATGCTAACTATATTTTATACAATTTGCGCCTAACCCAAGTAGTTGAGGTCCATTGTTTGCGGAGACACAGCTAGTCAAAAATATGCATTTTTTCACGAAATAAAAGGGGTTTCCATTTCGTTCGGAAGCATTTTTCAGTTTTTTTGTTTATATTTCTGTAAAGTTAATTAAATTTTCTACAATTGGAGCCTAATTTGATTAGTCTAGGTTTACTAGTTGCAAAGACACAGCTAGTCAAAGATAAGATTTTTTCAATTAATTTCAATAAAAAGCCCATTTTTAACCAGCTATGTCGCTGCAACCAATAGACCTAGACTACTCAAATTTAGCTCAAATTTTAGAAAATTTAATTAACTTTACAGAAATATAAACAAAAAACCTGAAAAATGTTTCTGAACGAAACGGAAACCATTTTTATTTCGTGAAAAAATGCATATTTTTGACGAGCTGTGTCTCCGCAAACAATAGACTTAAACTACTTGGGTTAGGCTCAAATTGTATAAAATATAGTTAGCATAACAAAAGCATAAAACAAATTAACCTGAAAAACGCTTCTTTAAAGCAGTTTTTTTGAAAATACTGAAACAAGTGCCAATACCTAAACTAAAAAAATGAAGTTTAAAAATGTTGGTTATTGTGTAATTTTTCAGAAACTGCGTAATAAATTGCATTTTTTTATACCAGAAATAAATTCTACGTTATTGATTTATCCGAAAATGATACAACATTTGACCTATTAGCTAAACCTGAATTGTTATAGTTTTTAGAATGAAGCCGGGAAAAGTGCGCTATTCAACCCGCCGCCGTTTGGAACTGTATAAAATAATAAAATAAAATAATAAAAATTGTTTTATTGACCAATTTGTGACAGGTGTTTAAATAATACCAACTTAGGACTAGATAACAGACTCTTAATATTATAAGCCTCTGCTGCCGAACTAGGCAAAAAACCTGTATTTCGGCATTCAGCGCCATAACCCTCCACAGACATAGCAATCTAAACTAGTCAAAGCAAGTCTTACAAAAATGAGCACAAAATACTTCGATCTAAAGATAATACAAAATAAAAGAAAAACAATAAGAAAAAGTGAAAGCATCTAGTGTTGAGTTAAGTGTGTGTGTGTGTGTGTGTGTGTGTGTGTGTGTGTGTGTGTGTGTGTGTGTGTGTGTGTGTGTGTGTGTGTGTGTGTGTGTGTGTGTGTGTGTGTGTGTGTGTGTGTGTGTGTGTGTGTGTGTGTGTGTGTGTGTGTGTGTGTGTGTGTGTGTGTGTGTGTGTGTGTGTGTGTGTGTGTGTGTGTGTGTGTGTGTGTGTGTGTGTGTGTGTGTGTGTGTGTGTGTGTGTGTGTGTGTGTGTGTGTGTTTACCTATAATACCTATATATGTATGTTAATGGTTGTGGGTGTGTGTACTGTGTTAGCTTTGTAAAAGAATCCTGGTAATACTTATTAACATTATAATGTAGTCAGCAAGTTTTCAGTTTCATCATAAGATAGTGATTGAAGCCATTTGTAAATTATTCGCCTGCAAGTCGATCTAGGCAGTGGGTAGATATTTAGCTTTTTATTGAAAAGGTTATATAAGTATGGACCTAAAAATAAGAAGAAGCGGTGGCTGAATTTAGTGCGAGTACTGTGCATGCAAACTGTGAATTTTCGCCGCGTTGTTTGAATGGAACTATCAAATGAAATCAATGAATGTTGTCTTAGCACAACATTGAGCAAAAACAATTGGCGAACCGTAAGCACATCGCAAAGTTGAAACAAGTCAAAAGTAGGATAAAGGATTGGTTTAAACATGCAGATTTTGAGTATAGCTCTTTGAGCTACTTCTATCTTTTTCATTTTAGTTTTAGCTGCACCCCCCCAGCTAGAAATACAATAACATAGGATAGATTGACAGAGTGCATAATATATTTGCTTAAGACGATATGGTTCCAAGACAGGTCGTAATGTTTTGAAGATGGGCATAAGTTTCCGAAGTCTTGACGTTAGTTGTTCGATATGTTCATAAAAGTTAAGGTTTTTGTCTATTATAACACCAAGGTGTATGTATGTAAGGATAGTTTGGCCCAGCTCAATATTAGTTAGAAACAGCCTACAGATCAGTTTCTATCATGTGGCCAAACTTTATCACGACTTGTAACTCCCAACTTTTTTTAGTATAGAGGTTCATACCTACTACTTTGCCTACCCAGAATGGGTGAAGAAAACAAAAAAATCTCTGCTTATTTTCTTTTACGGTTTGGCGCCATTTTCCAAAAATTTTTTTGGAGTTGCGAGTTTTGTTGTTTGTTGCACAAAATGAGTAATTTCGACGATATTTTATTTGAATTAACACCACCGGAACTCAGTATAACTGCACAAAATGCTTCAAGAACATTTTACCGGAAAAGTAAAAAAGTCGCTACATATCTACATACGACGAATTTATTGCGTGGAGAGAAGAGAAAAAAGCAAATAGTTTTTCATAAAATATTATGTTGGCATACTTCTCCGAACTCTCAGCAAAATTAAAACCTTCTACGTTATGATCGAGGTTTTCGATTATAAAAAGTATGCTGAAAATAAGGAACAACGTTGATATAAGTGTATACCCAAAACTAAATGCTTTCTTAAAACGACAATCAGACGGTTAAAACTTTTTTATGAAATAAATGATTAGTTAGTTGAGTTTATTGTGTTTTTATTGCTTAATTTTTTCGCAACTGTATTAAAAATAGTTGTTCAGTACACGTGCGGAACCGTCATTGCAACTTGTTCCGACTGTCAACCCTCACCTCCGGCTGCGCCTCGGCTCGGGTAGACATTTGTCGGAACTTTTTGCAATGACAGGCTTTCCGCACTCGTAATGAAATATACTATTCTGTAATAAATATTCTTTTCTGTAAAATGTTGGGCGGACCGCGATGGCATAGTAGAATCAAATGACACTTACCTAATAATAATTGTAATATAAAAGATATACAAGTCATATTGTCAGATTGTCAGTATGAACTAGGGTTGCCAGACTGGCTGGCGTCAATTCCGGGACAACGATAGCAGGGGGTGGGGGGGGTGCAAATGATTTCAAATTAATTTATATTACTCTTGAAATTACCCATGTAAGCTGACTTTTTAGACAGACTCTAGCAACATAAGCGCAGACAACAAACGGTACGCACTGTACGCTACGCTATGCACGAAGCGTAACCTAATCGTAAAATAATGAAAAAAATTTGTGGTAGGTATTTGAAATCCGGCGGGCTGATCATCTAATTAGGGTCCCCCCAGACCTACCGGTTTCTTTTCTTTGCTTTGCTGTTCTACCTTGCTGTTTAGACCGCCGGCCAACAGGGTCATTTTCAATCTATCGCATATTGGGACCAGACCAAATTGGCAAAATAGCCATTAGCTTCGTGTTATCAAATATAATCGTCTGGGTTGCGAAGTCGGAAGCTTCTGGGAGATATGCCACCCTGAACATGGTCTCCGATTGCTAAAAATAAATCGATCGCATATTTATATAAATTGTGAACAGGGTCGTGGGTGGCATCATTACCTACCTGAACTATTTTTTTGTGTTTTCATAACGATCGTTTAAGGAACAAAGCTCACATAATGTGAAATGTACTTAAATTGAAAATATGCGATAGATTGAAAATGAGCCTCTTGGCCGGCGCTCCATTGCCGAACAGCAAAGCAAAGAAAAGAAACCGGTAGGTCTGGGGGGACCCTTAGAAACCACCTAGCGACCGGTCTCATTTGACAGATGAATGTGATACATTGCTACTTCTTTTTGGGGTAAAAAAAAAACATACCAAAGAAAAGTAGCAATGCATATCAAATGAAACCGGTCGCTAAATAGTTTCTATTTAGATAATCAGCCTGCGGGACAGTAAGGTGTAATTCCTGGACACCGGGACAAGGCACGTAATTCCGGGACCATCCCGGAAATCCCGGGCGTCTGGCAACCCTTGTATGAACTGACAATCGGGTGAATATGAATTCGGAGTTTTTGGCGGGATTTTGTCGAGTTCAGTTCGGTGACTATTTTAATTATTCGCAAATTGATTCATAGTGGATATTGTGTCTTAAAATTGGTGCAGTTTTGTGGTACAAGTGTCTATGCAACTGAACAATATGTGGGATAATGGAAATAGGCGCGATCTTGGTTGTGTGAAGCTGAGACTTTTATTGTAGTTGTCGCTACCTCGGCAAAACTTACCAAGTAAACTGTCTTGATATACTTGCTGCCAAATGCTCCAAGCAGCATTGGAATGTGATGCACCCGCATTTTAATGTAAACACAATCTACTAGAAAATCTAGAAATACTGAACTATTCAAAACATGACACTGGCAAAAATTACTTCCAAAAGGAAAGTAGATTGCCATAACAAAAATAAGAAGAAGAAGAAGATATGAATTCGCCCGATTGCACTAAACCATACTAAACTTAAGGATCGCCTAATGCTAGAAATATACTATTGTGTTGTGTTGTGTCGTGTCGCGACACGGTACCAATCGGTTTCATACATTTAGTATGGTTAGAATACATTATTGTGTTATGTTGTGTCGACACGAGTACGACACACTGTAATAATGTGTTTCTAATCATACAAAATGTATGAAACCGATACGTACCGTGTCGCGACACGACACAACACAACACAATAGTATATTTCTAGCTTGAGTCTTTTCCTAACTACAACACGACCAAATTAAAACGGTGTCATAAACTTAGTCGTCATGTAGCTGTCATTCACCTAGTTATCTTGTTCGAGTTATAGATAAAAAAGGCTTAGGCGATTCTTAAGTTTAGTGCTTTTGCACCAAGTATCATAAATATGTCATCCCATGCAAATTGCAGCTGATGGAATACGATATGAATATGATATGAACTTTCAAATGAATACGATTAGATGAATCGCATTTTAGCACAACTTATAAGTAATGAAGTGAGTGACATAGACCGTGACTCGACAAAGGTTTGTCATTTTTCGTAGCACAACTTCACAGAGTGAAAAAATCGTGATTATCTCAGGAATCGATTTAATTCGAGACTTTTCGCTGTTTTAAGTTTGACAGCTGTCATGTTTGTCAAACTTAAAACAGCAAAAAGTCTCGAATTAAATCGATTCCTGATTTAATCCCGATTTTCTCAGTCTAGGATGAGTACTCTTCGACAAATCCTAGACTGATGGTGTCTTTGAAGAAATGAAAGATCTTACGCTAGAAACCTTAGAGCATTTAACCAAGTAATGCTCTAAGCTAGAAACATAATATTGTATTGTGTCGTGCCGTGTCTAGTGATGGGTTTTTGACCGGATAAAAACTCAATATCCGTTTTTACCCGAGTTTTTATCCAAAAGGACGGATAAATATTTAATAACCCTTTTCTTGATAATATGTCACGTAAATTTTGAAATTAAAATAACGGTAGTTAATAATTTTAAACAAAATAAGTGCTATTGAAGTGCATTATAAAATTAAGAAAGAGTAGCTCGATGGCGCAGTGGTTTAGCGCCTGGCCCGGTGATTGCGGAGATTAAGCAACTTTCGCAAGGGTCGGTCATGGGATGGGTGACCAACAATTTATTATCTCGAGCTCCTCCGTGCTTCGGAAGGCACGTTAAGCCTTTGGTCCCGGCTGCATTTGCAGTCGTTAACACCCACCAATCCGCATTGGGCCCGCGTGGTGGGTTTATGGCCCATCCTCCTTATCCACCCATAAGGAAGGCCTGTGCCCCAGCAGTGGGGACAATTAAAATGGCTGATGGATGGATGATAATTAAGAAATCCAAAAAATGCAATAAAGCAATGAAAACAACATCCTGAGAATTCTCAAACTATTTCAGAATTATAAATGAATTCGTTCGATGACTCTAGCAACCCCAGCCCCCAACGTACGTAGCACGTAGTTTTACGCAAAAACGGAAGGGTTGTCACAAAATTTACTTGACATGCAGGGTTCGGAAACCAGGTTAATATTGTAAAAAAATACCAAGATGGCAGCCAACTTTTTTGTTATTGGGCCGATTTCGATGAAACTCGATTTGAGCACTATTTTTAAAATAAAACAGTACAGTAACAGTAAGTTATATTTACGGTTTTGGAAAATATGCTACATCTCGTTCAAACCAATTTTCGTTGAAAGTGTTTATTAAGATCAATGGCATATATTTCTTTTAGATTTTTCACTCTCTCATTTTAAAAGTTAAAGGGGAGGGGACACATTTTACTACTTTGGAAGTTTATATCTTTCAAACGGTAGACTTAAAGAAAAAATAATTTTAGAAACCTCAATTTAATTTTTAAAGACCTATCCGTAGACACCCCACACGTATAGGTTTGATGAAAAAAAATGTTTTCGGTTCAGTTCCATGTTCAGTTCAGTCCAGTTCCAATCGTAAAGTGGTTCACAGAATACATCTACCTAGTTAGGTACTTAGTTTCAACTTTGTAATCCTAATAGTGGCTGTGTGGGACATACGGACAGACAGACAAACAGATAGACAGACATGGCGTATCTATAAGGGTTCTGTTTTTTTCCATTAGGCTGCGGAACCCTAAAAAGACACTCTCAAGATCTTTTTTTAGTGTTAAGAAAGTTTAAATAAAGACTTTATTTTTACTGATTTGACTATCTATGGTCATAATTCGATATAATATCAAGATACTGAACAGTTCTTTTTTCGGGATGAAAGTTACCCTAAACATAGAAACGGATTTTCGCATTCATAATATTAGTACCTAAGGATATTTTAAATCATAGAAGTTATTATTTTCTCTGTATGTGACAAAATATGGGTAATTTCATAGGCCTATCCATATTGCTTTATATCCATATTTGTTATCGGTGTTTTTTGTTTTGATTAAATATTTTTTCATTAATATTTTGTTATAAATGAAGACACGTCATCTGTATAATTAGGTAGTTTAATTACAACGCGGTGGTTTCATAGTATCACAGACTATACAAAAAGTACCTACTATGGTATGGAGGGTCCGAGGTGGGACTAAAACTGTGGTCAACAAGTGTGACGTCATTTCTGCGGCGACGCGCGGCACCGCGCGGCGCCGCGCGTCACCGCCGGATAACGCGCGGCGCCGCGTGATGCCGCCGATTTTGGCGTTGCGTTGCGGTGCGTCGCCGCAACGCGGTTATGTGTGGCGGCCCTAATAGGTAGGAACCAGAAAAAAACAACAAGCTGTGGACTGAAGAGCCGTTTACACGAGACAAGCTGTTAAGTAGTAACTAAATGGGCAACTTAATTTTAAGTTAAAATTTAATAAAAAGTCGTTCACACGATTTAAATAGTAAGTAGTAAGTAGCCAGTGTGCCCATTTTTGGCGATTACAAAAGGCCATAATATCCGAATGCTGAGCTAGAAATAAGGTCGAAAATCACTTGCACCTGTTTTTTTAACTTCATTAGTTAAAAAAACGATGGAGATTGACAGCTGTCATCTGTCAAACTTAAAACAGCAATAATCTCAAAAAGTTCTCATCCTAGATTGATGGTGTCTTTGAAGAAATCAAAGGTCTTAGCAAGATCTTCATTTTAGGAAACAGCTGTCAAAAAGTTTGTCATCTAAAATAAAGATATCACCAAGACCTTTCATTTCTTCAAAAACACCATCAATCTAGAATGAGGACTTTTCGAGATATTGCTGTTTTAAGTTACAAATGTGAATGACAAATGACAGCTGTCAAACAGCAATGTCTCGAAAAGTACTCATCCTAAATTCATGGTGTCTTTAACCGCTTGAGTGTACGAGCCGCGCGACTCATTCCGTAGTGTGTTTCCTGCGTTTCTTAAACGACCGTTAGAAACGTGCGCTGCGGGGAGGGCATAGGTAAATCTTTGTTGCCTACTTGGGTTTTGAAGTGTACGTTTCTAAGTGATATTTTTATTATTCTGAGTGACATGACGCTTCGAATGGCGTTGAAAGATTTTACAATTTTATCGTGCAAGAGTAAAATATTTACTTGTAAACATTGACATTGAGGTTTAGTGGCCATTTATACCACGTTTACATTTTTCATTTAAAAAGTAAATCGACAACCTACTAATTCCATATTTTAATAAGGTTGGAGTTTATAATCTTCATATGGATAAAAAATAAAAACTCGTTAAATGAAGTTTCAATATTTATTTTATGCTTACAGATTTTTGTCTACATTTTGTTAGCGTGCGGCTATTTTTCCCTCAAACTGAGTTATTAATTAAAATATTTTCCTTACACATACACTTGAAATATTAGTATTTCCTAATAGCTTGATTCATTCTTATGTTTATTAACAATGTTTTATGTTAGTAACAATTGTCATCACATATCACCAAAAACAATAACGTTGACTTATCTTTTTTCCGGCGTTAAAAATCCTCTAGAAAATGTTTTGAAATCACGTAAATAGACGAATTGTTTCATAAAATATAGTTATATACACGTTCACTATTATCTTACCTTAAATAAAACTGCACAGTTGAATTATTTCTTCACACACTTTTCACACAATGAAATAAAAAACACAGCAACGTCAACGAATACGACAAAGAACATAGAATAATTTTCAACTTTTTTTTTCTTAACTGATACTCTTTTGTTTACGATGTTGCTAGATTTAAAATGTTGCACATGTCAGTTAGTCATGGATTTAGGTCACTTCGTGGGTATTTGTGTACGGATTAGAAAGAAACAGAGAGCTCCAGAGAGCTAACACAAATTTGGGACTACAGTCCCAAGGAGCATTTTGGAAATTTTGAATTTGGGACTACAGTCCCGAAAATCGTTCGAGCGGTTAAAGAAATGAAAGGTCGTAATTAGAGCTTCATTTTAGATGACGAACTTAAATTTGGCAGCAGCCATCTAAAATGAAGATCTAACCAAGACCTTTCATTTCTTCAGAGACACCATCAGTCTTCCTAGACTTTTTGAGATATTGCTATTTTATATTTGACAGATGACAGCTGTCAAACTTACAAAAAAGCGAAAAGTCTCGAATTAAGTCGATTCCCGATTTAATCCCGACTACGGTCCATATTTCCCCAAATCGGGAGAAATGCCGAAAATCGTCAGCAAGTGGCAAGTACAGCGCGTGGCCACGCCCATAAGGGGGGCATGCGGTGCGGGCGGCGCGGTTACTTGTCCAAAAAATAGACTAGAATTTATTTACTTAATAACTTGCCCACTTAAAGGCCAACTTACTACTTACTACTTAATTGGCTGTTTACACGCAAAAATTTAGTTGGTCGACAACTTAATTTTAACTAAATTACTTAATAGCTTGACTCGTGTAAACGGCTCATGACTGACTTGACTGCAACCAGTGTTCCCAAAACTACCGATTTTTCGGTAGATATACCGATTTTTATCTTCATCTACCGATCAGCACTCATTTTCTACCGAAATTTCATAATAAACGAAATTTTTTACCCAATCCTCTAATTTCTAGCAAAATTTCTTATTGGTAAAAAGAACGAACGCATCCTTATTTTTAATGTGTAAAAAACCGTAACGCACGTAACGCCCGTTTATTCTTAATTTTAAACTCGGAACACAGCGTTCAGTTAAACCATCGAAAATCAGCTAAATATAATCATCCCTTTTTGACAAAAAAATTTGTGTACGAATCAAAAAGTGATGGAATGCAATAACATGATTCTGGCTGTGATTCTGAATTACGCTAAGAAGGGTTCCGAATCGGTGATTTTGTATGGTTTTCACAGATAACTTGAGCGCTTACATTATTACACTACGTTACATTTAATAATTTAACGTTTTGAGAGGTCTTTTCTTTTGAAAAATATCTACCGAATTCTACCGATTTTTTGACTCTGATTCTACCGATTTTCTATTTTTTGGTTTGGTAACACTGACTACAACTTTACTAAATGCCATTGCCAAACGTCAATGCCAGTTATGCCAGTCAAGCAAAAAGAGCGATTTAATTCCTAAAAAAACTCATTTATATATTAATTTGTGTATTCTTCATCATAAAATAAATCAAGAGTAAAAAAATATTAAAATAAGACAGCATCTAAAATATGGGCTAATTTTAAAGAAGATTTGAAAGTTTTGTGAGTCATCAGCATCAACAGCTATGATTGAAGTGTACCTACCTAAATAGTTTTCTAGTTTGTCATAAAATTTTAATATTCAAAAATATGTCTGAGAGACGAGGTACAAAGGCTTTGGAGCTATGGTGTAAACGTTTGGTGAAAGATTGCCCAGATGTGCAAATAGATAATATGACAACGTCTTGGCGAAATGGCATTGCGTTTTGTGCACTAGTTCACCACTTCAGACCAGATTTGATGTAAGTAAGCATGTCGTAAATATAATATCAAACCATAAAAGTCTGGAAAACTTATAACATGAACTCATAAATAATTCAAAACATTGTTGTCAAGTCTTACAAAACTTTTACTTTTCAGAGAATTATCTAAATTAAAACCAGAAAACATTTATGAAAACAACCAACTAGCTTTTAGTGTAGCAGAAAAGCATTTGGGTATTCCGGCACTACTTGACCCTGAAGATATGGTAGAAAGTGAAGTTCCTGACAGGTTATCAATATTAACTTATCTTTCACAGTTTTATCAACGACTTGGTCACACAGGTGAGTCTCAATATTTTAAATTTTATTGTTGACACCTTCGTCAAACTCTTTTCAAACCTTTCAATACCCATTGTATTGAAAGATTTGAAAAGTGACACCACGTCTTAGGGGCCATCCATAAATTACGTCACACGAATTTCAAGATTTTTGACCCCCTCCCCCGTCCTTGTCACAGCTGGTCACATTTTGTGAGACCCCCGCTCCCTAGTGTGACGTCACATTTTTACAATTTTACATCTAGAAATCATTATTGAATTAAAATAGCAGTTCCGAAATTTGTTTCATTTTAATTTAAATGATTTTGAAATGTGACATCACGAAATTTAGGACCCCTCCCTCCCCCTTGTCACACAATGTCACACTTCGTCGACCCCCTCCCTCCCCCTTAACGTGTGACGTAATTTATGGATAGTCCCTTATGACATTGTGTGTTGTTTGGAAAATCTAAGTATGGAATTTTTCTACTGTCATTTAAGAACTCCCCACCACCACTTGGTCTATCTTGCGCAATGTAACTTGAACCAAACCATGGACAATATGTCTTGTGCACTAAACATTTTTGTACCTTGCACAGGTCAAGTGGTACTAAAATTTAGGTCAAGTTATTTTGTGCGAGCTGTACTTGTGTCCACAAAAGTGTTTGATCCTTCGAGTGCGCGCATGTAGTAAAATGTGAAACCTCCATTAAGCGCAGTGCAATTTTTTTTCAATACCTATTGCAAAAAATTTGAAAAGTTTACATTACAGTTTTTCTATTTTAATATACTTATTGCAATTAATTGCATTTTATGTGTGTTTTGTTCTGCTATATTTATGTTAAATAATGATCTTGTAGGACACATTTAATAAAATTGTATTATATTTTTTCTAGACATACACGTGGCATATCCACTGTTGCCCGATTACAGACTCTTACGTTCGAAAGGTTATGTGGTTAACTATACATATTAATTAACTAAAACAATTATATTTTCAGTAAACACAAAAACTTCTGCAGAAGTTGACTCTAAACCCTCATCTACATCTTCAACGCCATCATCAGTAAGTAGGCCAAAGAAACATTTTCACTGAACCTAAATGACTGTATGTTTGCAAACTTTTCTGGAATGTTTATTTCTATCTTTCATCTTTTACCTTCTCTTTTTCACTTTCTAGACTCCAATCAAGTTCGGCAAGTCCGGGCTTGACAAATGTGCTGCATGTGGCCTGCCTGTGTACTTGGCACAACGCCTAATTGTATCTCACAAGCTTTATCATAGAAGATGTTTCCGTTGCTCTAAATGTTCTGGACACATGAACCCAAAGAATTTTGATATTATTGATGGATCTGAATTTACTTGTGATAGTTGTAAAAATGAGAAAAATATAACACAATTTCTCAATAATAATGATCATGATCAAATGGGAATGCTAGCATTTAGTGAAGATTCACAAACGAATAGCTCTGTAATTGAAAATGAAGAGTCAATTAGATCTAAGCAGAGGGTGAGGCCACTGTCAATTCTTGGTGAGTTCTTTAATCTACCACTCAGCTTTTTGTTTGTGTGTATGTTTTTAGTTAATAATATTTTACTCATCACATGAACACTGATCTGTCCACCTTTATTCCAAGTCTCCTGATGCTGCACTTACTGCTGTTGTGAAGTGTAATACTGAGTTTAATTTATTATGACTATAACATTTTTCATGACAATATTGACAATTTAAGAATTTAATACTTTTGTTTCAACAGAATGGAATGTTAGACTAAAATCACAGGTACAGTTTGATGCAAACTTAATGGCGGTTGTGAAGGTAGCTGCTATACATGTAGTCATGTCCCGCAGCCTCACCTCTCCCACCCGATAACCTCTAAATTTTAATAATTTCATCATATTCTTGGACGGGTTCGATTCCCTCTATTCGAGAATATGATCTGGTGTGAGTTGTATTTTTTCTACTATATTATTTAGTATTGTATAAAAAATTGCATTGTGAATGCAAAAATCGCATTTTAAAAAATCTAAATTATGTTTTGCGTAACATAGCGCGCTTAAACTCTTTATACTAGTGATCAGCATTTACGCACCATATATTTACACATAACACCACGAGTAGCCAGCCAGTGACCACAGCCGATGCAACTTTGGGAGTTTTGGTAGGTGTGTAAATGTCTATAACTAGTACAGTACGAGGCAATCATCTTGAAATCGGATTGGGATTGCGCGGAACGCGTATTTTGGGTATGCGTAGCGGTGAGGTACGCGGGCAGCGGGAGAGGGTCGCTCGCAAATCCACATGCGCGAACTGATCCCCACTCCGACGAAAAAGTTTCAAGATGTTTGCCTCGTACTGTACAACATGTTTAAAGTCACAGGTAATAGACCTGTGATTTCAATCTAATAAAATTTAACGCGCAAGTTAAAAAACTACTGGAATGTGTCTATAGTGCCTAAAAATTTCTCTTTTATTATATACTCGCCCACCCTCCTAGTATCATTGATATGATATTTATCATTGATATACTTTTCCAACAACAACAGCTGTTATTAATATCCAACAATCCATATATAATGTTGAGTGAAGAAGAAGTCTTGTTCATTGATTTTTTGTTTATTGATTAATTTGGTGTTTTGTTTATCATGCCTACCTGTATCAACATTAGCCTATCTATCAAAAATTTATAAAATAATGTTAAATAAAATAATTTGTGTATGCTGCTCTTCATAATATGCAGCAATTTATTTAGATAATAAAATTAACCACTAAATACTACGAGGCAAATAGTACTAACACTTATTTTTATTTCAGAAAAAATAAACATGTTTGAAAAGAATTCAGACAAAGAAAAAGACACTGTTACTGATAAAATTAGTAATTTATCTTTAAAAGATAACATAGATAGTAATAATAGAAAAATAAGTGCATCAAGTTTAGTTATTAGTCCAACAAAAGAAATAAATATGGACTCTGAGATACAATCAAACTCAGAAATAGATTCTAAAGAAACAATCAAACCTATGACTATTCATATAGAAAGCGAAAATTCATTGCACAAAGATTTGCCTCTAAAAGAGTATAAAAGTAGCATCCATAAATTTAACTTTTTACAAGCACAATTGTCTAGTGACACTTTATGCTTATCTATAGATGACACAAAACCTACCGAAACTTTAGAGACGCACAAAAATGAAGACTGTTCTAATAATATCGATTTAAATGTAGAAAATGTACCAAGTTGTGCAAGTATCAAAGAAGAAACAGATATAAGTGATGAGCAAATTGTAAAGGAAGAATCCAATGTAACAGACGAGTCTAGACTAGCTAAAGTACATGACACAGCATTAAATGAGGAAAAAAGCTTAGAAAAAGTAGAACAACTAACCAAAAGTGAAAATGACCAGGTAGTAAGCATAAGTGTACCTCCTAGAAGAAAAAAACAAGCTAACAAATCTCCACCAGAAGTAATAAAAAATGAAAATAAACCTAAAGAATATCCTGATCACTTAAATCCATTCTCAGATGATGAAGAGGTTTGTTACTTCTAATTAACTGTTAATTTGATAACAGGTTATGTGTCAATTACTCTTTAATGTGTTATTTATAGGACTCTGGTATTCAGCCAAATTCCAAGAAAGAGAGCACAAATCCATTTGGGAGCAGTGATGAAGAAAATGATGATGTTCCGCCAATACTCGCTCCACCGAAACTGTCAAACAGCCAACAAGGGATGCCTGTGTAAGCTTATTTTTACATTCGGGCTCTGACTGCAGTCCTAGACAGTGCTAGTTAAAACACTTGTGATTGTCAGTTGTTCTTCTTCTTCAACTTCATAAGTCTTTGCTGTATTTTTTTAAGAGATTAGATTTATAAACTAATTAAATATAATAATGAATCTTTTGTCTGCAAACAGGAGACGACTTATAACAGCATACAATCCATTCTGGTCCGACGGTGAAGAACCATCATCGGATGATGACGACGCACATAAGGGGTAATTAATTTTAATAAGTGGTCTTATAAGGCTAAAACCCACTGGATCCGTACGCGTAGCCACAGTGCACTTGCATTTCATGGCGATACATAGAATTCTATCAGACACGATAAACCGCTTGTGTGACGTCCAGTGCATGTTATATAATAAACTCTTTTTCAGACTTATTGATTCATATTGAAAGTTATTGTAATTAGCAGTTGTTTGTTAGTCTGTTTGCCCATTAGCAAAGGCCTCCTCCATTTGGCGCCACGATTTCCTTTCTACGGCCTCTCTGGTCCAAGCTGAACCCGCTATGGCCCTATTCTCTCAACCCATATTTTGTGTGGTCTTCCTCGTTTCCTTTTGGCATTTCTTGAAATTTCTTTCTTTCCAAGAAATGCCAGTGCATGTTATACTTCCATATAATACACATAGGCGTATCTAGAGATATTTCCCAGGGCCTGGCCTCCAGTTCTGGGGCAAAGCTAGGGTGGGGGTGCTAGAGAGTTGGAGTTTGAGTTTGGAGTTTTCAAGGGCAAAAAATATATAAGGTTTTTTCTGGATCGGACACCAGATTGTTCAGGGGTGGACACTGATTCCTACGCCAATGATAAATACAACGCAGTGGAATGTGCACGTCTACGCGTACACATTTAGTGGGTATCGGCCTTATAAAAAATGTCTTCGTATTTTGCAAGATCGTATTGTACTTATTTAAAATAATATTTGATTGTTTAATCTCTGTATCTAGTAGGTACAATACAGAGATAAAACAATTCATCTTCTTTTATCTAGATGTGATTCACTTTTAGATTAACTTTACGAAATCACTATTATCGCAGTGCTGTGGCGCAGGTCATGTTCACAATGGCGGCGCCGGAGTGGGCGCGGCATTGATTGTTTATTTAGTTCTGTCCTTCTAGGAGTCCATATAGTATATGTTATACGATCCCTGCGCCTATGCATTGTCAATTATGTGGCGGGTCCAAGCTTTGGTTTGCTTTGGTAGTTATTTTCTTTTTTTAGTTAAGCCGCTTCGTGCGTGCGCCCGCAAAATGGGTTTATAAGCAGAGTCTTTAGACCTAAATAATATTAAGCTCTTTAAATTTAATTTGAACTGTGACCACAATAAAAATAGTGATACAAGGACAAGGTACAACTCAGAGAACTAAAACCTTTAGAAATGTAATTGCTAACAAATCTTGCTTAAAAAATAGCACCACGGGGCTTAAAAATTAGAACCTGCAGAGCATTTACTCAGGCCAGTCACGCGCCCGGTGACAGATTTTAGTGTTCTTTATTTTAAAGAAAAGAGAGAGTTAATTAGAAATGACGTCCTGTGTAAGTGTGTAGTCGTATATAGAAAACGTAAAGTTGTAGCCTCAAAAAAACATACGACAAGCTAAAGAGATTATCTAGTAGCTACAAGTATTAAATTGCGTATAAACCTCACAGATGATTGTAAAAAAAAACAGAATATCATCAAAAGCGCTTGTCGCGGGCCATATTTTTGGTGTAAATAATAGCGGAAACGTATTGAATTCTACATCAAAATACACTTTAACGTACTATGCAGTTGCTCCAATACCTTTTTTTTAAGAAAGATAATTGTGCTAAAAATAATAATGAAAAAACAACGAAAAACATCGAAAAAGTGCAAAAGTGAGGTTATTTTCCATACTCTTACACGTAAAGAAAAAGACAGAGACAAATGATGTCGCATTATGGAGCCTTAAGTATAGAAAATATCTATGGCTATACAGATTATGGTCGATTTTTAGCCTCGCCCACTTGGTTGTAATTTTAGTGTGGTGATATTTTTTGAGCGAAACTCTTGTTCCTTAGATTTTAGTTCGCTGGTACAGTACGAGGCAAACATCTTGAAATTTTTTCGACGGCGGAGTGGGGATAAGTTCGCGCATTTGTTCTTGTGAGCCACGAATAGCGCGCGCGCTTTTCCCGCCGCCCACGTACCTCACTGCTCGCATACCCAAAATACCTCTGAGCAAGGAAACTAATGGAGGTGCCATAAACTGCAATACCTACAAAATTACAAAGCATTCGTGACGTCAGGCGCGTGCCGTGTCCGCCATATTGTGTTGTGTTTACACGTTACAATTTCGACTCTATGCTGTTTACATAAGGTGTATGTACACTAAGCTAGGCCGCCATGTTTAGTTGCGTTTGAATGGAGAACAATGAAGTAGGTATGCACATTTTTTTCGTAGGAATGGCACTTCTGTTAGTTTCTTTTCTCAGAGCAAAATACGCGTTCCGCGCAAACCCCACCCGTTTTCAAGATGTTTGCCTTGTATAATTTATATCGGAACAATGTTTTCGTCATGAGACTTTTTTTTCTTTAAGTTCTAAAATGTACAAGTCGTCAATGGCGACTAGCACGCCCAACCTGCCGTCGAGCACGCCTCGCCGCAAGAAGGCGCCCGCGCCGCCGCCGCCCGTCATCACGGTCTCGGGGATGCCTTCCATGGAACACCCGTCCACCTCTATGGACGACGTCGCTAGTATCTCTTCACTCAGTTCTTACAACTCCACTATTCATTCGGACCAAGTAAGTAACTCTCATATAATTTGCCTTTAGTTTACAATCTACCTCCGAATTATAAACTAATTAATATATAAAATCGTAAACTGAATGACTGAATGAATGACTGACTGACTGACTGACTGATCTATCAACGCACAGCCCAAACCGCTGGACCTAGAGACTTGAAATTTGCACACAGATACCTCATACAGTGTAGGCATCCACTAAGGAAGGATTTTTGAAAATTCCATCCCTAAGGGGGTGAAATAAGGGATGAAAGTTTGTATGAAAGTCCCTCAGTTTTGAAGCTAGGATTTTCAAATTTTGGTTTAGGCTGAAGATTGAAAATTAATAAATACGGGTCTCAGCGTTTTTCAAAATTCTACCCCCGAAGGGGTGAAAAGGGGTATGAAGTTGTGTATGGAAAAAAATCCTTCATTTTCGAAGTAAAAAATCACTTAATTTATAGTAAAGGCTTATGGAATAAAATCTAACGCAACGTATATTGATATTGTTAGTACTTCAACCCCTATGGCGATGAAATAGGGGTGAAATGTGTAAATAAACCTAAAAATATTGATGTCGTTATTGGGGTTTTCTGGTATGACGATTGCGAAAATGACATTTATTTTGAAGTCCAACACGGTGGACATGATTTAACCCCCTAAAAGGGTGAAAATGGGGTTCAAATTTTGTATGGAAAAAGAATATAAAATAGACATTACAACTTTAAACTTCGTAGGAGTACGTCTAAAAATAAATAGTCAAACATATATTGTGTGGTTTTGAAAATCAACCCCTTAGGGGGTAAATGGGGTAAGTAAACATAAAAATTGATATGGATGTCGTTCTTGAGGTTTTATGGGATGGTGATTGCGAAAATTACATTTATTTTAAAATCCAACACGATGTACATGATTTAACCCCTAAAAGGGTGAAAATGATCAAATTTCGTATGGAAAACTTATGGAAAAATAATATAAAATAGGCATTATAACTTTAAACTTCGTAGGAGCACGTCTTAAAATAAATAGGCAAACATATATTTTGTGATTTTGAAAATCAACCCCTTATGTGGTAAATGGGGTAAGTAATCATAAAATACTATATATGGATGACGTTCTTGAGGTTTTATGGGATGGTGATTGGGAAAATGACATTCATTTTGAAGTCCAACTCGGGGGACATGCATGATTCAGCCCCAGGGGACGGGGAGAAAGGGAACGGGAACGGGAACTGGACGGAGCGGAAGAGAACGGGAACGGGAATGGAACGGGGCGGGAATGGGAACGGGAACGGGAACGGGACGGGAACCGGACGGGACGGGAACCGAACGGGACGGGAACGGTACGGGACGGAGATGGGAACGGGAACGGGGACAGGATGGGACGGGACGCAACGGGAGTGAGAACGAGAGCGGGAACGGGAACGGAACGGGATGGGATGGGACGGGAACGGAATGAGAGCGGGGACGAGAACGGAGCGGGACGGGACGGGGATGGGAACGGGAATGGGAATGGAAACGGGACGGGTCGGGACGGGAACGGGACGGGACGGGACGGCAACGGGATGAGACGACAACGGAACGGGACGGTAACGGGAACGAGAACGGGAGCGGGACGAAACGGGAACGGGAATGGGAACGACCAGTCGTTTTTACGCGATTAGGCGGGTCCCCACCGAGCGAGCGAGCCTGGTGCGACAAACGCCTTGCGTCTCGCGTCTTGGCAAACGTCTTGCCTCGCGAGGCAGCGCGCTTGGTGGTGACCCGCCTAATCGCGTAAAAACGGCTGGTCGGATCCCGGTTGAAGGATCCCTAAAGATTTTCTCTAATATCTACGCGGACGAAGTCGCGGGCGGAAGCTAGTAAACTAATGTTTTAGCAGGTCAGCCCCCCCTAGCATGACCGACGAAACACAATAACGGCCTAGCCACAGCCAGCCGCGGCGCCTCGGTTATCACTGCGCGATCGTTAAGACGAGAGGCCACCGCCGTCAATATAACGCGCAGTGATTATTGAATTCGCTTGCCACGCCGCCCGCCGCGGGTGGCTGTGGCCGGGCCGTAATATCGCGTGATATAGCGTTTAATCTACAATCAACTGCCAAAATCCATTGACTTTTGACAGTTAAACGTTATAAATCGCTATGTCATATCGTGTTTCGGTGGTCATGCTAGGGGATCAGACCCCGAATTACGTAAAGCTGTTGCTAACAATTCTCGATTGAAATCGCAGTTGCATTGCTGCTTTAAGTAAGATAGTTGTCACATTAGTTCTAACTAAAGCAGTAATGTAACTGCGATTTCTGTCAGAGTTGATTGCAACAAAGTTAGACAATCAGCCTACAGGTTGTCAACCTGATGACAGTGCTGTGTTGAGTATGAGCTGTTGAGTATAGTTAAAGTAATAATTAATAATGTATTATTTATGTAGAAAAGTCTTCGTAAAATAATAGAACTGAGTTTCAGAAATCCAATGGTTTTTTTTTTTTGTGGACTGGTCGCTGGTTTATATCCGGCTCGAAGGACCATAGAGAAAAATGAAGCGGACTGTAATTATTTCCTTATTCTTGGCCGATAATAAACGAAAGAAGGTCTTGGATACGTACTCGCACTTAATTTCCGTAGAATGAACAAGCGGAAATAGTAACGCCGCGAAACACCGCCGTAGGTTCCGCCATGACTTGTCAGTTGTATGACAAACGAAACAAATGCGAAACAGCCTGTTCTAAAGTATTATTTAAGCATGATGCATGCTGTTTCTTTCACGCGCAACTCTGCTCGATCGGCTCCGACCGTCGGCACACCTCCGCCGCGAAACCACTCTACGTAGTGTGATCGTCACATATCGTCGTCGATAGAAGACAAACTGGGATGATGACTAATAAATAAAATAACGAAATACTAATAAAAATCGTAAACATATTAAACTTTTAGAGTAGCTTGTATACCTCTTAGTTTTATATATTGCATATTATTTGTTTTATAACCCTTCAAAGTTGGGTGCACAAGTCCATTTAAAAAGTATAAAATTTATTAAAATAAATGATACCTTTAATTAGTCCGCAAAATGTATAGCAAATTTGTCTAAATTGAGTAGCCGTAAGTATGGAGCGTTTTTGGATGAGTCCATTTGTGTGCATTTCAAACTGTAATATATCGGGCAGTTTTCATGCTAGCGAAATAATTATTTTACCAATGTTTCTTTTTTTTAGAGGTAATTTATATAACATAAAATAAAAAAATTGTCATCATGGCGGAACTACTACGGTTTCGCTAGTATTGTTTTGCGGCGGAGGTGTGCTACAGGCATAAATGTTGCCAATAACAAGAACTTTCTCATCTGGTTTAAATGTTTGTCCATTTTTAAGGTTCCGTACCCAAATGGTAAAAACGGGACCCTATTACTAAGACTCCGCTGTCCGTCTGTCTGTCTGTCGTCACCAGGCTGTATCTCATGAACCGTGATAGCTAGACAGTTGAAATTTTCACAGATGATGTATTTCTGTTGCCGCTATAACAACAAATACTAAAAACAGAATAAAATAAATATTTGAGGAGGGCTCCCATACAACAAACATGTTTTTTTTGCCGTTTTTTGGTACGGAACCCTTCGTGAGCGAGTCCGACTCGCACTTCGCCGGTTTTTTTTTTAATAATTCCTTTGTTTTTGTTAGAAGTCTTGCGGAGTATCGACACCACGAATGAAGAAGAAGCGTCTAGCGCCGACGCCGCCCGACAGCCTGTCCATCGTGTCGGGCTGCGGCTCCATGGACAAGGGCATCGACTCCTCGGGATTCCGCTCCAATATATCTGACTGTATGTTGCTATTTTTTACCTTTCACTCTTTCAGCTAGATCTCTGCAGGAGTTCAACCAAGGGCCAATGATCTATCTATAGCAGCCTTTGTAGCAAAGAGTATAATTATATATTCAGGAAAAGAGTGCCCTCTTGCCGTCAATCATGGCCAACTTGTTTGACAGCGCCATCTCTCGAGTGTTGCCTCAGCTAAGATTGTAGGGCATTCAATTCTACGCACTTAAACAGTGAAAATCGCCGACGTAATTCACAAAAAATGGAAGGAGCTACAAACACGCGTGTACGCAAGATGCAGTCGCCATTTTCTGTGAGATGTCAAGTGCTATTTGAAGTTTGCTGTCATGAATGTCAATTTAGTTTAGTAGCAACAGATAACAGATGGCGTTAGTTTCTTTGATTAAATATTTTAGAAGAGAACTGTCACCCCCCTGCTTTGTAGAGACTGTCTTCGGACATATGCCTCTTCTCTACTCTGCTTCACCAACCACGACGGTCTCACTGCGGAAATTTGACGTTTGAAGCGCTCACGGCGGAACTTGACAGACTGATCGGACCCGATCACGTTTGTTAAGCAACGCTCGGTCCGGCCAGGTGTCGGATGGGTGACGGTAAAAGTGGCATTACAATTGAGCGCTTCCGTGCTTCGGAGGGCACGTTAAACCGTCGGTCCCGGCTGTTGTCATCTGATAACAGTCGTTAAGCCAAGTTATAGGCCTTACAGGCGGCTTGATATACTCTAACACCAGAGGTGGCCACTAATCCTCATTCGATAGGACGGATCACGACGGTTTGTGGCCACGCGCATCCAGTTGATGCCAGCCTGCTGCCGGATAACATCCGTCCATCTTTTGGGCGGTCGTCCTCTACCGCGGGCTTCGCGCGGGTTCGATGCTAGAGTAGTCTTCTCGCCCAACGGCCGTAGTTTATTCTGGCAATATGTCCTGCCCACCTCCACTTTTTCTGTTCTATTTCCATTTTTTTCGTACACGTACACTTACGTAGCACTACCAGTAGTGTCTTCGACCACTTTCACTCATTCCGTTTACGGTCCATGAGGCTGATAACGAGCATTCACAAATTGGCCTTTAACCTTTCAATTATACATTTAAAGGTATCGACTAACTGCAATAGAAAGTAACGGCCTTACTTGTTGAACAGTGGTATACAAGCTTTTGTGGTAAAGTCGCAAATATTACGCTAAACAATACTAATAAACATTTTATTCAACAGCAAGTAAGAAAGCAAAAGGCCCCGCTCCCGGGCTCCCCCTGCCGGAGAGACGCGAGGTGAAGCTCCAGATCACTCCAGAAGAGCTGCAAGTCCAGCTGGACCTGCTGGAGACGCAACAACTAGGGCTCGAGCGGCAGGGCGTGCTCATAGAACAGATGATACGCGACAAGTGTGAGGGTAAATTCAACTCCTGCACATTACTCTTATAGCTTAGCACATATACCCACTTCTGTATGTATAATAAGTTCATATGTCGCCTCTTTGCGATGACAACGTGACATTTCCGAAACCGCAACCTTACAGGAGGCTACTTCCAAATCATAAAAAAAAACGTTTTCAACGAGATGTAACAATGTCATCGCAAAGAGGCGTCGCTTCTATGTATTGTCTTTTTGTCCTTTGATTGAACTATTTTGGAAGTGTTTTAAGTGGTAGCAAAGGCTGGTTAATTCTTTGTTGCTAAATAAATCAGTGAAAGTGTGTCTAGCGGCCGAAAGTTCGGCGCAGTATTTTCCGTTCCGTTTCACAGTTACTCTTACACTATCCAAATAAATAAATAAATACGTTTTTTTTTATATCCCGTAACTTTAGCTAAACGATGAAATAGAATCGAAAAGCATAGAAAATATTTTTCATTAAATTTTTTTTATACAAAATAATTCAATAAAGTTTAGACTAGGTTGATGCAAAACACATTTATGTGAAATATAAATGTGTGAAATATAAAAGCAACGTTGCCTACTCATCAATGAAAATATAAGTAGTAGTAGGTATTTGTCAATGAAAGCTAAACGCCATCTTTACGTTAAGTGATAAGATACCTAGCAATAGCATTAAAAACCGGCCAAGTGCGAGTCGGACTCGCGCACGAAAGGTTCCGTACCAAAAACGGCAAAAAAATTACATTTGTTGTATGGGAGCCCCCTTAAATATTAATTTTATTCTGCTTTTAGTATTTGTTGTTCAAGCGGCAACAAAAATACATCATCTTTGAAATTTTCAACTGTCTACCTGTTGTCGTTATTAATATCGAGCAAAAACTGCAAAAAAAAAACTCGTTTGTTGTATGGGATTATTGGGAGCCCCCCTAAAATTTCAACTTTCTAGCTATCACGGTTCATGAAATACAGCCTGGTGACAGACAGACAGACAGACGGACAGCGGAGTCTTAGTAATAGGGTCCCGTTTTTACCCTTTGGATACGGAACCCTAAAAATGGTCAAAATTAGTTGGCGACACGCGCATTTCGGACGTGATGTATCGTACTTACAGTAGTGAAATGATAAATACATTGAATCGTTTTCCGTATTTTTTTTCTTATCACATTATTTTATTATGGATACAGACTGATGCTCTTCATGTGCACACCTACTATCCAAGCATAGCACCGACTATTTATTTTATTATTGTGTATCTGTTACCGGCATTGTATACAATGCCTGGGGACCTATTTTTGAATCCTTCGACTGGCGTCGAGCGCTCTTTTCTACTCATTTTCGTTCGACATCTCATTGTTTTGAGTCATATGTCGAACGAAAATCAGTAGAAACGAGCGATCGATGCCAGTCGAGCGATTCAAAAATAGGTCCCCTGGCCCTTTTAGGCAATGTATGAAATGAACATTATTGTCTATTTCACACATTACCTAGGCAGTGTATACAATGACAAGGCGCATTGTATAAAATGCCTTTGCCATTGTAAAAATATATTTTGTTCTTAGTTGGTTAGAGGGCAGACACAAAAGCTCTTGGGTGGGTTAGAGGAGGGCTCGGGGGGGGTCTCGAGGGAGCTTGATGGGGGCTCGGGGAAAGCTCGAGGGGGCTCAAGGGGGCTCATTGAGTTTGGAATCGATCGAACCTGCTTTACTCCTGTAGGTCCCGCGTATAGGTTAGAAATTTCAAGGTTATTTTTTTTATAACAAACAACAGAAATATACTTATTTTACACACTGCCGTTGGAACAGCAGGCATTGTATACAATGCCGGATTATACACATTGCCGGTAACATATCGATCATAACATGTAATTTTATCAATTTGTTTGTTCTCAGGCGACGAACCGTCTCTAGTGCCACAAGAGGAAGTGGAAGATTTAGTAATACAGCTGTGTGAACTAGTCAATGAGAAAAATGACCTGTTCAGGAAGCAAACTGAGTTGATGTATATGTAAGTACTGGATTGAATATTACAGTTTAGTAGGGAAGAAAAATAATGTAAGTTATACTTTTGGCACTTAATGAAATAAACTGAAATTATTATTATTCATTGTCAGTTTGGATTGGTAGATTTTTTTACATACTTATCATGTTTTAAGTAAGCAAGTATTATTAACAAAAGAAGATATACATGTCGCTTGCGTATTAAAGAACAATACTTAAACGACCCTTGCCTATGCGAACGCACTGAATTGAAATAGAGCGCTTTGATTGATTCGTTTGTTTTACGTATTACGTGTGATTGGTAGTTGTGACGCTGTTCGTCCGCGGGCACTGTGAGGCCTCATAGTAATGTTTGTGAATGTGTGATAAGTAGAGATCGAATATTCGGATGCATATTTACCTAAAGTTGAAATGTTGGGTATAATGGAAAGCACTACTTACATTTTATTCTCAAAACAAGACGTTTACAAAAAAACATAACTTAAAAAGGTTTTAGAAAACTTGTAATATAAATTATACTAGGGTAAGATATCAAAAACTAATTACTGATTTTAATTAAGGAATCTATCAGCTACTGAAATCAATTAAAATTATTAGGGCACAAAAATATTTAGAGTGAGATGTTGTGCTCTTAGAAAATGGTCGATCTCCTTTGCATCCGATTATCCGATCTCCAGTGATAAGAAAGAGAGGAGAAAGCGAGCACTTTTGGTATACAAACGTTTTACTACAGTAACTAAATAGAAAGAATGAAAGTAAATGTGAGTCATTAATAAACATTAGAGTCAATTAAGGGGCGGTAATAGGAAAACATGGTTTTCGCGGGCCATATTTTTATATAGAAAACGTAAACTTGTAGCCACCAAAGAAATCATACGACAAGCTAAAGAGTTTACCTAGTTGCTACAAACATTAAGTTGCGTATAAACCTCACAGATGATTGTAAAATAAAATCAGAATATCAACAAAAGCGCTTATCGCGGGCCATATTTTTGGCGTAAATAATAGCGTAAACGTATTGAATTCTACATCAAAATACACTTTCACGTACTGTGCAGTTGCTCCAATAACTTTTTTTCAAGAAAGATAATTGTGCTAAAGATAATGATGAAAAAACCACGAAAAACATCGAAAAAGTGCAGAAGCGAGGTTATTTTCCATACTCTTTACACGTAAAGAAAAAGACAGAGACAAATGATTTCGCATAACGGAGCCTTAAGTGAACATGGTATTTATTTTCTTGACCTAGTCCATGAGAACATGCTCGTGGCACGCGGCGTTGTAAAACGCGTCAGTGACGTCAGTCATAAGGGTTGGTCCAAGCCGAGCCCGCCCATAAGGCCTTAGAAGTAGGGATGCAAATATCAAAAGCAAGAACATCGATGTATCGATACATCGATGTTTCAGAACAAACATCGATGTACAAAAAACATCGATGTGTCGAAACATCGATGTTTATTAAATTTTTTTAATGATCTATTAAATAGCTTAATTGTATATTCTCTATTACTATACATATAAGATATAACAATATTATCTATTGAATAGAGAAATCTTTAGAATAAGAAAGTTGTCTGCGCAGTAGAAGAAATAACTAAAATTATGAAGTTAAATTATAAATTATTACAAGCTTACGTTAACTGCAGCAAGTTATTTACAAACAAAATTTAAAAATAAATAACAGTTTTGACAATTGTTTTCTTGTCAAACGGTTCCTTTGTTAGGTAACCTAACACCTAACTTCGGTTTTGGTTGTAGCTTGATTTCAAACAGATGGCAGCCAAAACATCGATGTAAAAACATCGTATAAAATAACATCGATATATCGATGTTTTGCAATAGTGAACATCGATGGTAAACATCGATGTTTCAGAAACATAGATGTATCATTTTCATCCCTACTTAAAAGTGCAAGGGAGCGTGCAATATAGCTACTCCGTTCGCACATTTTACGACCTCGCTTGCTACGTTCTCATGGACTATAGTTTGTAATATACTGTGTGTTGGCAGCGTTAGTTGACGATGCATTTTACTTAATAGAAAATAATGTTTTTCTCTGTCATTAAATCTATAAAATCTTAATTTCCAGTCGCCGGCAGCAAAGATTGGAACAAGAACAAGCAGATATCGAGCACGAAATAAGAGTTATTCAGTCAAGACCAGCGGTTAATCGTATTGACGCTGATAAGGTAATTTTGAGTAGGAGCTAGAGTCTAACGACAGCTGGCACGTGGTTGGAAAAGCGACTAATTTTGCGCCTTAATGATCCTTAGGTCAGTTTCCAATAACATATAATTTAACAGGGAAAGTGGCGCCACCATTTCGATGACACGACTCGCTGACCAGTCTCTATAGTAGGTATGAACCTCTATACTAAAAAAAGTTGGGAGTTACAAGTCGTGATAAAGTTTGGCCACATGATAGAAACTGATCTGTAGTCTGTTTCTAACTAATATTGAGCTGGGCCAAGCTATCCTTACATACAGTTCCATACGGCGGCGGGTTGAATAGCGCACTTTTCCCGGCTTCATTCTAAAAACTATAACAATTCAGGTTTAGCTAATAGGTCAAATGTGGTATCATTTTCGGATAAATCAATAACGTAGAACTTATATCTGATATAAAAAAAATCAATTTATTAAGCAGTTTCTGAAAAATTACACAATAACCAACATTTTTAAATTTCTTTTTTTTAATTTAGGTATTGGCACTTGTTTCAGTATTTTCATAAAACTACTTAAAAGAAGCGTTTTTCAGGTTAATTTGTTATATGCTTTTGTTATGCTAACTATATTTTATACAATTTGAGCTTAACCAAAGTAGTTTAAGTCCATTGTTTGCGGACATACAGCTAGTCAAAAAAATACATTTTTTCACGAAATTAAAAAGGTTTCCGTTTCGTTCAGAAACATTTTTCAGGTTTTTTGTTTATATTTCTGTAAAGTTAATTAAATATTCTACAATTTGAGCTTAATTTGAGTAGTCTAGGTCTATTGATTGCAGAGACATAGCTGGTTAAAAATGAGCTTTTTATTGAAATTAATTGAAAAAATCTTATCTTTGACTAGCTGTGTCTTTGCAACTAGTAAACCTAGACTACTTAAATTAGGCTCAAATTGTAGAAAATTTAATTAACTTTACAGAAATATAAACAAAAAAACTGAGAATTGCTTCCGAACGAAACGGAAACCCCTTTTATTTCGTGAAAAAATGCGTATTTTTGACTAGCTGTGTCTCCGTAAACAATGGACCTCAACTACTTGGGTTAGGCGCAAATTGTATAAAATATAGTTAACATAATAAAAGCATATTACAAATTAACCTGAAAAACGCTTCTTTAAAGTAGTTTTATTGAAAATACTGAAACAAGTGCCAATACCTAAACTAAAAAAATGAAGTTTAAAAATGTTGGTTATTGTGTATTTTTTCAGAAACTGCGTAATAAATTGCATTTTTTTATACCAGAAATAAATTCTACGTTATTGATTTATCCGAAAATGATACCACATTTGACCTATTAGTTAAACCTGAATTGTTATAGTTTTTAGAATGGAGCCGGAAAAAGTGCGCTATTCAACCCGCCGCCGTATGGAACTGAATGTAAGGATAGTTTGGCCCAGCTCAATATTAGTTAGAAACAGCCTACAGATCAGTTTCCATCATGTGGCCAAACTTTATCACGACTTGTAACTCCCAACTTTTTTTTTGTATAGAGGTTCATACCTACTACTACATTCGAAATAGTTTGGGCCGAGAATCGCTAACTAGGAACATTATGTGAAAAAGACACAAATTGCCTTCACTTAATACACCGTTAATTTTTAAGTTTATCTAAAAATGAAATGGGAATTTCAGACCACGTAAATGAACAACTTTTACTATGGGGCCAGCCACGGAATCGCGAAATAAAAATCTGCTGTTCCATACATTATAGTCAAGTTCAAGTTTTTTTTTTCAAGTTCAAATTTTTATTGCACTCATAGATATTATTACAAAAAAAGAGAATCAAACATGAAACCCTGCAAGGGCACAGCAACTATAAAAAAGTATATCTTTATAGATACTTATATAAGAATATTTTTAAGTAATAAGTAGTTTTACAAACATAATAATTGTTATTTTCTAAAATACATCTAATTGAAAAACTAAAATCAACAACTTTAAAAATTAAGAAAAAATTAAAACAAATTCTTAAACTTACTACCTAACATTTTGTTTTTAAATTGTAACAAACTTAATTACTTATCTATCTATTTACATTATTATCGTTATGTTCTAAAAACTCTTGCAGTGAATAATAGTAGTTTATGAAACTGATGCATAATGAGGAGGGGTATTAAAACATGAGTGTGAGTTTAAAAACCGAGCCGTAGGCGAGGTTTTTAATAGTATCACACGAGTGTTTTAATACCTAGTTATGTACAGTTTCATACAATACTTTATCTACTCTCATACAATTTGTGATTGAACCTACAAAATAATTTAACAATGATAAAAAGAGTAGGTAAGTAGTTTCTCGACTTTCTACGACTAGGTAGGTACTTACTTACTTAGGTTAAGTAAGACGTTTTTCCGTCGCCGCATCTAAAATATCGGGTTGAGTCCACACTCACTACTATCAGATATTTTTAAGCAAAAGAAAAAAATAAAGTCAAAACATGGCGCGTATCGTATTCTATTAGAAAAAATAATAATGAGGTAGTGCATTCCAGCAGACTAATCGTTACGCTAAGTCATCGATCACCATAGAGCACATTTTAATCATGGAAAGTATGTGAAAATAACATTTTTTTTTTAATATCGCGGCACTGCCTTCTTCTTGGATTTGCCCTGTATCGTAATGAGAAAAAAGTTATTTTATAGCATTCTTCAGTTAGCGAAGGTATGTTATAAAATAATTTTTTAATTTTTTTTTCGGTATTGCGTGTATAAAGTATGTCAATATAAATTCGCTTTGAAATTCATAATTCGAATTTTACGATATGAGAGTAGATAAAAACATTTATCTGTTAGATATTTTTTCAACATTAGTTTAAATTTATTTATGTTTTTTTCATCAATAATGTTACGGGGTAACTTATTATAAATTTTCACACACATGGATAAGGGGCCACTTCTAAACATTTCAAATTTGCAGGTTGGTTGAGCTAGTTTATTTTGTGGTCGAGTCGATATTGTACTTTTCTAGGGAACAGCTGTTTTTTTTTCGAGATTCCATGGTTGGCCCCATAGTAAAAGTTGTTCATTTACGTGGTCTGAAATCCCCTTTTCATTTTTAGATATACTTACTTAAAACTTAATGGTGTACTTAATTTGTATTTATAAAGTTCACTTTTGAAAGTGCACACATGTTTACTGCGTGGTATAAATAGAATATTGTCATATATCAGGCTCGAGAAGAACAGCTGGTGTCCCGTCTGGTGGAGATAGTGCGCATGCGCGACGAGCTCGTGCAGCAGCTCGACGCGGAGCGCCGCCGCGAGCGCCAGGAGGACCTCGCCATTGCCGCCTCCATCGCCACTAAACGAGGTCAGTACTAGGCGTGTTGTGGGTTACTATACTCTGGTGGAGATAGTGCGACGAGCTCGTGCAGCAGCTCGACGCGGAGCGCCGCCGCGAGCGCCAGGAGGACCTCGCCATTGCCGCCTCCATCGCCACTAAACGAGGTCAGTACTAGGCGTGTTGTGGGTTACTATACTCTGGTGGAGATAGTGCGACGAGCTCGTGCAGCAGCTCGACGCGGAGCGCCGCCGCGAGCGCCAGGAGGACCTCGCCATTGCCGCCTCCATCGCCACTAAACGAGGTCAGTACTAGGCGTGTTGTGGGTTACTATACTCTGGTGGAGATAGTGCGACGAGCTCGTGCAGCAGCTCGACGCGGAGCGCCGCCGCGAGCGCCAGGAGGACCTCGCCATTGCCGCCTCCATCGCCACTAAACGAGGTCAGTACTAGGCGTGTTGTGGGTTACTATACTCTGGTGGAGATAGTGCGACGAGCTCGTGCAGCAGCTCGACGCGGAGCGCCGCCGCGAGCGCCAGGAGGACCTCGCCATTGCCGCCTCCATCGCCACTAAACGAGGTCAGTACTAGGCGTGTTGTGGGTTACTATACTCATGCCAAATTCAAATGTCACGTGTGTAGCCAACATAACTACTAAATGCAGCGAACTAAAATCTATGGAATAAGAATTCTGCTCAAAAAATGGCACCACATGAAAAGTACAACTAAGTGGATAGAGCTAAAAATGCTGGCTTTAATTATGCAGCACAAAGCGTCTGAACACTGGTTGCTTATTAACGACCATAATTTGTATACTCATAGATATTTTCTTTACTTAAACGAAAAAATAAGATACGTTTTTTCTGCATCTTTTTACTGCCTTCTTTGCATCTTTTTCACCATTTGACTATAAAGGACGTCATTTCTAATAAACTCTCTCTTTCTATCTTTTCTCTACAATACAAACTTGTATTGTAGAGAAAAGATAGAAAGAATATTTCAATAAATTGCAGTTGCAATTTATTGAAAAGAACACTAACGTCAGTCACCGGGTGCGTGGCTGGCCCGACTAAAGTAGGGATGTTCGATGTTCATCGATTTTGCATTAACATCGATGTTAACGGTGAAAACATCGATGTTTTAACATCGATAAACACGTCGACGTAACATCGTGACATCGATATCGTCATGTCGCGATGTTTTTTGTCTTGATCTTGAGTGTGATACTTTAGACTATCAAGTGCTGGAAACACTGATTGATCATTCATTCATTCCCGGCTCAAAAGGACAGTGTAACCAGAGCCGTAACCTTAAATAACCCTTTTAAAAATCCATTGAGTTATCTCAAACAGCATCCAATCCAAGTTTGAAATAAAGTCATAGGATCTACCTAACCCTTATTGAAAACTGTTACGATCCGCCACTTAAGTGTTGTAGCCACATCGACGCCATCAGAAAATCTCTTTTCCAAAGCTGGGTCATCTCTTTGCCAACAACGTAACAGATTAAAAGGCAAACTTAAAATATAAATACTGTATTGTTTTATTTGTAAAAATATCGATCGATGTTAGCCAACATCGATGTTTAAGGATCGATTTTTATCGGACATCGATAATATGCTACCGATGTCAAAATCGATGCTAACATCGATGTTTTCTCAACATCGACCATCCCTAGACTAAAGCTGAGCGGCTGTACTTTTTCGGCCCCGTGGTCACAGAATAACTAATAGTACGATTACAGAAGCAGCATTCCGCAGTCATTTAAATAAATAGCGACTTTTGCTCCAACACAATAAAGTGCAATTCAGGTCGCGCAGCGCTAATAGGTAGTTGCCTCTCTTTCTATCGCGTGCTCTTACCTTTTCTGGCGACGCAACGTTAGGGTCGTCTTCCTCTAAATAAACTGTGTACCATATATCATAATGTGTAAAACGACAATAGTCCAATCAATAAAGGAGTTGTAGAATGCATGAGAGGGGACCTAAGCGATTTCTCCTGAAACTTATTCAGGGTACTTAGGAAGTAAACATACTAAAAGTCCTGACGTTTCGGAGGTGAGCCGGAGGGTGGAGGGGGGGGGGAGAAGGTACCACTTTTAGGTTTTTCACCAATATCTCAAAAATGGTGCGTTGTGGCGAAAAATGTTTAATGATGAAATGAAAGCTTATAAAATTATCTATAACTTTAGTGCTGTACACTTTGTTCGAATTTCTAACCGTTTTTGGGCTACTCACTCAGGAAATGTGAAAATTTGGATAATGGGCAAGATGACCAAGGGAGTTGTTCTATACACTCTGTACCAACAAATGATATATTATTAGAAAGGCCTTTTTTAGACCAATATTAACTGCAAACAAACTTTAAATCAATTGTTAGTATTTTTGGAGTTAAATGTCAATTAGCTTCCGCACGCGTCTTCGTCCACGTAGACCCTAGGGAACCTTCGATCAGAATAAAAAGTACCCTATGTTTTTATTCAGATTATAAACTATATGTATGCTAAATTTAATCTAAATCCGTTCAGCCGTTCTTGAGTTATAAGTTGTGTAAATAACTTGACTTTGTTTCATAAGAATTTTATTTGTCTAAAAAAGGAGTTGTAGAATTCTTTTTTCCGGAGTATGTAGCTCGAAAATTATAACTCACACAACTTATAACTCAAGAACGGCTGAACGGATTTAGATTGAATTTAGCATACATATAGTTTATAATCTGAATTAAAACATAGGGTACTTTTTATTCTGATCAAAGGTTCCCTAGGGTCCACGTGGACGAAGACGCGTGCGGAAGCTAATTGACTTTTAACTCCAAAAATACTAACAATTGATTTAAAGTTTGTTTGCAGTTAATATTGATCTAAAAAAGGCCTTTCTAATGATATATCATTTGTTGGTAGAGAGTGTATAGAACAACTCCCTTGGTCATCTTGCCCATCATCCAAATTTTCACATTTCCTGAGCGAGTAGCCCAAAAACGGTTAGAAATTCGAACAAAGTGTACAGAACTAAAGTTATAGAGAATTTTATAAGCTTTCATTTCATCATTAAACATTTTTCGCCACAACGCACCATTTTTGAGATATTGGCGAAAAACCTAAAAGTGGTACCTTCTCCCCCCCCCCCCCCTCTACCCTCCGGCTCACCTCCGAAACGTCAGGACTTTTAGTATGTTTACTTCCTAAGTACCCTGAACAAATTTCAGGAGAAATCGCTTAGGTCCCCTCTGATGCAATCTACACCCCCTTTTGGGTCATTTATTGACTGAACTACAATTGTTTATTGGTTTTTGATTTTGACATCCGTAGAAAGCATCCGTAGACGGCCCGCTGCTCACTTGTGCCGCCGGCGGAACGGCTAGCGGTAGGTGCTTATCGCGCGACCTTGAGCGAGTGAAGGCGGCCTGCCGTGGTGCCATTTTTTAAGCAATATTTGTATGCAATTACACTTCCATAGATTTTAGTTCGCTGACTAAATGCAATAACATTATCGTATGTTTTTTGTCTATCGTTTTTGTAATTGTGTTTGTGACTTTACTTTTTCAGCTCAAAGAAATAGCGAGTCGAACAGTTCTTCTATCAAATCTATCGAAGTTGTAACAACCCATAAAAAAAGCAAAGTGAAGGATAAAGTCAAGAAACAATTCAAAAAAGCTAAACACACTTTGATGTCAAAGAAAAAAGAAGACGGTACCGATCGGAAAGAGGAAAAGTCTGAAAAAGGGAATAAATCTAAATAACTTACATATTTATGCTATTTGTACATTGAATTAATACCTATTTTGTATTATTGACTCAAGGCTTTTGTAATTAGGTTGCAAGTACTTAAGCAAGACTGGAACATTCCACTAGTCTCTAGTGACTAGACTGTTATAAAAAAGTATAATAAATATAAACTCAGATTATAAGAAAGTCAGTTTTCTAAGAGATATTATTTAAATGAGTAAATGATAACTAACTTCACAGCCACAGTTAAGTTTGAAACGCACTGTACTAAGTTATTGTATATAAATGCCTCGTAAAATATTTGTAAGTTTTCTGATACTAACAAACTTGATTCATAATTTGATCTACTTTTTTGTGCAGTTTTGGTGTTTGCAGAGAAAGATTAAACATATCGAATATGTGAATATTTTATAAATTTTTATTTATGTTAAAGATAAATGTATAGTTTAATAAAAAATATATTCTAGAATTTCCAGATAACGTCATATAGACATGCCATTTAATTGTTTTCTCATAGATTAAATTTATTTTAATTACAGTTGTTTCTTGACTATGTGCCAGAATTAGGAATTTTAAAGAAATTTAAATGCTATTATATAAAATTGCTTTGTGCCACAAGAATATTAAGAATCTCTATATTAATTTGCAATCAAACAACTTGTATTACGCAGCTTCAGAGTAACACGTAACACTGGAATTAAATACTTCTACAACTAGTTTGTTTATTACAGTTTTTGTGTTATATTTCATTTTCAGTTCGCTTTTTAGAGCGAACCGAAAATTTGTTGACATTTTATGAATTTATTAAAATAGTGTAATAAACGGGTTGTAATTCCGTATAAAATGTTTTTCATTTTCAATTAATAATGCGCACGAAATTTTAAGAAGTATACGTAATTAAAAATATGTATAATAAGAACAATATTTTGTGAATAATACATAATATTTATTTCAAGGTATATTTATAGGTATATTACTAACATAAATATGCAGTTCTGTAGGTCTACCGTGAGTGGAAGCAAACTGTTTTCTCTACCGAAAACAGTCGGATATACCGCCTCAGTCAATGCGAGGCAAAGAGGAAACGATAGTTTACGTTAGAGACTTAGAATAATAACATCTAGAACGATAGTTCGCTACCATAAATTTGAAAACTAAGCCATTCTGGCTTGGTATTAGTTGCCTCACTTTGCATACGAGGACGGCTTCTGGGTGTTATTATTCTAAAGTTAGAGAGAAAACCAGTTTGATTGAATCAACTCATGCTTCACCCAGATGGAGAACATAAGTTAGCTGGACAGTGCTGCGCCCTCCTGGCGAGCCCCGGATCTGGTCTCCGATCTGCTCACCTTCAGATGGTAGTAGATGCGTTAAAAGCATTTTGTCTTTTGGTATAAAAAAGGTGGAGCACTTTTTTGTTATAAAGAAAGAATTGATATAATAAAGATTCACATTTGAGTATTTTAAATCTATGTTTGAAAAAAAGAATCATGCCCAAATTATTTTTTGTATGCACAGGGTAGCCAACATGTAGGTATAGTCTGATGTGCCGTCGTATTTATGAATACAAAAGTATTATGATCATGAGAGTTTAAGTTAAACTACTTTATTTTAGATATAAGTGCACAAAGCATCCGAGCAAAAGTACTTTTATATAGAATTTCATTAAATAAAATGAGTATATTTTGATATTTTCGTTTTTTATTTAATTGTTCATTCATTAGATGGTTGACGAAGCGAGGGAGTGAATGGGAATGGACGAGAATTGACCTTTTGAGTCTAGTAGAGTCTATTATTACAATAAAAGAAGCTATAGACAAATTGTATTGTAAATAATGTATTTATTCTAATCCTTATATAATGTTTGTTTCAGCCAGATTATAATTCATCATAAATATATTGAAAAAAAAAGTGGTAAAATAGCTTTACCAATTGTCCTATTTATTCATAGTTCATTCTATTATTGATTTCATGGTTTTGTAAAAAAAAAATACTAACTTCTAGCGTAGTTATTGTCTATTTCAATACGTAAATTTGATTGTTTTGATTTAGACAATCGTTCTCTTAAATCATCTGGTTTCCTGTCTCTCTTTGATTTTAAAATGGTTCTTAAGTCATTGTGTTCTTCAGTATCATTATTTTTATTTTCTAATCTGGACCATACGCTCGAGTTACTTATGTTTGTATTGATTTTCTGAACTCTGCTCATGACATTAAAGTCTGCACTATCTGCCGAGGATTCATCGCTCAACAAATCATCATTAGAATTAGTGATCTTTGAACCCAAACGTGATAGTATGTTAGATTTGGGCATTTCTTTTTGAATAATTTTAAATTTGTCAGATAACTTGGTAGATTCTTTTGGTTTGTATTGACTTTTTGAATTGATTACTTCTATTGACAAGGGTGCATACACATCTGTATCACTCGATGATTCTCTACAGTCTGAAGGTAATTTTTTCTTGTGTTTGGACTCTTCATCATCAGCATGCATTCGCATTCTCGGTGCCTTGGATTTCTTTTTCCATTCTGAATCTGAATTACTGTCTTCACTTTTATCATTTTTAAGTGTTTTACGATTCCTTTTCCCTAAATGCATCGCCAACCTTTTATTTCTTATTTGAATAACATCATCACAATCTTCTATTTCTTCCTCAGGGTCATGACTGGGTAGTTTATGTTGGAAAACTTCCTGATGGTCATACACACCCCATGTTTGGCATAAATCTCCCCATGGATTTTTACTCGACATATCCATTGATTCATCAATAAAATCATTTGAATGTTTGATGTGATCATGTTTCTTTTTAGACATTTTTTTGTCACCATTGGTAGCAAATCTCATGAGTATCAAATCATTTTTAGGATGTGGCACTCCTTCCCTCCAATGATGACGTGATTTATCTGCCAGCATGTTCTTCAAATCTTCTCTTTGTATTTCACGAGAATGTACTAACAATGCTAATGCAGCAGAAATGTGATCTTGGCATACAATATTGCCTGAAAAATAAATAATGAGATTAATAAAATAAATATCTCAAGTACTTAAATATACAATAATAAAAATAAAAAAATTCATAACAGCTCACAATAAATCGAGTCTCTTTTCACTCTTTAGTACTCTACATACAACATCATAGCATAAGTAGGTATTTATATGTATGATTCAAACTTTATGACTTCTGTAATCGCACGAGACACTGCGCAGAACAGTGTTAATTAAAGATTCAATGTAAAGGTATTCTCCGATATCCGTATGATATCGATCTCGGCAGCAAGCAGCAGTGCTGCCGCAGCACTACTGGTCCCCATACATTATAGGTTTATATGAGATTACATTCCGAGCTCGGCGGCAATGCAGCAGTAGCAGCACTGCGCGGCAGTGTCGCCCTGCCGCCGCGGCATAAAATTGAGTGAAATAAATGACTATACAACAGCGCATCATCACGAACAGCGCAACACCGCTGCCTTGCTGCCGAGATCGGAATCATACCTTAAGAGTGTGAAAGAGATGTGTGGTGTGGTGGGCCATGGCTACGCGCATATTAGCTAACTTCACAGAAGTCATACAGTTTAAATTGTTTGCATTTTTGGTAAGTATCAAGTAAGTATTGCATCATACTATCCCCGCCAATTGGTAATGCGGCTGATCACCTATTAGAATTTTCTTGTTTCATGACATTTTTAGTTGTGGATCACGTCAACATGGATGTTAGTGTGACAAGGTTCCAGCCAAAATTGTTCATGTCAGTGGTTCCAGCTCATTACCAATTGGCGGGGATAGAATTGATATTATAAAAATCTTACATAATAAAATAAATCTTTACATTAAACTAACTTGCCAGACACCTACAGTATAAATAACTGATCCATCCAATGATTTGAGCTGTGCGCTATTTAAATAATAAACGTGCCAATTTGTCATCTATCATGACAATTTTATATCCATTGCGTCAACATATTCGAAAATAGAACAAAATACTCATAGGGGCACGGGGCACCCATAGTCTTCTATATTGTTCCAAGCCGTGAAGTGAACAGAACGGCAACATCTCATGTGGTCAAGCACATGGTATAATATTATAATTTTATTTATTATTTCATTTTCCTATATTATCTATGTTTTAACTAGTTGTAAATTGTGAGGTAAGATAATCAATAAAGATTGTATACCTATTTAATATTATTATTTATTAGGATACCTTTATAAGGTTTGAGACAAATTATTTGACATTCTCGGGGGTCCTTTTATTGTATGATGAGCATTTTGAACTAGACCTCCTCTAGCAAAGGTCTTTAAATTTGACACACTTTATTGTATGACAGCAAACGTCAACTATTAGTACTTTGAGAGTTCTAACGCTCTGAATTCAAACAAATTTTATAAAATTAACGATCTAAAACTCCGAAAATACTATCAATGGGGAAGGCAACTGTCAAAATGGCGCTGCGTACGCTTGTTCCACGAGAGCTATGAAAAAAAAGGACTCTTACTTTACTTAACAAAATCGTTTTTTAGCTTTAAAATGATTAAATTTTGTGTAATAGGCTTTAAAAATGTTGGCACTTACATATTTCCGAAAAATCAGGATATAGAAAAAAAAATATAAATTCTGTAAGAATAAAAACGTCTTAATTTGGCTTTAAATTCCGGCATTTGCATTGTAGAATAGTCTTTTATATCCATTTTGGGTCAATGGGTCTTTTTCGTTAAAAAAATACCACAAAATAAATACTTATTTTCCCATACATTTTGTTCTGAACGTCTACTGTCTAAAGAACAAGCGTATGCAGCGACATCTACAATTAGCTTTGCGTTGCCAACCCCATTGATAGAATGTTTGCAGCAAGTATTTGTCATATGAAAACCTTTCTAGTGATCATTCATTGCTAGAGGTGGGGTAGATCAACTCCCAAAGACAATGAAACAGTTTTATACTTTTTTAACCTATACCTCTAATACAAAAGTATTAGAGGTAATCAAAAAGGATTACATATATTATTAATATACAATTGAAATAAAGTATATTAGCAGCAAATATTTGTCAATGAAAGACCTTTCTAATAACATATTATCATTTATTGCTAGAGGGTGTGTTAATCAACTCCCTGCTGAAAAAATCAACTAAAAAAAGATGATATCTTTGACAGACATTTTTTCCTGGTAAACATTGATATTTTTCTTATTATTGAATATATAGTTTTTCAATAAAAGAAATAAAATATTTTCAACCCGACACAATTACTACAAAAAAATATTGACCTTTTAAAATTGAAATATTCTCATACATTTAGTATAGAGACTGTCCGTCGACATGACCACGAACTGACAGTAACAGACGTTGCCAAACTTATATTCATGGCTTGGTACTAATAGAGAAGGCTAAACTACACAGCAATGTTAACTAAACTGTCACTATCGATCGCCATAGAGTAAGTTTTAACCATGGAAAGTAATTTGTATAGAATGTTCAATCACAAGCCAACTCGTTTCGGCTAATTCGAGTTGAATTGAAACCAAGTTATGCAAATTTCCGTAGCTGTAAGGCACCCATTACACAGTAGGTTTTGCTGTCAGTTTAACCACAGTCACGCGCTGTGACTGATGATTAACCTACCATGTAATGTAGTGACTGATGGTTGCATGATGTGATTTGTTCTTTCCATCTGACTGATCAGTCAACGTAATTCATGACTGATGGAATTTGACTGACGCTTGCATAACCATGTAATGGCTGCCTAAGAGAGTTAGACAGAGTTGCCTAAACTGAACACCTTATCTATTGTCTAATTTCAAAATCTATGGCAATCGCTTTCAGGATGTAACAGATTGATGCTTCTTTTTGGCACAAATAAAAAAGTTACCAAAGAAATGCAGCTGTGTCACATAATCTGTCAAAATGAAAGCGATTGCGATAGATTTTGAAATTAGACAATTAGCTCCTGAATCAAATTGGAACGGTGATTTTTAAGAGTAGTCGTATTTCCTGAATATTTGTACATATCAGAACATATTTTGCACTTTACATTGCTTTACTTTCCCAAACCGTTGATTTCTTTTTACGACTGGATGACATTGCCTCAAAACACCACACAAAACACACACTTAACACAATCAAGTGAAACGAGCTTATAAACCGAACTTAATATTTGTATAACCAAACATTAAAAGAAACAACACAAGTTAACAATAAAATATATAGGTATATTAGTTGGTAGTAAGAAAACAGAACTTCAGGTGCTACGGGTAAACTCGGATTAGATTAGCCAACTCCGCTCCACCTGTATGCCAGCGAAGGTTCACAACTCGAGTTCGTAATGGTCTAACTTGAGTTGACCCGAAACAACCGCAACTCGAGTGAGTCAACCCGTGTTGGGACTCAAGTTGCCCCATCTCTACTCAGAAGATATTTAGTGAAATCTAGTATTGTTTCCATGAACACAACAAAAATTAAGGCAGTAGTGAACTTATACAGATTATATACCCACATGAAGTTTTATCAACCCATTCCATGGAGACTGGTTTGAAGTCTTCAAGATACTCGAATATTTCTCTAGTGGTTAGGCCTTCAACACCGTAGAGATGGATAGAGTCAAAACGAAAATGCCTTTCATTTCCACTTTCAATACCACAATTGGCATACAATTCATCAATCTGTCTCTGGCTAACCACTCTATTTCCAGTTAAGTCTAATCCAAATCTTTTAGCTCGTTCTTCTAATTTCGCAGCGTCAACTTTTCCCAGTTGTTTTACCAATAACCCGTTCTTGTCAGCTTTATACATCTGTCAAGAAATAGGTAGTTTACCGAAGGAGGTTGATTTTACATAAAGAAACAAAACAATAGCGTTTGAAACAATAGAATAACACCATCGCACTTTTTAACAAATATTTACCACTGTGTGTTGTTGTGTTTGCGTTGTTGCAAGGCAATGGTCGACATCATCAACAAGCATATTGCTATCATCATCGCTCATTTCACCTTCTTCCTTTTCCATTGTAAGGTTGATATTCTTTATTAATAAACACGTAATCGATATAGGTAGAAGATATCTTATCTAAATAGAAATAAACAAGCACGCTGTATATTAAATTTTAAAAATTACAAATTTGTCCTTTGATTTGATTTGAGACTTGATTGTAACATTGTAACAAAGATCCAAGGTTGCCAACTCCTGAAAATGTTTCCCCCCCAAGTACATGTCAAATACCCCTAAAATCGCCAAAATTAAATGAAAATCCCCCTAAAAGAAACAATACATATTTCTTCAAAAGCTTTTTAATTATAAACATATCTATTATTACAGCCAGCGCTTTGGTCTTATCACTCTCGACTAGAGATGGGAAAGTGTTTCTGCCCGGGCGGGAAAATTGGGAAAAAACCCAGGCACATTGGGCATAAATTTTTTATGCCCAAATAAATGCCCAATCTGTGGGCAGAAAAAAAACTTTTGTTCAACGACGAATAAATGAAAATGTTTTAAAGAAACAAAACGAAATATTAGTTATTTAACAAATATTTATTATAATTTGTCTTTTGGGTATATATTTTACTGATTAGTCTAAGCAAACAAAGGTAAATAGAATCAACATTTTTAAAAACTCGCTTATATTCGCCTTCTATCTATTCCGTGTCGGTAGGGCTGCCATCCGTCCGGGTTTCCTCGGATTTCTCCTAGTTTGGAGTGCGTCCGGGGAGCGGAGGAGGAGGTTCTCAGTTCGTCGGAATGTTTGTTTTTTTATGTATGTTACTCGATTACTCGAAGACGGCTGGACCGATTTGAAAAATTCTTTTTTTTGTTTGAAAGTATATACTTCCAAGTTGGTTCCAGTGTCATGAGATCAGAATCTGATAATGGGATCCTGGAGAAATCAAGGGAACTCTTCAAATATTATAAGCACACCTATAGCGATTTCGGTATTGTCTTAAGTAATTTATGCATTTGCTTTTAGAAAGTATCATTTTGGTGAAGTGGAACTGATGATGAAGACCATAAATGACCATCGAAATTATTCAATACTATTTCACTGGTGCGATATGGTTACTTTTACATGATTGCTAGGCTATTTATGCTCATCATAATGCACATGGTAAATTGAAGCTGATAGTGAAGTACCAAAAGAACTCCTCAACAATTAACGCCCCTGCGTCGGGAAAAGCAGTATGTTGTAAAAGGTGACGAGACGTTGACATGAGGCTGTTGTAACTTATATAAATCGTCACAAAATATACCTACCATAAAAAAAGTTTAAAATAAAAGTTTTTTTAAAAAACAAAACCTCTTTAAAAAAATAACTTAATAAAAATAGCTTTAAAAATAAATGGCTCTAAAAAGCTAGAAATAAAATATTCATCATCATCATCACAGCCATTTTAATGTCCCCACTGCTGGGGCACAGGCCTTCCTTATGGGTGGATAAGGAGGACGGGCCATTAACCCACCACGCGGGCCCAATGCGGATTGGTGGGTGTTAACGACTGCAAATGCAGCCGGGACCAACGGCTTAACGTGCCTTCCGAAGCACGGAGGAGCTCGAGATAATAAATTTTTGGTCACCCATCCCATGACCGACTCTTGCGAACGTTGCTTAACCTCCGCAATCGCTGGGCCAGGCACTAAACCACTGCGCCACCGAGCTCTCGAATAAAAAATAATAGAAAATAATAAAAAAAAATAGAATAGAAAATAAAATATTCAAATCTGCATAATTACTAATTCGAAAGTTTGTACGCATAATATCTAATATTAAATAACGTCTTATGAAGTCGGGTTTGGTTTAAAACCTATGATTGATGATGTTTAGAAAATAAAGTCTTTCCTCCCCCCACCCGACTTCAAAAGGTGTTGTTTAATATTAGATATGCGTACAAACTTCCGAATTAGTAATTCATCATTTCAGCCGCATGACACCCACTGCTGGGTATAGGCCTCCCCCAAGGATTTTCACGACGATCGGTCCTGCGCTTCCCACATCCAGTGGCTTCCGGCAATCTTCACCAGATCGTCGGTCCACCTTGTCGGGGGCGGGGCCTACCCACGGAGCGTCGTCCGGTGCGCGGTCGCCATTCAAGAACCTTTCCGCCCCAACGGTCATCGGTTACTATTGAAGATTGAAGATTGAAGCTATTTTTTAGGGTTATTTTTTTAAGGTTTTGTTTTTTTGAGAAAAAAGGCTTAAAATTGTAAAAGTTTCCTAAACTTTTAAACTTGACCAAGCTAAAAGTGAATATAAAAAATTAAATGTCCGGGGTCTAGGCTCCAAAGTCCGGGGTTTTTTCGCATCCGGTCCTGAGCGGCAGGTTTTAAAGATGGCAGCCCTATGTGTATCGTAGAATGGAAAACAATATTTACCCAATGTTGACATACAATTGCAAAAAACTTCTGACGGAGTGGCTAAAGACCCTTGCATTATGCAGAAACTCAAATAATTTTGGAAAGGATAAGTTAAAAAATATCATTTTTAATTAAATTTAAATCATATAATACCGTTTTGATTATGCATATAAATAATCAAATAATTCTTAGATAACACACACACACACACACACACACACACACACACACACACACACACACACACACACACACACTTGTTTTTGTATTTGGGAAATAAACTATTTTTATTTTTCATTTATTTATGTGTCGGTACATCAAAGGGTTCTCGTCTCGGGTAGTTTCGCCAAGTTTTATCTATAGTAGGCGAAACTATCTCTCCAGATTCCCGCTGTCCCTCGCGCCAGTTGGCCGACATTTACCGTAGTAGTAAATTGGACACTCGAACTATTATTGTATTTATTAGGAACTATTATTATTTTATTTTATTAACCATTTTTATAATATTATTATTACAAATTATTATTATGCTATTATTATTATTATTTTGAACCATTATTATATTCATTAGTTCAAAATAATAATAATAATAGCATAATAATAATTTATAATAATATTATATGCAATGTAAAATTTTATGCCTAGTACCTACTCAGCATTAAGAATTTTATTGCGATTATAATACCCTACCTTTTTTTCTACCTACCTAATAAGAATAGTAGTAAGGTAGTAGAATAGTAGAATCTTGCATTACGGATGTCGGCAAAATGTCAGATAAATAATCTATACTTCTATAGGTGTACCTAGTATCCCCGTAAATTGCAAAAAAAAACCTGGCGACAATATTTTAAATTAAAAAACTAAAAACAATTGTATTACTTATATTTTTTATTTCCTAGACCCTATCTTATTGAAAATAATAAATAAATAATTAAGCAGATGACGTTAACGTGGATGTTAATGTAACAATGTTTACGTATTTTCAATTTCGGCTATAGTTCCCATAATGAAAGTAAATGATTAATTTACTTCTTCGATTAATAAACCATTTGTACCAACTCGTTTATTGGACGACTTATGATAAGATTATACAGATTTATAGACAAAGCTTAGACAAAGCTTATACAGATTTATAGACAAAGCATTTCGCATAAACTCGTCGCTCTCGCTATTCGCCAAAAGTTTTGCCTAACGGCGAACACCGGGAATGTAGGGAGCCGCTCTCGCCAATGCCGTTGTTTGACAAAAGTTTTGCCTCTCAGCAAAAACGATGATTGGCAACCTACTAGTATTAACCTCACCGAGTGGTGCAGGGTGGCCAAGAGAATTTAAATCGGGAGTGTCCTTTTCTACTTGTATTTTCATATAATTATTTTCCTTTAGTAAAATTCTACTTTCGAAGATTTTGTGACAAATATATACTTACGTCTACGATTCACAGACAATATTTTAATTAGGACATCCAAATTCATGAAAATATAAGTTTATGAACAATAATATTAACTAATTTAATTAAAATTATCTATATTTTAACGTTTAAATAAATTTTGTAGATCAATTTTGTAACAAAAAATAAATGCCCAGATAAATGCCCAGTGGGCGGGAATTTATGGGCGTTTATTGGGAATATTCCCAATCTGCCCAAAATGCCCGGCATTTTCCCCATCAGTACTCTCGACCTCTGATGCAGTTTCATTTTAAAAAAATCATACCTTTTCACAAAAAAAATAAGCCTAGAGTGCGTTTCATCGATTGTTACCTATGGCGTTATGTTGGTACCCCGGAAATTTATTCAATTTTGAATCTTATTCCATCGCAATAAGAATACATTTCCGGGGTATCAACATAACGCCATAGGTAATAACCGATGAAACGCACTCTATTTGGCTTAACTTCTTTTTAGTAAATGTTACCCAAGAACCACCATTACGTCCCAAAGAGGAGCGGATCATCGTGATGCTTTGCAGCATTTCAATTGAAAGTCTATTACGCAGCTTATTTTTTATAATATTATAAATCATAATGCCCCTAAAATTACCCCTAAAAATATTGGGCCCCTAAAAAAATCCCAATCTACATGTTCTCCCCCTAAATCTAGGGGGAAAACCCCTAAGTTGGCACCCCTCATAGCACAGCACAGATTAGGTTATAATTTGTAGCATGACAAAAAGATGCGATGCGTCACGCGCACAGAACAGCCGAGCAAGCATCATAGGGAGTCTGTGAATCAAAGAATAGGGTAAGTAGATCACAGATCACTATATAAAGCCCTGTTTACATGGTTCAAGCAAGCGATTAAGTAGTAATTAAATGGGCAACTTAATTTTAAGTTAAAATTTAGTGAAAAGTTGTTCACACAGTTCACTGTGTGAACAACTTTACACACTGGTTACTACCAGTGTGCCCAGTATTTGACGTTTGAAATTCGGTTGTCTTTTCCTATATTCTCGTTCACTAACTTTGCTGTTTTATCATAAACAGATATTTTGATAATGTCAATATAGTCGAAAATCACTTGCACCCGTTTTTTTAACTTCACTATTAAAAAACGGGTGCAAGCGATTTTCGACCTCATTGACGTTTAAAATTCAGTTGTTTTTTTCTTATATTCTCGTTTTACAGACTATTCAATATTTGATTATGATTCTATTTATTATACGTACAAAATAGGTACCCGAAAAGTTCCGAATTAAATCGATTTCCCCCGACGGATTAAATCCCGACTACGGTCCATATTTCCCGAAATCGGGAGAAATCCCGCAAATCGACAGCAAGTGGCAAGTACAGCGCGTGGCCTGGCCATAAAAATAAATAAAACTTATAGTAGGTACATAAAGTTAATATTCCACTGGAATAGAGGAACAGAGTTCGCTTGGCTGCGACACCAAAAGTGACATGAGCCAGTGTGTGAAAATTTGTAAACGTGTGCGTGAACTTTAGGGATGCCCTGAAGTCCATTTTAGATTGTCGATAACCATAATGTATTATTGCTCTAATGAATAAAACACAAACAAGATTATGAACAATTTTATTTAAATAATTTCTTACAAGTCTCCTTGAGGCTCCCAGCCTATTCTATTTATGACATTTATTCAGTAACTTAATCACTGGATTTACAGGAAACCTCACTCACTCGCACCATTGTCCGTCTACTTGAGCGTAGCGAAATTTTTCTATGTCTATGGTCTCTCCATAGAAAACTTGAATTTGCCGCCAACATTTTGTATGGAGAGTTCAAAAAGTTTTATTTTATTTGATTTTTTTTTTCTGCTGGAATGTATTCAATTTCACGAGTACATTGACCTCCTTTCGGGTTGATACCCCCTTTCTGTTACATGTTGTAAAACTAACTACTTCCCCCTTCACGTCGCTACGCCCCGCTGTCGTACAAGCGTGTTGCCAGGGTTGCTTACTGTTAAATATTGCTTACGTTGAAAGATAATATCGCTGAAATATGAGTTTTTCTTTAGTTTGAAATCATTATTTTATTCTAGTTAGTAGATACAAAAATGAAATAATCATTTTTCTGGGTAAGTAAGTACTTAACAACTCCTGAGTTTGCATAAATAAAGTAAATATAGTTCGTATCACGAAAGATGACCACAAATGGCACCCATCTTTCCATCTTAACTCATGGAGAAAAGATTTAAGACTAAGGCTGGTATTATAGAATCAAACTCAGACTCAAATCTCTGCTTGAGTACAGTTAGAAGGGGATGGCGCTATATGCGATGAATAGCACCATCCCTTTCTAACTGTACTCAAGCAGCAAGCAGTGCTTGAGTCTCGTTCTGTAATACGAGCCTAAATATTGCATATATTTAAATATAATGCAAATATATTAATAAGATATGAAATATTATAACGGGTGTAACAAGACCTAACAAGACCGAAGTCCACATATTCCGCCCATCATCAGGATAATTTTTGTCTTTTTAGACTATACCTGGGAAACCAATAGCTACGAAGTTATTGAAGAACAAAGTCAAATTTTTTTTTTCAAAATTTTTATGAAATCTTATTTTATTCGTTATTTCGTACTTTTTGTCCAATGAAACATTATCAAAATTTTAAGTATTTCATAACAAACAATGGCTTCAAAACGTCGTCACTCGATGTACATCATGAGTACGCACATAAACGTTGCCTTTCAACTCGGCCGCACGTAGCTGTGTAGCATACACTCGCAGGCGCGGTCTATTGTACGCGTTACATTGCGTGGTAAAGTATGCAATGCTTTTTTAACACCAAAAATCAAAATCGTTTTCCAGCAATAATTTTGAACAGAAATGGTCCTGATGATGGGCAGAATACGTAGACTTCGGCTTCGTTGAAGGTCTTGTTAATAAACAAAAAGTTAATCGCTTATACCTACGAAACGCAACCGAATTTTGGTCAGTCCTTACATAGTTCACGTGAGCACAACTAGTACTTACTTGCTGTACCATTGTCAGCCATTTACCCTATCGTTTTTTATTCTGGTAACGATAACACATTTTTCACCCTGCATATAAAAAGAACGCAACCACTTCACACAAACAGACTGACATATTTATCATCAGAGAGTGCTTCTCCATCCTGAGAACCCAGAGTCAGCCACTTACGCGATCGTTACCAAATTTGTTATGACCTCCTAATATATGTAGAGTCTGTCTAAAAAGTCAGTTTACATGAGAAATTATTAAATTATTTATATAAACTTATACTGGTAACCCTGTTGGTGCTGTCAAAAATTTTACTCAATTTATATTTAGGCTGCGGTCCGCATGGCGATTACATCGATTACGGCGTTTACAACGCTCACACGAGGTCCGCATTCGATATCGCGCTCAAATCGATGAAATCGACAAATGACAGTTGGCGAATGCGAACCGCTCGTAAGCGCGCTAACGTTTTATTCTAACCTCAAATACAAGATGGAATAATTGCTAGATACTATTTTTGCTCTCTAAAGCGATGATAATGATGAAGAACGTTTGATTATTGAGTCGTGTGCACCCAACATCTTTTTTTTCAACTTTGGTAATGACGTCATGAGTGACGTCACGCTAGATATTGTAAACGCGCTAACGTGCATGCGGACCAGCTGTTATCGCGATAATATCGATATTATCGCTATGGGGACCGCAGCCTAAAATGGGTACAAACTACAGAGTATAATCGCCGATTGCACTAAACTTAAGGATCGCCTAAGTCTGTTCCTAACTACAACACGACCAAATTAAAACGGTTTCAAACTTAGCGGTCATGTAGCTGTCATTCGCCTACTTAACTTGGTCGAGTTGTAGTTAAGAAAAGACTTAGGCGATTCTTAAGTTTAGTGCAATTGGGTGTAAATGTATTGTAGTGATTTGTGATAATAGTTCCTTAGATGGGTATTGGTGGGGTGGTTGGGGATTTAGGTGGTGGGTATTAAAATTACCTTTGAAATTACCCATATAAACTGGCTTTTTAGACAGACTCTATCGACCTCACACTCATTAATAAAAAATGGTTTGTTTCCTCTCGTGACAGTGTTGTTCCTGGCAAATTTAGGATTGCCGTATTCACACTCAGAAATTGCCGTAAAACGCCAAAAAAATTCTAAATAATTCCCGTATTTTCGAAAAATACACCAGTTTTGGCAATGAAAATTGCCGTATTTGTATGGACAGCGTTAAAAAATGGTGCCGTATCTCGAGTCAAATGCGATCGGGATTACCGTAGAATACGGCAATTGCCGTATCAAGAACAACACTGTCTCGTGACAAGATCTGTACCCTTAGCACAAACTAGGGTTGCCAGATTTGCAGGCGTCAATTCTGGGACAAAACTAGGGGAGGAGGGGGGGCGGGTTGTTAATAAAGACACCCGCAGCCTGATATCTAAATAGAAACTATTTAGCGACCGGTTTCATTTGATATACATTGCTACTTTTCTTTGGTATGTTTTTTTACCCCAAAAAGAAGTAGCAATGTATCACATTCTTCTGTCAAATGAGACCGGTCGCTAGGTGGTTTCTAATTAGATAATCAGCCCGCCGACTTCATAAGACTTTTGTTTCATAGTTGCAGTTTAGTTTCATAGTGACGACCTGAGTGGTGCAGTGGTCAACATGCCGCCTACCACGCAAGAGATCCCGGGTTCGATTCCCGGCCAGGCAGAAATAGAAATTATGAATTTTAATTTCTGTGACGGGTCTGGGTGTAACTATGTACCTATAATAAGTATATATTTAAAAAGTATATAAGTAGGTAGTATATCCGTTGTCCTAGCACCCATATTACAAGCTTTGCTTAGTTTGGGGCTAGATGACGCTGTGTGAAATTGTCCAAGCATTATTTATTTATTTATTCGTTTTTTGGATTGTACATTGACAAACAGTCATAGAAAAAAATATTTCAGTAACGCGCGTATAATGCGTTAAAACATTCGATAGAGTAATTTTGTATGGGAAATTTGTAGTGCCAGGGGCGTCGCCAAGGGTGGGCAGGGAGGGGCAGCTGCCCCCCCTAGAGGTTGCAAAGTAACCAAAGTTCTGAGGCCGTGCAACTTGCTTTTCCGATAAATCCCGAGTCTCAAAACTTGAATAAATTCACTAGGTTGACGTGACGAAGTTCTAATCATATTACTAGCGCAGTTCGCTGATCGGGAGGTATCCCGATGGTTGTGACGTCACACCTTCCGAGCGCTCTAAGTTTATAATGAAATCTATACTGCCGTGCTTAAGTGCCGTTAACTGCAAAAATGACATTTCGAGATATTCGCGTGTTTAGTAAAAATCGTCGCTCTTTACTCTTCTATTTGCGCAAAATAACTAAAACTTTTAATCTAAGCCCTTGATAAATGATAAAACGTAAATGATTTATTTCCATTGGTGGCGCTACTGTGTTTGACGAACCACCTTAAAAAGTCAAATTCGGCTTCATGTTGGTTAACTATAAATTAAATTATAGCTTATGCACGGTAGTATATGGCCCCCGACGCATTGTGGAGGCTAACGTTCTCAATTATTAAGATAGAATAATGAAAATAGCAAAAAAATAGGCGCTACTAAAAGGCCTATAATACTGTAAAAAAATGTTGTTAAATGTTTATACAGGATGTCCCAAAACTTTGCCACACGGCATCCACACGGAGGGAAAGTACTTTAAATATTGAAGATAGGAAATTTTACTGAAAGAAGACTTCATTTTGATTTTTTAAATAATTGGAACTGCATTCAATGATTTTCGAAAAATCGCATGCCTTAACCAGGTATCGAACCCACCAAATTAGAAAAAAAAATCTCTTATTTTTACAATACCAATCGAAAGGGTTACTCATAAGGATTTTTTATTAAGTAACAAAGCATCTAAAACAAAAGGAAGACCATGAAATAATAGTTTGAAAATATCGGAAAAAAATCTTGATTAATCGGCAAACTCACAAAAATAGCAAGACAAATGCGTAAATTCATTCTTTTCATTATTTACGTAGGTAAACAAGATAGTCTCTTTTGATAACGCGCGTGTTATTCTATGAATAAGCTCTAAATCCAGAAATCAGTAAAATTTTGGGACATAAACAAACCTCAATATCTGGACCAATTATTAAATATTGAAACTTTTTACTGAACATACTCGATTAGAATAGGGAAGAGATACACTTAATTCATTTTTAGATATACCTACTTAAAAACCGTGTATTTTGTGAGAAGATTCTGAATTATTGAGAGGGGAATCAGTAGGATTGCCAGACGCCCGGCAGGCTGATTAACTAATTAAAAACCACCTAGCGACTGGTTGCAGTTCATAGATGATAGTGATCCATTGCTACTTCTTTTTGGATTAAAAAAAACATACCAAAGAAAAGTAGCAATGTATGTGGAATGAAACCGGTCGCTAAATAGTTTCTTTTTAGATAATCAGGGGGCGGGATTGTCCCGGAATTACGTGCCTTATCCCGTGTTCAGGAATTACACCTTACTGTCCCGGATTTCAAATATCGGCCACAATTTCTTTTTTTTTTCATTATTTTACGAGTAGGTTAGTTGGTTACGCTTCGTGCATAGCGTCACAGCGTAGCGTACCGTTTGCTGTCTGCGCTTCACGTTGTTGCTAGAGTCTGTCTAAAAAGTCAGTTTACATGGGTAATTTCAAGAGTAATAGAGTTAATCATTTGCACCCCCCCGCTATCGTTGTCCCGGAATTGACGCCAGCAAATCTGGCAACCCTAGGAATCAGCTTTGAAATTTCCTGGTTGATAAAAAGTAACCGTGTTTCAATTTCAACAAAACACAATTTTCTATGTAGTTATTATATTTAAGGGGTATGTAGCCGTCAACTAACGCCGTCAATAGGTACATTTAATATGCATGCCTGCTTACTCGTTTTAGACTGGTTACAACTATGTTGGTATCGTATTGTGAGAAGATACAATGGGGCTGGCGTATCCATATTTATTTATTTATTTATTTATATAAAATACACTTGTAAGCTTACAGACAAAATCCAAAACGCAAACAAGTCAATTACAAAAAACCATACAGCAGCAATAAATAGCAAATCAATTATAAAACAATGTAAAAATTTTGGAATCAAAAATAACGATAAATTTAAATTAATTGCATGCAAATTAGAAACAACACAAATTACAATAATAATTATTTAGGCATGTCATATTAAAATAAAATAAAAGCTTATTAAAAACATAATACCATTAATAATAAATATGTCAAACAATAAAACCTATGATTCGTACTAAGTCAATCCCAATTTACATGTCATTAATGATACTTTCAAAGCGAGTCACAAGATGTTTCAAAGAATCTGCAAATATGTCAATATCATAGTGCTGTGTAAGTATGTTACTTATCAGTCTTAACGCGTGGTTCGTTGGCGCGTAGGCTGTCCGTACAATGCGTACAACAGGCCGAACCAGGAGACGATGATTTCGGCGCGGGGCTATCGCACCCGCCTCATTCCGCGGCGTTCTCCCGGGTACCCTGAGTCCAACCCTATCTAATACTAAAGGACTGTCAACCTTATGATGCAATATAGATAAATAATGTCTAATCACTGCCATTATCCGCCTAAATTTAAGAGTTTCCAAATCTACCATACCCGAAACGAACATGGACGGATACAAGTACGGATAGTAACCATAGCTTTTCTTGTAAAGCCATCTAGCGAATTTACGTTGAACCCTCTCCATGAGTAGAATATATTTTTCTTCGTATGGATGCCAAACAACCGCAGCATATTCCAGTCTGCTACGAACGTATGCGTTATATAATGTTTTTGCCACTCTTACATCGTCAAAGTCCAAGGCAGTTCTAATAACAAACCCTAATACCTTATTAGCTAATTTACACATTGTTGTCATATGTTTATGAAAGTCTAATTTAGTATCCAATATTAATCCTAAGTCACGAATGTCATTTACTCTATCCAATGGGGCGTCAAATAATTTATAATCTACATTAATTAGGTTACGTTTTAACGAAAATGTTATAATTTTACATTTACTCTCATTAAAAGGGAGACGGTTATCCTGACTCCATGTCGCAACACCATCGATATCCTGTTGTAGAGCATGAGTATCACTTTCATTACCGATACCCAAACTTAACTTCAAGTCATCAGCGAACAGAAGACATTTTGCAGATTTAACATTTTCCGGCAAATCGTTGACAAAGATCAAAAATAGCGTTGGCCCGAGAGTACTACCCTGACTTGGATAAAAGCCCCAAAATAAATAAAGAGAAAAAAAAAATTTTTTTTTTTGAATAGTTTTCATTCTCTCTATTAGTATTAAAACGGTATTTTATCAAAGTTGTCACTTTTGGTGGCGGCGCGAGTTGACGGCTCCATGCCCACAATATACGCATTATGATATTAAATTAAAAAATACTAGTAATTATTAAATATTATATTTAAGAACGAAACAATTTCGATAAAAAGACACACATCAGCTACTTTGTCACAAGCTTTAACACATTTTCCCTTCTACTACTATTTAAATCCCGTTAAATAACTGACAATGGGGAATGTCCGAAAAAAATCAATTTGGCTGAATATTTTTTTATAGGGAGGAATAAGCTCCCTTAGTAATAGAAAAAAGTTTCAGAATTTTCGGTTGCGTATAAATAAAAATAAAAAATAAAGTCACTTCGACTTCACAAATGTACGAAAGTAACAGCAGAATGGAGATTATACCTTTGCCACTACCTGTCATAACCACAACATGCTATTAAAAAAAAGTTTCAACACAAAATGTCAAAAACTTTTTTTTTAATACTTACTGTTGTTGTGGCAGGTGGTGGCAAAGGTATAATCGCCATTCTGCTGTAACTTTCATACATTTGTGACGTCGAAGAGACTTTAATTTATTAAAAAAATTTGACACAACCGAAAATTCTGAAACTTTTTTCTATTACTAAGGGAGCTTATTCCTGCCTATAAAAAAATATTCAGCCATTTATATTTTTTTCGGACATTCCCCATTGCTTCCATTATAGTACTTACACATTATTTTTATAGGTACTTAACTTTAAGTACTTACATTCACTTTTTATAGACTTAATAAAAATGTTACGCATACCTTTCATTACTTCATGTTACAAAAAGGACAGGAATACAAATTCAACCAGATCAAATATTATACAACGACAATAATATTACATTATGAGCTCTTTCAAGTGTTAAAATTCTTGTTTATCAGTGAGCATATAGGTACCGGGCTACCGGTCCGGTTCTTGACCACTGGACAAATCGGTGGGAATAGCTGCCTCCGAAACTATAGCGTCTCTTAAGGGTCCTATGTACCTCAAAGTGGCGGCCTCAGCTTATTACCCGACTGCAAGAGGGTTATGTTTTTCGCGCGTATCTTGTAAGTTTGTATGTAATATTCTTTATTACCTCATATCTTTCAAACGGCTGAACAGATTTCCATGATTAACATATCGTTAAATTTGTCTCGTCAGCCCAAGTGTTCTTAAGAAGGTGGCGTTATAAAAAAACCAACATGGCGGCTGTACGGTGCTATTATACGTAGCGATAAAAAAAATTTTTAGAATACTGCAATATGGGTGTCAAATTAAAGGGCTTATTATAAGGATTTCAAAAAGGTATATCATATAAATAATAACTAAAAATAAATAAATAAAAAAATAAATTTAAAAAAATTAAAAACCCGCCTGCCTAAAAAGACAAGTCAACTGAAAAGATGGAAACGAGATTAAATATTAAAGGCAACATTATAACATGCAGTCGGAGGCATATAACTCAAATCATTCATAATGTCACTTTCTTTATGCATGCCTCCGACTGCATGTTATTATGTTGCCTTTAATATTTAATCTTGTTTCCATCTTTTCAGTTGACTTGTCTTTTTAGGCAGGCGGGTTTTTAATTTTTTTTCAATTTATTTTTACATAATGGGCCGTATTCATAAAAAGAAGGATATGCTTATACATACTTGCCGAATGTCAAGGATAAGTCTATTGAAATTCGGCAAGTATAAGCATATCCTTCTTTTAATGAATACGGCCCAATGTATCGAAATTTCATAATGTATAGATTGAAGCTAAGGTTCTATAGTTTATTTACAAACGGTGAGTGATGAGGAGGCCACTTTGAAGTATATAGAGCCCTTTAGTCCGGAAACGTAATCGGAAATTCTGAATAGAATCGCTCAGCGCTCAAGATCCGTGCCGAGGCCTAGGTATATCTGTTTGTATAGGGCTGTCTAAGGCTTGTTTATATTTAGATACTCAACACTCGCTGCATTTCCCTCTCCTGATTAAGAATGGGGAATGTCCGAAAAAAATCAAATATATTTTATAGGTAGGAATAAGCTCCCTTAGTAATAGAAAAAGTTTCAGAATTTCCGGTTGCGTGAAAAAATAAAAAAAAATAAAGCCTCTTCGACTTCACAAATGTACGAAAGTAACAGCAGAATGGAGATTATACTTTTGCCGCCACCTGACACTACCGACAACAAGTATTTAAAAAAAAAATTTTGACAGTTTGTATTGAAACTTTTTTTAATATCATGTTGTGGTTGTGGCAGTTGGTCGCAAAGGTATAATCTCCATTCTGCTGTTACTTTCCTACATTTGCACTGACCTGCATATATTTACACTGGACAGGCTTATGTCAAACTGTTTTTGTGCCTATTTGATTACCGCCATGTTGGCGCTGTAGGACGTAGCGTGAGCATAGCGTGCGTACATGGTGCTAAAGTTTGAAGTCTGGAGAGACCATCACGGCAACCATTTTCATATTGTACGTCAAAATTAGTTCTTTAGACACACGCTAGTGGCGTTTCAAATAGGCACAAAAACTTAGCTGTCAAATCATACAGACAGCCAGTCCAGTTAAATAAAAAAAAATTTTTCATGTCAGTGTACATTTGTGAAGTCGAAGTGACTTTCATTTTTTTAAATTTTTTTACTTATCCGAAAATTCTGAAACTTTTTTCTATTACTAAAGGAGCTTATTCCAATCTAAAAAAAAAATATTCAGCCAATTTGATTTTTTTCGGACATTCCCCATTATCAAATGAATCTTTGACCTCGATAATCAAAATTTGACCTTCGGGGTGGGTAAAACTATCAACATGAAAAAGATCATGAATTAACAATTTTATTTTATTTATTCATTACATCAATTAACTTTTACAATTACATCGATACCATAAAAATCACACGAGTACATTTATTGTAATGTACCTACTGGATATGCCATAATTATGATGAATTGAGGGATAACCTGGGGGCTAATTGTCTAATTTTAAAAATCTATCGCAATCGCTTTCGTTTGACAGATGGATGTGACACATTGCTGCATTTCTTTGGTAAGTTTTTATTTGTCCCAAAAATAAGCTTCAATGTGTTACATCCTGAAAGCGATTGCGATAGATTTTTAAATTAGACAATAGAAAGACAGGTCGAGCAATAATGGTGCAAGCACAACCCACTATTCATACCATAGACATTTACCATGCTTGATTTTATAAACTTAGATTATTAACATTTTAACTTGACAGCTTAAAAATAACATAGTATAAGGAATTACTATTCCACTGTTGAAGTTTTAAAGGTACAAATACATACTAGGTTGTAAATTTCACAGCTCACAGGTTGCTGAATAGTACTTTATGGAAAGTAGATATATCAGGTTCCACGTTCGAGTTGGTGCTGTATAATGCAGGTTTGGTACTGCTTCTGGAATTAGAATAATATTTTCTTATTAAGGCGCTTATACAAGTTAGTTAGTCACGAAAAAAAATCAGCTGTTCCATACAAAAGTACAATCCTACGCCATCGAAATGTATGAAACAGCTGATTTTTTTTCGCGATTTCAAGGTTGGTCCCATAATGAAAGTTGTTCAGTTTGAAGGTCTGATCAACCCCACGAGAGGTTTTGTATTAACTAAAAATAAAGTTGCATAGGTCAACTAGCGCCGCCATTTATTTTTATTACTCGTAAACCCAGTAAATATTTAAAAAAAGGAAACTACCAGGCCCTAGTTGACGGCTTTATGGGCCTTAAAACTGAACTGATATTAATTTTTAGAATGCATTATTTCATGATATTTCTGAAAAAAAAAACCAGAGAGTTGTAGAAAATACAAGGTCATTTTGTATCCACCATCCGAATTTTGAGGATGTGTTCAGTCCATGAAACTGAACAACTTTCTCTAAGGAACACATGGTCAAATATGTAAAATAAAAATCGACTTTTCATACAAATCAAAGAGATCACGTGATCAATTTAGTATGGGTGACCAAAAATTTTTGGCGAAATTTGACACATGTGTCTTACAGAAAGTTGTTTAGTTTCATGGACTGGACACATCCTTAAAATTTGGATGGTAAGTTCAAAATGACCGGATATAACTAGGGAAACAAAATAAATTCTATTCAGTATGTATGTTACTGGTAATGTGTTTAATCCGGTATTATACTATCTATACCAGCGGTCGTCATACTGCGGCCCGCGGGCCATTCATCATTACAACGAAATAACTATTTTTAACTTAGAATAATAAAACCTAGAACGATAGTTCTCTACAAATCGCACTGACAAAAGTGAGGCAACTAAAACAGCCAAAATGGCTCCGTTTTCAGATTGTTATTCTACATTATTACCTAATTATACTGATCAAGTACAAAACAGTTTAAATTTTCCCACATTTATCCCACATTCCTATATTATTGGGTTTCAGTTACGATTAGTTAACGTATGAAGGATATAAATTTGAAAACTAAGCCATTCTGGCTTGGTATAAGTTGCCTCACTTTGCATACGCGGACACGGCTTCTAGGTGTTATTATTCTAAGATTTTTAATGAAATTCTGAAAAATATAAAAACTAGCATTAGTTATAAACTATTTTTGTATGCGTTTTTTTTCCTGGTTTAAATGTGTTTGTGTAGTCAAAACTAGATTAACGCCTAAAGTGACCACTTTGGGTGTTAATCCGGATTTTAACTACGCGAACACATTTAAACTAAGAATTTAATGCGTACAATAGTACAATATGAGACAAGTTAGCTTAGGTTGCTTATTGCACACAAGGCTGCGGGTTGCAGCCCGAGCCGCAGGCGAGGAGGGCGTAACTCAGAGTGTGCAATGAGCAAAAGCTCACGAGTTTCATACGAAATTTTTCAACACATTTGCGAGGAAAATACAAAATAATTTACCACACAGCAACAAATACGACAAAAACAAAATACGACAATTATGGGAAAAGGCACGTAGGTTTTTTTTTTGTTTTTTTCACACGCCCAATGCAAGAATATTTTGCGAACAAAGGGGTGAGGGAGCATACAGCCTACTTCAAAATTATAATTTTAATTGATAAAATGCAAATATTTTAGCATTTTATAGCAAAATATTGTGAATTATGAATAATTTGATAAAAATAAATATTCGTTTGACTTAATTAAGGACTTACACATTTATTTATTTCAAAAATGAATATAAATTTTCAGCGGTATAAAACCTCTTTGTCGTTATTAAAAAAATAACTGTATTACCCGGTTATATTCGGAATGCTCCTGTTTACTCGCATAGAACTTGCAGTAGGGTACTAATTTAACTTTGTAGGGATAATTCTATAACAACCTAGTGTTTTATATATTATTGCACGCGTTTGTTATAGCTCGGTTTATGGCCCTAAAAGCGATGTATTAGGGCTCACTTTACGAGCAAGTGTGTTGAAAAAATAGTTTATAACTAATACTAGTTTTTTTATATTTTTCAGAATTTCATTTAACGTAGTAATTTCGTTGTAATGATTTTTTTTATTGGCAGCGCTGGTGGACGCGCGATGCACCCTTAATGCCTGTCCCAGCGATTGCGGAGGTTAAGCAACTTTCGCAAGGGTCGGTCATGGGATGGGTGACCAAAAATGTATTATCTCGAGCTCCTCCCGTGCTTCGGAATCGGAAGGCACGTTAAGCAGTTGGTCCCGCGTGGTGGGTTATGGCCCATCGTCCTTATCCACCCCTATGGAAGGCCTGTGCCCCAGCAGTGGGGACAATATACAAAGTGTTAATGAATTAACGCAAAATGAGAAAACCATTTCTTCGGACCATCAAACTAAACAACTTTTACTATGGGACCAACTTTGAAATCGCGAAAAAAAAGTCAGCTACTTACCTCATACATTTTTATATTTTCGTTATTAATTTTTGTATGAAACAGCTGATTTATTTTTCGCGATTTTAGAGTTGATCCCATAGTAAGTTGTTCAGTTTGATAGTCCGAAGAAACGGTTTTCTCATTTTGCGTTAATTTATTAACACGTTGTATGAAAATAGCAATGTGAATGCTAAAATCTTAAATAAAAAAAGTGTGATTACTACCTAGAAACTGTTGCATTAGCACGTGGAGTTACAAGAAGACAATTCATCGGTTGTCCATCCAGCTGACGGTTGTGATATAGATCCACGGCCCTTTGGGCGTCCTCCTGCGACTTGTAGATGACTTCCGCAGTTCCCGGCCGCACTAGGCGGGACTCCACCATTCCGCCCACATCTCCGAACAATTCCTGTTGTACCAATGCATACAATAAATGGTTTTGATTGAACCTCTTATTATGAGAGGCTGGCATATTAGCAGGGTTGGCATGATTAAATCACTTTGATTTAAATCACAATTTAATTCAAGTGATTTTTTCAATAAAAATCAAATCGGTTTTTTTTCTTGCCTATTTGAAGCTTTATTTATAAAAAATAAAATTCCTAATTTTAAATAATGGAGAGACACATACAAATGTATGTTAAAAATCACTTTGTGATAGAATTACAGCTTATTACTGATTTTTTTTCTGAAAAAACTGCCAAATCACCCTTATGTTCATTCTTATGTATCACTAGGCATTTTTAACTATTTTATTAAAATAGTTTAAATTAATTTAATTCAATATAACACTTAGGTGTCAAATAAGTAAAACAAAAGCGCGTTGTGGTTCACGCGCTATTTTAAGTAGATTTTAAAGGCTCAAAAAATCAAATAAATTTTCAAAAAATTTTGTGTTTTGTTTTGCAAAAAAATCACGATTTTTTCCAACCCTGCATTGTAGTAACCATAAATTTTGATTTTTGACGGGGATTTCGGAAATATTGCGGCGCACGATGAAACCTGTGTATATCGATAGAGGATCTATAAATGAATAAAAAATGAAAAATGATATAAAGTCTTAAAGCGCAACGATTCCGAGATAATCCATGTTAAAGATCCTGTATAGACAAAAATCCAAACTTATTCTCTGGTTTATTTTGAAAAAGGTTCGCTTTGGGACTTTATATCATAAGACATTTTTTGTACGTCCATAGATCCTCTATCAATATACATAGGTTTCATTTTAGTCCACTATTATTTCCGTTATCCCGTCAAAAATCAAAAATTATGGTTACTAGTATGCCAAAATATTCAAAGCTCTTTTCTCTTATAAGTATAGAAATGTAGATAATTATGGCAACAATATTTTCTGACACTAAAGTTATTTTTCACACCAGTTAAGGTTGCCTGTCCAATGAGGCGGAGCGACGCAGCGGAGCGGAGAAACGAGGAAATATTAACCAATAAAATTGCATAAAATCTCCGTCCCGCAATCCTATTGGCTAATATTTCCTAGTTTCTCTGCTCCGCCTCCTCGCTCCGCATCAATGGACAGGCAGCCAAAGTGCCCCCCAATCATTATAGTGGTGGCCAGATAAAAACACCAGTGGATTTGCATACAAACGAGGTAACTCTGAAGCCTTGGTTCTCCGCTTAGGACTGATCTAGCTGTTATCTGATGATGGCCACCTAGGGAATGAATGGAAAAGATTCAGATCGTTATACACACCCAACTGATCTGATCAACCTTCTAAAGCCGGCCATATACGCTAGGTTATGCATGATGGTTATGCCTGTAAGGTCAAAACCGTCATGCATAACCTAGCGTATATGGGCGATACTGCATGCCTGTACATGCAAGCAGCTCATGCAAGCCGCTCGGTTATGCCTGTGGTCATAACCGACATGCAAAACCGTCATGCATAACCTAGTGTATATGGCCTGCTTTAGAGATACATATAATATAAATATAATATCATACAATTTATATAATTATAAGCGTATTATAAGCCACTCTTAAAGTTTAGAGCTATCTTGAGATCGTACCTGAGACACAGAATAGCTAATAGTACAAGTACAGAAGCAGCACTCGGCAAAGTCATTTAAATAAATAGCGACTTTATCTCCAACACAATAAAGTGCAATTCAGGTCGCGCAGTTCACCTAGTAGTTGCCTCTCTTTCTATCGCGTGCTCTTACCTTTTCTGACGACGCAACGTTAGGGTTGTCTTCTTTTAAATGAACTGCGTAGCATATATCATAATGTGAAAACCGACAATTGTTTATTGGTTTTTTGATTTTGACATCCGTACACGGCACAGTAATGTCGATTCGACATTGTTACTATTATCACAGATTACATAATACTATAGTACAGATACCTCATCTGTACTATAGTAAGGGATACTAAAGAAAGGGCCATCGTAAGGCGACTATCAGGGCGATTAAAAATGTTTTTCTAGTAGAATTCTAGATGGCGCCTCTATCGTCGCAGCATGCTTAGCACAGATAGCATCAAACATTACCGAATTTTCAAAGAAAGTACAAATTATTGCCGATAGGTGTCGTTCATTTTTTATTGAAATTTGTTTAAAAACCCTTCATTTTACTGTTTCATTGCAATTTTGCATTAGGTGATTTTTTTAAGAAGCAATTTAAAAGTACCATGACTTTTTTATCTGTATTTGAATATTACAAAAACAAATCGAAGCAGGTACCGCCAACTAGTGAGGTAAATTTAAACTTATTCCACATTAGTTTAAATTCACCTTACTAGATGGCGGTACCTGCTAACTAAGCCACATCTGATGTACTAAATGGGACCCCATGCTATTATAAAGAGGCAATATCTACGCAGGCAGTAAGATGCCGCGCGACTACACAGGCGGGCGTGTGGCGGCCCTCTGCTTACTTGTTCGTTCGAACGAACGGCTAGCTGTAGGTGCTTATCGCGCGACCTTGAGCGAGTGATGGAGGCCTGCCCGAGATGCTGTTCTTATAACAATCAGCATGTCAAGTATAATCTCAAGACAGCTCTCAACGTTAAGCGATTTAAAAATCGCGCCTTAGTTTACCTGTATGTCGCCAGAAGTAACAGTGTTGCGTAGATTGCTAACTATAATCCTGTACTCCAGCGCAGGTTTATCAGTCTTTTCAATTGGTTTATCATTTCTAAGTGCTGCCATTGGACGTTTTTTCAATATAGATGGAGGTCTTGGTGGACTCTTCTCTTTATCTAACATGGCAGTTCTGAAAAAAATTTACTTAAGATTTCAAACTTGCAAGTAAATAAGTACCTACCTATATAAATATACTATAGTATTATCACAGAATAGATATACTTATATCTATACGGTATATCCTTCTGTACGGTAGTACTTACTACCGTACAGAAGGACACTCCGCCCCGCCTCAGAATCAATAAGGTAGTTGACAACATTGAAAATATACTGCAAATTGTGGTCATCCTAACAGATATTGGCGTAAAAAACATATTCAACTATTATATAGATAGAATTATAGACTAAATTAAGTCTATTGATTGATTAATTTCACCTAGAAAAATGCAATAATTTTTTAATTTTTTTCTGTGGCGAAAACGCTCTAAGATTACTGATGACGTCACTTGCCTGTAAATAAATATGGCTTCAGGCGTTTGACACGACCACAGACTTAGGATCTGCGATTGATGGCTGTCAAATGGCTAAGGATATTACAATGTTTACAGGCTTGTGACGTCAACAAGTGACGTTTCCAGCGCCATAGCGTTTTTGGCGCGGTTTTAAAATTTTAAACTTTAACATTGATTTTTTAATAAAATACATTGTTTTTCCTGAAATATCAATGTGGTGCACTTATTACGTAATAAGGAATAATTTAAAATGGTTTTCCAAAATTTGATAAATAGCCTATTATCTCACTCCACCCCGCGAGTTCATGTGCCGAATCGTGTGCTCGTTTAGTTGTGTTTGTCAAAGCAATGCGTTGTAACTTTTTAGTCCTGTTTGTCAACTGTCAACTTGTTTTGATATTTAAAGCAATGCGTCGTCATAACTTTTTTTACCAAAAAGTTCGCATTATGAATGGGGAATGTCCGAAAAAAATCAAATTGGCTCAATATTTTTTCATAGATAGGAATAAGCTCCGTTAGTAATAGAAAAAAAATTCTGAAATTTTGGATGCGTGAAAAAATTAAAAAAATTATAGTCTCTTCGACTCCACAAATGTGGGAAAGTAACAGCAGAATGGAGATTATACCTTTGCCAATACCTGCCACTATGACAACAAGAATTAAAACCAAAAAGTTTTGACATTTTGTGTTGATATATTTTTTTAATACCATGTTGTGGTTGTGGAAGGTGATGGCTAAAGTATAATCTCCATTCTGCTGTTACTTTTCTATATTTGTGAAGTCGAAGAGACTTATTTTTTTTTAATTCTTTCACGCAACCAAAAATTTTGATTTTTTTTTCTATTACTAAGAGAGCTTATTCCTACCTATAAAAAAATATTCAGCCAATTTGATTTTTTCGGACATTCCCCATTGAACGCCGCCGCTCATACATAACAGTAGAATCATCACGGTAGCCCTAGACTTACACACACAGTTGCGCGTGTACAAAAACGTCATCTGTTTATAATGGCGCGGTTGTATGCAGTGTCCGGGGTGTGGTATTATGAAAAAGCTTCGTTTCTTAAATTTTGTTGCAATAGACAGGATTACTCTCGACACCATTATGCAAAGTAAGTTATATTATTATTATAAAAGAAATGTAGTATATAGTTACCTCTGGTTTAAAACGCTCCTACTATCCCACATATCATTGTTATGTGCAACAATTTTAAGCTGTAGGCTAGCCTTGCGGTTTAGCAATGTCTTTGGATATTCAAATTCTTCTCCCATTGGATCATCAATGATTTCAATATCATTTTCAACTGTTCTCACAATTGGTTTTGGTAGTGACATACCGCCTGTAATGTTGAATAATATTGTTTAAGCACAGAATATACACGCTGAAATTTTAATCATTTGGTTGCCGCCGTGGGATGGTTCCACTCATGATTACAAGCCACTTTTACTATGGGGACCACTCTCCTGCTCGCAAAAAAAAAAACAGCTGTTCCATACAAAAGTGCAGTACTTACTAGTGATGGGCCGAGACAAGGCCGTCTCGAATACTAATTCGAATACCTTCGGTACTCGCATACTCGCTCGAGTACTGAAAATACAGTATTCGGATACATAAGTACTCGAATAGAGAATTCGAGTATTAAAATTATGCGAATACCAAAGTGGGTCGACAATCAGTTTTAGCGCTGAATTTAATTGTTCACTGTGGGAATCAGTACATAAAACCAGTGTCATTTTGTATAGTAATACTTAGTTATTGAACTATTATGTGGAACAATGCAAATTCACGTTTCACAAGTGTCAAAACAGTATTCGAGTCAAAGGTGAATGCGCAGGCTACATACAAAATTACCCGAGCTCCGGCGCAATTTAAATCTATATCAGGTTTAAGTACATTTTATGTGTATAACAAAAAAATATGTGGGACCTCTGTGATCGGGGATTAACAAAAAAACTGCAATGTATATTTTTCAGGTGTTAATATTTTACGTAGCTAAAGGTATATTTTTAAAAATATTAGGCAATAATCACGGACGACGGAGCAGCTAGATAGCGCAGTAAGTAAGCGCATCGCCCAGTGATTGCGACAGTTAAGCACCTTTTCCAAAGGCTTGATCATGGGATGGGTGATCAAAATGATCTCGAGCTCCTTTGTGACTCTGAGAGGCACGCTAAGCCGTTATTTACGGCCAATGATATATCATTGTATTGGCTGCATTTTCAGTCGTTAACACCCCACCAATCCGCATTGGGGCCCCCGTGGTGGGTTATTATTTATTTATTATTTTATCATAGGTAATGTGATTTAAACAAAAGACAAAAATTAAAAAAAAACATGACAATTATGTAGAATGACGACGACCAAAGAGGTCGTGTTACTATGTATTTTATTTTATTCTTCTTTATGTACTCTAGTTGCATGGCCTTCTCAATGTTTGCAAAAATATGTTAACAGAAAACATCAAACCTAAATAATATATTGATTTTTTATTATAAGACTTTTTTGTTCTTATGATTTCAATAGAAATACTACACAATCTTGTTTGTCATTCAGAACTTACCATTATTTGATATTTTACTTAATCATTTTGTTCGTAATATCATTCCAATGCCTAAAAAAAAATTTAATTCCAGTTTTTCGCCTGAAATAAAAATTTAATTCCAGTTTTTTTATGTTAGTCACCGATCACAGAAGTCCCACATATTTTTTTGTTATACACATAAAAGGTACTAAAACCTGAGATAGATTTCATTTGCGCCGGAGCTCGGGCATTTTTGCGCATTCGCCTTTAGTATTCGAATACTAGTCTCAGTACTCGAATACCTAATGCGAGTACCTGGACTTGAATACTGAGTCGATTTTTTTTTAACGAATACCAAAAATAGCGGTCTCGGCCCATCACTAGTACCTACTCGACCTAATGTATGGAACAACTGATTTTTTTGCGAGCAGGAGAGTTGGCCCCATAGTAAAAGTTTCTTGTAATCATGAGTGGAACCACCCCACACAAATGATTAAAATTTCAGCGTGTATAATAGAACTAACGTGTTTAAGTCTGCATTTCCTCTGAGAGGTGGAGATGTGCATTTGCAGTCGTTAACACCCACCAATACGCATTGGGCCCGCGTGGTGGGTTATGGCCCATCTTCTTTATCCACCCACAAGAAAGGGCTGCGCCCCAGCAGTGGGGACATTTAAAAAAATGGCTGATGGTCAATTAATCAAACAATTAAAAACTTAATTAACTTACCATACTAACTTTAACTATTAACTAACTTACCTGTAATTTTTGGTTGCTTATATTTAAAATTGCTTGTAGTAAACCTGTTTGAATTGGTTTGTCTGGGATAGTGACCAGATTTTATAAGTGGCTGAGACACCACCTGTCGAGATGGATCAATGAATACTGAAATGATTGATTACATATTAATGAAATAGGTACCTACATACATACAAACATATTTTTAATTTCAACACCAAGCGCTATTCCATTTAAGTCTGAGCCAGTACTACTGCTTGCTTGGTGTCTTGTTTAAGGTAAAAGATTCGATTCGCATACAACCCGCGCAGATAAAGAATGGGATTAGAAATGGCGTCGTATATATTCACTTCTCGTTCGCACACTAAATCAACACAGGCCACACCTATCGCTATCTCACTGACACTCATTGAGGAAGCGTAGTGCCGCCGTCATTTTCAATCCCATTCTAGCTAGGTATTACCTAGGTTTTAATTAATAGTATAAGTACAGAAAGGACACTCCCCGCCCCGTACTAGAATCAATTACCTCACCCCACCCCGCGAGTTCGTATGCTCGTTAGTCGTGTTTGTCAACTGTCAACTTATTTTGATATTCAAAGCAATGCGCCGTTACTTTATTTACCAAAAAGTTTTAATTATGAATTGAATGCCTCTCATAAAGTACTAACTACACGGTCGCCTACACAGTTGCGTGTGTACAACTGACAACAACGTCATCTATTTATAATGAGCGGTTGTATGGAGTGTCCGAGGTGTGACTTAGTAAAATGAGTTGGTTTTAAACATTGTCGGTGTTCAAAGATTTTTTTCATCAAATACATTCGAGAGCAGAAAAATGGCACCATAGTCCTATTTTCATACAAATGAGGTAACTTTGAAGCCTTTGTTCTCCATCAGGGGTATAATCTGATGATGGCCATCCAAAGAGTAAATGGAGGAGGCTCAGATCGCTAAAGAAACCCAACGGATCAGAAGCAATGTTTACACCGGAGCCTGTATGGAGTTTTAAGTGTTTCATTTTACATAGTTTTGATGTAATTTTAGCTTGTATTTATTTTTAAGTTTACCCTGACTGAACCCTACCTTGAGCTAAACGACTCAACTAATCCGTTAGGTTTCCTTAGCATTATGGGACTCCACCATTTATTCTTTAATTTGCCATCATCAGATCAGAGCCCGTTTAATCCTGGGCGCAGAACCAGAGCTCCAAATTACCTCGTTTGTATGAAAATAGGCCTGTGGTGCCATTTTTCTGCTCTCGAGTGTAGATTAATTTTAGTATTATTAACTCACCTCTTTCCTTATTTCTTTCCTTATTACTTATAGTTCTGACAAATTTATTACGTGTTTGCAACTTCATGTTTCGAGGCTTTCCTTGTGTTTCAAGCTGGAACTTAAAAAGCAATTCTGTTGTGATAACAGGGAATAACAGCAGTCGGTCTGTTATCGCAAAGGGGATGCACCAAAAGTTGGGGGCGCACCAAAAGCTGGGTTGGGCATTGAGTTAATGTAAATACATTTTAATCCAGTACAAAGAATTTCATTAAATTATAATGTAAGAGAAAAGAGAAATCTCAATCTGAAGGAGCTGTTTGGAGGTTATATTTTTTTTTATTATTTTGTCATCGATTATCATTTCTGGCTGTATTTTCTTTTATAAAGGAAGTGTCTATTTCCTTTCCCTGACATTTGAATGTGCTCTAGACACTGACGTCCATTATACAAAGTACGCTGGACAGGCCATTGTCATGAAATGACAGCAATTTTTTGTGTGATTTGAAATTTTCAAATCGGAACAAACGATTGGTGACGTTCACCTGTGTGTATAATGGATGCGTGCTTGTATAATGAAATGAATGTCAGTGGCTCTGGACATTTGATTTTTTTTCTATTGAGCGGTACGCTCTGTCCGGTGCGTCTAAGGGACATAGAAGCAGAGATCGACCACAAAAAAGGCGGAATGACAATATAAGAGAAGTCGCAGGAGTGACATAGCATGAATGGCGGAAAACTGGGTTGAACGGAAAAGGTTCGAGGAGGCCTTTGCCAACTGGCAATCAGACCTGCAAAAAATAAGCAAAGCGCAAATACTGAATTAAAAACAATGAATGTCTGATGCTATGGCTATTATTATTATACTTTTATATTAGCTATTGTGATTTATCTGCAGTATTTTGTCAAACAATGAAAAAATATCAGGAAACATGTTTTATGTTTCCTGATATTTTGGCTGTGCGGACTTAGATTCTTTTGCCCCCAATAATAGAAGAATGTTAATAAAAAATGCAAATTAAGTTAAATTCAGTCTGAAACTATTTTTTTTATAACTTTTTAACTCTACATTTGTTTTAGTAATATCTTGTTTTGTATCTTGAAACCATTTTTTATTACTTTTTTTTATATGTATGGTTATGACAAATCATGGCATGGAATCAGGCATGATCCTTTGACTTTTTTGAGAAGATTATTTTTTTCTAATCTTCTATTATTTAAAATATGATAAGCGAATTGGTTGGAACAATGGATTTTGAGAAGATATGGCATGCCTTATTTACATGCACTGCAGACAGGGTTGCATGATTTAAATCAAGTTGATTTAAATCACGATTTTTTTTGCATGTTTTTTTTTAAAATCACAGTTTTAAATCAAAATCCAAAAAAGGAATTAATTAATAAAATGCAGTTTTTCATGAAAAACCAGATAATTTCGCAATCAGTCACAGAGTATTACTAGGCCTTGTCAATAAAATAAAGTTGCCCATACAGGAAAAGCCGATATCTATGAAAAAATAACAGCTAATCAATGCGGTATCTATGCCGGCCTTATGAGGCCACGGGCGTTGACAGTATGGCTTAAGCTATTTTGAGCACGCTTTATGCAGCCGGACCGGTGTTGAAGAATTAAACTTAAAATACAAATTGGCTGGCTTTTACCTGAGTACTAAATACCTAGCTCAACTTTTAAACTTATTCTTTGATTATTCCAATATTTAAAAATTTCTTACCCTCTTTAGTCTCATTTGCTCAATTTTTAATCGGGCATCCTTTTGTTTGGCAAGTTCAGCTAGCTTTTCACGAGCATCAGTTATCTGAATACGTTTTTTGGAAATAATTTTGAGTCTCGCATCAGCAACTGGCTGCTTTGGTTTTAGTGGCATTGGAGTCTTGCCTTTATTGATTTGTGGCTTTTTGGATCTGTGAAAAAGTTCATTTAATACTTATGTAGGTTTAAACATAGGTAGGTTTAAACTTGTATTATTATTATATCATCGAATTGAGAGATTGGTCTTGCAATTTGCAATCAAATACAGCAAAAACAAATAGTATCAACGTTAATTTGAAATCACCTCATTTCACGTTTCTTCTTTTGAATGATGTCTTCCAAACTCATATAAACATCTGAATTCATTTTGGTGTCCATAATGATAAAGGAATGATGGGCAGGCAGATTTCTTCTTTATACCGCTATAAAATAATGTTTTTTGAGAATTTTTGAGATGAGAAGCAAAGAAAAGAAGGATCGCAAAAATTACCACAGGTTACATACACAATAACTGACACTGACAGTGACAATCACAGACCACAGTCCTAAAACGTAGTGATTATTTCCTCTATGCACAGTCCAGCCAGGGGGGACCATGAGGGCCGCCTGAATATATGATTCTTGGGGCCGCCGGAACGCGCCGGTAACGATCATTTGCGTTGGTTGCGATTGTCAATTATTACGTCATTGACGCCCATTGATGCGAAAATTGATAGCTTGACTCTTTAAGGCTGGCGTCCACTAGGCGCGCCGAGTTGAGCCGAATCGAATCATAATAATTCGCCTCCATACATTTATGTACTATGAAACTGCGTCCATTGGCTGGAGTCGATTCGGCGCACTTTTCTTCTTGAATTATTGCGATTCGATTCGGCTCGACCCGACGCGCCTATGGGACGCCAGCCTTTAGGCAACGGCTAGATGCATAAACACTGTGCTGTGATCCATCGCCACGCCATAGAGTAAATTTTAACCATGTAAATTAATTTGTATGGAATCTTCAATATTTTACTTTCCATGGTTAAAATGTACTCTATGGCGATGGATCACAGTATTTACCATGCGTGTAGAATGCATTTCATCGGATACTTCCTATGGCGTTATGTTGGCAGTACTGTCATTGTAATCTTATTGCCATGGAATAAGGTTCAAAATTGAATAAATTTACGGGATACCAACATAACGCCAGAGATAATAACCGATGAAACGCACTCTAGCTATCGTTTTGGAAATCTAAACAATGGATGCATTAAGCTTCGTACAGACTGACGCGAATATGCTCGCGTCGCGACAAATTTGACTACCTAACTCAAAGCGATAGCCATAGCCATAGCCATTGCCAAAGCAATTGCTAGAGAAAGAAGAGGTGAGTCGACAAAGGCGTTATCTGACAAAACTGAAAAAATCTACTTTTTTGCATGAACATAGGGTTTAAGAGATGATAAATCGTCTGATAAGCTCTAAACACACAAATTTTGATTCGTGTTAAAAATACAGAACCTATCAAAGGTGTTAACTGACAAAAATGCATACATTTCAGGCTTTAACGTAATTTTTGTACACTCATAACTAATTTTGAACTTTTTGTTAGTTGACTCCTTTGTCCACTCAGCCCTTCTATGGCAATGGCTATGGCTATGGCTATCGCTTTGAGTTAGGTGGTCAAAATTGCCGCGACGCAAGCGAATTTGCGTTAGTCTGAGGGCCTACTACGAGTTGGTTTTTTATTCTCACTTCACTTTGCGAATAGTTAACTATCGTCTTCTCTCTTTCACTCGTTCACTCACTCGCATGATTTCCTCCCTTTCACTCGATACTATTCGCAAAGTGAGGTGAGAAACACAACCCTCTGTACGCTTAGCGAAAATTTTTTTAAGTCTATGGCCTGTACGAAGCTTTAAGACGACGGCTATCTAATTACCTATACACGTGATGTTTTTTCTTTATGTCAGACTAATATTATTTAAATGCGAAAGTTTGTGATAAAATGTATTTTACGCAGAAACAGAATCACAGTAGAAGGCAAGGAGAAATAAGAATTTGGTGCTTATACCGAGCAAGAGTGCATTTTATAGGAAAAGTGTATTCGGTATGGCACCTAAAATCTATAATCGCTTGCCACAGACCATTAGAGATATTGAACAGCTTTCAGTCTTTAAAACCAATGTAAAAAAAATCTTACTAGAAAAAGAATATTATACAATCAATGAATATCTGACTGACAAATCATTGTAAATTATAAAGATTTAAATGTATTTTTTTAATGTAATTATCTTTGTTTTTCTATGTAATTTTTATGACATTAATTTGAGAATGTATTACCAGGCGCGGTCCGAAGGGAGGGGGGGTCACGGGGGACATGACCCCCCCCCCCCCAAAATCGTACACGTCAAATAGAAAAATCTTCTATATGCAAGCGGTGTGACTGCACTGGGCGCCCTCGTGTGTGGGGCGCCGAAAATGCCCAACCACCGGTCGACTATCAATCGTATTGTTGCCTGGTGATGAGCGACGAAGCGACGAATGAAACTGACTAAAAATCGCACTGCGCGGCCATTTCTTCCTAACATATTCAGTTATAAACAAGCAAGGTTACAAGATTAATAGTTGAAACTGACTAAAAATCGCACTGCGCGGCCGTTTTTCTATACTATAAACAAGCAAGATTACAAGATTAGTAGATGAAACTGACTAAAAATCGCGCTGCGCGGCCGTTTTTTGACTAACAGGCAAAATTGAAAATCTTGGAAACGCATAAGTAGGGGGCGCCCCGTAGAAATATCGCCAAGGGCGCTGGTAGTGCTTAAACCGGCACTGCTTCTATAAATTTACAAAATAAAAAAAAAGCAATTGTATTATTGTGTGTATAGTGACCCCCTCCAAAATTTCAGGCTGTGACCGCGCCTGTGTATTACTTAATTTTAGTTTTGTAGTAGATAACTGTGAAATCCAATTTTATTTTTGTATGTAATTTTGACATTAATTTGTATTTGTAAAATGTTTATATGTAAACATGATATTGTATTCTTTAAATTGACAACATATTTTTCGCATGCATACTTATGCTGATATAGCCGTTTTTATGATAATTATGTACCTATTAACTTTTTTTACCTATATCTGCGAATAAATGAATTGAATTGAATTGAAATAAATTGTTAACAGTAATAAATTGTTAAGAAAAAACTGTTTTTATTTTAGTTTTGACGTTTAGGCTACTTTAGGCTACCTCGGTTCAAATTCGGCTACTTTAGGCTACTCAAGCTCTGAAAAATGGGGACATCCGGTCCCTACCCTACCCGAGTCGTTGGCAACACTGGCCGATGGACGGCCATTTTGAATGCGTGCGGCTTGCGAGTCGTTGACACGCGTGTGTTTTACCAAATTAAATTCTTTCTTTCTGACAATATCTTATTTTAGAAAATCTAATTAAGTCTTTTGGTTTATTTTATAAAATGGGGGATCGTAAGTAATTTTTTAAATCTTTCTGTAAACATTAAAATACCTCGGCAGCTAATTAGATGTTTTGTAACCTTTTCAGCATTCGCATCAAGCGATTACAGTGGCGGCGGTGGTGGATATTCTGCTCAATATTCTGTACCACCACCTCAAATGCCAGCTGGGGATAATAACTATGCTTCAGGTGGGCAAGCCAGTTATAATCCAAGCAATTATTCTAACCAGTCCAGTGGTCAGGAATGGAGTCAGCCAAGCTCAGGTAATTTAAGTACACGTTTGGAAAGCGCGTTGACATGATCAAAGTACATTTATACCTAGTAGTTTGGATGACTACTTGGACGCTGCTTGGATCATGTAAACAAGCAATCAAAGCGCACTTGGATCAAAATTCTAATCAAAGTAAACTTGGAACATGCTCTACTTTCATCCAAGTCTGCTTGTACCAAGTAGTTTTGATGACTATTTGGATGCTACTCGGTTCATGTAAACGAGCAATTCAGTACTTGGACGTCGCCGTATACTATTTGTCCAAGTATATTTGGATTGTGTCAACAGCTATCCAAGTACTACTTTGATCAAAGCTACTTTGTCCAATTTACTTGGTCCAAATATACTTTGATCATCACGGCTTAATGCATTTAAACACATTTGAGACCCATTTTATTTTTCTATCACATGATATTTTGTTCTTGTTTCATACTAAGAATTTAACTCTTAGGGGGAAATTCGTACGGCAGCAGTGGCCAATCTGGAAACAGTTACAACCCAAGCTATGGTTCAGGTTATGGCAGTGGAGGCTATGATCAGAATAGCTCTAGTAATTACAATGTGAGTGGCGGAGACCGTGGTAGTAGCAACTACAGTGGTAATGGAGACCGAGGAGGCTCAAATTATGGAGGAAGCCGTGGAGGAAGTAACTATTCTGGCAATGACCGGGGGGGCTTTGGAGGTGGGGATAGATCAAGCTACGGTCGAGATGGGGGGAACAGAGACGGAGGCTATGGGTAAGCGTCGCTTATAATTTTTTCTTAATGTTAAAAAATCTTAATTCTTTGGGCTTCACAATATTCAATCATTCATTAAAAGTCAATTCAAACAAGTCACAAGTCATATTTGTTTTTTAGACTATTTCAGATAAATTGTGGTTACTGTGTTAAAAATTATTTATTCCATTTTTATGTTTGTATTAAGAAGAAAAATACTTTATTAACTTTCTATTGACATAAATGTAAGCATGTTTTACAGTGAATTATGAAAAAAACAACTACAGGCTGTAATTTAAATGAAACCATACACTTCTGTATTATGGGAAATGTACATTTTGAACCTGAAGCGTAAGTTGTTTTTACTGAATATTAGTCTGTTACAACCAAACCAATGTAACCTAGTTATTTTAAATTTCTTTCAACCAAGTATTATTTGTTACTATTATTGTACTATATTGTAAAAAATATTTTTTAACTATGTTTTCAATTTGTTGAAATCACTGGGAATCATCATTCAATAGAAATTGCAGCTATAATTACTATACTTTATTGGTAATACCAGTGGCGAGGGGTGAAATTACGGTGAAGGTAAGCTATTTGTGAGATTTTTAAAAGGTAAGCTGATGGGTTTTGCCTTGTATATGTATGTATACCCTTCGTCACTGATACTTACATATTTATTCCAAAATGATTACCTATTTCTTCAGTTATTATAATCATACAATCACATTACAAACTTGTTTACATTTATAGTCCTTAGAAAGTTAGTAAAGTTAATTTAAATGAATTATTATAAATACACAGGGAGCTAATTTGCAGCAGAGTAGACCGTCATTATAACTTTGGTTAATAATTGGTTTAAAGGGGACTAATCTGAGCAGTCCCAAAAGGATGTGATTGCAGCAGCACTGTTAAGTCTGGAGACCTGTCTAATAATTCAAAGCTTGTAGTTTACTATGAATCTGTAGGTACCAAATTTTCTTATAGTGTGCAAGCACATTGGGAAGCTGAACCACGACAGAGTATATATATTTTTTCATATCAGTAGAGGAGCTAACGTTACTTAGGCCCTTTTGTCATTGCACTCCATTGGATCGCTAGGGTTGGCATTCTCCGGCCGTCTCGTCGAATGCTACGCGCGAATGCTATGGAAACAACGGCGACGTGATGTGACAACCTGACTAAAGTACTGCAAACTTTGCTTTGAGCTCTTAGAGTGATGTCAGCCGTCAAATTCCAGCGTTTTCATGGAGCTTCTTTACTGTTTGAAAAAAATTATATAATATACTGTGACCACGGACCAACTTAGCATTGTAGAGATGCATTTGCCTCCAAGGAAACATGATCATTGCCATGCAGCTTACTGCTCGATGCGAGCATTTGATGAGCAGCCTCATGATGTCAGAACATGACATTTGATTTAGGTAATGATAAATTTATATAATGACTGTTGTTGGTACAATAAAATTCATCTAGATATCAATTTTCGAAGGGCAAAAGTAAAAAAGCTTCCTTTTTGCCCATTATTTATTTATTTAATGTCTATTGCTATTTAATAAATACAGCAAATGGCAAACTTAATGCTAAAAAGCATTATCTCTCAGTCTACCAGTAAAGGTGGAAGAGAAGAGCAGAGAGCAACATCTTAAATTTTAATTGTCCATAAACCATATTTTTATCTCTTTTTTTATTATCTCGTGAGTAAAAAAAATACTCCAAAATCAACCGAAATGACATTTTGACAGGTCTCCATGGACAGCTCTGCTCATGTCATGAGAGAATTGGCAAAGATAGACCTCATTGCTTTTTAATAGAATTTGAGTATGTGTCGTTTTGCTTCTCTGCTGCAGTACAGTTCTGTAGTGTGTTATTAGGGTTATTGTACGGAGTACTGACAATAATTCATCAATGATCTTATAAGGAGTTGCTGTCCAGTGCATGGTTGGACAGGCTATTGAGTATGTTAAAGGTGTATAGAAATTCTACAATGTGCGTGTGGTGTGACAAATAGGTCTGCTGTGCTTAAACGAGTAACAGTATTTAGCTGAATTATGTTATGCTCACAGATGTTTAAACTACACTTGGCTCACTGAATCATACTCTTGAAAAAGTGTTGTATCAAACTAAACTATTCCTCATCATACCTTTCAAAGATATTTTGAAATATTCACTTCATAAGCTATGTTTTAAAATAATATAGTGTTTTAAAGGCACTCATTGATCTAAGTAATTTAGTTATACCATTCTTGTTTTCATGTTTACTTCTTTTGAGAATTTCGTTGATGTCTATTAAATATCGTCATTTTGTATTGTGGTATTGATTAGTAGCTACAGCTAGCAAAGGCTTATGTAGTAGAACTTGATATTAGAATGTTTAGATACACATACACATACATTTTTTCAAGATTGTGAGCTATTCAAGAAAAGAGTTGGTAGTAATATTATTTTCTGGTACTGTAAGCATGAAATTGTCAAGATAATGTTATAATAAATGTCTTGCAACACTGTTCTAAGATTTTCAAGGTATCACGGTATAAACGTTGTGGTAAAGAAAAGGATTCAACAATCGGACTGAGGTCACTGGATAGTGTACCTAGGTGTTGGTCAATCATCGTGCGGCGTACAAGTGTCCCCAGCCTGCCCAGTGTACTAAACGCTGTTTTTGTTGTTTTAGTGGCGGCGGCAGGGGGGGTGGTTTTAATAAAGGTAAAGCTCCTCGTGATAAGCGAGCGGTGCTATTGTCTTAATATTAATTTGTATTAACAAAGGGCTGCCAAACATAGGAAAAAGTGTATCATGTATAGTCACTACTTGGCTGTTGACAAACTGTTATTTATGTAGCATTGTTACTGCGTAAAAGCATGTACTTGTGTTACGAAATACGTAGTATGAAATAAGGCAGGTGTTCATTTCAGTAATTTTAAATTGTAGTATTTATCATGGTGCGAATATGACAAGGTGATCGCCAGCAGCGTACATAAATTAATTTGAACCTTTACGTCGAGAGTTGGTCTTCAATTTGAATAAAATAATAGCTGTTCTAAAAACCATATTAAAAGGATACAAGTATATTTTTTTCTGAGTTGGAAACAAAGATTTAAATCGTGTTTGAAAGGTTACATTATTCTTCTAACTTTATTGTCATTCCTACTCGAAATTGGCTCTCGCCTTAAATTAACATATTGTAAAATAGTTATGTAAAGGGAAACACAAGGTCTTGATGGCGTGTCATTTCAGAACAAGGTCTTGATGGCGTGTCATTTCCACCCACCCAATATTTTTTTGTAAATTAATAGTGCTGCACTTCGCATTCGAAGGAAGATGTCGGGACTAGACTAGTTGGGAAAAGGACCGTCACAGTACAATCTCGTTCAGGAAGACGCAGGACATTGCGTTGTTCGGCTCGTCAAATAAAAAATAATGATATTCTTATGAGAGCGTTAATGTAAAAGCACACGCGTTTTGTTTGATATCTAGTTGCACTGGAACGGAAGGGGAAAGTTATGATATGAAAGTGTCGTTATCCCACAGCACCATCCCTGGACATGTTTTTATGGACCACTCATTGCCAATGTTTGTCTCGATGTGCGATGCCACGGCCAGCGCCGAGCGAGGTCCCTGCTCGCCGTTTGACGTTTTACGTCATGCGTCGCCTTCTACAGAGAGCAAAACAGCTCTGCTGCTGCTACAGAAAAACAAACTCAAAGCAGAGACACTAACTGACTTAAGGCGAGGCCAGTTCACGATCTGACGAAATGATAGCTTCCAGTGTAAAGAAAGAAATGATGTAGAATTCTACTGCACAAAAAATACTGAAAAAGAAACACAATAACCGAATAGAATACTTATAGAAAAATACGTGCGTGGAGAACCGTATCTTATCCGAATGTCACTAAGGTCCACTTTCAAATTGGTAAATAAAGACTAAAATGCTCTTCGCCGCGCTGGGCCTAAGACGGAAACGATCAAAAACTATAGGTCCTTACACGAATTATACTTTTTTAACAGAAAGATTACTTGTGGTCTGGTTTATTGGTATCTGGTTTCTTGAGTTTAAGTCTGTTGTCAGCAGTCTCGTCAAGTGTAAACTAAGTAAAGTGTAAGAATAGGAGTACCAATGATGGTAATTCTGCAATATGGTAATTTCGTTATACAGTGTAACTGGTAGAGAGTCCCATATCAGGTTGATTGTAATCATGGTTTGAGAAAGATATCGTTTTTATTCATCACTATTTTAACTATAACAAAACAACAAAAGTAATTTCACAACCTTGAATACAAACTTCTTGGATTTTTGATGACTAAAAAATTTACTAGAAACACTGTATATTTTTGGCAGCCCTAGTTTATGGTGTTATAGAGTAAATGACTAAAGATTGATGACATTCTTCTGCTGAGACAATATTCAGTAAACATTCGGGCGATGGGTAATAGTAATCTTCACTTCAATAGCAAATCGTTATGCTAGTTTAGGTGCTAGCAGGTAGGCGCCATCAATAGGTAGGCGCCCTAGTTGGTATAACAGCGTATCCCAAATAGGGTTGCCAACTTTTTTTACAAAATAAAAAGTATATTAAGGTCGGAAAAGAAAAATAAACAGTATTTTATATTTTTAGTGTTTTGAAAGCTTTGTATGCCTCATTACCTTCGATCATCTAGAAACTCAGAACACAGCTGTGATCTGTGTCTAGAAACGAGGTCTGAGCTGCACCGCGCACCTATAACGTAGTGTTGGGCGTTTACATTTAAACAGATCTGACCAGACGATGCCCGCCGAAAACAGTATTTTTGTATACTTTTTATTTGTTCAACAGTAAAAAGTATAATGTAGTGAAAAACAGTATAATACTGTTTTTAACAGTATAGTTGGCAACCCTAGTCCCAAAACACACGGAGGGAAAGTACCTTAGTAATGAAGATAGGAAATTATATTGAAAGATTTCATTTTAATAAAAAAAATTGAACTGCATTCAAAGAATAAAAAAAATCGCCTGCCATAACCGGGAATCGAATCGAACCTACCAAATATGAAAAGAATAATCCTATCCTATATTTTTCAATACCGATCGAAAGGGTAGCTATTAGTTATTCTCAGTAACTATAGCTACCCTTTCGATTCGTATCGTAAAAAGGATTGTTTTTATTTTCTTATTTGGTGGGTTCGACTCCCGGTTAAGGCAGGCAATTTTTTATTTTCTTTGAATGCAGTTCAAAATATTTAAAAATCGAAATGAAGTCTTCTTTCAGTAAAACATCTCTTAAATATTTAAGGTACTTTCCTTCAGTGTGGCATTATTTGGGATATTGTATACAAGGATGGCTTAAAAATAATAGTCTGTCATTCAAATTAATTTTTAAATAATATGTACGTACATATTTCTGTCTTCAATACTTCTAAGTATTGAATCGATTGCTGCAATTGTCGAAATGACGGTGGATTTTATAGCGTAAAGAAGATATTTTAAAGAGTATTCGAAGTGCGTTATGTTGTTAAAATATACCTATAAGTATTTAAAAAAAAACAAGACTTGGTAGTGATTTTTTAGCTATTTGGCTGTCAGACTGATTGTGTTCGATTTAATGGTTAAACTTTATTTTGTATCAAACGTTTTTGAGTAATATAACTTCAACGTGGATAAGAAGATCGAGCAACAAATGCCCTCTTTTATTATTCTTGGTAGAGATCCTGAAACATCGAGATTAAAAGTACTTACCTACTTTTTTCAGTACGTCTTTATGAAGTGGAATTTCCACTGTGGAAAGAAAGAATATGTTATGCTTATGCTGATTGAAACAAAAATTAATTTTTATTCAACATATAATTTAAAAAGCGCAAAGCCTCGGACATCCTCATCTTTATTTCAATATGTTAGCTTGTAATATGAGTATTCCCTGAATATTGTAATGTTTGCATTTCTCCGTTTCGTTGGTCATCATTACCACAGAATATAAGCTATAACTTTTATAATATATTCTGTGCTATTACTAGTAGTTCATAAAGAGTTCGTAAGTCACGCAGTTGGTACGGTCCTATCTATGTATAGTACGTTTAGCACTTTTATCAAAAAACCCTGTCAGATCCTGAAACAGTGGCCCTACCATAAGTTGATGCAAACTATTTACTTACAGTAAACTGTCGGATATTCTGCTCACATACGAGTGAAAGAGAGAAAACGATAGTTTACTGTAACGTAAACAGTTTGCAACAACTCATGGTAGGGCCACTGGTGGTAGTGTTGCTGAAAGGTCGAAAAAAAATCATACTCCCATAGAGTATTGGTGAGCTGACTTACTATGGCAAGGCGAAAAAAAATATTTTTTTTCGACCTATGTTCCTTGGAGAATGTTGTTCAGTTTTAGCAACACTCACCTATTTCAGGATCTGACAGGGTTATGATACATGATGTATATTCTGTGCCATAGTCACAGTCTATTATGCTACAGTGTTAGTTTCGGAAGTAAAAATACAATTTGCCGTATTATATATTATACATGATGCTTTGAGACGTTAAACGTAAGGAAGATTGCTAAGCAATATTTTTGGTTAAAATAGGTATAAACTTATTCTTCGTTTATTTGTACGGCAGAATGTGTTTTGGTAAAACCCATATAAGTACAGGTATTTTTTTATGATTCAGTAATACGATTTAAAACTACGGATTTTGATAAAACATCTAAAAGGGTTTGCATTATTTCACGTACACGTGTCAGCGTCGTTTGTATACGTATATTATCAATAGCTGGAATTATACAGAAAGAATAATAGTAGGTACTAACTGGAAGTGTAATCAAATCTAAAGTATTTTGTGAGACTGCTACCTTAGATGATTTCAGAAGTGCATACTTATTGTAGAAATTTGTAAGGAAACGTGTATTCTGAAGATTATTTTTTCTTGAGACTGAAATAATGTATAGGCAGGCAGGTAGTATGGTTATTCTAATAAGGTAAATAATCTTTCACACACGAAAATCGGATCGTTATACATTGCCTATTCGGTGTTTTATGGACATCATGGCATGGTATTTCTATAAACAGCATACAAAGTCATGTAGATATAGATAATATTTATGGTACAAATACAAATCATGGATGGGTATCAGCTTATTACTTTCAAGAGGACTCTTAGGGATGTGATACTACGTGAAGGATTAAGTTATAATCACCGACGGCGACGACAGTTTCACTTCATAATCTTGTTACTTATTGTCACTTATTGGTGCGGTGGAGTTTATCCATAATAAATAAGAATTTTTAAATGATAATTTATTGACGGCGGGCGGATAATGTTGTATTGCACTGTGCCTGTAATCTAGTTATCATCAACATTTAAATTTGATTAATGAATATTATCGGTTTATATTTTTTTTATACAATCGTCTTAGGTAAAAAAAAAATAATAATATTTGTATTGTACGGTCAACGGCACGCTGGGCTTCCGCGACAGCGTGATGATATTCAATCAATTTTATACTTAAAAGCGAAGTTTTAAGGTTCAAAATTTAATTTCAGATTTTTGACAGTTTTCTATAACCTCATGTGCTGCTGACTGTACAACTCTATTGTACTTGTACAATCGACAAAGAATAGATTACACATTTAAGAATATCAATGAAGCCATGCGTTATGTAACAATCGTATAATAATTGTTATGTATGTATTAAGGTGGCGGTGGCGGCAGCTTCGGAGGTGATCGGGGGGGTGGTGGAAGTGATATGGTCACGCAAGAAGACACTGTTTTCATTCAAGGCATGAACCCCTCCACAACTGAAGACGAATTATGTCAACACTTTGGAGCTATCGGCATCATAAAGGTAATTATTTGTAATGTGCACCCATTAGCACTGCATCTCGCCTTGCATATACTCTGCATATTCAACATCTTGAACTTCATTATAATGTTACAGATGGACAAGAAAACGCAGCGGCCTAAAGTATGGATGTACAAAGATAAAGCGACTGGGCAACCCAAAGGTGAAGCTACAGTAACCTACGAAGATTCTAACGCAGCTACGTCGGCTATTCAGTGGTTTGATGGGAAAGATTTCAATGGGTCAACCATCAAAGTGACACTCGCTCAAAGGCAAAATACTTGGGCTGGCGGTAAAGGAGTCGGCGGCGGCGGCGGCGGCGGAGGTGGTGGATTTCGAGGAGGAAGAGGAGGGGGTGGGGGGGCGGGGTGGGGGCGGCGGCGGGGGTGGCGGGCGCGGCGGAGGCGGGGGCGGTGGGGGTGGACCGCCTTCTGGCAATCGCGAGGGCGACTGGAGATGTTCCAATCCCAGCTGCGGAAACACAAACTTTTCGTGGAGAAAGAACTGCAACCGTTGCAATGAGGCGAAACCCGGCGGCGGCGGTGGTAGCCCTCCTAGCAGGGGTGGTGGTGGTGGAAGCCGCAGTGGGAGTAGTGGGCCGCCGCGCGGCGGGGGCGGTGGGCGCGGGGGCGGCGGGGGGCGCGGGGGCGGCGGCTGGGGCGGCGGGGGCGGGGGCGGGCGAGGCGACCACGGGGGCGATCGTGGCGACCGCGGCGGGGACCGGAGGAGTTACGGGAGCGGTGGCGGCGGAGGCGACCGTGCCAGCGGGGGTGCCATGAGAGGGGACGGCGGGTAAGAACCATAATATCCCATACATCTGTTTTTAGGGTTCCGCCCAAAGGCCAAACCACAGAATAGCTAATAGTACAAGTACAGAAGTAGCACTCCGCAAAGTCATTTAAATAAATAGCGACTTTTGCTCCGACACAATAAAGTCAATTCGGGTCGCACAGCTCTAATGGCCTACAGTTATATTCACCTAGTAGTTGCCTCTCTTTCTATCGCGTGCTCTTACCTTTTCTGACGACGAAACGTTAGGGTTGTCTTCTTTTAAATGAACTGCGTAGCATCTAACATAATATGAAAAACGACAATTGTTTATTGGTTTTTTTATTTAGACATCCGTACACAGCACATTAATGTCGATTCGACTTTGTTACTATTATAAAAAGACAATCTACGCAGGCAGTAAGATGCTACGCGACTACATAGACGGGCGTGTGGCAGCCCTCTGCCACTTGTGCCTTCGAAGGCACGGCTAGCGGTAGGTGCTTATCGCGCGACCTTGAGCGAGTGAAGGAGGCCTGGCCAAATGCAGCCGCAAGAGGTATCTCAAGGCACACAATTCAATATGATTTAGTGTTTAGGGTGTACATAAGTCAGCGTCAGCACCCACTTGCGAGTTCAGTTAGTGGAACACCTAGCGTCAGCACGTTTTGAAGTATGTGAAATTACAACATGCTCTACAAATGTTTTATCAAAATTATAGTTGTAGTTTTTAGTACAAAAAACCTGACAAAGTAGACCGCATAGTTGTGGAATGCAGCGAGACAGCACACTCCATAAGCTACGAAAGTTAGCAAAGTCTCCTATTGAAGTTTACATATTTGAGTAAGGCTTGCTATGTTTTTGTTTTGTTTTGACTGCATCCAAACCATTACTAGTACTATTATTATATTCCGTGTCCAATTTTGTTGCTGGCGAGCAGTTCTAATGCAGCTCGTCCGTATGTGCCTTTATTATTCTGTTCCTCTAATATTGCATTAGGTTTTAGGCTTTTTAAATTTTATTATAATTAATAAGTATAATAATAATCTTTAATCTTGTTTCAGGGGCAGAGACCGACAGAGACCATACTAAGTTTATATTAGTACATCGTGTTTATTATTTTGACATTAAGTTGTAATATAACAAGTTTAACCTTAGAAATTTATGTCACGATTTGCAACAACAATAAATTCAATAATGCAACTGGATTTCTTCTGTAGCTGTATGTAATAATTAGTCTTAGAAATGTATATCATTATCAGACAACATAGCATTTTTGATTATATTCAACGAAGGTATTTACCAATCTCAACTGTAATGATAAGCCATAGTTTTAAAACATAAATTCCAATTGTTAAGTATATAAGTGTCTTCATTAGCTATTATAACTTGGAGTTTTTGTGACTTTCTTGAGTATCTGCCAAAAACTGCATGTCTAGTGAAGTGTATTGAATTAATTCACGTAATTAGTAAAGGTGCTCCCTCACCGGGAGCATTCACGTGTACTGTAACACTATAGATTCGTCTTTGAGCATTACATACATTACAATAATACCTCCCTGACTGACGAGCATTCGCCTGTTTCTCTTCCTTCACTGATGTATGGCCGTTTTGTATCATTACAAGATGCGCATTGTAATGCTCGGTTCTCCTCCTTCACTGGCTCAAATCTGTAACGTTACATTACACGTGAATGCTCCCGGTGAGGGAGCACCTTAAAGCCGGCCATATACGCTAGGTTATGCATGATGGTTATGCCTGTAAGGTCAAAACCGTCATGCATAACCGAGCGTATGTGGGATAAAACTGCATGCCTGTCATGCATGCCTGTCATGCAAGCCGCTCGGTTATGCCTGTGGTCAAAACCGTCATGCATAACCTAGCGTTTTGCATGAAGGTTTTGCATGAAGGTTTTGCATGAAGGTTTTGCGTGATGGTTTTTAAAGCCTTAAACATTGAAGATGGGTAATTTTACTGAAAGAAGACTTCATTTTGTTTATAAAAATATATGGAACTGCATTCAATGATTTTTGGAAAATCGCCTGCCTTGACCAGGAATCGAACCCACCAAAAACGAAAACATTTTTGTATTTATTTTTACAACACCAATCGAAAGGGTTAGTTATAAAATTTACTTTTTTTTAAGTGACACTGCATCTTAAACAAATGGAAGGCCATGAAATTTGACATTTAAAATTTAATAATTACGGATTGCATCAATTCGTATCGAATCAGTCAATCAATTAAAAAAAAATCTTTGAATGCAGTTCCATATATTTTTATAAACAAAATGAAGTCTTCTTTCAGTAAAATTTCCTACCTTCAATATTTTAGGTACTTTCCCTTCGTGTGGCAAAGTTTTGGGACACCCTGTATATTTAATAATATGCTTATTTCATCTAAATGAATTAATTCTGCTAGAAGTCATTCACCCCAAAAATATAAGTGAAGAAATCTGAGGGACAGGGCAAATACCGGGGGTGGGGGTACAGTTCTTTTTTAATTGCTCCAATGCCAACCACACCACACACGCTAGGTTATGCATGACGGTTTTGACCACAGGCATAACCGAGCGGCGTGCATGAGCGGCTTGCATGAAGGTTTTGCAGCTCGGTTAAAACTGTCATGCGTAACCTTACGTGTGTGCTCTCTATTGAACTCGGTTTTGCATGAAGGTTTTGCAGCTCGGTTAAAACCGTCATGCATAACCTAGCGTATATGGCCTGCTTAATAGTAAGTTTTACTATACACTTAAATGTTATTACTTTTTAGACAGAAACTGGATGTATTATTCTGATAAGTGTAATAAAATAAGTGTGGTCGAATAAATGTCGTACATAAGAAAGTGAGAGTTATTTCTTTGTGAAAAAACAGCAGCGCTATCATCACTACTTATTATAAAACAAGTCCCTCGCCGCGTCTGTCTGTCTGTTTGCGAGAAACTCAAAAACTACTGAACGGATTTTCATATGCGGTTTTCACCAAATTCATTTGTTCATTTGCCAATAAATATGTTACATTAATGGCTATTAGTTAGTATCTTAAAAATCTAAATTATGTTCTAGGTTCTCAAAAATAACTTAAAAAAGAGCAACTTACAACAGAATTTAAACAAAATTAATTTTAAAGAGCGAGTAGGTGTACATAAGTATTTATTATGCAGAATGTTTGAGCGAGTGTCCATACTTACAAAGAAAAAAACCGGCCAAGAGCGAGTCTGACTCGTGCACCGAGGGTTTCGCGTACCATCATAATAAATACACTGCAGAGGAGCAGAATAATAATAAAATTATTATTGCAGTTTTGGGTCAGCGCCATCTCTTGACCGATAGTGGAACCAATGTTAACTTTTTTAGAATTTGGATAATTTCTAAAAAAGTGTGCTGAGACATCGTTTTATTTTTCCTGTAATCTTTATATAAACTACTATCACATAGAATTTATTTCAGATTTTTCTCTTTGCAAACTTCGGAGATAAGGGGGGAGCGGTATTTTTTCACATTCATCATAAGTACAAATAAAAGAAAAATGTTTGAAAATGTGCAAACGACGCTCTTTTATCATGCCCTAGTCCACTTCAAATTTTTAAGACCCCTTTTCAGTCCCTATAGTAAAAAAAAAAGTTCTTCTTTTTTTTGATGTGGCAATCTACTTTCTTCTTGGAAGTAATTTTTGCCAGTGTCATGTTTTGAATAGTTCAGTATTTCTAGATTTTCTAGTAGATTGTTTCAGTTTACATTAAAATGCGGGTGCATCACATTCCAATGCTGCTTGGAGCATTTGGCAGCAAGTATATCAAGACAGTTTACTCGGTAAATTTTGCCGAGGTAGCGACCACTACAATAAAAGTCTCAGCTTCACACAACCAAGATCGCGCCTATTTCCATTATCCCACATATTGTTCAGTTGCGTAGACACTTGTACCACAAAACTGCACCAATTTTAAGACACAATATCCACTATGAATCAATTTGTGAATAATTAAAATAATCACCGAACTGAACTCAACAAAATCCCGCCAAAAACTCAAAAAAAAAAGTTTTTCTTATTTCCAAAATAGTTGGGCAAATGTCATCTTAAACTATTCCAAATTTCAAGTTGATACCATTAGTACTTTGTACTATTATGTATTCTGTGCCATTAGTAGTTCTCGAGATATCCAAGTGTGACAGTCGGACAGAAAGATAGAGTCACACCATACGGGTTCTTTTTTACCATTTTGGTACGGAACCCTAAAAACGCTTCCATAGAATCACAGTTAGGCAGCCATTACATGGTCATGCAAGCGTCAGTCAAATTCCATCAGTCATGAATTACGTTTGACTGATGAGAGTCAATATGGCGGGTGTATCATGGCGAATCGAAATGTCTCAAATACCAAAAAAATGTACCTAAAATGTACTATTTAGTACCTGGAATTAAAAAAATTGTACCTAAATAAGAAAAAAGTTATAACGAAATCAAAGGTACACCCGCCATATTGACGTCAATATGGCGGGTGTATCTTAATAAATCAATATTGAACCATTATACATAAAATATAACTACATCAAAAAAATGTACCTAAATTGTACCTCAAGGCAAAAAAAACACATGCTCGATTACTTAAGTAGTTTCTGAGAAATCAAACAACAGTTTTTTTTGTGATCAACAAGATGGCGGGATCCCTTATGGTCTTAAAGTATATCACGGCTAGATTTTACCATTCATTAGTGCCATTCATATTTTGGTAACTACTATTTAGTACTATTCGTTTGGAACTATTTGGTACCATTCATGAGGTACTATTTAGTACAAATAATTTAGTACCATTCATTTGTCACTATTTAGTACAAATTATTTGTTGCCATATAGTACAATTTTTTTGGTACCATATAGTACCATTCGTTTGTTACTATTAAGTCCCATTCATTAGGTACTATTAAATAAAAATTATTTGGTACCATCTTGTACCATTCGTTTGTTACTATATGAATGGTACTATTTAGTATAAATTATTTGGTACCATATAGTACCATTCATTTGTTGCTATTAAGTACCATTCATTAGGTACTATTTAGTACAAATAATTCAGTACCATATAGTACCATTTATTTGTTTCTATTTAGTGCCATTCATTAGGTACTATTAGGTACAAATTATTTAGTACCATATTGTACCATTTATTTGTCACTATTAAGTACCATTCATTCGATACTGGTTGGTACAAATTATTTTTCTACCATATAGTACCATTCATTTGTTGCTATTAAGTACCATTCATTAGGTACTATTTAGTACAAATAATTTAGTACCATATAGTACCATTTATTTGTTTCTATTTAGTGCCATTCATTAGGTACTATTAGGTACAAATTATTTAGTACCATATTGTACCATTTATTTGTCACTATTAAGTACCATTCATAAGATAGTATTGGGTACAAATTATTTTTCTACCATATAGTACCATTCTTTGTTACTTTATGTAATTATTTTGTGCCATTCATTAGGTACTATTTAGTACAAATTATTTGGTACCATATAGTACCATTCATTTGTTTCTATTTAGTGCCATTCATTAGGTACTATTAGGTACAATTTATTTGATACCATATTGTCCATTTATTTGTCACTATTAAGTACCATTCATTTGATACTGGTTGGTACAAATTATTTTTCTACCATATAGTACCATTATTTGTTACTATTTAGTGCTATTCATTAGGTACTAATTAGTACAAATTATTTGGTACAATACAGTACATTTCGTTTGTTACTATTAAGCACCATTCATTAGGTACTATTAAATAAAAATTATATGGTACCATATTGTACCATTAATTTGTCACAATATAAGAATGATACTATTTATTACAAATTATTTGGTACCATACTGTATAATTCGTTTGTTGCTATTTAGTACTATTCATTTTTTGCTACTATTTAATACCATCCATTAGGTACAACTAAGTACAAATTATTTGGTGCCATATAGTACAATTTATTTTTTACCATATTGTACCATTCGTTTGCTACTATATGAATGGTACTATTTAGTACAAATTATTCGGTACCATATAGTACCATTATTTTGTTACTATTTAGCACAGTTCATTGGGTACTATTGGGTACAAATCATTCGGTAACATATTGTACCATTAGTTTGTTTCTATTTAGTACCATTCATTAGGTACTATTAGGTACAAATTATTTGGTACCATATTTTACAATTACTTTGTTACTATTCAGTTCTCAAGCTTACGCGCTCACTAGACATGAAATAAAACAATTTTTAACGGATACTAGCGCGGTTTTATTAAAAGTACTTTGGTAATTAGTTGGTATTTGGTTTGATTTTTGGTTTTCCCGACGTTTCGGCAACTTTGCAGCTGCCGTGGTCACGGGGGACTGAAGCTGCCTGTGAGTCTACCCAAGCGAAGAATTTTTTAGACGTTCAGAAATTAAAATTTAACAATTTTTTTTATTAATTGTTTTAAGTTGATTTATAGTGTAATTTTATGAATTATTTAGTGTTAAAAAGAGAGAGAAGTTTTGATTGACGCTCGCTTCAGAATGTTTCCAATCTTGTCAGTGACACCTTTCACGTATGGTAGGACGGCAGGTTATAATAATTATTATAATAAAAAAATGTTTATTTCTCTCAAACAATCTTACATGATACAACTTATTTCTAAGAGACAATATTGTTATAGGTAACAATTATTAAGATTGAGAGAGACTGGTGCTTAAACTAAGCTAAGGTTGACGCTCTACTGTGGCTGGTTTGGCGCGTTTTTTATGATGAAGGCGTGGTACTTGCCGTCCTACCATACGTGAAGGGTGTCACTGACAAGATTGGAAACATTCTGAAAGCGAGCGTCAATCAAAACTTACTTCAAGCCGCCGAAGAAGATCAACCAATTCTTACGACCTGTCAAGTGAAATATCCCCTTTCAAGCCGCAGGCGTCTACAAATTAGATTGTGACTGTGGGCTCTCCTACATAGGGCAAACAAAGAGAAGCATAGGGACCCGCGTCAAAGAGCATGTAGCTGACATGAAACATAGGCGCGATAACAAGTCTGCAGTGAGTGAACACGCCTTTGAGGGGCCTAACCATAAAGCTTCGTACAGACTGAGGCAAATTCGCTCGCGCCATGTGGGACGCGAATCGCTCGCTCGCGTAGCCTCCCACACTGAGGCGAGCGAATCGCGCGCGTCATTGGACGCATTCTGTCAGACAAATCTTTGAGTCATCGATCCCCATAGAGTAATTTTTAACCATGTAAACCATTGAAATCCAGCAGGGCTACCGCCTTGCTTAAAAAGCTTTCAAATTGCTAAAGTTTAGACGTCAGTGCACTGTCCGTCCTTGTCATCGTGTAATGATATGACAAGGACGGATAGAGTATAGCTATCGATTTCGCTTTGGCTATCGCTTTGAGATAGGCGGTCTGGCTGCCGGACGGAACGGGGACGGCAACTAGACCGCCTATCTCAAAGCGATAGCCAAAGTGATAGCAATGCTCTATCCGTTCTTGTCATATCATAACACGATGACAAAGACGGACAGTGCACCGACGACGTCATAAGCACATGAGTAAAGAGAAGGACCAGAGACAAAGCTTCATACAACCGCGTGAATCAGTTGCACTACTACAAGCACGCGGGGCATGTCTGCGACTGCGTGTCCACAGGCCGCTTGTCGCGTACGCGGAAAAACCGGAAAAAACCTGTTTTGACAACTGCAGCCAGTGGACAATCTCAAGGCATCATTTGTTTTGTTAGTTGCAAGTTTGAATTTCACGTTCTTAAGAAGCTTTGTCTCTGGTTATTTTCTTTACTCATGTGTCATAATTAAGTCGCGACAGTTGGCGTGATAGTAACGTGCTAGTATTGTGAAAACAACTTAATTAAATAAAACACTATTTATGCAACTAATTTTATATTTTCAATCTCAATTGATACAATTAAATTTTTTTCTAAACCAACTTTATTTTATTGAAAAAAGACAGAACGATCTTTCAATCTAAATAAAGAAAATTGTTTTATTCTATTTATATCTGATTGTATAGTAGTCAAATGAACAGATAGTCAAATTTTTTTTTAATCAATGGAACATTGTAATTTATATCACTAATATTACGATGCTTCTTAAAAAAAATGTTGAATCCCATTTATTTGAATCCAAACCTTATTTAGATAAAATTTAAAGTTTTAAATACCTTAGTTAGAATATTGCATTACGTTACGATACACATTACAATACATCACAGAACATTATTGAATATCAAAATGTCATTAGTGTTAAAATCGATGGCTGAATCGTAGTTCCATTTTTCACTAAGATGCTTTGCATCGCAACTACGGAGCGAACGGAGGTCGAAGTTTCAATGCATACGCAACGGGATCCGGATGGGACGGGGCAGGCACGGGGTGGTGACGTACCGCCGACCGACAGGGTATTTTCCGTCCCGTGCGTGCCACGTCCGGGCCCTGTCACTCCTGCCTCCGCTACGTACGCATGCTCCTATACATTTTGTATGAAACGATGTTTTTCCCGCCCCGTCCGGGGTTTTTCCAGTTACGTATACAAATAACGCTCTGACATTTGGAACGGGAAAGTAGTGTAAATCGAACGTCAAGCTCTAATGTTTGGAACGCGCCGTTAGATCTTTGCTTGCACTTGGAACGCAACCCTATCGCGCGATTCGCGCGCGATTCGCGGGCGATTCGCGTTTTTGCTGCAACTCGTGCGACTATTCGCGCCAATGTGAACACGTCCATACAAGTTAGCTGACGCAATCGGCGCGAGCGAATCTGGCGCGATTCGCTCGCCTCAGTCTGTACGAAGCTTTATATTAGATATGACAAACCCAAATTCTTGCTAGGGAACGTAGATTTATTCCTAGAATGCTCCGCGAGGTTATCGAAATAAATAAATACCCTTATTTCAATAGAGATGATGGTTGGAAAATTCCACCAGCTTGGGACCCCATCATTCACAAGCTTAAGCCCCTCACACACACTGTAAGATCTAATAATACGGTTAGTTCCTTTTGCAAATAAATAAATTAATATAAAAGACGGAGGTCGGTTTTCCTCTCCAAGTTTTCTTTCGCCATTTCTTTCTTGGAGGGGCCTCCCAAATTTTATGAAATGGTGGTAGTTTCAGTAGATTCTCTCTCTTTTTAACACTAAATAATTCATAAAATTACACTATAAATCAACTTAAAACAATTAATAAAAAAAAATTGTTAAATTTTAATTTCTGAACGTCTAAAAAATTCTTCGCTTGAGGGTAGACTCACAGGCAGCTTCAGTCCCCCGTGACCACGGCAGCTGCAAAGTTGCCGAAACGTCGGGAAAACCAAAAATCAAACCAAATACCAACTAATTACCAAAGTACTTTTAATAAAACCGCGCTAGTATCCGTTAAAAATTGTTTTATTTCATGTCTAGTGAGCGCGTAAGCTTGAGAACTGAATAGTAACAAAGTAATTGTAAAATATGGTACCAAATAATTTGTACCTAATAGTACCTAATGAATGGTACTAAATAGAAACAAACTAATGGTACAATATGTTACCAAATGATTTATACCCAATAGTATCCAATGAATTGTGCTAAATAGTAACAAAATAATGGTACTATATGGTACAGAAAAAAAACGAATGGTACAAGATGGTACCAAATAATTTTTATTTAATAGTACCTAATGAATGGGACTTAATAGTAACAAACGAATGGTACTATATGGTACCAAATAAATTGTACTATATGGCAACAAATAATTTGTACTAAATAGTGACAAATGAATGGTACTAAATTATTTGTACTAAATAGTACCTCATGAATGGTACCAAATAGTTCCAAACGAATAGTACTAAATAGAAGTTACCAAAATATGAATGGCACTAATGAATGGTAAAATCTAGCCGTGATATACTTTAAGACCATAAGGGATCCCGCCATCTTGTTGATCACAAAAAAAACTGTTGTTTGATTTCTCAGAAACTACTTAAGTAATCGAGCATGTGTTTTTTTTGCCTTGAGGTACAATTTAGGTACATTTTTTTGATGTAGTTATATTTTATGTATAATGGTTCAATATTGATTTATTAAGATACACCCGCCATATTGACGTCAATATGGCGGGTGTACCTTTGATTTCGTTATAACTTTTTTCTTATTTAGGTACAATTTTTTTAATTCCAGGTACTAAATAGTACATTTTAGGTACATTTTTTTGGTATTTGAGACATTTCGATTCGCCATGATACACCCGCCATATTGACTCTCATGTTTGACTGTTGGTGACTGATGGAGTTATATCGCCATTACACGGTCATTCTGTCTGACTGATCGTCAGTCATACGCAAAAATTCACAAAGAGTAGACATGTTCATGTATAAATTATGGATATTAATTATAGAAAGGCCTGTATTTGAATTTTGATTGCGATTTTGAATAAGAAACGGGTAAAAAGAAAGCGTAGGGCAAAAGATTGGTTATTGAAAAAACCGGCCAAGTGCGAGTCAGACTTGCGCAAAAAGGGTTCCGTACCGGAAAAAGGCAAAAAAAATCACGTTTGTTGTATGGGAACCCCCTTAAATATTTATTTTATTTTGTTTTTAGTATTTGTTGTTATAGTGGCAACAGAAATACATCATCTGTGAAATTTTCAACTGTCTACCAGACCCTGTTGTCGTTATTAGGGTTCCGTACCCAAAGGGTAAAAACGAGACCCTAATACTAAGACTCCGCTGTCCGTCTGTCTGTCTGTTTGGCTGTCTGTCTGTCTGTCACCAGGCTGTATCTCATAAACCGTGATAGCTATAATGTTGAAATTTTTACAGATGATGTATTTCTGTTGCCGCTATAACAACAAATACTAAAAACAGAATAAAATTAATAATATTAAGGGGGGCTCCCATAGAACAAACGTGATTTTTTTGTCGTTTTTTGCTCGATATTAATAACAACAACAGGTAGACAGTTGAAATTTTCACAGATGATGTATTTTTGGTGCCGCTATAACAACAAATACTAAAAGCAGAAAAAAAAATTAATATTTAAGGGTGCTCCCATACAACAAACGTGTTTTTTTTTGCAGTTTTTGGTACGGAACCCTTCGTGCGCGAGTCCGACTCGCACTCTCGGCCGGTTTTTTTTTGGTTGAGCCAATTTTTAGGGAAACCCTATTAAAAAGAGCTTACCAAATGATAGGGTTACCCTTTCGATAGGGTTGGTCAACGTCATGCTTACCGTATTGTTTGGGTTTTTGAAAACAAGTCTATGAAATACCAATCAAACACCCCTTTTAACGGTACCTAAGCGGTACATGAAATACCAAATCAGGGGCCGTACCGGCTAACGAATCGATTATCGAAAAGTCTGCTGGGTTTCAAATTAAAACAGATAAATCGAGCCCCAATTGGGCGAAAATGGCGAACCCCAATTCATTATGTTACATCGTTATCTTCCAAATTACGTCAACAGAAAGTACAAGACGAAATTCCTTACTTTGATTTTTCTGTTTTAAGTTGAAACCCAGCAGACTTTTCGATAATCGATTCGTTAGCCGGTACGGCCCCAGGGGGCTAATTGTCTAATTTCAAAATCTATCGCAATCGCTTTCATTTGACAAATGGACGTGACACATTGCTGCATTTCTTTGATAAGTTTTTAAATATGCCAAACTTAAGCATCAATGTATTACATCTTGAAAGCGATTGCGATAGATTTTGAAATAAGACCATTGAAAGACAGGTTGTCGGACCTTGCTTAAAGCAAGAAATAATATCCAAATAACTGGTAGGTAATCGTATAACACTAGCGAAACCCTTAGTATTGAACAGTTCCGATGATCATTTATAGCCTTCATCATCAGTTCCACTTCACCAAAAGGGTGCTTTCCGTAGCAAATGCACGAGTTACATAAGAAAATACCAAAATCGCTGTAGGTGTGCTTATGATAATTGAAGAGTTTCCTTGATTTCTCTATGATTTCATCATCAGATCCTGCCTGACCTTACAGTGGGACCAATTTGAAACTAAGTAGGTATATGCTTTCAAACAAAAAGGTAACAAACGTAAAAAAAATCAACCGAACTGAGAACCTCCTCCTTTTTTGAAGTCGTTTAAAAACAATATTGCAATTCTCTGAAAGTATTATAGGTAGCAATTCATAAAGAAAGGTAGCAATTGGTAGCCATTAGGTAGCAATTGTGTATGTACTTTGAAAACCATTCGCCACAGGCAACCAGCCATTCTAAAGCTGACCCGCATACAATACGCAATAATTAAAATATTAATGTTTTTCTTGGTCTTCCTTTCCTTTAAGATAACTTTCATATTTGATGGATTTAATTCCTGGTTAAGGTAGGCGATGTTTTAATATGTTTGAATGCAATTCCAATTATTTTACAAAATCAAAATGAATCTTCAGTCAGTTCAGTCAGAATCAGTCTTCTTTCAGTAATTATAAGGTAACAGATTAACATAAGTACATACCTATCGGTCAAAATCAAATACCTATTCAAATACCCTTCGTATTGGTTTGCCGTTGTCGGGTAAAAATTGCTGCATTTGATAGCAATAATAATAATTATACAAGCTGTCCTAGTACCTTTCGGAGACCTTCCTCTTCTATAGAACAATACGAGATAGATCTCGTATTCTTTACCTGGTTCCCAATTGATACGTAATGATCGTATGTTCCTCACATGGAGGAGTGGCTATATAGTATTTATCTCCTTTGTTCTCTTTGTATCTTTAGTAGACCCCACCTATCGAGATAGATATCCCTGTCCCATTCCCAATATACCAAACTTACTAGGTGTTTTTTATAGATTCTAACAACAATTAGGTTTCACGACGATAAGGACGGTGTTTGTTAACAAATTAGGTTTTTCGTCCATAGGTATTATGACCTTAGAGTTTTCAACTTTAGAGATTGTAATCGTAACCCATATTTTAACAGATACCTTGCAGATACCTAGTCAATTAGTCACCGCTGGAAGAAATGCCTCCTGGTGGGTGACATGTTGATAACTGTTTTCTCGAAAGGCTATGACGAACATATTTTTCAATTTAGGGCTGACTGACTATCTTTAACTGCATGGGCATTGAAAAATCAACCCTCGTTCATTAGAATTTTATGTTGACATTTAACGGCTTATTAGCACATGTCACACCGCTGGAAAGTATGACACCCCCTGTCTTAATAAATATAACTTCGTGAAATGCCTTGTCTAATTGTCTAATTTCGTTTAATAATTGAAGTACCTACCTAATTGTCTATCATGGACTTAAAGAGGTTGTCACGGAATTAGACAAGTAGACATACTTTTGAAAAACGGCTATAATCAGAGTGAAGACCAAATTCAGTCTGAGGGTCGAGCGGTTGGAGTCCCGCCACAATGTGAACTTCAACTCATTCGTGGCAGGCGCGGTCGCAGCCTGAAATTTTGGGGGGGGTCACTAATAATAATAATAGCTTTTCTGTAAATTTTTAGAAGCTTTTTCTATGTGACGTGTACGATTTTGGGGGGGGGTCATGTCCCCTGTGACCCCCCCCCCCTCGGACCGCGCCTGATTCGTGGTGAGGGTACCGACCGAACATCTGTCGACCTTCATGAAAGAAGATTTTTGGCCGAAGGGTGTCCGTTCCGACGCTTTCGCGGTCGGATACCGGACACCGCATTACGCAACACGTCGCCGCCTTCGATACGTGTAAACAAATAGATTCTATTTTTATTTAATAATTATGTAAGTATGTTAGTCTGTAAGGTATATATTGTATGGGCCTAGTAGCCTGAAATAAATGGTTAAATAAAAAATAATTCCTTAATAGTTTGAAGAAGTTATCTGACCTCTGGGAAAAACTGGTTGTCATTCCATATTTGAGCCTAAAGTCCAAATAAGAGATCAGGATCATTTTACTATAGGTACCTGGGAAACCAATAGCTACGAAGTTATTGAAGGTCAAAGTTATATTTTTTTCCTATGAAATCTTATTTTATTCGTTATTTCCTAATTTTTGTCCAAAGAAACATTATCAAAAATTTTTGTATTTCGTTACAAATAAATTGATTCAAAACGTCATCACTCAATGTAGGTATCTCATGTGCACGCACATAAACGCTGCCTTTCAAAGCAGGGCTGGAAAACCTGGTTAAAATTCGCAACCAGGTTTCGCGCAGCTTCATACGTTAACCGCCTCTGTGTTCTAGTGGCTCGCCCACCTGTGTAAGACGCAGAGGTCCCGGGTTCGATTCCCAGGTGGGTACAATTTGTACTCGGTTTGGTTGGTGGTAGGGCTTATTCCAAGTCCGCCTGGCTAGCTACCACCATCTTACCTAAGTCTGACGCCATAACAACAATTTAAAATTGTTGTGTTCCGGCAGTTAGAGGTAAGATAGCCAGTATTCCGGGTGTAGTGCGATTCCACCTTCGGCCTTATCGTCATTTAACATTAGGTGAGATCCTTCATCGATCATCAAAGCTATTTAATTGGTTGCGTGATCTATTCATTTTATTGCCCATAAAATAAGTCTACTACATCAAAATTCCTTCCCTCAAGAGCAAAAATTAAATACTTAAGTTTTAATTGATTTCCAAAGTTTCCAAAGGTCAGTGATCAATGTTAACAACACATTACAGGATCCAGATGCATTGGCGCGTTACGGGCCACTTACAATAATTATTTTCATTCAGCTAGTTCACTGTGCTTTTCAAAGTTCTGTCTACCGACTAGGTGAGTACTTTAATAGTAATTGATCAAAACTGCATTTGATATCAACAGCATCTAACTTTTCCAAATAAGAATCTCAAAATAGGGATTTTTAAGAGAATTGATATATTAGATCTTTTTACCCATACAAAAGACATAAACGCGTTATCTTCGGAAAAGACATACAATACTGTACTAGGGCTCCAAAAACAATTTTTTATTTGTTCTGTGGTTAGCACTGATCGAGTTATAATTCGACTGATTGATTAAAGCCTTCCTGATCACGCTGCCTAAAAATCAAAATGTCTACGAAGCAAAATGCCTAATGTTCATGTCTAATGAGCAAAACGTCTGTTAAGCAAATTGTCTAAAACGCAGAACGACTAAGCAGTAGTTTGCCTAAGGATTCAAAAGGTCTAAGTTGCAAAACGTCTACGAAGCAAATTGTCCTAGTAATTCATTGTCTGTTTGAAATCGATACACATTACCTACTATTAAATACTTGATACCAACTTGCAGGGAAAGTAGTTGCCGCGAATCACCTGTCTATTGTCAATTTAATCACATTTTATTAAATGACAATGATGGCCACCACAGAACATTGGGTGGGAAAAAAAAATCTTTGTTCTGCGATTGCCACTGATAGGTATTTGATTGGGGTCTTCTGGATAGCGGTTCTAAGATAGCGGTGCCGTCATATTACGGCCGTAATATAGCGGCGTTTGAATGTTTTCTATGTAAACAATACGGCGACACCATATGGTTAACATAGACAACGTTCTACGCCTCTAAATTACGGCCGTAATATGACGGCATCGTCATCCTAGGAAACCCTAGCTTAAGCAGACTAAAAAGTTAAAAATATTTTCTTCTGTAAATATTTTTAACCCTATACCTACAGAAATTTTAAACCTAAAAACGTGGGGCGCATTTGGTAAAATTTATCATCCATATTTTTTTTGCGATTTCAGAGTTGGTCCTATAGCAATATTGTTCAGTTTGATGGTCCCTATCTACCATATTCGGTATTGCGGGTCGTTTATATCACCCTGTAGGTATATAAACGACCTGGCTGGCCAAAACCATGGCTTAGCAAATTTAACTACATTCCTTCTCGCACTTGTCGAGTTTCTATTCATGTGCCATTTTAAGCATCAGGGGTGGTTTTAATCATAAGTAGTTAACTATAGTTAGTTTCAATCCCATCGTCATCAGTAACAGTTACCGCCAACATATATCAATAATTATGGTTTAGTTATGAAAGGGTTCAACGGGGACGGAAAAAAAACCTACCTACCAATAACCCAATAGAAAAATACTAAAAATATTCGACTCACCCGTAGCAGCTCAGACGGAATTTGAATACTTTTATATTATGATAAATAATTTAATAGAAAAATACTAGAATTCCCTCGGAAACCCAAGGGTGCGGGACCCTTGGGTTTCCGAGGGAATTCTAGTATTTTTCTATTAAATTATTTATCATAATATAAAAGTAGCATTGTGAATGCCTTAAATCTAAAAATTCAATAACTACTAATAACTCAATCACAATACGGAGGAGTTGAGAAGTTCCCTTGGATATCCCATGCTTTAACCTTGGGTTTAACTATTCAATCGATCATCATGAAATTTTGCATTATCTACACGTTGTCAGGGGTACAGAAAAAAGTACATAACCTTAAATGAACATTACAAGGGTACCTTTCATCCAGAAAAAATATACTGTTCCCGAGGCATATTAAAATAATTGCCCGCGCAGTTGAAGTCGCCGGCGCGGCGTCCGCTAGTTATTAAAAATCTGTAATTAGTACGGAACCATCGACACGCGGAAGAGTCAAACTCGCGCTTGGCCGTTTTTTAGGGTTCCGTACCAAAATGGTAAAAAAGGAACCCTTATGGTGTGACTCAGATTGTCTGTCACAGCTGGATATCTCGAGAACTACTAATGGTATTCAACTTGAAATTTGGAATAGTTTAAGATGACATTTGCCCAACTATTTTTCAAATAAGAAATAAATAAAAAAATAAATATCTTCTTTACAGCAGGGCCTGAAAAGGGGTCTTAAAAATTTGAAGTGGAGCTACTAGGGCATGTGGGGTATCATATGAAAGAGCGCCGTTTCCACGTTTTCATTCATTTTTTCTTTATTTTCTAGATTGCATAGTTTTCGACTTATGATGAAAAATTAAAAAAAAATACCGTTCCCCCCCCCCCCCCCCCCCTTATCTCCGAAGTTTGCAAAGATAAAAATCTGAAATAATTCTATTGTGATAATAAAACGATGTCTCAATATAGCACACTTTTTAGAAATTATCAAATTCCTAAAAAAGTTAACATTAGTTCCACTATCGGTCAAGAGATGGCGCTGACTTAAAACTGCAATACTAATTTTATTATTCTCCTCTGCAGTGTGGTTTAATGGTGCAATTATGATGGTACGGAACCCTCGGTGCGCGAGTCCGACTCGCTTTTGACCGGTTTTATTTCAAATCCTAATAAAGATAATAATATAATAGTACCTAGCATAACAAGGCTGAACCTATCATAATTTTCTGACTTAATGTCAATTATTATTGCTTTGATAAGGTATAGGAACGCGTAATTAAGGTACAGTCAGCAACAGAGAAATCGTTGAACATAATTTGGTTTAATTATTTCCTAATCAAGATTTACTGCCTAATGTTAATGATCTTTATCAGCGTGCCTTTGCACGCTGGGTATATTATGGGGATAGGAGGAGCTTGGTGGCGCAGTGATTTAGCACCTGGCCCAGCGAGGTTAAACAACGTTTGCAAGGGTCGGTCATGGGATGGGTGACCAAAAATTTACGTATATTATCTCGAGCTCCTCCGTGCTTCGGAAGGCACCTTAAGCCGTTGGTCCCGGCTGCATCTGCAGTCGTTAACACCCACCAATCCGTATTGGGCCCGCGTGGCGCGTTATGACCCTTCCTCCTTATCAACCCATAAGGAAGGGGACATTAAAATGGCTGATGGACAATCGTAAGTAATAATGGTTGTCACTGATTTTTCATGTTGAAAACTGTAATTGTGCAAATATTTTGTACTGGATTTAATTACAGGATGATGTTATAATTACAAAACAGCCCGCAATGCCAAATATATGGTAGATGGGGATCATCAAACAATTTTTTTTACAGTAAACTTCGACCAGGATAAAAAGTATCCTATCGTCGCTGTCATTTCAAAAAGTCGTATGATTATGAGTTTTAATTTTTGTCGACCAAGTCCGAATCATACTTACGATGGTTGCATGTCGTCGTTCGTGTCCAATGAGCACGCTCTCATACTTTCTTTTACCATAGTGTAAATAAAACCATTACCATGCTTTTACATAGACAGATACACACGTTTGTTTCCATCGGCTGAATTCGGCCGATGATGCCCGAGCAAGAGCACGGGTTTAGTGTAATGTACCGTTTTGGCTATAACGTTGTTGTTTTAGCTTATTCATGTGCAGTGTTTTTGTATAGGTACGTAATAAAATGATCACCCTATTTGGCACTCTACTTTGATAAGTGATTTTATGGTCTGATTTAATATTACCTAGTTATTATCTTTTGTTGCTAACTGTACTATGAAACGTTATAATGTTTTAACGCAAAACGGTGTGAAAAATATCAATCATAAAGTGAGATATATCAATCATTGTGACACATGGACAGAAAGATGACTACACAGTAAGTACCTACATAATTAAAAATTATTGTGTAGGCTTCTGTAGCAAAATAAAAAAACGCACAAATAACAACACCTACTATTTATCTTGATCTAAAACTCCATAGTTCGGGAGCACATGTTAACGCCATAAAAATCTATAATAAACTCCCCAAAATAATTAAAGATGAAAATAATATAAATTCATTCATAAGAAAACTCAAGAAGTATTTGTTGGAAAACTGTTTTTATAGTATGCAGGAGATTTTGGAGTTTTGTAAATGATTATTTTCAAAAAATGTATTGAACCATGTTATGTATGATTTGATAGATTTACTATACTTTTATGTGAAAATGTTAACATTAATTAAGCGAGTTCTTAATTTAATTCAAAAAATTGTAGTGCCCTAACGGGGTTCATGATGATACTTTTAATTAATACTTACCACCATGTAAAACTCATGAGACAATAAAGATATTTGTATTTGTATTATTTGTATTTGACATACAACAACTAAAGTCTATACATCTCTACCACAAAATATTGACCGATTACCTACGTACTTTGTGACTCTACACCGATATCGAATTTAATTTAGCTTTCAATAAGAAATCAATACTTACTGATTTTGGTGTTGACAGTTGCCTATTTTTACAGGGATGATAAGTTGAGGACCCTCGCCTTTCGTCATAACAGGATACTAAGAGGTTTCCTCATGCCCATCGGAGTGTGGCCGTCCGAGGCGCTGCATGAAAAAACGTCTATTTTCAGTCGCATCCATCTTGCGTTTATGTTTACAATTCATACCGTTATGCTCCCTGCGCAAGTTAATTATCTACAGCACAATTTTGGACTAATATCTTTCTTTTCGCTTGGACAAGTCTATATAACTCTGTTCATGACCTGCCTTGTATATTTAAGTATCAATTATTATTGTCATATCTATTAGTCCAGTAGTCAGGAAGGTATATTCCACTCTAGACGGTTACTCGAAGACGGCTTAACCGATAGAAATGATTCAAACGTTATAGTTGATTTTCAAATTTTTAAATCGGTTCAGTAGTTTTCATGAAACCCTGAAAATACCATCATTTTCAATACTATTATAATGAACTTATACCGATAAGCCACTATAACTGCTACATGACATATTTATTGTATGAAAGAAAATAATTCGGATGATACCATTTTAATTTCATTGGCATTGGACCTTGTCAAGTCCCCTTGACAAGGTCCAATCCAGTCCAAGGGGGACCCCCAAGGGAGTCCCCTCTTGTTCTTGAGGAGCCCCTCAAAACCGAACGGGAACTCTGCCGTGTAAATCCAAAACACAGTAACTTGAGTAACAGTGTTTTAGGTTTATAGCTCTCATTTGATTTCTCTTAGTGCGTTACGTAGGTATATTATTAAATATTATATCCCGGTAAATAATTTCGAATTTGTATTTTTTATAAAAATATCATCGTATTATGAAAAATGGAATAATGGATTATCAAAATAAGCGAATCGACACATCACTATAAATAGTGGGTTAAAATTGCGTATCGTTATAAATTGGTCCATGCATTTCATTAAACTCTTTTAATTAAAGGTTCATTTCATGCCCAACGAAAAATGCGACATAAAATTTTTTTCTTTGCTCTGTATAAAAAAACCCATAAGTAGCGCTTGCTTATTTTGAGGGCAAAATCTTCAAAAATTCTTAAGTTGATGAAATCTTGCCTGTCGATACATTTGTATAAAAGGGTTTATTTTTGCACTTTTTGTCACACGTCATCTTGCCCATGCATCTTTAGAAATTCGATTATTTATGGAAGATATAAATAACTGAACTCAAAACTAACAAATAATTAAAGTTAAAAACTCAATGGTATTGTATTTAATTTTCACCTTGTAACCAGAAATCCTAATAAATAAAAACTCCTAATTATTTCCAAGCACAATTACCTGACTACTGGACTATAATTATTATTGAATCTACCTATGTTTAATCTAAAGGTACCTACTTACTAAGGCCTGGTTTACATTAGTCAAGTAGACGACCGAGTCGAGTAGCGAGTAGAAATACATTGCTTGGCATGTTCGTCGATTTTAAAAGAACGTCAAACTCACCACGTAATGAACTTCTACTCTCCTAAAGCACTCTACTAAAGACTAAGATAATGTAAACCAGCCTTTACCTACAGTAAAAATTGAATTTTCTACTACCTACGTATTTTCATTTATTTCACGTTTTTTAATTAAGTTTAATTAAGTACCTTTTTAGATTAGACTGAAGTAATATATTAGTAATAGTTTTTTAGCAATAAACTTATACCTAAAAGGGCGCGGTTTAACTGGTTAGCAAAATATTCCTATTTAGGTGAGCAGAAAAATCTATTCGGTCAGTCAAAATGGTTAAGTTGGTCAGCAACTTTTGGCTAGCAAATATTTCTAAATCAATCAGCAAATTAATATAATACTGGACGGCTTTAAATTTTTTTAAATGCAATCAGTGACATGCGTTTAATAATGTTTGGACCAGCGTATCAGTGATGGTACGGTAGTACAAATAGATTTGAAAGGTTTTGCTATTACCATGACGTAAGACAACTTGAGGAAAGGCTGGATATGAAATGGGTGACCATGTGGGATTGCGATAACGAAAGTTAAGCAACTCTAGGAAAGGCCTGGTAAGAGATGGGTGACCATTTGGGACTGCGATAAAGAATGTTAAGTGACTTTGAAAAAAGGTCGGGTTTGGGATGGGTTACCGTTTGGGACTGCAACAACTAAATGCTATGCTACTTTTGAAGAGGCCGGGTACGAGATGGGTGTCCATGTGGGACTGCGATAACGAAAGTTAAGCAACTCTAGGAAAAACACGTTTATTGAAGTCGGGTGGGGCTTTTAGAATAAAAAAAAGGAAGTTGTACTCTAGCCCCACCCGGCTTCAATAGACGTGTTTTTATTATAACAATGATAATGCGTATCTTATAATTTGAATATTATTTCTTGCTTTTTAGAGGCAGGTTTTTTGAAGTCGGTTTTTATGTATTTAAAAATAAATTAAGTCACTTAAATAAGAACAATTAGGCTGTCATCCGATCAGCCGTCTGAAAGATATGGTCTAGGGGAGTCTATCTTCATCCCCCATACCCTATCCCCATCCACCATCTCCCTCCCCCTCCCCCTGCACCTCCCTCCTCAGTTTTCTCTGCTAACCATTTCGAAATGTTGCCGACCAATCAGATATTTTGCTCTCCAAGGGTTTATTAAATTGCTGACGATTTTAAGATTATTTGCAGATCAAGGTTTGCTCACCAACTATTTGTTTGCTGGCCAAATCAACTGCTGTTTTTTTGCTAACATTTAGATTAATTGCAGATCAATAAATACTTTCCCTTTTAAAATACTCTCTTTATAATTTCAAGTTGATAGGTAAAAACCGAACGAAATTAATAAAATAAATTTAATTTCAGCTTAGAGATGTGATCCTCTGTTTAAAGGCGCATGGTGAACTGGTGTACTATTTTTATTCAACATTTGACTTGGACCATTTCAAGCATAAAGGGCCGAACTACGAAAAGGTATATTTTGAAAGATTCTGCTGGAATCAAATATTTTTTCTTAATTACAAAAATATGTGTACAGGGTAATTTTTGGACCCCTTGTGAAATGTCATCGCCATTCTATTCTACAACGAATTAAAAAAAACTTTTAAAGCCGAATATGATAGGTTAGAGTCTTTCGACGAATGCGCTTACTTTTAACTGGACCCACGGCACACCCCGGGCACTCCATACAAGCGCCACGTTTCAACTACCTATTACACAGACGCTACACAGTGACGTTTTTGCACACGCGCAACTGTGTGCGTGAAGTCTCGGGCTTTTTTTTATTTTTTATACACAACGGTATAGTGCTTGGCCTTCATCTCACCTAATGTTAAATGACGATAAGGCCGAAGGTGGAAGCGCACTACAACCGGAATACTGGCTATCTTACCTCTAACTGCCGGAACACAACAATTTTTAAATTTTGTTATGGCGTCAGACTTAGGTAAGATGGAGGTAGCTAGCAAGGCGGGCTATTGAACGAGCACACGATTCGGCATACAAACTCGCGCGGTGAGGGTGAGGTAATTGATTGTGGGGCGGGGGGCGGAGAGTTTCCTTTCTGTACGGTAGCACTTATATCTATTCTGTGCCCACAGCCGGATCGAATTTGACCCGGAAAGTCAAATTCAAAGTCAAAGTATATTCATTCAAATAAACTTAATAATTAGGTCCTTGAATGCCCCCGCTACCCGCCCAAACCCTACCCCGCTCGCACGCTGAGCGGTCCTCCGCTCAGATCAAGGAAATTATAAGTAGGTACTTAAAATCCTTGGCTCAGATGGAGGGTGAGTGAGCCCGCGCACTCGCTGTGCACTCGCCTTTTCGGCCCGGCCACGGACAGCGCGGCAGGAGGCGAGGCAGGCGGCGCGGCAAGCGAATTCGGTAACCACTGCGCGGTCGTGACGACGAGCTGAGAGGCCGCCATCGGGATAGCGCGCAGTGATTATTGAATTCGCTTGCTGCGCCGCCTGCCTCGCCTCCTGCCGCGCTGTCCGTGGCTGGGCCGTTAGGATTGTTAGCTAGTTAGTAGGTATTATCCATTCTGTGGTTAGGCTGAATAATAATTTTGTACACTCTTGCCTTAAAATTATAAAAACAAATCCTCTTCAGCTCTGTCTGCTCTATGGGCGTTCTTACTTTCGCACTTTCTTTTAATAAAACTAACTAGGTACTTAATAGTTTTTTATTCTCCATAAAAATACATCAAAAAGGATTTAGTGGCTGCAACGCAACCGACTTTTTTATTATTTTTTTCTTTTGCTACACTGACATGAAAAATTTTTTTTTTATTTAACTGGACAGGCTGCCTGTATGATTTGACAGCAAAGTTCTTGTGCCTATTTGAAACGCCACTAGCGTGCGTCTAAAGAACTAATTTTGACGTACAATATGAAAATGGTTGACGTGATGGTCTCTCCAGACTTCAAACTTTAGTACCATGTACGCACGCTATGCTCACGCTACGTCCTACAGCGCCAACATGGCGGTAATCAAATAGGCACAAAAACAGTTTGACATAAGCCTGTCCAGTGTAAATATATATAGGTCAATGTTTTGCTAGAAAGAACCTACTTACCGCATATTTCATTTAAAAAGTGGGTCAAAATATTTCTCTGTATACAGGGCATCCCATAAGTAATATAATAAATCAATGATCCCATGGCTATGCCATATGGAGGGAAACTACCTGAAATATTTTAGATAGGTTACTAAAAGAAAACTTCATTTTGATTTAAAAAAAACTGAATTTAAAGACAATTATAAGATAAACGATAAAATAAATAAAAAAATATACCTACCTAATAAAAAAACCGACCCAGTGCATGTCGGTCTTCGCACATTTAGGGTTCCGTACCAAATAGGGCTAAGAAAGAAAGAAAATACATTTTGGACATACACAACGAATACACAATATAGACATACACATACACAAAAGAGACAGATCACCAAGACAGTAAAATAACACATTGTGCCACATTGTGATGCCAAAACTGTGTTCAGCTCAGTATGACAGCAAGCAAGGCCTGCTGCACTGGTATTCTGCTGAGCACAGCAATGGCATCAAGATCGAAAAACATGACACAAATACAACAAAACTAAGCAAAATAAATCCAAGTAACATAAATTGAAACTATACATACATAAAGCCTGAAAGAAATTCAATTCATTTGCCTTCCCAGTAAACTATGCTAAGGCTAAGGTTTGACCGTCGAATTAAGTTGGTTTGTAATAGGAATTTGTGCCTAATTTCATCCGAATCCGTTCAGTAGCTTTTCCGTGGTTGAGTAACAAATATAAAAGTATGCCTGTAGCATCAACGAATTAGCTGGTTGAGCTTCATGACTTTTTTTACTTATTGTATTAATTATTAATTAATTAATTAATTATTGTTTATGTTCTAAAAGCCCCACCTGACTTCAATAGACGTGTTTTATTTATTTATTATTTATTGCTTTTTATAGAGCTGGTTTTTTAAGGTTTTTAAAGGAGGTCTTGCTTTTTTTTAAAAGCTTTATTATTTTAAACTTTTTTGTGGTTGGTATGTAAACGATGATTTTATAAAATAAAACGTTTTAATATTTCACATTTTTCAATGGTAAGTATACCCTAGTAACTCAATTTCCACAGGAGTTCCGTTGGGCCTTCGCAGTTCAACTCTAGTCCAGAACGTCCTTGACAATAGATAGGTACTTATAGGTGCCGGCATATAACTTGGCGAGACAAAGATGAGATGCGAGTTTAGCGCTATCGCACACGGGCAACTTTTGTCTCCGCAACTTTTTTGTCTCTCAGGGTGGGTACCCACTTAGGTTCGCGAACCTCCGCGCTCCGCGAACCTGCAACAGTGCGCCCTAGCAAACATTTTATCTTCACTTTGGTTATAGTGTGTACGTGTGTGAACCAGGTTCACATACATGTTCGCACACGTACACACTATGGCGCACTGTTGCAGCACAGCATAAACAATTTTTTTGGTGCAGGTTCGCGGAGCGCGGAGGTTCGCGAACCTAAGTGGGTACCCACCCTCACGTGATTTGTATGAAAAGTTGCAGACGACCGTGTCGCTTCGTGTGCGCGCTTCCATATAAACCCGTGGACTTGAGACAGAGACAAAACAGTTGCAGGGCGACGCACACGAAGCGACGCGGTCGTCTGCAACTTTTCATACAAACCATGTGAGAGACAAAATAGTTGCGGAGACAAAAGTCCCCCGTGTGCGATGGCGCTTAGAGTTTGTAGCTACTGTGCATGTTTTGTCTCGTTTTTATCTTGCCGGCGGTATACCTACGTAACTTGTTTTTGATTGTCATAAACCTACCAATATTTCAATCACTGTACAGTTCCTATTTGATTTTGAGGAATTCCCTTGTGTATCTTCATAATCCAAAGTCTAATACCAATGAAATTAATATGGTATCATTCTTAAGGTGTCTTCTTTCAAACAACAAAAGAAGAATCATCTAAATCGGTTCATAAACAAAAAATGTGTTTTGAGTTTCAGCCGCCCCTTTCTCAGCTCCCAAAATGGAGAGGGGGGGGGCTCAGAGCCTCGGTCAGCAGCGGCGTACCGATCGGATACGGCGCCTAGGGCAAGCACAGAAGTTGCGCCCCTTCATAAGTTATCCAATCCAAATGTAAAATAAACAGAAACACTAGCTAGATGGCCAGTTTTAGTCCGTTTCATGCGCTTATCTAGTAATCTTGTCCGCTTATATTAAAAAAAAACAGCCGCACAGCGCGATTTTTAGTCAGATTCATCCACTAATCTCGTAATCTTGCCTGTATTTCGTAAAAAAAAGCCGCACAGCGCGATTTTTTGCCAGATTCATCCACTAATCTTGTAATCTTGCCTGTCTTTCGGAAAAAAGGCCGCGCAGCGAGATTTTTAGTCAGATTCATCCACTAATCTTGTAATCTTGCCTGTCTTTCGTAAAAAAAGGCCGCGCAACGCGACTTTTAGTCAGATTCATCCACTAATCTTGTAATCTTGCCTGTCTTTCGTAAAAAAGGCCGCGCAGCGCGATTTTTGGTCAGATTCATCTTGCCTGTCTTTCGTAAAAAAACGATTTTGAGTTAGTTTCATCCACTAATCTTACCTGTCTTGTCTAATATAGTAAAATAATGGTCAAACGCGCCCACCTATAAATGGCGCCCAGGGCACGTGCCCCACCTGCCACACCCTAGTTACGCCACTGGGTCAGGGTTTTAGGGTTACCATATATTATGTGAGTCTAGGATGCACAAAATGCCTGATTTTTCTAAAACATGCATACAGTAAAAAAACAGTAAAAAACGGCCGCACTGCACTTTTTTTATTCAGTTTTATCCACTAATCTTGTAATCTTGCCTGTCTAATATCAAAAATGGCCGCGCAGCGCGATTTTTATTTGGTTTAATCCACTTATCTTGTACTCTTGCCTGTCTACAGTACAGCAAAAAAAAATTTGATTTTAGAGAAACGATTTTTAATCAGTTTCATCCACTTATAATCTTGCCTGTCTAGCTATAGTAAAAAACGGCCGCACAACGCGATTTTTAGTCAGTTTCAGTCACTAATATTGTAATCTGTGGTTTTATCCACGCAATTAAAACCTGTCTCAGCTTAGTGTTGGCCGCACGCCTGTCTAACCGTAAAAGGCCTGTCAAGTGCGGGCGGCAAAAGCCTGTCAGATGGTAACTCTAGCCTCGGATCACGTTTTAAGATTTAAAAAAACGCCCGCGCAGCGCGATTTTTATTCAGTTTTATCCACTAATCTTGTACTCTTGCCTGTCTACAGTACCTACAGCAAAAAAAACGGCCGCGCAGCGCGATTTTTAGTCAGTTTCATCCACTTGCCTGTCTAGCTATAGTAAAAAACGGCCGCACAACGCGATTTTTAGTTAGTTTCATTCACTAATATTGTAATCTGTGGTTTTATCCACGAAATTAAGAAATGCCTGTCTCAGCTTAGTGTTGGCCGCACGCCTATCTAACCGTAAAAGGCCTGTCAAGTGCGGGCGGCAAAATCCAGCCAGGTAACTCTAGCCTCGGATCACGTTTTAAGATTTAAAAAAAACGCCCGCGCAGCGCGATTTTTATTCAGTTTTATCCACTAATCTTGTACTCTTGCCTGTCTACAGCAAAAAAAAAAAATGGCCGCACAGCGTGATTTTTAGTCAGTTTTATCCACTTATTTCGTAATCTTGCCTGTCTATGGCAAAAAAATGGCCGCGCAGCGCGATGTTTCGTTAGTTTCATCCTCTAATCTTATACTCTTGCCTATCAATACCAAAAAAATGGCCGCGCAACGCCATGTTTAGACAGTTTCATCATCTAATGTTGTACGCTCTTGCCTATCAATACAAAATAAAAAGTGTTATAAAACGCGTCTACACTTAAGCATCTACAACTTTGAGTCGTTTCTTGTTATCATCAGTGTATTTTTCGCCACGCTTGGCCGCCCCTAATATCTGTCCGCTCTAGGCCCGGGCCTACTCGGCCTTAGGGCAAATCCGCCACTGCCTATACCTACAGAAATTTTAAACCTAAAAACGTGGGGCGCATTTGGTAGGTTTAAAATTTCTGAAGGCATAGGGTAATAAATATTTACAGAAGATTTTTTTTTTACTTTTTAGTTTGTTTTCACAAGTCCGTTTTAATGTTTTTAACCGACTTCAAAAAAGGAGGAGGTTCTATGTTCGTCTGTATATTTGTTATTTTTTGTGTATGTTTACCGATTACTCGAAAACGGCTGGACCGATTGAAATGATTTAAACGTTACTTTGTCAGGTTTGTTCCCAAATTGGTCCCATTTTTAAAAATTTGACCGGTTCAGTAGTTTTTGAGTAATCCTGAAAATACTGTAATTTTTTCAGGGACCGGAAAACCCCTTTTTTTGGTTAACCCAATTGATAGGGAAACCCTATTTAAAAGCTTAACATATGACAGGGTTTCCCTTTCGATAGGGTTAGTTGACGTCATGCTTACCGTATTGATAGGGTTTTTGAAAACAAGTCTATGAAATACCCAATCAAAAACCCTTTTAACGGTAAGCGGATCATGAAATACCCTATCAAAACCCCTTTAACGGTAAGCGGTTCCGGTCCTTCAGCCCAGGTGGAACTAGGTATAAATTTGCTTGAACATAAAGCCTTCATAGGGTTTCCACGATAGGGTTTTCGTATTCGGTAAGTGCTTACTTGGGTTACCCTATATGATCGGGTTACCGTATTAATAGGGTTTTTGAAAACAAGTCTATGAAATACCCAATCAAAAACCCCTTTAACGGAAAGCGGTTCCGGGGCCCTATTTTTGAATCGCTCGGCAGGCGTCGAGCGCTCTTTTCGACTGATTTTCGTTCGACATATGACTCAAAACAATGAGATGTCGAACGAAAATCAGTAGAAACGAGCGCTCGACGCCAGTCGAGTGATTCAAAAATAGGGGCCCCTCCCGGTCCTTGAATTTTTTAGGTCACCATTGCACGAGTTTTTACGGATCTACAGACATAATTTCTTTGTTTATGAACCGATTTAGATGATTCTTATTTTGTTGGAAAGGACATACCTTATGGGTTGTTTCATATTAATTTCATTGGCATTGGACCTTGGACTTCGAAGATACACATGCGAAATCTTCAAAATCAAATAGGATAGTATACCAGTGATTACATTAAGGTATTGAAAGGTTTCGCATGAGCAATTTTTATTGGGATATACAGGTCTTACTAACGGATTGATGAGGAGGATGTACCATAACCCACCGCGCGGGCCCAATGTGGATTGGTAGGTATTAAAAAGTGCAAATGCAGCTGGGACTAACGGCTTAACGTGCCTTCTGAAGCACGGAGGAGATCGAGATAATACACTTTGGTCACCCATCCCACGACTGACCCTTGCCAAAGTTACTTAACCTCCACAATTGCAGGCCAACTGGAATTCCAAAGGTCGTGGATTTGATTCCTGCTTGAGAATATGATCTCGTGCGAGTCGAATTTTTCTACTAAGGGTATTATTTAGTATTATAAAATAAAAATAGCTATGTGAATGCTAAAATATCAAAATTAATATTTTAATGCTGCTTCTACTTATTCTATTGTCAAAATATCTTCTTACATACCTACCACAAAAAGTTAAAAATAAAAAAGCTATTAAAAAAAAGAAAAACCTCCTTCAAAAAACCTTAAGGGCCCTATCACATTTTTTCGTCGAAATTCCGATTTTGACGGATTTTAGCGCTACAACCTAGAGAAACCTTTGGGTCTACTAAATACATTTATATGTGTTCGCGACAAAAAGTAATATGATGATACACTGGAAAGTTAAAGGGTTAAAAGGAAAATTAAAGTTGGTGAACGATTTCTTAGAGTCAACTTTGAACATACACAGAAAGAAAAACAAGTACAAACAACAAATAAAAGTGTGAAATTTGATTTTCGTATGAAGTAAAAATTATTCTAATATAAATTTTACGTAATAATAATTATGTATCTAGGAGAAATTCACAGTTAATTCTGAGCGTTTTTAGTAGTTTTATGGTTTTTGATTGGGATTTTTTTTCACATATTCCATACATAATATCAAAATTCCGAGGCCGCTATGATCTATTCGACTATATAAGAGATAATATTCAATTTTTTTTATTTCATTTTATTACAGAGTCCCAGTGGCCTTCTTCCGGCTTCATCATCAGACCCTGGAAACTATTTCCCAACAAAGTACTTATTAAGACGTTTCAAACGAGCCGAAACTCGATGGGGTTGCATGGTTTTATTATTGAGTTGCTATGGCCTTCCTCCGGCTCCATCATTAGATCCTCGGACACTATTTCCTATTAAAATACTCAAGATGATTCAAACGAGCCCACACTCGATGGGGTTGCATGGTTTAATTACCGAGTTCCAGTGGCCTTCTTCCGGCTCCATCATCAGACCCTGGACACTATTTCCCAACAAAGTACTCGTCAGGACGATTCAAACGAGCCCAATCTCGATGGGGTAGCGTGGTTTTATTAAAAAGTTCTTGTGTTCTTCTTCTGGCTCCATCATCAGACCCTGGAAACTATTTCCCAACAAAGAACTCGTCAAGACTATTCAAACAAGCCCAAATTGATGGAGTTGCACGGTTTTAATATTGAGTTCCTATGGCATGGCCTTTCAGCTTCATCATCAGACCCTGGACTTCGTCTTCCATTCTATTCTAACGAGCCCAAATACGATGGGGTTGTATGGTTTCATCATAGAGTTCCTGTGGCGTTCTTCTTGCTTCATCATCAGATCAGCTCAATGACACCATAATACTTATTGCATTGCCTTCCAGTTCTGACCTCTCTTCAAAGTTTCAAGTCTCTAGCTCATCGGGAAGCTAGTATAAAATCGTTCGCAAACTTTGTGAAGAAACAAAAACACACAAACGAGAAAGCAACCTAATAAAAACGTGTTAAAAAAAACCGGTCAAGAGCGAGTCGGACTCGCGCACCGAGGGTTCCGTACAATCATAAATATATTTGAATATGTTACTTTAGTACAGTCTTTAAAAAGTAGGATAAACGGCAGACAGGTGGAAGGGCGAACAGGCGGACAGTTAATTTACAAATCTTAACCACAGCTGCTTATGGTGACTGAAAAACGTTTCAGCCACTCCAAATTGCAAATTGTTTATATTACTAAGTAGGAACTTATTCTTCGTTTATTCGTACGGCAAATAGTAGGTAATTATATTAGAACCAGCCACCAATTTATTATTGTAGTGTTAGGTTGCGCCATCTCTTGACCGATAGTGGAACTATATTTTTTCTTAGGTTAGCATGCTTAGGACAGCGCCATCTGTTGACTGGTAGTAAAATTAAAAAGATTTTTTTTGTTTTTTGAATTTCTAAAAAAGTGTGTTATATTGAGACATCGTTTTATTTTTCCTGTAATCTTTACATAAACTACTATCACATAGAATTATTTCAGATTTTGCTCTTTGCAAACTTCGGAGATAAGGGGGGGAACGGTATTTTTTTTACATTTTTCATCATAAGTCGAAAACTATGCGGCCTAAGAAAAAAGAAAAAAATGTTTTAAAATGTGCAAACAGCGTTCTTTCATATGATACCCCACATGCCCTAGTCACCTCACTTTAAATTTTTAAGACCCCTTTTCAGTCCCTGTTGTAAAAAAAAAAAAATTTTTTTATTTCTTTCTTATTAGCAAAATAGTTGGGCAAATGTCATCTTAAACTATTCCAAATTTGAAGTTGATACCATTAGTAGTTCTCGAGATATTCAGCTGTGACAGACAGACAGACTGAGTCACACCATAAGGGTTCCTTTTTTACCATTTTGGTACGGAACCCTAAAAAGTAATGGTTGAACATCCGTCTGAATTCGCATAAAATGGTAACGAAAACGACAGTATTTTACTGAACCGATTTCAAAATTTCAAAAAGTGGCACCAACTTGGGAAGAAACCTGATGTAAAGCCCATCGGTAACGATCAATTGCGATTGTCAATTTTTCGCAATTGACGCCCATTGACGGAAAAATTGATCGTTTACGCGTGCAATTGAAGCGATTGTCAATTGCTCCAACAATGGATTGACGGAAAAATTGACAATCGCAATTGATCGTTACCGGCGGGTTATAGCTTTGAATCATTTCAATCGGTTCAGCCGTCTTCGACTAATCGGTGTACATACACATACAAATATACGCGACGAATAGTTAACCTCCTCATTATCAAATTTTTGAAGTCGGTTAAAAATTAAAAATAACTTTCAACTGCAACTTTACTTCAATTATTTTATACCATGGAATTAAATTAAATATTATGAACGCGCTGTTCAAATTATTTCTAAAATAAGAAGATTTGAGGCAAACTTTCCCTCCTTGTGGCATAGGTCGTGGGACACCCTCTTAATATGTATAGTATGGATGTTAAAGGTCTCTGCCCACTACTCCGTACCATAACCATGGCCGTGCTAGAAACGTGTCAGGCAAAAAAATATTCTTTGTATTGAAAAGTATGACAAGTGCATGGCCGGTGACGGACCGGTCTAGTGGGAATACTGTATATTTTCCAATACAAAGATTTTTTTACATGATACGTTACTAGCACGGTCATGGTATAGTACGGTGTAGTAGGCAGAAACCTTACAGTACATAATAAAAAATAAATATGCACTGAGAAAAAAGCTGTCTAACTATTTTCACCTGGGGCAGACTTGACCCAAGTGTTTTTATCCTAACCAGCAGAAAAACTGTCTTAAGGCTGGTTTACATTATCTTAGTATTTAGTAGAGTGCTTAGTAGCGTGCGAGTAGATTCGAATGCGAGTGCTTTAGTAGTTTTGGTGCCTTTCCAGTGACCGTTGTTTACACGCTTCCAGTAGAGTGTCATTTTCGCCAAACCTAATACCTATTATTTAATTCAATTACACGTCACGCGTTCACCGGCAAATGCACTCTACTAAAGACGCTACTAAAATGTCGATTTACATGCTTCCAGCGCGAATGCGAGTAAAATATCGCGCGGGGGGTGAGCGGGCGCGCAGGGGGTGCTACTGAAGCGAGTAGAAAGGCTACTAGAACGTTACTCTCTTTAGTCATAAGACGACCGTTTACATGTTTCCACTAAAGCACTCTCCTAAAGCACTCTACTAAAGACTAAGATAATGTAAACCAGCCTTTAACTTTTGTCCGCAGATGAGCGCTACTGTGTACAAAGTATCATATTACTATGCCCAAATAGTAGCAGTGATGATGTTAAATGGGATGGCTTTGTACAACGCATTGCCAATGTACAATAACTTTAAATCGGGTGTATTCACTAACAATCTTGTTGAAAATGCTACCCTGGACTTTTCAGTATATTACTTATTCCCCGGATTTAACCAAGAAGACTATTTCTGGTTATCGACAGCTACGAATTTTTATTTAACTTATTTAATTTCCATTCCCATGTGTATATTTGACTTATTTCTCTATTTCTTGGTCTTTCATATTATTGGACACATGAATGTTCTAATGAATAATATCAAAGATATTGGAATGGTTAGATCACAACATCGTCAGAGTTCTGATAAGGGACTCGATATAGCTATTCAGTTGTATGATAATGAAGAGAACGAAATAATAAATACTAAAATCGCAGAATGTATTAATTATCATAAGTTCATAATCAAGTAAGTACTTTTTTCTAATATAGTTGATAAGTAAATGTTGATTTTATCGAAGCACTCACTCTTTTTACTGCTAGATGCACGCAAAAAAACCTGCAAATCGATCTAAGGCAATGCCGTTTGGTACACGTATACTTGAGGTCAAAACATTATTTTGGACCCGCAGTTCTAGGAGAAAGTTTTGGTGTCATCTTTTTTGTATGGGAAAAAATTTTTGAAGTGAAAACTTCTTTAGCGGCGTTGTACACTTTTGTTGTTGGGGAAAAATTGGGAATTGGAAATGTAATGTAATGGGGAAAAATGTTAAACTCGCGTCAGTCAGGGTCACGTGACCCTGATCGAAAATTCGTAAGACGGATGTAGCGTAGACAGCCGGCGGCGGAAGTATCCCCCTCTCTTTCTGTTGCCGATCAGCACCAGCTACAGCCTTTTTAGATTTCTCTTTGGTCTGCCTTCTAAATTCTAAATTTCTGTGACGTCCTTTTTGTAAAACAAATGTTTGTATGTTGTCAATAAACTTCTTACAGAAAAGGACGTGTTTGTGAGTTTTCGTGCCCTATCCTCTACACTTTCTACGGGGCGCGGCGAAAATGGCGGCGCGTCATTTCAAGACGTAAACACTTGTGTCACCATAGCAACGCGCAAATTTTTTAATTCACTGTCAAAACTCTAGATTTTCTGTCAAGCTATGGATAAGACCTTCGTACAATACTGTTCTGTATTCGTAAATTCAAATGCAGAGTAAGCGCTATCGCACACGTGCAACTTTTGTCTCCGCAACTTTTTTGTCTCTCACGTGATTTGTATGAAAAGTTGCAGACGACCGTGTCGCTTCGTGTGCGCGCTTCCATATAAACCCGTGGACTTGATGTGAGAGACAAAACAGTTGCTGGGAGACTAAGTTGCCCGTGTGAGATAGCGCTAAATTCGTAAGACGGCAAATTCGTGCAAAATTATTCCCTAACCATTCCAAAATATCAAAAATGCACAACGTTAATATTCAAGTTTTCACTTCTGCCGGCACTCCCGGAGTGCAACCCCTATTTTTGTACATCTTCTACAACCTATCGTGTGTGGTATCGGATGAAAGGGCTTGCTGAGTAACGTAAACTTCGATCAGATATACCTAAAGGATGAAGCACGCCATACAATCACATGAGTAAAAAAACGTATACAATGACCGAAGGAATAAATGATCGAAGAACGTAAATGATTTATTTTCATTGGTGACACTACTGCATCGCATCGAATCACGGTATTTGTGCAACATTATAATTTATACTTACCCCTAAGTAATTTTGTTTGATATTGATCAATATTTTCGCGGAGCCCCTACACTACAGGGACTTTACGGGGCCCTAGGGTTCCGCAGGGTGGCGTGTTACAAGTGTGCTTCTAACGTGTCATCACGTGGGCGTGGGTGACGTGGGGTGTCGTAAGCCCAATACCGAAACTGGAATTCCAGCCGAAGCCGAAACTGAACTTTCGGCCATGCCTGGTTCCAGATTCGGCCGAAACAGAAACCACAGAATAGATCCCGAAACCGAAATCGAAACTCATTTTCATACATTATATGGCCAATGTCCGAAAAAAAAACTAATTGGCTGAATATTTTTTATAGGTAGGAGGAATAAGCTCCTGTAATAATAGAAAAAAGTTTCAGAATTTTCGGTTACGTAAAACTTTAAAAAAAAACAACAAGTCTTAAGAAAAAAAAGTTTTGACATTTCTTTTTATTAATACCGTGTTGTGGTTGTGGCAAAGGTATAATTTCCATTCTGCTGTTACTTTCGTACATTTGTGAAGTCGAAGAGACTTTCATTTTTTAAAGATTTTTTACGCAACCGAAAATTCTGAAACTTTTTTCTATTACTAAGGGAGCTTATTTCTACCTATAAAAAATATTCAGCTAATTTGATTTTTTTCGGACATTCCCCATTGACGTGTTTTACACATACATGATGGTTGAGTTTATTTCAAGCCTGCCAGTAGTGGTGGACGGATATTTAGAAACAACAGTCGATTTTCATACAAACGAGGTAACTCTGAAGCCTTGGTTCTCCGCAAGGGATTGTCCATCAGCCATTTTTGATGTCCCCACTGCTGGGGCACAGGCCTTCCTTATGGGTGGATAAGGAGGACGGGCCATAACCCACCACGCGGGCCCAATGCGGATGCAGCCGGGACCAACGGCTTAACGTGCTTTCCGAAGCACGGAGGAGTTCGCGATAGTAAATTTTTGGTCACCCATCCCATGACCGACCCTTACGAACGTTGCTTAACTTACGCAATCGCTGGGCCAGGCGCTAAACCACTGCGCCACCGAGCTCAAGCGAGCCGAGCGCAAGGGATTGATTGAGCTGTAATTCCAGGAAGTGCATGGAGGAGATCCAGATCGCAACTGCTGGCCATGTTATGATGGCCTCGAGCTAAATTAAGCTTAACTACGCTCTTGGCCTTCAAGCTTCATCATCATTGCAACCCTTACTGTCTGCGCTATAAAGGCTTCAATCTTCGGTCTCGGCCTTTATTCCAGCTTGACGGCCTGGACCTGCGCTAAGTTCCGCTTTCGGACATCATCATCGCTACCAGAGTCATTATAGACCGCGACAGTAATGTAGGTACCTACTGTATCAATAAAATCACTAATCCATATTAACTATTTCAGATTCACAGATGATGTCTTGTCTTTATACGGGCCTGTATTGGCAGGCTCGTATTTATTTCATCTGATTAGTTGCTGCCTTCTGCTGCTGGAGTGCTCTCAATTAGTACGTAGAAATCAATTAATTTCTTGTGCCTATACTAATTTTTTTTTTAGATATATTATTTGGTCTGCCTTCAACAAATTACTATCAGCTGTTAAATTTATTGCCTAGCGAACAAATATTTTGTCTGCAATATAAAAATTAGACTCCAATTTACATTCTGCAAACAATCTTAATATTGTGTTGTGAGCAATATAAACAAATTTGTCGTGCAGCAAACTGATTTGATCAGCAAGATATCAAATATCTAAGTCAGCAGAAATTATGTTTACAAGCAGTTTCTCTGATAAATTGTGATTTATTATGTGTGTAGTTGTCTAATAAAGCAAAATATTTGTCTTTTGGTGAGCAGAAAAATATATTCGATCAACCAAAAAGGTTAGTTGGTCAGCAACTTTTGGCTAGCAAATATTTCTAATTCAATCAGCAATTTAATGTCATACTGAACAGCTCTAATTTTCTTTAACTTGCTTCAGGTAGGGTTGCCAGACATCCCGTATTTCAACATTATTTTTCCCAGGAAAAAAATCCCTAACGTTTTTCTAATTTTATCTCCAGTACCTAGGTATACCTAGTTGTAAAAAAATGTGTACCCCGGATTTGATAAAAAGCTTTTTTATAGATTTGATAAAGAGTCGGATATTATAACATAACTGCGTTCAATTTTACAAATACCTATGTGAGATCAAAACAAAGATATGTTAACTTACACGGTATTTTTTAAATACACGCTGAAATTTTAATCATTTGGTTCCCGCCGTGTGGTGGTTCCACTCATGATTACAAGCAATTTTTACTATGGGGGCAACTCTCCTGCTCGCAAAAAAAAAATCAGCTGTTCCATACATTAAGGTCGAGTAGGTACTGCACTTTTGTATGGAACAGCTGGGGGTCTATTACGAAAAGTTTCATGCGATACACGCAGCTGCGTCCGTGCTTCGTTTTGATTGTTTCCTATTACAAATCACTTTCGTATGCGATATTGCGAAGTGATTGCGCGAGTTTCACAGTTTCTCTCTAGCGTATCCGACATCGTTCGTTTAGTAGTCTATGGGCTACGATAGCCTAATTCATAATTAGGGTTCCGTAGCCAAATGGCTAAAAACGGAACCCTTATAGATTCGTCATGTCTGTCTGTCTGTCTGTCTGTCTGTCCGTCCGTATGTCACAGCCACTTTATTCCAAAAGTATTAAGACTACATAGTTGAAACTTGGTAAGTAGGTGTATTTTGTGAACCGCTTTACGATTTTTACACAAAAATAAATAAAATAAAAGAATGAGGGGGGCTCCCGATACATGGAACTGAAACTGAAAATATTTTTTTTTCATCAAACCAATACTTGTGGGGTGTCTATAGATAGGTCTTTAAAAATGACATTGAGGTTTTTAAGACAATTTTTTTTCAAAGTCAACCGTTTGAAAGATATCTGCCGCCAAAGTAGTAAAATGTGTGTCCCCCCCCCTTTAACTTTTAAAGTAAGAGGGTGAAAAATCTAAAAAAAATATATGCTATAGATCCTAATAAACACTTTCAACGAAAATTAGTTTGAACGAGATATAGTAATTAGTTTTTGAGATATAGTACATTTTCCAAAACCGCAAATATAACTTTGTCATTCATACAAACACTGTGAAAAACAAAGTTATTTTTTCAGACGAAAAATGATAGCGGTATTAAAATATGGTATGGTATATAATGTACCTACGGAACCCTACTGCCCGTGGCCCGACACGCACTTGGCCGGTTTTTTTTGTTATAACTACAACCAACGAACTGCGGACGACTATCGTGGCCAAGTGACTGCGTTACGCAATTGCGTACGTAATTTCGTAATAGGCCCCCTGATTTTTTTTTTTGCGAGCCGGAGTGTTGGCGTCATAGTAAAAGTTGCTTGCAATCATGAGTGGAACCACCCCACGGAGGGAACCAAATGATTAAAATTTCAGCGTGTATAATCTATATATATAAAAGAGAAAATCACTCACTGACTCATCACGAAATCTCAGAAACTACAAGTGCTAGGAGTCTCAAATTTTGCATGGGGGTTCCTTTTAGGATGAAGGTGCTCAATAAGACGGGATTTTGCAAAATTCAACCCCTAAGGGGGTAAAACAGGGTGGCAAAGTTTGTATGGGAGAAAGCGATTCCTTGGCCCGATTGACTTGAAATTTGGCATAGACATTCTTTAACAAAATTAATTGAATATGTGTTTCGTATTTTCTTGAAATGTATCCCCTAACAGGGTTGAAAAGGGGTAGAAAACTATTTTTAGGGTGGTTGACTTCGATATCGGAATCAAAACTTCTTAGTGCATTTGTACGATTAAGAAAAATAAATGTCAGTTGTCAGGTTGTCACCTCCCCTGAGATCGTAATTATGTCACCGCACGAGCTGACATTTCATGTTGTATAAGATTTTATCCTGATTTTCATTACCTATTTTACGAAATATTAGTCTACTTATAAAACGTGGCAAAATCTATCAGATATCTAACGTGGCAAGGAATGTGGTGTAAAGTGTTAAAATTGAGAGCCGGATAATAATGCACAACATAAGTTGCACCCGACATAATTTGCAATGTCACGTTATTTTAGCCAGGAACCAGGAACAAATAAACATACATAGATTTTTATTTAAAAAGAAGATACCTACCAAACTATTAAGTATGAGTATTAAATGTTACATAATATTATTATACTTATTTTGTTATATTACTGCTAAGAAATTTTATTAAGTACCTACCTACCTAATACAAAATCGTGAACAGTAGGGCGTCGGTTCTGTAACCAAACTCGAACCCCACTTCGAATCTCACTTCACTGCACGGGACGGGAACTTTAAATCATAAATAAGATAATGATAAGATTTTTTTTTATCACAAAATATTTTAGATAGCTACCTAAATTTATTGTAATCGGTAAAATTGCTCATTTAGTTAGCTAATTTCTAATAACAATTCACGCGAAGTGAAGTGAGGTTCGAAGTGAGATGCGAGTTTGGTTACAGAATCAACAGATTGCGCAGGTAAAACCGCGGGGTGCAGCTATTACCTACATATCACAAAGTTGTAAAAATGTGAAATTTTTGATGTTTGGATGTTGTTCATTTTGTTACTCAATCACGTCTTACCCGGGTGAACGGATTTTGGCGAAATTTGGCACAGGGATAGATTATAGTCTGGAATACTTAACACAGGCTTCTTTTCATGCCGATCATTGGTTTCCAAGGGAAGACTTACAACGATTACCGACTCCCACGCGGGCGGAGCCACGGGCAAAAGCTAAACATAGTATAAAACAAAGTCGCTTCCCGCCGTCTGTACGCTTTTCTTAAACTATACATAAAAATCGCAATAAAATCGATCTTTAAGTTTGGGAGCTAGGTTGCCTCAGATTCCTCAGACAGACACACACACACTTCAATTATATTTTAACACCCCTTGCGTACGTCGTATATATGTAGATATGTTTTAACGTCTACTGCTTACACTGAGTTGAGGTCACACTTGGCATCACATAGCGCTGCACAGTGTAACATAGTTACTCTGTTAATTTTTAGTAACTTAAGTGTATATGTATATATAAATATATAAATTATTGTTATGCTTTGTGTATGTGATATGTGCTGCCAATAAAACGATATTCTATTCTATTCTTTTCTATTCTATATCCTGTAGTATAATCAAATAACTTCACACTGACACCACATTAGCACAGTTTTACATTAGTAACTACATTGCACTGCACCCGTGCGAAGCCGGGGCGGGCCGCTAGTAACAAAATAATGTCGTGAAATCTATGTTTTTTATATGATCATTTTTACATTATATTATCTGTGATACAGCTCAGTCACGTCTCAGACACGTCAGCGGTCAGTAAAATTTCAATACGAAATCAAATTTTACATTGAAATCTGACTGACCGTTGACGAACTTACCTGAGAGCATAAAAAACGTCGTTTCTGGCGCTTCACCGGCCACTGCCATTTTTTTGGTAGCAGTTCTAATAATCTAATAAACTCTGTATGGCTTTTTCATCCCCTTTTAATACCAATTTTTTTTAGGAGAACACCCCTAGTTCCCCTCCCCCTACTTCCCATTCCCCTTAACCAACCCCTATACCCTCTCAAACCCCTCTTCCCCTGCCCCTCCCCCACAGCTTTCTCTGCTAACCAATTTCGAAATGTTGCTGACCAATAAAATTAGAATTTTGCTGTTAAATTACACATTTTGCTCTCCAACTGTTTATTAAATTGCTGACGATTTTAAGACCTTCAGTACGGTCTCCAATTCAAGGTAGTATCTTCTAGGGGTATGGGGGGAGCAAAGATGGTGGCCGGCATTGCCGGTTATCTTGGGCCGGCCGCCATCTATGCTACGTCACATCACAGCTCTCCTCCCCATACCCCTTGGAGGAAGTGACTGCCGCACTTTTTGTAATCAGGAAAACATACCAAACAAGTATATACCAGTTCGTTGATACCAGCCCCCCGATTATGTAACTTTGTTGCTATATATATCAACTCTGACAGAAATCGCAGTTACATTGCTGATTTAGTTTAGAACCAATGTGATATCTATCTTAATTAAAGCAGCAATGTAACTGCGCTTTCAATCGATTTCAATCAAGAATTGTTAGCAACAGACTTACGTAATGCACGACAATGTCCGAAGCGAAGCGAGGAGGGTGGGTCGCTATCGCTGGTACATACATAATAATATGCTTTTCAGGACCCTGGAGCTTTGATGCAATATGGACCACTAACAATCATAATTTTTAGTCAGCTGATTCAGATTTCTGTGATTTTTGAATTAATTCGAACTGAGGTGAGTATACTTTACAACTGGGCCCGTACCGGCTAACTTATATGGCTATAGTACCTACCTAATCGCTTTCATTTGACAGATGGTAAGATTTTTTTTTGTACCAAAAAGAAGTAGCAATGTGTCACATTATCCATCTGTCAAATGAAAGCGATTACGATAGCTATGTAAGTTAGCCGGTACGGCCCCTGCCTTTCTTTTGTCTTATTTAACACGTTCGCGCGAGCAACGTCATAGTACGTCATAAAAGTTGTGACTGATAACGAGCAACGTCTTGATACGTCGCTTTATTCTTATTTATAACTTTAAAAGTAAAAGGATGCTTAAGTTGGCAATACTAAATTCTTATAGCGATACATTTACGATACAAAATATTAAAATGGTTTGGGTTGGGTGTTGATATTATTAGTCATAGAACACACCTCTCACCTCTCATAGAGCACACTAAAGCTTCGCTACAGCGCGCAGGCTTACCAAATGTATGGCGGCGCATACAAAAAGGGCCATCTAGAGACGTTGTGAGTAAGCGAGGGGGTATAGTTGAACATTTTTGCCGATTATAGTTAGCGCAACTAGGAAGTGTGATAACTCGTTCCATTATAATGTTTGAGATTTAGGATTTTACCCAGAGACCTCAAATTTTGTACATAGATATTTTATAGAGTGTAGGAAACTACTAAGAAAGGATTTTTGGAAATTTCGCCCCTGAAGGGGTGAAATGGGGGTTTAAAGTTTGTATGGGAAAAAATAAATAAATAGAGATTCCGACTTGAAACTTCGTAAGAGTACTTCAAAAAACAAATAAGCAATAACGTATTTCGTAGTGATACAAAACTCAACCCCTTGGGAGATAGTTTTTTTTTTAATTATAATGGGTTTGCTCTTGACCCTAGTCTAGCCCGAAAGTTTTGACGGGGTTTACGATGGAGCGAGCTTGCCCAGAAGGTGCCTATTCACTCTGGCCTTGAAAAGAGTCAGGTTGTATGTGCTCGGAAACACAGACGCCGGCAGGGAATTCCATTCCTTGGCTGTGCGCATTATAAACGATGATGAGTAGCGTTTAGTACGCATAGGAGGTATATCAACCAAGAACGGATGGTAGCCTGCAGTGCGTCTGGATGTCCGATGGAAGAAAGGAGAAGGTGGAATGAGCTCATGCAGCTCTTGAGCACACTCACCGAAGTACAATCTATAGAAGACCGATAGGCAAGCAACGTTACGGCGGTGAGCCAAACTGTGAAGCTTAGCTGATACCAGTTTTCCGTCGCCTATTAATCTCTTGGCTCTGCGGTCCACCGAGTCTAGTGCAGCAAGTTGATATTTCGCCGAGCCGTCCCAAAGGTGGCTGCAGTACTCCATGCAAGATCGGACGTGAGCTTTATAAAGGGTTAAAAGCTGCCCAGGCGTAAAGTACCGCTTGACTTTATTTAGGACGCTCAGCTTATTAGCTGCAGTTTGAGCCTTAGACTCGATAGAGGTGCCGAAGTTAAGGTTAGAAGATAACTCCATGCCAAGAAGCTGGAGAGTGTCGGTTGCTTGGATAGATGTACCTCGGAAAGTAGGAGTTAAGTTGAATGGACTCCTTTTTGCGGTAAACAGACACGCCTGCGTTTTAGAAGCGTTGAAGCTAACAAGATTTTCATCACCCCATTGGGAGACGAGACTTAGCGTCAGGTTCAATCGCTCAACCATGGCCTCTCTCGTTATTTTCACCTCATCACCACCGGCTCCCGCGCTGGACAGATACCTCTCCATGACAGTACTGTCGTCTGCATAGCCAACAATGCCCGGTGTTAGCAGGTCATTGATGTGCAGCAGGAAAAGCGTCGCAGAGAGCACCGACCCCTGAGGAACTCCGGCATCAATCGCCATGAGGTCAGAGGAGCAGCCATCAATGACTACTCTGATCGACCGTCAATCAGGAAGTCGGCTACCCAGCTACAAAAGCCAGCGGGGATTCCGTACGCTGGAAGCTTGCTCAGCAAACTTGCGTGCCAAACCCTGTCAAAAGCTTTTGAGATGTCAAGCGAAACAGCAAGTGCTTCGCCGTGTTTCTCAATGGCCTCGCCCCAGCAGTGCGTCACGTACACAAGGAGATCCCCAGTTGATCGTCCCCGGCGAAAGCCATATTGATGTTCACTAAAGAGATAGATGGGGTAAATAAACCGAAAAAATTGATATGGATGTCGTTATTGAAGTTTTATGTGGTTTTAATTGCAATAATGGCCTTTATTTTGAAGTCTTACACGGTGGCGATGATTCAAACTCTATAGTGGAGAAATGGGGGGTCAAATTTTATGTGGAAAAATTACATTTTGAAACTTCGTGGGAGTACTTCTAAAAACAAATTAACACGTATTTCAAGGAATTCCGAAACTCAACCCCTTAGGGGATGAACCGAAAAAATCGATATAGATGTCGTTAATGAGGTTTTTTAGGATATTGATTGCTATAATGGCATTTCTTTGAAAATTCAACACGGTGGACATGATCTAATCCCTAATGGGCCCAAAACGGGGGTCCAGATTTTGTTTGGAATTATAATATGGAAACGGGAATGCGGACTTGAACGGGTACGGGAACGATAATGTGGCGGAAAAGGGGATGAACAGGAACGGAATATGGATTAGATATTCTACTAATATCATAAAGTATGTGAAAGTTTGGAAGTTTAGATGTTTGTTACTCAATTACGCAAAAACGGCTGAAGTTGCAGGAGAAAACTAGTTTTCAAATAAAGGCAAGTTGATAAATTGTAAATATTTTCATTCATCAAATCGGCATCAGCATTATTCAACAATCACCATCATTTGAAGTTGATGATGATGAATGATGCTAAATTGCTGATGCTGATTAGGTGAATGAATCTATTTATAATTTATCAACTTGAGCCTTAAATATAAAAAAATAGTTTCATTTGTCAAATGAGCATTAGCAAATTAGCGTCATTCATCACCATATAATGATGATGAATTATGCTGATGCTATCATTATCATAATATGATATAATATGATCATCATATAATGCTGATGATGATAAAAAAAATATGAAAATAAATTTGCGTTGATGATGATGATGGATGATGCTAAATTGCTGATGCTGATTAGGTGAATGAATCTATTTATAATTTATCAACTTGAGCCTTAAATATAAAAAAATAGTTTCATTTGTCAAATGAGCATTAGCAAATTAGCGTCAATTATCACCATATAATGATGATGAATTATGCTGATGCTGATCATTATCATAATATGATATAATATGATCATCATATAATGCTGATGATGATAAAAAAATATGAAAATAAATTGACGTTGATGATGATGATGGATGATGCTAAATTGCTGATGCTAATTAGGTGAATGAATCTATTTATAATTTATCAACTTGAGCCTTAAATATAAAAATAGTTTAATGAAAAAAAGCATTAGCAAATTAGCGTTATTCATCACCATATAATGATGATGAATTATGCTGATGCTGATCATCATCATAATATGATATAATATGATCATCATATAATGCTGATGATGATAAAAAAATATTTTATTTTTATTTCATTTGATCCACCTTAACAAAAATTTAGATCCACCTTTCACGTGGGTGGGAGGACACCCTACCCACTGCCACTTCGGTTGATCAGTTTTTCGAGCGATGTTGGTAATTTTTGTTCTCATACGGATCTTTTGATTTGTGATCACGTAAGGAAATTCCGAGCTAAAGGTGTCCCAGGGTGTAATGGAGAGTTAACTCCATTGCACGCTGGAACACCTCGAGAGCCTTCTTATGAGTCACATAATAGCTAGTGACCACGTTTCACCACCGTGAGTCATCCATTACTAACAAATACACGTCTTGAGACACCGAGGCAAGTTGGAACATAAAGGTTTTCCGAAGCCTGACTAAATGAATGCTGCCTATCCAAGCTGTATTTATTCGATTAAAAATCTCTTTTGCAATACTAATCTTGTACTGTTCTTCCACTTGGTCAAACTGGATAGTCAAACTAATTTGTCCAACAGGAATAAATTGTCCAGATGGATCCATCACCGAGTTGTTAAGATCATCCACAATTCTGTACTGTGCTCAAGAGCTCCAAAGCAGTTTTGGAGCTGAAGTGTTGAATTTGCCGTTCTTTGTATATTCTATACATACTGACGTACTGATATTCTAAGGCGGAACGTCACTAGACGTCACGTTGTTAACTATTTAATTGATGTCGAATACTCTTCTGCGGCAGAACGTCTATGAACGCGACGTGATAAGACGTTGTTCACGATTTTATGTGATAACGAATACTCTTCTGCGGCGGAACGTCTATGGACGTCGACGTGATAAGACGTTGTTCAAGATCATATCTGATGCCGAATGATTTGCTGCGGTGGAACGTCTATGGACGTCGACGTGATAAGACGTTGTTCAGTATCATATCTGATGCCGAATGCTTTGCTGCGGCGGAACGTCTATGGACGTCGACGTGATAAGACGTTGTTCATTATCATATCTGATGCCGAATGCTTTGCTGCGGCGGAACGTCTATGGACGTCGACGTGATAAGACGTTGCGCGTTGTGGCATACCAAAATTATCTAATTTGTGACGGAAACGTGATTGAACGTTTGCATTTTTGTATGAAGAAATCCTGTGTCATAGCACGTAGTTCGGGCGGGGTACCCTGCGCGCGCGAACGTGTTAAAAATCTATCGCAATCGCTTTCAGGATATAACACATTGAAGCTTCTTTTTGTCACAAATGAAAACTTACCAAAGAAACACAGCAATGTGTCACATCCATCTGTCAATCGAAAGCGATTCCGATAGATTTTTAAAATTAGACAATTAGCCCCCTGGTCCCATTATCGTAGTAAATAACAACGATCGTTTGGTGTTCATTGCGTCGCCAATTTGAAACGAGACTACTCACAGACACCGCAATGTATGCGAATTACCGTAATAAATTACAAATTGTAATGTTTAAGAAAAAAGTTAAGTGAACGAATGGCTCAAAAGAGGGTGTGGATGTGAAGTGCGCGAGCGGATATAGGCCGCGGGCGGCATGTAAGTTTAGCGTGAGAGAAATTGGAGGGAATTTTTTTCTTTGTTCTGTGACTGCGCATGTTTGCAGTAGTCCCACATAGCGATGCGCGACTTCGAATGATTTTACTTTTCGACTAATTCGTAACTACTAATGTGGTTTTTCGAATGGCAAATTAGTAGTATACTAATCTCTATGTTCGAATAATGACTACTAATTAGTAACTACTAATGTCAAAATGTACAGCGATCCCGACCAAACCCGAGTCGAACCGAATCATACCGAATTATCGAACGAATATATCGACTGTATTTTCCATAAACATAGAAAAATTTTCGCTGCGCTCAAGAAGACCAACAAAGCGTGGAAAAGAGAAGTTAACATCATACGGACACGGTCTATGTAAAAAAGAGACAAAGGATCAAGTGACATGTGCCAACATTATTTACAGTAAGAGCCCCTAGCGTCCCGCCTAGCAAATGAGCAATCACAGTTTGTTTAAAATATTTTTTAATCTTAATTAGAATTTAAAATAAAGGTATCGTGGAGCTATGGTGTCTTCTGCTCTAAGTAATTGTGATGTGACAAAAATAAACAATCCAAGTAATCACACTTTTCAAAGGTAAATAAGATATTGCCACACATTTCTCTAAAACCAAATTTCGCTACATTCATTCGTTTATCGACAAAGAAAACAGTATGGAACATAGTTTATTAACTTCCTTTGCCATAATATAGTCATATTTTATGAATCTCATATAAGTATTGATTATACTTCATGATTCTTCCTCAATATTAGTACTATTAACACATGTAGTATCGCTTGCATGTATCACCACTTAGCACGTTATTTTAGAGTAGTAACCTAAAAAACCTAAAAAGAGAAGGTATTTGATTTAGAATTGACAGATATTTTGACATTTCCGGCTCGAACTCTCCCCGCCGCTATTACGCGCCAACCCTTCATTCGCTTTTCGTGCTTCGCCACGGACGCACGCATACAATCTCAAAGTGAGAATTCTTCAGAATTTTATTTTATACAGTAAAATTTAATTATACTTAGTTAAAATGCTTCGTGCAGAAAGGAAAAAAGTTTTCAAGGCGGAAGAGGACAAGAAGAAGAATACAAGATGGAGAAGCACTATTAAATGCGTAACTGCCATTTTGGGCTTTTACCGTTTACTTGACTTGAACGCGTAACTGCCAGACTGGGCTTTTACCGTTTACTTAGCTTAACTGCATAATTGTTTGCTTACATTTATGAATGCGTAACTGCCATACTGGGCGTTTACCATATATATTTATTTTACTTTAATGTACATGAGTACAAAAAGAGCGGACTTAATGCTAATAGCATTCCCTCCGAGACAACATTGTTTGCTGAGATTTAAAAATGCGTAACTGCTACACTGGGCTTTTACCATTTAATTATTTAATTTTGTCTGACACGAACTTACCATACTGGGTACTTTCTGTCATAAGGCATGTGTCTAATAAGGCATGAACCAAATATCTATTGCACTCGAAATATTCACACTGGACTATTTCATCGCATAGATAGGTCAAACAACGCAACTGCAACAAGTGCAGCAACTCAAAGTGCCCCTGATGACGCGACAGTGTAAAAAGCAAGCTGCCCTCAAAGGTTACCATGTTGGAACCGTTGCCGAGCACCAATCGGGTGACTCCGCCGTCCGCCGAATTCGCCGCCATCCGCCTTCCAGCCAGGCGGCTGCTCTGCTGGAGCTGCAACAGCAGCCCTGACAACAGCTTAGTTCATCAGGTATGAATTTTGATATCACAGATATCCTTGGTGTTGCGTTGATCCCAACGGAATAATAGAGTACCATCGGTACTGAGATAAATTTCTGGCTTGAAAAATTTATATAATATAATTATGTATGATTTTATTATACACATGTTACAACTGTAAGCAAAACTGCCAGTATAACGTTCATAAGCAGAGCTATAAATAAATGCTAAAATTTATCAACTTCATGGAACCAGATAATAAGTTATAAAGCAACTAGCTGATACCTGATATTTCACAATTTTTATGTGAAATAGCTTCTATTAATATGGGTACGCCTAACATGGGCCTGCTGATAGAAATTTCAATAAGAAATTGAATAATAGAATCCATACATTTTGTTATCCTTAAATGCAGTAAGTGTTTATTACTGTGTACCACAGTTTTAATAAGTAAAAACTTTAAACATTTGCCTTAACTAGGAGATCCTATGTTTCAGGCTTATTATTTATGTTTAATCACTAACTAATTAGTATGTTTATTTCTAAGCTATGCCCTTGTAAAATGTAAAAATTACCTGTCTATTAATTTTCAAATTGAATTTGTGTGTGTAAAACATAAATTGATCGATCTTAATGATAATGAGTCTGATGTGCAGAAATTATTAGCCAAGTAGATATATTATAGTAATAATGAAGCTTAAGGAGCAGTTTTCCAATATAGAACACCTTTTTTATGACAGTAATTTAAGACAGTGTTTTGCACTTTATACATTATACAATGGGGCATTGCAACATTCATTTGTTGTGCACAACATACATTTTATTATAAACAGAAGGTATATGGTCAACTCAAGTGTAATTGATGCTGTCCACTTAAAAGGCCACCAACAGTTGAGTCGAATATGAATGATGCATTGGCCACAGGCCTGAGGTTAACGATATTGATCAACGAAAAAACTGTAAGTAAACCAGGCGCAGTACTTAAATAAAACATAAATTTTAAAACTGATTTATATATTTATTTGTTGGTACATTTTGTTTTAAAACAATTTAAACTTGAAAACAACAAACGAAACATGCAGCCAGGTATACCATATGCTTAATTCCGACGGCAAACGAATATCGAGACGCGGCGACGAAGCCCCATCAACGATTTCTTTCGTCGATAGCAGCAGACCCGCAGGCAGGCAGGGTCTAAATTCGACATGTGTGAAAATACTATTTTCACTGCGCTAGGAGGGGCACCAAGATTATTATTATTTTCTTTTATAATCACTCGTACTCACTTGTGCCATCTCCAGAGATATATATTAAATTCTAACATTAATTTGACTAAAATTCGGGCGAAATATATAACAGCCACATCATACGTATGTATTTTAGTCACAGACAATAATTTGTCAACTACACATTAAGTTGAAGGTTCAACATCTCTGTTTGAGAAAAAATGTTTTATCAGGTTGTCATATCAGGTTTAGTAAAAATCTAACAGAAGTCATATTATTATAAACTGTAAAAATGTTATCCTATAATAACAACAAAGAATGCTTATTGTTTATAACAAAACACATTCTAGAAATCCCAGAAGTCGCATTATTATAAACAGTATAAAAGTTAACCTATATTAAAAATAAAAAATGGTTATTGTTTGTAAGAAAACAAGAATACAACATTGAAGTCTTTGCATTTTAGAAATCCCATCAACTTTATGGTTTTAATATTGGAAAAGTAATAGAAATATACGAATTTAAATTCTTAACTTTTGGGTATTGTAGTGCCCATATTTTTACAAAATTACTGCCGCCGGCTACGACATCTTAGACAGCATTATCTCCCTGTTATATTGGACATAATATTTACTCTAACAATGTGTCTCAGAACATTTTTTAAAGAATTGAGATATAAACACAATTTTTTTATACAGCTACCTTCACAACTTTCCATTACGGTCTTTTACAAGAAAAACATTAACAAAACTGCAAAATAAATTATGTCTATTTTATGAATGGATTAAACCTGTAGATACCGGTATAATATTATATTTTACTTTATATAGTTGAATGTTATCGATACTTACACCGAATTAGAGAAGACATAGTTGTGGAATATTTTTCTATGGTACCTCTCAACAACGGGGTAGACTGGGAGACACTTGTGGCCAGGAATCAAAACATTGAAAAATAATTGCATATAAATTATCTAGCTAGAACATGTAACTTATTATATTTTCACTGCCTTTTTTATTATTGTATTCGGTGTAAAGTATTCTAGTCGTTATTATTTGATTCACTTATTCAAAAAATTATTACCAGTTTTGGTATTTTCGGATTGAAATTGAGTAAATTCGAATGCAAGCCGAATTAGGTAGTAGAAATAAAATATAGTAGAAATATTTTTCTTGATTCCTAGCATTTGGATCCCAAAGACGATTTTTTTTTAATTTTAGATTTTAGCATTCACAACGCTATTTTTGTTTAGTGCCTATTTTATTTACAAAGACAATTCTGTCACAATCAACCGGACAAGCTACTATTTTTATTCTTTTGTACCAGTTTCTTAGTGTTACAATTCTGCCATCATGATCGTCACAATTTTAAGCCTTGATACCCATTGTTTACATGTAATATAGTGTCTAATTACTAACATCCCATAACTTCCAATTCCAGGGACGGAAATTCATTGCACAAATAGACTGGTTTGTACAACATTATCAAGGTGATATTATTTTACAGGTATATTACTATGTTATTTAAGCTTGCATGTCTGCTGATACTATCAGAAAGTACAGAGCTTGGTTATAAAAATGGTTCGATTATTCACCAAATAACAATACATAATAAACACAGAAGTGTGTAACACAATTATTAGTATTATTTAATATTGGATTCATTATTGATTGCACAATATGAGCTAATCTCAAGGTTTGGTATCGAATTTAACTACGCCTTGGCGTAGACTTTTATTGCTCAAATACAATGGATATCTTAGATTTCTTATTACTATTTATTAAATGGTTTCCAATTAGTTTTTGTTTTTCAACTTTTCTAACTTAAAAAAAGTTTCACATTGAGGTACCTTGCCTATTGCACATAGAATGAAAACAATATAATCAATTAATTATTTGTTTGGTTCAAGTATGAAACATGAATTCTTCTTACTTTGACACAAACCATTCTATAATTACCTTCTTTTTCGAGAATGCTACATATTATTATTATAATAAACATTTCATAATCACTTCTTTTTATTTATAAATATAAAATAAAAATAGTAATACATATTTTAAAAAAAAAATCTTATATGTAGAATAGATAATGGATTACTGAAATGTAAAATTCAATAATAGTGGAGTAGACTCAAGTCCATGGTAAACAGTTTTAGCACTCGACGTACGCCGATACCTATATAGGTATGTTATGGCTATATAGCCATAACATTTATTTTTTATTATAGAAATTCCACGTAACATGGCGGAATGGTAGATGATTTCACTATCTTTGCAAGATTTCATCGATTAATGATAATTAAACTGAACAAAGATTCGTTTTCCTAACGAATCTTGCTTATTTATTTTTTGGTACCAACCATCTGTAGGTACCATCTTTGACTCCAAAACTTTAAGAATTATGTTAAATGTGACTGATTTTCTCTTTTAAATTTAAAAGACTAATTACACAAGTGATGATATTTCCATTTTCTTATATAATGCTTTAAACATCTACATGTGTTAATAGTACTAATATTGAGGAAGAATCATGAAGTATAATTAATGATTAAACGAACTTACCTGTAAGTGAAGTTCTATCATAATTATACGAAGGATTCTTCCGAAGATATTAGTATAGAGTCCCACCCTCCCTACTGCTTATTGTTAATTACAATAAGTGTTCACCCACTGAAGAAAATGAGGTATTGTTAATTACAATAAGTGTTCACCCACTGAAGAAAATGAGGAAATATCATACGATTTGGACTTTAAACTAAATGAAGGGTTGGCGCGTAATAGCGGCGGGGAGAGTTCGAGCCGGAAATGTCAAAATATCTGTCAATTCTAAATCAAATACCTTCTCTTTTTAGGTTTTTTAGGTTACTACTCTAAAATAACGTGCTAAGTGGTGATACATGCAAGCGATACTACATGTGTTAATAGTACTAATATCTTCGGAAGAATCCTTCGTATAATTATGATAGAACTTCACTTACAGGTAAGTTCGTTTAATCATTAATTCGTTTTCGGATCACCTGTTTATTGACTTTGTTGTTCTTTGACATTCTATTTCTATGGTATTTTCTATCTACCAACGCCAAAATGTATCGGGGCGCGACGATTTCGACCAAGCCCGAGTCGAACCGAATGTATCGACTGAGGTATCGTGCGTTCGTCGACTCCAGTCGAATAATCTACGCGCCAGTCGACTTAGTCGAATGATTCGGGGAGTCGAATGATTAGTATTAGTATTATTCGAAGTCCCACACCACGTCTCCCGCCAATGAGACCCCAAAAATTACTTCGACGAACAAAATGGCAGCGCTAAAGTTACATGCTGAGCCTTTTTAGTTGTAACTGAGCGAGCGATTCCTTCAGAAACTTGTTTAGGGTGCTTAGGGAGCGAATATTAGGCGAGTGTACCATGGGATAAGGCCAATCACCCTAAAATGGCAGTAAATATCGTATGATCGCAAATTCACTCAACGTACATAAAAATCCATCCAATCCAAAACTTAAAACCGGTCACGTCGCCATTACGCCAGTAAAGTGCTTCACTTCATCGAGGGTTTGTGAGACCCCGTTAATCTTTTCGGCCGGAACAAATTGTAAATTCTCACTTAGTATATTTTAATTATTAAGGCATTTTGTTCTAGATTTTTATCCTGAATTGATATAAATAAACTAGTTGCACTATACTACCGACGTTTAAATCTGTCAATTTTATTTCATTTGAGCTCATTTGAGTTTAAAAATTTAATGAAAAAAAAACTTTTTTAAAAACACGTTTTTAAAACGGACTAAATTTTTACAAAAAAAAATCGGACTAAAATCATTAAAACGGAGTATCAAATACAAACTAAAAAGTAAAAAATAAATTCTTCTGTTAATATTTATAACCCTAATACCCTATACCTACAGAAATTTAAAACATAAAAACGTGGGGCGCATGCTATAGAATATGTCAATATATGATAAATTTTACAAAACGCGCCCTACGTTTTTAGGTTTAAAATTTCTGTAGGTATAGGGTATTAGGGTTACTTATAAATATTTACAGAAGAATTTATTTTTTACTTTTTAGTCTGTTTTAATACTCCGTCTTAATGTTTTTAGTCCGATTTTTTTTCTAATAAATTAGTCCGTTTTAAAAACGTGTTTTTAAAAAAGTTTTTTTTTTCAGTAAATTATTATTTTCTGCTTTTTAATTAACGAGCTAAGACTAAAAAAAATACCATCTCCTACTCTCGCACTCGCACTCGTTAAGACGATTCAAATGAGCCCAAACTCGATCGGGTTGCATGGTTTTATTACGGAGTCCCAGTGGCCTTCTTCCGGCTCCATCATCAGATCCTGGAAACTATTTCCCAACAAAGTACTCGTCAAGACGATTCAAATGAGTCCAAACTCGATGGTGTAACATGGTTTCATTAAAGAGTTCCTGTATCCTTCTTCCGGCTCCATCATCAGATCCTAAAAACTATTTCCCAACAAAGTACTCGTCAAGACGATTCAATCGAGCCCAAACTCGATGGGGTTGCATGGTTTTATTACTTACAGTTGACTTACAGAGTTCTTATGGCCTTCCTCCGGCTCTATCATCAGATCCTCGGACACTACTTCCCATTAAAGTACTCGTCAAGATGATTCAAACGAGCTCAAACTCGATGGGGTTGCATTGTTTTATTACCGAGTTCCAATGGCCTCCTTCGGGCTCCATCATCAGACTCTGGACACTATTTCCCAACAAAGTACTCGTCAAGACGATTCAAACGAGCCCAATCTCGATGGGGTGGCGTGGTTTTATTAAAGAGTTCCTGTGTCCTTTTTCCGGCTCCATCATCAGACCCTGAAAACTATTTCCCAACAAAGAACTCGTCAAGACGATTCAAACAAGCCCAAATTTGATGGGGTTGCACGGTTTCAATATTGAATTCCTATGACATGGCCTTTCAGCTTCATCATCAGACCCTGGATCACGTCTCCCATTAGAGTGCTCATCAAGACGATTGTAACGAGCCCAAACACGATGGGGTTGTATGGTTATATCATAGAGATCCTATGGTCTTCTTCCGGATCCATCATCAGATATCAGCATAATATTGCATTGCCTTCCAGTTCTGACCTATGTTCAAAGTTTCAAGTTTCTAGCTCATTGGGAAGCTAGTACAAAATCGTTCACAAACTTTGCGGAGAAACAAACGAACGAACGAACGAACACACAAACACACAAACGAGAAAGCAACCTAATAAAAACGTGTTAAAATGTCTCATTCCTAGGAAGGTTAATCGTGCCTTGTAATGCCAGTCAAAACAGTTGACGTTTGGCCTTGCTAGGCATAATAACCTTATATAAGAACATTTTCTCAAATTAAGAAAAGAAAATTATTCACTTAAAAAAATCAAAAATACAAGGTCAAGGTCATAAACAAGGTCAGGGTCAAATGCATGTTCAAGGTCATATTCAAAGTCAAGGTCAAAGTCAAACCCACATTCGTGTTTTAATATCTCTCATTACAAGGTACTGTGACCGAAGATTGCCCGGCTCTAAATTTTGGCGTTCTGTATGCTCTAAGGTCCAAGCTAATTAAAAATCCGTGGGTGTATACGACTGCAGCCATAGACAATATTGCAACTTCACCCGACTGTCAGCAAGCTGCCATTTTTAGGATGGCAAACAGTTTGCTGTGTTGCGTCTAACTAGAACACGTTTTCAAACTTCAGAAAAGTCTTACAAATTGCTTATTTGCAAAAATAAGTAGAGTTTCTTTATTTTAACAAGTTAAACTATATAATTAACCTGTTTGCTATTAAATTGCCGATAAGTTTTATTACTTTCTTATTTTTCTTGCTTTTTATTGCAATTTATATTGAACTGGGGTAAGGTTTCCAAGAAAGCCCACCACATGGCCCAAAAGATATCCCTCTTTTTAATTTCTGATTAAAAGTGTTTTAAGTATTATAGAAACTTTATTATAATAACATAAATATAAAATTGGTTGGTTAAGAATTTGGTGTTGAACATAATGTTTTTTTTTATTGTTACTAAATTATGATTTTCTAAAGTTATTTTTTTGCATTAAATGCAATTATTACTTGCAATTTTTACTGTATAAGTAATTTTAATCAAAATAATCGATTAAATTACTTTTATTGGTAGATTCATGTTTTGGTTTTTGATTTTAATATTTTCAATACCCCAAACTCGGCCCACGTACCAAGGGCGTCGAAAAATAATCAAAGAATTAAGAACTTATTTTTTTGTTACCTACTATTCAGGGGGTCTATTACGAAAACTTTAATGCGAAAACGCAGTTGCGTCAGTGCTTCGTTTTGATTGTTTCCTATTACAAATCACTTTCGTATGCGATATTGCGAAGTAATTGCGTGAGTTTGACAGTTTCTCTCTAGCGTATCCGACATCGTTCGTTTAGTAGTCTATGGACTACGATAGCCAAATTCAAAATATTTGTTATAACTACAACAAACGAACTGCGGACGACTATCGTAGCCAAGTGATTGCGTTACGCAATTGCGTACGTTATTTTCGTAATAGGCCCCCTGATAAATTTCTGTATGTGTGATGTATTCAATTTTAGAAAGGTATTGTTATTGTTAAATGAGCTTTATTTTCCATGCATTCTCTAGTAAGGTTGCTAGATCAGAAGTTCATAATATGTGAAGAAGAAAATGTCGGGATTTTGGAGGTTGTTGGGAGGGAAAACGGCCGTGCAGCACGATTTATAGTCAGTGAGTTTTTAACCGACTTCAAAAAAAGGAGGAGGTTCTCAGTTCGTCGGAATCTTTTTTTTTTTATGTTTGTTACTCGATTACTCGAAGACGGCTGGACCGATTTGAAAAAATCTTTTTTCGTTTGAAAGTATATACTTTCAAGTTGGTCCCATTGTCATGAAATCAGGATTTGATGATGGGATCCTGGAGAAATTGAGGGAACTCTTCAAATATTATAGGCACATCTATAGCGATTTTAGTATTTTCTTAAGTAACTTGTGCATTTGCTTTCGAAAAGTACTATTTCGGTGAAGTGGAACTGATGATGAAGACCAGCATAGATGATCGTCGGAAATATTCAATACTAAGTAGTTCACTGGTACGATACGATTACTTTAATATGGTTGCTAGGATATTTTCTTAAGTAACTTGTGCATTTGCTTTCGAAAAGTACTATATCGGTGAAGTGGAACTGATGATGAAGACCAGCATAGATGATCATCGGAAATATTCAATACTAAGTAGTTCACTGGTACTATACGATTACTTTAATATGGTTGCTAGGATATTTATGCTCATCATAATTCATATGGTGAAGTGGAGCTGATAGTGAAGTACCAGGAGAACTCCTCAACAATAAACGCCCCTGCGTCGGGAAAAGCAGTAATATGTAAAAAATGATGAGCCGTTGACATAAGGCTATTGTAACTTAGATAATATCATCACCAAATATACTTACCACAAAAAAGTTTAAAATAAAAAGTTTTTAATAAAAACAAAACCTCCTTCAAAAATCTTGAAAATAATCTAACAAAAACAGCTTCAAAAATAAATTACCTAATGGCTCTAAAAAGCAAGAAATAAAATATTGAAATCTGCATAATAACTAACTCGAAAGTTTGTATGCATATCTTATATTAAACAACGTCTTATGAAGTCGGGTGGGGTTTAAACCCATGATTAAAGTTTAGATAAAAAAATATCCTTCGTCGTCCCCACCCGACTTCAAAAGGCGTTTTGAAAAAAGAAATATATGTAGCTTACTTCCGCAAACAATATATGCAAGATGCACCGCCCGCCCGCCCGCAAAATTATGCACATGCACACACAAAATATCAGTGCACAAACCTGCATTTAGCAAGACAGCACCACACCTTGCACCTTCACCAATTAGGCTACTCTACACGTGTTTCGCCCCGACCCGGAGCATCCTCAGGAGTTAGATCGTGCGTAAACCAACACCGAATGAGCTCCTAACGCCTCCGACACCGTATTTGTTGTCCCTTCCTCCCCACTCCGCACCGAGTGACTGACAGCGTTTGAAGAATGTTGCCAGTTTAAAATGGTTTGGGACTTCCGCCAAGTGACGCCTGATTCAATCAAATATTCAAAAGGCGTTGTTTAATATAAGATATGCATACAAACTTTCGAGTTAGTTATTATGCAGATTTCAATATTTTATTTCTTGCTTTTTAGAGCCATTAATTTATTTTTGAAGCTGTTTTTGTTAGATTATTTTCAAGATTTTTGAAGGAGGTTTTGTTTTTATTAAAAACTTTTATCCACTAACCTTGTATTGTAATCCTGCCTGCCTATTGCAAGAAAAAGGTCGCACAGCGCAGCGCGTTTTTTTTAGTCCATTGGGAACGGGTACACGATTTTTAAAAGTTATAGTATTTCAAATGGAGGTAAACAAAATCCAGGTGGGGCAGCTGCCCCTCCCTGCTCCCCCCCCCCCCTTCCCCCTCGGTACGCCCATGATTTTGTCAATAACATAACTTGAAATGATCTTATTTCAGAGTGACAAATTCAGTGACGTAGTATACAGCGTGCCCTGGGAGGCCATGGATACTAGAAACCAACGGACATTGTGCATCTTCCTGCACAGAGTGCAAACACCAGTAAATGTTAGCGCGCTAGGGCTGGCGGAAGTAGGTATTCGAACGATGGCAGGGGTGAGTATCCTTTGGATTCTGTACGATCCGCAGGCCTTAAGGCTGGTTTACATTATCTTAGTATTTAGTAGAGTGCTTAGTAGCGTGCGAGTAGATTCGAATGCGAGTGCTTTAGTAGTTTTGGTGCCTTTCCAGTGACCGTTTACACGCTTCCAGTAGAGTGTCATTTTCGCCATACCTAATACCTATTATTTAATTCAATTACACGTCACGCGTTCACCGGCAAATGCACTCTACTAAAGACGCTACTAAAATGTCGATTTACATGCTTCCAGTGCGAGTGCGAGTGCGAGTAAAATATCGCGCGGGGGGTGAGCGGGCGCGCAGGGGGTGCTACTGGAAAGCGAGTAGAAAGGCTACTAGAACATTGCTCTCTTTAGTCATAAGACGACCGTTTACATGTTTCCACTAAAGCACTCTCCTAAAGCACTCTACTAAAGACTAAGATAATGTAAACCAGCCTTAAGACCATGCGCACTTTGGATGCGTTTTCGTACGAATTTTATTTGTACGACTTTTTTACTATGGGACTCAGTGTGCGCACTCCCATAGTCAGCGAACTAAAATTCACTGCCAATAGAATACTGGGCAGGGACGAGTCTTTGTAAAACGCATTCAAATTGCGCATGGCCGCACCGCCTCTGTGGTTTAGTGGTTCGCCCACCCGTGTAAGACGCAGAGGTCCCGGGTTCGATTCCCGGGGGGAGGGTATAATTTGTACTCGGTTTGGTTGGTGGTAGGGCTTATTTCAAGTCCGCCTAGCTAGCTACCAACATCTTACCGAAGTCTGACGCCATAACAACAATTTAAAAATTGTTGTGTTCCGGCAGTTAGAGGTAAGATAGCCAGTATTCCGGGTGTAGTGCGCATCCACCTTCGGCCTTATCGTCATTTAACATTAGGTGCGATGAAGGCCAAGCACTATCCCATTGAGTATAAAAAAAAATGGCCTTAGATTAGCGCTGGCATACCAAATGTTGCGCGATGTCAGCCCCTCTTGTTGCTAGGCTAGTCGAACCCAAAAAAAACCGGCCAAGTGCGTGTCGGGACACGCGCCATAGGGTTCCGTAGTTACCTTATACCATACCATATTTAATACCACCTATCATTTTTCGTATGCAAAAATAACTTTGTTTTTCACAGTGTTGGTATGAATGACAAAGTTATATTTGCGGTTTTGGAAAATGTGCTATATCTCAAAATTTAAACTAATTACTATATCTCGGTCAAACCAATTTTGGTTGAAAGTGTTTATTAAGATCTACAGCATATATTTTTTTTAGATTTTTCACTCTCTTATTTCAAAAGTTAAAGGGGGGAGGGACACACATTTTACCACTTTGGCGGTGTATATCTTTCAAACGGTTGACTTTGAGAAAAAGTTGTATTAGGAACCTCAATGTAATTTTTAAAGATCTATCTATAGACACCCAACACGTGTTGGTTTGAAGAAAGATTTTTTTTTCAGTTTCAGTTCCATGTATGGGGAGCCCCCCCTTAATATTTTATTTTTCTTATTTTTGTATTAAATTCGGTAAACGGTTAACAGAATACACCTACCTACCAAGTTTCAACTGTGTAGTCTTAATACTTTCGGAATAAAGTGGCTGTGACATACGGACAGACAGACAGACAGACAGACAGACATGACGAATCTATAAGGGTTCCGTTTTTTGCCATTTAGGCTACGGAACCCTAAAAAGTGGCTGTGACATACGGACAGACAGACAGACAGACATGACGAATCTATAAGGGTCCCGTTTTTTGCCATTTAGGCTACGGAACCCTAAAAAACGTTTCGCATTTAATCGGGTAACAATAAATTCCCATTTTGGGTATCAATCATACTGAATATAGCGTACTGAAATACTAAGTGGGCGACAGACTGAGGGCGACTACAAATGTTGAAAATGGGCAAGGTTGCCATGATTAAAACAAGTTGTTTTAAAACACGTGTTTAAAACAGTGTTTAAAACAATTTGAAATACTTACTTACTTAATCTGGTACGGTGGCTCAGCGACCCAAAGCGACCAAAATTTGAAATAAATTAATTTTTATAAAGTGTTTAAAAACACAGTTTTAAACAATGTTAAAAACAATAAGAAAAAAAAACAAGGTTTAAAATTACTTTTAATTGAGAATGAATGGTGCTTTTAGTAAATACATCCAAATTTGTTTAAAAAAATCAGATCTTGCTGAAATTACATAGAATGACAAGATAAAAGTGTAATTTTATTGTATACGTTTTGCCAAGATGACAAATCTTACCTAAGTATTAACTTTTTTATCACCGATTAAAATAAGTACCTATCGTTGACTGGTCCTTTTCGAAAACTGATTCCTCCACCCTTTACAACATTGGGGTTTCCCCTATTAATAATGAACATCATAACAGCGTACCTCAGCGTTCAGTATTGATTAGAGATATAAAAAAAAATCTATCAATCAACTGATCGATATTTGAAAATATAGGATTCTAAGGCGAATTTAAAAATAGTCTAAAAATTAAATGTTATAGATCTAATTGATTTGAAATTGATGATTTAAAGTAAAAAGTAAAAAAACATAAAAAAACAAAAAAAAACTCGTTAATACATTTTGAACTGTTTGTTTAAAAAATTTAAAAAAAACAGTTTTTTTCCAACCCTGAAAATGGGTGACTAAAATACAAATTAAGTAACTAGTTATTCAGAACGGGCAACCAAATTACTATTTGGGCGACAACCTTAGGGCACACAAAACATAAAAAACCGGCCAAGTGCGTGTCGGGCCACGCGAAGTAGGGTTCCGTAGGTACATTATACCATAACATATTTTAATACCGCTATCATTTTTCGTCTGAAAAAATAACTTTGTTTTTCACAGTGTTTGTATGAATGACAAAGTTATATTTGCGGTTTTGGAAAATGTACTATATCTCGAAAACTTATTACTGTATCTCGTTCAAACCAATTTTCGTTGAAAGTGTTTATTAAGACCTATAGCTTCTATTTTTTTTAGATTTTTCACCTTCTTACTTTAAAAGTTAAAGGGGGGGGACGGGACACACATTTTACCACTTTGGCGGCATATATCATTCAAACGGTTGACTTTGAAAAAAAAATAGTCTTAAAAACCTCAATGTCATTTTTAAAGACCTATCTAAAGACACCCCACAAGTATTGGTTTGATGAAAAAAAATATTTACAGTTGTAATGTTATTACTTTTAGGAGGTCCTTTGCAAACGTTCCCAAGAACGGAAACTGAAGGAAGCTATAAAACCATACGTATAAATAGGATAAATAGGTAATCTAGTGTAAATAAAGCTAAGAAACGGTGTGAGGAAGAATATGTACCTTAAAGGGCTTGTATCATAGGAACGGCCCATTATAGGGCCGTGAGATTTTTCCCATGCATTTTGTATTTTGCATTTTGTATTCTTATGTCGGTTGGAATCGTATTTAACACAATTTTTATTCTTTGCTGAGAAAATTATTTATTTGTAAACATATGTCTGTCACTATAATTGCCATAGCAACGCGCTAATTTTTTAATTCAATGTCAAAGCCATAGATTTCCAGCTTGTCTTCAGCCTAGCTATAGATAAGAACCTTTGTACAATATTGTTCTGTGTTCTCATATTTGAATGTAGAGTAGAATTTTAAAAAAATAAATACCGACGGTATAAAAGCGCGGTCGGCGGCCGTGTTCGTGCCGAAGGTCGAAGGTCGAGGACCGTGCCCCGAAGAAGCCGCTATTTACAATTATAGAATAATAGGACGTATATTTTTTTACAGTTATAGCACGGCAGCTATAATAAAAATAACTGGACAAGCTCGTGGAAAGACTGACTCACCTGAGCTGCCGACCGCGCTTTTATACCGTCGGTATTTATTTTTTTAAAATTCTACTCTACATTCAAATATGAGAACACAGAACAATATTGTACAAAGGTTCTTATCTATAGCTAGGCTGAAGACAAGCTGGAAATCTATGGCTTTGACATTGAATTAAAAAATTAGCGCGTTGCTATGGCAATTATAGTGACAGACATATGTTTACAAATAAATAATTTTCTCAGCAAAGAATAAAAATTGTGTTAAATACGATTCCAACCGACATAAGAATACAAAATGCAAAATACAAAATGCATGGGAAAAATCTCACGGCCCTATAATGGGCCGTTCCTATGATACAAATTACAAGCCCTTTAAGGTACATATTCTTCCTCACACCGTTTCTTAGCTTTATTTACACTAGATTACCTATTTATCCTATTTATACGTATGGTTTTATAGTTTCCTTCAGTTTCCGTTCTTGGGAACGTTTGCAAAGGACCTCCTAAAAGTAATAACATTACACAGTTTCAGTTCCATGTATGGGGAGCCCCCCCCTTAATCTTTTATTTTTTTTATTTTTGTATAAAAATCGTAAAGCGGTTCACAGAATGCACCTACCTACCAAGTTTCAACTATGTAGTCCTAATACTTTTGGAATAAAGTGGCTGTGACATACGGACGGACAGACAGACAGACAGACAGACAGACAGACATGACGAATCTATAAGGGTTCCGTTTTTTGCCATTTTGGCTACGGAACCCTAAAAAGGCATGCACCTATTTTATTTAAAAAAAGTGACTATTATCCTAATCGAGATGACTAAAATACCATGTTGGGCAGCTTAAATCAGTTATAGAGTTACCTACTTGATATAATAGTTGCCCACTCAGTCTTTTTGACACTCATTTAGAATTTTCACTGTTAACTTAAATTATTTATCTCCCACATGTAGTCGCCCGTTTTACGTGTTTTTAGTAACACACTTTTGTCGCCCATTTAGATATTTTGTCACCCAAAAAGTAAACCGCTGCCCGGTTTAGTATTTAAGTATCCCATTAACAGTCGCCTTTAATTATTTCTAGTCACCCAATTAATGAATTCCCAAAAAAAACTGTGAATCGATGTAAGTACAGAATAGCCGTTTGGCACACGTATACTTAAGGCATAAGAATAAATGCTTGAGGTAAAACAATTTTTTGAGTCGCAGTTCTTAAAAAATCTCCCTTAGGCTATAAGAGAGAAGTTCATCTTTGTTGTATAAGAAAAAAAAAATTTGTTCTAAAACCTATCGTTTGTGGTATTTACCTCTTCTTGCAGCCGAGTAATAAGCAATTCGACTTTCCATACAAAATATGTCCGAACAGCTGGTTTAGTTTGGTATGAAAAGACGTTTTTTGTCTTTTTGGAACTACTGAGTTTATTAATAATCTACTCCTGTGAGGTTGTTGGTATTTTACAAATAACCTAGTAAACAACAGTTAATGAATGTGTTGTTTCTTTGTTCCAGATCTTGAAGACAACCTTCACTTATTTCACCTTTCTCAAATCGATAGCATAAAAGTAAATCTATGGTTCAATCAATCTTGTGTACTAATAATAATTAAAAAAGGAAAATTATAAAATGATATTATTTTCAGGGCTTATCTTGATTAAACTCACTTTTACTCCTTACTTATCAACACGCCTGAGTATAGGAATTAGATTAATATATTTGACTGTATTTGCAACTAACTTAGTCTTGAAAATGATTTAATAAACATACATTTGCACGCACGCCACTACATTTTGGCAAAATATGTGAAACTCTATTACTATTACTATTACATTTATATGATGTATCGTAAAATATGCAAATAAATTATCTTTATCTTTATTTATCTTGTAAGTATCTACCCCTTTCCTTTTACACGTCAGAAATGGCAAGAAAAATGGAGAGAATTAAAACAAAGTGAATTGGTAGTTTAACCCAAGACGTATATGTACAAGGTGTTATAAAATAACCCTTTGGCCATATAGTATGTCATGCTCACTACATTTCTGTGGTGGTGTCGTGTGAGGCGGGTCGTTACGTTCCCTCAAATATGGTTGAGCGAAACGGTGCACATAGGGGTATTTTGCATTTCTAGCCGGTACAAAATATTTTTTTATTTTTTGATGATATACTAGGATCTATATTGTGATTTGAATTGAAACAAGTTATTTTCAACATACAGTGACATAAAAATAGTTTTTTTTTATTTTAGTAAAAAAATATACGTACAGAAAATTTTGAATATAAGATACTATGTTATTTTTATATGGTTGACAGATCATATCCTGCATTAATCAGAGGATAACAAGGTGCCAAGGTTCCCCTACAACAACAAAATAACAATAATGTTAAAAACCACTTGACGAAAGTTAAAAAAAAAAACAATTTTTAAATTTAAAATTTTTGCATTCACAGTGCTATTTTTATACAATACTAAATAAATATACTAGAAAAAATACGACTCGCACAAGATCAAAGATCTCAAGTTTAAAAATTATATAGCAATTTCATCTTTATCAATAAGTATCTAGAAAGATATTTCAATTGAATGTCGAGGTTATTCCTCACATTGGTGAAATAACGCTGGCTTACAGCGTAAGGCGATTCTCACACTGCCGGCGCGCGCCGTCGCGGGGCGCGGTTTGGCGTTTGACGCGCGCGGCGACGGCGCAGCGTGACGCCAATTCGGGCGGTTTTCGACGCGCCTCCGCGCCGATCGGCGTCAGACGCAGCCCCGCGCTTACGTACAAAAACCGGCACGATACTATGGAGCTCAGTGTGTTGTACCCCGCGATTTCCGCGCCTACTGGCGCGCACGCCGCGTGCCGCCGGCGGCACGGGGCGTCACGCGCTCCCGCGCCTCGGCGCGGCTTCGGTGTGTTGGACCAAGCGGTTTTCTATACAAATTGATGTACTTGCATACAAAGTAAAACACGCGCGCGGGAGCCCCGCGATCGCGCGCGTTGCCAGTGTGAGAACCGTCTAAGAGTTGGATACCTTTGTTCGCAAAATATGACATTCGCAAAATATTATAAATACAATTAAACACAAACAAAATATAGTGCCTATTAAGTATTTTTGTTTTATTTCTTTTCTTCATAATACGTCCCCAAAGTACCAGAATCACATAAATATGGCATGGGTTAACTACTATAAATAACTTTTGTTAGAATAAAAGTTTTGTTAAAATAAAAGAAAATATAGAATTTAACCTTTTCCATATTTATGTGGTTACTTTGGTACTTTAGTGACAAAAGAAAGAAAAAAATAATTGAAAATTATAGAAGGTGACGCATTACGAAAAAATAAAAAAACGAAAAGTGATTGAAGATTGTAGAAGTAAACCTTTTTCATATTTATGTGATCTTAGTATTTTGGTGATGTACGTACGTACTACAAATTATGTTGGTTACTTTGGTACTTTGGTGACAAAGGAAAGAAAAAGTAATTGAAAATTATAAAAGGTAACGCATTACGAAAAAAAAAATAACGAAAAGTGATTGAAGATTGTAGAAGTAAACCTTTTTCATATTTATGTGATCCTAGTACTTTGGTGATGTACTCGTATAAAAAATATAAAAAAAAAATTAAAAAAAAGTGATTGAAAAGATTTCTCCATATCTACTAAAATCTGGCATTTGCAGATACAGAAAACACTTTGACTGCGATTGTACAAAGTGTAATATGAGAGTGTAATATTTTGCGAATAAAAGAGCTTATTTGAATAAAGAATCTTTCATTTCATTTCTTTTCATTTCACCCCTAATGCCGAATATGGTAGATGGGACCATGTAATGTAACTGAACCACTTTTATGAACTCAACTCTGAAATTGCGAAAAAAAATCAGCTGTTCCATACATTTTGATATTTTCGTTATTAATTTTTGTATGAAACAGCTGATTTGTTTTCGCGATTTTAGAGTTGGTCCCATAGTAAAAGTTGTTCAGTTTGATGGTCCCTATCCACTATATTCGGCATTAGGGGTTATTTTTACGGCTCGGGTGTAGTCAAGTCGAGAGTAATAGAAATTTGTATCTTAAGGGAGCAAAATAATATTTTTACGGAGAGGGAAAATAATATTTTTACGGAGAGGGCGCTTTTTTGAATCCAGAGCGAAGTGAAGGATTATTCTTTAGTAGAATCACCCTGAACGTAGCGAGGGATTCAAAGTACGTCGCCAGAGCCAAAAATATATTTTGCGCCTGAGTGATACACTCTACTTTTCATCACTCTATAAGAAATAAAAGGCACCTCATATTTTATTGCTCCCTAATGATACAATCTACTATTCACTGTCACTTGAAGAATTCATTTTTCAAAACAGAACCATGAATTTCTAACAATCCGTGAAAATTGACGAAAACGCGGAACCAAGTCGTCCTTTTCGAATAGATGGGATGAAAAATGTTTTTTTTTTACAATCGCCACTCGAAAAAGTACGTATAAATCATTGATAACAGTGAATAATATGGGCAGTTCATGATGAGACTCGTAAAATTGCAATCAATTTTAAAAGTCTCATCCTTGTCACTTTATTTCTTTTTTCTTTATTATTTTAAAAGTTGGTATTAGAAATTCAAAAAGTACTTTGCTTCACGCAAGCAAAATCGATTTTTGCTGCGAGTTTTTACGCGCCAAAAGCGCCCTTTTCGTGCTGGAGAGGTGAAAACAATATATCAGTCCGTAACTCTCCAATAAATGTTTGATACCCTTAGTCAAGCAACTTTCATGGACAGATTATAATAGAATTATGCATACGGTATCGAGTTTTGCTATCTGTTTTAGAATAAGATTGGTCCTCGATATTATATACAAGTATTTATTTTCATAATTTGTCCATAAAATAACTTTAAAATTAAGAAAAAGTAAATTATCGTAATTTGCGTGGCATAATTTTCGTGGCAATTTGTCCACGAAAATTACGGACCATACCGTGAAAGTTACGTTTCTTCTTAAATTGTTAAGAATTTTGTCTGCTAGTTTGCATATACTTGTTAGAAATACATTTATTAATCTATTCTCACAAACCGAGAAAGAGAGAGTGAGAAAGTGGTGAGAATTATTTAGTTTGGCATTACACCATAACATCGTTATTTCTTACCTAAGTACCTTATTAAAGGTACAAAGTTTTCAATATCAGGCTTTCTGTGCCCTCACTGGCTGTATGAGCATAAGCAATACTTAAAAGGACTGTGGAGGTGTTAATAACACTCACACCTTTGCATGTATAACCTATCTATCGATTAACGCTTGATAGAGATTTTATCATTGAGTAGATTCTCCCACGGTCAGAGAGGTAGTCGGATTTCTGTAAGCTTTTGATTGCTTTGTTTGATTGATTGATTGTCAATTAGAATATCGTTAGCCATGTCAAGGGTATTTTCAGATCGGAGCCTACGTAGCATAACTTTATTTTGATAATTCTTTGTCTACTCTAGCACACGATGTAGGGTTATACTTCGCAGTATGCCTGCGTATAATTTGCGGCAGGAAGGTAAGGGCTGCCTTTGTTAGGTAGTACGTCTTCGTTAAGCCACTGTCTCATTTATTAGCCTTTTGGACAGTTTTTAGTCTCCTCTCCGTGCTCCTGAAATTGTCCAGGATCAGAGCAATGTAAAAATACTTCAGATGGAGGTTTTAATGAAATTTTTGTCCAATTAATAATATACACGCTCCTGGAGGTGGATGTCATCCATACCAACAGCGTCCTGTGCCTGAGATTCAAGGAGACCCTTTTTTATTGAAGCTTGAACGACAAGCCCGGTAAGAGGCACTTTTTTGTGTTATACAGCAAAAATGCATATAATAGTACATTATGATACAAGTTTGCTTAGGTTGCTTATTGCACACAAGGCTGTGGGTTGCAGCCCGAGCCGCAGGCGAGGGCGTAACTCAGCCGAGTGTGCAATAAGCAAGAGCTCACGAGTTTCATACGTTGTTTTTCAACACATTTGCGAGGAAAAAACAATAGTAGTTTATGAAACTGATGCATAATGAAGGGTATTAAAACATGAGTGTGTGTTTAAAAACCGAGCCGTAGGCGAGGTTTTTAATAGTATCACACGAGTGTTTTAATACCTAGTTATGTACAGTTTCATACACTACTTTATCTACTCTCATACAATTTTGTGATTGAACCGATTGAACCTTCAAAATAAAATATCAATCAATGATAAAAAAGAGTTCGGTAGGTCGGCAGTACTTACCAAGGTTAAGTAAGACGTTTTTTCCGTCACCGCATCTAAAATATTGGGTGGAGTCAAATTTTCACACACTACACTCACTACTATGATATAAGTACAGTAGAGCGTCGATTATCCGAACTAATTGGGGACGTGGGTCTTCGGAAAACCGGTATTTTCGGATAATCGAACTAATGTATGTATGTACATATATTGATTCAGCCATACAAATTTACGTACAGGTAAATGAAAACCATATTATTTACATTTATGAATATCTTTAATGACACGTGCACATCTTAAGGGGCGGTAATAGGAAAACATGGTTTGCGCAGGCCATATTTTTATATAGAAAACATAAACGTGAAGCAACCAAAAAATCATACGACAAGCTAAAGAGTTTATCTAGTTGCTACAAACATTAAATTGCGTATAAACCTCACAGATGATTGTAAAAAAATATCAGAATATCATCAAAAGCGCTTGTCGCGGGCTATATTTTTGGCGTAAACAATAGCGTATTGAATTCTACATCAAAATATACTTTAACGTGCTGTGCAGTTGCTCCAATAACTTTTTTCAAGAAAGATAATTGTACTAAAGATAATGATGAAAAAAACAACGAAAAACATCGAAAAAGTGCAGAAGTGAAGTTGTTTTCCATACTCTTTACACGTAAAGAAAAAGACAGAGACAAATGATTTCGCATAATGGAGCCTTAAGTGACATACGAGTACAGTAACAAGTCGCGACAAGTGGGCGAAAACTGCCCGCGTGGTGGGAGGTTAGCATTGACTCGCGCGTTACTACGTTCGGATAAGCGGTCGTTCGGTTGAGCGACGTTCGGATAATCGACGCTCCACTGTAAAAGTAAAAATTAAAATCTAAAAATGGCGCGTATTCTATTAGAAAAAAAAATAACGAAATAAGTGCATTCCAGTAGACTAATCGTTACGCTAAGTCATCGATCACCATAGAGTACGTTTTAATCAAGAACCAAGGAGGTTTATAATAGGGAGTGAGTACACTTCAAAAATTTTCACCTATCGTTTAAAAGAAATTCAACTTTATTGCATTGCTCATAGAGTTGAAATTCTATCGACAACATTGACTGAAGGCACTACTGTGTGAATGAGACAACACCAGGTGGAGGTCGGTGTCTCGTTCGCACAATTGCCATTACTAAACAATAATACTACGATAGTAGGACTAAAAATATGTACGTTACCAATCAAGTAGTGTATCAAAACCTGAACCTCGTCTCCCATCAGAGTACTTGTCAAGACAATTCTAACAAGCCCAAACACGATGGGGTTGTATAGTTTCATTCATCATAGAGTTCCTGTGGCGTTCTTCCGGCTCCATCATCAGATCAGCTCAATGACATTGTAATATTGCATTTCCTTCCATTTCTGACCTGTGTTCAAAGTTTCAAGTCTCTAGCTCATCGGGAATTCAGTATCAAATCGTTTGCAAAATTTGTGCTCAAACAAACAAAAGAGCAAGCAACCTAATAAAAACGCGGTAAAAAGTGTTAATTATAAATAAAGAACTACCTAGGTATTTAAGTTTATATTAAACAGTTTAAAGTAGCTACCGGCAAAACTAGTTTTGTCCACCAGCTTCCGGCAAACTTAGTTTAACCTAAAGGTACCGGCAAAACTAGTTTTGTCCAACAGCTACCGGCTACACCTAGTTTTGTCCAACAGCTTTCGACAAACCGAAATTCGCTTCGAATCTCGTTTGCAATGAAATTGACAAAAAAAACCTGCGCCTTTGCTAAGCTAAGTTTAAACTAAGTTTTCGACACTAAAAATATTGCCGATATATCGGAAAACGCGAAGTGTCGCCGATATATTGATATCGATATCGGTATCGGAACTATCGGATGCACCTCTAATAATAAGTACAATTGTGAAAAACTTGTGTCCTCGTAAAGTTCGAACACATGGCTTCACTACTCGTAGCGTAGGCGTAGAGCGTAGACTGGTCCCATGGAAATAGTACTATAAACCGGAATGAGCGCTTCGCCCCAAAACGAGCCGACAGAGAGGTCAAGTAGATGTATGTGTCCTTTTCTTCATTAGGGTGACCAAACCGTATGGTTGGCCGGAGACATACATAATACTTTAAACTGTTTAATATAAACTTAAATACCTAGGTAGTTCTTTATTTATAATTAACACTTTTACCGCGTTTTTATTAGGTTGCTTGCTCTTTTGTTTGTTTGAGCACAAATTTTGCAAACGATTTTATACTGAATTCCCGATGAGCTAGAGACTTGAAACTTTGAACACAGGTCAGAAATGGAAGGAAATGCAATATTACAATGTCATTGAGCTGATCTGATGATGGAGCCGGAAGAACGCCACAGGAACTCTATGATGAATGAAACTATACAACCCCATCGTGTTTGGGCTTGTTAGAATTGTCTTGACAAGTACTCTGATGGGAGACGAGGTTCAGGGTTGGATGATGAAGTCTGGAGGCCATGCCATAGGAACTCAATATTGAAATCATGCAACCCCATCGAGTTTGTGCTCGTTTGAATCGTCTTAACGAGTGCTCTGTTGGGTAATAGTATCCAAGAGTCTGATGAAGGAAGCCGGAAGAAGGCCACAGGAACTTTGTAATAAAACCTTTCAACCCCATCGAGTTTGGACTCGTTTGAATGGTCTTGACGAGTACTCTGATAGGCGGTGGTATATTTTTAATTTAGCTCGTTAACTAAAAAACAGAAAATAATTATTTATTTAAAAAAAATTTGGAACAATTTATTTATCACGTTTTTATTAAATTGCTTTTTTGTTTTTATTTTTTAAATATGGTAATTCAATATTGCGTTGTTATTTTCTTGTCAAAATCGTACCAAAAACAGAGTTTCATCAAAATCGGCCCATAAACAAAAAAGTTGGCCGCCATCTTGGATTTTTAGTTTTTTAAAAATTGCGTTGTTATTTTCTTGTCAAAATAGTTCCAAAAACCGAGTTTCATCGAAATCGGCCCAAAAACAAAAAAGTAAGCCGCCATCTTAGATTTTTAAAATTTTCAACATTGCGTTGTTATTTTCATGTTGAAATATAGAAACCGAGTTTCATCGAAATAGGCGCACAAACATGAATTTGATTATTATTATTAATTTCGGTTTGTCGAAAGCTGTTGGACAAAACTAGGTGTAGCCGGTAGCTGTTGGACAAAACTAGTTTTGCCGGTAGCTTTAGGTTAAACTAAGTTTGCCGGAAGCTGGTGGACAAAACTAGTTTTGCCGGTAGCTGCTAGACAAAACTAGTTTTGCCGGTAGCTGTTGGACAAAACTAGTTTTTCCGGTAGCTGCTAGACAAAACTAGTTTTGCCGGTAGCTGTAGGTCAGAACTAGGTTTGCCGGTAGCTGATGGTCAAAATTAGTTTTGACGGCAGCGGTTGGACAAAACTAGTATTACCTGTAGCTTTTGCACAAAACTAGTTTTGCCGGTACCTGTAGGTCAGAACTAGGTTTGCCCGTAGCTGACGGACAAAACTAGATTTGACGGCAGCGGTTGGACAAAACTAGTTTTGCCTGTAGCTATTGCACAAAACTAGTTTTGCCGGTAGCTGTAGGTCAGAACTAAGTTTGCCCGTAGCTGACGGACAAAACTAGTGTTGACGGCAGCGGTTGGACAAAACAAGTTTTGCCTGTAGCTATTGCACAAAACTAGTTTTGCCGGTAGCTGTTGGACAAAACTAGTTTTGTCGAAAGCTGTAGGACAAAACTAGGTGTAGCCGGTAGCTGTTGGACAAAACTAGTTTTGCCGGTAGCTTTAGGTTAAACTAAGTTTGCCGGAAGCTGATGGACAAAACTAGTTTTGCCTACTAGTAGGTCAGAACTAGGTTTGCACGTAGCTGACGGACAAAACTAGTTTTGACGGCAGCGGTTGGACAAAACTAGTTTTGCCTGTAGCTATTGCACAAAACTAGTTTTGCCGGTAGCTGTTGGACAAGACTAGTTTTGCCGTTAGCTGTTGGACAAAACTAGTTTTGCCGGTAGCTGATGGACAAAACTAGTTTTGACGGCAGCGGTTGGACAAAACTAGTTTTGCCTGTAGCTGTTGGACAAAACTAGTTTTGACGGCAGCGGTTGGTCAAAACTAGTTTTGCCGGTAGGTTTTGGACAAAACTAGTTTTGCCGGTAGCTGATGGACAAAACTAGTTTTGACGGCAGCGGTTGGACAAGACTAGTTTTGCCTGTAGCTGTTGGACAAAACTAGTTTTGACGGCAGCGGTTGTCAAAACTAGTTTTGCCGGTAGTTGTTGGACAAAACTAGTTTTGCCGGTAGCTGTAGGTCAGAACTAGGTTTGCCGGTAGCTGATGGACAAAACTAGTTTTGACGGCAGCGGTTGGATAAACTAGTTTTGCCTGAAGGTATTGCACAAAACTAGTTTTGACGGCAGCGGTTGGACAAAACTAGTTTTGCCTGTAGCTATTGCACAAAACTAGTTTTGCCGGTAGCTGTTGGACAAAACTAGTTTTGTCGAAAGCTGTAGGACAAAACTAGGTGTAGTCGGTAGCTGTTGGACAAAACTAGTTTTGCCGGTAGCTTTAGGTTAAACTAAGTTTGCCGGAAGCTGATGGACAAAACTAGTTTTGCCTACTAGTAGGTGAGAACTAGGTTTGCACGTAGCTGACGGACAAAACTAGTTTTGACGGCAGCGGTTGGACAAAACTAGTTTTGCCTGTAGCTATTGCACAAAACTAGTTTTGCCGGTAGCTGTTGGACAAGACTAGTTTTGCCGTTAGCTGTTGGACAAAACTAGTTTTGCCGGTAGCTGATGGACAAAACTAGTTTTGACGGCAGCGGTTGGACAAAACTAGTTTTGCCTGTAGCTGTTGGACAAAACTAGTTTTGACGGCAGCGGTTGGTCAAAACTAGTTTTGCCGGTAGGTTTTGGACAAAACTAGTTTTGCCGGTATCTGATGTACAAAACTAGTTTTGACGGCAGCGGTTGGACAAGACTAGTTTTGCCTGTAGCTGTTGGACAAAACTAGTTTTGACGGCAGCGGTTGTCAAAACTAGTTTTGCCGGTAGTTGTTGGACAAAACTAGTTTTGCCAGTAGCTGTTGGACAAAACTAGTTTTGCCGGTAGCTGTAGGTCAGAACTAGGTTTGCCGGTAGCTGATGGACAAAACTAGTTTTGACGGCAGCGGTTGGATAAACTAGTTTTGCCTGAAGGTATTGCACAAAACTAGTTTTGACGGCAGCGGTTGGACAAAACTAGTTTTGCCTGTAGCTATTGCACAAAACTAGTTTTGCCGGGAGCTGTTGTACAAAACTAGTTTTGCCGGTAGCTTTAGGTTAAACTAAGTTTGCCGGAAGCTCATCAGCTTCCGGCGAACTTAAAACTTCCGGCAAAACTAGTTTTGACGGCATCGGTTGGACAAAACTAGTTTTGCCTGTAGTTATTGCACAAAACTAGTTTTGCCGGTAGCTGTTGGACATAACTAGTTTTGCCGGTAGCTGTAGGTCAGAACTAGGTTTGCCCGTAGCTGATGGACAAAACTAGTTTTGACGGCAGCGTTTGGACAAAACTAGTTTTGCCTGTAGCTATTGCACAAAACTAGTTTTGCTGGTAGCTGTTGGACAAAACTAGTTTAACCGGTAGCTGTAGGTCAGAACTAGGTTTGCCGGTAGCTGATGGGCAAAACTAGTTTTGCCGGTAGACGTGAGTCAAAACTAAGTTTGCCGATTTTGGCCAAAGCTAGGTTTGGCGGAATCTGCTAGTCAAAACAGGGTGCAATAGTGCACTTGGTCAAAAACAGTTTTGCCGGTAGCTGTTTGTCAAAACTAGGTTTGCCTGTAGCTGTTGGCCAAAACTAGTTTAGCCGGTAGCTGTAGGTCAGAACTAGGTTTGCCGGTAGCTGATGGACAAAACTAGTTTTGACGGCAGCGGTTGGACAAAACTAGTTTTGCCTGTAGCTATTGCAGAAAACTAGTTTTGCCGGTAGCTGTTGGACAAAACTAGTTTAACCGGTAGCTGTAGGTCAGAACTAGGTTTGCCGGTAGCTGACGGACAAAACTAGTTTTGACGGCATTGTATTGCATTTCCTTCCATTTCTGACCTGTGTTCAAAGTTTCAAGTCTCTAGCTCATCGGGAATTCAGTATAAAATCGTTTACAAAATTTGTGCTCAAACAAACAAAAGAGCAAGCAACCTAATAAAAACGCGGTAAAAAGTGTTAATTATAAATAAAGAACTACCTAGGTATTTAAGTTTATATTAAACAGTTTAAAGTATTATGTATGTCTCCGGCCAACCATACGGTTTGGTCACCCTAATGAAGAAAAGGAAACATACATCTACTTGACCTCTCTGTCGGCTCGTTTTGGGGCGAAGCGCTCATTCCGGTTTATAAACCTACTATAGTACTATTTCCATGTCAAGAACCTTATATTCATATTCTATTGGTTTTAATCATGGAAAGTATATGGGAATATCGTTGTTTTTTTTTTAATATCGCGGCACTGCCTTCTTCTTGGATTTGCCCTGTATCGTAATGAGAAAAAAAGTTATTTTACAACATTGCTTAGTATAGCGAAGGTATGTTATAAAATAACTTTTTAATTTTTTTTCGGTATTGCGTGTATAAAGTGTGTCAATATAAATTCGTTTTGAAATTCATAATTCGAATTTTACGATATGAGAGTAGATAAAGTAATTTACCACACAGCAACAAATACGACAAAAACAAAATGATAATCATGATAAGAAAAGGCGCGCAGGTTTTTTTTTTGTTTTTTTCACACGCCCAATGCAAGAATATTTTGCGAACAAAGGGGTTAGTGAGCATACAGCCTACTTCAAAATTATAAAATTAGTTAATAAAATGCTAATATTTTAATATTTTTTAACAAAATATTGTAAATTAGGAATAATTTGACAATAATAAATATTTGTTTGACTTAATTAAGGACCTACACATTTATTTATTCCAAAAATGCAAATGAATTTTTAGCGGCATAAAACCTCTTTGTTGTTACTAAAAAATAACTGTCTTACCCGGTTAAATTGAAAATGCTCTGTTTACTCGCATAGAACTTGCAGTAAGGTACCTATTTAACTTTGTAGGGATAATTCTATAACCAACTAGTGTTTTATATATTATTGCACGCGTTTGTTATAGTTCGGTTTATGGCCCTAAAAGCGATGTATTAGGGCTCACTTTACGAGCAAGTGTGTTGAAAAGTATATTTTTAATAAAATCGCAAGTCATTGTTGGGAGAAAACGGAAAACTGATTTTACTTTATGCGAATAACTCTTAAATCGCACTATAGAGACAACCTAAAGAAGAGTTGTAATAAATCATAGGTGATTCCGAACACTCAAGCGGGATTAGGACATTAGAAAAAACTATGTCCATGTATAATAATGTATAATTAATGGAGCTTGATCCGATAGTACTTCTCCTGATAGCGTGAACATTATGCACCTTTTACTATCTAAGAAATAACTCCACCTACTAAATTGGTGGAATGATCAAACTGCCGAAGTTTGTGTAAACTAGAATATAGGTTGCTTTAAGATGAAAAAATATCTTCAAGCAACACAATCATCGATCATGTGCATTGATCCCTTCGTAAATACAAGTCCTTGCTATGAAAATTCGACAAATCGATAATCTTATTGCTTGTAGTAAATCGTTTCGTAATTTTCGTGGAGTGCTTCGTAACTTTCGTGGCTGTCAAAATTTCAAAATTTAATATCTCAGTGATTTATGTAGATTAGCATGTTTCAGGCATACTATTTCTATATTTTTTGACTTCTTTAATATGATAATTTTACTTTTTCGATTAACTCAATATGAAATTTCACCACGAAAATTGCGCGGAGAACGCTTTTCAAATAATAACCCAACTACAACTACAAACAACGACTTCAACATTGAATACTTACTCCAAAGGGTTGAACTTTGATAGTTTTTGGCACATGAGTAGATACGTTTTTAGGGTTCCGTAGCCTAAATGGCAAAAAACGGAACCCTTATAGTTTCGTCATGTCTGTCTGTCTGTCTGTCTGTCTGTCCGTATGTCACAGCCACTTTATTCCGAAAGTATTAAGATTACACAGTTGAAACTTGGTAGGTAGGTACGAAGATTTTGAGTCGCGGGTTCGATTCCCGTCTGAGTATTGATCTGGTGCGAGTCGTATTTTTTCTAGTATATTATTTAGTATTGTTTAAAAATAGCATTGTAAATTCAAAAATCTCAAATTTAAAAATTATATAGCTATTTCATCTTAATCAATTGTTAAAATATCTGGAAAGATATTTCAATTGAATGTCGAGGTAATTCCTCACATTGGTGAAATAACGCTGGCTTACAGCGTAAGAGTTTAGGATATACTAGGAAAAATTCGACGATGTCACTAGTGACTCGGTAGCTCAGCGGTCAGAGCATTGGACCGGATATCCAAAGGTCGCGGGTTCGATTCCCGTCTGAGTATTGATCTGGTGCGAGTCGTATTTTTTCTAGTATATTATTTAGAATTATTCTTCTCTTGGTAAATGGCACTATCGTAGCATTGTTCCATTCTGTACATTTATAATCTATGACAGACATTTTTAGGATAATATTTACTTACATTCTGTATTTCTAATCTACAAATATGAACAAAAATCAATTTAAATATAAAACATGCGCATGAAATATGATCTTTAGATTTTTGGAACCTTGCTTGTGTAATTTCTACTGTTTCACATAACACAGGACAGGACGCCATTAAGTTTCTCGGGAGCAACTCAAAATGTCAATGCTTTCGCGAGACTGCGCTCGGTTCAGGTGTGCTAATTAGCTCAGATTTCAGCTGCAGCAGTGTGAAGGCGCAAGTAACCTACCTACCTCTTTTAAAAAAAATCTAATATAATATTCTTTGATAGTAGGTATTTAAATAAAATGCTTTGAGCTTGACGGCAACAGATTAAAATTGTCACGAGTCGGGATCTCTTTGATCAAAAAACGGTCCCCCGACTGCAATGACACTTGTTATTTAACTTTTTAGTTTGTTTTTGGCAGATCAGTAGTGTTTTTAATATTTAATATTTACTATGTAAATTACTATGGTGTACAATAAAGAATATTTATCTTTTATCTTATCTTATAAATCATTAATTACAGAAGAAATTATTTTTCATTTCTCATATTCGGAATGTGATGTATTATTTAAACTGAGCAGCGGGTCCAAAACTCTTCGTTCCACCCTAGGATGTAAAAGAAATTTAAAAATCGAACTGAATTTGGTTACATAGTCAACCATAGAGTTACTTCATCATGATTAAAAAAAAAAAATAGGTTGGGCGCATTCACGAACAACAATGAAACATGCCTGCCTAGCAGCTATCAGGATTAACTGCCTGCTATCTGATAGTTGAGTGTCGATAAAATGCTATATCACGCGATATAAATCGGTCATGCTAGCACATGAGTAGAAAAACGTAAACTCATGTGATGCTAGGCAGGCTGGTATATACAGCCAGTGCAAAATTAAAAATATTGAGCGGAACGGCCGGCGACCCAGCGTGTTCCAAATTTAAATTAAGAAAAACTATAAATTAATATTAGCGCGAATCCCAAACCAACTTTGTGCAACAGGGAGACTCTGTGACTTTGAGCTGTGTGTGCCAAGTGTGTGCCGTATTAAAGTTTTGTGTTGATTTTGTATGAACTAAAAATGAATTTAAAAAAATAATAAAAGTTCATACTAAATAAAAGAAACAATAAACCTACGCTCTTATTCGCCTCAAACAACTACTTCAGGAGAGTCTTTGCCATGGACTTTACCGTCTAATCAAAGACCAAAGAATATCTCCAACTTTTACAGGCATCCAACAAAGTCAAATCCGTCATCATAAAATATCAAACTGTAAATATTCCAAGCAAGAATTGACCTTTACACAAATTGTTCTAATTTTGTAATTAAATTTAAATGGGTTAGGTAGGTAAGTTAGTATTCATAAATATAAGGTCTACCCATGTAGTTACTAAGTACATGTTTTTATTAATAAACATTTTTTACTTTCCTTATCGAAATGAAAAGTAGAGTGTTAAACACGGGTAATAGTCATTAATTCCATACTCGAACTATAGCCACCCTCGCTATGCTCGGGCGTCTAAATATCTCGTATGGTAATTGCTTCCTTTGGACCCTTATATAACAATCTACTATTATATTCTCTAGCCCGTTTTATCTGCTTTTAGGCAGATTTTTTACTATTTTTGATGATTTTGTTCAGCAAGGAGTTGAACAGGAAGTACCTACAAGGAATGAAGGTACCTACGAATTATTAGTACGGAGGTCGGCACGTGGAATAATACCTACTTAATTTATATAATACCTACTTAAATAAGATTAATTTATGTACTCACAGACAAACCTGCTGTTACGTTTTGCGAGACAAGTTACAATACTTTACCTTTTAATAATAAATAAATAATAAGAGTCAGTCAGACTCGCACTTGGCCGGTATTTAATACTAGCACAACGAGGCTGAATACCTAACTATATTTTCTATCTAAAGTGTCATAACAATGACATTCAATAAGTACTTCGAAATGACAACATGATAACTAAGAACTGGACTGGAATGCATAGGTAGTTTATTATGAAACTTTAATTTACGTACCTATAATATAAATAATATTTTATACTCAAAACGGCGTGACCAAAGAGAATTGAATCATAATTGTCTAAGACAGCAAGATGACCGTACAGTAAGTACCTAGCTAATAAAAATAAGCTATCTATAAAAATATATATTTAGCAGCCTTCTGTTAAACAATGAAGAAAATACACAAAATAACAACACTACTACTCGTATTAATTAGTTGAAATCTGATACAACAATTATTAATTCAAAAAATATAAGTATTATAATATTAATAATTATAATATTATTATAAAAATATATATAAAAAACAAGTGTCATTGCAGTCAGGAGACCGTTCTCTGGATCACTTTTTAATCTAAGAAGCCCCCCTAGTGGCGTCAGTAGGGTGAAAAATCCGGAGTTTTGTGAACCAGAGATTTCCTTTGGTAGGATTGGTCCTTAGGACCCTAGGATGGATATAAGAAGTGGAGCCACCTCGATTTTTTAGTAATTTTTTTGAAATTTGGCTTTCAGCCCAATCTCGATAGATGTATTAGTTTAGCTGCTATGCCCAGTTTGATATCATATTCGTATGAATTTAGGTTTCGAATTCATTTTTGGATTCATATTTGTACGATTAAATTGTTAAACAATTAAAAAAAAATAAAAACATAAATAAAATACGCGCTTGATTAAAGAAAAAAAAATCCATTAAATACACAAATTGGAATATCTGAAAAAGAAAAATACCTCGTAGGAGCTCTATTATCCTTTTATTTTTAAAATAAAAATAAAAAAAATATTCTTGTTAGGTTAATAAAAAAAAAATCGTTACCGTTTGTAAGGAAGTTATTTTATTTATTAAATATTAAAATTTTAAAAATCTTATCGAAACTTATTTGTGATAGGCTTAAATTGTAGCAAATTTAGTTAGCTTTATAAAAGTATAAAAAAGTGATGCCTGAAAATCGCTTCCTTAAGGTTATTTTTTTCGAAAATACAAAAACAAGTGCCAAGTTTTCCCAGCAGTACAGAGTTTCCAAGGGTTAAAACTTGGGTAAAACTACTCTGAAGGTACCTAACAACATCTGAAAGAATCGTAGTTACATGCGCGCTTGTGATATTTGCATTTTTTTGTCGATATTGACTGGAATTTCTGTTTTTCTAATAATTTACTAATATTTTTTACTTCTGCGTTATACTTTTTAAGTTTCTTTCAAAACAGTTACATAAAAGTGTTATAATGAATATACATTTGGAATTGGCTATTCATTACCTTTCATTTGATACCCATATTGTTATAATAAAAAGCAATATATTATTTCCATAGATGTAAAATATTTTTAACCGACTTCAAAAAAGCAAGAGTTTGTTTCTCTGTTTGTCTGTATGTTGTTTTCAAGGCTGAACTGATTTGAATGGAGTTTAACACATAGTTTGTAGCCTGGATTAAATTATAAGATACTTTTTATCCTGGTCGAAGGTACCCTAGGGTAAAATACTTTTGAGAAATTTATAAAAAATATAGCCCATATTTATTTTTAACTAGCTTCCGCTCGCGACTACATCCGGGTGGACATTTGAAAAATACCCTAAAATAACATATAGACGAACAGAAAAACAACCTCCTGCTTTTCTCCTCCTGAACTGATTTGGATGAAATTTGGCACTCAGATAGTTCATAGCTTAGTAATATAGTATTATAAATATCGATATTTGATTTTACACACACTGCGCCATCTAACCCTAGACAACTGATTTTACTAGGTAGGTACTTACTTTTCGCAATAGATAGGTACTTATTATACGCAGACCTGTCACAGAAATTAAAATATTTCATTTCAATTTCGTCCGGTCATCGAACCCGGGATCTCTTGCGTGGTAGACTGGCATGTTGAATACTGCACCACTCGGGTCATCGATCGATATCACGCGAAAATTAATGCAAAAAGTGGGCAACCCTGCCAAAGACCACCGTGGATCGTGGTAGATTGTCAATCTACCAAGATCTACTGCGATCCAGATCTCGCTGGATTGACCGTGTAACGTCGCAAACCAACCGCATCAAATTCCATCAATCTGTGGTTTTGATCAGATCACACCAGATTGACGTGTGTAATGGCCGCCTTACTCACTGACATTTTTTCAGTGAGATACTTTTCGAGCAAATTTGTATTATTTATTATTAAATTCTAAAAGCATGTATGTAGTAACAAAAATTAAATTTGAGAACTATGACATGTCCACTGAATTATCCATAGGCGATATTACTTAAATTGTTCTCATTAAACATAGAAATTTTTAAAATAAAAATCTCGTCATTTTACGCTATCCACGGTGTCAACCATACCTATATTTTAGCAATATTTTAGAACTTACCTACAAAACTCAAATAAAACTAGAGGATACGGTGTTATACTTATAATATTTGTTTTCAGTCACAAAATCACACAGTTTGCATACAGTTAATTAATTATATTTAATTTAGGTATTAAAACAATAAGACCTTAAAACTATGACGAAAACACTAACTAAATATAACAATGCAAACTTAATAAAGTTTATCGAATCTTCAAACACTATAGGCAGGCACTAATTCCGATGAAATTCACATATTTTCATAGCACGTCCAAAGATTTTATTGTTTATTTGTAAACAATTTCTTGTTATTTGACGATAATCCATTGTTATTCTTCAAGTTCATAAAAAATCTTCAATTAAGTAGAACAATTTGATGAAATTATGACACATTGTAGTTAACTCTTAGCTCATAATATTATTTCCTCACGATTGTATTATTTGTTAGCCGACACAGATAAATCATTTTAGACAAAAACAAAATAAAGTAATGGCTTCACGACTTTTTATTATTTTAGGTTATATTTTTTATTAAATCACAGGATGAGAAAGAAAGAGAGAAAGAATAGAGAAACTCTTCTTTTTCAAACCAATCACGGGCAAGGTGCAATGACCGTTCAAAAGCATGGGCAAAATCATGCACCTATTGAAAAATTATTATAATATTTGCAAATTAATTTAAGTTATTAAATGAAATTAATATTGTTAAAAATTTTATTAATAATAATAAGAATAATAAATGTAAGATTATGATGATAAACAACTTGATTGAATTTTAATTTACATATTTATGATTTACATAGATATGTAACATGGTTTTTGAACGCACCTTGCTTCATGCACGTTAGCTTTATTTATCGCTACTACTATAGAGCTAACGTTAGCCAGTTCTGTAAAGTTGGTGCTGCCGATTTTGCTAGCTTTCGTATCGAGTACGTTATCGAGTAGTATTTTTTGACGTGCGTAAGATTTCTCGATAGCTGTTCGTGCTAAGGGTACAGAATGGCTGGTCATTTTGAAGCCCCTTTATTTTGTTTCAAAGTTTACCAATTATTTGACTGATAGGTAAATCGTATATGGTAGCAAATATGAACTTTTGTTCTTCAGCCTGACTTGAATCGATACAGACAACCAGCCATTAAGGCTCACAGAAATCCGTCCCATTTTTATACCTAACATAGTAAAGTTCATTCGCTTAGATAGTGTCGGTACACCCGCAAGCACATGTGTTCAAAGACAGGAATACCAGTAACAAACACAATCTTTCACTACGGCATTTCTATGTAAACTGCCACTTTGTTTATGCGGCGGCATCCTTTGACGAGAAGCGGCACGTGCAAAGGCGGCGCGATAAAAGAGCGACACTATCTAAGCGAATGGACTTTAACTGTGTATGGCTACTTTTCATAGTCTAACTATTATCAGTGGCAATCAAACAAAGCTGTAGAACACGACAATGTGCGCTTTTATAATTCTCGACGGCCCGGCACGGCACGGCCCGGCACGGCACGGCTCGGCACGGCTCGGCACGGCAGCGGCGACACCGAAAGACGCTTTTATAATTGCTGCCGTTGCCGGCCGTTGGATGTTCAACACAGAACACTCATAGCGAAGAAGTTACTATTTGTACATTGTACAGTAGTGTCGTGGTACCTACTTTTTACTTTAGAATAATATAATGAATAAAAGTTGACCTTCTCTGTCTAGATATTTATTATCTTTATAATTATTTCATAAAATAATAGTTTACCAATTATACAACGTGTAACAGAAAGGAGGTATCAACTCGAAAGGAAGTCAATGTACTCGTGAATCTGTACCCTTAGCACGAACAGCTATCGAGAAATCTTACGCGCGTCAAAAAATACTACTCGATAACGTACTCGATACGAAAGCTAGCAAAATCGGCAGCACCAATTTTACAGAGCTGGCTAACGTTAGCTCGATAGTAGTAGCGATAAATAAAGCTAACGTGCATGAAGCAAGGTGCGTTCAAAAACCATGTTACATATCTATGTAAATCATAAATATGTAAATTAAAATTCAATCAAGTTGTTTATCATCATAATTTTACATTTATTATTCTTATTATTAATAATAAAATTGTTAACAATATTAATTTCATTTAATAACTTAAATTAATTTGCAAATATTAAAATATTTTTTCAATAAGTGCATGATTTTGCCCATGCTTTTGAACGGTCATTGCACCTTGCCCGTGATTGGTTTGAAAAAGAAGAGTGTCTCTATTCTTTCTCTCTTTCTTTCGCATCCTGTGATTTAATAAAAAATATAACCTAAAATAATAAAAAGTCGTGAAGCCATTACTTTATTTTGTTTTTGTCTAAAATGATTTATCTGTGTCGGCTAACAAATAATACAATCGTGAGGAAATAATATTATGAGCTAAGAGTTAACTACAATGTGTCATAATTTCATCAAATTGTTCTACTTAATTGAAGATTTTTTATGAACTTGAAGAATAACAATGGATTATCGTCAAATAACAAGAAATTGTTTACAAATAAACAATAAAATCTTTGGACGTGCTATGAAAATATGTTAATTTCATCTGAATTAGTGCCTGCCTATAGTGTTTGAAGATTCGATAAACTTTATTAAGTTTGCATTGTTATATTTAGTTAGTGTTTTCGTCATAGTTTTAAGGTCTTATTGTTTTAATACCTAAATTAAATATAATTAATTAACTGTATGCAAACTGTGTGATTTTGTGACTGAAAACAAATATTATAAGTATAACGACGTATCCTCTAGTTTTATTTGAGTTTTGTAGGTAAGTTCTAAAATATTGCTAAAAAATAGGTATGCTGGATGTGGGGGACACCGTGGATAGCGTAAAATGACGAGATTTTTATTTTACAAATTTCTATGTTTAATGAGAACAATTTAAGTAATATCGCCTGTGGATAATTCAGTGGACATGTCATAGTTCTCAAATTTAATTTTTGTTACTACATACATGCTTTTAGAATTTAATAATAAATAATACAAATTTGCTCGAAAAGTCTCTCACTGAAAAAATGTCAGTGAGTAAGTTGTCGATAGCCAGCTTGCGAGTGTCTCGATACCGTATGTCAAAAGTGGGTTCGTGCTACCGATTTCCATACAAGTTGTAACTTTACTATTCGATCTCGATTCGAAGGCTGCTCGATACCTTATGTCAAAATTTTTCGTGCTTCCAAATCTTAGTTCCGTTTACGGACGTAGTGGCGCTGTACTAATGTCCATACAAAATTGTGAGATTCGAGTAATTTTACGCGCGTTATTTTTCTCGATAGCTGTTCGTGCTAAGGGTACTGTAGCACTACCATGAGTTTACAAAAACCATTCTCGATATCGACCGCGTTAGCAATTTGTATGGGAAATTGAAGCAGAGCCTCTAGCGGATACGCGAAGAACTAAAATCTATAGTAAATGTGCTCACCATCCACGATTTTACTATCCTCGCTAATGTGAACTCTATACGGGGTAAATGTCCCATATTTCGGCATGTTAAGACTTAGGATATTCATTCTAAATGTATGGGGAAGATGGCGAAATTAATAGTTAAGTTTTAATGTGGCTATGTTATACCTTTAGGTGAGTACATAACTCTCCCCCTCTCCCCTCTACCACGTCACCCCTCCCCCCTAGAAATGTGACCCGTTTTACAGATTTTCTAAATTTTCAGGAAAACCATACAAGCTAGGACAAAATGGTCAATAATTCAATTGTCAATCATAATCAATGTTAATAACTGCCTAAGTATAGTACTAAGCCAAGTTTGGTATCATTTTCGGAAAAATCAATAACGTAGAATTAATTTTTGATTTAAAAAATGCCATCTTAGGTTAGGTCTATGTTTACGTGATCGAGTATTGTGCCCCGATTTATGAAATTGTGACATTTGCCTCTAGTTTCGCTGATATAAAAGGTACGCGGATGGGCTATATATCAAATTGTACGTCTGCCAGAAGGCTTCAAAGTGGAATTTGAATTCCTAAAATAGGTCCGTAACTTTTTGAGATTTTCCAAAATTTTCGAAAATTGCAAATTCTTTTCGCCGATTTGGATCGAGAATTCCCCAATATAGTTTTATTATTACCCACAAAAAAATCCGCGCGGCTATACAGGGTATCCCAAAACTTTGCCACACGGAGGGAAAGTACGTTAATATTGAAGATGGGAAAATTTTACTGAAAGAAGACTTCATTTTATTTTTAAAAATAATTGGAACTGCATTCAAAGATTTTTGGAAAATCACCTGCCTTAACCAGGAATCGAACCCAACAAAAACTTTTTTTTTTAATTTATTTTAACGATACAAATCAAAAGGGTTACTCATAAGGATTATTTTTTCTTAAGTGAGACAGCATCTTAAACAAAAGGAAGACCATGAAATTTAACATTTAAATTATCATTATTACAAATTTGTATCAATTTGTATCGAAACGTAAGCGATTTTAAAAAATCTTTGAATGCAGTTCGGTTTCTTTTTAAAAACTAAATGGCAAGATGGCACTGTTAGATTAATCGTGCTATTGAGTTGTATTGTTAGAAGTATAAGGCATGAGACAATTTTGTTAAAATGAATTATTCCAATACACCTGTCGTGTACTAAGTGGATTTTTATTGAATAGTACACCCTCGAAATCAGGCCTTGGCTGCAACCCTTACTCGAGGGTTCTTCAAAGTTTCTTTCAATAAATTTTCCTATCTTACATATTTAGGGTACTTTCCCTCTATGTGGCAAAGTTTTGGGACATCCTGTATATCTAATTTTTATAGTGTAGTCGCAATGACCACTTTTTGTTCAAATTAGTCAATCAAAACTGGAGTAGAATCGAAAAATGGTTACATATTTTGTTTCATGATATTAATCCTTATCCAACTATATAATTTAATGATCAAGGTTGATTATTTACATGTCAATTCTTATTTAAATTATTCTAATCGGACCTTTCGTTTGGAAGTTACTACGGGCATACGGGATCAGTTGTACTATTTAACTATTTAAAATTTTATTCAAATTGACTTTCTGTGAGCTTAAGAAGTAGGTACAATACGAGCGCTAATCTTATGGTGGTGACAAGGCCATAAAGCTGTCTGTGCCGACGACTGAGAGTTTTGAACGTCGCATTGCCCTCAGTCACGGTAATGGATAGATACCGTAACCGTGTCTCAGTTCAGTTAGCAAAATGTTGGTACTTGATTTTCAGACAGTTTATGTGGTATAGATTTTGTACTAATGTAGGTGTAATAATTAATGATTAAACGAACTTACCTGTAAGTAAGTGAAGTTCTATCATAATTATACGAAGGATTCTTCCGAAGATATTAGTACTATTAACACATGTAGTATCGCTTGCATGTGTTAATAGTACTAATATTGAGGAAGAATCATGAAGTATAATTAATAATTTGCGACAGAAAAAAAACTTAACGAAATAACGTACTAACCCGAAATATTGGTCGTTTACCTTAGTTGGTGTACTTTGCAATTATAATCCGACTAAGTAAAAAAACATTAGTTAGTGCGTGTATACCGAATGTAAGTGAATTTTGAATTTATGTTGGTTACTATCTTTTTACTTTCCTCTATGGTTACTATTTATGTCAAATCGAAGATGTCAAATGTAATTTTCACGTATTAATAATTATTTATTTTATGTTTTCTTTGCGTATTTTGTTGTGCAATAGCTAGCTTGTTAAGATTGATAAGAATAAAATTAGAAGCAGTCGATTAGAGGAGTTTATGGAAAGGTGAAATAAAAGGTTGGTACTTGATACAAATCCTTGGACGATTCGTCCAAGTACAAATCATTAGAAAACTCAGATAAACCTAAATCCAACCAGGAAAATACATTTATGAATTTTTTATAAAACTTACGCTGTTTTAGTTTAAGCTTCTCTTAATAATTGTTTCTTAATATTTATGATTAGCTATCCATGACCTTGATTTGTTTCTACTATTGGCTATAGATGCATTTATTGCAATTTTTTAAAGACGACCTGTCCCCATGCTCCAATTGCCAACCTTACTTTTAAAGCTTAAAATATGAGCAATAGACGATTAAATAACGTGTCGCAAGCTTATGTAAATCTCAGACTTTGATATTGTGTGACAAGCTTACGGCACGTAATAACGTAGCGTTCAAACGCATAGAATGTTGGCCATTTGAGTAGGGGGGGACAGAGCGTGATTACGATAATAGCCTAGGTCTTATTTCAACACGGTAGAGCTTAATGAGAATCCCGCAACTTATACAACTTATGGTTTACTTATTTCATTACAGATAATGTGTGTATCATCCAACAATCGACAAAATATCCAATTTTCCTTCCAAATTAATAAAAACATACAAATTGGACGAAATACAACCTGGCAGAGCGACATGCGGCAGATAACTACGTTTTTTTGTGCCTTATTCAAATATGATATTAAATAAACAAATAAGGCCCAAAATGATACAAATCTATGAGTTAAAGTGAGATCTTTTTTTAGAATATATTATTACATGAATCTTTACTTTGTTTTAATAAATATTCAATTTTATTGATAAGATGTTTTTATTTAATATGGTTTCTTAACCTCAATTTAACATAAAAAGTTATAGGCCTTAATTTAATAAGTGTAATCGATTTATTATGGCCAAAGTCAAGTTTTCGGAAAATTACATTTAGTTAGAACTGTTTTCTTATATTCCTACTGTTAAATAATAAATTAAATAATATTTAAAGACTTAAAAGTAAATAGGCCTTATTTGTATCAAGTACTTATTACCTTGATACGGACGGAATTAACATATTTGCAACTAAGTAGATTATTATTTAGATTTAACACAATATTTTCTAATATTGTAATATGCTTGATAGGAAAGTACTTAATTAAACTTTTTTATATTAGTTTCAAAGTGGAGGAATGCATTACGTTACGGCGTATTTGAATTGTGACCTTAGTAATCTATCCATCTAGAAGGGCCACTATTCAGCGTTGGGCACAACCTGACCCACCCCCTGACTAGAGGATTTCTAATACGGGTTTTCTTATTTATCGGTTTATAATTTGCCCTTGATTTCTTCGCATTATGCAGCTGTGGCGCACATATTTTATGCTAAATAAGCCCTGAAAGACATTATTTAGACTATTTTAGACACAAAAAATACTAAATTAAATTAAAATAGAAGTATTCACGCCAATGACTATGTTGTACCGCGGTTTGATTACATTCTCTTTTGTTGTACCTATTTTTTACATTTCGCTATGCCATAGAGGATAGTTAAAGGTATACTCATTGATCTCACGCGTCAAAACGCAAGTGAGTAACTTTACTACTATCGTTATGGTATTTCTCGATACCATCTGTCAATTAGTAACTCATGGTACCGAATTGCTATGAAAAAGGCCAAAACGTTACTCGATGCTCGCTAGCGAGTATAGTAAACTATTGTAGTTTACTATACCAACTCATGGTAGAGCTACTGAACACTTCCAACAGAAAAAGATTTCAAATCGAAAATACAAATTTGAATTTGCCGCCAACATGTTATATAGGGAGGGACATTCAAAAAAATTTTTTTTCTGTTGGAAGTTTCACGAGTACATTGACCTTCTCTCGGGTTGATACCCCCTTTTTGTTACACGTTGTTTAATGATTATATTACAATGTAGGTAGGTAGTAGGTACTTACTTAAATGATAAATAAATCTTTTAAAAATCAAAGAATATATTATTTGTAGCTGGTTTTCATTACGTACCTACTTACCAAGATAGGTAGTCTACACAACACATTATTTAATTAAGTAGGTAACTACCTACTTAAGTAATGTCTAGGTAATTATTTGTTGAGATAGGTAACAATATTTAACTTTGGTAAGTCCCCTATTAACGGTGTTCCCACCGCTGTAAGTACCTAGATATCTTTCCGATCAGTATCGAAATAACTGTTTGTCGGAATATTATCTATTTGTTGATTTTGATGTTGTTTGTTTCCACAATCAACATAGGTACATGGCATAACAACAACAACACATTAACGATATTACGCTAATATACTGGTTGTGCCCTTTATACACGCTGTATATTCTTTGCTCTGGACTCACACTCACACATATGAATCCTTGTAGCTACGCACTACATCGTAAAAGTTCGACGGCAGCGTAGGATTTGGCCGGCACGGCCCGGCCCGGCAGCATATAAGCAAAATCTAACTCTCGAGTTTTGATGGTGATCTCTGATTGGTCAAGAAACTCAGTAGTTAGGTTTTGCGCGCAAACTCTAACTCCCCTGTTTCGCGCTAGTTCGATAGTGATCTCTGATTGGTCAAAAAACTCAGTAGTTAGTGTTACGGACAGCTTCAATCGCGTGAAACTAGTGAAAAAAGTGATTAAAATGTGTATAGCAAAAAGACTGTTTAATGGACCGCTAAGTGCGTTACTAGTGATAGAATCTGTGTTTGTGATTATTTCATGTAAGTACTTTGATTTGTAAACAGTAGCTTGTTATAACTGATTGAGTCATTTAGTTTGTGTTTTTAATTACTTTGAAGTTTATTAATATGTAACGTTCTATTTGGTTTTAAATTGTTGCATATAAAAAGTTCTGTAAAATGAGATATTTAGCGTAGCTGTAAGTTTTATAGTTTGTGAAATATTTAAGTTTTAGTAATTCAAATAGGTATTGTTTAGGTATTTAGGTATCCTATGAATTAAATGATATGAATGCTTGTGTTTTTACTTATACTACCTGGTAAAGGTTTTGAGGTAATGGGCTAGGTAATATAGGTCTAGCTAGGAGGTGGTAGTTTCGACCTGAATGTGTCTAGGTCATACGCCAACCTTTGTCCTATAAGCCCTAAAGGTTTTGATATGGTACTAAGAGGTAAGATTATAAATAAAGGCCTCTTGTATAGGTCTCTGATAAAGGTAATGAGAAACCTAAATACCTAAACCTCGTATTGAAAGGTAGCCAAATAATAAATTAGGTAGGTAATCTCGTAAAGAGCCAGGAGTGGGGGTTTGCTATCCCCACCACCGCTAACAATTTATGGTAACGTAGGGTAGTAATGATTTGAGTTTTGTAAACTACCTAAGTTAAGTAGAAAATGTAAGTTTTTGTATTAGTGGATATTTGCTATCGTACAAAATGTTACCTTAGGGACGTGTGATCGTAGGAAATGTTGTAAGCTCGCACGGCCCAATTCGTTATAACCACAATATATGGGCATATAAGAAGAAAGTGTTTCATTCTGTTCCTGCTTGGCGAATCATCCTATGGTGCAGTGTTGAGGTTACCGACATCGGTAACAGTACTGCGTGGTCCTTCAGAGCGCGGATAAGAAGAATCTACTGCGTGGTCCTTCAGAGCAGCGGATAAGAAGATTCTGCGCGTCAAGCGAGAAGAAAGAAGCGAAGCATCACAGTAACATATATACGTCCAACGATTATTGTAGAAAAGAAGCATCACAGTAAACATAATACGTTCACTGAAGACTGAAGAATCACAGTAACTAGTTTCACTACGCGGGTGGACCGCGGCTCACACTGCCACACCCTAACGGTGCCAAGTGTGGTTAGTGTGAGTAACGCCATTCAAGGCGGTGCAGTCTGACGGACACGGCTGCCAGCCGCCTTTTTCAAGGCAGCTGAAATTGTCCGGCTACGCCGGTAAGGGTTGTGTCGCACTGAGGGCCGGTCTGTAGGCACTGCTGACGCTGCCGGGCGTTCCTCCCGGTAGCCGAGCACCTCGGAGTTGCACACCCCCTCTGCCGGGTAGTTCCTCCCTTCCACTCCTGCTACAACCTCCATCCTCACCTGGGCTCCCCTCGCTAGTGTGCCCGGGCGAGATTGTTAGGAGTAGACATCAAGAAAGAAAAAGATGCCAGTCACGAGAAGCCAATCTGGAGGGAAGAAGAGGGAGGCAATCACATATGATGAGCCACCGGCGTCACCGTCGACGATTGCGCCACAGCCACCGCCACCACCACCGTTATTGACTACAGTCGCGATGCAAGAGGCCACAGAAAGTGGTACAGAGAGATCGTTACCGCCGCCGCCCACCAAGGAAGTTGACGATGGCAACGCCGCCGCCGCCGCCGTCACCGACACTGGGGCTTTGAGACGTAACCCGCCGTCAGTGTGTTCGTCGAGTGTAGCTGCGCGCGTCCGGCAGGCGCAACTTCGGGCCGCGGAACAGTTGGCCGAGATTAAGAGACGAGAAATGGAATTAGAACGTGAATTAATTCAACAAAGGTTACAAGTTGAAATGGATACTATTATGGAAGAAGAAACCCGTGCGAGCTTACCCGCCGAGAGCGTCCCAGAGAGACGACTTGTCACCGAACTGTTGCTTCAGATTGGGCTCTCTTAGGCCTGGTTTACATTAGTCAAGTAGACGACCGAGTCGAGTAGCGAGTAGAAATACATTGCTTGGCATGTTCGTCGATTTTAAAAGAACGTCAAACACACCACGTAATGAACTTCTACTCTCCTAAAGCACTCTACTAAAGACTAAGATAATGTAAACCAGCCCTTATACGTAGTACAAGTACAGGTAACGTCACCAAAGTACCAGGATCACATAAATATGGAGAATGTTAAGTTCTGTAATTTTCATTCTTTTGTATTCTAACAGAAAAAAATTAAATGTCAAATCAAATCAAATCATTTATTAGTTCATAAGCATGGGTATTACAAGATGTCATATAAAAAAACCGGCCAAGTGCGAGTCGGACTCGCGCACGAAGGGTTCCGTACCAAAAAACGGCAAAAAAAATCACGTTTGTTGTATGGGAGACACGGGGCCGGGACGGGGACGAGACGAGGCCGACACGGGGACGAGACGAGGCCGACAGGGGGACGGGACGAGGCCGACACGGGGCCGGGCCGTCCCGGCCCGTGGACGAGACGAGGCCGACACGGGGCCGGGACGAGGCCGACACGGAGCCGTGACGGGGACGAGACGAGGCCGACACGGGGCCGGGACGGGGACGAGACGAGGCCGACATGGGGGGCCGGGACGGGGACGAGACGAGGCCGACACGGGGACGAGACGAGGCCGACACGGGGCCGGGACGGGGACGAGACGAGGCCGACACGGGGCCGTGACGGGGACGAGACGATGCCGACACGGGGCCGGGACGAGGCCGAGTCGAGGCCGACACGGGGCCGACACGGGGACGAGACGAGGCCGACACGGGGCCGGGACGGGGACGGGACGAGGCCGTCACGGGGCCGGGCCGTCCCGGCCCGTGGACGAGACGAGTCCGACACGGGGCCGGGCCGTCTCGGCCCGTGGACGAGACGAGGCCGGGACGGGGACGGGACGAGGCCGGGACGGGGACGAGACGAGGCCGACACGGGGCCGGGACGAGGACGAGACGAGGCCGACACGGGGCCGGGACGAGGACGAGACGAGGCCGACACGGGGCCGGGACGGGGACGAGACGAGGCCGACACGGGGACGAGACGAGGCAGACACGGGGACGAGACGATGCCGTCACGGGGCCGTGACGGGGACGAGACGAGGCCGATACGGGGCCGGGACGGGGACGAGACGAGGCCGACACGGGGCCGTGACGGGGACGAGACGAGGCCGACACGGGGCCGTGACGGGGACGAGACGAGGCCGATACGGGGCCGGAACGGGGACGAGACGAGGCCGACACGGGGCCGTGACGGGGACGAGACGAGGCCGACACGGGGACGAGACGAGGCCGGGACGAGGCCGACACGGGGCCGGGACGGGGACGAGACGAGGCCGGGACGGGGCCGGGACGAGGACGAGACGAGGCCGACACGGGGCCGGGACGTGGACGAGACGAGGCCGACACGAGGCCGGGACGGGGACGAGACGAGGCCGACACGGGGCCGGGACGAGGCCGACACGCGGCCGAGACGTGGACGAGACGAGGCCGACACGGGGACGAGACGAGGCTGACAGGGGGCCGGGACGAGGCCGACACGGGGCCGGGACGGGAACGAGACGAGGCCGACACGGGGCCGTGACGGGGACGAGACGATGCCGACACGGGGCCGTGACGGGGACGAGACGAGGCCACGGGGACGAGACGAGGCTGACAGGGGGCCGGGACGAGGACGAGACGAGGCCGACACGGGGCCGGGACGGGGACGAGACGAGGCCGACACGGGGACGAGACGAGGCTGACAGGGGGCCGGGACGAGGCCGTCACGGGGCCGGGCCGTCTCGGCCCGTGGACGAGACGAGGCCGGGACGGGGACGGGACGAGGCCGGGACGGGGACGAGACGAGGCCGACACGGGGCCGGGACGAGGACGAGACGAGGCCGACACGGGGCCGGGACGAGGACGAGACGAGGCCGACACGGGGCCGGGACGGGGACGAGACGAGGCCGACACGGGGACGAGACGAGGCAGACACGGGGACGAGACGAGGCCGACACGGGGCCGGGATGGGGACGAGACGATGCCGAGAAGAGGCCGACACGGGGTCGGCCCCGTGAAATCCCCCCCCTCTCGTCCCCTGACGAGACGGGGCCGGGACGGGGACGAGACGATCCCGACGACGAAATGCAAAGTCATCTAAAAATACATTGAAAGTGACTTCGGACAGCGGAGGCTTAGTAATAGGGTCCCGTTTTTACTCTTTGGGTACGGAACCCTAAAAAGGTACAGCCATGATTCACCTTAAGGTATACGAACATTGAACATTAAATTATCAAAATGTTATTAATTAACTCTTGCCATATTTATGAGATCCTATTACTTTGGTGACGTATTACGAAGAAAAGAAATAAAACAAAAATAGGGAGATGGTGTTAAAGCATATATCAAAGAGTTTTCGATATTGCCATGGAAGACCATTTGAGTATCTAGTGCTATATGGGTGCCTTTTGTTTCGGCATGTTAGGTATTGCTACACTTAATAGTAGCAACAGTTAGCAACAGGCCCTAAAAGCGATGGTTGCAGTAGTTTGGTTGATTACTGCAACTAAAAAGTTGCATTATTCGGTTAACCGGACTAACAACCGAACTACTGCAACCATCGCCGCTTTTAGGGCCATAAACCGAGCTATAACAAACGCGTGCAATAATATATAAAACACTAGTTGGTTATAGAATTATCCCTACAAAGTTAAATTAGTACCTTACTGCAAGTTCTATGCGAGTAAACAGAGCATTCCCAATTTAACTGGGTAATACAGTTATTTTTTTAGTAACAACAAAGAGGTTTTATGCCGCTGAAAATTCATATACATTTTTGGAATATATAAATGTGTAAGCCCTTAATTAAGTCAAACAAATATTTATTACTATCAAATTATTCATAATTCACAATAATAATAATAATAATACTTTTATTTCAGACTTTTGGTCCATAAAGTGTTAGTAACAATTTTAATCTTAAAAACTAGTGTTAGTAGGCACGTACATGTTATTTTTTAAATATTATTGCCGGGTGTGTAGCTGCACCCAACGACACATTAATGGGGAGTCCCACCGATCTGCAAACACATTCAGCATTCTGTTGGCGGCGCCGCGAAGGCGGGCTAGCATGGAGGCGCACCTTTTTCTTATAATAGCATAGAAGTCATCTGTGTGCGCCTCCGCAAACATCCCTGAGGCACTACAACGCCACGGCGTCCCCAACAGAACTCTGAATGCGTTGTTATACTGGACCCGCAGATCGCTGTACGCGCGCCGCGTGTGGTTAGCCCAAAGGCTGCAGGTGTAAAACGACTGGCAGTATGCTTTGAAAAGCGTGATTTTGACTGATTTCGTACACCTTGCAAACCTTCGAGCCAACATGTTACAGCGGACAGCCAGCGATCTACGTTCCCTTTCTATGTCACAGTTATCTGTCAAATCGTCTGTGACCCAGTGGCCCAAATATTTGAACTTATCTACCCTGCGCAGAGGTGTGCCACATAGTAAAACTTCCGGTATATCACCATAACTCTTAGAACCTGATTTAAAAATCATAACCTCACTTTTCTTGACATTGTATATGAGCCCATGGGCGACCGCATATGATTCACATATTTCCAAAAGCTTCCTAAGAGCGCCGATCGATGGGCTCAGCAGCACCATATCATCGGCATAGCTGATATTGTTCATACAGACACCGTCAATATGACATCCAATATTGGTGCTACTGAGCTCACCGATCAGTCGGTTCATGTACAGATTGAAGAACCGAGGCGAGGTCAACCCCCCCTGCCTCACCCCACACTCCAACCTATACATGTCCGAGTGTTCTCCCGCCCATCTTACGCTATTATTTTGATAACAATACCAATACCTGAACACTGATATAATCTCAGGAGGTAACGTGGTGTCCCGACAAAGCTTATGCCAAAGAATATCATAAGATACAAGGTCGAATGCCTTTGACAGGTCCAAAAAACATGCAAAGACCGGTGTTTTCCGTGCAGTATAATACTGTACAGTCTGCTTGAGGCACAGTATGGCACTCTCCGTCGACAGCCCGGGCCGGAACCCAAACTGCGCGTCATGAAGTTCGAGGTGTTTATCCAACTGTTTATCAAGCAGACTGTCCAGCACTTTAGCAACCACCGTGGCCAGAGATATGGGTCTGTAATTGGACATGTCAGAGGCATCCCCAGTCTTATTTTTAATAATAGGTACGACTACAGTCTGCATTAACTTCTGTGGTAAGTATCCATGATTAAGGCATAGGTTATAAAATAAAGCAAGAACCCGTGGCAAATGTGGTCCCGCATGCTCCGCATGCCCAGGTGCTCGATACTGAGGCCATCGTACCCAGGAGACTTACCTCTCGCCATGTTTTTAATGATAGAAGCGACTTCTTTAGCTGAGAATATAGTGGTGATCTCCCCGGCACTGAAACCAGCATCAAGCACCCGCTGCACGCTCGGTAAAGGCGATTCGACCCTAAAATGCCGCTGAAATACATTGGCAATGGCCTTAGGCTCACTTAAACCACCCACGCTTACAGGTAGACTTGACTTTGCATCAATCTTATTTGTTAATTTCCAGAATTTACCAAATTTCTTTTCTGAGTGACTTTGTGCTAGCATATCCATTTTTATTTGCTGTTCATTGTTTATACAATATTTTAATTTAGCTTTAAATGTTTTTCTTGTATTACACATTTTAATGTACACATCTCCGTATGTAGGTCTACCACACGAAAGCCATTCTTGGTACCATAGTCGAGCCTCTCTGTGAGCTGCCTGAACATGTTTATTCCAACCCGTCACATATTTGTGTCTTCGGACTTTAGCACACCCCACAGATGTACATTGTGCACCCTCCCTAAGAATGCATATTATGTTATTATACATCTCGTCTAACAACAAACAATGACTGTGATTATTACACATCTTAAATGAACATTCTGTGCATTCGGTGGGAACAATATTTTGTTATAAAATATTAAATTATTTGCATTTTATCGATTAAATTTATAATTCACTCAACCCTTTGTTCGCAAAATATTCTTGCATTGGGCGTGTGAAAAAAACAAAAATAAAACTTGCACGCCTTTTCCAATCTTAATTATCACATTTAGTTTTTGTCGTATTTGTTGCTGTGTGGTAAATTACTTTGTTTTTTCCTCGCAAATGTGTTGAAAAACGTCGTATGAAACTCGTGAGCTCTTACTTATTGCACACTCGGCTGAGTTACGCCCTCGCCTGCGGCTCGGGCTGCAACCCACAGCCTTGTGTGCAATAAGTAACCTAAGCTAACTTGTATCATAATGTACTATTGTTTTTTCGTCGCAAATGTGTTGAAGAACGTCGTATGCAACTCGTGAGCTCTTGCTTATTACACACTCGGCTGAGTTACCCCCTCGCCTGCGGCTCGGGCTGCAGCCCACAGCCTTGTGTGCAATGAGCAACCTAAGCTAACTTGTCTCATAATGTACTATTATTAATACGCTGTTGGCACCCTGAGCGAAAGTGGCGCCGAGGTGAATTTTATTTAATATTACAATTCTAATACACAATTTTAATAATGTTTTACGTGGAATTTTTAGGACACACAGTCTAGTATACTTATAAAGGTAAAATTTTGAATTTAGAATGCAAGCCGAAAAAAATATTATGGGCATTCGAAATTTGAACATTTAAAGAAAATAAAAACAAATAGTTTGTTGTGGGTATTTTTTCATTTTCTAAAATGGAGTGGACGTGCAAAGAAGACAAAGTCGCAGTAATTGCACTGCATTGTTGCAGTCTCGCGCCAAGTAAGATTTTCCAACTGCTGAAAAATTTGATAATTCCACTGAAATTTATTTATCGTGCTATCAAACGATTCAGGGAAGATTCAAGATTAGAAGATAAACAGAGAAACGGTCGACCTCGTACTTTTCGGACTCCAGCGGTCATCAAAGCAGTGAAGGCGCGAATCCAACGAAATCCTGTCCGCAAGCAAAAAATGTTGGCTCTGCAGATGGGACTAAGCAAAATCACTGTTAAAAGGGTGTTGAATGAAGACCTAGGACTGCATGCTTATAGAAAAAATCAGCACATCTTTTTAAAGCACGGCTGAAGAAAATCATATTCGAAAGTTGCCGGGTTTGGTTAAGGTGGTACGCGGAAAAAAAAACCGCGAAATACGTTTTTTGGACGAAAAAAATTTTAATGTTGAGGAGAGTTTCAACAAAAATAAATTATATAGTGTGTGCACACTCTAGTGGAGAAGCGAGCAGACGCGAGCCACGTGTTCAGCGTAGTCATCACCCTTCAGCATTCATGGTTTGGCTTAGGGTCTCCTATTTGGGTCCAACGGAGGTGTTTTTTTGTGAAAAAGGAGTGAAAGCCTTTGTCTAACAAAACACAGTCCTAACAAACATTTTGGAACCTCTTTCACAAACAAGGTTCGAAAACAGGCACTGGGTTTTCCAGCAGGATTCTACGCCAGCTCATAAGGCGAAAAGTACCCAAAACTGGCTCAGGATCCGAGGAATCGACTTTATCAGGCATGAGGATCGGCCCTCCTCTAGTCCAGACTCGAATCCCTTGGATTACAAAATATGGCAGTACTTAGAGGAGAAGGTCTTCTCTAAACCCCATCGCAACTTGGCGTCACTTAAAGCATCCCTGATTAAAGCAGTCGCCGATATTTACACGAACTTCGTACATGATTCGATTGATGACTGGCCTCGCAGTTTGAAGTGTCCAATCCAAGCAAAAGGAGGACATTTTGAATAATTTTAATATGGTTTTAATTTGTATTTTATACCCTTTCATTTGATATATAAATGGTTGTAGTGCGTAACTCATTGTGTCATTTATTTCACTTTCTATATGTAACAAAACTTATGGCTAGACTAGGTATTTAGACGGTATCGTTACATTCCCTCGTAGTCACTTCTAGACGTAGCTGTAGATAGCAAAACTGCTAAATGTGGCCGTTTTTGGCACATTTGCTTAACACATTTGCTATCTACATCTAGGAATGATTACGAGGGCATGCGTACCTTCTAAAAATAAGTACTAGACCATGGGCCTGAAAACGCCACGTAAAACTTTATTAAAATCTTTTTCTATTAATAACTTATTAAATAAAAACCTCTGAGGACGCCACTTTTGGTTTTATTTGCATTTTCTTTTTCTTTCAATTTCATTTTTTTTATTATTATCAACACTCAGAATGTTTTCTATCTCAAAATAATACAAAAACCGAAATAGAATAAGCAGTTAACTTAGATTATATATTTTTTGTGTTTGGAAACGTACTTTTGATAAAAAAAAATACTTGATTTCAATGCGTCGCCGCAGAAATGACGTCGCACTTGTTGACCACAGTTTCAGTTCCACCCCGGACACTCCATACCACAGGCATAAGAATAATAATCTTATGCCATAGGTACTTGTTGTATGGTCTGTATACTATAAAACTGCCGCGTTGTAAGTAAGTAAACACAGATAACGTTTCTTCGTGTTTAACTAAGAATTAACAAAACACCAAAAACAAATATGGGTCGTTCGTTGCCTATGAATTGCCGAGGTTTAAAATATCCTCACTTTTAATATTATAAATGCGAAAGTCCGTTTGTTTGTTTGTTACGCCTTCACGTCTTAACTACTGAACCGATCATCATGAAATTTTTCATACACGTTGTTAGGGTTATAAAGAAGGAAATAATTAGGGTAAATTTCATCCCGTAAAAAAGAGTACTATTCAATATCTTGATATATATCGAATTATAGCCATGATAGTCAAATCAGTAAAAATAAAGTCCTTATTTTAGCTTTCTTAACATAAAAAAACCGGCCAAGTGCGAGTCGGACTCGCGCACGAAGGGTTCCGTACCAAAAAACGGCAAAAAAAACTACGTTTGTTGTATGGGAGCCCCCCTTAAATATTAATTTTATTCTGTTTTTAGTATTTGTTGTTATAGCGGCAATAAAAATACATCATCTGTGAAAATTTCAACTGTCTACCTTAGTTGCTACTTAACTATTACTTTCATTGTTATAAGTATTTTTTTATTTGTAAAGAAAAAAACAGCCACTTAGTCAACTTGTCTTTTGTTGTAGTAGTTTTGTACTTGTCTTTTGTCTGTTGCGGAAAAATTGACAATCGCAATTGATCGTTACCGGTGGGCTTTACAGGCGGCTTTATAAGGTCTTAACACCAGGTGGCCACTATTGATCATATTATAAGAAGTGTGAAGAAAAATTTCTACAATTCTAAAATTATTATAATACTAGGTAGTAGGTATAGTATTATATTATGTGTGTTATAATTCTAAAAATATTACAATTATTACAAATAATGACCTTAATGAGAACAGTCTTAAACCTTAAACATTATAAATTGTGACGAGAATGTTGAAAAAAACCAGTGAACCAGAAGTCAGGGGACCTTTTAATTAGATTAAAAAAATGTATGCAACGGTCCCCCAACTGCAATGATACTCAGAAGAAGTCTTTGTGTTATTTAAAATAGTTAGATTTGTTTTAGATTATTTTTCCTACATGAGCGTTTTCGGTCTTTGAGCCTAACCATAGGGCACAGAATTGATAGGTATAAGTAGTACCAATTCCATTCGGGTTTCATTCCTTATGAGCAAAGTTCTTTTAGATCTTAGGTTGTATTAAGCAATGGGTATTTCGAGATTAGTTCCAAACAGCACGGAAGGATCTTATCTATCTAGGTTGGGTCCCTAGTTAATGATAAGATGACATTGATAACGAATCCATTAGGATTTCAATAAGAAAATGTTCAAACAATACTAAATTTCATGTTGACAGTTGCCTATTTTTACAGGGAAAATAAGTTGAGGACCCTCGCCTTTCGCCAAAACAGGATATTAAGGATTTTCCTCATGCCCCTCGGTATATGGCCGTCCGAGGTGCTGCAAGAAAAGATGCCTCTGCTCAGTCGCATCCATCAGAAGTTTATGATTTGTGTACATGTCGTTATGTTTGCCGGCCAAGTGAATTATGTAAAACACAATACTGGAATATTATCTTTCATTTCGCTTGGACAAACCTACATAACTATGTTATTGAGCTGCGTTACATTTTTAAGTATCAGTTATTATTGTCATACCTATTAAGTACCTAGTCCAGTAGTCAGGTCGGTATATTCCACTGTAGTTGATTTCTTGTGCGTCAGGTAGCATTGACCGAAATTAAAACCGATTCTTGTGAAATTTTGTGAGCAGGTTCGAAAATTATATAGAATATTTTTGTCGAGCCAGTTTTTTGATTTTTTTTTTTAAATGGCGGAGATATGTTAAAAAAAACCGGACAAGTGCGAGTCGGGCTCGCCCACCGAGGGTTCCGTACAGACCTACATCTATACATAAAATAAAGCTATAGAAAAGTTGTGTCGGTACAAAGGAAATATTTTGAAAAAAAGTGATTGGTAGTTATTAGTGTTTTATATGAAAACTGTACTACGGAGAGTTCAAGCTTTATCCCAGGTTCTACCTACCGGAATTATGTGAAAAATAGCTTAGTTTATAAGTTGGACTCCAAGCTACCAAACTGTAAAAAAATACCATCAAAATCCGTTCAGCAGACTGCTATATATAGATAACCATTTGAAATCCTTTGTCGCCACGTAGAAAATAACCCTTCCAGGGATTACGACAAAGAATTGACCACGGGCGAAGTTTGAAATGGAATAGTACATTACTGCAGCGGCACTCAAGACAGGCATTGAAGAACATACGTTAGTCCATCAATGCCTAGTTGCGGCCAAGGCTTGTGTAGTACTTTTAAACTTTTAACTTTTTAGTTTTAAAAGTTTTAAGCTTTTTATTTTAATTTTAAATTACTTACAGTAATTGAAAAAAGAAAATGGAAAGTGGAATGTGCACATAAAGGCCTTTCATTTGATACACATATTGAAAAAAAAATCCGGTTTTTTTCATTTATTTCCAGTTTTTCATTTTTTTCCAGTTTTTTGGAAAGTGCTCATCAAGGCCTTTCATTTGATACCCATATTGCAAAAAAAAAAATTTTTTTTTTTTCAGTTTTTTGGAATGTGCTCATCAATGCCTTTCATTTGATACCCATATTGCAAAAAAAATATACCTTTCTTTTTTAATTTTTTTTTTAGTTTTTTGGAATATGCTCCTTGATGAGCATATTCCAAAATTTTTTCGTTTTAATTTTTTTTTCAATTTTTTGGAATGTGCTCATCAAGGCTTTTCACGTGATACCAGTATACCGAATATTAAAAAAAAAATTTTGGAATGTGCTCGCTCATCAAGGCGACATTTGATACCTATATTTGTGTTTCATTGAAAAGATCGCTCCATTTCTGAATTACACGTGTGGAATGAGTTTTAATAGAAACATTGCTGGACAGACGCCGGCAATTTTGTATGAAAATCCATTATAACACGTTAGTAATGGATTCTCATACAAATATTGACGGCGCGGTTTAGGTCTGTCCGTAAACTCCATAGAAATAGAATGTCAAAGAACAACAATGTCAATAAACAGGTGATCCGAAAACGAATGCATACATTTTATATGAGATACGAAAAAAATTACTTAGATTCATAAAATATGACTATATATGGCAAAGGAAATTAATAAACTATGTTCCATACTGTTTTCTTCGTCGATAAACGAATAAATGTAGAGAAATTTGGTTTTAGAGAAATTTGTGGCAATATCTTATTTACCTGTGAAAAGTGTGATTACTTGGATTGTTTCTTTTTGTCACATCACATTACTTAGAGCACAAGATACCATGGCTCCACAATACCTTTATTTTAAATTCTAATTAAAATTAACAAATATTTTAAACAAAATGTGATTGTTCATTTGCTAGGCGGGACGCTAGGGGCTCTTACTGTAAAAAATGTTGGCACATGTCACTTGATCCTTTGTCTCTTTTTTACATAGACCGTGTCCGTATGATGTTAACTTCTCTTTTCCACGCTTTGTTGGTCTTCTTGAGCGCAGCGAAAATTTTTCTATGTCTATGGTAAACTCTGATTTAGCACGAAGAAGGTTGTCAAAATAATGTTCGAATTTCCAAGCATTTTTGAGAAAAAATAAAATAATTACAAACCCACCGCACCTGTATAAAATACAAGTACTGTTGATTGTCAACAGATGGCGCTGTATATCGATAGTACACTGTATAATGTTCTGTGAAATGGTTTTATCTATCGCAATGTTATTAGAGAAAAAGGTGTATTCCAACAGGACCCTTTGGTTGTGTGAAGCCGAGACTTTTATTGTAGTGGTGGCTACCTCGGCTGACCTTACCGAGTAAACTGTCTTGATTATACTTGGTGCCAAATGCTCCAAGCAACATTGGAATGCGATGCACCCGCATTTTAATGTAAACTGAAACAATCTACCACTGAACTATTCAACACTTGACACTGGCAAAAATTACTTCCAAGAAGAAAGTAGATTGCCAAAACAAAAATAAGAAGAAGAAGACCCTCTGTCATACAGCGTGACACACCGCCATGTTGCGAAAATATTTAGAGCCAAATTTATTACTTTTTAATTTTATTTTTAAAAGTAATTAACTATAACAATATTTGAAAGGATCTGAATAATTAATAATAATAAATATTGATATTTTTAAAAGAATTAGTAGCGCGATTAATCCAAAAGTAATTAGAAGTTAAACTATGACCGCGCAATGCCGCGCATACCGTTGTTTCACCAAGATGATTAATAATTACGTATTTTAATGACCATATTTTATTATGATTTAATTACAAATATACAGTTTTCAGATTTATTCCTGTAAGTGTAGTATAAGACGCTATTACCTGCCAAATTTCATAGTTCTAGGTCAACGGGAAGTACCCTATGAATTTTGATTCCTTTGAGAGTATCGAAAATGCGTTTTTTGCGCCCTAAACGGCAGTATCTTTTTTTTACGTTAATTTAGAAGTTTGATTTTTTTACAGCTTCAAGGGCCCGTAGACCTTAGTATATGGTTTAAATTTCAATTCGATACCTCCACGCGTTTCCGAGATAAAGGGTCTTGACAGACAGACGGACGGACAGACAGACAGACGGACAACAAAGTGATCCTATAAGGGTTCCGTTTTTTCCTTTTGAGGTACGGAACCCTAAAAAACAGGTTTCAGTCCGTTTTCCAGCTCTGCCTGATTTCCTCTACAGGTCGCATTTTTCAACCGATTCTAGTAAAATTTTGTAAGCAGGTTTAAAAATGATGTAGAATTTTTTTTTCAAACCAGTTTTTTGATTTTTTTTAAAATAGCGGAGATATGTTAAAAATACCTATTTCAGTCCGAATTTCCGGCGCTGTCTGTTCTCCTCTAAAGTGGCCCTACCATGAGTTGTTGCAAACTGTTTACGTTACAGTAAGCTATCGTTTTCTCTCTTTCACTCGTATTGACTGTGAGCAGTATATCCGACAGTTTACTGTAACGTACCTAAACAGTTTGCATCAACTCATGGTAGGGCCACAGGTCACATTTCTCAACCGATTCTCGTGAAATTTTGTGAGCAGGTTCGAAAGTAATATAGATTTTTTTTGTCACGCCAGTTTTTTGAAATTTTTCAAAATGACGGAGAAATGTTAAAAATACATATTTCAGTCCGGCTTTCCAGTGCTGTCTGTTTTCCTCTACAGGTCGCATTTCTCAACCGATTCTCGTAAAATTTTGTAAGCAGGTTTGAAAATTGTATAGATTTTTTTGTCAAGCCAGTTTTTAATTTTTACCTATACCAGTACTTTTCGGCTCAGCTGATCGGAGGGGGAACTCGTTTGGAGACTGCGGGGACGCCCGAACCCCCCCGATAACCCTCCACCGGGTCCTCCCATCCAGTCGCCAACACTTTAGCCACTAATCCTCATTCGACAACAAGAAGAGAAGCGCAATGCTAATTCCATAGAGTTTTGTTCGCTGTAAGTACCTATGTACGTACATTAACACTTCTAAGGCTTCCGCGTGTAAGTATAGTTCATTAGAAATAAAACACTCTTACGGTTTCAGTGTCGTCCCGTGACCACGGCCCCTGGAACGGTGTCGAAACGTCGGGAAACCCAAAAAAACATGCAAAAAACAAACAAATCAAAACTAAATAATTCTAAAATAACATCGCTGTAATCCGTAAAAAGAGTTTTACTTCTTATACATTAAAGCGATCTTAAAAACTGTGTGGAAGTAAAAAAAAAAGGTTTTTCACTTCTCATGCTCGTAAAGTTCGTCTTTATGTTGGGTATAGGCTGCATAAAATCGCTTTTTAAGCTCTAGTGCATAAAGTAAAATCTTCGTCTAAGTCTCAGACTTTAAGGCAAAGGTCGTCAGGTAAACAGCCACACACGCAATTTAACTCCGTTAAATTAACTTGTTATTTCATTGTTTCTTCATTTTTTGTTGTGTTATACTTAATACTTTTTTATTTTTGAAAATGGGTATCAATTTTATTGAAAGACCTTGATATTTTTTTTTTTTAATTTTTGGATATGGGTTTCAAATGAAAGGCCTTGATGACCACATTCCAAAATTATATTTTTTTAATAAAAAATTAGTTTTTTTTTCTATTTTTGAATATGGGTATCAAATAAAAAGCCTTGATGAGCACATTCCAAAATTATATTTTTTTAATAAAAAAAATAGTTTTTTTTTTCAATTTTTGAATATGGGTATCAAATGAAAGGCCTTGATGAGCACATTCCAAAATTATATTTTTTTATAAAAAAATGAGGTTTTTTTTAATTTTTGAATATGGGTATCAAATGAAAGGCCTTGATGAGCACATACCAAAAATAGATATTTTGTCGCAAAAAATTAAGAAAAAACTTTTTTTTTTCAATTTTTGAATATGGGTATCAAATGAAAGGCCTTGATGAGGACATTCCAAAAATATATATTTTGTCACAAAAAATATTTTTTTTTTTCAATTTTTGAATATGGGTATCAAATGAAAGGTCTTGATGAGCACATTCCAACAATATAGAATTTGTCACTAAAATTTAAGATTTTATTTTTTATTTTTACATTATTGTTGTTTAATTTCTTCACAATCGAAGTGAAAAGCAGAGTGTATAACTCGTACATAAAACCCATTTTATGCACTTGTTGTACAATCTACTATTGTGTAAAAGAACTTGCTAAATTCCTCCCAATATCTACTTTTAAAAAATTGGCATTTTTGTGAATTTCATAATCAATCATGAACATAATTGACCGAGCGAGCACGAAGTGCGAGCGAAGCGTCTCTGCTTCAGCATGGGCAAAAATTCTTTCGTATGTCCGGCTGTCTGTTCCAGCCTACAAGGTCGCATTTCTCAACAGATTCTTGAGAAATTTTGTGAGCAGGTTCGAAAATAATATAGAATTTTTTTGTCGAGCCAGTTTTTGAAATTTTTCAAAATGGCGGAGATATGTTAAAAAAACAGATTTCAGTCCGTTTTCCAGCTCTGCCTGTTTTCCTCTACAGGTCGCATTTTTCAACCGATTCTAGTAAAATTTTGTAAGCAGGTTTAAAAATGATGTAGAATTTTTTGTCAAACCAGTTTTTTGATTTTTTTCAAAATAGCGGAGATATGTTAAAAAACCTATTTCAGTCCGGTTTTCCAGCGCTGTATGTTCTCCTCTACAGGTCGCATTTCTCAACCGATTCTCGTGAAATTTTGAGAGCAGGTTCGAAAATAATATAGAATTTTTTTGTCACGCCAGTTTTTTGAAATTTTTCAAATTGACGGAGAAATGTTAAAAATACATATTTCAGTCCGGCTTTCCAGTGCTGTCTGTTTTCCTCTACAGGTCGCATTTCTCAACCGATTCTCGTGAAATTTTGTAAGCAGGTTTGAAAATTGTATAGATTTTTTTTGTCAAGCCGTTTTTTAATTTTTTTTAATGGCGGAGATAATGTAAAAAAATCATATTTCAGTCCGGATTTCCGGCGCTGTCTGTTCTCCTCTACAGGTCGCATTTCTCAACCGGTGAAATTTTGTGAGCATATTTGATATATATATTATTATAGAATTTTTTAGTCGAGGTAATTTTTCGAAATTTATTAAAATGACAGAGATATGTAAAAAAACATATTTCAGTCCAGCTTTCCGGCTGTTTGATCTCCTCTACAGGTCGCATTTCTCAACCGATTCTGGTGAAATTTTGCGAGTAGGTTCGATAATTATATATAACTGTTTAATCAAGCCATTTTTTCCAAATTTAAAAAAAAAATATTCACCAATTTTGAAAAATTATCAAAATTAGAAGCACCATCTAGCTGCGAATACTCACGTACCTACTGTGTTTTGAAAACATCATGGCGACATTTTTATTTTATTTTATCGCGAGGTCTACAGCTCACCACGGGACGGAGCCACTAGTAGTATTTGTTGGTTAAAACTGGTTGGTGGTTCGTTTTGCATTTATTTTATTTAATTTTATTTTTTACAACAGTTTTCGTTTTATTTCTCTAGGTACATAATCTTTTTGGACCTCTGCGTATTCAGTCCAACGAAGGTCCTATCTCTTTAACCCATTATTTTTTTTTTCTTTCATATCCTGAAAACTGTGGTAACTAAAATAAGGCCCAGTTCAGACATCACCTTTTGGCTTGATGAAAATCTTTGCCCACCAAGACATTCATGTTTGGTAGGAGAAAAATCTCAGTGGGCTAAATCTAAAGAATAGGAAGGATTCACCTCTTCATTCGACGAGTTTTAATGTCATACATATAACTTTTAAAAAAAAAGATATAATAATATTTAGGCAATCACGGAAGATCAGCGTCGGAATGTCGGCGACACCCGACACATGCTGAGTAGGTTGCCTTTTTAGTGTCACCTGTATTTTATTTAAGCATGTGTTGTAACTTGTTTTGTGCACTAAATAAATCACTTTCTATTCTATTCTATTCTATTCATATCATGTGTGCCGCCGAGAGGGTCGACAGGAGTCATTAAGAAAAGTTTAAGTCCATTCGCTTAGATAGTGTCGGACACCCGCAAGCACATGTGTTCAGAGACAGGAATACCAGTAACAAACACAACCTTTCACTACGGCATTTCTATATAAAGTGCCAAAATCTAAATTGACTTGCATAAGACTAAATAAAACTTACTAGAACGGACTCTTCTTTATCCGAGTCCCAAATGCCGCCATTTATATAACTACTTCCCCCTTCACATCGCTACGCCCCGCTGTCGTCCAAGTGTCGTGTTGCCAGGGTTGCTTACTGTTAAATATTGCTTACGTTTAAAGATAATATTGCTAAAATATGTTATTTTTCTTTAGTTTTAAATCATTATTTCAGTCTAATTAGTAGATACAAAAATAAAATATTCACTTTTTCTGGGTAAGTACTTACCTACTCCTGAGTTTGTATAAATAAAGTAAATAAACATTTAGTACGGAAATTAAATAATATTTTGAACAAAAATGTACCTACCTGTTACCTACAAAATGTTTCGTTATGTTTCAACTTTCATCACGTAACGAAATCACAGAATAGATACGAAATAGTATTGTATAAAGCTGGGTATGACTAATACTCTATTTATTATTGTTAGCGATTGAACGCAAACATTATTTTAATCTGTGGCTTAGGATGGCCACACCATCTTTTTCGATATCGTAACTGTATCTGTCTGTGGTCACTTCCTGTTTTTCACACTGTTTCCCGTGTAATGGTTGAAGTAAAATATACGCTGGTGCATTTTTTCACAATTTTTATTTCATTCACGTTAATATTCCTTCATGGTAGCAGAGCGTAGTTGGAATAATAATGAACGGGAAATAAAACAAGAAAAACCGGCCGGCGTATTTTTCCGTGAATTCCGTGTGCCATACATTTTGAGGTTACCGGCGGCGTGCTCGGTCATAAAGTACTTCGTTGAAAAACTGATATTATTTGATAAAAGGATGACTAACACGGGTCATAATCCGTTCCATATAGACAGACTTATCGGGCGAGACAATTATGCAAGCTGGAAGTTCGCTGTGCAAGCTTATTTCGAACTCGAAGAATTATGGTGTTGCGTCATCGGCACAAATACTGACACGAAAAAGGAAACGAAGGCAAAGTCGAAACTAATTCTTCTACTGGACCCAATCAACTACGTACATGTACAGAGCGCATCTACATGTAAAGAAGTCTGGGGAAATTTGGAACAGGCTTTTGATGACAGCGGGTTATATAGAAGAGTGGCCTTGTTGAGAGACTTGATAACGACTACATTGGAATCGTCTAGCAGTGTAGATGATTATGTCAATAAAATTATGTCAACTGCTCATAAACTCAGAAATATCAAGTTCAATATTGATGATGAATGGCTCGGGACACTGATGTTGGCTGGCTTACCTGAAACATATAAGCTGATAAATGATCATGGGTTTGGAGAGCTCGGGAATCAAGATCAGCGCTGACTCCATTAAAACAAAGCTCCTGCAGGAAGTTCAATGCTCGGATAGCACTGCGTTCTTCACAAGGAAAAAGGGTGTTCAAGTAAATCATAACAACATGAAAGTCGCTAAAGGGCCCCGATGTTACAAATGCAATAAATATGGCCATTATGCAAAGAATTGTTATTCTGGTAAAAAGAAGAATTTAGAAAATGTAGAGGAAAATAAAGAGAAAAGTTTTGTTGCAGCTTTTTCAGCTTCTTCACAGATGTTGCATCCGGACCTGTGGTTTGTGGACTCCGGTGCTTCTATGCACATGACAAATAAATGTAATTGGATGTATGATGTCACAAGTCCACCGATATCAACCATAACTGTTGCCAGTAAGACACCGCTGCCTGTTGAAAGTATGGGAAAGGTAAATCTGGTATTGAATGGTAATGAAGAAGATAAAATTCAGGTAAGACAAGTTCTGTACATACCTAAACTAGCTGCTAATCTCTTATCAGTTAGTGCCATGGTGAAAAACGGCTGTAAAGTAAATTTTAGAGACAAAGGTTGTGATATTTATAACCAAGAAGGTAAACTTTTGTGTACTGCCACACTAGTCAATAACTTGTATCTGTTAAATACACACAGAGAAGTATTGTGTAACCTGACATGTTCTAGTAACTTAAATGATGTTGTCCTATGGCACAGACGCATGGGGCACCTGAATTTTTCAGATATTAACAAGTTGCCGGAGTGTGCTGAGGGAGTTAATCCGTTTCCTGATAAAAGTAAGGACCTGATCACGTGTACCACCTGCCTCACCGGAAAACAGACGAGACTGCCCTTCAACAATATTGGTACAAGAGCTTCACAACCACTGCAGCTGATTCACACCGATTTATGTGGACCAATGGAACAAGTATCACTCGGAGGTATGAAATATTTTGCTACCTTTATAGATGACTACACTAGAAAAGTCCATGTTTATTTTTTGAAGGACAAATTGAGTGTTCTTGAAGTTTGCAAAGATTTTAAAAGTAAAGTAGAGAATCAACTTGAAAGAAAGATAAAAGCTATTCGTTCAGACAATGGAAAAGAATATTGTAACAAAGACTTTGATAGTTTCTTGCGTAGAAATGGCATTGAACATCAAACAAGCACTCCGTACTCACCCCAGCAGAATGGGCTCGCTGAAAGGATGAATAGGTCTCTGGTAGAAAGGGCAAAGTGCATGTTGTTTGATGCTCAGTTGTCAAAGCTGTATTGGGCTGAGGCGATAGCAACAGCAGCTTATGTGATTAATAGATCACCCACAAAGTCGATTGATGGTAAAACTCCAATAGAGTTGTGGTCTGGTAAGAAACCTAATTTATCTAATTTAAGAATTTTTGGCTCCGAAGTTATGGTGCAAATACCTAAAGAAAAACGTCAAAAATGGGACTCAAAGTCAAGAAAATTAATATTTGTTGGTTACTGTGAATCTACCAAAGGATACCGAATACTTGATCCGACCACAAATAAAATTATAAAAAGTAGAGATGTTGTATTTTTAGAAAATGTTCAAAAATGTGATAATAATGTATACTTACCTTGCGTACCCGACAGCAGTCCGCCAGGGTGCAGCCACCCGAAGAAACCTGTAAAGAAGAAGCAGAAAGCAACACACGTAACTCTTCAGATGAAGAATACGTCTCTGGTGACAATGATGATTCATCCTACATACCTGAAGGACCAGTTGATATTGAGACTCCGATACGCAACGTAAACCTGCGTCCACGTCGTCAAGCTGTCCAGTATGCAGAGAAGGATGAGCATGATGTGAGTTACTTTTGTCCAATACTTGATTTAAATGATCCGCAAACTCTAGAACAAGCCCTTTCATCTCCTCATGCTGACCAGTGGAAGAAGGCCATGCGGGAAGAATATGATTCTTTAATCAAAAATAAAACATGGTCACTAGTAGACTTGCCACCTGGTAAAAGAGTTCTACCCTGCAAGTGGGTATTTAAAACTAAAACAAATGAGAATGGAGAGATAATCCGTTTTAAAGCAAGATTGGTAATCAAAGGGTATGCTCAGAAAAAAGGGAGTGATTATGAGGAAGTGTATGCTCCAGTGGTAAGGTATACATCAGTTCGTTTTTTAATTGCTTATTGCTTGCACTAGCTGCTAAATATGATTTGGAAATGTCTCAGATGGATGCCATAAGTGCATTTCTTCAGGGTGATATTGACGCTGAGATTTATATGTCACAACCAGAACACTTTGAAGAAAATGCTCAAGTATGTTGCTTACATAAATCAATCTATGGACTGAAGCAAGCTAGCCGGCAGTGGAACCTTAAACTGAATGATGTTTTACTCAAAATTGGACTAACAAGATCGAAAATTGATCCGTGTATTTATTATTTAATTAATAAATCTGTAATGTTTTTTATTGCAGTCTGGGTCGATGATTTCTTGATTTTTACAATTGACAAGAATACTACTGCAGAAATTAAAGAAAAATTGAAGGCAGAATTTAGCGTGAAAGACCTAGGAGAGGTGAGGCAGTGTATTGGTATAAATATAAATAAGAACTGTGAGACAGGTGTGATAATGATAGACCAAGAGAAATACATTAATCTTATGTTGGATCGTTTTGGCATGTCAGATTGTAAACCAGTTCGTACTCCCATAGAGGTAAATGCAAAATTTGAAAAGAAACCTGAAGATAAAAATTGTAATTTTCCATACAGAGAAGCGGTGGGATGTCTTATATATCTGGCACATGTAACTCGACCTGATATTACTTTTGCAGTGAATAAGTTGAGTCAATACTGTAATAATCCAGGAATTCAGCACTGGCTTGGAATAAAACGAGTCCTGAGATATCTTCAAGGCACAAAAAGCTTAAAGTTATGCTACGTCAAAGATGATTCGAATACAATAATAGGATACTGCGATGCTGACTGGGCGAGTGATCAGCTGGACAGAAGATCGTGCACAGGTTACACTTTTCTGTTTCAGAATGCTTCTATTTCATGGAATTCCTGTAAACAACAGACTGTAGCGCTTTCCACGGCAGAGGCCGAATACATGGCTATGGCGTCGGCAACACAGGAGGCTCTGTGGCTCCAGCAACTGCAAGCTGAACTCGGTCAAAGCGAAGACGGTGCACTTCTGATCTACTGCGATAATCAGAGTGCAATTAAGTTGGCCTCGACAGATTGTTATAAGCCGAAGACTAAACATATAGATATTCGTTTGCATTTTCTCAGGGAAAATATTGTAAAATCCAAAGTTAAATTTTTATTTGAATATAGTTGTAATATGGTAGCTGATAATTTAACGAAAGGTACTACTTTTGAAAAACATTTGTATTGTATCAGTAAAATGGGTTTGCGTTCTGTGGGGAGTGTTAGCGATTGAACGCAAACATTATTTTAATCTGTGGCTTAGGATGGCCACACCATCTTTTTCGATATCGTAACTGTATCTGTCTGTGGTCACTTCCTGTTTTTCACACTGTTTCCCGTGTAATGGTTGAAGTAAAATATACGCTGGTGCATTTTTTCACAATTTTTATTTCATTCACGTTAATATTCCTTCAATTATATTTAAAGGCGGTTGTATGACCAAACACACCCCAATAACTTGACGCAATTGTAATTTGTTTCCAAGATCGTACGGAACGCACAAACAGGCAAACGCGTGTGCGGCGACGCCGGCCGTGGCAGCCCGACTGAGTTTCTTGTTTAACAAGTAGGCTAATATCGTGACTTTGAGCCCGTTCGGGGCGGGAGTGTCCGTTCTAGTAAGTTTTATTTATTCTTATGTTGCGGGTGTACGCCGCACGCGGTATTGATTGTTTATGCGGCGGCATCCTTTGACGAGAAGCGGCACGTGCAAAGGCGGCGCGATAAAAGAGCGACACTATCTAAGCGAATGGACTTTAGAAGTCGCTTGAGCTTTTTGTTTCCAAAAGTAATAAAAGCGTAAGCACACCGGCTGCGTAGACACGTCCGTAGTGACGCGCAGCAAAGATACATGCCTGTTCGGCTGTAGCACCTGTAAAACGGAAATTTCATGCTAACCAGTTGTAGACATGTGCGCCGATAGTCATTTGACCGGCGGCGGCGTCTGACGTCAAAATGGTCGGCGGCGGCGGCGTCATCGGCGTAATAGGCGTGGATGGTCAAAATTAGTAGAATGGAAGATTTCTAGAAGCTTTTCAATTCCGTCATCGCCGAGGGCAGAACGCCGAAGACATGGAACATAAGTGAGGTGATTCTGTTCTTTAAAAAGGGTGACAAGACCCTCTTGAAGAATACGAATCGTCGCGCTCGCAATTTCGACGACTTCCAACCTCCCGAACAAGCCGCGTTTTGAAAAGGCTTTGGCACCATAGACCACATCTATACGCTGCGGCAGGTTATACAGAAGACCGAGGAGTATAATCTGCCACTTTGCTTGGCGTTCGTGGACTATGAGAAAGTTTTTAATTCGATTGAGACCTGGGCAGTGCTGCAGTCTTCAGAGGTGCACCAAGTGGACTAGGTATATCGAGGTGTTGAGGCAACTATAAGAAAATGCCACCATGTCGGCCCGAGTACAGAATCAGAGCACAGATCTCATCCAACTATAGCGAGGTATGAGTGTGAGACAGGGCGACGTTATTTCTCCGAAACTGTTTACGGCTGCGATGGAGGACATCTTTAAGCTCTTGGACTGGAAAGGACTCGGTATCAACATTAATGGTCAGTACATAACACACCTTCGTTTTACCGATGATTTAGTTCTTATGGCTGAGACCATGGAAGACTTGAACACAATGCTCGAAGATATCCGTAGTGCCTCCCAAAAAGTGGGTCTTAGAATAAAATTGAAGATGGATAAGATAAAAATCATGTCGAGTGCCCATGTTTTACCCACTCCAGCTCATGTTAACACTACACTCGAAGTTGTTGACCATTACATACCTAAACCTAGGACAGACAGTCCAGTTAGGTAAGTCCAACTTCGAAAAAGAGATCTCTCGTCGAATCCAGCTTGGATGGGCAGCATTCGGGAAACTTCGACAAATCTTCGCGTCCAAATTACCTCAGTGTGTCAAGACAAAAGTCTATGACCAGTGTTGACTTACCGCAGTAAAACGTGGTCGTTAACTACAAGTCTCATAAGAAGGCTCTCACCCACTGTGCAATGGAGAGAGCCATGGTCATGGCATGTTGATCGAACCAGAAATGAGGAGATGCGTAAGATAAATAAAGTAACCGATATCGCTCGGAGAATTGCTCAGCTGAGGTGGCAGTGGGCGGGACACATTAGCGAGAAGAACCAATGGTGGTTGGGGTGGAAAGGTTGGAATGGCGACCGCACACCGGACGACGCTCCGTGAATAGGCCCCCGACAAGGTGGACCAACCGATGATCTGGTTAAGGTCGCGGGAAGGCGATAGACGCGGGCAGCGCAGGACCGATTGTCGTGGAGATCCTTGGGGGAGGCCTATACCCAGCGCAGCAGTGGGCGTCGTGCGGCTGATGTGATAACGATGACTACAACCCGGTCAAGTTAACTCGGCACCTGAAGCGCGATAGACCCCTCTCGTTTTCTCCTTTCCTCACGCCACCGGTTTTCGATAGATTATCGATAAATTATCAATTACAAATGTACTAACGCTACTGGCATGAGGACACAGTGGCGTGAGACAAGGAGAAAACGAGGGGGTCTATCGCGCTTCAGGTGCCGAGTTAACTCGACCAGGTTATAAATACTATTGTAAAATCACAATAATAAAAAACCTCTATGGCAACAATCAAACTAATACAAAAAAGTGAGAAAAATAATAAATCTTTATGAAATATAATATATAGATACAATACAATGCACAATATATGCATGCTTTTGTACTTGTTTCTTACACACGTTACACTTTGATTTTGACGCCGATGACGCCGATGAAAAATTCGGCGGCGGCGGCGTGGCTAAAATTACCGGCGGCGTGCGCCACGCCGATCGGCGCACACGTCTAACCAGTTGAACCACATCCTTTTCTATTTCCGAAGTTCAAATATTATGATAACCCCAAGGTCTCGATCACACTTTTTGGTGTTTTTTAAACTTCCTCCGAGTTTCCAAGGTTGCAGATTTAATGTAAGTACCTTACTTATGATTAAGAAGAAATTCTTATAAATCAACCAGGCAAAATTACCTCACTACTGGACTATATTATAGTAAGTAGGTACCTACGTTTAATCTATAGGCAGGTACTTACTTGCCTACAGTAATAAAAAAATATGTTTTTTTATATTAAATTTAATTCCAGGTTAGAAATGTGGTCCTGTATTCAAAGGGGCATAGTGAAATGGTATTCTCTTATTTTACAAAATTCGACTTGGATCATTTCAAAGATAAAGGGCCGAACTACGAAAAGGTAAATTTTAAATGCTGGAATCTAATCTTTTTGTTCGTGCCGGGGCGATACTCGTGCGCACGAATTATATTGTGTAAAATTTTCTCTTTTCAATACATTCTAAGAAAAATAGGTGTCTGATGCCTATTGCCACTGCCATTATTATACTGCCACACGTGCCATAACCAACCTACAGAAAAACTGTTTTACTTTTATCCACAGATGAGCGCTACCGTGTATAAAGTTTCATATTACTTTGCCCACATCGTAACTCTGATGATGGTAAACGGAATGGTATTATACAACGCATTGCCAGTGTACAACAACATTAAATCGGGTGCATTCACTAATAACCTTGCTGAAAATGCAACCGTGGAATTTTCTGTTTATTACCTATTTCCCGGATATAGACAAGATGACTATTTCTGGACAACGACAATTGCAAATTTTTATTTAAGTTATATAATTTCCATTCCTATGTGTATATTTGACTTATATCTGGCATTCTTGGTCTTTCATATTATTGGACACCTAAAGGTTCTAATGAATAATATTACTGATATTGAAAAGGTTAGATCACAACATAGTCAAAGTTTTGGAAAGGGAACCAATATAGCTGTTCAGTTGTATGATAATGAAGAGAACGAAATAATACATACTAAAATCATAGAATGTGTTGATTATCATAAGTTCATAATCAAGTAAGTATTTATTTATTAATATAGTTTTTAAGAAAATGTACAATATTCTCCACTGGGATAAATCCTGTCTTTGTCTTGGGCAGCTTGAACCCCTCGCTTCACTCAGAACTCTACACGACCCAGAGTCCCTCTATTCGCTCAGCACTGCCGGATTTAAGCACAGGCTACTACAGTACGAGGCATATAACTTGAAATCGGGTGGGGATTGCGCGAGACGCGTGACGCGTATTTTGGGTATGCGTAGGGTGAGGAGCGCGGGCGGCGGGAGAGGGGCGCGCGCTATTGGTGGCTCACAAGAGCACATGCGGGAACTTATCCCCACTCCGTCGAAAAAATTTCAAGATACGTGCCTAGTACTATACATAGGCTGCAGCCTAGGGTAGGGGCCCGCATCACATAAAAAATATTTTTCATTTTAACACGTTTTTTGAATTACCTACAGATTACAAAAGTAGTGGATGAAACGCTGCGCGGCCTTTTTTTTTGCTAAAGATAGGCAAAAGTACAATATTAATGTATGAAGCTGACAAAAAATGATATTGGTACCCTAGGCTCGAGGCTCCGAGCCCACCCATCGTTTTTTATATCGAATTTCTTCGGATTTCTTGAGAAATAAGATAAATACAATACACATTCATAAGTTAAATTACAACTTATAGTTTAAGGGCCTCTGTCTGAACTCTGAGCTAAACCGCGGATGGACAGACGGACAGAGGGACAGACAGATGCGCATAGCGAAAATGATTCTTTTTTGACTTAAATATGGAACCCTAAAATTGAAATTTAGGGAATTGAAAATGAATGAAATGAAATTGAATATGGAAATTAAAAGAAAAAAAAACCGGACAAGTGCGAGTCGGGCTCGCCCACCGAGGGTTCCGTACAGACTTTACATCTATACATAAAATAAAGCTATAGAAAAGTTGTGTCGGTACAAAGGAAATATTTTGAAAAAAAAGTGGTTGGTAGTTATTAGTTTTTTATATGAAAACTGTACTACGGAGAGTTCAAGCTTTATCCCAGGTTGTACCTACAGAAATTATGTGAAAAATTGCTTAGATTATAAGTTGGACTCCAAGCTACCAAACTGTAAAAAAATACCATCAAAATCCGTTCAGCAGACTGCTATATATAGATAACCATTTGAAATCCTTTGTCGCCACGTAGAAAATAACCCTTCCAGGGATTACGACAAAGAATTGACCACGGGCGAAGTTTGAAATGGAATAGTACATTACTGCAGCGGCACTCAAGACAGGCATTGAAGAACATACGTTAGTCCAACAATGCCTAGTTGCGGCCAAGGCTTGTGTAGTACTTTTAAACTTTTAACTTTTTAGTTTTAAAAGTTTTAAGCTTTTTATTTTAATTTTAATTTACTTTCAGTAATTGATAAAAGAAAATGGAAAGTGGAATGTGCACATAAAGGCCTTTCGTTTGATACACATATTGAAAAAAAAAAACGGGTTTTTTTTCCTTTATTTCCAGTTTTTCATTTTTTTTTCAATTTTTTTGGAAAGTGCTCATCAAGGCCTTTTATTTGATACCCATATTGCAAAAAAAAAATATTCTTTTTGTTTTTTTTTTTTCAGTTTTTTGGAATGTGCTCATCAAGGCCTTTCATTTGATACCCATATTGCAAAAAAAATTACCTTTCGTTTTTATTTTTTTTTTCAGTTTTTTGGAATATGCTCCTTGATGAGCATATTCCAAAAAACTTTTCAAAAAAACTTACATTTGATACCCATAGGAAATGAAAAAAAAAATTTTTTTCGTTTTTAATTTTTTTTTTATCTTTTTGGAATGCGCTCATCAAGGCCTTTCATTTGATACCCATATTGCACCAAAACAGTTTGTTTTCGTTTTTATTTTTTTTTCAATTTTTTGGAATGTGCTCATCAAGGCCTTTCACGTGATACCAGTACCTACCCTTAGCACGAACAGCTATCGAGAAAAAAAACGCGCGTAAAATTACTCGATAGAGAATTATCTATGGAAATTTTAATTTAGCTATTTGGCGGTAGATGGCGTTGTACAAATTTCCCATACAAAATTGCACTATCGAATGATTTTACGCGCGTTATTTTTTTCGATAGCTGTTCGTGCTAAGGGTACTGTATACCGAATATTAAAAAAAATATTTTTGGAATGTGCTCGCTCATCAAGGCGACATTTGATACCTTTATTTGTGTTTCATTGAAAAGTTCGCTCCATTTCTGAATTACACGTGTGTAATGAGTTTTAATTTAATAGAAACATTGCTGGACAGACGCCGGCAATTTTGTATGAAAATCCATTATTACACGTTAGTAATGGATTCTCATACAAATATTGACGGCGCGGTTTAGGTCTGTCCGTAAACTCCGATTTAGCACGAAGAAGGTTGTCAAAATAATGTTCGAATTTCCAAGCATTTTTGAGAAAAAATAAAATAATTACAAACCCACCGCACCTGTTTATACAGGTGTGTACAATACAAGTACTGTTGATTGTCAACAGATGGCGCTGTATATCAATAGTACACTGTAAGTCACTGTATAATGTTCTGTAAAATGGTTTTATCTATCGCAATGTTATTAGAGAAAATGGGTGTATTCCAACAGGACCCTTTGGTTGTGTGAAGCCGAGACTTTTATTGTAGTGGTGGCTACCTCGGCTGACCTTACCGAGTAAACTGTCTTGATTATACTTGGTGCCAAATGCTCCAAGCAACATTGGAATGCGATGCACCCGCATTTTAATGTAAACTGAATCAATCTACCACTGAACTATTCAAAACTTGACACTGGCAAAAATTACTTCCAAGAAGAAAGTAGATTGCCAAAACAAAAATAAGAAGAAGAAGACCCCCGTCATACAGCGTGACATACCGCCATGTTGCGAAAATATTTAGAGCCAAATTTATTACTTATTAATGTTATTTTTAAAAGTAATTAACTATATCAATATTTGAAAGGATCTGAATAATTAATAATAATAAATATTGATATTTTAAAAAGAATTAGTGGTGCGATTAATCCAAAAGAAATTAGAAGTTAAACTATGACCGCGCATACCGTTGTTTCACCAAGATGATTAATAATTACGTATTTTAATGACCATATTTTATTATGATTTAAATACAAATATACAGTTTTCAGATTTATTCCTGTAAGTGTAGCATAAGACGCTATTACCTGCCAAATTTCATAGTTCTAGGTCAACGGGAAGTACCCTATGAATTTTGATTCCTTTGAGAGTATCGAAAATGCGTTTTTTGCGCCCTAAACGGCAGTATCTTTTTTTTACGTTAACTTAGAAGTTTGATTTTTTTACAGCTTCAAGGGCCCGTAGACCTTAGTATATGGTTTAAATTTCAATTCGATACCTCCACGCGTTTCCGAGATAAAGGGTCTTGACAGACAGACGGACGGACAGACAGACAGACGGACAACAAAGTGATCCTATAAGGGTTCCGTTTTTTCCTCTTGAGGTACGGAACCCTAAAAATGGTAATCAATTGAATTATTTATCATGAGGATAATCCATGACAATGGCTTTCGTGGCACACCTCAGACTCCCCAAAAACGCTACAAGTCCCCAATTACTCACGACTTTAGTCTCGCATGATTTATCAAATGGTAAAGGCCCTTCTCTCACGAAGCTATTCAAATGCTATGCGGCTGAGATGCAAACCACGATCGCCTACTGGTATGCTACTCGCTTCCGCACACGTTGCTACGCAAATGAGACTGTTTTTTATCATTTGAAGAACAACATTCTTATGGCCTGCTGTATCTTTGGTATCTGATCGAAGATAAAATTACTAACGCATATTAATGTTCCAGATTCACAGATGACGTATCCTCTATATACGGGCCTGTATTGGCAAGCTCGTATTTATTTCATCTAATTAGTTGCTGCCTCCTTCTGCTGGAATGCTCTCAGTTAGTACGTAGAAATCAATTCAGTTCCTGTGCTAACTACACAAACACAACACACGAATATTATTTGATCTGCCATTATTCAATCTGGTTAAACAAATTATTAGCTCTGTTTAATTATTTGCCCAGCAAACAATAGTTATTTGTTATACTAGAGACATTTGGTCTCGTGTTAAACTTACAACTTTTCACCTCTCAGCGAGAAAAGTGTTATAATGTTATTTCCACGTAACTTTCCTGGTAAAAAGCTGAATTCAACATTAGGAACTTATTCTCACAATTATTTTGGTGTTATGGTGTGTCCCCACTTAGGTTCGCGAACCTCCGCGCTCCGCGCTCCGCGCTCCGCGAACCTCGGAGCGCGCTCCATATTTTGGTGTGTCCCCACTTAGGTTCGCGAACCTCCGCGCTCCGCGCTCCGCGCTCCGCGAACCTCGGAGCGCGCTCCATATTTGGGATCCGATGCGAACACGCGAACACGGAGCGCGGAGCGCCAGTATGGCCAGATTCAGTATTTTAATACTTTTTCGGTATATTTTATCGACTTTTCCGAACATCAGTATTTTTGTAGGTATATTAGCGGAAGTAAGTATTTTTGGTATATTTTGGCTATGAAGTTATGGTAACTACGGTGTTAAGTCCCCGCGAACATTAATGTTCAAGGAATTTCCCGGATTATGTCTATATTTCATTCAGAAGCAAAGATCAGTAGAGTCTGTTCTGAAAAAGAACCAACTTGGGATTTATGCTTGATTACCGTTTTTGAAATGTTGACGGTACTGTTACGTTTTAGTGCGACTGTATTAACAAGATAAATATTAATTCAAGATAGTCGCACTATAATTACGTATAAGGCGACGGCTACACACAAAGTATTTACTGTGGTCCAACTGTGTGGTAAATACTGATAATTTCAATTCCAACGATGGAATGAAAACGCACGCCTACACGCTCAGTATTTACCACATGGTAATGTTGCCAGATCGTGCCTTTTATTACGATTTTAGTACTATTTTCTAAAAGATAGCAGCCAAATTTTATGTTTGGGGGCCGATTTCGATGAAACTCGGTTTTGGGTACTATTTCGACAACAAAACAGCAACGCAAAGTTAAAAATATAAAAAATCCAAGATGGCGGCCAACTTTTTTTTTGTCGGCCTAATGAAACTCGGTTTTGGGTACTATTTTGACAACAAAACAGCAACGCAATGTTAAAAATATAAAAAATCCAAGATGGCGACCAACTTTTTTGTTTGTGGGCCGATTTAGATGAAACTCGGTTTTGGGTACTATTTTGACAATAAAACAGCAACGCAATGTTAAAAATATAAAAAATCCAAGATGGCGACCAACTTTTTTGTTTGTGGGCCGATTTAGATGAAACTCTTTTTTGGGTACTATTTTGACAACAAAACAGCAACGCAATGTTAAAAATATAAAAAATCCAAAATGGCGGCCAACTTTTTTGTTTGTGGGCCGATTTAGATGAAACTCGGTTTTGGGTACTATTTCGACAACAAAACAGCAACGCAATGTTAAAAATATAAAAAATCCAAGATGGCGGCCATCTTTTTTTTATGGGCCGATTTAGATGAAACTCGTTTTTGGGTACTATTTTGACAACAAAACAGCAACGCAATGTTAAAAATATAAAAAATCCAAAATGGCGGCCAACTTTTTTGTTTGTGGGCCGATTTAGATGAAACTCGGTTTTCGGTACTATTTTGACAACAAAACAGCAACGCAGTGTTAGAAATAGTACCGAGTTTCATCTAAATCCGCCAGATAGCGCTTTGAAGTAAACATAGTCTCTACGTTAAATATTGCCGAATAATTTTAAATCACAATTCTAACATTTGGAATCAAGTTAAATCAATAATTTGTCTAGTGTTTCACCAGTGATATCGTTTGCAGAACTATACCTGTAGTTTAAAAGTGTGTATTTGTGCTCAAAAAATATTCAGTGCCTTTTTTAATCTGCGGATTATTAAAAACTGCGGAATATAGTCTGAGCATTATCCTCAGAAAAGTGATAAAACTGCGCTTTAATCTGAAAGAAAGAAAGAAAGAAAGAAAGAAAGAAAAAACATTTATTTGAGACAAACAGTTAAAGTAATACAACAAAAACATTAAATAGTTTTGCCCCAAATCGGTCCCGACTCAGCATAATGCTAGGCTTATTATGACCCAACGCTGATCTTCCGTCGGAACCGGTTTAGTTAGTGATGCCACGGAACAATGACTGGCAAACGCAAAACACACTTAAACTAAACAACAAAAGAATATAAGTATATATTTTTTGTACAAAAAAGAAAACCATCGATAAGAAAAATAAAGAGAAGAAAAAGAAAACAATGACACATAAATATCGTAATGGCTGAGTGGGACAATCCCCCTGCCTTAAACATAATTAGATAATTAAACATGAGAAGAAAAAAAAAGGATTAAAAAAAAAAACATTACATAACCTTGCCATCTTAATCTGCATAGAAAAAAATTACTCTTAACAGTTAATCTGTGTCCTGATTTTTACTTTCTCTATGGACAACATTCTCTTGTCTGTCAAATGTCAGCAAAAGCAAATTATAAATTATAAATAAAAGGAATACATAAGTAGAAAGTTCGAGGAGAGCTAAACATATTATTCAAAAAGGTATAAACACTGAACATAGGTATATAAAAGATTCGATCAACATCGGAAGACAGTCTCAACATTATAATGCATATGGGACAGCAATTAAGGTAAGACAAGATTTCTCAGAGTGCACTTGTGTCCTGTACTTGAGTTTCCTGCATCCCCTGAAAGTTAATAAGAAATGACTTGAGTTTTTTCTTAAATCCGTTAATACTTTGCAGGTTCCTTATCGGTGGTGGGATGTTGTTCCAGCACTTGGATGCTGCGTAGCGGAAACTACCTCGGAAAGCAGCGGATGCATGTCGAGGAGTTGCTAGCTGAACAGCATTCTTTCGGGCCCCATATGGCTTGCGACTCGATAACCAAAACAACTTACTATATAGATAAGAAGGGGCTTTTTGTTTAACAACACCGAACATTAAGCAAGCTAGATGTAGTTTTCGACGGTGCCTCATTTTTAACATATTATGTTTGTTTAAGAATGGGGTTACGTGGGCCCTTAACGGAATGTCGAAGCAAAAACGAGCACAAGCATTTTGCACTCGTTGAATACGTTTTTGAGTTTTGACAAGCAAGCGAGGACCATATACAGTATCCATATAATTCAGCTTGGATAACACTAGAGTCTCCGCCAACCTGATACGCAAATCTTCACTAAGGTAACGTCTGACTCTATACAATACTCTCAGCCTATAAAAACAATTTCGTATACAATTCCCAATATGACTCTCAAATCGCAAATTACAGTCCATAATAAGACCCAGATTGCGTGCTTCATAGTATGCGTAATAAATCTCATCTCCAGTGTTAAAACTAAATATTATCATCAGTGATATTATCAGTGTTGAGCAGGGAATGCAATCTCGTATGAGATTTCCGCCTAGCGAGATCTCGCTAGACTCAAAACCCAGTCTCGCGAGATCTCGCAAATTACGGGATCTCGCGAGATTGGGAGAATCGCAATTAAAACATATGCAAATGCTTGTTTTAAGAACTAGTAATTGGCATGATATGTAATTAAATAGAAACTGCGTTGCTTAGTTATAAAAATAATGTAAGTTTTATTTTAAAAATCAACAGAGTACTTATTATTTTGTCTCTAACTCTAATAACTAAATTTTTAGGAGTGCATATTGATGAAAATTGCAATTGGAAAGCTCACATAGAAATGCTAGTTAAAAAAATTGATAGGTATGTATACGTCTTAAACAGGATTAGACAAGTAGCCTCTAGAGAAGCAGCCCTCCTAGCGTACCATGGATATGTTTCAAGTATACTACGGTATGGGCTCATACTTTGGGGCAACTCTGTTGATATGCACAGAGCTTTCAAAATTCAAAAGAAATGTGTCAGATGTATATGCGGTGCAGATTATTTAGATAGTTGTAAGCCCTTATTTAAAACATTACAAATATTATCTTTACCCTGTCTTTATATCTTTGAAATAAGTTTATTTGTAAAAAAATATGACAACTTATTTACCACTAATTGGCATTTACAATACAAAGGTAGACAAGGAAATAAGTTGCTAATACCTAATAAAAGGCTTAGACTATATTCTAAAAACGCGTATTGTATGGCAATTACCATTTATAATAAATTGCCTGACAAAATGACTCAATTGCCGTTTAATAAATTTAAAACAAGTCTATTTAATTTTTTGCTAGATAAATCATATTATTCTGTTAAGGAATTCTTAGAAGATAAATTGACCACTTAATTGATTGAACTTAATGAATTGTAAATTATTGACATCCCTAAGTAGGTTATAGTAAAATTTGCTTAAATTTAATAATTATTATATAATTTTACTTCTTGACATCCTCATAATATTATTTATCTTTATTTGACATTAATACTAATTTTTGAGATTGCATTGTATTGACATTTAAATTAAGTTTGCATAATAATTCTGTTTGACAATTTTAAATTATAATTATAAGTGTTTGACATTATTCATGAATGATAAATATTTGCACGTCGACAATCTCGACAAGTCATGCTGTACTAGTATTTAATTTGTAACCTGTGTTTTACCATGTCTTGGCGAATAAATGAATTATTATTATTATTATTATAACATTTGTTTAAGTCTATAATTATTATACATACTGTATGTAGCTAATCAGTTCAAATTCTTACAATATTGGTAACAAAACAATAATTATCTATATTTAGTCTTTTGTAAATTATTACTTTAGTTTCTATAATTAAGAGTAATAGGAACATTACTTATGGTAAATAAAAACAACAAAACAAAAACTTAACTTCACAAGTTCTTAAATAAATGTTGTGAGATCGTATTAATCAAATAAAAGAAGTTTAAAGTAGAAGTCAGATGAAGTTATCAAGGTACGGAAAGGCAAGTTAGTTTGTCTGAAAATGGCTTCTCAAAAAACCATCATGTCGAGAGTATCATCTGACAGACGACTTCTGATTTTGCATGCTAAATACCCTGCTGCTGAAAAAGCTCGTTCTGCCTCAACACTTGTGGGAACCACAGTTGAGAACGAAGTTTTAAAGTTCCCCTCTTACTCCACCAGCTTCGTACAAATTCATTTCTTTTTTGCATTTGTCGATCTCGCTATCTCGCGAGATTTCGTACGAAATTTGACGAGATACAATCTCGTAAAATATGGCCGGGATTTCGCGAGATCGGGATCTCGGCGAGACGAGATTGCATTCCCTAGTGTTGAGGTAGTACTATAATAATTATTTTCGTCTTGACCTCATACTCAAACCAACTCATGCATCAAGTTTCAAATCCTACTTAACTGATCAATACTTTGAACGCTTTAAGTCGCTTTGAATTCAGGTGTGAGTGGCCCGAAGATCGATCCTCGCTAATAAAGACTTTTTCTCCCGAATTTTTTTAGAGACATTTTATTTATTTTTAAAGATATATTTTTTTTTTAATTTGTATTGAAGATATTTTTGGATATTACTTTTCAATTACTATTGATTTACTAAAATATCTTCATCCACCAAAGCCGTAGTAAGGTATAAGATTATTGAGAGTAATTGTATAAGAATAAAAGATGTCGACTAAAGGATCATCTGAGTGCGCGGGATGTCCTAATATCATGGATGGAGCAATATTCATGCAATGTATAACCCGGTCGAGTTAACTCGGCACCTGAAGCGCGATAGACCCCCTTCGTTTTTTCCTTTCCTCACGCCGCTTGAGTTACAGACACGTGCAACAAATATTGAAATACAATGCGTCCCAGAAAACAAGCAGGAAAATTTGGTTAAACTGAACAGAACTGTAGTTCTGCAGCTTTCTAAGGTTATAGAGTGTCCTATCAACGAAGGCAACACTCATTTTAGCGCCAGACTTGCTAAAATGGACAATAAAAGTCCCCGCCCACGCTCCATACTTGTAAAAATCAACAGTCCTCGCCTTCGAGACCAGTTTGTGGCGGCTACAATAACGTTTCACAAAAACAATTCTAGCGAAAAACTTAACACCAGTCATCTGGGTATCGGTGGCAACAAAAACTCACCAGTTTATGTGACAGAACATCTGTAGCACTACCATGAGTTTACAAAAACCATTCTCGATATCGACCGCGTTAGCAATTTGTATGGGAAATTGAAGCAGAGCCTCTAGCGGATACGCGAAGAACTAAAATCTATAGTAAGAGTGCTCACCATCCACGATTTTACCATCCTCGCTAATGTGAACTTGATAAGGTAAATGTCCCATATTTCGGCATGTTAAGACTCTTAATGACTTCAAGATTTTAAAATTGTAATATTTTAGGTTTTCATGATCGAGTATAGTGCCCCGATTTATGAAATTGTGTTGTGTCATTTGCCTGTAGTATCGCAGATATGATAGATGTGCGGATGGGCTATTAAAAGGTTTCATATTTAGAACCAAATAAAGATATTTTAGTATTGAAAATTCTGATTTTTTTTTGGGAAAATCGAAATTGGCGGAAAACATGCCAAAAATTCTTACCAGATGATATAAGGATAAGGAGTAAGAATAGAAAGCTGCATAATCAGCGAGAAATATAGGCTATAGTTGTTTAAAAAATAGAAATATCTATAACCTCTATAGTAATTGCAATAGTGAAAACCTACCAAAAAAAAATCCTATAAAATTATTTAGCGTGAACTGTGAAAACTATTGATAATAAATAAATAAATAAAAGATTTTAATACAGTTTTCTTTAAATTATTCTAATCGGACGTTTCGTTTGGAAGTTACTACGAGTATATGGGATCATTTTACTACTTAACTATTTAAAGTTTTATTCAAATTGACTTTCTGTGAGCTTAAAAAGTAGGTACATACGAGCGCTAATCTTATGGTGGTGACAAGGAATACACGCCATAAAGCTGTCTGTGCCGACGACTGAGAGTTTTGAACGTAGCATTGCCCTCAGTCACGGTAACGGATAGATACCGTAACCGTGTCTTAGTTCAGTCACCAAAATGTTGGTACTTGATTTTTAGACAGTTTATGTGCTATATTTTGTACTAATGTAGGTGTAATAATTAATAATTTGTGACAGAAAAAAAACTAAACGAAATAACTTACTAACACGAAATATTGGTCGTTTACCTTAGTTGCTGTAGTTTGCAATTATAATCCGACTAAGTAAAAAATCATTAGTTAGTGCGTGTATACCGAATGTAAGTGAATTTTGAATTTATGTTGGTTACTATCTTTTTACTTTCCTCTATGGTTACTATTTATGTCAAATCTTCCTGTGAGTATAAATGTTCCTTGTGTCAAATCGAAAATGTCAAATGTAATTTTCACGTTTTAATAATTATTTATTTTGTGTTTTCTTTGCGTATTTTGTTGTGTAAAAGCTAGCTTGTTAAGATTGATAAGAATTAAATTAGAAGCAGTCGATTAGAGGAGTTTATGGAAAGGTGAAATAAAAGGTTGGTACTTGATACAAATCCTCGGACGATTCGTCCAAGTACAAATCATTAGAAAACTCAGATAAACCTAAATCCAACCAGAAAAATACTTTCATGAAAGTTTTTATTAAACCTTACGCTGTTTTAGTTTAAGTTTCTCTTAATAATTGTTTCCATTGTTAATCCATGACCTTGATTTGTTTTTACTATCGGCCATAGATGCATTAATTGCAATTTTTTTAAAGACGACCTGCCCCATGCTCCAATTGCCAACCTTACTTTTAAAGCTTAAAATATGAGCAATAGACGATTAAATAACGTGTCGTAAGCTTATGTAAATCTCAGACTTTGATATTGTGTGACAAGCTTACGACACGTAATAACGTAGCGTTCAAACGCATAGAATGTTGGCCATTTGAGTAGGGGGACAGCGTGATTACGATAATAGCCTAGGTCTTATTTTAACACGATAGAGCTTAATGAGAATCCCACAACTTATGGTTTACTTATTTCATTACAGATAATGTGTGTATCATCCCACAATCGACAAAAATATCCAGTTTCCTTCCAAATTAATAAAAACGTACAAGTTGGACGAAATACAACCTGGCAGAGCGACATGCGGCAGATACCTACGTTTTTTGTGCCTTATTCAAATATGATATTAAATAAACAAATAAGGCCCCAAATGATACAAATCTACGAGTTAAAGTAAGATCTTCTTTTTAGGAATATATAACATAAATCTTTACTTTGTAATAATAAATATTCAAATTTATTGATAAGTTGTTTTTATTTAATATGGTTTCATATTTAACCTCAATTTCAAATAAAAAAGTTATAGGCCTTAATTTAATAAGTGTAATCGATTTATTACGGCCAAAGTCAAGTTTTCGGAGAATTAGATTTAGTTAGAACTGTTTTCTTATATTCCTACTGTTAAATAATTAATTAAATAATATATAAAGACTTAAAATTAGATAGGCCTTATTTGTATCAAGTATTACGTTGATATGGACGGAATTAACATATTTGCAACTAAGTAGATTATTATTTAGATTTAACACAATATTTTCTAATTTTGTAACATGCTTGATAGGAAAGTACTTAATTATTTTTTTTTACATTAGTTTCAAAGTGGAGGAATGCGTTACGTTACGGCGTATTTGAATGGTGACCTTAGTAAGCCCACTGAATGGAGGGCCCACCTAGAAGGGCCACTATTCAGCGTTGGGCACAACCTGACCCACCCCCTGACTAGAGGATTTCTAACACGGGTTTTCATATTTATCGGTTTATAATTTGCCCTTGATTTCGTTGCATTATGCAGCTGTGGCGCACATATTTTATGCTAAATAAGCTCTGAAAGACATTATTTAGACTATTTTAGACACAAAAAATACTAAATTAAATTAAAATAGAAGTATTCACGCCAATGACTATGCTGTACCGCGGTTTGATTACATTCTCTTTTGTTGTACCTATTTTTTACATTCCTCTATGCCATAGAGGATAGTAAAAGGTATACTCATTGATCTCACGCCTCAAAACGCAAGTGAGTAACTTTACTACTATAGTTATGGTATTTCTCGATACTATCTGTCAATTAGTAACTCATGGTACCGAATGCTATGAAAAAGGCCAAAACGTTACTCGATGCTCGCTAGCGAGTATAGTAAACTATTGTAGTTTACTATACCAACTCATGGTAGAGCTACTGACACCAAAAGCAAAACAACTGCATGCAGCGACTCGTCACATTGTCAGGGAGCTGAAATATAAATTCGTCTGGGTACGCGATGGAAAAATCTTTGTACGGAAGTACGAGGAGGCTAACTACGTATAAATACGGAATCATGAGACTCTCAAAGGTTTATCATAAAGAACGCTAAAGTTGCCTTGTTATATTTTGTTTTACTAACGGGCTCTTTTAATGATATAATTGTATTCTACCAGAATGTAAGAGGATTGCGGAGGAAGACTGTCGACATTTTCAATAATATCGTTTGTAATTCTTATGATGTAATAATCTTGACAGAAACGTGGTTAAACGATGGCGTTTTTGATTCGGAAATCTGTGATGACAGATACAACGTATATAGGCGAGGTGAGACCGTCAGAGTAGTGGGTTTCATCCTTCAAAGGATGGTGAAGGGGTGTTAATTGCTCTCTCCAAAAGATTGAACTCAGTGCGCCTTTACTCTTGTGAAGATTCACAAGAGAAAAGGCGCACTGAGTAGATGACTGCGAGGGGATGACTTGTGGTTGCGTGTCGGAAGTGACGGAGTTAATTCTGAGAAGTTGAATATTTGCGGTGTTTACCTGCCTCCTCCTTTAAAAAAAGCATATTTTATCACAATTTATAGACAACTGTAACCGTGCTCCTCTCTGAATGATTTATTTTGATTTAAAAATGTTTGATCAATTGGAATTGTATTGCATGCTTAATATATAAGTATAATATTAATAATTTTGATTTGCTTATGTGTAACATCTATAATTGAGATTGCATTTCAAGTGTTATTCATTTTTTTTTTGCTGTGAATAATTTAATGTTAATCTTATGATGTTAATAAATGAATAAAATAAATCGGCCTACCAAAAAAAAAGTTGGCCACTATCTTGGATTTTTTTATATTTTTAACATTGCGTTGCTGTTTTGTTGTCGAAATAGTACCCAAAACCGAGTCTCATTTAAATTGGCCCACAAACAAAAAAGTTGGCCACCATCTTGGATTTTTAATATTTTTAACATTGCGTTGCTGTTTTGTGGTCGAAATAGTACCCAAAATCGAGTCTCTTCTAAATCGGCCCACAAACAAAAAGTTGGCCGCCATCTTGAATTTTTTTATATTTTTAAAGTTGCGTTGCTGTTTTGTTGTCAAAATAGTACCCAAAACCGAGTTTCATCTGAATCGGCCCACAAACAAAAAAGTTGGCCGCCATCTTGGATTTTTTATATTTTTAACATTGCATTGCTGTTTTGTTGTCAAAATAGTACACAAAACCGAATTTCATCTAAATCGGCCCACAAACAGAAAAGTTGGCCGCCATCTTGGATTTTTCATATTTTTAACATTGCATTGCTGTTTTGTTGTCGAAATAGTATCCGAAATCGAAATTTATCTAAGTCGACCCACAAACAAAAAGTTGGCCGCCATCTTGGATTTTTATATTTTAACATCGCGTTGCTGTTTTGTTGTCGAAATAGTACTCAAAACCGAGTTTTATCTAAATTGGCCCACAAACAAAAAAGTTGGCCGCCATCTTGGATTTTTTTATTTTTAACATTGCGTTGCTGTTTTGTTGTCGAAATAGTACCCAAAACCGAGTTTCATCTAAATCGGCACACAAACAAAAAAGTTGGCCGCCATCTTGGATTTTTTATATTTTTAACATTGCGTTGCTGTTTTGTTGTCGAAATAGTACCCAAAACCGAGTTTCTTCTAAATCGGCCCACAAAAAAAAAGTTGGCTGCCATCTTGGTTTTTTTATATTTTTTACATTGCGTTGCTGTTTTGTTGTCGAAATAGTACCCAAAACCGAGTTTCTTCTAAATCGGCCCACAAACAAAAAGTTGGCCGCCATCTTGGTATTTTTTTATATTTTTAACATTGCGTTGCTGTTTTGTTGTCGAAATAATATCCAAAACCGAGTTTTATCTAAATCGGCCCACAAACAAAAAGTTGGCCGCCATCTTGGATTTTTTTATATTTTTTACATTGCGTTGCTGTTTTGTTGTCGAAATAGTACCCATAACCGAGTTTCATCTAAATCGGCCCACAAACAAAAAAGTTGGCCGCCATCTTGGATTTTTTTATATTTTTAACATTGCGTTGCTGTTTTGTTGTCGAAATAGTACCCAAAACCGAGTTTCATCGAGATCAGCCAACAAACAAAAAAGTTCCGAACAGACTCTAAGTTACAGATAAGAAATGACAGGCAGCCGCCATAGTAGAATTATAAATAGTATCAAGTTATCTAATACGTTTAAATAAAATTATTTTCTGTTTTGCACTTCACTTTATCTTTGAGGTTTTTCTTTCGCTAATTCGGGAATTTCCCTAAAGTAGTTTGCCCTTACCTTTGGATCGTTATATAAGTAGAACGTGTTTTTTTTTCGTTTTTATTGTACTTGGCGCATCCATCCGGAAAATATGTTTAGTTTTGCCTTCGAATAGAATGTTAAAATATAATTTAAACATTCATTGTGATGATAAATGAATAAAACCTGTTTTGAAAATCAGTATTTTTATCGGTTTATTTTCCATGTGCAACTTGGTATGTTTCAGTATTTTTTTGAGGTGCTTCGTTATTTTCGTAAACTTTAATCTGGCCACACTGCGGAGCGCGGTTCGCGGAGCGTGGTTCGCGGAGCGCGGTTCGCGGAGCGCGGAGCGCGGTTCGCGGAGCGCGGAGCGCGGCAGGCTTGCGTTCCGAACCTACCCTCCGAGTGCAACCAAACGCTCTAACGGCGGCGTTCCAAACATTAGAGCGTAATTTTAATTTTTAAAATGATCATAGTAGATCCTCAAAAAACGGATTTTATTTGATTCAAAATAAAGGAAAGTTTCAATTATTCGTATTCCAAATGGAAAACGAAGACTTTGTACTATTAATGACATTTAAAGTTCTTGGTCGTTTCGAACATTAGAGTGAGTTAAAAAACCGGCCAAGTGCGAGTCGGACTCGCGCACGAAGTGTTCCGTACCAAAAAGCGGCAAAAAACATGTTTGTTGTATGGGAGCCCCCCTCAAATATTAATTTTATTCTGTTTTTGTATTTGTTGTTATGGCGGCAATAGAAATACATCATCTGTGAAAATTTCAACTGTCTAGCTATCATGGTTCATGAGATACAGCCTGGTGACAGACAGACAGACCGACAGACAGACAGACAGACGGACAGCGGAGTCTTAGAAATAGGGTCCCGATTTGCCTCACCAGATGGCGTTAATGGAAAGAGAAGCTTAGTAAAAAAAATACATTGACACACATTTTTATCAACGCCATCTATCGAGCCTACAGTTTTTTGTCATTTTGAAAAGCCCTCATTGCGAAGACAAGGTTCAAAATAAATTGAAAATTTTTGACACTTTGTACAACCTGACGTGCTACTGACTGTACATAACATGATTGTCTATTCAAAGTTTTACTCCTTCTTAGCCACTCATTATTAATTACACAATAATAATAGTACTGTGGAGACAAAGGTACTTTATAATTAAGTTATGAATAAAGCTTATTTGATCATGGGAACGGAGCGCGGAGGGTGGTTCGCGGAGCGCGGAGCGCGGAGCGTGGTTCGCCGAGCGCGGTTCGCGGAGCGCGGAGCGCGGACGTCTGCTCCGCGCTCCGCGCGTCCACATTGCGCTCCGCGAACCTGCAACAGATGTTCGCGGAGCGCGAGGTTCGCGAACCTAAGTGGGGACACACCCGACATCTTCATCAGACGCACTCATTCTTAGTAGTAATACTATGCGTGCCAAATAAGAATAGTATCGACAACTTCACGTCCCTGGTCAATTTTGTACTGCCAACAAAAAATCTAATGATCGTTTGCCATGCTGATCGATGCCAGCAAAAATAAAAATCATATTTTTATATATTTTGCTTTTTTTTATGCACATCCTATACATTATGAAGTTATCAATTCTCTCTCTCTCTCTCTCTCTCTCTCCTGCGCAATTATTATTCCCACATGATGGTGGGGTCTGCCTTCCTCATATTTCTCCTTCACTTCGCTCTATCTAGGGTGTCGTCGTGAGGGGTACGTATCAGAATGTCTAAAGTTAAAATGTCTAAAGTTAAAATGGCAAAGTTCAAAATGTCAAAAATCAAAATGCAAATGGTTTAAAATGTCAAAAATCATTATGTATAAATTCATAATAGCAAAATTCAAAATGTCAAACGGTTCAAACATCAAACTAGTTAAAATATTAATGGTCCATAAGTCAAAGGTTTACAATGATATGAAAACAACAATTCGCCTTTTTTTTTCATTTATCGCCTTGCAAAATTTTGTGAGCAATTCTTTGTAGTTTCTAGTAATTTTTAAATTGTAACATGGAGGAGGGTATACTTACGTTTTCGAAATTTGTGAATTTTTACCTAAGATGTAACATTATTACACTACTGTGTAAAAAAATGTTTTTTTTTTACTATTATAATATTATTTAGGTACTTAGATGTAAAGCTTTTATATTCTGATGTAAATATAAATGATGATTTTCTTACCTCTTTATCAAATTTATTTTCTATTATTTTAAGGGCATGATTTTATCAATTACTTAATAAATGCGTTTTCAGTGACTTAGTTAATAATATTTGTTCCTAAAATAGTAGATCTCTCACCTAAATTGAATTACCAAATAATGTTAAAACGATTACCTAAATATCAAAATAATAAAAGTGTCACTGAAATTGAATCACCAAACAATATCAAAATGGTTTTAAAAACTCCGTTATAAAAACTCCACCCCTATTAGGAATTTTTCTATTAATTAGGTAACAGATCTATAATTTCGATAATTGAACGAATTAATCGATGCTAATAGTTAGATGATTAGATTTATAGTGACAGGTTTATTATTTTAGGTAGGTGTATTATTCCTGCCCGTAACTTACTTTTTAGAGCATAGATCTTAGGTATATTCAGGCTATAGAAAAAAGTGATCAAACTATAATTTAAGATACATATTTACATTAATCCGATGATTTATACTTTAGAGACAGTTTTGGTAAATATGGTAACTAATATATTTCTTGGAGATAGATATTATTATTAGGGTATTGCAGATTAGTGACACATCTAAACTTAGGTGACAGAAAATTTTGTTCCCTTTTATTTTCACTATTGCTATGCGAATCAAGTTCGCATACGTACACACTATGGCAAACTATTTTCAGCACAGGATAATATTTGTTTTTGCTGCAGGTTCGCGAACCTAAGTGAGTACCCACCTTAACGTGCGCCTATTGTCCTCCAGTTTTTTGTGTGCATTTCTTTGATTCATTGCAATATATCAATTGGATGCACTCGCCGAGATCACCAGTCAAGACTAGCCACCACGAGACGCGGAGCGCACGCCGCTCGACCAATGCGCCGCGCCCGTGTTGTGCACGCGCTGACGTTGTCGTAATCAAGTTGTTATTATTTCTTAACTTATTCAAATCACACTTTCTCAACTTCAATTTAGACTGCTACACTTATCACCAAACATTAAAGCAGGAGAATAAGCGATCCCCTCCATGAAAAAAGACTCCGGCAAACAGTGAGCTTTCCATACAAACGTAATACATAATTATCTGTGGTAGGTAATACCAAAATGATTTGCGATTGGAACATATTTAATCCTCACCACTGAGGTACTGGCTTACCTCTTACTGCCGGAACACAACAATTTTCAAAGTCCCCCTTGACTATGGCTATGCTGAAACGTCAAGAAAATCCAAAATCAAACCAAATACTAACTAATTATCAAACTACTTTTAATAAAACCGCAAGAAAACCGCGCTAGTATCCGTTACTCCGGCGAACCGTGAGCTTCCCATACAAAGTATTAACATAACACCAAAATGATTCGCAATTTAACCATAATTAACTTTTTTTCTGATGTTATTAATTGGATAAAGAAAGACATTATTTATTTAGTAATATTTAACTATATAAAAAATCCAAAATACCAAACCAAACAAAAATTATTGCGATTTACAGTTTTGTATGAAAAAATGTAATTGGAATTTATTATGAATTGGTAATTTGATTATTAGACATTTTAAGTTTTGATCATTTGAACTTAGACATTTTAATTTAGGACTATCTGACCGTTTGACATTTTCGTTTTTGACATTTTGAACGTTTTACATTTTAATCGTTAGACATTCAAATTTTTGACATTTTGAACTTTGTCATTTTAAGTTTAGACATTCTAACTTTAGACATTCTGATACGTACCCGTCGTGAGAGATGTTGTTTGAGCATATGTCCGTTTTTACGACGTCTAGCCATCTTCGTTTTGGTCTGCCTTTCCTTCTGGACCCAGGGAGATTGAGACTGAGCGCATGGTTACCCACATAATGTGGTGGTCGACGCTGAATGTGTCCAAACCGCCGGAGCCTACTCTCTTGTAGCTTGTCAGCAATGTCGCGCATTTTTTCGAGTCTCGTCACTCCGCACATCCATCGTAACATCTTCATCTCGGCTACTTGTATAGTCTCGGTGGTTTTCCGGGTAAGTGACCAGGTCTCGCTTCCGTAAGTAAGCACGGGTCGAATCATAGATTTGTATACCAGCCCCTTGAGTTTGACGGGCATTCGCGGGTCACATGTTACGCCAGTCACTTCTCGCCACTCAGCCCAGGTGGCAGCAATTCGGTGTTGGATGTTTTTCTCGATCCCCCCAGAGTTGTGCATCACAGTTCCTAGGTATTTATACTCATCGCACATCGTTACTTCTTGTCCATCGATAATCAGTGGATCATCTTGCGAACTTGGGATATTGCATACCATGTATTGGGTCTTTGCAACACTAAGTACTAAGCCACCCACACTCAGCTGTCGTTTCCATTCCACTAGGGCCACCGTCAATTCTTCACGGGAACTCGCACAGAGGGCTACATCATCAGCGTATATAAAGGTCCACAGAACCAGGGTCTGCGCATTTTCAGTCAGAGCATCCATAACTAGGTAGAAAAGGTATAGGCTGAGTACAGAGCCTTGATGAACTCCTTCCGTCACTGCTATTGGTTTTGTTTGCCCCACTGTTGTCCTGATGACCGATCGCACGTTGTCATACATGTCAGCTATGATTGTGACGTACCTCTCTGGGATATTTTTCTTTCGAAGACTCCACCAGATGGTAGATCGAGGTATACGATCAAATGCCTTCTCATGAAGTTATCAATTCTACCAAGCAATAACAAAATTGTCCAGTGCCGTGAAGTTGTCGATACTATTCTTATTTGGCGCGCATAGTACATATATCACAAAAGAGTTTAAATAAACCGATTTAAACCTACCTATTCTGAAAAAAATAAAATCATAGAGTAATTTCTCGTCGTTTTGTTACATTATTTGTGTAACACTAATTTGTTATTATCTATTTGTTTCATACATGCGACCTCATTTCGTCCATACTCTTTATTTCGAATTTAGCAACCTTCTTTTTCAAACTTTTTGTTGGTATGGGTAAGGCCGCCATCTTTTGCTGATTCCACAAATTCCTCCGCAGATTTTTCAGGTCAATGGTATTTTGAAAAGTATGATATTTATCAAATTTTCGATAACGGCATCGGACTAAGCAACAAAGGGGCCAAGCTGCTACTATAATTAATTCACTTCAGATAATCAACTAAAAATATATTTCGAATGAAACTTGGTAAAAGGGAGGAAAATTACACAAAACGTACATCCGCTGTGGTAGAGGTGCACTTTGATCATCGGTGTAGTAAAAAGTATAAGAGTCTTTGAGACACTGCTCATATGTTAAGAATGCTTATATAAATGGCTATCTATGCTTTTAATTTTACAACGTCTTTCCTAAGACTTTCTTTGAAAAAACTTCGAAATCACTTATGTCGTCAAAAACTATAATTCTGCTCCACTTGTCAACGCCACCAATATTTTCCATGTCTTCTATAGATTGGGTTCAGGGAGGTTTTAAATCGAAAGGTGGTAACCCTGAGTTTCTATAATGTATGGACAGCGGGTCGACGTGCGCACATTTTTTGACAGTTGACTTGTAAACGTTCTGCGGAATCTATACACAGCTTTTTCGAGAAAGGATTTTCGTCGATAAAAATGTAATTTTAACTGTTAAACTAAAAACTATCAGTGTACGTTGTCAGTAGAAGTTAAAGCCATGTTTTGTGCTATAATGCAACTCAAATTGTACGTTATTAACAGAGATATACTGACTTTGACTGGTACTGTAAACATCGTAAATTTTACTCCGTACAAAGTTTCGTCAAGATTTTATAAATCCAGTTTAAATCCCGTTGGAAAGTTTATAACAGTGTAGTTTGTTCAAAAAGGAACCTGCAATATCGTTATCGGTGATTTTCGTCAGCTGTGAATTATAATACAGCAAAAAGATAAGTTCAAATTATCAACCCTCATATTTGAAAATCGAAAAAGTGACACGGATACCCGCAACTTTGTCAATAAAGTGAATGTCAATATCAATTGACAGATATAATTGCGATTTTGACAGCATCAAGCAAGTTGAAATACACAGAAGTGTTGCCGCATTATAATTTTTCACCCGAATTACGGATTTGTTCAGAAAGTTGATCTGCTGTGGTGGCGGCTGAGAAGTGTTGATTTGACACCTGTTGCGAATCCTTGTACCTGCTAGCAATGGTCAACTGCGGCGCATGCGGTAAATTCTTGCCGGCGACGGGGGGTACTGCCTGCTCCATATGTCCGGTTAAGTACCACAAAGGGTGTCTGGCTATATCGGACAAGGCCCAGATAACCAAGGATTGGGTCTGCCCCAACTGCAAAAAGGGTGTTAGGAAGGGCGACAACAGCTCGGCAGCAGCGCCTGCACCAGCGGTATATGGCACGCCACCTCAGGGTAATAGTAGCCCAAATTCACCGCAGCGTGAGGACAGTAGGGAGGTTCCTCGTGAATTCGCTATTTTCATTGCCGAATTCCGTGAATTCCGTAAGGAGATGTCACAGTTTCGCGAGTCGCTGATGACCCGCATGGATGACTTCGAGAAGAGGCTGGATGCACTGGAAAAGCGAGGTCCCGAAGCCGTATCCGGGGATACCGCCGAGCTCGAGCGCACCATCGAGAACCTCAAGCAAGAGCTCAACGACCGCGACCAGGAGGCCCTCCTGGCCGACCTGGACATAGGGCAGCTGCCGGAGGAGAAGGGCGTGAGCGTCATCCAGTCGGTAACGATGCTTGCCGCGCGGCTGGGAGTTCAGTTGGAGGAGCGCGATGTGGTATTCGCGGAGCGCGTAGGCGCGCCGCCGGCTGAGACGGGGGGCCGCCCGCGCCGCGTCGTTGTGCGCCTACAGCGCCGCCACCTGCGCGACGAGCTGCTGCAGGCCGCGCGCGTGCGCCGCACCGCCACTGGCACCGCGGGGGGCCGCGTCTTCGTCAATGAGCGGCTGACTCGCCAGAATCGCCAGCTGTTTCATCGAGTCCGCGAAGAGTGCCGGCGACTCCAGTGGCGCTACTCCTGGACGAAGCGTGGCCGAATCTTCGCCCGCCAGGGTGAGGGGCGGCCTATTTTTCAATTTCGTACGGAGGAGGACTTTGCCCGCGCCTTTGGCCACCCGGTATCAGATGCAAAATGATCTGAAATGTAAACACTTACTTGAAAAACTTACTCCGTTTCTTATTGTATACTTGTCATACTCGTTTTTATTTATTTCTGTATGTTTACCTAAGCGCACCAATGTTCTCTTCCTTATATCTGCCAAATCACTAATATTTCCCTTTTATGTAAACTCCATGTGTCACAGATCTACGGGTGTGGGACCAGAAAATAACAGTATTTATCCGACACTAAATATTTATATTTTGATAACTGTAATCAATATAAGGTCAATATACATTATTTTTTTGTTACCACATACATTTCACTTTTATACAGGTCTGCAATATTCGTATGTTATAAGAATTTCAATTGAGATTACTTTCTCTTTTAGAAAAATATTTGTGAATTATCATAGATTTGCATTTTTATCACATTCAGAAGCTAAATTGGTGAAAATTGTATTCCGATATCATATGCACGGTCAAACTATTTACAATGTCATTATTCATAGTAATTTAAGCTTATGTACAGTTTGTTATCTGACAAATATATTTAATCTACTAAATAGTGATGGGGTCTAGGAATCTAAGGATAGGTATCTTCAATGCTGGGTCTTTAGGCACAAAACATGAGGAATTTACAGTAGCTATGCAAGAACTAACCCCTGATATTATGGCAATTAATGAGACTTGGTTAGGGTCAGGGCGGGATGACATTGCGCCTAGGCTGTCGGGTTACCGTTTGGCGCACGTGCCGAGATCTGACGGCCGCCGTGGCGGTGGGGTTGGTTTTTACATTCGTAGGGGCATAAACGTTCGCACCTGTCATCACCCCATAGCTGCAGCGGTCGAACAGATGTGGCTGAGTCTGCGTGTGAACGGTAAGGACATAGCCGTTGGAACCGCCTACAGACCACCCTCTCAGGACGCAAATACCTTTTTGGAGGCTATCACCTGTTCTGTCATCTCGATGGCTAAGCATGACAAGATAATCTTACTTGGAGATTTCAATATTGACCTTCTTATCCCCAGCTGTGGTAAATATAAGCAGTTCACACAATTTTTACAAACTGTACACTTGACACAGCTGGTTGAAGAACCAACACATTTCACAGACCATAGCCAAAGCTGCATAGATGTAATCTGCACAGATGCACAAGCCATTCACGTCAATGTTAAATACTCTCCAGAATTGGGAGGTCATGCAATGGTTGTTGCAGAGTTCAAATTTAAAAAAGACAAACCAAGCCCACGGTATGTTACTTATAGGCCAATGAAAAATATTATTGTAGAGCAATTTGAAAGGGACCTTAGCTGTGTTAAATGGACTGAACTTTGTGAGTTGGATGTTAACATCCTAGTCGAGACATTCACTAATGTTTTGAAAATGCTGTTCGATCTCCATGCACCTATTAAAAAGAAAATTTTCAAACATCCCCCTCATCCGTGGATAACGGACACAGTTAAGGATATGATGCGCATTAGGGATGATTATTACAAAGATGCTAAAGTCAACAAGGCATCACCTTGGAAAGAGAGTTATAAGCAAATGAAACATATAGTCATCACAGCCATCGAAAATGAGAAAAAATGCTTTTTTAATAATGAAATAAACAAAAATATTAACAACTCAAAAATATTATGGAAAAAATTAAAAGACACTGTAATTCCTAATAAAAAATGCAGTTTAGAATTACCCCCCTTTTTAGATGACCCAAACAGCATAAATACTCATTTTCTAAATGTTCCAGGTGACAACGGAGTGTCAATATCGCAATTGACTTTCTTTGAACATCACCGTTTCAGTGCTGCAAATTTCTCTTTGCAAAAAGTTAGTCAGGATGCCGTTTTGAAAATCATAAACAGTTTTAAGTCGAACGCTCAGGGAGACGATGGCATATCTCTAGAAATGTTGCAGTTGACCTTGCCTCAATCGTTGTTAACCATCACAACCTTGATCAACAAATCTATAGAAGAAGGTATCTTTCCTGATAGTTGGAAGGTTGCGATCGTCAAGCCACTTCCGAAGACTACCCAACCCGAAACTTTTCATGACCTTCGGCCTATCAGTTTGCTATCATGTGTCTCCAAGGTCTTGGAGAGGGTTGTCTGTGACCAGTTAACCAAATACCTCGAAGACCATGATGTCCTGCCTCGCACGCAATCTGGTTTCCGTAGAGGTTATGGTACTGCTACCGCCCTTGCAGACGTGGTGGACAACCTTCTCGCAAGTCAGGATCAGGGCATGATCAGCGCTATGGTACTACTCGACTTTTCACGTGCTTTTGACTCAATAAATACGACACTTCTGTTGTCAAAGCTGTCATACTATGGAGTTGACGCTAAGGCAATCAAATGGTTTGATAGTTACCTCTCAAACAGGCGTCAGTATGTTGAGCTTCCTGGGGCAAATGGGGGCAAAAAACAATCTAGCCCCCTCCCGGTCACTCGCGGGGTCCCGCAGGGGTCCATCTTGGGGCCAATCCTCTACATCTTGTTCAGCGCAGACATCACTAAAAGCATAACACACTGTCATCATCACTTGTACGCTGATGACCTGCAGCTGTACATTTCCTTCCCACCATCTGAACATGTCGCAGCGGAGGCCAAATTAAATGAGGACCTCGTACGCGTGGCTGCCTGGTGCGAGTCAAACTGCCTAACCCTCAACCCCAAAAAGTCTAAGCTAATATTGTTTGGAAGTAGATATAAATTGAATAGTTTTAATGAGAATTGTCCTGCTTTTACCATCTCTCTCAATGGCGAATTTATTGAGCGTGTGGAAAAGGTTAGGAATCTGGGGCTGGTCTTGGATAGTTCCCTTAATTTTGAAACCCATGTAAATGAATGCGTGCGTAACTGTTTCTACCGTCTTAAGCTGCTCTATAGAATAAGACCCTACTTGTGCGAAAAGCTAAGAATTAGTCTGTGTGAATCACTAGTCCTGTCCAAGCTTAATTACTGTGATACAGTGTATGGACCATGTCTACTAGCCCGGACTAAAAATCTCATTCAGCGCGTTCAAAATGCCTGCACCCGGTTTTGTTTTCAAGTGCCGCCTCGCACACATGTTACCCCTTTTTTGAATTCTGCCAATCTTCTCAAGATGGAAGCCCGCAGAAGACTTCATCTTGCGTCATTATTATTTGAGGTAATTAATACAGGAAAGCCGCAATACCTCTTGGATAAGCTGGTATGGGCGCAGGAGCGTAGCCGGTATCCAAAAAGAAAATGCACTTTTACATTCTGCGCCCCGGCACATCGTACTAGGGCATTCCGTGGCTCCTTTCGATTTGCTGCCTCTCGGTGCTGGAACGACCTTCCCCCGCCGATATCTGACTTGAAAACGAAGTACACTTTTAAAAAACGTCTCAAAGACCACCTACTGGAGTTACAAAAATATAACACTTAACCATCTTTACTCACCTCGGTTTTTCACGTCAGGCCAGGCGTAAGTGCGGTATATTTCGTGTCCGGCAAAGAGAGATGGCCAGCATCGAACGAGGCAAGCTTTATGTACCCATGTACCGCAAGTAAGGTGGAACTTGAAATATTTTCCATGCTTAAAAATGTAACCATGCGGCTTTGCGTGGCATTCGCTTTTCGCGACACGTGTTCAAATCCTTGCACGTGGCACTACGTGGCAGATAATTTGTCTTCTTATTTTTTGTGTTAGTTGCTGGTATTTTAATAAATTTTAGGCTTGTCAAAGTTGGTTGTCAATTCTTTTCCAAATAGTTTTAGCTTTTGTAGTGGTTTGTTACTGTCACAATCAGTCAAGCGCTCAGACTAGAAACGAACCACAGACAATCAAACAAAGATGCATTCATTTGTATTACGTCAAACGTCACTGACCCATAATGACCCTGACAGAATAACAGCGCCTCTGTGTTCATTCTGCCCAGCTGAGACTGACACAGAGGCATAAAGCTGAGGCAGGGTTTTTATTGGCCGCACATTATTTATATGTACAGTGTTTCTATTTTATTTTTTATCTTTTTCCTTGTTAATTATTTTTTAAGTGTTCCTGTATCGTGTAATTTATCCAATTCTTTTGTCGTTGTTTTTTTTTTCTTTTTTCTTATTGTTTTCTGTAAATGTGTGTGTCAATAAATCCTATTCTATTCTATTCTATTCTATATAAGTTGCTTTCTCTATGCGACGATAGCGCAGAAGTAAAAAAAAATAATTAAAAAAATTAAAAACCCGCCTGCCTAAAAAGACAAGTCAACTGAAAAGATGGAAACAAGATTAAATATTAAAGGCAACGTTATAACATGCAATCGGAGGCATACATAAAGTGACATTATGAATGATTAGAGTTATATGCCTCCGACTGCATGTTATAATGTTGCCTTTAATATTTAATCTTGTTTCCATCTTTTCAGTTGACTTGTCTTTTTAGGCAGGCGGGTTTTTAATTTTTTTGATTTATTTTTTATTTATTTATTTTTTTATTTATTTATTTTTAGTTATTATTTATATGATATACCTTTTTGAAATCCTTATAATAAGCCCTTTATTTTGACACCCATATTGCAGTATTCTAAAAATTTTTTTTTCCGCTACGTATAATAGCACCGTACAGCCGCCACGTTGGTTTTTTTATAACGCCACCTTCTTAAGAACACTTGGGCTGACGAGACAAATCTAACGATATGTTAATCATGGAAATCTGTTCAGCCGTTTGAAAGATATGAGGTAATAAAGAATATTACATACAAACTTACAAGATACGCGCGAAAAACATAACCCTCTTGCAGTCGGGTAAAAATACGCCACCGTTCTGGTACTTCAACGCCACCGGTGGCGCAGATATTCAACGTCACCAAATTAAGGTAGGTGTGCACTCTTTTTTTTATGAAACTAAGACTGATGGTGTGCCATTATATAAAGCTAAGAAGTAAATAAAGTTGATTTTATTCATTCAACGGGTTTCCTTGTGCATTTATATACCTGTATATTACTAAAAAACATTCATAAAAATAATATAGCATGTGTATGCAGACCCTTACATTTATTCGCCACTCTACGCCACTCAACGGCACCGACGACGCGTAGAAGTTTCTAAGCCACCATCACATTTATTTCTGCGCCATATCAGCAAAAATTGGCGGCCTGACCCATAACCGTTTATTTTATTTTGTATACCTTTTAATCCATGACCGTCATTATAAAGCATTCTGTCTACCTTTTTCTCACATATAAATTTTACAAATCTTATTTCTGTCATTCTATTTCTTTTATTTTCAAAAGGTGGTGTTTTATTAAAAATTAAAACAAAACATTTTGCCTTACGCTCGCAACAAAAATGAATTTTGCTGCGAGTTTTCGCACCAAAAGCATCCCTTTCTTGCTGGAGAGGTGAACAATATTTTGTCTGCAAAAAAAGGGCTACAATTTGACGTGCAGCAAAATGATTTGATCAACAAGATATCAAATTGGCCAGCAGAAAAAATATGTCTTCAATGCATATTTTTCTAAGTTATATTGGATAAATAAAAAAACACAAATATTTTTATTATTTTTATTTACACCCATGCCTCCTCTGTAAAGGGCTCTGAAACGGTTAGCTTACTGCCAACATTACAATTTCCGAGTAGGATGATGTCGCGCTCCTCCCCGCGCCTACGCGTGACTGACGACACTGACGACTGAAGAGTTACATTATGAAATTCATTACAACATTATAACACTCGTTCGGATGATAAAATGATGAAAAGGAGGAGGAAAGTCAAAGTCAGAGGATAGAGAGGATACATAATGATGGGTTTAGATAAATAAATCATGGGTGTTTTAAATCCATATGTATTAATATATTGTTTGATTTCCAAATAAAAAAAAATGAAAAAATGGATGTAGATAAAGCATTGTATGCAACTGTACATAATTAGGTAATAAAACACTTGCGATGACAAACAAATGACAACGATGGTTCAGTGGATACTAACTCATTTATTATAAGAGAGGTGACACACACACACACACACACACACACACACACACACACACACACACACACACACACACACACACACACACACACACACACACACACACACACACACACACACACACACACACACACACACACATACACAGACACACACACACACACACACACACACACACACACACACACATGTGATACTATTATCATACGTGTTTTAATACATCTCATTATAGTACAGTTGCATAAATAACTATTATTTGGATAAAAATATTTAATATTCTATTTCAGTAGGTTTGCGTAGTCGGAGACTAGACGAATAAAATTGTTTTTTCTAGCATTAAACTTTATTAACTAAATAGTGTTGTGAATACAATATTCAGAAACATCATACTTAATCAATCTTCTATAATAGTTGTTTTTATGTTTGATTGTTTATAATATAATTAATAAAATCGTAAACTACTGATCTGATTTTAACGAATGGGTATAAAAATGCTAAAATTATGACAAATGCGCGGTGCGAGCGAATAGTAGTCCTACGAATCCATGCTAAAAGGAGAATGACTATTTTTAAGGACAAAACATATTACATACCACTGTAATAATATGTTTGTATAAACTATAATCAGTAATTATTTAGTTATTCTTTTTCCTTAGTATTATTTATCTTATAAATATAATATTTTCTGTAAAGATTTGATTTGAGGTTAGATACAGAATAATATGGAGGATGTTCTTTAATCTCAGGAAATGGAAGATAGTTTCAAATATATCGTTAGGAATGAAAATAGTTATTTATGCAACTGTACTATAACGAGGGGTATTAAAACACGAATGTGGGTTTATCACACGAGGCGAAGCCGAATGTGATAATAGTATCACATGAGTGTTTTAATACCTAATTATGTACAGTTGCATACAAGACTTTATCTACACCGATTTTTTAATTTTTTCTTATTTTTATTAGGGAAACAAACAATATTTTAATACATATGGATTAAAAACACCCATGATATTTATCTAAACCCATGATATTATATCCTCTATAAAGTATCCTCTATAAAGGTTTTGACTTTGATTTGTCATTATGTCTTCCGCAAGTGTTATAATGTTGTACTGAATTTCATAACGCAACGCTCGCGCGTGGGCGCGCGGCGCTGCTAGACCAGCTCTCGCTCGGGATATTGTAATGATGGCAGTAAGCTAACTGTTTCAGAACCCCTTACAGTGGATTTAAAGCATGGGTGTAGATAAAAGAATATAATAGTTTTGGATTTTGTTTTGTTGAGGTACAGAGAGGGCACAGGGCTTAACAAGGTGATACTTATCATTAGTGGTCATTCGCCTTTGGAATATAAGTTTATTATTATAACCTTTAAAGACCTAGGTTTTTAAAGGTAGGAACAAAAACATTTTAAACCTTAATCTTTATTTACAAAAACTATAAGTAAATACATAGATTACGCCAGCAAAGGGAGGTAGAGTCACTACGCTAGTACCTACATTATAATATGCTTTACAGGACCCTGGTGTTTTGATGCAATATGGACCACTTACAATCATAATTTTTGTGCAGTTGATTCAAATTTCTGTGATTTTTGAATTAATTAGAACGGAGGTGGGTATTTTATGTCGGCACTAAATTTTCGCCAACCATCGGCACATTTCATCGTACGTTGTTGGTTTTGTAACAAATGCTTCCAAGAGGTTCTTTCAAAAGCATCAATGTACAATAAATTGTGCCGATGCTTGGCGAATATGTATAGAAAAGGGGGTATAAAGGGCGTGATCGGGTATCTGAGCGATTCCTTCAGAAACTTGTTGTGGGTGTAGATTATAAAAAAGAAATGACCTTGACATTATTAAAAACCAAAAAAAATGGGTTTGCCGTAGGTAGTTCTAGCAGTTGGCTCCATAGACATTTTTAAAAAAATATTACAAAAAAAATGGAGTAAAAACATTAAAAAGGACTAGTAAAAACAGACTAAAAAGTAAAAAAACGTGGGGCGCATTTGGTAAAATTTATCATCCATTTGTCTTGAGCATGCGCCCCACGTTTTTAGGTTAAAATTTATGTAGGTATAGTGCTAAGTATAAATATTTACAGAAGAATTTATTTTTTACTTTTTAGTCTGTTTTTACAAGTCGGTTTTAATGTTTTTAGTCCGACTTTTGTTGTAATAATTTAGTCCGTTTTAAAAACGTGTTTTTAAAAAAGATTTTTGTCAGTAAATTATTATTTTCTGCTTTTTAGTTAATAGCCCCATTCGTAGAAGGCAAAAAAAACGAAGAATACGACTATCCCTGAATCAAAGATTTCCTTCGGTAGGATTGATCCTTGTGTTCCTAAAATGGGCTTACAAGTGGAGCCACCTGTATTTTTCAAGCAGGTGGGGGGAGGGGGAATTCTGCCTTAACGAAGTCCGAGGTTAATAACTGCAGTCTAAGTAGATACTAAGCCAAGTTTGGTATCATTTTCGGATAAATCAATGACGTTTCTGCTATAAAAAAATTCAATGTATTAAGAAGTTTCCAAAACATTACACAATAACTTATATTTTCAACTACATTTTTTTTTACTTTAAGTCACCGTAAATATTAAACTAGTGCCTGGCCCAGCGATTGCGCAGGTTAAGCAACGTTCGCAAGGGTCGGTCATGGGATGGGTGACCAAAAATTTATTATCTCAAGCTCCTCCGTGCTTCGGAAGGCACGTTAAGCCGTTGGTCCCGGCTGCATTTGCAGTCGTTAACACCCACCAATCCGCATTGGGCCCGCGTGGTGGGTTATGGCCCGTCCTCCTTACCCACCTATAAGGAAGGCCTGTGCCCCAGCAGTGGGGACATTAAAATGGCTGATGGACAAATATTAAACTGATCTTATTTGCAAACAAAAAATATGTTAACAAAGCGAATGAAGACTTGAAAAAATTCACAGATATCGTGCCTTTCACGACCTTCTGGTACATTGAAAATGAATTTAATGAATTAAATAGAACCGGCCCCCGCGTCCCCGCCCGCGAGACTCGCGCTGACTTCATCATCACTCAAATAGCAAACTATTTTTACCGAGGCATCATCTTCACACCGTTGTTGAATTCCTTTGGAATCGTAGTGTACTAAGAGAAACATGAGACATGCCCGATCGAGTAATTTTAAAACTCGGAATTGAAATAACAGCAACCCACGAATATACAGCAACATCTTTAACATTAACAGGTACCTTACCTACCTATTCATTTTCTTTTTTACACGTTTTGAGTGTAATTTATCTTAAAAATTGTCACCAAACGCGCAAACTTAATTATCCTTTTATGTTACGTACCTCAAATATTTTTTTAAAAGTAGACCATAGTCATATCTCAAGGTGTTTTTAAATCGACCGGCGGGCTGATTATCTAATTAGAAACCATCTAGCGACCGGTTGCAGTTCATAGATGATAGTGATCCATTGCTACTTCTTTTTGGATTAAAAAAAAACATACCAAGGAAAAGTAGCAATGTATGTGGAATGAAACCGGTCGCTAAATAGTTTCTTTTTAGATAATCAGGGTGCCGATATCGCGTTTCGTTTACGAGATATGATTTTTTCTCTCCGAAACCGGGCAAAAATCGATCGCATTTTTCACATTTATGCGATTTTCAAAAAAATATTTAGTGATTTAAAAAAAAAAATCATATTATAGCCCTTGCTTAGACGCGTCATTTTTACGTAGCTCATATATCCACGACACCTGGATGTCGCACTTTGGCTGAAAATCGGGCCTATAAAGATGCCTCAAAAAAAAAACATTTTCAACACACTTGCTCGTAAAGTGAGCCCTAATACATCGCTTTTAGGGCCATAAACCGAGCTATAACAAACGCGTGCAATAATATATAAAACACTAGTTGGTTATAGAATTAACCCTACAAAGTTAAATTAGTACCTTACTGCAAGTCCTATGCGAGTAAACAGAGCATTCCCAATTTAACCGGGTAATACAGTTATTTTTTTTAGTAACAACAAAGAGGTTCTATGCCGCTGAAAATCCATATACATTTTTGCAATGAATAAATATGTAAGCCCTTAATAAAGTTAAACAAATATTTATTATTATCAAATTATTCTTATTTCACAATATTTTGCAATAAAATATTAAAATATTTGCGTTTTACCGCTTAAAATTATAATTTTGAAGTAGGCTGTATGCTCACTAACCCCTTTGTTCGCAAAATATTCTTGCATTGGGCGTGTGAAAAAAAACAAAAAAAACCTGCGCGCCTTTTCTCATCATGATTATTATTTTGTTTTTGTCGTATTTGTTGCTGTGTGGTAAATTACTTTGTTTTTCCTCGCAAATGTGTTGAAAAACGTCGTATGAAACTCGTGAGCTCTTACTTATTGCACACTCAGAACCCACAGCCTTGTGTGCAATAAGCAACCTAAGCTAACTTGTATCATAATGTACTATTTCAATGTTAAAATATAACTTACAAATTTCTTTATTAACAATAATGAAATTTGTAAGTTATAGTTTAGTTAGACAATATTTGATAACACCAAATTAATGGCTATCTTGCCAATGTGGTCTGGTACCAATATGCGATAGATTGAAAATGAGCCTCTTGGCCGACGCACATAGGGGTATTTCGAGTTTCTAGCCGGTAAAAAGTCCAATTCCTCAAAACTATAACAGAGAAAAAAATCACATACCTGCTACGAGCCAAGAAGTTAGTGAGCAATAGGCAACTCTTCCCACTCCGCTGCGTCAGTCGTTCGTCTTGCAAAACTTGTGTGTTATCGTGTGATTAATGCAGGATATGATCTGTCAACCATATAAAAATAACATAGTATCTTATATTTAAAACTTTTTGTATGTATATTTATACTAAAATTAAAAAAACTATTTTTATGTCACTGTATGTTGAAAATAACTTGTTTCAATTCAAATCACAATATAGACCCTAGTACATCATCAAAAAATTTAAAAATATTTTTTACCGGCTAGAAACGCAAAATACCCCTATGTGTGACGGTTCATCTCTCACTAGCTTGCTCACTAGTACTGTAGCACCGTGGATAAAAACCGAAAGACCGTATAGAAGCTGGAACGATCTGAAGAATGCGCTGGCGAAGTATTTTCCTGATACTATAGACGATAAGACCATACACGAGCTAATGAGTGCTGGTGACTACACAAGCACAGCTGCCACCACTCTAGCCGCATCACACACTTCCACCGAGACCGCCGAACTGGCCACAGTGATGATGTAAGTCGACGCTGCTGCTGCCAGTCCCTCCTGCAGTGAGGCCTCGCCCAGGAGCGAGGAACTCCTGCGGGGGCTCGTTGAGGTGGACTTGGAGGATGTCATCCGCGATGATGGCATCCCTCTCTACGGCCCAACTCCTACAACTCAACCTTCAGCACAGCATAACCATCACGGCTCAACTCCTGGCTGGAGACCAACATAACGATAGTCACTCTGATCCAGGAGCCGTGGATCAAAGACAGCACTATGCGAGAACTCTCCAGTATTGGAGGTAAGCTCATACATGCCACCAGTGGTGATGTAAGATCGTGCATATACACATCAAACGATATGGACACATAGCCTTTACAAATTTTCTGTTCCAAAGATTTAAGCACTACAAGCTAACAATTAACGAAAACAATAGTCAGGAGTTGGTCCTGGCATCAGCTTACATGTCTGATGGGGGGCGAGGGAAAGACAACGTGAGATTAACATAAAAAGGCTGAACAGGGCATTGAACACATGTGATTACTATGACTGGGACCTGGGACCCTAGGGTAGTCACCCAGGAGGAGGGGATGGGGGATGCCTCTATGGATGACGAGAGCGGTGACAGCGACGTAGACGAGGAGGTTATGCTAGACAGCGACGATGGCGCTGCCAGCACCCCCCAGCAATAACCTCCCCGTCCTCCAAACCAACCTCCAGCACAGCCAGACTGCAACGGCTAACCTACGCAGAATGCTGGAGGTCAAACCCAAGACCGTAGCCCTAATCCAGGAGCCGTGGATTAGGAAGGGCAGAATATGCGGTCTAAGCAACATCGGAGGTAAGTTACTCCTAGACACCACCGCTGACAACCCGCGTACATGTATCTTCACACCTAAACACGCAAACACAACCTTAATGACCGAGTTCTGTTCTAGAGACCTGACCACCATTAGGCTCCGAAATGACCCCTCCCCAGGCCTGCCTGACGTGGTGATTGCGTCCGCCTACCTGCCGGGCGACGCGGATATCCCCACCCCGGAACTGGCCGCGCTGGTGCAACACTGCGAGCGCGAGGGACTGGAGCTGATCATATCAGTTGACTCCAACGCACACCATGTGCTATGGGGCAGCAAGGAAAACAACACGCGAGGTGAGGATTTCGTTTCTTTTTTACTCGCGAGTAATATGAACCTAATCAACAGGGGCTCCGAACCGACTTTCGTAACATCACGAGCCCAGACAATCGTTGACCTTACTTTAGCGAGTGAACACGCGTCTCATCACATCTCCGATTGGCATGTATCTGATGAGGCGTCGTGCTCCGATCATCGCTGGGTCAAGTATAACCTAAATACGACACTCACACCGCCTAAGCCCCGACGTAATCCACGCAAGATGGACCGACGTAAGTATGAGCTTCTGACCGCAGAGAAGCTAGGGTGTCTGGACACACCTACAACTCACGCGGTAAAAGCGGATATTGATAACCATGTTGATCGCATAACAATAACATTAACCACCAGCTTTGAAGAAACATGCCCACTTTCTACTCCCAGCTCCCGGCCAGGCAACAAGTGTCACTGGTGGGGACCTGATTTGGAGAAATTACGCCGCAAGGTAAGAAAGTTGTTCAACAAAGCAAAGAACTCTAGGGCAGCGCACCATTGGGACGCCTATAAACAAGCCCAATACAACTACAGGAAGCGTATTCGCCTCAAGAAAAGAGAATGCTGGAGACGCTACTGCACCAACATTGAAACTAACAACGAGGCTAACAGAGTGAAAAACATCCTGTGCAGCGAACCAACACACAACCTTGGTTTCCTGAAAAAGCCTGACGGAACATACACAAAAACAGATCAAGATACCTCAGAACTGTTAATGACCACTCACTTCCCCGGATGCCGTATAACGGAAAGTCGCACATAGGAAGAAAAAGTTGAGTATCTACCTGCTGAAACCGACTGGACCACCGCCCACAAGGTCGTCAACCCGGAGAAAGTAACGTGGGCAATCAACAGCTTTCTCCCATTCAAATCAGCGGGACTAGATGGAATTTTTCCAGGGCTGATGAGGTGGAGCGACAGTGGTCTTATTGACCACCTCGTAGCCATCTACAGAAGCTGCCTAGCACACCGCTATATTCCTATGAAATGGAGGGAAGTCAAAGTAGTCTTTATTCCTAAGCCCGGCAAAGGAGACTACACTCAACCTAAATCATTCAGACCAATTAGCCTCACATCATTTCTTTTAAAGGTGTTGGAGAGACTAATAGACAAGAAGATAAGGAGCACTGCTTTAGTCAGGAATCCCTTAAATCCAAACCACATGCCTACTCTGCAGGCAAATCAACAGAGTCTGCCCTACATAAGGTGGCTTCTTATATAGAAGGCAATCTCAAACACCAAATATCAACACTAGGCACCTTCATCGACATCGAAGGAGCCTTTGACAAAACCAATTTTACCAGCATAAGCCAGGCCCTCTCTAAACATGGTGTCGATCCCACTATTGCCGGGTGGATTGATAGCATGTTAAGAGACAGAGCTATACAATTTACTGTGAATGGTACTACCAGAGGGGTAGTAGCTAAAGGATGTCCCCAAGGGGGTGTCCTCTCACCTCTCTTATGGAACATTGTGGTCAATGAGCTGATTTGTTGGCTCAACGACCGCTACTTCCTCACAGTAGGCTATGCAGACGACCTGACCATACTCATCAGCGGACGAGTTGAGAGTGTGATATGTGACCAAATGAGGTCCGCATTGAAGGTCGTCGAACAGTGGTGCAATAAACACAATCTAACAGTGAACCCAACAAAGACGGAATTGATCATGTTCACAAACAAACGAAGTCTAGGCAATCTTAAACTTCCTAAACTTTTCAATACCAGTCTGTCCCTGAGCAAGGAAGTCAAGTATCTAGGAGTGATACTAGACAACAAACTCCTCTGGAATAGACATCTCGAAGGAAAGCTAAATAAAGCCACCATCATCTTTTGCCAATGTAAAAGACTACTCGGCAAAAGCTGGGGGCTATCACCGAAAATAACTATGTGGCTGTATAAAACTGTTATACGTCCCATTATGACATACGGAGCCGTTGCCTGGTGGTCCAAAACAGAGCAAAGCACCGTCATCAACAAGCTGCAGAAATTCCAAAGATTGGCATGTTCTGCGATAACCGGCTGCATGCGAACTACCCCCACAGCCGCCCTAGAAGTAGCCCTGGATCTGACACCCCTGGACCTATTTATACAACAGGAAGCCTCCATGGCTGCTATAAGGCTTAAACACCTGGGTCTGTGGTACAACCGAGAGGGTCCTCACTCCACATTGTGGAATAATCTAGTGAAACATGAGCCACTAATCGCTGCCCCATGCGACAGGATCCCTAAACAATACATTTTCGAAAAGAAATACCAGATACAGTTACTAGAAAGTGACCGAGATTACTCCGGCATACATGAAGTCCGAATTTATACGGACGGCTCCAAGATGGGGACTGGTACTGGAGCCGGAGTATTTTCACAAGACCTAAATATCAAACTATCACAAGCATTAGGCCAACACAGTTCGATATTTCAATGCGAATGTGTTGCAATAATAAATGCCGCTTCCACGGTCCTGTCTAGAGGTATGAAGGAACTAAACATCCGCATACTGACCGACAGTATGGCCGTCCTAACAGCACTGGAGGCCAACACGATCAACTCCAGTATTGTCAACGAATGCCACCAAGTTTTGGATCGTTTAGCATCCAAAAACAAAGTAATCCTACAATGGATTAAAGGGCATAGTGGATCACACGGGAACGACGCCGCCGATGAGCTGGCTAGAAGGGGATCTTCCACAATAGTGGCAGGACCCATACCCATCCTGCCACTCCCGTTCAGCCAACTGCGCTCATGGGTAAGACAACGTACTCGTGCTGCACATAATACTCGTTGGGTAAATCTAACAAGCTGTAGACAGTCCAAGTTGGCGATGACCTCGGTCTCGCCGCGGTTGACCTGTAGACTGCTCAGCCTTAATCGTCCAGACCTCCGAATAGTTGTAGGTACACTTACAGGTCACCTAGCTTTAAACCGACAACTATTCATCATGAATGCGACAGACAGTCCCCTATGTAGAGGATGCCTGGACGCAGAGGAAACAGCCGCCCACGTAATCCTGGAGTGCGTGGGTTTGGCCACACACCGGGCAGAAATCCTCAAAGACGTGAGGTCGCTCCTAGAAGCCTGTGAACGCCCCAGGAGGCTTCTGCGCTTCTGGAAGGAGCTGGGATGGCTTGACTAGCCACACCATGCTGTGTTCACGCATAACGGACCAAATGGGAGTCTAAATGCGGAGAAATGAGCCCATCACCAATACCATCACCACTATAACTGGGATCAGTACAAAGATGCTAAGGCTGAATATGAACGAAAAATAAGGTACTGGAGGACCTCGTCCTGGAGAAGTTTCAGTAATGAGATAAGCTCCACCAAACAGACAAATCGGATTAAAAAGTATTGTCTAATCAGGGTCCTGCCTAGTCCACTAGGAAACCTGAAGAAACTCGACGGCACGATATCCCGCTGCCAGGAGGAGACGAATGTTATCATAATACAGACTCATAGCAAGCTGGTTTGTAAGTTAGATCCGTGAACGCACTATTGAAATACACCAACAGTACTGGAGCTCATTGAACTCGTGCATACAGGCGAAACTCGCACTACCGCGCGTGGACGCCCAGAGCCCTGGTAAAACTGTGTAGACCGCAACTCCGCCTGGTAACAGGTGCCATTAACGGTCATGGACAATTTAACAGACATCTTTTTAACTTAAGTGTCACGGACAGTCCCATATGCAGAGGATGCATGGAGGAAGAAGAAACAGCCGCAGTTGCCAATGCTGAAATGTCTTACCGGGCGAGGCACCTCGCCTCGCCGGGCAGCGCCTACCCAGCAAGCGATCACAAATGAAGGGTACACGGGAAAAAGGGGCTCATCGACATTTAGCAAAATTAGAGAAAATGGCTGTTTAAAGTTGAATGTTTTATTTTTATTAAGGCGATTTAACGAGAAATGGACCTCTTTTAGTTTGTTTTGAATATGTCATTAGAAAGACCTATTCAAAGGCTATCGAATGTAATTGTTAGTTTAAATTGATCAAAAATGTCGATGAGCCCCTTCTTCCCGTGTACCCTTTAAATGTGAAAGCCCGTTCCTGTCTGAGCTGGGCTGGCTTCCACAACCTCCAGACGAAAAGTAGGCGCAAATAGACGTCGAGTTGCGGAAACCGCCTGCACTGGCAAGAAGAAGAAGAGCGGGAGAAAAAAAGACCAACTGAAACTTGCTTAGATTACATGCTAGTAATGAATGAGCTTGGCAGACGAGTAAACATGTCTGGCGACGCTAGGTTGCTGATGGAATACGCAATCGCGAGAGCAATAATGGAGCCAACCGCTACCGCTAGGACTATGCTACGGCAATACCAATGTTTTGGTTTTTCGATAATGTCAGGGCCATTTCTTTTGTTTGCTCGAAACGTCTGTCTCTTGTCGCTCGTCCTTAGTATCTGACTTAAAACTCTGATTCAGTGAAAGTGTAATCAGGAGCTTCGGCTACTGAATTTCTCGTCCGAAATCGGACTCTGAATATCGGATCCGTTATTCAGGAAGGTATCTGCTCGCGCCCTCTACAACCCCTTATTGAATAGACTTTATGCGTTTGACAGAACACAGGACACACACAGAAAACATAGTTATTATGATTCGTAAATTGATTATTTTGTCAATCTTTACTAACTTTTCGCGTAGAGCCCCGACGGCTTAGAATAGAGACACTATTTTTGGAGGGTAGAAACTTTTTATGGTGTATCCCTCTAAGGGGCTTAAATAGGGAATTAAAGTTTGTATAGGAATTTGTATAAGAAAATTTAAATGTCCGATGCAGCCCTAAGCTAATAGACCGGTACGGCTAGCTTATTTTGAGGGCAAAACAATTCTAAAGTTGATTAAATCTAAAGTTGATTAAATCTTGCCTGTCGAAACTTTGCATATTATAAAAAAAAATACTTTTACGTTTTGTGTCACATCTTGCCGATGCATTTTCAGAAATTAAATTATTTGTGGTGGACATAAATAGTTCAATTGAACTCAAAACTGACAAAATTGATTTAAAGTTAAAAAAAACTCAATGGTATGTATTTAAGATAGCCTGCGTAGTGTACAAACCTAGTTTGTGTCATGTTGGAAAGAAAAAAGCTGGAAATATCATTGATGAATTCGACCCAAAATATTTTGTACAACAGATACCATTGATCTAAAACATTAAAACCCCATCTTGAAACAATTGTAATATTCTTTTTGGGATACTAATTACAGTATTTCCGTGGACAGAGATGACTCAAAAAGCTCATCATCCATCACAGTTTCGTAATCATCATGAAAGTAAAATTTCATCTTCAATTTTCTATTCGTCCTATGTTGTTAAAAAAGACAAAAACCCAAATTGTTACTTATGCCAGGCCTCCTTCACTTGCTTAAGGTCGCGCGATAAGCACCTACCGCTAGCCGTGCCTTTGGAGGCACAAGTAAGCAGAGGGCCGCCAAACGCCCGCCTGTGTAGTCGCGCGGCATTCTACTGCCTGCGTAGGTATTGTCCCTTTATAATAGTCACATTTTGATATATGCTACGCAGTTCATTTAAAAGAAGACAACCCTAACGTTGTGTCGTCAGAAAAGATAATAGTACGTGATAGAAAGAGAGACAACTACTAGGTGAACTGTGCGATCTGATGTGCACTTTATTATGTCGGTGCAAAAGTCGCTATTTATTTAAATGACTTTGTCGAGTGCTGCTTCTGTACTTGTACTATTAGTTATTCTGTGCTTATGCATCCACCTGATATGACACAAAATCATGTATTATAGGCTAAATAAATAGTGTAGAAACTATTGCAAAAAAATAAACTTTCATAGTTTTGGAACCTAAAAACCTAGTGGTGCCGGTCTATAAGTAACGGCTGAAGGTAAAGACACTATTTTTGGAAGACAGATATCTTTCATGGTGTAGGTGAGCACTATGAAAGGTTTTGGAAAATTCCCGTTATACAGGGTGCTACAGGGTGTACGAGTTTGTAGATGATTTCTTATTGGAAAATTTAAATGTGTGTAAAAACTAATAAGTAATAAGGGATCGACCTAATAGAACGCGACTAAGCGAACATCGCGCGAGTAAGCGACGCGACCATCGTGTGAATTAAGGACGTTACCTAGACGTTACCATAGCGTACCGATGGCGCGACGCGATTATCGCTCGAATGCCTATTTAGTACGGCTCATTTCAACTTATTTGTACTAGGTTATGGTCCCATCCGGCAGAAAGCATGAAACTTGGTATGCATGTAGTTTTTACGTATATAATAAAATATAGAAGTAGCAGCAAGTCGTAAAGTGTTTTTTCCCCCCTGGGGGGGGGGGGGTTTGTGTCTCCAAATGCAGTTTTTATTGTTTAAATAAAAAACGGTGAGAGCTACAACAAAACTGTCAGAAAATAATATATTTATCATTAAATTCTCTATTAACCATTTTTTAAATGAAGGTGATAGCACTAATAGTTTTCAAATTATGTTTGAGTTTCTACTGATGTTTTTTGAAAAAATCACCCTGTGGGAATCGTATAGGACGACACCGATATTTTTTGTATTAAAGAATGAGACTTGGCACACTTGTTTCTTATGTGGACTAGAGTGGAAAACGCCCGGGAGACAGCGGGAGACACCCTGCTGGGGGGGAGGGGGAGGGGGTGAAATTTTCTAACGCCACGCGTACTGTTGGGCATAATAACTGCTAATTTATAGCTACTATGGCAAATCGGGTATCATTTTCGGATAAATAAAGGCTGGCCAATCATTTTCAGAAATAAAAAAACACCTTCAGATACAAAAAAATGAATTGCCGTAATTGAAAACCCGAACATCTAAAATTTTCCAAAAAAAAAATATTCCAGTGACGATAAATTTCTAACGAATACCGATATCGGCTTGAAAAAAATATGATAAAAAAGCCATATTCATAAAAATTTCTAAAATGTAAGTTTTATTGAAATAGTTGCATAAAAAATGTGTTAAAAATATTATATACAGCGTGGCAGTGGCATAAATAAATCTATAAAAACTCCCCATTTCTTATTCTAATTTAAAAAAGTTACCGTAAACGGTGAAAGCTACAGCAAAACTGTCGCAAAACAATATATTCTTCATTAAATTTTCTACAATAATTTTTTTGGAAGTATGTTTATAAGACTTATAGTTTTCAAAAGAAACTCACAATCATTGGGTAAGTAACGGAATTTAGGCAATTAATAAAACTACCTACCTATTTCATGACTAATCACAAATTGTATTTATTTTTTAATTTAAATCACACGAGTCTCCCCCACACTAACAGAGCCTTGTACAGACTCGTGTGATTTGAATTAAAAAATAAATACAATTGGTGATTAGTCATGAAATAGGTATTCTGCTCCATTCTGCTGTTACTTTCGTATATTTGTGAAGTCGAAGTGACTTTATTTTTTATTTTTATTTATACGCAACCGAAAATTCTGAAACTTTTTTCTATTACTAAGGGAGCTTATTCCTACCTATAAAAAAATATTCAGCCAAATTGATTTTTTTCGGACATTCCCCATTACGGCAATTCATTTTTTTGTATCTGCAGGTGTTTTTTTTATTTCTGAAAATGATTGGCCAGCCTTTATTTATCCGAAAATGATACCCGATTTGCCATAGTAGCTATAAATTAGCAGTTATTATGCCCAACAGTACGCGTGGCGTTAGAAAATTTCACCTCCTCCCCCTCCCCCCCAGCAGGGTGTCTCCCGCTGTCTCCCGGGCGTTTTCCACTCTAGTCCACATAAGAAACAAGTGTGCCAAGTTTCATTCTTTAATACAAAAAATATCGGTGTCGTCCTGTACGATTCCCACAGGGTGATTTTTTCAAAAAACATCAGTAGAAACTCAAACATAATTTGAAAACTATTAGTGCTATCACCTTCATTTAAAAAATGGTTAATAGAGAATTTAATGAAAAATATATTGTTTATTGTCAGTTTTGTTGTAGCTCTCACCGTTTTTAATTTAAAAAATAAAAACTGCAATTGGGGACACAAAACGCCCCCCCAGGGGGGGGAAAACACTTTACGACTTGCTGCTACTTCTATATTTTATTATATACGTTAAAACTACATGCATATTGCATACCAAGTTTCATGCTTTCTGCCGGATGGGACCGTGTTTGGTTGAAATGAGCGGTACTAATTATTTAGGGCACAAATTCTATATCAGTACGTATAATGGCAGATTCATACGACTAAAATTAGAACGAACTTGGGATGACGATCTATTTCTATTAGGACGATCCCTACGTACTACTGATAAATTCCTAGGTTATTGGTAATCCGTGACTTTCAAAATAAAAACACGATTACCTAATGGAACGCATAACTTTATTTGTCCTAAACATGATACGCATACTGTTAAATGGCATAATCATCATTTAGCATAATATTTTATAGCACAATTTCAAAACGCATAATATCATAAGGCTTAATTTTGTAAAGCATAAATATTCAATGGCATATTTTCAAAAAGCATAAATGTCAAAACGCATATTTTTTAATTGGCATATTGTCTAAAAAGCATAATCATCAAAAGACATAATCTTATTACGCATTGTAATAAGAGACCTAATTTCTTTAGGCGTATTTTTTAAAACTCATAATTATTTTATGAATAAGTAATCATTAAAAATATGAACACTTCTGCTCCCTGCACCTCCCGGCTAGCACTCTGCAAGCAAAAACCCAGCCTGCAGCATCCGTGCGAGCAAGCACCCAACACGCAAGCAAGCATGCAGACAAGCAGGCAATATGCAAACAAGCATGCAGGCAAGCATGCAGGCAAGCATGCAGCATGCAGGCAAGCATGCAGCATGCAAGCAAGCATGCAAACAAGCATGCAGCATGCAGGCAAGCATGCAGCATGCAGGCAAGCATGCAGGCAAGCATGCAGGCAAGCATGCAGCATGCACGCAAGCATGCAGCATGCAGGAAAGCATGCAAAATGCAGCATGCATGCAAGCACTATAGAGCTCCGCTCGCTTCGCTCGCTCCGCTGCAAGTGGTCAAAACACTAACCTAACCTAACCTACCTAGTACACAAAATGTTTTTCTTCATAGCGGGGGGCCTCTGGCCCCCCGACCCCCCCGAGCAGGGGGGCCAGCCCCCCTGCACCCCCCGGCAAGCATTTTGCAAGCGAGCATGCATGCATGCAAGGAAGCACAGCATGCAAGCAAGCATGCAGCGTGCAACATGCATACAAGCATTATTAAGCTCCACCTGCTTAGCTTAGAGTGGTCTAAACTCTAAACACTGACCTAACCTAACCCACCAATGGTGGTCACAATTTAAGTTTTTTTTTTCATAAATTAGTATTTTATATTATGCTATAAAACATTAGTAGTTATGTATATTAGACATAACAAAATTATGCCTTTCAAAATATGCTTACTAACAATATGCCAATTGGAATTAGGAATTGTAACTATTATGCTTTGAAATATTATGCTTTTTAAAAGTTATGCAATTCGATGGTTATGCGTATCGAAATTTATGCTAAATAAATAGTATGCTTTGTGATTATTATGCCAATCGAGTTATGCCAAGTGACTTTAGGACAATCGAAATTATGCGATGCGAAGGGCACCCTAAAAACACAAATAACTTAATTACGCGAACGAAGTCGCTGGCAAAAGCTAATAAAAATAATAAAAGTTTATCACATAAACTTGAAATGATTTTATTTCAGACTAACAAACTCAGTGACGTAGTATACAGCGTGCCCTGGGAGTCCATGGATGTTAGAAACCAACGGTCATTGTGCATATTCCTGCACAGAGTGCAAACACCAGTAAATGTTAGCGCGCTAGGGCTGGCGGAAGTAGGTGTTCAAACTATGGTGGCGGTGAGTAACAGTATTATTATCAGTTTAGAACCAGCCTATGGGTGATTTTCAACATGAGCTGTTTTTTTTCTCAGCTCGCGGAGCGAAGCCCCCGGCCATGGAAAAAATCTTAAAGAGTTTATTATGTTAGGTTAGAATTGCAACCAAAAACGCGCGAGCCGAGCGAGCGGAGCGTGCCAAGCGAGCGGAGCAAGCGTGCCGCGGAAGTGGCCGGCGAAGCGCCAGAAACAAAGATTTTGTAAAATAAACTTTCAATATAGGTGTACGCGCCTAATTCTGCACGCACGGGTGGAGGGGCGCGGGGCGAGTCAACGCCGACGTCACGAACGCAGCCGCAACCAGAGCGCCGCGGGCGGCGGGGCCCGCCGCCTGCTTCATTCCAATTTTTAGGGTTCCGTAGCCTAAATGGCAAAAAACGGAACCCTTATAGATTCGTCATGTCTGTCTGTCTGTCTGTCCGTATGTCACAGCCACTTTATTCCGAAAGTATTAAAGGTACATAGTTGAAACTTAGTAAGTAGGTGTATTCTGTTAACCGCTTAACGATTTTAACACAAAAATAAAAAAAAATATATAAGGTTAAGGGGGGCTCCCCATACATGGAACTGATACTGAACAATTTTTTCTCAAAGTCAACCGTTTAAAAGATATACTCCGCCGAAATGGTAAAATGTGTCCCCCCCCCCTTTTTTTGAACTTTTGAAATAAGTGAGTAAAAAATCTAAAAAAAATATCTACTGTAGATCTTAAGAAACACTTTCAACAAAAATTGGTTTGAACGACATAAATTTTGTAGTTTTTAAGATATAGCACATTTTCAAAACCGCAATTATAACTTTGTCATCCATACCAAAACTGTGAAAAACAAAGTTATTTTTTGCAGACGAAAAATGACAGTGGTATTAAATATGGTATGGTATAAGGTAACTACGAAATTCTACGGCGCGTGGCCCGACACGCACTTGGCCGCTTTTTTTATTGATTTTCGGCAATACACACGCTCTCGCCACAACCGCCATTTTCATTTTTTGTAACCAGTTTTGCATTAAACAATAGTTTAGTTCAAACCGATTTTTAATTGTCTCCAACGTAGACAATAGGTCTTTTACTTAAAAGCCTTGGCTATTTCACTCACTGTATTCTGCACTTTACGATGTAGCGTCCGTTAATGTGCAGATTAACTAGTTAAAGTGCGGAAATCGTCTACTTTCGAAAAATTTCGCAGTTTAACTGACTCGACCAGTTAATCTGCAGATTCACTACTTAATCTGCAGTTTAACGATTTCCGTACTCTAACGGTAACACATACATCTTTCGAAAGCAAAGTGATAACGAAGATTTGCGAATTTTACTACCGCCTACGCCTCTGTGGTCTAGTGGTTCGCCCAACCGTGTAAGACGCAGGGGTCCCGGGTTTGTGGTAGGGCTTATTTCAAAACGGTGTGACCATGGGTCGGTCGGGCTTATTTCTAGTCCGCCTGGCTAGCTACCATTAAGTCTGACGCCATAACAACAATTTTAAATTTGTTGTGTTTCGGCAGTTAGAGGTAAGATAGCCAGTTCCTTAGTGATAAGGATTCCGGGCTTCCACCTTCGGCCTTATCGTCACTTAACATCAGCTGACGTGAAGGCCAAACACTATCCCGTTAAGCATAAAAAAACAAACCCCGTATATGACTTCCCTTGTTCACCACGAAACCTCTGTGCGGGGACGGTAGACTATGGGCTTTGAGTGAACTTGGTACTATTGATACAAAGTGTTTTTGATATCCCACATCCACAACTCTAGGATATTAATGAGACCATAAAATAGAATCTAATTGCATTATTTTTCAATTTAGTTTTTTTTTTTATTTTCATTTTTCATACAAAATAATTCAACGAAATAAGGCAACATCGTATTTCTTCATACGTCGTACTTCTGATAGTAACTGTCAATAAAAGTTAAACGTCATCTTTACCTTATAAGTAGAGACCGGACTTGCGGTGGCACGAATAAAATGACGTTTAATAGTGCGTGAAGTCTAATTAATTTATCATAGCTGATTGTAAATATTTTGTGTTTTTGTTAAATTACAAAATAAAAACAAGAAAATTTACGGACGTCGAACAGATTTGACATTTGGTGGTGAAAATTGGAACTAAGATGTCATTTCAAAGATAAAAATTGTTCTATAAAAAACACGTTAGATAATAATTGTGTACTGACAATAATTAAAAATAAAAAGGTGAATTATTATAAATGATAATAATCAAACCTTAAATGTAAAATAATAATTGTATAAAATACGGACGGACAGACAAACATGACGAATCTACGAGGGTGGATCCAAAAGTTCTAAGCCCGCCCATGAAAATGAAAGAAAAGTGGGTCTGAATTAATTTTTATTTTTCAACATAGTCTCCATTTAGGTCAATGCATTTCTTCCACCTGACCTGCAGCTTGTTTATACCTTCAAAAAAAATTATTCCTGAAGGTTGTCAAAATAATCATTTACTGCGGCTATCACCTCGTTCCTGTCCGAAAATTTCGAACCACCTAAGTGTTTTTTTAAATTTGGAAATAAGTGGTAGTCTGAGGGGGCTAAATCCGGCGAATAAGGTGGATGGGGCAATATTTCGTAGCCACAATTATGGATTTCAGCCATTGTTTCAGCTGAAGTGTGAACCCAGGCGTTGTCTTGATGGAACAACACTTTCTTCCGTAACATACCCGGCCTTTTTTCTTTGATTTCCTTCCTTAGTCGTCGTAAAAGGTTACAATAATAACTTGAATTTATAGTTTCGCCCTTTGGTAAATAATCCACGAAAATAATTCCCTTTGCATCCCAAAAAACTGAAGCCATGACTTTGTTGGTCGACAAAACGACTTTAGCTTTCTTTGGAGTAGGAGAGCCAGATCTTTTCCACTGCTTCGATTGTTGCTTAGATTCAGGAGTATGGTGGTGAACCCAGCTTTCATCCATGGTAACAAACCGGGATAAAAAAATCCTCTGGATCTACTTCAAAAAGCTCCAAACAGTCACGCGAAATTGTGAAACGAACTCGTTTTTGTTCAGCTGAAAGCAATCTCGGAACCCAACGAGCAGAAACCTTATGGAACCCTAATTCTTGAGTTACAATATTTTGTACCCGACCATAACCAATGCCTGTGATCTCAGCTATCTTACTGATGGTCAATCTTCGGTCACTCAGAATAAGATCACATATTTTTTCAATGTTTTCCTTCGTGGTAGACGTTGAAGGCCTACCGCTCCTAGGGTCATCTTCAATACTCTCCCGACCCTGCTTAAACTCAGCCACCCACTTTTTTACACTGGAATACGATGGAGCTGACCCACCCAAAGTGCTCACCATATCTTGATGAATATCTTTTGGTGATAGGCCTTTTTTACTGAGGTACTTGATCACTGCTAGGTGTTCAATTTTCTCCATTATTGAAAAAGATGTCAGATAGCATCAAACAAATGATCACAAAAAAAATATGGCTTGCAATATCGGAACGAAACTTCGCACATTTACTATTGAAGAACCATACTAAAGAGTGAGGGTAGATTTACAAAACTGTCAAAGCTATTTATACGTTAGGCCACGAATTTTTGGATCCACCCTCGTATAAGGGTTCCGTTTTTTGCCATTTAGGCTGCGGAACCCTAAAAAGAAAAAGTGGGCGGAGCCATTGAGGGACGCGACCATAGACAGAAAAATTTTCGCTGCATTATGTATTCTGTGGCTGCGCTCAAGAAGACCAACAAAGCGTGGAAAAGAGAAGTTATCATCATACGGACACGGTCTATGTAAAAAAGAGACAAAGGATCAAGTGACATGTGCCAACATTTTTTACAGTAAGAGCCCCTAGCGTCCCGCCTAGCAAATGAGCAATCAGAGTTTGTTTAAAATATTTGTTAATCTTATAATTTAAAATAAAGGTATCGTGGAGCCATGGTGTCTTGTGCTCTAAGTAATTGTGATGGGATAAAAAGAAATAATCCAAGTAATCACACTTTTCACAGGTAAATAAGATATTACCACACATTTCTCTAAAACCAAATTTCTCTACATTTTTTATTCGTTTATCGACGAAGAAAACAGTATGGAACATAGTTTATTAATTTCCTTTGCCGTATATAGTCATATTTTATGAATCTAAGGGCTGATTTTTCAATGCCCAACTAAAACTTTATTCTTTTGATAACGTATTATGCTGCCAAATTGAAAATGATTATCAATGTTTGTTTGTCAAAATTTTTGAATGACTTTTATGTTATTCGGATTTTAATTTAACTGACTGATATCTGTTATCTGAGGATTGAAAAATCAACCCTTAGTCATATTTTACGTAGCTCATATAAAATGTATGCATTCGTTTTCGGATCACCTGTTTATTGACATTGTTGTTCTTTGACATTCTATTTCTATGGACGCGACGCTTTTTATGACTACTTTTTTCCATTAAAAAATAGTAATTTACTAACGCTTTAAAATAATAACAAAATATTTAAAAAAAAAATCAGATTCATGTCTCATTTTTTCAGACCTCCAAGCATCGAAATTTGCGGAAGTCGTATACAAACTTCCATTCCCTAGTTTAAGGGGTTAGGGGGTAAAAGTTTCAAGTTTCATAATTTTTTTGCAGTTTGTGTACTAATACTAGCTTACATACCAAATTTCAGCTTTCTAGGACTTCAGGAAGTACCCTAGGAATTTTGATGATTATCAGTAAGTTTTGACGAAATCGAGGTTTTTTAGATATCAATAAAATCCAAAGTATAAGAGCTATGCAATAGGGAATGTCCGAAAAAATCAAATCGGCTAAATATTTTTTATAGGTAGGAATAAGGTCCCTTAGTAATAGAAAAAAGTTTCAGAATTTTCAGTTGCGTGAAAAAGTTTAAAAAAATTAAAGTCTCTTCGACTTCACAAATGTACGAAAGTAACAGCAGAATGGAGATTATACTTTGACATTTTGTATTGAAACTTTTTTTTAAACCATGTTGTGGTTGTGGCAGGTGGTGGCAAAGGTATAATCTTCATTCTGCTGTTAATTTTGTACATTTGTGAAGTCGAAGAGACTTTAATTTTTTAAAAATTTTTCACACAACCGAAAATTCTGAAACAAAATTCTTTTACTAAGGAACCGTATTCCTACCTATAAAAAAATATTCAGCCGATTTGATTTTTTTACGTACATTCTCCATTGAAACTTAGTCTGTGTTATTCAGAGATGTTTCACAAAACTGGGGTGCAAGACTGTTTTAACAAAACCTGGTTTAATGCTTGTAAACCAATCACAATGCACCTTTTAATCCTTAAACGGTGGGACTAAACGTTAAACTGTCACTCTGAATACGATTTGCGCTAAAATGGCGTTAGTCCGCAGTCTAACGCCATGTTAACTTTGACCTGTGCCGCCCCCAGATTATTTGGTAGTGATGATTGATTTTTCATACTTGATTTTTAGGTGATAATAACCACTCACTTCTTGTATCTCCTAGGTCTACTATTCTAGGTGACGAAATAAATTTTCTCTAGTTATTTCATATGAAATTCATTAGAAAACCTTGCTCACCCGCCACATCACATCCCGGAGTGATCTTTAAAACAGATGTGTTGTTTCTTTGTTACAGATCATCAAGACCACCTTTACTTATTTCACCTTTCTCAGATCGATAGCATAAAGCGAAATCTATGGTTCAATAATCAATCTTGTGGACTGTTTAATAAAAAAATGCTCTGAAAACAGCTTTAAAAAAAACAGCTCAAAAAAGCAGGAAATAATAATATATTAAAATCTGCATAATTACTATTTCAGTACGTATATCAGCACTGGTAGCACATGAGTAAAATAAAACCGGTCAAGAGCGAGTCAGACTCGCGCACCGAGGGTTCCGTACACTCATAAATATTATATTTGGATGTGTTACCATACCAGGCGTCCATCACTCGCTCAAGGCCACGCGATATATACCTACCGCTCGGCGTATGATACAACTGGCACAGGGCCGCACGCCCGCCTGAGCACTCGCACCGCGCACGTTCCCCGCGCTTACTCGTCATTTTGTCATAAATAATATAGTAAAGTGGTAAGAAGAACGCTTGTCTACTTTACTTATAGGTAGATAGGTACCTAGTTTATATACTTATGGCCCGTTTATTCTTAGGAAGGTATCTACTAATCTTATTTGCTAAACAATCTTCACCCAACTATTTATTGAAATAATTATTTATAGATTAGGTTACTTACTTACGAAATAAAGTTAATTATTATGATAATTTGATTTCGTAAGAAAACATAATTTTTAAATAGGTGTTGTACGACAAGAAACAAAAACAGTTTTCTAAATAACTAAATAGGACAAGTAAGGATAAACAACTAAGTACCTACCTACTAACTACCTATATAGTATCTGTGGTCTGTACTTTATTTAGGATAGGTACCTAACTACCTACCAAAAGTTAACTTTTGTTACCTTTATGTCTCCCATATTCACGTACTAGGTACCTATTTAGATTATTAAATATCATATTAATGTTCGAATATTATTGTAAGATTTTCTTTAACCATGTACGTAAAATCGCTTTCCTTTTATGATATAATGCTACGCAGAAGACAACCCTAACCGCGTCAGAAGAGATGAGAGCTGCGCGATAGAAAGAGAGAAAACTTCTAGGTGAATATAACTGTAGGCGCTGTAGCGGTGTGCAATCTGAATTGCGCCTTATTGAGTCGTGGCAAGAGTCGCTATTTAATTAAATGATGTTGCGGAATGCGGCTTCTGTACTTGTACTATTATCTATTCTGGGGTGTTACTTTAGTACAGTCTTTAAAAAAGTAGGATAAACGGCAGACAAGTGAAAGGGCGAACAGGCGGACAGTTAATTTACAAATCTTAACCACAGCTGCTTTTATGGTGACTGAAAAACGTTTCAGCCACTCCATTTTTCTCTTTGCAAACTTCGGAGATAAGAGGGGGGAACGGTATTTTTTTTACATTTTTCATCATAAGTCGAAAACTATGCGGCCTGAAAAAAGAAAATGATGTTTTAAAATGTGCAAACAGCGCTCTTTCATATGATACCCCACATGCCCTAGTCACCTCACTTTAAATTTTTAAAACCCCTTTTCAGTCCCTGTTGTAAAAAAAAAATATTTTATTTCTTTCTTATTTGCAAAATAGTTGGGCAAATGTCATCTTAAACTATTCCAAATTTCAAGTTGATACCATTAGTAGTTCTCGAGATATCCAGCTGTGACAGACAGACAGACAGACAGACTGAGTCACACCATAAGGGTTCCTTTTTTACCATTTTGGTACGGAACCCTAAAAACGAGTGCTGGTAGCAAGAATAGCTATCGAAAAAAATTACGTGCGTATAAACATTCGATAGAGTAATTTTGTAAGGGAAATTTGTACAGCGCTGTCTACCGCCGAAAAGCAAAATGTCCATAGATAATTACTCGATATTCTCTATGGGAAATTTCATTTCGCTTTATGGCAATAGATGGCGCTGTACATATTTCCCATACAAAATTTCTCTATCGAATGTTTTTACGCGCGTTATTTTTTTCGATAGCTATTCGTGCTAAAAGTACAGATATGCGTATATATATATATATATATATATATGTACCATATATATAGTAATTAATTATGCAGATTTGAATATATTATTTCTTGCTTGTTAGAGCTGTTACTTTTTGAAGCTGTTTTAGAGCATTTTTTTAGGTATTTTTGAAGGAAGTTGTTCTAATTTTTAAAATCTTTTTTATTTTTAACTTTTTGTGGTAGGTATGTTATGTAAATGTAAGCGATAATATAAATATATTTTATAAATATTTCACACTTTTCAATGGTAAATTATATCCCTAATAACTCAATTTCCACTTTTCGCACTGTTTGTCATAAGTCCCCTTGTGAAATAAAACACTTTTTAACGGATACTAGCGCGGTTTTATTGAAAGTACTTTGGTATTTTGTTGGTACAGTACGAGGCATATACCTTGAAATCGGGTGGGGGGGATTGCGCGAAACGCGTATTTTGGGTATGTGTAGCGGTGAGGGGTGCGGGCGGCGGGAGAGGGGCGCGCGCTATTGGTCGCTCACAAGAGCACATGCACGAACTTATCCCCACTCAGACGAAAAAATTTCAAGATACGTGCCTAGTACTGTATTTGGTTTGATTTTTGATTTTCCCAACGTTTCGGCACCGTTGCAGCTGCCGTGGTCACGGGGGACTGAAATCCCCTTGTGTCTACGCAGTTCAAGTCTAGTCCATGTCCATTAGGTAGTCCAAATATCATAGACCATATAGTTAGCTGCCTAAAGGTATGATTCCGATCTCGGCAGCAAGCAGCAGTGCGCTCCAAATTGAACCGTAATCTTATAATTAAAAGGCTCAATTTGCAGTGAGAGGAAAAGTGTCTTTTCCACTTCAAATTGAGCCGCCTCTCATAGAGACTATGGTTCAATTTGGAGCCTCAGACCAAATAAAAAAGTAAAGACGGAGTCTTCCGACAAAGCGGTGAGGCCAGTAAAACTACGCCTTGGCTGTGTACATACACAGTTTACGCACACATATGTAACGAAACTACGCCTTGGCTTTCGTTCGTCATTGGGCGTTCCATATCGAACCCTGCGGCCCGGCCCCCGCCCGCCCCCTAGTACGCACACATGTACCATCAAAAACCGGCCTCACTTAGTTGTTCGCAACCACTGCGCAACGCTCCATCTTCCTTTTTTATTTGATCTGAGTTTGGAGCGCACTGCTGCGGCAGTGAGGTACCACAGAATATAGGTACGTACTACCCTTAGTTAAAACAGACATCTATCGAGTTAAAAAGTACTCGATAGAATAATAATTATTTATTTATGAAAATTTCATTTCGCTTTTCGGCGCTAGATGGTGCTTTACATATTTCCCATACAAAATTTCGCGTTATTTTTTTTATAGTTGTTCGTGCTAAAAGGGTAGCTGACTGATATTTAAAAAACGTCGTATTAAATTGGGTGGGGCTATAAGAATTAACAAATTGAGAAAGAGAAATAACGATAAAAGTTTATATAAATTAAAAAAAGGAAAATATCCTGTGGCTGACCCCACTCGACTTCAAAAGACGTTTTTTTTAATATCAGTACCCTTAGTATGAATATGTGAAGAAAACTGAGAAAAAAACGCGCATAAAATTACTCGACAGACTATACAGGGAGCATTTGTAATCACTCTCCAAATTTTAAGGATGTGTTCAGTCCATGAAACTGAACAACTTTCTCCATGAAACATGTGTCGAAATACACCAAAAAATTTTGGTCACCCATACTAAACTGATCACGTGATCTCTTTGTTTTGTATGAAAAGTCATTTTTTTTACATATTTGACCCTATGTTTCTTAGAGAAAGTTGTTCAGTTTCATGGACTGAACACATCCTTAAAATTTGGAGAGTGATTTCAAATGCACCCTGTATAGATAGATAACTACTCTATCGAGTAAATTTCGCTTTTCGGCCTTAGACGGCTCTCCCACCCATACAAAATTACGCTATCGAATGTTTTTACGCGCGTTATTTAAAATTACGCTATCGAATGTTTTTACGCGCGTTATTTTTTTCGATAGCTCTTCGTGCTACCAGTGCTGATTATACGTACTTAAATAGTAATTATGCAGATTTTAATATATTATTTCGTGCTTATTAGAGCTGTTTTTAGTTAGGAAATTGACAATCTTATTATTATGGATATCAGAATTGAGGAGCCATACTAAAAGTATTGTATTTTCTTGAACTCCAGCACTACTGAGCTCAAATTTCTAGCAAATACACAATATGTGCTAAATGATGCAATAATTTTCAAAAATATTCAACTGGTACTATGCGAGTTCCAGGGTGGCTCCTCAATCCTGATGTTTCGTCTGAGGAGCCACCTTTGCATTGATATATCTCGTGATATGTTTTGCTGCTAAATCCAGGATTCGTGCTGCAAAATAATTTACTTGTGCTAAATAATGGTGTGAGCTGCGTTTTAAAAGCTGGCGTGGCTCCTCAAACCTGATGAACATAGTTATTAAATAATAAAAAAGTCAATTAAAGTTTCCTATTATGTTTCTGTGCTTAGCTATCATGTTGTCATTTCAAAGTAATAAATGGCATTGTGTTGTCAGAAAAGTAAGATACTTAGGTTCAGCCTTGTCAAGCTACTATTAAAGCTTTTTTACCATCGCCACTCAAGAAAGTGCATTTAATTTAATAAATTAATAAGAGTGAATAAAACGCGATTTTATTAATAGTATATTATGCAATTAGTGAATACAGGGGGTGTATTACAACCTCTTAAAACTTGCCAGGTTTATAAATTGCTATAGTTACATCTCTTTCTCGCTGTATAGTAAATAAAAGAGACGCATTGATCTGATAGCCATTCAGAAAACTGGCAAGTTTTAAGAGGTTGTAATACGGGGGCAGGGGCTGTATTAAAATATAGGGGGCTTTAATAATAAAAAATAAAATATCAATTCTGATATCCATAATAATAAGATTGTCAATTTCCATGAATGTGGTCAATTAATATATTAGCAAATATTAGACATAATGATCATTTAGCACGTGGTTTGTTTGATTTTGCAGTATAGAAATAAAATTATAAGGCACAGTGGATTTGGTAAACGAACGCAGTTTGTGTGGCTCCTTAATCCTGACGTCTTGCTTAAAAACAACTAACTGTACCTGCCTGAGATAACAATGAAATTAAAAACCAGAGACACTAACATTTAGCACTAAATGTGTACTAAATACATCTGTACAATTCAGCACTGTATCTATTTCGGTGACTGAAATACAATAGGTACCTACTTTTCAACATTTCTTAAGAATTCTATGTAAAGGGTAAATCTATCCTGTGGACTGTTTAAGGCCGGCCACACACAGGCGGAATCTCGTTACGGAATTCCGTACGTACGTGATTCCGAACGCAGCAGCTGCATACAAAATCTATGGGCTGCCACACACAAGCGTGATTTTTCCGTACGGAATCTTCATACATTGTCGAAATTACGTTCGGAATTCCGTTACGTGATTACGTCTGTGTGTGGCCGGCCTAAAAAAGGAATTTATAAAATTGTATTATTTTCATGTATATTTATCTAATTATCTTAATTAAAATCACTTTTACTACTTACTTATCGAACCATTAAATGTAGTACAGTACAGACCTAAGTACTTATAATAATTAGATTTTAATTTATTTTAGTGTCTGCGACCCGTTGTGTAAAAATCATTTAATAAACAAAAATTTGCACGCCAATTAATTTTTGCAAAATATATGCTACTAGAATGTTCGATAATATTCGACCTAGGAAAAGTCTTAGAAATAAAACAAGCAGAAAAATTAAGATATAGTTATTATTGATGATTCAACACAAATCAATAATATTTTATCATTTCCTCTTTGGTCTATAAATAAATAAATTATTGGGTTTGAAACTAATATAATACTAATACAACTCCTATGTACAATGAGGGCAGATGCACATGGGCGTATCTACAGATTATTTCCATTGTCTGGGGGGGCACCTGACCGTTAACCCCTCCCCCCCCCCCCCCTTCCTACGCCAATGCAGATGCAGTGCAGCGCTTATCGTCTTTGGAAGCTGAATATCTTGATGAGGAGTAAGCCCATGACGGTGGCCGCGGCTACTCCGATGCCCGCCTTCCACCAGGACGCGTTGTCGCCCGCCAGACTCGCGAAGTGCTTCAAGTGTCTGTCAACATTTACATGCAATCTGAGACTTCATGATTTGATCCTCAGGAAATCTCTGCTCTCAGCGGAAAGGCAGACATTTTTTCCACGAATATTCCGTGAAAGTGTGACGTACAAATGAATATAAGATTCTTGGTGACGTCACATAATGGCGGAGCTTGACATTTTGGGTAAAAAACAAATATCTGAAGCAAGCAAGTTTCTCTTGGGTGAAGACATGGAATTACACCCAAGAGCAAAACAATATGGCATAATACTTATTCCTAACACCAAAATAACTCAGTAATTTGATAACAAAGCAAAAGTGCCAACGTTCTTGTGTTTGTTTTCACTCAAAGCGTCATAGCTTCCACGGTCTATTATAGTATTTATTGGCTTCAGAAGGCGATATTATATGCAACACAAGCGCCACTCACTCCCGCAAAATATAATTACCGTGCAAATACACAATTAATTAAATAATAATAATAATAATAATAATAATAATAGCTTTATTGCACATGAAACACAAAAACAGAAAGAAACAGAAAAAAGTCAAAAGAAAACATACAAAAGGCGGCCTTATTGCTAAATAGCAATCTCTTCCAGGCAACCTTGGGTGAGAGAAAATAAATAAGTAGAAGTAGGGGAATGGGTGCAAATTTGAGGAGAGGTAATGGATATAGATAGAAAGAGAATAAAATATAGGTATTATAAGTTACGATCACAAGAAAGGAAATGATTTCTAACTTGATCGCCAAAGGATTTTAGAGACTGAGCCTTTCTGATACCTTCGGGAAGTGCGTTCCATAGGCGGACGGCGTGAACGGAGAAGGAGTAGGAAACGAAGTCAGTAGAGTGTTTAGGCATGGCAAGGGTAAGGTTTGAAGAAGAACGCAGTGTGCAGTGAGAAGATGTAGTAGGAAACGAGAAACATTTTTTAAGATAATGTGGCGAAGTAGGGAGAAAAAGAATAGAATAGAGGAGCGTAAGAGTGTGTAAGTCCCTGCGCCGGCGAATGGGGAGCCAGTTGAGTTTAGTACGGAAGTGAGACACGTGGTCAAATTTACGGAGATTAAAAATGAATCTGATACAAACATTCTGCAGACGCTCTAATTTGTCAAGCAGCTCCTCCGACAGGTTAGTGTAACAGACATCAGCGTAGTCAATAATCGAGAGCAAGAGAGTTTGTGCCAGGGTAATCTTGGTACTGGTTGGTAAGAAGTTACGCAGCCGGTTGAGTGAGCCATAAGCAGCGAACACCTTTTTCCTCAACCCTTCGACGTGGGGTCTCCATGATAGTTGTTGGTCAAAGGTGACACCAAGGTTCTTGACGGTATTCGAGAACGGGATAACTGTGCCGTCAAATGTCACTGCTGGAAGCTTGTCAAACTCAATCCTTGAAATAAAATAAGGACTGCCAATGATAATACATTGTGTCTTTGCCGGGTTGACATTGAGATCAAAAGACTTACTCCAGCAATCGATTTGTGCGAGATCTGAGTTAGTAGTTATGATTGCACGTGAGAGTTCAGCTAATGGTGCCTGGGTGTATATCTGCAGATCATCGGCATAGAGATGGTAGGAACTAGAAATGTATTTAGTGATAGAATTAATAAAGATAGAGAAAAGAAGTGGAGATAAGACGCCACCCTGAGGAACTCCGGCATTAATATCGCACCAACCGTAGAAGGATTCTCCAACGCGGATGCGCTGCCGTCGCCCTAGCAGGTAACTTTGAAACCAACCAATTACAGCTGGAGATATGTTCAGAGAACGTAAAACGGCAAGAAGGATATCAAAGTCAACGGTGTTAAATGCGTTACTAAAGTCAAGCAATGTCAACACCGTAAGCTGATGATTTTCCATCCCCGAGCGTATGTCATCTGTAATCTTCACAAGTGCTGTAGATGTGCTGTGGCCTCTCCGAAAGCCGGACTGGAAAGTATTAAGGAGATGGTTTTGGTTTAGATGGTCTGTCAGTTGACGATGAACAAGTTTTTCAATAACTTTGGAGAGGAAGGGAAGGATTGAAATAGGGCGAAAATCAGAAAACTGAGTCGGCTTTGGTTTTTTAGGAAGTGGAATGACATTAGCGTCCTTCCAAGATGTAGGAAAGGTACCAGTGGAAATTGATGTGTTCAGGATGTGGGTAATTATAGGAGTGAGTACATCAAGGATAGGAAGGAACATTTTACGGGAAATAGAATCAGCACCTACAGCAGTGGAGCTAATCGACATGATAGTTCTCCTCACATCACAATCTGTAAATTGATTAAGAAAAAAAGGTGAGTCATGAATTGGCAAATTTGAAAGATTTTGTAAAGTTCTAGTTTTAAAGTTGCCATCAATAGGCAAGGACGTTGTGAAATGCCTGTTAAGTTGGTTGAAGTCGACACTATTATTACCTGGGAGATTATTGTGAGATTTGCCAATCCCAAGAGTTTTCAAGAATTTCCAGACTTTAGCTGGGTCTTCATTTTCAATGGAGTGATGAATGTGGCGTCTAATAGCGTCCCTAACCGCAGTGTTGCACCGGTTTCTAGCACGGTTCATACGTCTTTGGTTTCGATTCGAAGGATTGCGTTTGTATCTTGCTTTGGCCGTAATCTTTTTAACCATTAATGCTCGAATATCGTCAGTAAGCCAAGGTGCAGGAAGGTGTTTTATTTTAACTGGCCTAAGGGGAGCATGTTTGTCATAGAGAGCAATGAGTAGTTTATTAAAAATTTCAACCTGTTCATCAACAGAATTTGTAGAAAAAATAGCCGACCAGTCCATGTTTGCAGCATCCTCAAGTAGCTGGTCCTTATCGATACGATTAAAGCTACGCTGAAGCTGTACAGTAGGTTTTAACTTAGGGGCTCGGATCCGGTAAGACAAATACACCAGATCATGATAAGAAAATGCATCTGCAGAAAGTTGACCGTGTTTAACAGCTAAGGTGGGGGAAGAGACGATCATGAGGTCAAGAAGGGAGGGACAACAGTTGGGAAAGTGATGAGTTTCCTTTGAGGCTAGAATATGTAAATTGGAAGAATTTATAACGGAAAGTAATTTTTTGGAACGGAAATCATCTTTTATAAGACATGTATTGAAGTCACCCATGATTATGGTATGAGGATATGAGGGAACGAAATTTTCAAGAAGCCTTTCGAAGGACTCAAAATAGTCAACTCTTAGAGATGGGCTGTAAAAAACACCTAGGAGAAGTTTAGAGTGGGACAGAGATACTTCAAGTAGAAGATGCTCGGCGCTATTGGGCGGTGGTGGTTGTGGGGAGCGACTGAGAATAGAAAAGGAGATATGAGAGCGAAGATACACAGCCACCCCTCCATGTGAGGAACTTACACGATCATTACGTATCAATTGGAAGCCAGGTAAGGAATAAGAGGCAGAAGAAAGACAAGGATTAAGGAAAGTCTCGGAAACTAGGATAGCGTGGACATTATCGCAATCAAAAGACGCTAACATGTCAGGAAAGTGGGCAGGGATACTTTGTGCATTTATATGCACAACGTTAAAGTTTTTTGGAACATCCTGGAAGGTATCATCAAGCAACTCGTTTAGAGGGCGATCTATGCTCTGAAAGCTCGAGTTAGAAGTCGTAGAGGAAGAACAGGATAGAAAAAGGTCATGGCTATCATTTAAAGATAAATCCATATACTAAAAATAAACACTTGATACTAAATATTTCTTAAATATAAAAAAAATAAATAAAAATAAATACATACATACAGTACCCACAGGTTGACTGAAAGAAACCGAAAGCAGAAAGAGAACACATAACAAATTAAAAGTCAACAAAAATATCAAACACAGACTAGCACACACATAAAACACAACGTAAGTATATTAAAATATCACTGACAGACAGCACATTCAATACAAAGTGTTACAAGGCTGAATCGATATATCGTTCACCTCACAATACTAATAGTAGGAGATAACTGTGGCTGTAAGAATATCGATCCCCTTGCAAGACTAAAAATGGCCGAAATCGTAAAACAACAAACAGATTTGTCTGTGGTGTCTGTCAATGTCAGTCAAGTGAAGGAAAAAAAGCAAAGCGAGCAGAAAAATAAAAACAATTAGAGTAACATAACAAAGTGAATACGACAAACTAAATACAATACAAATAGGTACTAAAGAATTTTAAGATGGAAGGAGCTGACAAATGTAAAGTAAGTATTGAAATGAAACATTAGAGATAGATACAGTTTACACACATACGACATACCTACAAAAAAACGTACAACATTTTTACTTTCTCTTTGCAGAGACAGCCCTCTTGCTCCTTGGGATAGGGGCGGATGACGGAGGGTCACTCTGCGTGGACGTTTGCGAGGCTTCTGACGCTGGGGTGGCATCTTGGGATGACAGCCTGTTTACGTCGCTCATCGAGATAATACGATGCCGCTTGCCATCGCCACCAACTGCAATGATGCGGCCAGCGCTTGTCCAGCATTTCGTCACGCCGAACCGCTCCCGTGCCGCAAGGAAGATCGCGTGCCGGTGTTTCGTCAGAAACTCTGACATTGTAAAGCCGGTCCCCTTCAAACTGGACTTCGCTAACCACAAGTTGTCCCGCTGTGACTCCGACCGAAACTTGATCAGTAACGGTCTGGGTTTATCTGGCCGTGCCTTACCTAGACGACTAGCCCGGATGATGTCAGCATCGCACACCCTAACAGCGGCCAGATGTTGAGCGGTCAACTTGAGTAAGGTTTCAGTCGGCTTCTCGTCCTTCACCTCGGGAACCCCATGGAGCAGCAGCATAGCCCGTCGACTCCTCATTTCGACGTTGTCGCACTCGGAGACTAGCACAGATACCTGCTGTTCCAGATTTTTAAAGGTTGCCATGACGAAATCACGGAAGGCCACGAACTCCGTTGACAAAGATGACAATGATGGTTGCTGTGGATGTGGAGTCCTTGAATTCTTCAGCTCATTCTCAAAAGATGTCATCCGCTGCGTGAAGGATTGTGTCAGTGCCTCAATAGTGCCCTTTAAACCCTCCATCTCGAACAGTGATGTGTAGTGCAGTGCTTGTAGAATGATTAAGTGTAAGTTATGGAGAGGATAAAACCAACCGCAGGTACTATCTGATGTCAGTACATCATTTACACTGTTTAAATTTTATAATTTCAATTTATTTCCAATTTTAAAATCAAAAAAATACAGAGCAAATTTGAAAAACGACTTAACTTTTTCGACCTACCCCCAAAAAAAAAAAATTAAATATCAATCTTCATACTTAAATTTTATACTGTTTTTAAATTGGTTACAACCATATTGGTATCGTACTGTGAGACAGGGCTGGAAACCGGTTTATAATTAACCAGGTTAATTTCGATCTCAAACAAGTTTTTTCGTAAGTGTTCACTCGGAGCGGAACCGATTCGCGAGCGATATTGCTTCTGGGATCAACCTGGTTAATTCCACGACGCGCGTGGATAGTGCAGCGATATATTTTGTCTCTTTTTATCTGCGGGCGCGATCGATGAATTCATAGTTTTACTCGTCTCGTCTTTCGTTTCGTTGTTTTGCAATTGCATCGGGTGGGCGGAGCGAACAAAATCATTTTGGTATTAACCAGGTTTTGGGAGCGGAATCAAAACCAAAACAGTCTACGAGCTTAACCAGAAATAATACCGGTTTCGCCGAGCAGAATCGAAATAAAAACGCTCTTTTCAAAATGTATGAAGCTGCGCGAAAGCTGGTTGCGAATTTTAACCAGGTTTTCCAGCCGTATCTACTGTGAGAAGATACAATGAGGCTGGCGTATCCATATGGATAAAAGTCCCAAAATAAATAAAGAGAAAAATAGTACATTACAGCCGAGAACGGGACCATCAGCTTGGATTTTTCTGAATTGTGTATTTCCACTGTGTTTTTTTTGCGGGAGTGGCGCTAGTGTTGCATATAATGTCGCCTTATGGGATTTTTTCAATAATTACTTGTGAACCTGCTTTTCATTCACTCTTAAAATAATGGAATTCAACTCTTATCTATCTAATAAACTTGTTTCACACAGGCACATCTAGAAGCATATGAAAGCATAGAGAATACTATTTCTAAATAATTCGCAATGATACTTTTAATGTTATTCTTTACAGTAATTGTTACTTACTTGTGCTTGCTGAATAAAATCCAAGCAGCTTGAAATTGACTGATAAAAATCATTAAAACAACAGTAGTCAAAGCATGGACTATGTAGAAGTTGTCATTATTCATGACAAATTCAACACAGTACCTAACTACAAAATAATATTTTATCTGAATATCGAAAATCATAACATCGGCTTAGAATAATAACACCTAGAACGATATCCCCAAAGCGCACTCAAAAACGAGTCAACTAAAACTAGGCCATAATGACTTGGTTTTCAAATTTTTATCCTTGATACGTTACATGTATAATATTACCTTTAAAATCATACTATACAGGGTGTCCCAAAACTTTGCCACACGGAGGGAAAGTACCTTAAATATTGAAGATAAGAAATTTTACTGAAAGAAGACTTCATTTTGTTTTTAAAAAGAAACAGAACTGCATTCAAAGATTTTTTTTAAATTGCATACGATTCGATACGAATTGATACAATCCCTAATAATTAAAATTTAAATGTTAAATTTCATGGTCTTCTTTTTGTTTAAGATGCATATAGCATTTTATAAGAAAAAAACCGGCCAAGTGCGTGTCGGGCCATGCGCCATAGGGTTCCGTAGTTACCTTATACCATACCATATTTAATACCACCTATAATTTTTCGTCTGTAAAAATAACTTTGTTTTTCACAGTGTTGGTATGAATGACAAAGTTATATTTGCGGTTTTGTAAAATGTGCTATATCTCAAAAACTAATTACTATATCTCGTTCAAACCAATTTTGGTTGAAAGTGTTTACTAAGATCTACAGCATATATTTTTTTTTAGATTTTTCACTCTCTTATTTCAAAAGTTAAAGGGGGGGGGACACACATTTTACCACTTTGGCGGTGAATATCTTTCAAACGGTTGACTTTGAGAAAAAGTTGTCTTAGGAATCTTAATGTCATTTTTTAAGACCTATCTATAGACACCCAACACGTGTTGGTTTGAAGAAAAAAAATTATTTCAGTTTCAGTTCCATGTATGGGGAGCCCCCCCTTAATCTTTGATTTTTCTTATTTTTGTATTAAATTCGTTAAGCGGTTAACAGAATACATCTACCTACCAAGTTTCAACTGTGTAGTCTTAATACTTTCGGAATAAAGTGGCTGTGACATACGGACAGACAGACAGACAGACAGACAGACAGACAGACAGACAGACAGACAGACAGACATGACGAATCTATAAGGGTTCCGTTTTTTGCCATTTAGGCTACGGAACCCTAAAAATGATCCTTATAAGTAACCCTTTCGATTGGCATGGTAAAAAATAATAATAAAAAACCTTTTTAGTGGATTCGATTCCTGGTTAAGGCAGGATTTTTTTTAAATCTTTGAATACAGTTCCAATTATTTTTAAAAACAAAATGAAGTCTTCTTTTAGTAAAATTTCCTATCTTCAATATTTAAGGTACTTTCCCTCCGTGTGGCAAAGTTTTGGGACATCCTGTATACAGGGTGCATTTGTAATCACTCTCCAAATTTTGAGGATGTGTTCAGTCCATGAAACTGAACAACTTTCTCCATGAAACATGTGTCGAAATACGCCAAAAAATTTTGGTCATCCCATACTAAACTGATCACGTGATCTCTTTGTTTTGTATGAAAAGTCAATTTTTTTTTACATGTTTGACCCTATGTTTCTTAGAGAAAGTTGTTAAGTTTCATGGACTGAACACATCCTTAAAATTTGGAGAGTGATTTCAAATGCACCCTGTATATACCTCCGAAACAGAGGAATCGTTTAGTTCTTTACGCCAAGCCAAACTAGCCCCGTAGCATCACCGAGACGTATGATAAAACGACTTATCACGTTTTAGGCCGGCCACACACAGACGGAATCTCGTTACGGAATTCCGTACGTACGTATTCCGAACGCAGCAGCTGCAAACAAAATCTATGGGCTGCCACACACACATGCGTGATTTTTCCGTACGGAATCTTCATACATTGTCGAAATTACGTTCGGAATTCCGTTACGTGATTACGTCTGTGTGTGGCCGGCCTTAACTGTCAAAAAACATTTCATTTCATTAAATAAAATTAGTGCTATCTTTTTCTTTTATAGTGATAATATAAGACGACACGAAACTTAATTCTCTGAGTACAGCAGTATGGCACTCGAATATAACGTGTTTCGGTGGTCACGCTAGGGGGGCATGAGAAGTTTAATCCTAACATTGGTTTCAGAGGGCCTATTCCCGTTGTCCCCCACTTTTGTCCTCCACTGGGATATAAGGAAATAAAGTTTTTTTCACATACTTTTCTCTACTTTTTTCCAGATATCGCCCAGTGGGGGACAAAAGTGGGAGGCAACGGGAATAGGCCGTATCAGAGTTTATTGTGAGGTTTAAGCAGGAACTATACTAGGCCGACGCCAGAGACGTCGCACACGTGTGAGGTTGGTATGCACACTAAACCGATGCGCGTCTTACACATGTGTCATGCGTTTTACGCGAAACAAGGTTTCTGTTGGACAATGTTCAAATCAGATAGCGAAATTGAAGAAAATTTACCTTCCCTGATGTCTCTCAAGCGATTCAAATTAATAAGAAGTAAAAATCTAACTGGCCAGTTGGCGCTCGCAGAGATAGACAAAAACCCCCTCCACCATCCGATGTCTCCGACGAATATCTGGGATCGTTAGATCGGTGTTGCGTACGTGGCGTCGCATCGTATGGTGTGGATGTAGTGTAGCTCTCAACGTCTATTCTCTATGTTAAATGTATAGGGACCGATGCGCCCAGATTGGCGTACGTGGCCCACGTCGGCCTAGTATAGTTCCGCCTTTAATGTGTTTTTTGGAAGCGAACTAAAATCTATGGAATAAGCATTATGCTCAAAAAATGGCACCACATGAAAAGTACAACTTAAGTGGATGGAGCTAAAAATGCTGGTATTTAATTATGCAGCACAAAGCGTCTGAACACTGGTTGCTTATTAGCGACCATAATTTGTATACTCATAGATATTTTCTATACTACTTAAACGAAAAAATAAGATACGTTATTTCTGCATCTTTTTACTGCCTTCTTTGCATCTTTTACACCATTTGACTATAAAAGACGTCATTTCTAATAAACTCTCTCTTTCCATCTTTTTTTCAAAATACAAACTGCAATTTATTGAAAAGAACACTAACGCCCATAGAAATAGAATGTCAAAGAACAACAATGTCAATAAACAGATGATCCGAAAACGAATGCATACATTTTATATGAAATACATAAAATATGACTTAGATTCATAAAATATGACTATATTATGGCAGAGGAAATTAATAAACTATGTTCCATACTGTTTTCTTCGTCCATAAACGAATAAATGTAGCGAAATTTGGTTTTAGAGAAATGTGTGGCAATATCTTATTTACCTGTGAAAAGTGTGATTACTTGGATTGTTTCTTTTTGTCACATCACAATTATTTAGAGCACAAGACACCATGGCTCCACGATACCTTTATTTTAAATTCTAATTAAGATTAACAAACATTTTAAACAAACTGTGATTGCTCATTTGCTAAGCGGGACGCTAGGGGCTCTTACTGTAAAAAATGTTGGCACATGTCACTTGATCCTTTGTCTCTTTTGTACATAGACTGTGTCCGTATGATGTTAACTTCTCTTTTCCCCGCTTTGTTGGTCTTCTTGAGCGCAGCGAAAATTTTTCTATGTCTATGCTAACGCCATTCACCGGGTGCGTGGCTGGCCCGGCTAAAGCTGAGCGGGTTGTACTTTTTCGGTCCCATGGTGCCATTTTTTAAGCAATATTTGTTTGCAATTACACATCCATGGATTTTAGTTCGCTGTTTTTTGGCGTGAATAGGTACTTACGGGAAAGCGGCCATGGTGGCGAGTTTGAGGAACACGTCGTGCTTGTTGTCGCGCACGTGGAAGGTCTGCGGCGGCAGCAGCTGGTACTTGGTGCAGAACACCTCCGGCTGCAGGATGTACTCCTGCCGCGCCGGCAGCGCCTCCCCGCGCGTGCCCACGATCAGCACCGGAATGTGACTCTCCGCGAAGTATTTCTACCAAAACGAAACGTCGCCGTCAGTGTTGCCATTGCATTTCATACTTTTAGCATAAGAATAAACAAAACTGGGTAGAACTGACTCTTCTTTGTTCTAGTCTCAAACGCCGCCACGTTACGACCCGTTGTCGTCCGGGCGTGTTGCTAGGGTTGCTTACTGTTAAATATTGTTTACGTCTAAAGATAACATTATTGCTAAAACCTTTGCTTTGAAATCCAAATTTTATTCTAGTTTTACAATAAACGGACGTCGCAGTTGACTTCGTGCGGCTGCAGCGGGTCGGCCACGCGCGTGATGGGGATCAAAGCTTACAATATATATCCTGGCGATGTACTCGAAGGAGCGGGTGGCGGCGAGGTCGTACACGAGGCAGGCCACGTCGCAGTTGACCTCGTGCGGCTGCAGCGGGTCAGACACGCGCGTGATGGGGATCTCGCGCAGCACCAGGTACTTCTCCTGCCCGTACACCACCACTGTGCTGATGCAGCAGTTCTCCGAGCTGTTGCCGTCGCCGCGCTCGTGCCCGTGTGCCTTTATTTTCTATTAACAAAGAGTTGATTATTTATTTTTATTATTTCCTTGCGAGTTTTTTATAGTAGGGCTTGCTTTAAAGCTCCGGACAAACCGACGCGAGCGAATCGCGCGCGTCGCTCATTTTGACAGATTTTGATCACGTAACTCAAATCAATAGCCATAGCCATTGCCATAGCAATTTCTTTGACAATGGCTATGGCTATCGCTTTGAGTTACGTGATCGCACTCGCGACTTTCGTGCGAAATTCGCCTCAGTCTGTACGAAGCTTTACTCATCCCGAAGGTATGTGGGACTCGCCGGGATACTACCCACTAAACCCCCTATTAATTCCTGCACTAACACACAGGACCTACGGGACCGTGATGTTACGCACCTGTCGCGGTCCTGGTGTTTGTGCCGCAACGGGCCCCACACATTAGGTCTCGAGGACCATCCACCTTGCGAGGACTAGGGGGAATAAGGTGCGCATAACGCTTTCTCCTTGCCCCCAGCCTCCGCCGTCTGTGGAGTCGGCCCGATTGCGGGTCCGCTTCCCGGAATCGCTCTGAGGCCTCCTTTTGCGAGATGACGTCCTCCCAAAAGGAGTCCACCGCCTGCTACGACCTGTCGCTTTCCAGCATGGCGTTTGCAACGCTGGGAAGCGAGAGGTCCCCGCCGCCCACTGCCATCATCTCGTCATTGCACCGACTATGCAGGGCACATAAACGAGCATACCTTTTTTTTTTGTATGCCGAACGAAAACGAATTTACGCGCTTCCCATCCCGCAGGTGATCGGGAAAGGGGCATGTGGGACTCGCCAGGAGTGGACCGCAACTTCGACGTTGCAGCTCCCTCCACGACTACCTCCCGTGATCCCACCCAACCAAGTGGTTCGGTGAGATCCCGGGAGGAGGGAATACCCACTAAAAACCTCCGACACCTGCCCTCTTGCCGCCAGAGCCGCCAGCCATTACGCTGTGTGTGGGTCCAGGGTGGCATTCACCCCGAAGGCATGCGGCCTGCCCGCATCCGGGCATCCACCGACGGGGAATGGCCGGGCAAGTTTAGTCATTCCCCCTTCTCTCATCAGCGCCGTTAAACGGGCATACCTTTTGATTGCGTTGACTTAGAAGTTTGATTTTTTCACAGCTCTAAGGGAAAGCAGACCTGAGTATTGATTTGTTGATATTAAATTCAACTTGATACTACGGCCACTACGCGTTCATGAGCAAAAAGGTCTTGACAGACAGACAGAAGAATAATGAAGTGATCCTATAAGAGTTACTTTTTTCTTTTTCCTTTTTAGGCACCAGAACCCAGGCAGTACAGTACTAGGCACGTATCTTGAAATTTTTTCGACCGAGTGGGGATAAGTTCGCGCATGTGCTCTTGTGAGCGACCAATAGCGCGCGCCCCTCTCCCGCCGCCCGCGCCCCTCACCGCTACGCATACCCAAAATACGCGTTTCGCGCAATCCCCACCCGATTTCAAGTTATATGCCTCGTACTGTACACACCGACAGGTGGCTTGCTTAGCTAGGCGCTGGGCCTAGATATGTATCGAAGGAAAGGAATGTTCACGAATGTTCGCAACCAGCCGCACTGCGCGCTTGGCGCCTAGCTAAGCTAATCGCCTACTATATACATATTCTAGCTAGGCGCTAGGCGCTAAGCAAGCCACCTGTCTGTGCGTACGCAACCTTACGGTTCTGTACCTAAAATGAAAAAATAAACCCATTATCCTTTATCCCATAGGATCAATTCATTGTCCTTCTGTCAGTCCGTCAAGACCTTTTTGATCATGAACGCGTGGTGGTATCAAGTTGAAAAAAATATCAAATAAGTACTCAGGTCTGCTTTCCCTTGGGTCTGTGAAAAAATCAAACTTCTGAGTCAAAGCCATCAAATAGTATGGCCGTTAATGCCGCATATTTTGACACTCGCAAGGGAATTAAAACTTATACTGGTATTTCACGTTCACCTAGACTAGAATCATTGAACTTGGCAAGAAGCAATTTCTTACACCACAAGTAAAGGGAAAAATCCTGAAACCGTAAATTTACACTTAGTTACATCAATTTACACACCTACTACGGAGCACTCGGTAAGCAAATCCAACTTGCAACTGGCTGATTTTTAAATTAGGTACATAATTCTTGCATTTAATTAAATATACTGTTCATAGCTTTACCGCCGGTTTCTGAATTGAGAATTTTAAGTTGAGCACTACTTAAGTTGTACTTAAGTACAAATTTTGTATGCGTGAGTAACATTTGAGTAGTGCTCAACTTCAATTTCTCAATTCAGAAACCGGCCGTTAATCTAATACTGACCTTATGAGCTATACCAAGGAAACTCCTACATATAGATGTTTTCCCACATGACCTTGGGCCAATGACGTGACATTGGTAAACGTTACGACTTGACTGTTTCTTGGCAATATCAACCTTCTTCTCACGAGTTACTGAAATTACGCAAATAATTAAAAACTCTAAAAAGAGCTTCTAACAAAATAGAGTAGGTAATAGATATGATGATGATGATACTTTTTTGTTATTATATTTTTTTTTGGCGCCAAAATAATTATGAGAGACCCTCTTTAGGGCGTCCGTTGCCCTAAAGAGTATGTGATCCCGGCGTGGGTACACGGCGCGGGAATATAGATTGCTGGTTTTCTGACGGACTGTTTGCTTGCAGTACATGAGTAAGCTTTAATCTAACGGGTGTAACAAGACCCTCAACCAAGCCGAAGTCTACGCATTCCGTCTATCATCAGGATCATTTTCGTCTTTTAGACTATACCTGGGAAACCGATCACTACGAAGTTATTGGAAGTCAAAGTCAAAAGATGATTTCAACAATTTTATGAAATCTTATTTTATTCGTTATTTCCTTATTTTTGTCTAAAGAAAAATTATCAAAATTTTAAGTATTTCGTAACAATGGCTTCAAAACCAGGGATTGGTTGCGGTTGTTAAATTTCGGTATGTTTTACGGTTAATATAGCGGTACCGAAATATTCTACCCTTACTTAGGATACCGATAAATTTTATTTCGGTATAAAACCACCGAAATATAGAGGTACCGAAATTACGGAACCTATGTTGAAGTACCGAAAAATTAAGGTATCAAAATATGAAGGTATAGTTTTAAATAGGTATGACGTCATACCGATATAAAAAGGTACCGCAATTTTCCGGTATATCTGTTTTTCGGTACCTCATCAAAGCGGTACCGCAATTTTTAATTACTCAACCCAAACCCAAATATAACGGTACCGTTATATTAACGGTACCGTTAATATAACGGTACCGTTATATTTGGGTTAGCTTAACCTCTTATAAAGGTATTATATCGTGTTTTGTCGTTCATCTTCATGCTAGGGGGGCTGGGGGCGGTATTACAAGCTCTTAAAACTTCAATTTTCTGAATGGCTATCATTGCGTCTCTTTTATTACTGATAAAACAGACGCAGACGATGATTGATGATTACTCCTTACAATATTAATTACAGCCCAATCCTCAAATTTTTATAGGTACCCTTAAAAAATATACCTACCAAAACAAAAAAAAAATGTGTAGTACATATTTCACATACACGGTCATTTGATTTACTAGCTAGGCGAAGCCTGTACTATGGGTGATAGATACTGATATAACCTGACTGATATATAATATCTGACTGACAGATATCCGTCGCGTCGGGGCTTCCATTACCTGCGTCGAAATGAACTAATATTTTGTATTGGGAACAATATTGGGAATATAGGTACTTTTGAAGAACAGAGAGATGGCAATTGCAGACCCGATGATTTTTTTTGAATAGGTGTGTATGTATAGGTTAATACTACAGTACTAGGCACGTATCTTGAAATTTTTTCGACGGAGTGGGGATAAGTTCGCGGGGATAAGTTGGGCGAGGGGCGCGCGCCATTGGTAGCTCACAAGAGCACATGGCTCTTGTGAGCTACCAATGGCGCGCGCCCCTCGCCCACCGCCCGCGCCCCTCACCGCTACGCATACCCAAAAACGCGTTTCGCACAATCCCCACCCGATTTCAAGTTATATGCCTCGTACTGTACATTAATGTGAGTCAGGAGATATTTTCGTAAAAATTATTTAACCTTTTTAGGGTTCCGTACCAAAATGGAGTCCGTTACGCCAGCAAGAAAGTAGCTTCTAGAGGGAAGCGAGTTTGATGAATAATTTGTGCGCAATTCGGTGTAAATGTGCGCAAAATAAAAAAAATGTGGGCCTTATAGTTTTGGAATAAAACGGTAAAAACGAATTCTGCTGGGGTAACGGTACTCCAGCAGGAAGATTCTAAACTAATGATCGGAGAGAAATAAAAGATATATGGGCGGGTAGCTTGATATTAGCAAGAAATGTGCGCCAAATATATAATTTGTGGGCCTTATAGTTTTGGAGATATTTGATTTCCTGCTGGCGTAACGTTTTGCCAGATCCCAGATCTCGGAAACTACTAAATGTGCGATCTTACAGTAAACATATAGAAGTAGCCCCTAATTTGTGCTATTGGTGCGGTAGAAAACATTTCAAAAATATTCACAAATTTTGAAGTAATCGGGCATTTTCTAAAAACAGAAAAAAATATCTAGCGCCTTAACTACCACATAAATAAAGAAACTATAAACGGTGTTCTATTCTTCTTATTATTTCTCATTACCATAAAAATTTTGAAAACCGCACACATACACGTTTTTGAATAATACCCACATGAAGGTGAGACCGACCATGTCATGACTTTGACGGTCAGCAGGATAAAAATATCAGAGATTATTTAGATCTTGGCCCAATGAATAATCTGTGCGGTTACTGAAGTACATGCTCTGAAATTTTCAGTTTCAAATTCTTCGTATTAAAGGAAATATCAATTAAAATCCAAAACAACTCTCAGTATTCCGATTAACCGACCAAATTCGATAGACCACAAAAAAGCGACGCGTTCATACATATTGACATAGTAGAATCAAATAAGTAAGTCATCTTACTCATTATAGCACCGAGCGCGGTTTGTTTGTGAGCGCGCCCGTACGTATGCGTCGTCTCACGCACACACTGACAAAATTTAAAGGTGATAAAGGTGCGCCAGTCGTGGCTGCCGCCCGCGCTCACACGCACGCTCCGCGCCGCTGCGGTGCCTCTCGTAATAATTTGTACTTTGTACGTGTACCTACAGTATACCGTAAGTCAATATCCAATTTCCGAATTTAAAATAAGATTATATTTAATATAAGATTAAAATTTCGATAAGTGTAGTTAAATGAAAGAGTAAAAAATAGTGAATAGTGTAAAAAATAAAATTTCATAATCATTTTATTTGAATAAATAAGTAGGTACACCTACATGATTTAGTAAAGCAACATTTTAATTAATCCTATTTCGACCGTAAGTTTTCAAATCACTTAACATACGTAACGTCGGTAATGAAAACGTAGTTAGTTCCTGCAGGGCTATCGGCTAAAAACAATGAAGTAAATGTAAACTGTAATTTGACAGATGTATGTGATACATTGCTACTTTTCTTTTGTAAGTTTTTATTGGTGTCATAACGAAAGTGGCTATGTATTACATAGGTACATATGTCAAATTACAGTTAATATTAACTCTATTATTTTAGCCGACAGACCCGCTGGTCTATGTACTTACAAAAAATATTATAAAAACTTTGTATTATAGATCCCTGATGTTTACCCTACAAGGAAAAAATTGTTTTGTATTAATTGAATAAATTAGTGACAGCCCTACCTGTTTAGGCTATTATCGCTCGCTCGAGGCTTGAGTTGGCCTACTTATTTGGTTCTACTATGATATTGATGACCTTCTTTAATGTGTCGTATTATACAGAAAAATTGTTTGTACAGTTGCGTTCATAACTTCTTATTGGCAAATGTGGGTAAATAGTGTTTTAACATTTAAATGGTTAGTTAGAGCCTGCATTTATACCAATACAATGTGGCGTTGATCTGTTACATTACACCCAGATTATATATTTTGCGGACGGCACTCTTCGAACACGTGACTGTGAAACCAGCTAAATTTCTTAAGTTACTAGAAGATCTGTTTACTTCTTAGTGAAATATACCAGAATCATTGTTGTCTAAACATCAATAGCATAGCTGTTTTTATTTTCAATAACAGAAAACAACTACCTAGCTGTCTTAGGTAGGTATATGTTTATAACTTCATTCGAACCGGAAAGAAGTACTAAAATCAGTTAAACGGGCACTTCACTCGCGTATTATTATTAAGGTAAGTATTTAGTTTTGGTGTAACAAGTAGGTATTTATTGTAATAACATTTTATTAAGGTACCTAAGTACTTACTTAAAATGCAATTAATTTTACAACAGAAGATAGTGACCAACTTCATAGCGCTTGTGCTATAAAACGACGTTTTTTAATCTGTAACATTTTATCTTTTCCAAAGAGACCACTGACGTCCATTATACAACTTGTATAATGGACGTCAGAGGGCCTAGTACTAGTTGTGTTTCTCATCTCACTTTACAAATAGTATCGAGTGAAAGAGAGGAAATCATGCGAGTGAGTGAACGAGTGAAAGAATGAAAACGATAGTTAACTATTCGTAAAGTGAAGTGAGAACAAAAAACCAACTCGTACTAGGCCCTCTGTGAAGAGACCTACATCCATGTAGGTCCAAGGTCCAAAAACAAAATATAAGTGATTGTAGAAATAATATTAGAAAGCTATGGGAAAGGTTAAATATTTTACTTGGGAATAAAAAACAGTCTCTAGACGATAAAATAATTAATAGCATGAGTGATAATGTAAATAATATATGTAATAATTTTAAAAATAATATATGTAGTAAATTATTTAAATAGTTTAACTAACCTTGAGATTGAGGGTGGTCGAATTATTTCCTATGCAGACGATACCGCCATAGTGTTTCATGGTTCTTGTTGGAACTCTGTGTTTAAAACAGCAGAAAATGGCCTCATTAAGGTTGCAAACTGGCTTAAATCATCCCTTTTAACACTAAATGTTTCCAAAACAAACTATGTTTGTTTTGCTATTGACAGAAGGTCGCAGCCCAACCCAGATCATAAACTTAAACTACACCTTTGTAATAGAAATAATAACATAAGAGCCTGTGACTGCACCGTAATCAATTGCGTTGACTCAGTAAAATACCTTGGAATCATTATTGATCAACGGCTCTCATGGCATCCGCAGATTGAACACATAAATAAAAGGATAAGAAACTTAATTTGGATTTTTAAAACCCTTAGACATGTTACCACTCGCAATTTATTATTCCGTATATATCTCGCATTGGGTCAATCTGTAATAGGTTATTGTTTATCTGTTTGGGGCGGTGCCACTAAGACAAAGTTCCTTGAAGCGGAAAGGGCACAAAGATGCTTACTTAAAACTATGTTTTTTAAACCCTACCGCTTTCCGACTGACGAACTTTACACCCTTTGTGACATCTTATCGATCAGGAAGTTATATATTTTAACCTCAGTTCTTAAGCTACATAAAACTTTACCATATAATCCGAACCTAATGTCTGGGAGAAGACAGGACAGAGTAGTTCCGATCCATGTCTGTAGAACCTCACTTGCTAAGCGACAATTTCAAGCCCAATCTGCTCGCCTTTATAAAAAAATGCAAAATAATTATAATATTTACAGCATGCAATTTAAAGAATGTAAAAAAACGTTAATTAAGGCTCTGAAAAGTTTAGGATATAAAGAGACAGAAGATTTACTAAAAACAATCTTCTAGTTTGGTATAGTGTCTAATGGTTAAAATAACCAATCCCAAGATTATATTTTATCGTAGGGTTAGGCAAACGTTATGTCTGTTCATAATTATTGGTATTTGGTTTTGCTTGTAAAATCTCACACGCGCAAACAAAAACACTCAAATACATACACCCTCTCACTTATGCACTTAAACATACATGCATGCACACACACACACACACACACACACACACACACACACACACACACACACACACACACACATACACATACACACACACACACACACACACACACACACACACACACACACACACACACACACACACACACACACACACACACACACACACACACACACACACACACACACACAAACAAACACACACACACACACATTTATGTAAGAAGGCCTAATAATTTCAATAGTTTGTAAGAATATTTGTTAATTATTTTTATTAGTTTAAATTGCATACATATGTACCTTTTGCGATGGAGGAGCGGAGCCGCCTAATACAGGTATTATTAATACCTACTTGGTTGGTTCCAGCCTCAGAATATTGCTTGTACTGATTTTGGAAGAAATAAACATTTTTAATTTTTAATTTTAATTTAATTAATTTAATAATTTTTCTAACACGTTTGAAAATGAATTGCTACAGACTAGGCACAACTGTAACATAAAACTATTAAAAAGAAACGATTATGTCAACAAATCCCGTACTAGTATGAGATGGAAGACTGTTTCAGCCACAGATCACCAGATCACGGAGGTGATCTGTGGTTTCAGCCCACGAAGTCAAAGAAGTAATAAAAACATGTCGCCAAAAAAGTCTCCTGGCTCTGATGCTATTCGTATGAAAGATATCATTTTAGTTTCCGATAAAATAAGCCCTGTGCTGGCAAAACTTATTAACTTGTGTGTAAAATGTCATGTATTTCCCGATAAACTTAAAGAAGGTATAGTAAGGCCTATATTTAAAAAGGGTGATCACCGTGTATACAGTAACTATAGACCAATAACATTATTGTCTAGTATTGAAAAAATTATCGAAAAATGTATTGTAAATCAGATTAACACTTACTTTAAAACTAATGATACGCTGAACTGTCATCAATATGGCTTTCAAAAGGGAAGGGGTACGGCCGCAGCCATATCCAGGTTTACTGATGAAATTAATGAACACCTAGATCATAAAAAAATAGTTTTTGCTGTGTTTTTCGACTTGAAAAAAGCGTTTGACACTTTGGAGCACGAGACGCTACTTAAAACTATAAATGAATGTGGAATTCACGATCCCTTATGTCCCTGGTTCCGAGACTATCTGACCGCGCGCACTTTTTCTGTGAAAGTTGGTGACAGCCAGAGTACAGCGCGTCGAATGACTCACGGTGTAGCTCAGGGCTCGGGAAGTGGACCACTCTGCTTTTTAATGCACGTTAACAGCATATGCAATGTAGTAGAACATAGTTCACCGTACATGTTCGCTGATGACCTTTGCATCCTGATGGCTGGCAACGATCCGATAGAAATGCGTCGTCTCGTGCAACAGGATGTCGACAATGTCATAAAATGGTCACATGACAACGGGCTAGTAATGAGCACATCGAAAACTAAAATGATAGTAATACGTTCACCTTATAATACTATTAAGAATATAAATTACGCTATCACAGCACATACATTTGATTGTATCCATAGTAATTCAAATAATTGTAATTGTACACCTATCGAAATAGTACCTTCCGTAACATACCTGGGTGTGGTTGTGGACGAGTCCTTTTCCTGGTCTAAGCACATAGATTACGTATGTAGTAAGTTGCGTCTGTTACTAGGTAAATTTCATCATCTAAAATATAGGGTCCCAGCCGATGTACTAAAATGTTTGTACATGGCCATGGTTGACTCAGTGGTTTCATATGCACTGGATAGTTATGGTTCAACATACAAAACTAGTATTGAAAAAATTGAGGCGTTACAAATTAGATTTTTGAAATTGCTTGTTGATAAGAAAACTAAAAATAAATGCAAAGGTAATTACTATCAATTATTCAAAATTTGCAAAATTTTACCGGCCAGCTTAAAATATAAATTACTTGTTTTATCAAATAATTACGAATTTCGGGAGCATTTGACACTGCTGGGTCAATGTCACGGCCAAGTAACAAGGGCTGTCACACAAAAAAAGTATGTAGTACCTAGAATCACTAATATGTACGGAGATAGAACTTTATCCAAACGCTTACCTTACTTGCTTAATTCATTGCCTTCAGACATAATGAATGCAAACAGTAAAAAATCATTCGACCGTAGATTAAAAAAATTCTACATTTCACAGCTTCCCTAACCGTTATACAAGAAACAATTTTTTTTTCAGCATGTAATTATGATCTCATTTAAGAAATATTTCACTTAACATACTAACATTTAAAAATAATGTTAAAGTAAAGTTTAAAAATTTATATTCTTCTTCTTCAGATATTTCAATTACATACCTACACTTAGCTAAATGATGTTCAATTTAATTTATACTTATTATGTGAGCGTGACCTTGTCCTCGCAGACAAACTTAGTAATAAGTTTTGCGAGACTAAGTATAAAGTTGTGTCTGTATTGTTTTTATATGAATAAATAAATAAATAAATAATAAATGTAGAAGTTGCATGCAAGGGATCACTGTCTATTGTCAATTTAACCGCATTGTAGGTACATTAAGTACCTAGTTAGGTACAACAAAAAAAAACGAAATAAAATTACAAAACATCCTTTATTTTTTTACTAAAATAATGTTAAAATGGTTAAAATTCTTTCAATTCAAGTAAAAAATGAAATGTAACAGAAATAACTTCATTCGTTATTTAAATAAAAGCACTCACTCAAATCACTTTTTCACTTAAATGTACGTAGACGTGACGTGTACAATCCTGTTCGACAACAAAGTTAAGGAGGTCATCAATATGTATGAACGCGTCGCTTTTTTGTGGTCTATCGAATTTGGTCGGTTAATAGGAATACTGACAGTTGTTTTGGATTTTAATTGATATTTCCTTTAATACGAAGAATTTGAAGCTGAAAATTTCAGAGCATGTACTTCATTAACTGCACAGATTATTCATTGGGCCAAGATCTAAATAATCTCTCATATTTTTATCCTGCTGACCGTCAAAGTCATGACATGGTCGGTCTCACCTTCATGTGGGTATTATTCAAAAACATGTATGTGTGCGGTTTTCAAAATTTTTATGGTAATGAGAAATAATAAGAAGAATAGAACACCGTTTTTAGTTTCTTTATTTATGTGGTAGTTAAGGCGCTAGAATTTTTTTACTGTTTTCAGAAAATGCCCGATTACTTCAAAATTTGTGAATATTTTTGAAATGTTTTCTACCGCACCAATAGCACAAATTAGGGGCTACTTCTATATGTTTACTGTAAGATCGCACATTTAGTAGTTTCCGAGATCTGGGATCCGGCAAAACGTTACGCCAGCAGGAAATCAAATATCTCCAAAACTATAAGGCCCACAAATTATATATTTGGCGCACATTTCTTGCTAGTATCAAGCTACCCGCCCATATATCATTTATTTCTCTCCGATCATTAGTTTAGAATCTTCCTGCTGGAGTACCGTTACCCCAGCAGAATTCGTTTTTCCCGTTTTATTCCAAAACTATAAGGCCCACAAATTGCGCACAAATTATTCATCAAACTCGCTTCCCTCTAGAAGCTACTTTCTTGCTGGCGTAACGGACTCACCATGGTAATGGTAAAAAAAAGGAACCCTTATGGTGTGACTCAGTCTGTCTGTCTGTCACAGCTGGATATCTCGAAAACTACTAATGGTATCAACTTGAAATTTGGAATAGTTTAAGATGATATTTGTCCAACTATTTTGCAAATAAGAAAGAAATAAAAAAAAAAATTTTTACAACAGGTAGGTACTGAAAAGGAGTCTTAAAAATTTGAAGTGAGGTGACTAGGTAATGTGGGGTATCATATGAAAGAGCGCTGTTTGCACATTATAAAACATTTTTTTCCTTTTTTTTAGGACGCATAGTTTTCGACTTATGATGAAAAATGTAAAAAAAGCCGTCCCCCCCCTTATCTCCGAAGTTTGCAAAGAGAAAAATCTGAAATAATTCTATGTGATAGTAGTTTATGTAAGGATTACAGGAAAAACAAAACGATGCCTCAATATAACACAATTTTTTAGAAATTCAAAAAACAAACAAAAAAATATTAGTGCCACTACCAGTCAACAGATGGCGCTGACCTAAGAAGAAAAAAATAGTTCCACTATTGGTCAAGAGATGGCGCTGACCTAATACTACAATAATAATTGGTGGCTGGTTCTAATATAATTACCTACGACTGTCATTCTGAATTTCGACAGTCAATTATTTCGACAGGGTCTGAATTTCTAAAAACAATAGTGCGACTACTCACTGCTTTGACAGAACATATTTCGACACACACTACTACGAATAACACTACTTCGACGGAACATACCTTCGAAAAAATACTACTCTGAAATGTGACAATAATTATTGAATTCCGCTTTTTGGTTTAAGGTACTTACAAAATAAAAACATAAATAATAATCAACTATGTTTTTAATAATTATAACAATCATATCTTCAGATAATATAGAGAATTTAAATTATTAATAATAGTAATAAGTCTTCTTGATTTTTTTATTACACATGTTAGTATTAATAGGTCTTTCTTATGCTAATAATAAAGTGGAATTCAATTAATATTGTCACATTTCAGAGCAGTATTTTGTCGAAGGTATGTTCCGTCGAAATAGAGATCCGTCGAACAAGTGCATTTCGAAGAAGGGTTCTGTCGAAGTAGTGTTATTCGAAGTTGTGTGTGTCGAAATCGAAATATGTTCTGACGAAGCAGTGAGTAGTCGCACTATTGTTTTTCGAAATTCACACTGTCGAAAATTCGAAATAATTGATTGTCGAAATTCAGAATGGTCATTACCGAATAAAGAAAAATAAGTTCCTACTTAGAATAACCAATAATATTGCTTAGCAATATTATTCCTTACGTTTAATTCATGAACGCCCGAGCGGCCTCCTGGTCCCGGATAACAATGGAATATCTATTGTGTCTCTTTTTTCGGGCGTTGAAAGGTTAAATCGATAACATTTCATCAGTTTGTGGAGTGGCTGAAACGTTTTTCAGTCACCATAAGCAGCTGTGGTTAAGATTTGTAAATTAACTGTCCGCCTGTTCGCCCTTCCTCCTGTCCGCCGTCTATCCTACTTTTTTAAAGACTGTAGGTACTAAAGTAACATATCAAAATATATTCATGATTGTACGGAACCCTCGGTGCGCGAGTCCGACTCACTCTTGACCGCTTTTTTTAATTAAGAATACCTACCTATTCCCGGAAAATTAGAGTAGTGAGACACAAAAGATTTCCCATTGTTGAGCGGCCCGATCAGGCCGCTCAGGGATTGAAAGATTAAGAATAACTATTTTAAGTGACGTGGGTTTTATTTATTTTTTTATTTTGCTTTTTATTTTAAACTTTTTAAATAATTCATACTTTATCTATTTAATAAGCGCTTCCAAATCGGTCAAACCGATTTATATACATAAGTATAGATAAACATACAGATTTATTTCCATAATATTTTTTTTCTTTCTTACATTAATTTTTATTTAAACTTATGATAAATGTATTTTTTGTAATAAAAACGAACTGTAATTTTAGCCTCGGTATAACATTCAAAATGAAAAGAACATAAAAAAATTATTCAGAGCCCAAAGTGCACATGCGCGAACTTTCCCCCACTCCGTCGAAAAAATTTCAAGATTAATGAAATGCCTCGTACTGTACTGAAGTGTACACTGTACACCGGAGTCTCTCTCTACCGTCTGTACCTACTCGCGAAATGCACGGAACTTGTCGGTTCGTGTTCAATACAGTGCATTTCGGTACCGAAATAAAATAACGGTTAAATAGCGGTACCTCAAAATAAAGGTTGTCATATTTCGGTACCAATATTGAAGTACCGAAAAATTAAGGTATCGAAATTCGAAAGAATAGTTTTTAATGGGTATGACGTCATACCGATAAATAAAGGTACCGAAAAATTAAGGTATCAAAATATGAAGGGACAGTTGTTTTAATAGGTATGACGTCATACCGATAAATAAAGGTACCGAAAAATTAAGATATCAAAATAATGAAGGAACCGATTTTAATAGGTATGACGTCATACCGATAAATAAAAGTACCGTAATTTTCCGGTAAATCAGTCCCTGTTCAAAACGTTATCACTCAATGTATCTCATGAGCACGCCCATAAACGTTGCCTTTCACCGCGGCCGCACGTAGCTGTGTAGCATACACTCGCAGGCGCGGTCTTTTTGTACGCGTTACCACAGAATACATAATAGTACAAAGTACAGAAAATTCACTCCGCATGGTCATTTAAATAAATAGCGACTCTTGCTCAGACACAATAAAGTGCAATTCAGGTCGCACACCGCTTCCTTGCCTACAGTTATATTCACCTACAGGTTGCCTCTCTTTCTATGGCGTAGCTCTTAGCTCTTCTAACAACTTTAGGGTTGTCTTCTTCTAATCCTTCAACGCTCGAGCGGCCCCATCGGGCCGCACAACACAACAATGGAAAATCTATTGTCTCATTTTCTGTGCTTGAAGGATTAAATACTTTATTACAAGTTTTGTGTTTATAATGTGTACCTACTTAAATGCGAAAAAATTACGTTTCAAATAAACCTAGGCTAGATGTACAGTTAACGCCACATTAGACTATGTGTTAAATTTGAGGCAGTCTTTATGCCACCGCCACCATACTGTTGCCGGTTACGGAATCCTTAAATCCAGAAATGTAGGTATTTAGTTAAGTAGGTATAATTCGCTCAAAAAAAAAGAATTAGGTAGGTACCTTAGGAAATTTGATCGAGAAAAAATTGTCACGACCCGCCTCTGCATATAAGTACCTATAACTACACGCTTTCCTACCTATAGTAGGTTACACCTACTTATCAAAAATAGAAATGTACCTACTCATAAAAATTACGAGAAAAATAAACAAAATATAAATTTTTCTTATACATTTTAGAATCTTACGGTAAAGTGAATAAACCGGTCAAGATCGAGTCGGACTCGCGCACCGAGGGTTCCGTACCATCATAATTGCACCATCAAACCACACTGCAGAGTAGAATAATCAAATTAGTATTGCAGCTTTAGGTCAGCGCCATCTCTTGACCGATAGTGGAACTAATGTTAACTTTTTTAGAAATTTAATAATTTCTAAAAAAGTGTGCTACCTATATTGAGACATTGTTTTATTTTTCCTGTAATCTTTATATAAATTGCTATCACATAGAATGATTTCTAATTTTTCTCTTTGCAAACTTCGGAGATAAGGGGGGGACGGTAATTTTTTTTATATTTTTCATCATAAGTTGAAAACTATGTGGCCTAAAACAAAAAGGAAAAATGATTAACAAGGTGCAAACGGCGTTCTATCATATGATATTCCACATGCCCTAGTAGAACCCACTTCAATTTTTTCAGACCCTTTTTCAGTCCCTGTTGTAAAAAAGATATTTATTTTTTATTAATTACTTATTTACAAAATAGTGGGGCGAATGTCATCTAAAACTATTCCGAATTTCAAGTTGATACCATTAGTAGTTCTCGAGATATCCAGCTGTGACAGACAGACCGAGTCACACCATAAGGGTTCCTTTTTACCATTTTGGTACGGAACCCTAAAAATGAAAACTTTGAATCCTTCTGTTTATTGCGACAGCCGTCCACGCAATTATTAGTATTACGATTCTCCATCCTTACTAATATTATAAATGCGAAAGTCCGTTTGTTTGTTTGTCTATTACGCCTTCACGTTTTAACTACTGAACCGATCATCATGAAATTTTGCATACACGTTCTAAGGGGTACAGAGAAGGACATAGGATACCTTTCATTCCGAAAAAAAAAATATTATTCCCGAGGGATAGCAAAAAATATTTCCACGCAGACGAAGTCGCGGGCGGCCGCTAGTTATTTATAAATTATAATAGTGTACGGTACAGTGCTGGGAGCAATAAATAATGATCGATTGACCGTCATAGAGGCACAGAATAACGCACGCGTGTACTTAACTCACAAGCGCGGCGGCAACCCTGACTGATTTTGCAACTCCGAGTTGTCGCGCGCTGTAGGTACTTATCGCGGTAGGTATGGGCGAGTGACGGATGCCTGGCGTTACATTGCGTGGTTATGTATGCAATGTTTTTTAACACCAAAAATTTAAATCGTTACCCAGCAGTAATTTTAAACAGAAGTGGTCCTTATGATGGGAATAATACGTAGACCTCGGCTTTGTTACACCCGGTATGGCCGTATACAGAGAGAAAGCAGGTTGACGCAGTTTGAGGCAGGTTGCTATACTAAAATGGACCTTATCCCCGCGCATTATATTATATTTTCGCTATACTAAAATGGACCGGCGCATATAAGCGCTTAGAATAGCGAAAATATAATATAATGCGCGGGGATAAGGTCCATTTTAGTATAGCAACCTGTCTCAAACTGCGTCAACCTGCTTTCTCTCTGTATACGGCCTTTGTCGACCTGCGCGCGTTTCCCGCTTAACGCAACGGACGCCCTTATAAGAGTACACTAGTTACAGACAATATAATTATTAGCAATACGACTCTTAAACCACATGCCCCATTATTTATAAGAGGGAATAATAAAAAAAATAACTTACTGTGTATAGCAGACTTTTGTGACTCATTTTCAAGGAAATTAAAACCTAAATAAGCTAAATATGCGCTAGTGTTCTGTAAATCTAGTAATGTCATTAAGGTCCATCTACACATCCATCCTTGCAATGTGAGATAACCCTGAAAAGAGTAAAAAAATACAGTAATATTCTACAAGTCCTACATGATCGATCAGGATATTTTTTTTAAATATTACCTTCTCATTGGTAGGTACAGTATAGCGCAAGTTGTGCCATGGTATTCTTGGACAACACGAAAACACATTTTTCAATTCTGTAGGGTTCAGCATGCCATCTTTATCTTGGTCATACTTCTCAAACAGTTGTGTAAGGAATTGCTGACCTTTATATGACAACTCAGAGGTACAACCAACAGGAACTTTAAAGCTATGAAATTAAAATAAAGTAAATTAAAAGACAGATCAAAAACACAAAGCGATATAAAATTATTAATAAATTCACACTTACTTAACATACAAATAATCATGAGTCAATTCTAAGCTTTCATCGTAGCCAAATTTACGCAGAACTGTCCATGTAGTTTCATTTCTTCCCCTTTGTATAAATAAACAATGTAGAAAAATAAATCCCTTCAGTGTTATGCATTCATTTTCAATACCACCTGCGATGTTTTGGGCAATTACTGACTTTACCTCATCTAAAACCTGCAATGAAACCTTATAATCAGGAGAAATAAAATTGAATATAACTCTTTTACAGTCGCTACGCTTCCAGTTTAAATTGACCCTTTGTTTAAATTGAGCCTAACGCGTTGTATTGTCCGCGTACACTACTACAACCGCCATCGTCCGAAGTCGCCCGATGACGGCCAATCATCCATAGAGTCCGAATTTCATGCGGCACGGTATCGGGGGACGCTGTGAGACAACCATTATAACTTGAGAGTACTTTATTACTAACTTAACGGAGATTTTGTTTTGTGATCAATGTAAGGTTGCATAGCTGAGAGTGACTACAGAAGATGGGGACGGCAACGTCCAATGTCGGCACAGCACTTGCACGTCCGAGTAGTTCTGTCCGCCATCGGCCGACAAAATTGGTTTTGGTGTACTACGCCTGCCGGAACGCTCTGTCCGGTCCGGCGTGCGCGCTGTTTCTTCGAAAAAAATTGTTGATATTTCAAGACCATTCAACTAACATCTTAGATTTTTCCAGACGTTGATGATTATGTATTTTATTCATTGGTGAAGTAATTTATATTTCATTACATTAAAATTTAATCACACAAAACTGAACTTAATAAAATTATTACACTACAATAAAATACTTTTGTAATAAGGAATCTGCATCAATTTTTTTGCATCAAAATCGAAAGTATAATGCGTGAGAAAATTAACTGTAATATTAAAACTTTTCTCTTGTGTTTTTTCTCGTGATACAGTTACTTTCTTGAAATTAGCACGCAGCAACTTGTACTATTAATTCTGTGGCAGCAGCACCCGCCGAAAATGCTCTATACAAAACGGTCATGTTTTGTGACGTCACCGACCATGACTTGAGGCGCGTTTATTATGGAGTTAGCCAAGAATTTTCAATTATCTCCCTAACATGTGTCATACAAAATAGTATTTCTAATTTGATATTCTATTTGACTGTTAAGTGCATTATATCCGAAAATGAATAAAAAAAATAATATTTTTCCCTGATTACATAATACATTTTTTAAGATTTATTCTGTTCCATCACGTTTTTATATGTGTCCGCAGCGATCAAGCTCAAACTTATGCAGGTGACTTATGCATATTCCCTATAATAAAGCCTTAAAAAGTGATAAGCATCATGAAATTCAGAAAAAAATACAAATTAAATACGAAGTTTGTAACTGTAATGTACCATGGGCAACAGCGTCGCTTAACCACCGCTAAGGTTAAAATCGCTTGCACGCCGCGCTCGCTGTCACATACGTTTAGTTCGTGCAGGGGCGATATGCGCGCACACGAATTTTGTTGCAAACTGGTTAAGCGATGCTGTTGCCCATAGTACCTACTATAAAGTTAACATACCTGTAATTGCAAAGGTGTATCAAAACATTTTCTCTGAAAAATGGTTACTTCATAATCATCAAGAACTCCATCGCCATTCAAATCACATATCTTAAATATCCTGGATAAAGCTCTTTTGCATTTTTCTGTCAACTAAAATGGAAAAAAAATTGCAGGTTGATGACAACTGGATGCTAACTCGTTCATCAATTATTCAATTACATTCAATTTTACATGACTATCAAAAATATTAATTAAAACTTGTGAGTAAATGATACTCTGAATAAGACAAAGAATTTTTTTATAAATATCCTAGCTCCTGGTAACTTTTACCTCTTGTTCTTCAATTGAATATATTGGGTTTATTGGATGCAAAACTGCTTTTTGTGCATTGTAAAACATTTCCGACACATTTGTTAGTGTCTTCGCTGAACATTCTATGCATCTGTCCACTTCTGGATACTCCTCGGCTATGTCCCAAATATTCTAAAAAAACACAAACCTACACTTTCTAAATGAAGGCAACAAGGCAGCAAATTTTATTTATTCTACTTTAAATTCAATAAAACATAATATATACATTCAATGTTGACTAAACTGTGAGATTTTTTAACCCTGCTTTAGCAGGGGTCTCCAAACTACAGCCCAGCGGTCACAGCCAGCTCTGGACTACGGGCCAGCTCTGGCCCACGAAGGCCAACAAACGTACCAACATACTGTAATTTACAGTGTTGGTGCAATGAGCTAGTTAGATCCTGGCCCTTGGGACTGCGTGGAAGAGTTATTCTGGCCTTTAGGCTAAAAAGTATTGAGACCCACACGTTCAAAGTATGGGTCTCTAAACTTTTTAACATAAGGGCCAGACTAACTCCTCCATTATATCCTTACAATCATTTTTTTTTTATTCAAAATGTATACTAGCCATCATTATTTAAAGATACAAGAAAGCATATAAATCTATCTATTTTTTCTAGTCATTTGGTAATAAATTTTCAGCCAAGTCTATGATCAAAATAATTATTTATGTATACCAGAGACTTCACAATATCTTAACACATAGCATAGATTTACTAACAAGTGATTAATTAATTACTTAATTTGATTTAACTTAGCAACTAATTTTATCTAACTGCAAGGAGTGCAATGCAGTGCAACTTTTAGTAAATAAGTAAGACAAGCAAAAAAATAATCATACATTATGTTCATTCAACAAAAGCTGGTTTCAAAAGCTATGAAATTAGGCCAAAACAAAAACATGTATTGGGAATAAGTTTGCGAGCGACCAATAGCACGCACACCTTCCCACCACCCATGTTATCAAACTGGTACGCCTACCCAAAAAACTGACTTCAAGATGTTTACTGGCTACTATAACAACCATTAGTTAGCCATAGTTAGTGGCGGATAAAAATAGATATGTATTTGCCATTGACTAAATGATGAATAAATATAAATAGGCAATATTTTTTTTTACTTACATCAATAATAGAATAATCAATCAAGTCTATTTTATTTCCAACTAGAATCACTGGTTTTCTAAAATCTTCTGGGGAGTTATCTCTCACAAATGGTAGCCAATATGAAGAAATTTTACTCAATGTTTCTTGTTTATCCACAGAAAACACTATGCATATTACATGAGCTTTTTCAATTTCTTCTGCCACTTGTTCCAAAGATTGTTCAGCAACTACAACAATTAATTATAATTTTGGACATTATTTTTTAGAAGATAAAGTAGATATAAAAAGGGAAAGTCGATCATACATATGTACATACCGCAAATATCAACTATGTTAGTTGGTACTTGTTCAGGAGTAACATCAGCAGGGATCGTGATTTCTTCAGCTTTAGGTGGCACATGTTCAGTAAATTCTTCAGTTACTAGTGATAGTATCAAAGAAGTTTTCCCGACTCCTGGATCTCCAAGTAACAGAATCCGCACTGTTCTAGGAAGGGACTCGTAAACCATTTTGGCAAAGGTTTCAAAGACTGAATCTAATATTACGTAAACATGACACAATCAGAAACGATTACACTTCATAAAATTTACAATTATCTAAGTCAATTGTTATGAAAATATTAAGTTTATTTATGTATGTATTTGCAAAACTTCATTAATTTTTTAGTTGTTGGATTTTTTATGGGTTAAGCATAGACAAGATAGAGGATAGAGAGAAGAGAAGAGAGAACAAACAATCACTCACACACATCACAGATTAAACAAACATTATAGACAAGACATAGCTCCGAGCTAGACTTTCAAGCATTAGATGATCAAGCATGGCTTGACAATCATTTACATTGCATTAACACCACCACCATAGATAATACACTAAGGGGACGTCCATTAATCACGTGAGTCTCAAAAGGGGGGGGGGGGGGGGGGAGTAGTTGAACTTTTAACCGAAAACTGCATGTGATTGTTGACTCACCCGTCACCGTTACCATGACATGTCCAAAAAATGTATCTATCTTGTCTTGTCCGAAGAAATAATAATTAGCGTATAGTTGGCAGCCTCACCATTGAATTAGAAGGTTTTGACTAGGTCAAAAAATTGTTAGTAAATAGTTATAAATAGTGAACTATAGCATATAAATAGTGATACTATGGTTCAAAAGATATTTGAGTATCTTGGTGAGGCTGCTATCTTGACGTCAAGCTGGCAGACACCTTAAGAAATACAGTTCGTATCAATGTGATTTATATGCCAAAAAATTGTTAGGAAATAGTGAATCGTATACGCAAAATTTCAATAATATTGCTTCAGTACAAGCCGAGATATTACGATCTCAAAGTGGGCTGCTAACTTGACGTTTCTGGCAATGGCGATTCCAGAGAAACGGGTACAAGTTATAAACAAATAAATATATCAAAAAATTGTTAGTGAAATTGTGATTCTTACGATATAAATAAAAAAAGAATTCTTCATTGCTATTTTCTAAAAATCTAATGTTAACTTCTACATAGTACTCTGAATATAGGCTGTCGATCAATATTGAACTTTGCTCCACAGTAATAAGGTTTAAACTTGATTGCAATCATGAGGTGAGTACTATCAAGCAAAGACACCTTAAGAAATACAGTTCGTATCAATGTAATTTATATGCCAAAAAATTGTTAGGAAATAGTGAATCGTATACGCAAAATTTCAATAATATTGCTTCAGTACAAGCCGAGATATTACGATCTCAAAGTGGGCTGCTAACTTGACGTTTCTGGCAATGGCGATTCCAGAAAAACGGGTACAAGTTATAAACAAATAAATATATCAAAAAATTGTTAGTGAAATTGTGATTCTTACGATATAAATAAAAAAAGAATTCTTCATTGCTATTTTCTAAAAATCGAATGATAACTTCTACATAGTACTCTGAATATAGGCTGTCGATCAATATTGAACTTTGCTCCACAGTAATAAGGTTTAAACTTGATTGCAATCATGAGGTGAGTACTATCAAGCAAAAAAGTGAAATTTATATCTTTTGACTGTGTCAATAGTCATATCCTCGGTGCAAGGCTATTGATTTGGTATAAGTAAACAAATATTTTTCTACTTACTTTTTTAATTTATTTTTTATTAAATCTCATCAAAAAAAATTTAATTGTGTAATACTACTCTAATAATAATTAATACTACTACTCTAATCATCGGTAATACCACAGCCTAGAGAGTATTCTTCTTACAGTCGGACATCGCCCTTTGTGTTGGCGCAAAAGCCGCCGTTCGTCTAGAGTCTAGACAGTTGACGCAACGACTAAAAGTGTAAGGGTTGGCACGATGTAATTTGCCTTTTCGAATTTTAAAAATATATAGGAAAAATAAGATAGACACTTCAAAATTCTTGTTTTATTCTTTGAATTATTAATTGTCATTTTTTCTAGAAGGTAAGAATATTTTTTTCAAATTTGTCTCTTTTCCTTCTTTTAATGCTCTTAAAATAAGGAAAAGAAAACGTTTTTCTTAGTATTTTCTCTTTTTTTTCTTCTTCTTGCATCATAAGTGCGAGGAATTATAGGAATTATGAAAAGGATATGGAAAGGATGTATGATAATCATAATTTTAATTGTAAATCATTATTAATTTAGGGCTAAATAAGTATAAAATAAATCTTAAATTAGTACTCAATTAGGAAATAATAATGAAAAAATAAGTTCCAAGATGGCGGCTGACAACTTTTTTGTTTATGGGCCGATTTCGATGAAACTCGGTTTTTGGTACCATTTTGACGCAAAAATAACAACGCAATGTTGAAAATATTAAAAAATTCAAGATGGCGGCCAACTTTTTTGTTTGCGGACCGATTTCGATGAAACTCGGTTTTTCGTAGTATTTTGGTAAGAAAACGGCAACGCAATGTAAAAATTTAAAAAAAATCAAGATGGCGGCCAACTTTTTTGTTTGCGGGCCGATTTCGATGAAACTCGGTTTTTCGTAGTATTTTGGTAAGAAAACGGCAACGCAATGTTAAAAATAAAAAAATACAAGATGGCGGCCAACTTTTTTGTTAGCGGGCCGATTTCGATGAAACTCGGTTTTTCGTAGTATTTTGGCAAGAAAACAGCAACGCAATGTTAAAAAAAAAAATTCAAGATGGCGGCCAACTTTTTTGTTTGCGGGCCGATTTCGATGAAACTCGGTTTTTCGTAGTATTTTGGCAAGAAAACAGCAACGCAATGTTAAAAATAAAAAAGTACAAGACGGCGGCCAACTTTTTTGTTAGCGGGCCGATTTCGATGAAACTCGGTTTTTCGTAGTATTTTGGCAAAAACACAGCAACGCAATGTTAAAAATAAAAAAATACAAGATGGCGGCCAACTTTTCTTGTTAGCGGGCCGATTTCGATGAAACTCGGTTTTTCGTAGTATTTTGGCAAAAACACAGCAACGCAATGTTAAAAATGTAAAAAATTCAAGATGGCGGCCAACTTTTTTGTTTGCGAACCGATTTCGATGAAACTCGGTTTTTTGTAGTATTTTGGCAAGAAAACAGCAACGCAATGTTAAAAAAAAAATTCAAGATGGCGGCCAACTTTTTTGTTTGCGGGCCGATTTCGATGAAACTCGGTTTTTCGTAGTATTTTGGCAAGAAAACAGCAACGCAATGTTAAAAATAAAAAAATACAAGACGGCGGCCAACTTTTTTGTTAGCGGGCCGATTTCGATGAAACTCGGTTTTTCGTAGTATTTTGGCAAAAACACAGCAACGCAATGTTAAAAATAAAAAAATACAAGATGGCGGCCAACTTTTCTTGTTAGCGGGCCGATTTCGATGAAACTCGGTTTTTCGTAGTATTTTGGCAAAAACACAGCAACGCAATGTTAAAAATGTAAAAAATTCAAGATGGCGGCCAACTTTTTTGTTTGCGGACCGATTTCGATGAAACTCGGTTTTTTGTAGTATTTTGGCAAAAACACAGCAACGCAATGTTAAAAAAAAATTCAAGATGGCGGCCAACTTTTTTGTTTGCGGGCCGATTTCGATGAAACTCAGTTTTTGGTAGTATTTTGACAAGAAAACAGCAACACAATGTTAAAATGTAAAAAAAATTCAAGATGGCGGCCAACTTTTTTGTTTGCGGGCTGATTTCGATGAAACTCGGTTTTTAGTAGTATTTTGGCAAGAAAACAGCAACGCAATGTTAAAAATGTAAAAAATTCAAGATGGCGGCCAACTCTTTTGTTTGCGGACCGATTTCGATGAAACTCGGTTTTTGGTAGTATTTTGGCATGACATTGCGTTGCTGTTTTTTTGCCAAAATACTACGAAAAACCGAGTTTCATCGAAATCGGCCCGCAATCAAAAAAGTTGGCCGCCATCTTGAATTTTTTACATTTTTAACATTGAGTTGCTGTTTTCTTGTCAAAATACTACCAAAAACCGAGTTTCATCAAAATCGGCCCGCAAACAAAAAAGTTGGCCGCCATCTTGAATTTTTATTTTTTTTAACATTGCGTTGCTGTTTTCTTGCCAAAATACTACGAAAAACCGAGTTTCATCGAAATCAGCCCGAAAACAAAAAAGTTGGCCGCCATCTTGAATTTTTTTCATTTTTAACATTGCGTTGCTGTTTTCTTGCCAAAATACTACCAAAAACCAAGTTTCATCGAAATCGGCCCGCAAACAAAAAATTTGGCCACAATCTTGTTTTTTTACATTTTTATCATTGCGTTGCTGTTTTCTTGCCAAAATACTACCAAAAACCGAGTTTCATCCAAATCGGCCCAATAATCAAACAAAAATACACAAATATCAACAAATACATCAATGTGCGGCCGCCATTTTGAATTCCAAATCTAATGTCAAAATCGTGCCAAAAACACTTTTTCATGACACCAACATCAAAAAATTGCAAACACTACTTTCAATATAATATAACCCAATCAGAAGCGTAAGCCCTGACGGGATAGGGCCCGAGATGCATACATTGCCAAAGTATGGGCTTTCGGGCCCTCCCACCCCCCTTCTATACCGCACCACCCCGCACGATTGCTCTGTCTAGACCAAGGGTGGCCAACCTTTTCGACACTTGGGCCAAAATTCGGAAGTAGAATTTTACCCCGGGCCGCACTACCAAATTTTATGTATAGTGCGCGCCAGATAAGTCCAACATTAATAAAATTTAATGTGCTCGGCTCCGCGGGCCACAAGGTAACAGACGGCGGGCCGCATGTTGCCCGCGGGCCGCGGGTTGGCCACCCTTGGTCTAGACGCCTCCGATGGCCGACTGTATGAAGACTATCTCTCGGCTGTGGTAATACTACTCTCTAAGTTTCAGTTACTAAAAAAAAATACAAAATATTCATTTTCAAAAAATTACAGGTTAGGGTATTTTCATTAGACTCCTCCCTTTAAGTTATAGTTTTAACGTTAGGTACCTAATTGGTAGTAAAATATTAGTAGTTTTTCCTAAACTAAATAAATGAACTGAGAGTAGAGTATTAAATGACCAAATTTTTTTTGATGAGATTTAATCAAACATTTTTTGATTGTGTCAATACTCTAAAAATAAAAAATAAAAAAGTGGTTAGAAAAATATTTGTTTACTTATACCAAATCAATAGCCTTGAACCGAGGATATGACTATTGACACAGTCAATAAATATAAATTTCACTTTTTTGCTTGATAGTACTCACCTCATGATTGCAATCAAGTTTAAACCTTATTACTGTGGAGCAAAGTTCAATATTGATCGACAGCCTATATTCAGAGTACTATGTAGAAGTTAACATTAGATTTTTAGAAAATAGCAATGAAGAATTCTTTTTTTATTTATATCGTAAGAATCACAATTTCACTAACAATTTTTTGATATATTTATTTGTTTATAACTTGTACCCGTTTCTCTGGAATCGCCATTGCCAGAAACGTCAAGTTAGCAGCCCACTTTGAGATCGTAATATCTCGGCTTGTACTGAAGCAATATTATTGAAATTTTGCGTATACGATTCACTATTTCCTAACAATTTTTTGGCATATAAATCACATTGATACGAACTGTATTTCTTAAAGTGTCTGCTAGCTTGACGTCAAGATAGCAGCCTCACCAAGATACTCAAATATCTTTTGAACCATAGTATCACTATTTATATGCTATAGTTCACTATTTATAACTATTTACTAACAATTTTTTGACCTAGTCAAAACCTTCTAATTCCATGGTGAGGCTGCCAACTATACGCTAATAAATAATACTGCTTCACAAAATACCTGCTCAATAAATTCAGGCATCTTTTCTAAAAATCACAAATAATAACCACAAATTAACTTACGTGAGCGTTGTAAGCATGAATCGGACCGGGCGTCAGCGCAATGTAAGCGTGATTCGGAACGCGGCCTTAGAATTTTTCACTAGTTTTTTGACATCATACTTTTTGATACCGCCATCTAGTGAGGAAATTCGAACTATTGTTTTTTCTTAAAAAAGCGCTCATTCAAAACCACCACTACCGTTTGAGAGAGATTACACGATCATGCAGACTGACGGGAGACTGATGCAATATTGCAGGGGGGACACACTTAGGACAACCCAAATGGAAGAACTTAGAGCATACAGAACGGGAGTAAGCAAGAGCGCTCTCCTACACTAGATTTTGTTCACCGATTTTGGGGGGAGACGAGGTACACACGCACAGCACACAACTTCATATTCACGCACACTTTTGAAGCTTAAAGTCATATTGTTACACACGCACACAAAAACAGAATGACCACAAAGTTATATTGGCAGGTGGTCAAATTCGGAACTAACCATCTTAGTACAAATTCTGACAGATCACGAAGACGGCAGCGCCAAACTTACCGACATAAATAAGTTTTCCCTTGCGTTAAGGTTAGTGGTGGGACATAAAAAGACCGATGAAATTGAATGATTAGAAGCTTTGATTTGAAGATGAGTGATTATGATTACGACCAAAAAAAATTAATGTCTTCATTTTGATTTTGTGATTTGCACCAACAATCACTAAAATACGCTTACAAATAATTGTTTAATAACATACTTAAAACATCGTTCTGCCCTTTTATCCTAAAATAATGTACAGAAATGAAATTCCGATAGTGAGTGTTGGCGCAAGATGCAAGTATAAAGGTATGTAGGTTGTCAAAAAAGAAAATAAATGTGATTAATAATGTAATCATTTATTTACAAGTATCTATGTACAGTCAGCAGCACATCAAGCTATACAAAACTGTCAAAAATCTCCAATGAATTTTGAACCTTAAATTGCTTGTTAGGGTTCCGTAGCCTAAATGGCAAAAAACTAAACCCTAATAGATTCATTATGTTTGTCTGCCCGTCCGTCCGTCCGTATGTCACAGCCACTTTACTCCGAAAGTATTAGGACTACACAGTTGAAACTTGATAAGTAGATGTATTCTGTAAACCGCCTTACGATATTTACACAAAAATAAAAAATAAACCGGCCAAGTGCGAGTCAGACTCGCGCACGAAGGGTTCCGTACCAAAAAACGGCAAAAAAATTACGTTTGTTGTATGGGAGCCCCCCTTAAATATTAATTTTATTCTGTTTTTAGTATTTGTTGTTATAGCAGCAACAAAAATACATCATCTGTGAAAATTTCAACTGTCTACCTGTTGCTGTTATTAATATCGAGCCAAAAACAGCAAAAAAATCACGTTTGTTGTATGGGAGCCCCCCTTAAATATTAATTTTATTCTGTTTTTAGTATTTGTTGTTATAGCGGCAACAGAAATACATCATCTGTGAAAATTTCAATTTTATAGCTATCACGGTTCATGAGATACAGCCTGGTGACAGACAGACAGACAGACAGACGGACAGCGGAGTCTTAGTAATAGGGTCCCGTTTTTACCCTTTGGGTACGGAACCCTAAAAACAAAAGATTGAAGGGGGTTCCCCATACATGGAACTGAAACTGAAAAAAAAGCATCTGTATAAGTCTATAGATAGGTCTTCAAAAATGTCATTGAGGTTCCCAAGACTATTTTTTCTCAAAGTCAACCGTTTGAACGATAATATACACTGCCAAAGTAGTAAAATGTGTGCCCCCCCTCTAACTTTAAATCAGCTTTTAAACTATTGTTATTCTTCGTATATAGGGAATTTAAAAGTTGCCTACTGTTAGATATCAGGCGGCATCAAGAATGGAAAGGTAAACAATATCAAAATAAAGATAAAAGAACCCTAAAAACAACCCGGTTGACGCATTGGATAAGATGAAGACAAGACAAACATTTGTGTGCAAGAACATGTCTGTTTGTCTTGGTATTTTCTATGTATTATAAGTGGGTACGTATCAGAATGTCTACAGTTAGAATGTCTAAAGTTAAAATGACAAAGTTCAAAATATCAAAAATTTAAATTCAAATGGTTTAAAATGTCGAAAATCATTATGTCTAACTTCAAAATAGCAAAATTCAAAGTATCAAATGTATCAAATACTTGAAAGTTAAAATATCAATGGTCATTAAGTCTAAGTTCACAATGATTTATTTGAATTGGGTTGAATCTTAAAACGAATCTTCTTCTTTGAGGTTGATTGAGTCTGTGGAGGTGTCTTTGCAAATTTAGCTGCCGGAAACGAGTCTAAACTAGTCTACTGGGACTTAGAAACCGTAGACCGCAGGTCACGAGATAGGTGCGAGGAGCGTAGCGACGAGCATGTTAGGTTGACATGAACCCAGCGCGCGAGCTGAGCGAGCGAAGCAAGCGTGCCGCGGCAGCGGCCGGCGAAGCGCCAGAAAAAATCTATTTCAAAGTCAATCGGTGGATTTTGTTCGCCGGCTACTGAATCAGTGACTGGCACCGGCTACCGAATCAGGGAGTGGCGCGGCTATGTTGATATGCGGCGGAGGCACAGAGGTTAACACACAGTTATTTAACCTAATTAATAAGATACCTAAATGAAAGAAAATGAGTAAATTCTATACGTCATAATATGTATTTGGACTATTAGACATTTTAAGTTTTAATCATTTGAACTTAGACATTTTAATTTTTGACTATCTGACCGTTTGACATTTTCGTTTTTGACATTTTGAACTTTTTACATTTTAATCGTTAGACATTCAAATTTTTGACATTTTTAACTTTGCCATTTTAAGTTTAGACATTCTGATACGTACCCATATAGATATACCATCGCACAAGTTTCAATTTAATAGAAAAAACACTAGAGAAAAATAGACACCCGTATTTTTTCTAGTGTTTCTTCTATTAATTATCTTAATATAAAAATAGCATTGTGATTTGTTAATGCCTTAAATTTGAAAATGCCAATAAATCACTTGTGTTTTTGAAATCAAGACAACATCAGAGAAACTAATGATTGAAAAATTTATGTACTGATCAGATCACATTCATTCTCTTTGACTTCGTTCATTCGTCTTCTTCAACTTTGTCACAGCACTAAGACTTCTACCATGGTGTTTGATATCGTTTTGCTATCGCAATCTCTGTCGTTGGCTTTACTAAACAAACTGGGTTTTCTTCGTGATTATATTATAGTTTGTTAATAAAATTATACTTACGTGTGAAAGGAAATCCCGTCCTTATTAAAATTTGAAGTTTCAGATCGCCTTTTGCACAATATCACCGCACAATTCACTATTTTCGCGGAGCTGCGTTCGGCGATATGTAGTCTTTCAAAATGGCGAGTGTTCGCGACCAACTAGTTTTTATAAACTGACACGACCAAATTGGTCATGTACTTTGGTGAAAGGGGGTGCCTGTATATGCCTACTCCCGTTCTGTATGCTCTAAGTGGAAGAACAAAGGCGTCATCTCTAAATTTTAACCATCAATCAACTTTTACAAAAAAGTCTTCAAGTTTGCCAAAAGATGTCTCTGCAGTCGTATTTATAATATAAAATTTAGATCAATGAGCGGCCCGTTGATTACGTAAGTCTGTTGCTAACAATTCTCGATTGAAATCGATTGAAAGCGCAGTTACTTGCATTACTCGCATTGCTGCTTTAAGTACGATAGTTCTCATATTGGTTTTTAATAAAGCAGCAATGTAACTGCCATTTCTGTCAGAGTTGACTGCAACAAAAGATAACTAGCCCACGGTTTTCAATGACAGATTTAAAAAGAAAAAAGAAAACTATGAGTAGATGGCGTTGTGCAAAAGTATGATGTCAATGTCAATGTCAACTTGTCAACCTTGACATGACATGTCCAAAAATATTCTATGGCCGCGTTCCGAATCACGCTTACAGCACTGTGAGCGCGCTAACACCCGGTTGCTAACAATTCTCGATTGAAATCGATTGAAATCGCAGTTGCATTGCTCCTTTTAGTAAGATAGTTGTCACATTGGTTTTTACTAAAGCAGCAATGTCACTGTGATTTCTGTCAAAGTTGATTGCAACAAAGTTAGACAATCAGCCTACCGGTCCGATTCATGCTTATAACGCTTACGTAAGTTGAAGTGACGTCATTTATAGCGTCCGAAGAAATAACACTGCTTCACAAAACACCTGCAGATCAAAAACTTAGCTATCTTTTCTAAAAATCACAAATAATAACCACAATTTCAACTTACGTGAGCGTTGTAAGCATGAATCGGACCGGGCGTCAGCGCGCTCATAGTGCTGTAAGCGTGATTCGGAACGCAGCCTAGAATTTTTCGCTAGTTTTTTGACATCATACGTTTTGATAGCGCCATCTTGTGAGGAAATTGGAACTATTTTTTTTTTCTTAAAAAAGCGCTCATTAAAAAGACATTTTGAAAAAGAAATATATGTAAGTAGTTTACTTCCGCAAACAACTTACTTATTTACAAAGGTAAGCTACATATATTTCTTTTTCAAAATGGTTTGGAAATTCCGCCAATTAGTGACGGTACAATAAAAGTCGCCTTCTTCACGGGGTATAAAGTGATTTAAATCAAAATTATTTTTAAAAGATGAAATGGAAAATATTTTCTTTGAGCCATTTGAGTCATTGAACGAATTACAATATAATAGTGCAAGTTTTACACAACAATAAAACTTGTATTATTGAGCAGAGACGATGCACAGCATCTGTGAGAGTGCGCCGACTTCCGGTCTAGCTACATCCTGTCAAAGTAGTGATTTGACTTACCCTTTAGGCAGTTTTCCTGTTAAAAATCGTAATTGTACAGACTTACTTCCGGTTGGCGCTATTTTTATCACCTTAGGAGTCGTTGTAACGAAGTGTCCTCATAGAAGTCTCTCACCAGGAGACCTTAATGGGATGCTGTGCATCGTCTCTGCTCAATAATACAAGTTTTATTGTTGTGTAAAACTTGCACTATTATCGGCATGTGACGATGTAGCATCTGTGAGAGACGTGTTTATTAACTCCTGGTGACTCCAAAGGACGCTATGTGATGCTGTTGAAGGCATGATTAACTTGAGATAACTGAAAACACATTTCAATTAATTAATATATTGATATAACATGTGTCACTGTATCAGAGTTATTTACATAACTCACTTTAAAAGTAAGCTTTGATTACTAAATAACTATTTATTTTTTTAAATTGGAGATTTTTGCATTTACAATGCTATTTTTAAACAATACTAAATAATATACTAGAAAAAATACGACTCGCACCAGATCAATACTCAGACGGGAATCGAACCCGCGACCTTTGGATATCCGGTCCAATGCTCTGACCGCTGAGCTACCGAGTCACTAGTGACATCGTCGAATTTTTCCTAGTATATCCTAAACTCTTACGCTGTAAGCCAGCGTTATTTCACCAATGTGAGGAATTACCTCGACATTCAATTGAAATATCTTTCCAGATATTTTAACAATTGATTAAGATGAAATAGCTATATAATTTTTAAATTGGAGATTTTTGCATTTACAATGCTATTTTTAAACAATACTAAATAATATACTAGAAAAAATACGACTCGCACCAGATCAATACTCAGACGGGAATCGAACCCGCGGCCTTTGGATATCCGGTCCAATGCTCTGACCGCTGAGCTACCGAGTCACTAGTGACATCGTCGAATTTTTCCTAGTATATCCTAAACTCTTACGCTGTAAGCCAGCGTTATTTCACCAATGTGAGGAATTACCTCGACATTCAATTGAAATATCTTTCCAGATATTTTAACAATTGATTAAGATGAAATAGCTATATAATTTTTAAATTGGAGATTTTTGCATTTACAATGCTATTTTTAAACAATACTAAATAATATACTAGAAAAAATACGACTCGCACCAGATCAATACTCAGACGGGAATCGAACCCGCGACCTTTGGATATCCGGTCCAATGCTCTGACCGCTGAGCTACCGAGTCACTAGTGACATCGTCGAATTTTTCCTAGTATATCCTAAACTCTTACGCTGTAAGCCAGCGTTATTTCACCAATGTGAGGAATTACCTCGACATTCAATTGAAATATCTTTCCAGATATTTTAACAATTGATTAAGATGAAATAGCTATATAATTTTTAAATTGGAGATTTTTGCATTTACAATGCTATTTTTAAACAATACTAAATAATATACTAGAAAAAATACGACTCGCACCAGATCAATACTCAGACGGGAATCGAACCCGCGACCTTTGGATATCCGGTCCAATGCTCTGACCGCTGAGCTACCGAGTCACTAGTGACATCGTCGAATTTTTCCTAGTATATCCTAAACTAGCTAGCTATTTCATCTTAATCAATTGTTAAAATATCTGGAAAGATATTTCAATTAAATGTCGAGGTAATTCCTCACATTGGTGAAATAACGCTGGCTTACAGCGTAAGAGTTTAGGATATACTAGGAAAAATTCGACGATGTCACTAGTGACTCGGTAGCTCAGCGGTCAGAGCATTGGACCGGATATCCAAAGGTCGCGGGTTCGATTCCCGTCTGAGTATTGATCTGGTGCGAGTCGTATTTTTTCTAGTATATTATTTAGTATTGTTTAAAAATAGCATTGTAAATGCAAAAATCTCCAATTTAAAAATTATATAGCTATTTCATCTTAATCAATTGTTAAAATATCTGGAAAGATATTTCAATTGAATGTCGAGGTAATTCCTCACATTGGTGAAATAACGCTGGCTTACAGCGTAAGAGTTTAGGATATACTAGGAAAAATTCGACGATGTCACTAGTGACTCGGTAGCTCAGCGGTCAGAGCATTGGACCGGATATCCAAAGGTCGCGGGTTCGATTCCCGTCTGAGTATTGATCTGGTGCGAGTCGTATTTTTTCTAGTATATTATTTAGTATTGTTTAAAAATAGCATTGTAAATGCAAAAATCTCCAATTTAAAAATTATATAGCTATTTCATCTTAATCAATTGTTAAAATATCTGGAAAGATATTTCAATTGAATGTCGAGGTAATTCCTCACATTGGTGAAATAACGCTGGCTTACAGCGTAAGAGTTTAGGATATACTAGGAAAAATTCGACGATGTCACTAGTGACTCGGTAGCTCAGCGGTCAGAGCATTGGACCGGATATCCAAAGGTCGCGGGTTCGATTCCCGTCTGAGTATTGATCTGGTGCGAGTCGTATTTTTTCTAGTATATTATTTAGTATTGTTTAAAAATAGCATTGTAAATGCAAAAATCTCCAATTTAAAAATTATATAGCTATTTCATCTTAATCAATTGTTAAAATATCTGGAAAGATATTTCAATTGAATGTCGAGGTAATTCCTCACATTGGTGAAATAACGCTGGCTTACAGCGTAAGAGTTTAGGATATACTAGGAAAAATTCGACGATGTCACTAGTGACTCGGTAGCTCAGCGGTCAGAGCATTGGACCGGATATCCAAAGGTCGCGGGTTCGATTCCCGTCTGAGTATTGATCTGGTGCGAGTCGTATTTTTTCTAGTATATTATTTAGTATTAACTATTTATTGCTAGTCAATTTGATTATAATAATATGACTGCGAGCAGTCTTTTGTGATCACCTCTATGAAGGATATTAATTGGAAAGAAAAATTGTACTAGGTAATTTAAGGAGGCAACGGCCGAGCACAACGAACCTGCACCTTCGGCTATAACTGCATTTCTCACATGGTTTTAGTTTTTAGTTGCAGATTACTTACAGTTCATGGGGTGGCTCGGGGCACACGCTTCTAACACTGTGATAATATAGCCTTATTGCATTCGCCTCATCGCCTACGCCTGTGCGTCTCTGAAAACTTAGAACTCACCTCAACCAAATACAGGAAAGATTAATATTACTATGTTTTAATTTTTAACCAGTCTGTTAAACGCTGTGTCCGTCTTTTACCTAAAAGCTGGGCTCGGGATGATGTGGTCACCGGCATCGCTGTAAAAGCTCGTAGATACACTTAAAAAAGTGAGGTTTTGTACGCGCCCGCCATGTTGTTGATGTTAGAAACAGCAGGCACTAACCTTGCGTGAAGCTTCAAATAATGTGATGTAAGCTGTAGGATTATGTTGTATCGAAGCGAACAAACCACCCAAACCCAAGACAGGTGGCTCGTGGATTCTCTGCTCGCTGTTTTTGAAGAGGTACTTATTTAAAACTTTTAAAATGTGTTTTATTAGAAAAAAAATACATATTATACATGACAATTTAAATGTTCATTAAAGTTATTTCTAATAATAATGCTATGGATTTGTCTAACAAAATCATCCGATAAGCTAAATTCTCTTCAAAAGGCAGGTATGCCAAGAATCTAGCTAGGTGGACCTTTGCCTTCAAGATATTTATGGTCTAAATTATTATATCTACACAATTTAACCTCTTTTTGTATCACACCATCCTCAGTTTTCTGAACGTAGAGCTCAAACATGAGTTGGTGGAAGTCTAGTGCTCTAATCTAAAAACTGATTCTAAGTTCGGAACCTTAAATTTTACATACATAGTATTATTAAACAAAATGTAAATCCGTTATTTGCATTCAACCAAGTTTGTAAGATAGTTATTGTTAATATTTGTGTTGTGGGTTTTATGATAATAAATAAAAATAAAAAGAGCTCGTAGATGGAAGTATCGAAGCAAAACACTTTCCCATATGGGTACTAATTTTATTTATTTATTTTATTTATTCTTATTTCAAGGAAGACCAACGGCAACAAACAATAATAGGTAATAAGTATAGCAGTGGATAGCCACTTAAAGGTCCTCACAAATAGTAATTAAAAATGATAAATTAATACTTACGAACTAAGATTACACATCTCATTTGATAAACCACAGTTGCTCAATGAAATAACAAAATTGATAGGTATCATAAAATTAAGTGTTGAAAAAATGCCTACTGATCGCATTCCTCGCACTGGTCACACTTGTGTTAAAAAGTTCAAAATCAAATGTTCTGCACAGTTCATTGAATTTGTTGCTGGCACGCCACATAAACTCGTTTTGCCTGTAATTAGTATGGACTGAGGGCAAAAACAAGAGGGAGTTATTTCTAAGGGACTTTGAGGGGACTCTAAGTGATATCTGAGACAGCAATTCGGGACAGTCGATAGAGCATGATGCAATTTTTAGCAAAAATACTAAGTCAGAAATAGTACGACGTAATTCAAGTGGCAGGAAATGGTGCTTTCTACACATGTCATGGTAATCAGTGGAAGAATAAGGAACCTTTGTTCGGTAGCATAAAAATCGTATAAACTTTTTCTGTATTTGTTCTAGACGCGCTATGTAGATATTGTACCTAGGATTCCAAACCTCACTGGCGTATTCCAAGATGCTCCGAACAAAAGAACAGAACAAGATTTTTAAAGTTTTAATAAGGGAGAATTCCTTAGCGCAGCGCATAAGAAACCCAAGTGACCTTGATGCTTTAGTCGCAACACTATCGATATGGGAGTCGAATAACAATTCGGAATCGTGCAATACACCCAGATCGCGCACAACTAACTGACGCTGCAGCAGAGCACCCTTGAGAGTGTAATCAAAAAGAACCGGACTGTGTTTGCGACTAAAGGAAATAAAATAACATTTAGAAGGGTTAAGATCTAGCTCATTAGCCGAACAGTAACTCTCAAGCCGAGCCAAATCTGCGTTTAGGGCCATCGCATCATCCCGTGTTCGAATTTTAGCAAAAATCTTCATGTCATCAGCAAAGCAGAGCAACTTAGAATGATGAAAACATGAACCAATGTCAGCGAGAAAAATTACGAAGAGCAGAGGGCCCAGAAGTGAACCCTGAGGTACCCCACTAGGAACAGTAACCCAACTAGATATATAATTATTGACTACCACTGCCTGAGATCGATTTTCGATGTATGATGTGAACCATCTTAGGAGGTCACCGCAAACACCAATTCGTAAGAGCTTGGAAATTAGGACTTTATGGTGAATTCTGTCAAAAGCCTTACTATAATCAGTGTATACGACATCTGCCTGAGCTCCAGAATCCATGGCATCAGATATAAAAGAATTTAACAAAGTCAGATTAGAAACGGTGGATCGCTTTTTAAGAAAGCCATGCTGGGATGGACAGAAAGAGTGTCTCAAGGCAGAGTAGACCTGATCGTATACAATTCTCTCCAACATCTTAGAGATTATACAGAGCTTGGATATTGGTCTGTAGTTGGAGATATCGGCTTTATTACCTTTTTTAAAAACGGGTGTTATGAAGGCTCTCTTCCACATCTCAGGAACAGTGTTCTCCCCTAGAGATCTTTGAAATAATATTGAAATGGGAACGGCGATGGTGTCTGAGCACCTTATAAGAAATATTGACGGGAGTAGGTCGGGTCCTGCTGACTTTGCCGGGTCCAACTGCTTGATTAAGCGACGCACCTGATCAACATTGGTTGAAACTGATCCCAGATGAGAGACAGTGTCAGCAGATCCATCAACATCAACACGTGGACTGAGAGTGGAAGATGTATCCAAGAAAGTTGACTTAAAATAGAGAGAAAATGCTTCACATATGGAGTCACCAGTATTATAAGAAGTAGAATTATACTGTAAACTAGCGGGCAGTGTATTCGTTTTCCTTTTAGACTTAATGTAAGACCAAAACTGCTTAGGACTTTTCTGGATTGATTCTTCAGTTGTTTTCATATAGTGGCTATAACAAACAGCTTCCAACTTTTTAGCCCGGTCACGAAGCTGCTTGAAGGATTCTAAATCAGAGCGATTACCATACCTCTTATATTTGTTTAAATGTTTGAACTTCTTATTTAACATTTTTTTAAGGGGGGCTGTATACCAATTTGGAAAAGAGTTGCTTGATGATACAGTTTTTGATGGAACAAACAAGTCTCTCAATCTAAAGAAAACATTATAGTAGGGCGGTAAAACAAGGTTTGAGGTTAGTTTCGCACAAGTCATCACGGAAATACGGAAATGTGGTATCGATGCATTCAGTACGATGCCCTGATCACAAATATATAAGATGACAAGCGCGAAAGTGGTGGGGGTAGAAACTGTGACGTCATAAAGTTTTCAGTACATAGAAATTTCTTTTTCATACCATGTGGTATATCAAATGAAAGGGCTTTGTGAGTAGATTGCGAATATATAACACACTATAACATTTTCACTACTTGGTCTAACAAATTATTAGCAAACGTCGAAAAATTTCGCAATTCAAAGTCGCCATTGAACAGGTCTAGATTGAAAACGACTGAATTGATTTTTACAAAATACATAACAAATAACTCTGCACATACTTTTTTCAAATGTCTAAAGGTAATTGACCAAAGATATTTAAAAATAAGAAAAGTACATCAGTTTTAATAACAGCATAATTTTCTGCTTTTTCCAAATTCTCAGATTCCTTTAATAATTAATAAAAAAAATTATAAATGAACTTTCGTATGTTTATCCTTACTAGGACAAGTTATGATAAACATACGAAGGTTTAAATAACCAAATTTTGACACTTTAGATACTTCTTTAAAACCTAATCACTATTTTTAAAATATGTTGTCTTATTAAATCAAATATTATTAACAATTTACAATATTTTTGGTATTCTATGCGTGGTATAACATTTGTTGTATTTTATGAATGATTATTTACACCCGTTAAGCCTTTTTTACACCCATTAAAAAGATTGTGATTCTTGTGTATTGTTTTGATTTTTTCTAAATAGCTTTTGCCTTTTGAGTTTCGTCAGGTTATTTAGGTCTCCGAGCAACTGTGTGTGTTTTCCATGTGTATTTGTCATTACTTTTAGTTATCCTTACTTGTCCTATTTGGTAAACAAACTTTACTCAATTCTTTTTTGAAATAATATGTATAAAATTCAACAAATGGTTTTCCACGCATTGAAAACCAAAGAAATTGTTAACACATTTTTAATAGTGATTTAAATTTAAAAGAAGCATGGAAACTGTCAAATAGTGTTTACTAAGTAGGACAAGAAATGATGAACATACGAAAGTTAATTTATTTGTTTTTTTATTAATTATTAAAGGAATCTGAGAATTAAGAAAAAGCAGAAAATTATGCTGTTATTAAAACTGATGTCCTTTTCTTATTTTTAAATATCTTTAGTCAATTACCTTTAGACATTTGAAAAGAGTATGTGCAGAGTTATTTGTTATGTATTTTGTAAAAATCAATTCAGTCGTTTTCAATCTAGACCTGTTCAATGGCGACTCTGAATTGCGAAATTTTTCGACGTTTGCTAATAATTTGTTAGACCAAGTAGTGAAAATGTTATAGTGTGTTATATATTCGCAATCTACTCACAAAGCCCTTTCATTTGATATACCACATGGTATGAAAAAAAAATTTCTTTGTACTGAAAACTTTATGACGTCACAGTTTCTACCCCCACCACTTTCGCACTTGTCATCTTACATATTTGTGATCAGGGCATCGTACTGAATGCATCGATACCAAATTTTCATATTTCCGAGATGACTTGTACGAAAAGTGTTTTCTAAGCGTCTTTTTTAAGATTACCGCCGCACTATTATAGAAAAAGTTAACGGCGTCATCCACTGAGCCGACTGAAAGTTCCTTAGCCCAGTCAATCTTAGAGATCTCATTATTGATGGAATCGTAATCGCCCTTATTAAATAGATATTTCAGATAAGAAGCTGGTTTCAAGGTGCAGGCATCGGCAAAGTTGACATGAATAAGAAGAGCAAGAGATGGGGATCGGGGGGTAAAGATAATGGGTCAATACATTCCGTTACAGAAACACTATTGGTACACAGGACCAAATCCAAAATCACACCAAAACTATTTTTAACGCCATTAAATTGATTTAAGCCGAGAGTAGCCAACTCATCAACCAGAAAACATTCGTCAAGAGATCGATAATTACAGGGGCTCGGTGATTTATCATATTGAGTAGGTGTCCAGAGAATGCGGCTCATGTTGAAGTCACCCGTCACCAAATACCAATCATAAGGGTGATCACTCATTAGGCAATTTAAATTTGCAAAGAAGTTAGACAATTGTTGAGAAAATGAATTACCAAGATTTTGTTCAATCAAATAAATTACACAGATATGTAAGTTAATACTTTCCTCGTTAGACGAGTTATTTTTAAGAGATAAAGTCACCCATAAGTCCTCTGCACTCGATTGGAACGATATTTGGGGGGTGATTAATAAGTCACTACGCGTGGCAATAAGAATTCCACCGCCCATTTTTTGATGTGTTAATGCATAATCCCTATCTCGCCTCCAAACAACATACCTGTTATCGAAAAGTTCGGTGTCTGCAATACCGTCGACCAACCATACCAGATTACCGTCTAATACCAGATACACACTCTTGCCATGTTCAAGTGGTGAGACAGGCAAGGTACCAAGCACTGTGGTCAATAACATAATCCTAACAATCTTGTGATAGATACTTCTCCAACTCTCATTTGGCTGCGACAATTCGATCTGGGGGGACCCCGAAAACGTAGTGCTCACCACTGATCGTAACAGGTGCCGTCCAGACGCTTGGCACGCCTGGCTGCCTCGAGACAGCCTGTATGTCCTCTTATACTTATCTGGCAGATATTCTGCTGTCATCAAGATGTTCCAACGGTCAACGAGAAGTAGAAGTCAGTATGTCATCATGTCATCTAAAGATGGGGCCTGATATGGTTTACCGCTGTAAATTTGTCCTTTGTGGTTGCAATGCTAATCTGAGTCCCCGACTCCAACCGTGGTCTGCTGCATCTGTTGCAAGGAATTAGTGTTGTATTAGAGTAGGATGTAAACTTTTCACTACCTGATGGTACTCTGACGTAGTTATTTCCAAGTCGCGTAGTACTGGTTCCAGTATGTTGTATTGGCTGCTCGGAGACTCTTCATAACACGCGAGTATTACTGCATTTGTTGAAAATGCAGTCTCTGCGAATAAAAAAAATATTGCGTGATCCAGAGTACCTTTGACCAATTGTATCTCCTCCGTAGCGACAACATACCAGTGTAACGTGCGACTAGCACATCATCAACACACAGGCACGTGAGTAGTGGCAGCTGTGTAGTGCAGTTGTACTCCTGACAACGGCAGGTGAAGTCGTGCTGCGCGAGCAGCGCGTGCGGTTGACGCGTGGGCAGCTTGGTGGTCAACTAGTGACTGTGTGTACTTATCACTCTTCACCACGTACAGAAGCAGTGCGTTCTCTCTCATGCAGTTTTATGAATTTCAGTTTCTGGCTGTGTTCGGTTCGGTTACACTTTTCGATGTTGATAGTATAGACTATTATAGTATCTATTCTCTACTATCTATCTATTAAATATCTATTAATATTACACTGTTTGACCAGCGAGAAGTAAACTGTAATTCATGTACCTTTTTCTGAAGGTGTTGAGCTACCCACTTGGCCAAAGCGGTGAAATATTTCGGCGCGCACAATAGGCCAAACGGTAGACAGGCCATTTGGAAGGCTCGATGGTCGCAGACCAGCAGAAGGAACCTTCTTTGGGCCTCACAGGTCAAGCTTCGTCATCCAGTCGCCTATTATGAAAGAGCTGAGGAATCTGTATCTGGAAAGTCAGTTTAAAAGGTCAACGATCCGTGTCGCTCCTCCCCGTCAGGAACCTGGTTGAGTGAGATGAAGTGGATTCTGACTTGTCGCCGATCCAGTTCCTCCAAGATACCTCGCTCCATAAGCTTGTATGTAGGCCGAGACATAGCGGGAGATCAAGGCGTTTCGAAGCTATAAAAAGTACTTGCTGTCTGATGGACGAGCGCAAGCTTGGGGTAAATGGCAGGCGCATTCTCGTATGATGAGAAGGGCCTACGGAGCACCGAAGCTAACCTGCCACTGCCTCCGATACGCTCAGAGGCAGCCCCATTAGTCTTATGTTGGTGTGATTGACCTTATCTAATCGAATGGTTCATTCCATTCGTATTCAGAATGTTAGCGCACAATGGGAACCAATCTCAACAGTTTCAAAAAGTATCTGATAAGGCAACGCCACTGTGTGTGGCTGAAGACCTGTCAAACAAAGGCCTTGACACGAGCAATTCCATCCAAAAATGTGATGGGCAGCCTGTTCCGGAGACACTCACACTTCATTAGTTCTCATCGAATAAGTACTTGACCATGACCACGGAGGTAGCTTGCGCAGATCCTCACTTTTGTTGAGCCGCTTGCCCAGGGTCAAGATACGTTCCCGTCCCGGCAGCTTTCGATATATTTATTATGGCCCTTATTTCCACACGCTTTTTACATAACCTTGTCATTAGTTTTCTAAAATCTGGAGGTAGGTGAAACTAACATAGGTCTGTTGTACATCCATGTAATAAAAAATAATTCTCAACAATATTCACTTTGAAATAGAATAAAAATGAGCTACGTGGGACATTACAAGGTCATACATAACATAATCACAGGTTGATCAAATCGAAATCAATCGCTGCTAAAAGTCAATCTCTTATCAAGTTAACAAAGAAATTTAAAGTCTGAACTGAAAAGAAATATTGTTTAAAATCAGGGTTCTAGAGACTGGATTCAACGTCACTGGTATCAGAAACGACCACCGAGCGGTCCTATTATCGGTCAAAAGCTGTTAATCAGTTGGGCCAAGGCACCAGTACAGGCACCACATTGGTAGCATTGAAGTGTGCGTACCATTGGCGTCTGATGCAGGCACTGCATGCAAACTGGCCGCATTCTAGACAAAATATTCATCAAAACCGACTAAAACGGCAATACAGCTTTTGTAGCAATGACCAAAAGTAACACTTTTATTTTAGTCACAAGTTCATTAAGTAGTAGTAGATCATAGTTCGACTCACCAAGTCTCCTGTGTTTTACCTTGCGTCCGAATATCGTCAGCGGATGGCTCCAGGCTACAGCTATACAAACGGCGCGCGGCGTCGAAGTTTTAATGCACGTCTGCTATGGCTAGGAAAACGGGACTTTTCGACGACCTCAGCCAAGCGAGGTCAAAGCGCGCGTTTGTTTCACTGACACTATTAATTACTATTAGTAAAGCATAAGTAAAAACTTTTCAATTTGAAACTATGAAAAATTTTTCATAGTATTTCAAAATAGATGTTGCTTCAACGAGAAGTAACGACGCTATGAGGACACTTCGTTACAACGACTCCTAAGGTGATAAAAATGGCGCCAACCGGAAGTAAGTCTGTACAATTACGATTTTTAACAGGAAAACTGCCTAAAGGGTAAGTCAAATCACTACTTTGACAGGATGTAGCTGGACCGGAAGTCGGCGCACTCTCACAGATGCTGTGCATCGTCACATGCCGATAATGATAAAATTCGACACTTGGACTTGAAGTAATGTCCCAATAGCGTGGCGGATTACCACATTTCCACCGTATACATAGCACTACATCGTTCGACGAATGCCGAGTTCAAACCTAGCGAAGGTCGCATTTTTATTTTTTTGTTTAGATTTAGTCTTTTTTTTTGTTCTTAATAAAGAATATTACAAAAAAGTCAATAAAAATAAGTAATAAGAAACAAAAACCCCTTTTACAGCTATTATAATTTCATGTCAGTAGTTCCGCACTAATTTCCAGAGGCGCTGATGGCCTTTCAAATTAGTGTTTAAAAAAATTTTCACTAGTTTTCCCAATATATTATTTTACTAGCGGCCGCCCGCGGTTTCACCCGCGTGGTTACCGTTCCCGTGGGAAAATCGGGATAAAAAGTATCCTATGTTTTAATCTAGGCTATCTACTATCTGTGTGCCAAATTTCAACCAAATCCGTTCAGTAGTTTTTGCGTGATTGAGGAACAAACATCCAAACCCACAAACTTTCACATTTATAATATTATATAGTAGGATTCTTTGCAGTACGTACGTACTGCCAACTGCACCAAAAACAAGATGAAAAAAAAAAAGTCAAATCAATCAAATCAAAAGCTGTCTTTCTTTTCTTTTGTGGAATTTGTATTGAACTAAAGAAAGTATGTACATAAATTGGTGTTAAATCGTGTTTTATCAATAATGGGTGAGTTGAATAAACAATCTGATTGGGATAGCACCAAAGGACTACGGGAACCAATAAAATCATTAGAGGTTAGTATCAAAAATTTATTTTTGCCAATATTTAGGCTATACTATTTGATTTTGTTCTTTTAGAAGTTTAGAATTAGAGTATTTTATAGGGACGAAGTCTAAAAAGAAGTGTTGTTGTTATAGAATCTAGAATAACATTTTTTATTTCTATTATAATTAAAATATTCTTCCTAACATTATCATTTAATTAAAATGAATAAATAAACACAACTATAATGCGAATTCGATTGATCTGACAATGACAGTGGTCTTCGTCAACTTCTACTTCTGCTAGTGCTTTGAAGTTGGTTATCGTGCACACTCTTAGGCCGCGAATACTACTGCAAGAACTTCTGCGAGAACTTGCACTGACAGCCTGTCACACAGTAGCTTGGGAACACGTTGTTGTGGAAGGCTATCGGCCGCTATCGGCCTCCATGGTTTGTGATCTATGCTATGTTCGAAGTTTAAGCTTTGACAATCTCCTTTGCATGCGACAGGAGTGTCATGGATCGTGAGAGCACGCAAGAGCTTAGAGTAGCTTACAAGTGTTATAATAATAATAAAAGCCTTTATTCTCTGACCATAGTTTCCACAATATATTAATAATTAAACCTAAATATTGTCGTTTTATTCTTCTTATCATGTTGTGGCATCACCATCCTGTACTTGGCCAGGCTGTCCCCGGACATAGGCCTCCAGGCACCTCCACCCCTCTCTGTTACAGGCTGTCCTCCTCCAGCCTTTTGGCAAATCGTCCTCCCATCTCTTAATTTGCCTTCCTCTTCTCCTTTTTCCGTCCCTTGGATACCATTCAGTAATATCTTTTGTCCACTTCTTTGTTTTGGATCTCCACAAGTGTCCAGTGCAGTGCCATTTCAGAGTTTTTACCTTTTTTATCACGTCTACCACTTTTGTTTTTGCTCTGATGAGCTGATACTTACAAGAGTTAACTAATAGCAAATGCACTGGCGACAGTTTGTCACACATTCACAAGCTACTGCGTGACAGGCTGTCAATGTAAGTTCTCGCAGAAGTTCTTGCAGGTGTATTAGAGGCCTTAGATTAATCGCAATAATAATATATTTACGGGGTACTAACATAACACCTTATGTAATAACCTATGAAACGCACTCTACCATCAGCAATGAAAGTCACTTAACACTTAAGTACTTTGTCATAGCAACTTTTTTGACAGATGTCTCACAGTTTTCATTCAAATCATAAAAGTTACAGCTCGCACAATATAACTTGTTGGCAGTATGGCTTGCGCACTAAACCTTTTTGTAAGTAAAATTTTATTGCTACGCGCAGTTACGTAGTAATAAAATTTGGGCCAAGTTATTTTGCGCGATCTGTACTATGACGAAGTACTAGTGTTTGATGCTGACTGTACCATACAAAGCTTTCTTTGTTCTAGGAAAAATGGAAACTCGTTCCCTCTTTTTTACAAGTGAAAGGATTAGTGAAACAACACATTGATTCCTTTAATTACTTCATTAATGTTGAAATAAAGAAGATTGTTCAAGCTAATGAAAAAGTGTTTTGTGATGCTGACCCTTTATTTTATATAAAATACTTAAATGCATACGTTGGCACACCGGATCTTGAAGAAGGCTACAATGTAACCAAACCAACTACGCCGCATGAATGCCGCCTTAGAGACATGACATATTCAGCACCAATAACTGTAGACATTGAATACATCAGAGGGAATCAAAGAGTCATCAAAAACAAGCAGCTTATAGGAAGGTACCCTGTTAATTTTTTTTTGGCCAAATATTGATTTTGGTTTTATGTTGTAATTAAAATATTAAATAATTCTGAGGGCCTAGTGCGAATTGATGTTTTCACTTTTCACTACCAGATATACTGCTCATAATCACTGCTCATAATCAATACATTTGGAAGTGGGAATACAATAGTTTTCAATAGCGAAAACTGAAAGCATCAAATCGCACTAGGCCCTAATGTTTTCAATCTGGGAACTGAATTAAAATAATTTTGCAATGACCAGAATGTAAGACCAATCATACTTTCACTGGACAAATTTTTCACTAGGTAATGTTGTTTTTTTTCAGAATGCCCCTCATGTTAAGGTCTTCCAACTGTGTTTTAACTAATAAGTCAGACTTTGAGTTGGCACAACTTAATGAGTGCCCACATGACCCTGGTGGCTATTTTATTATTAGAGGTAATGATGCTGTTTGTATATACTATACAACATGTAACAGAATTAATGGCTAAAACAGAATATGGTAAATAGGGACTATCTAACTGAACAACTATATGGGTGGACCAACTCTGAAATCGTGAAAAAAAGTTAGCTGTTTCATACATTTTCATATTTTCGTTATTAATTTTTGTATTTTGTCTGAAGTGCACATTTTTGTGTTTTAATGCAGTAAAGAATTTATTATTGCCTTCCTAGGTATATATATATTTTTTCATAAATATATTACACTGTTTTGATTTTAATCATCATGTGTTCTTTTAGAGTGGGAATTATTCCCAAACGACCCCACGCCATTGACCCCACGTGGGGTTTGTTGGGATTGTCAAAAATTAGTTGCTCAATCCCTTTTAATAAATAACATGGGGACGGATAACACCAATATATAAATAACCAATAAATATTCTAGATTTGTACCAAAAAAATCAAATGGAGGATCATTTGTTTTTTTTTTGAGATAGGTAGGAACCTATCTCCATTGATTTCAAAGTTACTGACCTATTAATCAAAAACCGGCCAAGTGCGTGTCGGGCCACGCGCCATAGGGTTCCGTAGTTATCTAATACCACACCATATTTAATACCACCTATAATTTTTCGTCTGTAAAAATAACTTGGTTTTTCACAGTGTTGGTATGAATGACAAAGTTATATTTGCGGTTTTGGAAAATGTGCTATATCTCAAAAACTAATTACTATATCTCGTTCAAACCAATTTTGGTTGAAAGTGTTTATTAAGATCTACAGCATATATTTTTTTTAGATTTTTCACTCTCTTATTTCAAAAGTTAAAGGGGGGGGGACACACATTTTACCACTTTGGCGGTGAATATCTTTCAAACGGTTGACTTTGAGAAAAAGTTGTCTTAGAAACCTCAATGTCATTTTTAAAGACCTATCTATAGACACCCAACACGTGTTGGTTTTAAGAAAAAATTTTTTTTCATTTTCAGTTCCATGTATGGGGAGCCCCCCCTTAATCTTTTATTTTTCTTATTTTTGTATTAAATTCGTTAAGCGGTTAACAGAATACATCTACCTACCAAGTTTCAACTGTGTAGTCTTAATACTTTCGGAATAAAGTGGCTGTGACATACGGACAGACAGACAGACAGACATGACGAATCTATAAGGGTTCCGTTTTTTGCCATTTAGGCTACGGAACCCTAAAAACGTTATAACTAGGTATACCTAGATACAACGTTTTTGAAATGTTACAGTAAAAGATTTATTTCATTCATTTCAAGTAAAGTAGGACTACAGAATTGTTTTCATTAAACAAATTCCATTTGAGCATTTTGTACAAAATACTCAGTCCTAAATTACTTGTAATTTTAGTAAAATAATTTACTTTTTAAAATACATGCTAAAGTTACTCTTTCAGGTCAAGAGAAAGTCATATTGATCCAAGAACAACAGTCCAGAAATAGAATGATAGTAGATGAGTTTAAGGGAGCAATACAATGCCAAGTAACAAGTTCAACACATGAGAAAAAAACTAGGACTAATGTGATCGTGAAGAATAGCAAATATGTCTTACGACATAATGCCTTGTCAGATGTGATTATTAGAACAATATTAGTATATAATTGCTTTACTGAATAGGATCTATTTGGTGATTTCCATTAGATCCAATACCAGCTTATACCTAAAGCTTATCTTATACCTTTAAACTAGCAATTCTTGTATATTTATTTATTTCTGTGATCTCGGAAACGACTCAAACGATTTCGCTGAAATTTGGTATAAGGGGGTTTTCGGGGGTAAACAATTTTTATGTTTGGGGAAACGCGTGTTCGAGTTTTCATGCGTTTTTCTTTCAACGTAGAATATGGTCGCTAATTTCGTCCGGCCGGCAGTGGTCCGTCTGGTCCAGCGGGTAAAGAAGCGAACGGCAAGAAATGAGTTACGGGTTCGAATCCCGCTCGGTGACATGTTTATATATGTTACCGGCAATGTATGAAATGCAGGCATTGTATACAATGCCTGGCCCTTTTAGGCAATGTATGAAATATAATGAATATTGATATCTATTTCACACATTACCTAGGCAGTGTATACAATGACTAGGCATTGTATAGAATGCCTGCTGGTCCACCGGCAATGTGTATAATAAAAAGATTTTCGAGAATAGATTCGAGGGGGGCTTGGGGAAAGCTCGGGGGGGGGGGGGGCTTGAGGAAAGCTCGAGGGGGGGGGGGGCACGGGGAAAGCTCGAGGAGGGTTCGATGGGGGGCTCGAGAGGGGCTCGAGGGGGGCTCTTTGGAATCGAACCTGTTTTACTCCTGTAGGTCCCGCGTATAGGTTAGAAATTTAAGGCGAGCGCGGAGCGTGAGCCTTAAATTTCGAGGTTATTTTTTTATAACAGACAACAGAAGTTTGAGTTTGGAATCGAACCTGCTTCACTCCTGTAGGTCCCGCGTATAGGTTCGAGGTTATTTTTTTATAACAGACAACAGAAATATACTTATTTTACACATTGCCGGTGGACCAGCAGGCATTGTATACAATGCCTAGGCAAAGTCTCTCTGTCAATACTCTTGTCACAGAAAAACCGCGCTCGTGATTTGTGTCGATTTTAATGTTTAAAAGTGTGATTCTAGTAACAAAAACTGCACCAAAGTGTTTACCCAAACCTGGATTTGTTGTGATAGTGTTATTTCCACGTAAAACACATAATAATAGACGAAAATTAGTGTAAAATAGGACGTTTGACATTTTGTTTAGCAGTGTTTGATAACTACCCACATAATTACCAATATTAATTTTTTGAAAACTTGCCATCACAGTGTTGCAAGTGTAATTCCATTATCCCAAAATGAGTGCACAAAAAAATACCAATGCAAAATTGCCCCTGGAAAAATGTGCTAAATGTAAAAAAACACCTAACGAGAAAAAAGCTAATGTGACTTGTGATTCATGTAAGGTGCTTATATGTGGAGACTGCCACGGATTGTCGCCCACTGAAGTTCGTGTTCTCGAGTTAAAGACTGTAGCTCGAGTAATGACCTTCCTTTGTGAGGGTTGTAGATCCATGATGTCCCAGCTACCTTTAATATTGAAAAAATTGAACGATCTTACGGAAGAAGTCCAGCAGCTGCGCCTTCGCCAAAGTATGCTTGCAACTGAATCAGCTATACAAGAGATATCTGAAAGAGCCCACAGGGCTACTAATGTTATAATCTACGATGTACCCGAATCAACAAGTGATGTACCTGATGAAAGAAAAGAACATGACATGAAAGAATGCGTGTCTGTTATTAACACTGTTACTAATAAAGTGAAATGCAATGGAATAAAGCTGTTCCGTCTTGGTGCCCCAAAATCTGGCACAGGATTAAGACCGCGCCCACTGAAGGTTATACTGCATAGTAAAACCGATGCATTAGAAATCCTCCGCAATAAAAACAAGATGAAGAAGCCCTCCTCTATTACCGCTGACTTAACTCCCCTCCAAAGGGAATATATGGCACACTTGAGAGAAGAACTAAATAAGCGCATTAATAATGGAGAGACCGATATTACCATAAAGTATGTCCGTGGAAATCCAATGATTGTAAAAAACCAAAAAAACTAAAAATTTCTACTCTAAAGCCGTTACCTACACCGAAGACAAGCTATAAAAATATAAATACTAACTCAAATTTACAGAAAAAACTTTCATTTACACTTATTACAGTCACCATTTTTTATACAAACATACAATCTATTAATTCAAAACTGGATCTATTTGTTGCGAGAGTAAACTCATTAAGGCCTACGTTGATTATAATCACTGAATCTTGGCTGAAGCCAGATATACCTAATTCATTAATAAATATACCCGGATATGACCTATACCGCGATGATCGCACTGGGAAAAGAAGTGGAGGAGTGGCGATATATGCTGCACGGGAAATTAACAATGTAGTAATAAAGCCATACAATAACTATACCACTAAACATAAAGCTACTGAACGAATATGGCTGGACGTAAGTGTTGCAAGGACAAAATTTCTGTTATGTGGACTTTATAGGGGGCATGATTCCACTATGGAACAGGACAACATGCTACTGGAAGAGCTTAAAGACGCGTCAGAAACCAACGTAGTGGCAATATTTGGTGATTTTAATTATGGTGGGGTAAAATGGATAAATGAAGATACTGGATATATCACACCAATGGAAACAAATTTCTTACAGTGGTACAAAGATAGCAATCTTGAACAATTAGTGGATAAATGCACAAGATTTAGACAGGGGAACCAACCATCTTTACTAGACCTAATTTTAACTAATGATGAAACACTCATTGCTGGCATTGAACACCATACCCCTATCGGAAAGAGCGATCACACCTGTTTACTTGTTTCGATTCAGTTACAAACTCACCAGCAAGATTCTGAAACTAAATTCCGCTTAAACCACAAAAAAGCTGACTATGACGCAATGAACACAAAAATACAGAATTCTCTGCCTGATAAACTTAAAAATATCAGTTGCCCTAACGCCCAGTATAAGATATTTTCTGAGACTGTAAAGGAAGCTATTATTATGTGCACACCAAAAATCAAAGTACGACCCGGAGCTACGGACAAACCATGGATATCAAAAGATACAAAAATGCTAGTTAACCAAAAACATACTTTATGGAAAAGATATATCTTGACTGGATTGGATGAGGCGTACAATGATTATAGAAAAGTCAACAACAAATTGTCAAATCAAAGTAAAGCCGCCCGCATTACCTACGAGAGTGACCTACTAAAAGCTGGACCAAAGAAATTCTACTCATATATAAGGAAACAAATATCTTCGAAAGTTAGCATACCAATAGCCTTACGAAATAAGCAAGGCCTAACTATAACTGGAGCTTATGATATTGCTGAACTATTCGCAGAACAATTCTCAAGTGTCTATCAAGAAGAACCACTTACTCCGTTACCAGAGCTGGATCCGCTTCTTCGAGTTGAAGATACTGTTGAGGACATCTTGTTCTCTGAAGACACCATTCAACAAGCCCTTAAAGAAATGAATAAAGATTCCTCGCCGGGACCAGATGACATTCCCGTAGCCGTGTTACAGAGATGCGACCTTACGGCTAGTCTAGCATCTATAATGCAGAAGTCTTATGACACTGGAGTCATACCTGACTCCTGGCGAAATGCAACAGTTACTCCCATATTTAAAAAAGGAAATAAGCTCGATCCTGCCAATTATAGACCCATAAGTCTCACTAGTGTGGCATGCAAGTTGATGGAGAAAATTATAGTAAAATTAATCAGAAAATTTTTTGCCAAACATCAAGTTCTTACTGATCACCAGCATGGCTTCTGTCCACGCCGGTCAACTGTGTCGAATTTACTGTCATGCATGTCGAAATGGATCGAACAATTCAATGAGAGACAACCGATCGACGTCATTTACCTTGACTACGAGAAAGCATTTGACAAGGTTTCAATAAATAGGCTGCTGTATAAGCTGGAATTTGTGGGAGTAAGAGGAAAACTTCTTAACTGGATAGAGGCATTTCTGCGGCAAAGAACCTTTCAAGTAAGAATAGGAGATGAACTGTCTGCCCAGCGCCAGGTTCTCAGTGGCGTGCCCCAAGGGTCAGTTCTCGGACCTGTACTTTTTATTATTTACACCTTTGACCTTCCACGCTGCCTGCAATGCAATGTCAGCATGTTTGCAGATGACACAAAGTTATTTGCAAACCCGCTTATTGATTATGATCGACTCCAATCTGATTTGAATGCCATTGCTAACTGGTCTAAAAATTGGCTTCTGAACCTTAATGCTTCTAAATGCACTGTATTGCACATAGGTAATCAAAATCCTCGCCTGACTTATAAATTAGAAAATGTACAGCTGTCGGAGGTCAAAGTCCAGACTGATTTAGGAGTGAAGATATCTGAGGATTTGAAGTGGGAGGAACATGTTTCTTCTATATCAAAGAAAGCCAAAAGTCTAATCTACCTCATTAGAAAAGCTTTTGGAGCCCTGACTCCTGAAATGATGTTAAAGATCTACAAAACATATGTCAGACCAATTTTGGAGTACGCGTTTCAAGTCTGGAGTCCCTATTTTGTCAAGGACATTGATCAGTTGGAGAAAGTGCAGAGAAGTTTTACTAAAATCCCCAGAACGCTTAAGCGACGAACCTATGAGGAACGGTTGGATGTGCTCCATCTTACAACTTTGAAAGACCGCCGGAACCGTGGAGATCTAATTGAGACTTATAAAATACTTAATGGACACTATGACCTCCAGAATTTCGATAACTTGTATAAACGTAACGAAAACCATCATAACCTTAGGGGTCACAGTTTCAAGCTAAGTACTTCCATCGCACATAACAACCCATGCAAGAACTTTATCAGCAACAGAGTAGTCAAAGAATGGAATAAGCTTCCGGATGATGTTGTGGTTGCCTCAAATATTAATCAGTTCAAAAATCGACTTGACAGATATCTTAATAATAAACAGTAAACAAAACGCATAGATAGCAGGATACAGGCGTTATCAGTTATAACAACTGCTTGTCTGTTAAAAATAATAATAATAATAATAATAAAGTATAAAATGAATTATATTTCATACATTGCCTGATCGTTTTAGGCATTGTATACAATGCCGGATTATACACATTGCCGGTAACATATATATTTTATTCTTATTGTTTTTAGACGAGTTTAAAAAATGTAGTAGTTAATGTTTGAGATAACAATAAATAGTAATAACCCAGATATTTAATTATTAATTGTAACAACTTTTTTAAATCAGGACGTCCCTATTGCGGTTGCTTTTAAAGCCATGGGTATTTGTAGTGACCAAGAAATAATGCAGTTAATAGGCACAGATGATAATACAATGAAAAAAATGGGCCCATGTATCATGGATTGTCACAATATGAAGATATTCACACAAAATCAAGCCTTGGCTTACATTGGAAGTAAATTAAAAGTTAAAAGGTAAATAAGTAAAATACTGTTTTAAATTTCCATGGTTATTAACGTTATTAGAATAAACTATTTCGGGATTTATACCATGTACCTGTTTATTTTTGAGACTCCGATATTTCGGCGCAGTTGCATGCGTCATGATCACGGAAGAACTGAGTGATCATGGCGCATGCAACTGCGCCGTAAAATTGGAGTCTCAAAAATAAACAGGTACATGGTATAAATCCCGAAATAGTTTATTCTAATAAAGTAAAATACTGCTTATGTTTTAAGCCTTTTAAGATTTATATTTTTTAGACATTCTCGATATTATTTGTTAGATATCAAACAGGAAATGCCCGCACACCTATTGATGAAGCAAGAGATCTCCTAGCCACCACGATTTTGGCTCATGTTGCCGTTGAAAACTTTAACTTCTATGTAAAAGCTATATATTTAGCGATCATGGTGAAAAGGGTGATTGATGCCGAAAGTAATAGGGCAGCCATCGATGATCCTGATTACTATGGAAACAAAAGGTTGGAGTTGGCTGGCTCTTTACTAGCACTAATGTTTGAGGATTTGTTCAAAAGATTTAACTGGGAGTTAAAAACTACTGCAGATAAAATAATACCAAAAGTAAAAGCAGCTCCTTTTGATGTAGTAAAACACATGCGACCAGATTTGATTGCAAATGGACTCTTTGCTGCTATTTCCACTGTAAGTTTTATTGAACTGCATTGCAATTTATACCTATTTGATTGTAACTTTCATTTTGTCTATGAATCATTCAGTGTGTACATGCTTACAGGGTAACTGGACTATCAAACGTTTCAAAATGGAAAGGCATGGTGTTACCCAGGTCCTCAGTCGCCTCAGCTACATATCTGCCTTAGGAATGATGACAAGAGTAAATTCTCAATTTGAAAAAACTAGAAAGGTGTCTGGGCCTCGCTCACTACAGCCCTCCCAATGGGGTATGTTGTGTCCTTCTGACACACCTGAAGGAGAAAGTTGTGGTCTCGTCAAAAACTTAGCTTTGATGACGCACATCACAACTGAATGCTCAGAGGAACCAATTGCTAAGTTAGCTTGTAATGCAGGCGTAGAAGACGTCAGATTACTAGGCGGAGAAGAAATCAATCATCCAGCTGTTTATATGGTTTTCCTCAATGGTGAGTCATCTAAACTCTGATGTTTACAAATAGATCATAATATAGAAGATTATGAGAATTAGGTACTAATAGAATGTTTTTTTTTCAGGTAATATTTTAGGTGTCTCAAGGCAATATAAAAGACTTATTAGGGTATTCAGAATGTTCAGAAGACGTGGTCTTATCTCAGCCTTTGTATCTATTTATCCAAACCACAATCAAAGGACCGTTTACATTTGTAGTGATGGAGGTCGATTATGTCGACCGTACATTATAGTAGAAAATGGTCATCCTCTCGTCCAACAAGTCCATATCAATGAGTTAAATAAAGGCATAAGAAAATTCCAAGACTTTTTGAATGATGGTCTTATTGAGTATTTAGATGTAAATGAAGAAAATGATAGCTACATTGCTACTGTGGAGGCTGAGATAGACCCGTATGTTACAACGCATCTTGAAATAGAACCATTTACTATTCTGGGAGTCTGCGCCGGTCTCGTGCCTTACCCTCATCACAACCAGAGTCCGCGAAATACTTACCAATGTGCTATGGGCAAACAAGCGATGGGTGAGTTGACACTATTTTAATTAGACATAATTATTCAGTTATGTATGACAGAAAAACAATGATAAAATACGTACCTACACTACATACAGCAGTACTCTAAGTTAAATAATTGGAGTTTGTCATTTTTGGTACCAATCCTTCAAAAATGACTAATCCCAAAGAAATGAAACAACACACGTTAATAAATGCTTAGAAAACAAAAGCTACTTTACCTATCTAAACATGTTATTCACTAACTTCTAAGAAAGATTAATATTTTTATCTATTTTCAGGAACTATTGGTTACAACCAAAAAAATAGAATAGACACTCTAATGTATAATCTAGTGTATCCTCAATGTCCAATGGTCAAAACAAGAACTATAGAACTAACTAATTTCGATAAACTACCTGCTGGACAAAATGCAACTGTTGCCGTCATGAGCTACAGCGGCTACGACATCGAAGACGCTTTGATTCTTAACAGGGCCTCAATAGACCGAGGTTACGGCAGGTGCCTCATCTACAAAAGTTCTAAGACCACTATGAAAAGATACAGTAATCAAACTTCAGATCGAATATTAGGTCCTTCAAGGGATGCCAACACAGGAAAAGTTATAAGAGCCCATGAAATCTTGGATTCCGATGGAATAGCGGCGCCGGGCGAAATGGTTGAAAATAGGCAAGTGCTGATAAATAAGCAGATGCCGCCTGCCACTCTCAATCCTGTGGCCCAGGGTCAGCCTCAGCAAGTAGAATATAAAGATGTCCCGATCTCATACAAAGGTCCCGTTGAATCTTATATTGAAAAAGTCATGGTGTCTTCAAATTCAGAAGATGCTTTTCTAATAAAGATTTTGTTGAGACAGACAAGAGTGCCAGAAATTGGAGACAAATTCAGCTCCCGACACGGACAGAAAGGTGTAACTGGGTTGATTGTTCAGCAAGAAGATATGCCATTCAATGATAGAGGAATTTGCCCTGACATGATTATGAACCCACATGGATTCCCGTCGAGAATGACGGTCGGTAAAACGATAGAACTGCTGGCTGGGAAAGCAGGTTTGATGGAAGGGAAATTCCACTATGGTAATGTTCACTTACATAGAGATTCTTATATTTGCACCCCACTCCCCTTTTTAGTCCTATCTTTATTTATTTATTTTTCACCCAAGGGTTGCCTGGCAGAAATTGCTGCTTAGCAATAAGGCCGCCTCTTGTATGCATTTTCTCTGTAATTTTCCTTTCTGTAATTCTTTTAATGTGTGCAATAAAGTGTATTTTATTATTATTATGATTATTATCATAATTATACTTTTCAGGGACTGCATTTGGAGGATCAAAAGTGAGAGATGTCTGTCAGGAGTTAGAAAAGCATGGCTATAATTATCATGGAAAAGACATCTTCTATTCAGGATTGACAGGCGAGCCGTTAGAAGCTTATATTTATTCCGGACCAGTAAGTATTACGATGAGCTCCACACACTAAACTGGCAGACTGGAGCTGTCGAATAAAGTTGAATTTTGTGTATCACACTAAACCTTCATAGCCGCGTCGCACTGCGTTTGTGTTCGGTATGTGGAGTTCTTAATTTTTAAACGACAGCTTTGTATTGAGTATGGTAGAAACTAAAAATTTACAACTCGCCTCAGTAAGAGCAGGTTCACATGACAACCGCTTAACGCGCGTTTACAACTACATAAATTTTATTCAAGCCATACACAATGCTAACGCGCGTTTTGATAAAGCGCGCGTTCAACGCTGCGCTAGCGCTCGACTGTTGTCAGCGCGCGTCAACGCGCGCTTTGAGATCATTGGTTTTCTATGTTATCGTTCAGATGAACGCGCGCTTTTGACACGGATAGACGTATTTTTGGATTGGAAATAGAAACGGAAGCTTTTAATACCGAATTATCGAATCGATATCGAATTCAATTTTTTACCTAATAAAATCACCATTAAAACTGTTTCTACATCCATTTTCGACAAATGTAGAACTCAAACCGAAGTAGAGCGGCCGCGGCAACGCGCGTTCAAAGCTTGACAAGCGCGCTCCATGTGAACACTATACAAAAATTTTACGCGCGTTCAACGCGCGTTGAGCGCTTGTCATCTGAACGTACCCTTACTAATTTTAGTGATTTATCTCTACAATGCGATTAAGTTGACAATAAACAGTGAACCGCTGCAACTTCACTCGAGAATGTATGGCAAAGAGAAATTTTTACAGGTTAATATACCTACGTAGCTATGTAAGCGCTCTGAAGTTAGCCACTTTTGTTTGTCCGATCCGTAACTCCAGTGTTTTTTACCACTGCAGAAAAAAAGGTGTGCTCGCGTATCGTCCCTGCACGAAATAAATCCATGTTAGTGACGGCGCGGCGCAAGCGATTTTAACCTTAATGTACGATTCAAACCAACCGGCCCGCATCGCAACGCATTTTACCTCTGCCAGAGGAAAATAAAGCGTGTATACAGTAGTTAAATTTCATATTGCGGGCGGCGCCGACCGGCTGCCGCGGTTTCATGTAAATATGGAATTAACTACCTGTAGAGACGCTTTATTTTCCTCTGGCAAAGGTAAAATGCGTTCCGACTCTGGCCGGTCTATTTGAATCGTACATAAGGGCTCTGAGTTCAATTTAGACGTTTGCCGGACTGCTGCGGCACCGCAGCGGTGCGTTTGTCACACTGCGCCATTTTTCATTTTTCATACAAAAGAAGTAGTGCGTTAGCAGTCCGGTGCACGCAGAGGCAACATTTTGCTAATGGACGTGAGACGCACTGCTGACGCACGATTTCTTTTGTATGAAAAATCAAAAATGTCCAGGCGCAGAACGCAGTGCGACAAACGCACAGCGGCGGTTCCGCAGCAGTCCGACACAAAACGTCTAAATTGAAACGAGTCCTAAGAGTGGTAAAGCAGAATTAATCGCATTGTACTTTCAGGTATACTACCAGAAGTTGAAGCACATGGTGCAAGACAAGATGCACGCCCGCGCCCGCGGGCCGCGCGCCGTATTGACGCGCCAGCCCACTGAGGGGCGCTCGCGCGACGGCGGCCTGCGCCTCGGCGAGATGGAGCGCGACTGCCTCATCGGCTACGGGGCCAGGTAGCTACCACACTTACACCCGCATCCACATTACTATGAGATCTCACAGCGCCCGCGGGCCGCGCGCCGTGCTGACCCGCCAGCCCACCGAGGGGCGCTCCAGGGCGACCAGCAGATTTGGAAGCATCCAATTTACTGAGTAACTGGACGACTCTATCATAATTAATTTCAATTGACGATATATCAGAAGTACAATCACTAACCAAGTTATTACCAGATGTGGAGGGTGAGTTGGCTACAAATGTAGAAAGAAAATAATTGGAGAATGCCTCACAAATTGAATCACCTGAATCACACGTCGAGCCATTATAAGTCTACTAGGCAAACCACTTGATTCCGTTCTGGATCGAACAAAATTCCAGAAGTTTTTGGGTTGTTGTACAATGGAGTCCTCTATCAAGATTAGGTAGTTATCATAACACGATTTTTCTAAATCTTTTACTCTATCGCGCAACCTGTTGAAACTCGAGATATCACTGCGATTACCATAGATTTTTATTTTAGGATGGTATTTGGCTCTATACTATTTATTTACCTCTATATTTTTTATAGTAGGTAAAATAATAAATATTGCGACTGTACAACGTCACTTTCATTTATTGTTTCACATTAATGAAAAAATAAGTTTTTTATAAATTATTACAATATGGGTATCAAATGAAAAACTTTGATGAGCACATTCCATAACTACTTACATAATTTGTATTTTTATATTGTAACTTTTGATAAGTTGTAATTTTTTGAATAGTTTGCCTCTAGCATAAGAATAGATAAGTTTTAATGAATGCGTTTATTGTAATGTACAGTATGTTGCTGATGGAGCGTTTGATGTTGGCGTCGGACGCGTTCAGCGCGGACATCTGCGGCGCGTGCGGGCGGCTCGCCAGCCGCGCGTGGTGCCACGCGTGCCGCTCCTCTGCCGCCGTCTCCACGGTCGAGATGCCCTACGCGTGCAAGCTGCTCTTCCAGGAGCTCGCCTCTATGAACATCGTGCCTAAACTTACTCTCAAGAAGTACTGTTGATATGTGCCACGCGTGCCGCTCCTCCACCGCTGTCTCCAAGGTCGAGATGCCCTACGCGTGCAAGCTGCTCTTCCAGGAGCTCGCCTCTATGAACATCGTGCCTAAACTAACTCTCAAGAAGTACTGTTGATATGTGCCACGCGTGCCGCTCCTCCGCCGCTGTCTCCACGGTCGAGATGCCCTACGCGTGCAAGCTGCTCTTCCAGGAGCTCGCCTCTATGAACATCGTGCCTAAACTAACTCTCAAGAAGTACTGTTGATATGTGCCACGCGTGCCGCTCCTCCGCCGCTGTCTCGACGGTCGAGATGCCCTACGCGTGCAAGCTGCTCTTCCAGGAGCTCGCCTCTATGAACATCGTGCCTAAACTTACTCTCAAGAAGTAGTGTTGATATGTGCCAAGCGTGCCGCTCCTCCGCTACCGTCTCCACGGTAGAGATGCCATACGCGTGCAAGCTGCTCTTCCAGGAGCTCGCCTCTATGAACATCGTGCCTAAACTAACTCTCAAGAAGTACTGTTGATCTGTGAACTTTAATTTGGTTGTTGTGTTTAAGTAAAAGTGTTATTCGATTTAATGTTTTCTTTTCCCCTATTAACCGTGTTCCCATCGCTATGCCCCACCAGTGGGTCCACAGGTATTTTTTTTCCCTGTAGACCCACTGAAATACAGTGGGTCTACGGGTTATTGAAACAAAACCGTCTATTAACCGTGGTCCCACCGTTTACTACTGCCTCAAGTCAAGACGCAAGTGTTGTCGGCATCTATCGGCTTGAGTTTTTGGCGCCATTTTGTTTGGTTCGGTTTGGTGACTATTTTAATTATTCGTAAATTGATTCATAGTGGATATTCTAGCAAATAAATTCTTGATTCTATTGTGTCTTAAAATTGGTGCAGTTTTGTGGTACAAGTTTCTATGCAACTGAACAATATGTGGGATAATTGAAATAGGCGCGATCTTGGTTGTGTGAAGCTGAGACTTATATTGTAGTGGTGGCTACCTCGGCTGACCTTACCGAGTAAACTGTCTTGATATACTTGGTGCCAAATGCTCCAAGCAGCATTGGAATGCGATGCACCCACATTCTAATGTAAACTGAAACAATCTACCACTGAACTATTCAATACTTGACACTGGCAAAAATTACTCCCTAAAGAGGAGAGTAGATTGCCAAACTAAAATAAGAAGAAGATCTATCGGCACCAAGGAGGTTTATAATAGGGAGTGAGTACTCTACAAAAATCTTTACTTATCGTTTAAAAAAATTCAACTTTATTGCATTTGCCATAGAGTTGAAATTCTATCGACGACATTGACTGAAGGCGAACGATGTGAATGAGACAACACCAGGTGGAGGTCGGTGTCTCGTTCGCACAATTGCCATTACTAAACAATAATACCACGATAGTAGGACTAAAAATAAAATCAAGTAGTGTATCAAAATTAAGGATTCGGAATGGGAAGTCGAATATATACTATTTAAATATTAATTTAGAATGACACATAATAATTGAAATATAAAACAGAACTTACTCTTTTGATTTAATTAGATATCTAAAATAATGCTAATCCGCTATCATCGGTGAGGTGGTAATAAATAGAAGTGTCAATCTTGGCAACTCCAATTTTGACCTTGGCGCCGAATTTCAATTTAAGAATTTCAATCTATAGGAAATGTTACTTTACAAAACTTGTGTGACCATAAATACCGCACCATTTCAGATTTCTAAAAAAACGAAATTGTTCTATTGAAATGGCTAGAGGTCGCAGGCGACACGGTAAAATTAATAATAATAATCAAATTCATGTTTGTGCGCCTATTGCGATGAAACTCAGTTTTTGGTACTATTTCAACATGAAAATAACAACGCAATGTTGAAAATTTAAAAAATCCAAGATGGCAGCCAACTTTTTTGTTTTTGGGCCGATTTCGATGAAACTCGGTTTTTGGAACTATTTTGACAAGAAAATAACAACGCAATTTTTAAAAAACTAAAAATCCAAGATGGCGGCCAACTTTTTTGTTTTTGGGCCGATTTTAATGAAACTCGGTTTTTGGTACGATTTTGACAAGAAAATAACAACGCAATGTTGAAAATTTAAAAAATTCAAGATGGCGGCCAACTTTTTTGTTTTTGGGCCGATTTTGATGAAACTCGGTTTTTGGTACGATTATGACAAGAAAATAACAACGCAATGTTGAAAACTTACAAAATTCAAGATGGTGGCCAACTTTTTTATCCTTGGGCCGATTTCAATGAAACTTGGTTTTTGGTACTATTTTGAGAAGAAAATAACAATGCAATTTTATTAATACAAAAAAACTTTTTTAACAAAAAAGAAAAACCTCCTTCAAAAAACCTGAAACAAAAACAGCTTCAAAATTAAATACCTCTAAAAAAGCGAGAAATAATATTCAAATCATTGGTTACGCATAACATTATTAATAAAACACGTCTATTGAAGTCGGGTGGGGCTGGAAGACAAGTAATTTTTTTTATATTTCTGAAAGCCCCACCCGACTTCATTAGACGTGTTTTATTAATAATGTTATGCGTAACTAATGATTTGAATATTATTTCTCGCTTTTTTAGAGGTATTTAATTTTGAAGCTGTTTTTGTTTCAGGTTTTTTGAAGGAGGTTTTTCTTTTTTGTTAAAAAAGTTTTTTATTTTCAACTTTTTAGTGGCAGCTATGTAAGCATGTAAATATTTTTTAACTTTATAAAATATTTTCAATAGTAAAATGCCCACAACTCAAATTCCCAATTTACGCTGTTTGTTTTTGAGGAGTTCCATTGTGTCTTCGTAGTCCAAGTCTAGTCCAGAACCTTGCATTGTAGACCATGGTTTGGTTTGTTTTGGATTGTCATAAACCTACCAAAATCCAAATCACTTTACATATACTATTTGAATTTGAGGAGTTCCCTTGTGTATCTTCGAAGTTCAAAGTCCAATACCGATGAAATCAAAATGTGACCACTCTTGAAGTAGACCCTTTCAAACAAAAAAAGAATCATCTAAATCGGTACATAAGCAAAGATGTTATGTTCGAAAATCCGTAAAAACACGTGTAATGGCAAGCTAAATAATTGACATTTTTCAGGATTATGAAAAAACTACCAGCCAGATCTCTGTAAATTTTTTTATGGGACCACACACGAACTATGTTCTTTAAGATAAAAAAAAGAATTATATAAATCGGTTAACAACTGATGAAGTTATGGTAAAACATACATAAAAAAAAATACCGACGACTTGAGAACCTCCTCCTTTTTTTGAAATCGGTTAAAAAAATCCAAGATGGCGGCCAACTGTTTTGCTTGTGGGCTGATTTTGATGAAACTCGGGTTTTGGTATTATTTTGACAAGAAAACAGCAACGGAATATCATAAAAAAAATCTAAGATGGCAGCCAAATTATTTATTTGTTTTTTCAACCGAGTCACATCAAAATCAACCTTAAAACAAATTAGCAGCCATTTTGATAAATTTTGATTTTTCCATCAGTTTACATTGAGTTGTTATTTTCTTGTCTAATTAGTACCAAAAACTGAGTTTCATCGAAATCGGCCCAAAAAACAAAAAAGATGGCCGCCATCTTATATTTTTAGTATTTTAAAAATTGCGTTGTTATTTTCTTGTCAAAATATTACCAAAAACCGAGTTTTATCGAAATCGGCCCAAAACAAACAAGTTGGCTGCCATCTTGGATTTTTTAATTTTTTCAATACATATTGTGTTATTATTTTCTTGTCAAATTAGTACTAAAAACCGAGTTTCATTCAAATCAGGCCACAAATAAAAAAGTTGGCTGCCATATTTTTTTATATTTTTAACATTTCTTTGTTATATTTTTATCAAAATAGTAACAAAAACGAGTTTCATAAAATCAACCCACTAACAATATAGTTGGCCGCCATTTTGGTTTTTTTATATTTTAAACATTGTGTCGTCGTAAATCTCTTGCACCCATTTTATTAACTTCACAAGTAAAGAAATTGGTGCAAGTATTTTAGACCTTATTGACATCTTTACCAAAATAACAGTTTTTAATGAAACAGCAAAGTAAATGTACAAGTATAATTATGGGAAAAAGCAATCGAATTTCAATCGTCAATAAAGTCGAAAATCGTTTGCATCTTTTTTTTTAACTACAGATCACTAGACAATGTTTTCCTACTTTTACGTTTTTCCAACATTTATTTGTTTTTCCAAAGTTCACGCACATTGCATTTTTATTAAAAATTGGAATAAACTTTAAAGTTGCGTAATTATTTACACTTGAAATTAAATTAAATTGAATAAACTAGATTTTAATTGGTTGAATTACCATATTTAAAAAATAAAAACAAAAAAGCAACTTAATAAAAACGTGATAAATAATTTGTTCTTAAAAAATATATTTTTTAAATAAATATTAATTTTCTTTTTTTTAGTTAACGAGCTAAACTAAAAATACACCACCGCCTATCAGAGTACTCGTCAAGACCATTCAAACGAGTCCAAATTCGATGGGGTTGAAAGGTTTTATTGCAGAGTTCCTGTGGCCTTCTTCCGGCTCCATCATCAGACTCTTGGATACTATTACCCAACAGAGCACTCGTCAAGAAGATTCAAACGAGCCCAAACTCGATGGGGTTGCATGATTTCAATATTGAGTTCCTATGGCATGGAATCCAGACTTCATCATCCGACCCTGAACCTCGTCTCCCGTCAGAGTACTTGTCAAGACAATTCTAATACAAACCCAAACACGATGGGGTTGTATAGTTTCATTCATCATAGAGTTCCTGTGGCGTTCTTCCGGCTCCATTATCAGATCACCTCAATGACACTGTAATATTGCATTTCCTTCCATTTCTGACCTGTGTTCAAAGTTTCAAGTCTCTAGCTCATCGGGAATTTAGTATAAAATCGTTTGCAAAATTTGTGCTCAAACAAACAAAAGAGCAAGCAACCTAATAAAAACGCGGTAAAAAGTGTTAATTATAAATAACGAACTACCTAGGTATTTAAGTTTATATTAAACAGTTTAAAGTATTATGTATGTCTTCGGCCAACCATACGGTTTGGTCACCCTAATGAAGAAAAGGACACATACATCTACTTGACCTCTCTGTCGGCTCGTTTTGGGGCGAAGCGCTCAATCCGGTTTATAGTACTATTTCCATGATCGGCACTGGAGATCTACTCTCTTTCTCCGAAACGAAACTTCGTTAACGAACGAAATTTAAACGAAGTTTCGTGTGTGACCCTACTCTATATCATTTTCGGACGCGCACGCAAAGTTCGAATCCATAGACAATTTTCGTGAACGAATGGAACGAATTTTGGTATGTTTTTTTTTTTCTAATAACTCTTGGCGGCCATTGTGCGTTTTTATAATTCCCGACGGCCCGGCACGGACGGCAGCAGCGACGCCGAAAGATGCCGGCCGTTGGATGTTCAACACAGAACACTCATAGCGAAGAAGTTACCATTTGTACATTGTACAGTAGTGTCGTGGTACCTACTTTTTACTTTAGAATAATATAAAAAATAAAAGTTGACCTTCTCTCTCTAGATATTTGTAATTTTTATAATTATTTCATAAAATATTAGTTTACCAATTATACAACGTGTAACAGAAAGGTGGTATCAACTCGAAAGGAGGTCAATGTACTCGTGAATCTGAACACCCTCCAACAGAAAAAAATTTCAAAACGAAAATAAAATTTTGGAATCACCATAGAAAATTTGTATTTGCCGCCAACATTTTGTAGGTAATAGGGATAGGGACATTCAAAAACTTTTTTTTTATTTGATTTTTTTTCTGTTGGAAGTTTCACGAGCTTAAGCCCGCCGGTAACGATCAGTTGCGATTGTCAATTTTTCCGTCAATGCCATTGTTGGAGCAATTGACAATCGCTTCAATTGCACGCGTAAACGATCAATTTTTCCGTCAATCGTCAATTGCGGAAAAATTAACAATCGCAATTGATCGTTACCGGTGGGTTTTAGAAGTAGAAGTGTTCTACAGCTTGGTTTGATTGCCACAGATAAAAGTAAGACTATAAAAAGTAGCCATACACAGATTTAAGGTGAAAATGGTTGGACTTTATCTGGTCTTAAATCTGTGTATGATCACTTTCCATAGTCTTACTATTATCAGTGGCAATCAAACAAAGCTGTAGAACACGACAATAGCTAAACCATATGGTAAACCTTGAAAAATAAAAATATATCATTTTTGGAGATATACAAATATAGGTTACAGCGGGTTGCGAATGTTGCGATCTGTAAAACTTTGGTTAAAGTATCTATAATTTCGTAATAAATAACTACATCACAACGGCAAACGGTAACCTTTTTGGTGATTTAAATGTTCTACGGGCTACTGTACTATTATAGGTGCTTATCGCGCGACCTTGAGCGAGTGAAGAAGGCCTGATGTGAGTAAGCAGAATTTTAGCATTTTCAAAAAAAAGTTTAGCAGAATTTAACGGAGCTGCTAGCATAATCACAAATTGTAATCTGGTCACCCTGCAGTCAACTTCATGCAACCATCAGTCACCCTATTAAACGGTAGGTTAATCGTCAGTCACAGCCGTGACTGTGGTTAAACTGACAGCAAAACCTACCGTGTAATGGGTGCCTTAAGTGCGCTGTACACATTGGCCCAACGCGTTGGCCCAGCGCGTTGGGCCAACGTGTAAAGACCTACTTGGCGGTATGTTGGGAGTTGGCGCGAGCGTTGGCCGGCGAACCGAGTATTGTCGGTTTTTCGTGCACACATCAAAGGATCTTGGCGCGCGCGTTGGCGCAGCGTTCACACGTTGGCGCCTTTTTAACCGACTTCAAAAAAGGAGAAGGGTCTTAGTTCATCAGAAATCAGAATCTTTGTTTTTATGTATGTTACTCGAAGACGGCTAGATCGATTTGAAAAATTCTTTTTTTGGTTGAAAGCGTATACTTCCAAGTTGGTCCCATTGTTATAAGGTCAGTGTCTGATGATGGGATATTACAGATATCAAGGGAACTCTTCAAATATTATAGGGGCACCTATAGCGATTTTGGTATTTTCTTCAGTAGCTTGTGCATTTGCATATGGAAAATACCATTTTGGTGAATCCGATGATCATCTATGGTCTTCATCATCAGTTTGATGATGAAGACCATAGATGGTCATCGGATTTATTCAATACTACCTACGTGTTTCACTAGTGCGATACGATTAAGTAGGTAGTTGAATTTGGTTGCTAGGCTTTTTATGTTCGTTATAACATAATACATATTAAGGTGAACTGGAGCTGATAGTAAGGAGAACTCCTCAACAACTAAAGCCCCTGCGTCGGCAAAACAGTATTTTATAAAAGGTGATAATCCGTTGATATAAGGCTATTGTAACTTAAATAATATCGTCACTAAATAGACCTACTACAAAAAAGTTTATAAAAATACAAAAACCCCCTTCAAAAACCTTAAAAATAACCATACAAAAACAGCTTCAAAAATAAACGGCTCTAAAAAGCAAGAAATGAAATATTTAAATCTGCATAATAACTAACTCGAAAGTTGGTACGCATATCTAATATTAAACAACATATTATGAAGTCGGGTGGAGTTTTAAATACTGAAATGAACAAATAATATGGAATCCAAAGCATAATATGCTTTGGATTCCAAATTATTGCCTTCTATTATTTATTAAACGCACTTCTATAACAAACAATATATTCAATATTAAAACAAAATACGTTACTAAGCTAGATAAATAAAACATATTTAACGTCAAAGATGTTTAGTAAAGTTATAGAAGTGCGTTTAATAAATAAAGAAACCAAAATACCTCAGTATGTTGAAAGAAAAATTTATATTCACGAAAAGTTTCAAAAATTCTATTGAGATTTCTGAGCTAGGCTGAACTAAATACATTATATTTTAAAACTGAAAATATTCTTTGAAAATTTGACCGATATATCGATATATTTATAAATATCGATGTATCGATATACCTATCGATATTTTTTTTCACTTTCGACATCCCTACACCAATGTGTAAACAGCGACATGCCCTGGCCGCGTTGGCCCAACGCGCGCGGCCAGTCGTTGGCCCAACGGTTGGCCCAACGCGCGCGGCCAGGCGTTGGCCCAATGTGTACTTCGGGCTTTAGAGTAGATATATATGGATTATGGAGACGCCCTGTTGTTCTATATGAACTACAGTTATACAAATATGATCTAAATCGCCATTGTACTCATAATCTTGTAGCTTTTTCGTTTTAAAGATAAAACGAAGTAGCGATAGGTAAGAACCTAAACTACCCCATGTAAAAAGAGACAACAGTATATTTGTTTGACTTTTTTTGGCAACATTAAAATATATCGACACGTGCACGTGCGTCGAAAAACATCGTAAGGCGATATTGAGTTAAGATGATATTCTTACTTAGAAAAAATGCGGAATTTTTTACTCTTATCGTCGTATCTAAATTCGTTATAATTCAAAAGTAACAGAGTGTGAAAACATCGTAAGTGGAGGTCAAATAATAAAAAAAATAATTTAAATCATTTATTCAAGCGACCATGGGCTCACATTGTGTTAGTATACTTATGTTAGTAAAAATTACGTACAAATTAAATTAAAATTGTCTTTCAATATGAGGCACTGGTCCATGTAAGGATAGCCAGTGCCCCATAAAGGACCATCCACGCGGCCTGCGACCACGGCCAGGATGCTGTTGCTGCTGTCGCGCGTCCGCCGCGCCATCGAGGCCGCTCTTTTTCGCATGATGGCGAAAAAACCATCTACACTCGCTTCGGCGAACATTCCCGACGCGCTACAGAAGCGAGGCAGCCACAACAACGCCCTAAACGCGTTATTATATTGAACGCGAAGGGTTTCTAGCGCTCGACGTGTGTGTTTAACGACGTGTGTGCATGTGTGTTGGGGTGTCGTGGGGTGTCTAGTGGTAGTACCTTTCAGGTGTTACCAGCCGGCCCTCAATCTGGGGGCGGTGCACCACACTGGTCCACAGGCGCTCTGCTAACTCTCACCAGTGGCTCCAAGAAGCTGTTGTGCACGCAGCGGCCACACCCCGGGAAACTACGTCGGCTCGTGGGCTAAACCTGGTTGAGAGGAGTCTACACGCTATAGTAGGTATGAACCTCTATACTAAAAAAAGTTGGGAGTTACAAGTCGTGATAAAGTTTGGCCACATGATAGAAACTGATCTGTAGGCTGTTTCTAACTAATATTGAGCTGGGCCAAACTATCCTTACATACAGTTCCATACGGCGGCGGGTTGAATAGCGCACTTTTCCCGGCTTCATTCTAAAAACTATAACAATTCAGGTTTAGCTAATAGGTCAAATGTGGTATCATTTTCGGATAAATCAATAACGTAGAACTTATTTCTGATATAAAAAAAATCAATTTATTAAGCAGTTTCTGAAAAATTACACAATAACCAATATTTTTAAACTTCATTTTTTTAGTTTAGGTATTGGCACTTGTTTCAGTATTTTCAAAAAAACTACTTTAAAGAAGCGTTTTTCAGGTTAACTTGTTATTTGCTTTTGTTATGTTAACTATATTTTATACAATTGAGCCTAACCCAAGTAGTTTAAGTCCATTGTTTGCGAACATACAGCTAGTCAAAAATATGCATTTTTTCACGAAATAAAAAAGGTTTCCGTTTCGTTCAGAAACATTTTTCAGGGTTTTCGTTTATATTTCTGTAAAGTTAATTAAATTTTCTACAACTTGAGCTTAATTTGAGTAGTCTAGGTCTATTGGTTGCAGAGACATAGCTGGTTAAAAATGGGCTTTTTATTGAAATTAATTGAAAAAATCTTATCTTTGACTAGCTGTGTCTTTGCAACTAGTAAACCTAGACTACTCAAGTTAGGCTCAAATTGTAGAAAAATTAATTAACTTTACAGAAATATAAACAAAAAAAGTGAGAAATGCTTCCGAACGAAACGGAAACCCCTTTTATTTCGTGAAAAAATGCATATTTTTTACTAGCTGTGTCTCCGCAAACAATGGACCTCAACTATTTGGGTTAGGCGCAAATTGTATAAAATATAGTTAACATAACAAAAGCATATAACAAATTAACTTGAAAAACGCTTCTTTAAAGTAGTTTTTTTGAAAATACTGAAACAAGTGCCAATACCTAAACTAAAAAAAAAAAGGTTTAAAAATGTTGGTTATTGTGTAATTTTTCAGAAACTGCGTAATAAATTGCATTTTTTTATACCAGAAATAAATTCTACGTTATTGATTTATCCGAAAATGATACCACATTTGACTTATTAGTTAAACCTGAATTGTTATAGTTTTTAGAATGAAGCCGGGAAAAGTGCGATATTCAACCCGCCGCCGTATGGAACTGTATGTAAGGATAGTTTGGCCCAGCTCAATATTAGCTAGAAACAGCCTACAGATCAGTTTCTATCATGTGGCCAAACTTTATCACGACTTGTAACTCCCAACTTTTTTTTGTATAGAGGTTCATACCTACTACTATGGCGGACAGACGAGTAGCGGTCACCTCCCGCTTAGTGCATGAAGACTAGCTTAGTGTTGAAGGCGAATCATAGTTGATAAACGTAAGATATCGGTGGATATGGCAAGTTAGCGAGGCATTGGTCGAAAGAGACTGTCGGTCAGAGACTGCATCCAACCTTCTCCAATTGTAACGGTTCCCGCTCCATTGGATCAAGAGGGGTAACGGACGAGAGAGTGCATTTGTATTTGCGCGCCTACCCATGCACTTAAATATATCCTGCGCAGATGACTGCTCCAGACTCAAAGGACTCCGAGTAGAAGACCCGCGGCGATGGATGGAGTTAGAGAGGTCGGGTCGTGATGCAATCCGGCTTTGTCTGAAGTCTGCACGTGGGCGGCTAGTGGAGAGTGGTCGCTTTTGCGTTGCATTGGGGTGACATCGCAAGTTCGGCAGCACTACTAGCGACGAAGCAGCCCTATTCAGGGAGGCACTGCTTCCCCCGCTCAGCCGGGGAGGGGGCTAGAAAAGGTGTCCCAAACAAATGCTCGCCCCTAATCGAAAATGGGAGGTAGTAACCGCGGCTGCCTAGCATCCCAACTTTGCGCGGTCGACGTTACAAGAAAAACAATAAAATTAGTAATATGACTTTCGGAGCATGGAATGTGCGCACTTTAATCGATCGCGAAACCAACCTGTGCCCTGAAAGGAAAACTGCCGTTGTAGCACGCGAACTTTGTCGCTACGGAGTTGATATAGCTGCACTCAGCGAAACACGCCTAGCTGATGAAGGCGAAATTATTGAACATGGCGGCGGCTATACTTTCTATTGGAAAGGGAGACTTTCTTCCGAACCACGACTGGCTGGTGTGGGCTTTGCGGTCAAGAACAACATTGCAAAGAGACTAGAAGAATTCCCTGTATATGTTACCGGCAATGTGTATAATCCGGCATTGTATACAATGCCTAGGCATTGTATACAATGCCTGAAACGATCAGGCAATGTATGAAATGATATTCATTTTATACATTGCCTAGGCATTGTATACAATGCCTGCTGGTCCACCGGCAATGTGTAAAATAAGTATATTTCTGTTGACTGTTATAAAAAAATAACCTCGAAATTTAAGGCTCACGCTCCGCTGCGCTTCGCGCTCGCCTTAAATTTCTAACCTAACCCGGGACCTATAGGAGTAAAGCAGGTTCCAAATAAGATTTCGGAGGGGGGATGAGGGAAGAGAAGATTAAGGGATAGGGGGACGGTAGAGTGAGGGGAAGTCAAGTACAAGGTCTAATACAAGTTTAAAGTCTAATACAAGGTCAAGGTCAAATACAAGGTCAGATACAAGGTAAGCCAAAAAGTCAGACACAAGGTTCTGATTCTGACCTTGCCAAAATTAAGTAAGCTAAAACAGACCTTGTGTATGACTTTGTATCTGACATTGTATCTGACCTTGTATCTTACCTTTTGGCTTACCTTGTATGTGACCTTTTGGTTTACCTTGTATCTGACCTTGTATCTGACCTTGTATTTGACCTTATATCTGACCTTGTATCTGACACTGTATCTGACCTTGTATCTTACCTTTTGGCTTACCTTGTATCTGACCTTGTATCTGTCCTTGTATCTGTCCTGGTATCTGACCTTGTATCTGACCTTGTATCTGACCTTGTATTTGACCTTGTATCTGACCTTGTATGTGACTTTGTATCTGACCTTGTATCTGACCTTGTATTTGATCTTGACCTTGTATTTGACTTTAACCTTTTATTTGACTTTAACCTTTTATTTGACCTTAACCTTGTACTTGACTTCCCCTCACTCACCCCTCCCCTTATCCCTTAATCTCCCGTTCCCTTCCCCTTCCCTCATACTCCCCCCTCGAGGTCTGCCCTCTAACCAAATAAGATCAAAATCTTTTTATTTTACACATTGCCGGTGGACCAGCAGGCATTCTATACAATGCCTAGGCATTGTATAGAATGCCTAGGTAATGTGTGAAATAGACAATAATATTCATTCTATTTCATACATTGCCTAAAAGGGCCAGGCATTGTATACAATGCCTGCATTTCATACATTGCCGGTAACATATATATATCAGAACGTCTCATCTCATTGCGTCTTCACCTAGAAAATGAAAACTTTCTAAATGTTATAAGCATTTATGCGCCTACGATGGATAATGACGATAGTGTCAAAGAAATTTTTTACGGAGAACTTAGCCAATGCCTTACCAAAATTCCCCCCAAGGAGCAGATACTACTCTTGGGCGACTTTAATGCCAGAGTCGGACGAGAAATGGAATCGTGGCCAAAAGTTCTGGGTCGGCATGGTGTGGGCAATATGAACAGTAACGGCCAATTGCTATTAAGCTTGTGCGCGGAATTTGGTCTCTCCATAACTAACACAATGTTCAGGTTGCCAGCCAAGCACAAAACCACATGGATGCATCCCCGATCAAAACACTGGCATCTGATCGACTACGCAATAGTCCGTCAAAGAGACATTTCTCAAGTAACAATAACCCGTGTGATGCGTGGCGCAAACTGTTGGACAGACCACCGATTGGTCATCACAAAACTCCGACTCCACCTTCGGGCCCCTAAAAGATCCTGTAGAGTAATACCCAATGGTGTAAACTTAGACCATCTTAATGACCAAGATATACGTAGGCAATATGTACAATCATTAAATGAGCAACTAAGCAGTAACGAGATGTGTGGAGATCTTCTTGAGGACTGGCAAACTGTGCTCTCAACCATAAAAGAAAGTGCCACTAACATACTGGGCCTGAAGAAACGACTCAATGAAGATTGGTTTGACGAAAACAATGCAGTTTTAGTAGAGGCTCTTGAAAAACATCGTAATCTCCTAAGGAGAAATCTAGACCTACCCTAGCACCTCCGACGATTTAAAGAAAAGTGGGGTTGAGTTGAGAAGAATGACGAGAGAAATGAAGGACAGATGGTGGTCGGAAAAGGCACACTTTATGCAGAACCTGGTGGAGACCAACCAACTGGGAGCATTTTACGGATAACTGAGGAAATTAATAGGACCGCTTAAGTTTACGGCTGTACCCCTAAAGTCACTTGATGGACATCTTCTCAAGTCTAAATCAGAAATTGTGGAACGGTGGAAAGATCACTTTCAACATCTGCTTAACGTAGATCGTACTGCAGATCTAGAACATATTACCTCCCTGCCCAGTTTTCCGGAAAACACAGACCTGGACAAACCGATAACGATTTGCGAAGTGGTCAGCGCTATAAAACAACAGCAAAATAAAAGAGCGGTTGGGGTGGATGGCATTTCTGGAGAACTCCTGAAATATGGTGGAGAGCAGCTTCATTCGACCATATGGCAGCTTATTGTACGGATGTGGGAAGAAGAACGAGTACCCCCTACTTTCGCAGTTTCTAGTATATGCGCTCTATACAAGAATAAAGGTGATCGCTCCGATTGCAACTCATTTCGGGGTATATCACTGCTTTCTGTACCAGGAAAAGTGCTTGCCAGAGTCCTGTTAAACCGCCTTATCGTGCTGTCTGAAAGTATTTTGCCGGAGACACAGTTCGGATTTCGGCCAAATAGAGGAACATGCGAAGCCATCTTCGCCATTCGACAGCTACAGGAAAAGAGTCGAGAGCAAGGTCAACCTCTGTACCTATGCTTTGTCGATTTGGAAAAAGCTTTTGATAGCATTCCACGCGAAGCTCTCTGGCTGGTGCTAAGGAAATTAGGATGCTCTGAAAAGTTTGTGCGCATGATTAGACTCCTGCACGACAATATGACATGCTGTGTGACTGTTAATGGTGAAGAGTCTGATTATTTTCCAGTCACCTGCGGTGTAAAACAGGGATGTGTTCTCGCACCTACACTCTTTGCCTTGTATTTTGCAGTAGCAGTTAAAGACACATTGCAACAAGCTTCTGCTGGCATTCGAATCCGGTTCCGCACCGATGGCAGCATATTTAACTTGGCAAGACTAAGAGCGACCTCAAAAGTATCGCACGCTCTGATCACAGAGATAATGTATGCCGACGACTTGTGTTTCGTAGCAGAATCCCCTAATGAACTCCAACACCTTATGACCGCTTTTGCTGACTCCTGCCGTAAATTCGGTCTCAAAATAAGCGTGAACAAGACCGAAGTAATGGCAAGGGAATTATCAGAAGCCAATCAATCGCTCCAAGTGCGTCTTGGTGAAACTACTTAGAAACAGGTGGACAAGTTCAAATATCTGGGAAGTACAGTATCATCAAAGTACGACCTTGATGCCGAGATAAACCACAGGCTTAGCGCCGCCTGTGCAGCTTTTGGAAAATTAAAATCCAAGGTATTCTGCTCACACAATATCAAACTACCAACCAAAATATCTGTGTACATGGCAATTGTACTCCCAAACCTCATGTACTCTGCAGAGACGTGGACACTCTACCGCAGGCATATTCGAACTCTGGATAGGTTTCATCTCAAGTGCCTACGTAACATAATGAACATTACATGGTCAGACCGTGTCAGGAACACGGAATGTTAGCGACGCAATGTAAAGTGATAAGTGATAGTGACACAATATGATATGAAAGTGATTAAGTGCTAAAGACACGATGTGAAAACAAAGTGAAAGTGATCAGTGTTTGTAAATAGTGACATTGATATTTTAAGATTCGTATTTTAATATGTTTGAGATAGATTCATATTTTAAAAATATTGTTATCTAAGATAGGTAGTTAAGACTTTGTATAATTTCTTACGTTCTTATATCATGTAAGTTCTGTTTGTTTGTTATCTAATAAGTAGGATTCGTGTTTTAAGCAATATCTTAAGTAATTTTTTCATTGTTTTAGATAAGGTTTTAGCAAATGTTTAGGTAAAAGTTAGGGTATACCGATAGGGCAATACAGTGTAGACAAAGCCCCAATTTTGTAAATTAGGCATACCAAAGGGGCAATACCACATAGAAAGCCCCCGAAAGTTTTTGGTAAATATCTTTTGAAATAATTGAAGTTTTGTTATAAAATAGTTAGTATTCGATTATATTTTCATAGTTCTATCTTTAGAAATTAAGATTATGTTAGTCTTATCAAAGATTTGTAAAAACAAGCGCTTATTTCGATGTTAGAAAGAGATAGAGATAGTTTTGTTTAGAATTAGACAAAGACAGTTGCGCGTGAACAGGACAGACATACTGTAAGACAGAGAGGTCCGAGTTCTAGAAAGAGTAGAAAGTTCTAGATTGATTTTCAAGAAAATTCCAAGTAATTTGATTGGTTCCGAATTTTCTAGTATTAATTATCGATCAATATATAAATCGGAGAGGTCGAAGTAAGCGCATAGTTTTCTGATAATGAAGATACCTTTGTAAAAGAAGAAAAAGGAAGAAATAAAAGAAGAAACAGTAAATGGTGGTTTCATTATAAAGAAAAGGTTCCAGTAAAGTTAGTTATGAAGTCAAAGTGAATAGTTAGTGTCCAAGTTAGTGTGTTCTGACAAAAAGCGCGGCAAGTTAATGTTTTAGTGTTCGAATAAGTGTTTGAGTGCTTTCGTGTGGCAAATTAGTATCTGTGACTATGTTCGGATTGTGAGATAGTGTCAAGTGCTACGGACTACGAGTTTGCTACGAAGCTACGAGTCGTGCTACGAACATTGACTGTGCGCCGACTATGAAACAGTGGTGAATAGTGAATTATAAGTGTTAAATTGAACAAGTATTTGTGTTGTACGTTGGTGTGACATTTTATAAAGTTAATAGTGAGTGATACGAACAACTGTGAAGTGAAATAACATTAACTTATGAACTCTGTGACTGATTGTGTGTTCCGTAATAGTGTTTTCTGACCAAGTGTTCAACCGCCTTCCTCGTCCAGCTGGCGATCAACCTATGAAGTGTTTTAAGTGCCTTTTTTAGTGTTTACAGTCCACTAACTGAGAGTTATCAAGTGATATTATTATTTGTGACGTGTGTGGTTTAGTGTGGACGATATCCCAAGTGCTTTCGTCGTCGTCTGCCCGCCGCGCCCGCCACAATTGCTGGTCCTTCGAGCCGGATAGTGAGAATCGAGGAAGATGCCTAATACCAGGTCGGAAAAGGCGAAAAGTAAAGCAACAGAGAAAACTGCGGAACCATCCGTCTCAGATTGGAGTTTGAACACACCATCGGAAACTGCCACTGCATCTACGGTAACAACGAGGTCAGCGCACACCAAGAGGATGTCACCGCAGCGCCCCCCTACTGGAGTCGAGTCACCTTCACGCCTTGAAGGGGACGTCGCTAGACCAGCCGCTCGAGCCCAAGGAGGTACGTCACCCGCTCGCCTACCGGGAGACATCACCGCCACGCCGACGGGAAGAAGGGATACGCGCGCCGCCGCCGGTGAAACTATTCAACAAAGGGACCCCACTACTCTTCCTACTACGGATCAGATGCATGATGAAGTGATGGCATGCATCGCAGAGATCGAAAGGAAACGGCAAGCTAGACTTGAAGAAGATGCTTATTTCGTCTCTCCTGCACCAGTCGACAAGAGACGAGTACAGCACGCACCGAGGGAAGTAATGAAGAAGCCAGACACGCGCTCAGTAAGGTCGTCGAGGAGGCGCGCCGAGGCCGAAGCCAAGATGCAGATCGCCAAGCGAGAGTTGGAAGTGGCCGTTGCCAGGTCGAAGATAGCCCAGGCGGAACTGGAAATGATTCAAGCGGACTCCGAGATGGAAGAAGAAGAAGAGGAGGTATACCGGGAGCAGAACATTGAAGATTGGTTCAACCGATCAAATCCGCAGCCGCCGCCAGCACCGCCGCAACAGAGTCAAGAAAGTAAGAAGTCGGATATCGAAGTTTTGGCTCAAGCTATCACGAGTCTCTCACAGAAGGCGTCGGAAACTACGTTGTCGAAGCAAATTATCGAGCTTCCTTTCTTCAACGGTGCAAGCGAGGAGTGGTTGGCCTTCAGGCGGTCATACAACGATACCGCCTACGCCTTCACGCCGACTCAGAATTTGGCTCGTCTACGACGAACGCTGCAAGGAAGAGCAAGAGACGCAGTCAAGAGCCTGCTGTTCACCGCGGAAGATCCTGCCGAAGTCATGAAGGGGCTGGAGGCAAGGTTCGGGAGACCGGGCGCGTTGGCGTTATCTGAACTGGAGAAACTTAAGAGCCTGCCGCGCGTCGCCGAAAACCCTACTGAAGTGTGCACCTTCGCCAGCCAAGTAAGGAACTCCGTGGCTACTATCAAGGCACTGGGGAAGACAAGCTACTTAAGTTCACCAGAGACTATGAAGGTGCTGATTGAAAAGATGCCTGCTTCGATGAAGTACAGGTGGTACATCTTCCACCGAACCAAGCGTGAAGAGGAACAGCCGGAGCTCATCACTGTCAGCGAGTTTCTGGAATTGGAAGCGGACATGTGCGGTGACTTCGCTCCACCTGAAGTGTCTTGGGAGATGAAGAGGACCCGTCCGCAATACGCACCCCAAGAGGCGCCATGGAAGAATACTATGAAGAGACCCGTCCACGCCGTGCAAGATAGAGAAGACACTCACGCCAAAGTGGAATGTCCTGAGTGCAACGGGCAACATTGGCTCATCGAGTGCCGCAAGCTTAAGGAAGCCGACGTGAACGGAAGGTGGGAGATAGCTAAGAAGAGGAAGATATGCTTCAAGTGCCTTCGCTTCAGACACGCCCGACAGAACTGCAGAGCACCAGTATGCAAGAAGTGTTCCAGGTGGCATCATACAATTCTGCACTCCGACGCTCCTCCTGTAAAGCAAGAAGACAAGCCAAGATGCAACGCTGTCCAGAAGGAAGAAGATCCAGTCGAAGAAGTCGTCACCTCCGTGCATACAAGTAATAACGCCAGCGACGGGAAGGCATATTTGAAGATGGCTCCGGTGATGCTTTATGGTCCAGGGGGCTCTATTAAGGTCTTAGCTCTGCTGGATGAAGGATCCACGGTCACGCTACTGGACTCCGCCATCGCTGAGAAGATAGGTGCCAAAGGAAAGACGGAAGCTCTGTCAATAGAAGTGGTCGGGGGAAGAAATATGAAGAAAGAAAATTCCCAAAGGGTCTCCCTCCACATCAAAGGGGTTCATCGACGAGATAAGAAGAAGATAGAAGTTAGGACCATCGATGGACTGAAGCTCTCTAAACAAGAAGTAAGCGACGCATTAGTTGAAAAATGCTCACATTTGAAGAAAATCGGAAGCCAACTTATCTATGCAAAAGAAGAACCGCGGCTGCTCATAGGGCAAGATAACTGGGGGCTTATTATCACAAGAAGAATAAAGAAGGGTAAGGCCTCCGAACCAGTCGCGTCGCTCACCAGCCTAGGGTGGGTACTGCATGGGTGCGATGGAAGAGACACGGTTCCGGTGAAGTTCGTAAACCACGTGAACTCCAGTGAAGATGAAACTGAAGTCTTGGTAAGGAAACACTTTGAAATAGAATCACTGGGAGTTCAGCCGCGACGTCCAAGCAACGACGCAGACAAGAGGGCGCTCGACGTCTTGGAGAAGACGACGAAGAGGACACAAGACGGCAGGTTCGAGTCAGGGTTGCTATGGAAGAGTGAAGAGGAAACGCTGCCCAATAACTACAATCAAGCCTATAGAAGACTCATCAACACTGAAAAGAAGCTGGACAAAGATGAAGATCTGAAGAAGGCTTATGAAGAACAGATGAACCAACTGATTGTCAACGGGTACGCGGAGAAAGCCCCATCAAGCTCGACCGAAGGAAGAACGTTCTACCTGCCACACTTCGCCGTCATCCATCCAGTCAAGAAGAAACCAAGAATAGTCCTCGACGCTGCCGCCAAGTTCAACGGAAAAAGTCTGAACGACGCGCTATTACCAGGACCAGATTTCCTACAGTCACTTTTCGGTGTGCTTATAAGATTCAGAGAAAGACCAGTGGCTGTCATCGCTGATATCAAAGAAATGTTCCTTCGGATTAAAATGAAGAAAGAAGATAGAGACAGCCTAAGGTTCCTGTGGCGCGGAAATAGAAGACAAGGCAAACCTGAAGAATATCGCATGGCATCAGTAGTGTTCGGAGCCACGTCGTCACCAGCCACAGCAATCTACGTCATAAACAAGAATGCCGAAGACTTCAAGGAGCAATACCCTGCAGCAGTCAAGGCCATTGAAAGGAACCACTACATGGATGATTATCTACAAAGCTTCCGGACAATAGAAGAAGCACGGAAACTGGCTAAAGAAGTTAAGGAAATACATGCTAAAGCCGGTTTCAACCTAAGAGGATGGGGAAGCAACGAACCAGAAGTACTTGAGGGAATCCAAGAATTACTAGAAGAAAAGGTCGTAGAATTGGCCGAAGAAGAGAAGACCCTCGGACTTAGATGGCTGATAAATGAAGATAAGCTAGCCTTCAACGTCGGCCTTCGTAACACCCCATCAGAAGTGCTAGAAGCAAGAAGGAAACCAACAAAAAGGGAAGTCACCAGCGCCGTCATGTCAACTTTCGACCCTATGGGATTCGCCACGCCAGTCTTGATACAAGGAAAGAAGCTCATACAAGATATTTGGCGGACTAGGGTTGAATGGGATGAAGAAATCAACGACGAACAGATGACGACCTGGACCAAGTATCTACAGGAGGTGGCCATCTTAAAAGAACTGAGGATTCCGAGGTGTCTGTCGCCGAGTCAAGATCAAGGCCAGCTTCACATATTCAGCGATGCTAGTGAAGAAGCTTACGCCGCGACAGCTTATTGGAGGACGGTCGAACCCGACGGAAGAGTCCACATCACCCTGATCGCAGGAAAGGCCCGGGTGACACCTACGAAGCCAGTATCAATTCCACGTCTGGAGCTACAAGCGGCGCTGTTGTCAAGCAGATTAGCGACCACCGTAGAGAACGAGACAAGCCTGAAGATCGAGAAGAAAGTGTTCTGGACGGACTCTAGCACAGTACTTCAATGGCTCAAATCCGACCCTCGAAAATTCAAGGCTTTCGTCGCACATAGGCTCGCCGAGATTGAGGAATTGACAAGACCGCAAGACTGGCGTTGGGTACCAACGAAGGAAAATCCAGCAGACGACGCTACCAGGGGAACACCGAACGAATTCGACCACACCGCGCGATGGTTTCGAGGTCCACGCTTCCTATATGAAGATGAAGAATCGTGGCCAACTAGACATTTTGGAGCCTCGGACATCCAGGAAACCGGTGAAGAGAAGAAAACGCAAGTCGTCGCTGCAGTGAAGACCGTCGAACCATACTTACCTCGTCATGAAAGGTTCTCCAGCTGGAAGCGCCTGGTACGGTGTACAGCTCGCGTACTTCAATTCATTGAAGAACTCAAGAAACGTACGAGCCAGAAGAAAGAAACCGTCACCGCTACCAAGAACGATGAAGACTGGAAGCCTCAGAGGCGTACCACCAAGAAGAAGATGACCATAAATCCACTTCCTGAAGTTAAGAAGATGAACCTCATCCCAATTGAAGCATCTCAGCTGAAGAGGGCTGAAGAAGAACTCGTCAAGCAAAGCCAGAAGGATAGCTTTGGGGAAGAAATCAAGTGTCTTCAAGAAGATAAGAAATTAGAAAATTCAAGCCGTCTACGAAAGCTCGACGTGTACCTAAGTAAGGAAGGCATCATCAAACTAAGAAGTCGGACAAAGAAGATCCAGATCAAGAATAGAGAAACAAATCCCGTGATACTAGACGGCAAGCACGGCATCAGTCGCCTCATCATAAGATATTACCACGAGAAGTTTCTTCATGGCAACACCGCGACAGTAGTCAACGAGATAAGGCAGAAGTATTGGATCTTGGGCCTGCGTTCCAGCGTCAGAAAGGAGATTTACCAGTGCCAGTGGTGCAAGGTCAAGAAGAGTAACCCGCAAGTACCCCCGCCTGGAGACTTACCATCGGAGCGCCTGAGTCACCATCAGTACCCCTTCACCAGCACAGCCGTTGACTATTTCGGCCCGATGCAGGTCACCATAGGGAGAAGAGTGGAGAAGCGCTGGGGAGTGCTGTTTACCTGTCTCACCACGCGAGCGGTGTACCTCGAATTAGCAAGCTCACTGAGCACCAGCTCCATGATCATGGCACTAAGGAGGATGGCTGCACGCAGAGGGACTCCGAAGACCATATTTAGCGATAACGGGACTAACTTCGTGGGTGCAAATCGAGAGCTACAGGAAGCGGCCGACCAAGAAGGTATCACCTGGAAGTTTATACCACCAGGGTGTCCAAACATGGGTGGCGCCTGGGAGAGGATGGTAAGATCAGTGAAGACCGCATTGATGGCCGTCCTGCACACCAAAAACCCGCCAGAAGAGGTACTCCACACGCTGCTCACTGAGGTGGAACACGTCGTCAACTCCCGCCCACTTACCGATGTCAGCGCAGATCCCGAAGATGAAGAAAGCCTCACACCTAACCACTTCTTATTGGGAAGGTCATGTGGGGCCCTATCTCCAGGGGAATTCGAAGACAGCGAGCTCGTCGGAAAGGCTACCTGGCGAACAGCACAGAGACTGGCAGACCATTTTTGGAAGCGATGGGTGGCGGAGTATCTACCTACGCTGATGCCGCGAAAGATAACTGGAAGGGAAACTGAAGATCCACGTGTCGGAGACATTGTAGTCATCATGGACGCCACGTTACCCAGAAACACGTGGCCTCGCGGTCAAGTGCAACGAGTATACCCAGGGCCCGATGGAAGAGTGAGGATATTGGACGTGCGAACTCCAGGAGGTATACTTCGACGACCGACGCGACGAGTCATCGTTCTGGTCCCGGCAGCGGCGTCGCCCCCAAATGGATGAAGTGCTTCGCACTGCGGGGGGAGATTGTTAGCGACGCAATGTAAAGTGATAAGTGATAGTGACACAATATGATATGAAAGTGATTAAGTGCTAAAGACACGATGTGAAAACAAAGTGAAAGTGATCAGTGTTTGTAAATAGTGACATTGATATTTTAAGATTCGTATTTTAATATGTTTGAGATAGATTCATATTTTAAAAATATTGTTATCTAAGATAGGTAGTTAAGACTTTGTATAATTTCTTACGTTCTTATATCATGTAAGTTCTGTTTGTTTGTTATCTAATAAGTAGGATTCGTGTTTTAAGCAATATCTTAAGTAATTTTTTCATTGTTTTAGATAAGGTTTTAGCAAATGTTTAGGTAAAAGTTAGGGTATACCGATAGGGCAATACCGTGTAGACAAAGCCCCAATTTTGTAAATTAGGCATACCAAAGGGGCAATACCACATAGAAAGCCCCCGAAAGTTTTTGGTAAATATCTTTTGAAATAATTGAAGTTTTGTTATAAAATAGTTAGTATTCGATTATATTTTCATAGTTCTATCTTTAGAAATTAAGATTATGTTAGTCTTATCAAAGATTTGTAAAAACAAGCGCTTATTTCGATGTTAGAAAGAGATAGAGATAGTTTTGTTTAGAATTAGACAAAGACAGTTGCGCGTGAACAGGACAGACATACTGTAAGACAGAGAGGTCCGAGTTCTAGAAAGAGTAGAAAGTTCTAGATTGATTTTCAAGAAAATTCCAAGTAATTTGATTGGTTCCGAATTTTCTAGTATTAATTATCGATCAATATATAAATCGGAGAGGTCGAAGTAAGCGCATAGTTTTCTGATAATGAAGATACCTTTGTAAAAGAAGAAAAAGGAAAAAATAAAAGAAGAAACAGTAAATGGTGGTTTCATTATAAAGAAAAGGTTCCAGTAAAGTTAGTTATGAAGTCAAAGTGAATAGTTAGTGTCCAAGTTAGTGTGTTCTGACAAAAAGCGCGGCAAGTTAATGTTTTAGTGTTCGAATAAGTGTTTGAGTGCTTTCGTGTGGCAAATTAGTATCTGTGACTATGTTCGGATTGTGAGATAGTGTCAAGTGCTACGGACTACGAGTTTGCTACGAAGCTACGAGTCGTGCTACGAACATTGACTGTGCGCCGACTATGAAACAGTGGTGAATAGTGAATTATAAGTGTTAAATTGAACAAGTATTTGTGTTGTACGTTGGTGTGACATTTTATAAAGTTAATAGTGAGTGATACGAACAACTGTGAAGTGAAATAACATTAACTTATGAACTCTGTGACTGATTGTGTGTTCCGTAATAGTGTTTTCTGACCAAGTGTTCAACCGCCTTCCTCGTCCAGCTGGCGATCAACCTATGAAGTGTTTTAAGTGCCTATTTTAGTGTTTACAGTCCACTAACTGAGAGTTATCAAGTGATATTATTATTTGTGTCGTGTGTGGTTTAGTGTGGACGATATCCCAAGTGCTTTCGTCGTCGTCTGCCCGCCGCGCCCGCCACACGGAAGTTCTACGACGGGCAAATGTCTGCGGGGTAGAAACTTACCTGATGAGGCGTCAACTGCGATGGTGTGGGCATGTTTCCAGGATGTCAGAGGAAAGAGTGGCTCAACAAATATTTTATTCTGAGCTGCAAGAAGGCAAACGCAAACAGGGTGGCCAGTTCCTCAGATATAAGGACGTATTAAAACGCCATATGAAGAGTTGCCAAATTGAACCTTCGAACTGGGAAGCATGTGCTCAGAATCGCCTGGAATGGAGACGCTTAGTGCATTCGAAGGTGCAAGACTTCGAGGAAGAAAAAAGAGCAGACCTCGATGCCAAGCGGGACGAACTGAAAGCTAAACCACCAACAGCCATCTCGTACAACATTGTCAACGGAGTCCTAACTTGTAATATATGTGCGCGTGTATTCTGCAACAAAATTGGATACACCAGCCATATGAGAGCGCACGATAGGGCGATTCAACGAAGCCCTATGCAATGAATGATGCAGTCGCTGTGGCCGAAATCGGTCGAGAGCATCATCATCATGCATGTGTTAAACGAGGTGCAGTATGCTCGAAATAGTGTTATTTTAACTGGAACTGAACACCTGGCGAACCTGCGGGCTATCATATTCGACCTCACGGACAGCGCTCTCCATTCACGCTCAATATCGTCGTCATCTTTTAAATCGTCTGTCACAATGTGACCTAGGTACTTAACACTATTTATTTTACTAAGAGTGACACCACCCAAGCTAACGGGTGGCACGTCCGTCGGGTATTTAGACCCAGCCTTGAATACCATGAGCTGGCTCTTTTTGGGATTGTATTTTAGACCATGGGCATTTGCATATGCTTCGCAGATACCCATGAGCTCCTTTAGACCCCCAACCGATGCGCTCAGCAACACCAAGTCATCTGCATAACTAAAATTATTAAAACAGACATCGTCCACATGACATCCGACATGGGTGTTGCTGAGCGCAACGATCAGGTCGTTTACGTACAGGTTGAAGAGGGATGGTGAACTCAAACCCCCCTCATGTGAGTGGATATGGTCTTCCTTTTGTTTAAGATGCTGTGTACATACGTTCAGAAATAATATTCCTTTTGTAAATCCCTTCCGATAACAATCGGAAAACAAACTTTTTTTTAGATGAGCTCGATTCCTGGTTAAGGCAGGAGATTTTCCAAAAATCTCTGAATGCAGTTTTTATTATTTTTAAAATCTAAATGAAGACTTTATTCAGTAAAATTGCCTATCCTTACTAATATTATAAATGCGAAAGTCTGTTTGTTTGTTTGTTACGCCTTCACGTCTTAACTACTGAACCGATCATCGTGAAATTTTGCATACACGTTGTCAGGGGTACAGAGAAGGATATAGGACACTTTTCATCCCGAAAAAATGTATCGTTTCCGAGGGATAGCAAAAAAACCTTTCCACGCAGACGAAGTCGCGGGCGGCAGCTAGTTTATAATAATTCTAATGGTGATAACGGTGTAAACGATTCTAATGGTGTAAACGTTTGCCCAACATCTTCATTTATATATTTAATTTCTAACATAATATATTTGTCACGTCCAGAAGTAATTTATTAATGTAATGTAATGTAAATTATCAATATAACCAGAAAAATAACAACTTATCAGAACATAACTTTGCAGGTCCGCCGCGCGACACAGAACATTTTTTTTAACACAGTTACTAGACAAAAATGTTTGACAAGTTTATTATTCTATATAGTAAGATAACTGGGCTATTCGCTAGTCTTTAATATTTAAGCCGTGTGAGTAAACCTGAGTACATGTATAGAGCCGTGTGTGAGAATATCCAAGTTCATATACAGAGCCACGTGAGTATACCTGGGTAAATATAAAAAGCCGCGTGAGAATACACGAGTTTAAAAATATATAAAGACGTTTAAGAATTTATGAGTTCATAAAATAATATAAAACTAATTGAGTAATAACGAGTTCATGTGCAGAGCCACGAGAGTATACCCAAATTCACGTAGACACCGACACTTCGACTCCGGCACTTCGACTCCGACACTTCGACTCTGATACTTCGACGCTGGTACTTCGCCTCCAACACTTCGACTCCGACAATTCGACTCCGGCACTTCGCCTCCAACACTTCGACTCTGACACTTTAGTTCCGGCACTTCGCCTCCAACACTTCGACTCCGACAATTCGACTCCGGCACTTCGCCTCCAACACTTTTACTCCGGTACTTGTGCTCCGGCACTTCGACTCCGACACTTCGACTCCGACACTTCGACTACGGCACTTCGCCCCCAACACTTCGACTCTGACACTTCGACTCCGGCACTTCGCCTCCAACACTTCGACTCTGACACTTCAACTCCGGCACTTCGCCTCCAACACTTCGACTCTGACCATTCGACTCCGGCACTTCGCCTCTAACACTTTGACTCTGATACTTCGACGCTGGCACTTCGCTTCCAACACTTCGACTCTGACAGTTCGAGCCCAGCACTTCGCCTCCAACACTTCGACTCTGACGATTCGACTCCGGCACTTCGCCTCCAACACTTTGAAAACCTCATCGAAACATAAGAAGTGATCATTTCAATGTTTTATTTTGTGAGTTTAATTTCTTTTTTTACACAAATTGTGTCCTAATATAGTAATAATATTTGTGTACACAAAATAAATATATTTTTAACTAATAAGTGTCTTAAATCCCATACGTTTTCGGGTTACGCGCGACTTAGACTTACTTAAGAAAAATACACAATTTGACTCCGGCACTTCGCCTCTAACACTTCGACTCCGACAATTCGACTCCGGCACTTCGCCTCCAACACTTCGACTCTGACACTTTAACTCCGGCACTTCGCCTCCAACACTTCGACTCCGACAATTCGACTCCGGCACTTCGCCTCCAACACTTTTACTCCGGTACTTGTGCTCCGGCACTTCGACTCCGACACTTCGACTCCGACACTTCGACTACGGCACTACGCCTCCAACACTTCGACTCTGACACTTCAACTCCGGCACTTCGCCTCCAACACTTCGACTCTGACCATTCGACTCCGGCACTTCGCCTCCAACACTTTGACTCTGATACTTCGACGCTGGCACTTCGCCTCCAACACTTCGACTCTGACACTTCGAGCCCGGCACTTCGCCTCCAACACTTCGACTCTGACGATTCGACTCCGGCACTTCGCCTCCAACACTTTGAAAACCTCATAAATGTACCCCAATCAAAAGCAAATAAAATTATTTCTATTTATTTCTATTTCATCGAAACATAAGAAGAGATCATTTCAATTTTTTATTTTGTGAGTTGAACTTTCTTTTTTTACACAAATTGTGTCCTAATATAGTAATAATATTTGTGTACACAAAATAAATATATTTTTAACTAATTAGTGTCTTAAATCCCATACGTATTCAGGTAACGCGCGGCCGCTTTCGTGAGAGTTGACCGCGCGCATGCTTGAAGTTTAATCGCATGCGATTCGATAAAAATATCATTATTATATTTTATAGATAAAAATTTTCTAAGTACTTCTACACAAAACAAATCGCTCCCCGTGAACCGTGAGATGAACTACCCTTAAGAAAAATACACCTTAACACCTGGTATAAATTTATCCGACCGTTACAATTGGAACCTCGCTCACTTTAGATTCACACAGATTTTATGCTTGGGATGGGTTCTTAATATAACAAAACATTTAAAACGTTATTTCCTGTAGTTTATTAACCATAATCTACGAACAAAACTACTTTTGAGACGTGGTCAGTGGGGCACAGACGGGCGTTTCGATTTGGATAGCTGAAAAAACCACGTTAATGTTTAGATTTTCGCAAAATTTTACCACCCGCCCGCAGTATGTTTATTTATTAAATTGACGAGTACAAAAGGTATTTATTTGTTAACACAGTAAATATCACGAAATAGGCAAAAACTGTTGAGCAAAAGTGTACGTTCCTTGTTATCAATAAGTTCCACTTTCAACTGTCAGTAGCTCATAAGGAAACGGCTGCACAAAGAAGTGATATATGAATAAAATGACCATCGGATAGTAAGAAAGAGGCAGGAACATTAAAATAGGCGCACAGTTTAATGCGTTAAAACGAGACGACACGAATGAATTATACCAGTGAATCACGTCTCGATCATCTCGTTTTGGCAAAAAATTACCGCCGATCATGTGAGTGGATATGGTCTTCCTTTTGTTTAAGATGCTGTGTACATACGTTCAGAAATAATATTCCTTTTGTAAATCTCTTCCGATAACAATCGGAAAACAAACTTTTAGATGAGCTCGATTCCTGGTTAAGGCTATAGTTGTAAAACAGCGGTTGTTATCGGATAGTTATCTAAAGCAGCCGATAATATCGTATAGACAGCGGCTGACAACCGGCTGCTTATCCGACTCAATACCAAAAGGTCTTACAACTTTCAGATTCCTCCGCCTACTCTGGCCTGGAGCGGTTGTGCGCTGTTTCTGTGTCATTTTTATCATCATTTAAATAATTAGAATTTCTGTGATTGGCTGTGTGTGAAAATTTCAATTCCTTGTTCCTCTTGAGGCTCTATGAGCTCGATTCCTGGTTAAGGCTATAGTTGTAAAACAGCGGTTGTTATCGGATAGTTATCTAAAGCAGCCGATAATATCGTATAGACAGCGGCTGACAACCGGCTGCTTATCCGACTCAATACCAAAAGGTCTTACAACTTTCAGATTCCTCCGCCTACTCTGGCCTGGAGCGGTTGTGCGCTGTTTCTGTGTCATTTTTATCATCATTTAAATAATTAGAATTTCTGTGATTGGCTGTGTGTGAAAATTTCAATTCCTTGTTCCTCTTGAGGCTCTATGAGCTCGATTCCTGGTTAAGGCTATAGTTGTAAAACAGCGGTTGTTATCGGATAATTATCTAAAGCAGCCGATAATATCGTATAGACAGCGGCTGACAACCGGCTGCTTATCCGACTCAATACCAAAAGGTCTTACAACTTTCAGATTCCTCCGCCTACTCTGGCCTGGAGCGGTTGTGCGCTGTTTCTGTGTCATTTTTATCATCATTTAAATAATTAGAATTTCTGTGATTGGCTGTGTGTGAAAATTTCAATTCCTTGTTCCTCTTGAGGCTCTTAAAGGTAATAACTCCTCCTACTGGGCGGTCTTAGAGTGGGATAACAAATTTGCATCGGTTACTGCGTTTAAAATTTTTTGACCGTACTGTGATTTGAACTCTGGGCTCCTGCAATAGAACACCGCTAGGACCGGTGCGCCCCACCATCAACGCTAACTGTGTCGTGGGCCCGAGCGTCGAAATTACGAACTACATTCTGCAAGCAACATCAAGCGGGGCGGTGGTGGTGGCTCGTAGCAACGATTCACTGTGCTACGAACTACGTGCTACACCGTGCTACGGCGTCTACGATACGTGCAGCTGACTGTCTCGTGCATACAAACAAACTCGACCTTATCTCCACTACTAAGATGCCTAAATTACAACACTCTCCGCGCGAGTCCCCGACCAAGCCTAGTGCAGTACCTACTACTCAACCACAATCGGAATTGGACTCTTCGTCAAAGGACAAACCAGAACATAGTCGCTCAGTAACCACTCGTTCGAAGCGTCTCCGCATTGAATCGTCGCCTCAAGCAACTGAGAGTGATCAAGCCAATTTTTACGACTTCAAAAAGGAACTTTTGTTGATGCTTAGTACTTGGAAGACTGAACAATCTGCCACTCTATCCAAACTTGTTTCTGACGTTACTGCACTCAAAACACAGTGTACGGAAATTCAGAAATCTAACTCTGAAATTGAAGCCTCAATAACCTTTATGAACACCCAGTTTGAAGAAATTAAAGCTAGAATTGGAAGATTGGAGATAGAAAAAAAACCAAAACAGGGAATATATGATAGGGTTGGAAAAACAATTAGAGGAATTACAACAGTTTTCCAGATCTTCATCCATCGAAGTCCGAAATGTACCTGTCAAGGAGAAAGAGCTAGAAAGTGACCTTATCAACATAGTCCAAAAACTCGGCACCACTTTGGGTGTAAGCTATCAGGAGCATGATATCCGCGATATATACAGACGTCCTGGAAAACCTGGTATAGCTAGAACAATAGTTGTCGAATTTCACTCAGTCCGAATCAAGAACAACTTTCTTGCCTCTTCGCGGCGCTTCAACAAAGGTCGACAGAGCTCGGAGAAACTAAATTATGAGCATATTGGTATGGTTGGTGATAAGCGACCAATCTATGTGGACGAGCACCTGCCCTATTCTACACGTAAGCTGCTTTTTCTTACTCGCGAATTTGCTAAAAAACACGATTTCAAATTCTGCTGGACATCTAATGGGCGAGTGCTTCTCCGCAAAGATTCTACATCAAAATTCATTCATGTTAAATCAGAATCATGTCTTACTAGTTTACTGTAGTTATAAAATGTTACATTCTATTTACAAATTAATATCATATAACACAAAATACACAATTTTTCACACTAAATACACAAACTATCACACAATACCTCTTACACTACCACACGCAAATAACACGTTAATCTGTCTTACACTACACACAAACAAACAACGTACTCATCGTTTTCTTAGTAAAAAAAAAGAACTATTTTTATTAATTTTGTACCTCGAATATTTAAAATCACTCATTCCGAATAAAACAAAGTGGTTTCATCTCATATTTACACGTTATGTTTTTTTAACTCTTGTGATCACCTTCCGTATACTTTGCTTACCAACTAAATTTACTCACCCGTGCATGCGCAAATGTTGTACACTTGTAATAACATTAATCATTTTTAATTTGATTCTAAAATTACTAAAAACCTCTAGCGATAATAGTACATCCACCCTTGGACGTAGTTGTGTACTACGTCAGGTTTCCTTGGCCCCGTCAAATAAAAATGACTAATCTAGTAGATATAGTATCTGAAATAGATTGTATGGATGTTGCGCAGGCACAGTATTGCACACCAGATAACTGTTCTATGTACTTACCCAACGATTCGTCTTTGAAAATAATCCACGTGAATATTAGAAGTATTAACAAAAACTTTAACAATTTTATCGCTACTTTGTCAATAACTCAAATTCATTTTGACGTTATTATTTTGACCGAATGTTGGCTCAAAGGCTCTGTCCAACTTCCTTTTCTTGACGGTTATACTGTGCAGTCTACTTTTAATAATCGTCTCCAAAATGATGGCGTGGTACTGTATGCTAGAGAGGACTTAAAGTGCTACATTAGTGAGCCACCATTTCAGGATGGAAATTGCTTGTTATGTCGCATTGGTAACATCGCTATTGTCGCGGTCTATCGCTCCCCATCATACAATAAACTAGATAAATTCTACAATAGTCTTGATAACATTGTTTCTCCTCTAAACTTATCAAATATTGTGCTGATAGGAGACATCAATATCGATATTAAGGAGAATAGTATTAATCCTCACTCTAATAATTATCTGACACTAATGTCATCCCTTGGTCTACTACCGGCACATCGTCTTCCAACTAGAATTAATAACTGTTTGGATCATATATTTTTAAAAACTAAACATATAGCCACAGTAGGTGTCATCCATACTGAAATTACAGACCATTATCCAGTTGCTCTGTCTCTAAAATTTAACAACAATGTCAATATTAAACAAACAAACTCTCACGTAGTCAAATATAATTTTGAATTAATAAAAAAAGACTTAGATAACACAAGTTTCACATCAATTTTAGAAGAAACAAATCCTGATTTTGCCACTCATACTCTGATTGCATGTATTAAATCAATAATCTATAAACATATATCATTTGTAAAGGTGCCGAGGAGAAACAGGATTATTAAACCGTGGATAACTGCCGGTTTACTTCGTTGTATACGAAATCGCGACTTAATGCATCTTAGACTAAAGAGCTCACCTGATAACATCGTCTTAAAAACCACGTAGGTACTTGAGGTATCGCAATTTTTGCAATGCTCTTCTGAAAAAAGTTAAAGTGGATTACGAAAAGCGCGAATTCGAAAAAGCTAAAAATAACCCAAAAGAAATGTGGAAGGTTATTAAAACAGTTACGAACTCTAACCAGGCTAAGAAACCTCCTGATGAACTCCTGAACATTTCGAGCGACAACATCTCCTCTATCAACTCTGTTAACGAGTACTTCGTAAATATAGGCACTCATTTAGCCCAAAAAATTTCAGCTCCTTCGTCCCCATCACAGGACAATCCCTCTTCCCACTCAGATTCTGTCTGTAATTCATTTGTTATCCTCCCCATCGATGAGACAGAGGTGAAGCGTCTTATTCTTAATCTACGCAGTGACAGCTCTACAGGTTGGGATGAAATCTCACCGCGTGTGATTAAGCAGTCTGTATCTTCTTTAGCCACACCTCTTACGCACATCTTCAATCTTTGTATAGAGAACGGTGTTTTCCCTGTCTGCTTTAAAAAAGCCGTTGTCCACCCTATTCACAAGGCGGGGAGCAGGGACTGTGTCTCTTATTATAGACCCATCTCAGTTCTCTCGGCTCTATCGAAGATTTTTGAGAGGTACCTTAACGCTTCACTAATAAAATATCTTAATAAATTTCACATCTTATCGGATAACCAGTATGGCTTTCGGAGTGGTATTTCCACAGAAGATGCTGTTTCGAGCCTTACAGAAGCTATTGTATCGCACATTGATAATAAGGAGAAGTGTTATGGTATCTTTCTAGACCTGTCAAAGGCTTTCGATACAGTCTCTGCTCCCATCCTTCTGTCCAAAATGGAGTCTATTGGAGTTCGAGGTATCAGTTTGGACATGTTTAGAAGTTATCTGTCTGGCCGAACGCAATGCGTTAAAATTGGTGGTTTGCTTAGCGATGAGGCACCCATATGCTATGGGGTGCCTCAAGGCAGCATTCTGGGCCCAACTCATATACATAGACCAGTTATGCCGCCTCTCTCTTAAAAACTGTAACATCTTTACTTATGCAGATGACACGGCTCTTTTGGTCTATGGAGAAAATTGGGCTTCTGCCAAGTGCTATGCTGAGACTGCTCTGCGTTGTGTCAGCAAATGGCTGTCCACAAATCTACTGACACTTAATTTTGATAAATCACAGGTTCTAAAATTTAACATCGACAGGTCTCCCAAGCCTGAATTAACTACTTCAGCCTCAGATATAATACTACACAATTGCCAGGACACAGACTTGCATTCGTGTCTCTGTAAGCCATTGAAATCTGTAAGTAGCGTAAAGTATTTAGGCATTCACCTTGACGATGGGCTTGACTGGCATGTCCAGATTGAAACTCTTACAGGTAGAGTCCGGAAACTTATTTATATTTTTAAAAATCTACGTCACTCAGCTGACCGTACCACTCTCTTTACGGTTTACTTCGGATTATGCCAGTCCATACTATCCTACTGCATTTCTGTTTGGGCAGGGACTAACAAAACATCCCTATTAAAACTTGAGCGTGCTCAGCGAGCTGTTCTCAAGGTCTTACTATGTAGGCCTAGGACCTATCCAACCGTGAGACTGTATGCGGAGAGTGAGGTTCTCACAGTTAGGCAGTTGGCTATCTTGCGTATGATCCTGCGTAAACATTCTTTACTGCCTCTCGATGACGTTACGTCTTCAAGACGCCACGGTACTCTTGTTTGTCCGCAGGTTGGATGTCGTACAACTTGGGCTAAATACCAATATAATGCTCTTAGTTCACAACTTTATAACAGAGTTCACAAGATAAAACGAATATACTCACTTACTAAGTACAAATTAAAAAAAACTGTGCATGAATATCTGTTATCTCTTTATTACGATGAGACCGAAAGTTTAATCAAATAATGCACTCATTACACCACACACACACACACACACACACACACACACACACACACACACACGCACACGCACGCACGCACGCACACACACACACACACACACACACACACACACACACACACACACACACACACATTTAGTCTTGTAACCTAATAATACTTACGTTTTTTTAACGCTTTACCAGCGCTTTAAGAAGTTTTTATACGCAATGCTAAAGGGAGGAGTCACCAACTCCTAAGAAACAGGATTCGTCCTAGTTTAGGAGTTGGTGTTATTTTGTTTTGTAACTCTGAAAAATCTTTATAATAGTGTAAAGTAAAAATGTAATTTATTTATTTTGGTTGAATAAATTATTATTATTATTATTATTACAACTTTTACAATTCCTGAGTCGAAATTGTTATAATATACGAGTCGTTAAATGCAAATAGGTATTTTTAGTAAATTAAATACCTACTCTGTCATGATGAATTCGTGGGCGATGAATTTGTAGAACATCAAACTGGAAATTCTGGTGTTCTCGTCAATTTCTCTGCACCACAAAACTGTTTACTGGTAAAGGTTAACGCACATTTAGGCGGGCCGCAGCGGGGCGGGCCGCATCGCAAAAATCCGCTCAAATCGCTCCCATACATTTTATATGAACTATCGCACATTATGCCGGGGCGGAGCGGGCCGCATAATCCGTCGCGCATTTTGTTGCGATGCGATGCGGTGTGCTATATATATAGCAAGCGGATTTATCGATCGGGAGTCATCCGAAAATACCCCAAAACTTTTTTGTCGTATAAAAGATTGAGAAAAAGATATCTATATTCTCAATCTATTGATATCCTATATAATTTTGTAAAAATACCCTTAATTAAAATTCCTTACTTGTTTTTTTTCCTTTAGAAATAAAAAAATACTTATGAATATTTTTCAAAATTATTATGGCACATAACAATGAAAGTATCCTCTGCACTGATGTCCTTGTATAATGGACGTCGTCAGTGATCCTCTGCATCACTATATTTTTTGTTATACATTTATTAGAAGTGGCACTCGCCATAGAAAAAATACTTAACTTGTATACAATTAAATTAAATTTGGTCTTAAAATAAAGCTATATATTTTCACTATTTTCCTTTTTTGAAATTAAAAAACGCAGTGTTTATTTGACTTCTGATTTGGCATTGATCTGTCATTTGGTTGACAGACAGCCAGAAATAAAAAACCGGCCAAGTGCGTGTCGGGCCACGCGCAGTAGGGTTCCGTCCGTGGTTACCATACGGGTTGTATACGGGCACCATACGGGTTTCATACGGGCACCATACGGGTTGTATACGGGCACCATACGGGTTTCATACGGACACCATACGGGTTTCATACCGGCACCATACGGGTTGTATACGGGCACCATACGGGTTTCATACGGGCACCATACGGGTTGTATACGGGCACCATATGGGTTGTATACAGGCACCATACGGGTTTCATACGGGCATCATACGGGTTGTATACGGGCACCATACGGGTTTCATACGGGCACCATACGGGTTTCATACGGGCACCATACTGGTTGTATACGGGCACCATACGGGTTGTATACGGGCACCATACGGGTTTCATACGGGCACCATACGGGTTGTATACGGGCACCATACGGGTTTCATACGGGCACCACACGGGTTGTATACGGGCACCATACGGGTTTCATACGTGCACCATACAGGTTGTATACGGGCACCATTCGGGTTGTGTACGGGCACCATACGGGTTGTATATACGGGCACCATACGGGTTTCATACGGGCACCATACGAGTTTCATACGGGCACCATACGGGTTGTATACGGGCACCATACGGGTTTCATACGGACACCATACGGGTTGTATACGGGCACCATACGGGTTTCATACCGGCACCATACGGGTTTCATACCGGCACCATACGGGTTGTATACGGTCACCATACGGGTTGTATACGGGCACCATACGAGTTTCATACGGGCACCATACGGGTTGTATACGGGCACCATATGGGTTGTATACGGGCACCATACGGGTTTCATACGGGCATCATACGGGTTGTATACGGGCACCATATGGGTTGTATACGGGCACCATACGGGTTTCATACGGGCACCATACGGGTTTCATACGGGCACCATACTGGTTGTATACGGGCACCATACGGGTTGTATACGGGCACCATACGGGTTGTATACGGGCACCATACGGGTTTCATACGGGCACCATACGGGTTGTATACGGGCACCATACGGGTTTCATACATGCACCATACGGGTTGTATACGGGCACCATACGGGTTGTATACGGGCACCATACGGGTTGTATACGGGTACCTTACGGGTTTCATACGGGCACCGTACGAGTTTCATACGGGCACCATACGGGCACCATATGGGTTTCATACGGACACCATACGGATTGTATACGGGCACCATACGGGTTTCATACGGGCACCATACGAGTTTCATACGGGCACCATACGGGTTGTATACGGGCACCATACGGGTTTCATACGGGCACCATACGGGTTGTATACGGGCACCATACGGGTTTCATACGTGCACCATACGGGTTGTATACGGGCACCATACGGGTTGTATACGGGCACCATACGGGTTGTATACGGGCACCATACGGGTTTCATACGGGCACCATGCGAGTTTCATACGGGCACCATACGGGTTGTATACGGGCACCATATGGGTTTCATACGGACACCATACGGGTTGTATACGGGCACCATACGGGTTTCATACGGGCACCATACGAGTTTCATACGGGCACCATACGGGTTGTATACGGGCACCATACGGGTTGTATACGGGCACCATACGGGTTGTATACGGGCACCATACGGGTTTCATACGGGCACCATACGGGTTTCATACGGGCACCATACGGGTTGTATACGGGCACCATACGGGTTGTATACGGGCACCATACGGGTTGTATACGGGCACCTTACGGGTTTCATACGGGTTGTATACGGGCACCATACGGGTTTCATACGGGCACCATACGGGTTGTATACCGGCACCATATGGGTTGTATACGGGCACCATACGGGTTTCATACGGGCACCATACGGGTTGTATACGGGCACCATACGGGTTTCATACGGGCACCATACGGGTTGTATACGGGCATCATACGGGTTGTATACGGGCACCGTACGGGTTTTATACGTGCACCATACGGGTTTCATACGGGCACCATACGGGTTGTATACGGGCACCATACGGGTTGTATACGGGCACCATACGGGTTTCATACGGGCACCATACGGGTTGTATACGGGTTGTATACGGGCACCATACGGGTTTCATACGGGCACCATACGGGTTGTATACGGGCATCATACGGGCATACGGGCGGGTTCGATCCGTTTCAGTGGGCATAGTAGAACGTATCGTGTTGATCCTGCCTGATACGTTCCTAGCACGGTCATGGTATGGCACAGTGTAGTGGGTGTAATTTATGCTGTAATTAGCGGCCGCCCGCGGTTTCACCCATGTGGTTCCCGATCCCGTGGGAATATCGGGATAAAAAGTATCCTATTTTTTAATCTAGACTATCTACTATCTGTGTGCCAAATTCCAACCAAATCCGTTCAGTAATTTTTACGTGATTGAGGAACAAATATCCAAACCCACAAGCTTTCACATTTATAATATTTTATTTTTTACATTTAATACATCTACAATGTCATTTTGTATTCACCATCCAAATTTTGAGGATGTGTTCAGTCCATGAAACTGAACAACTTTCTCTAAGAAACACATGGTCATATATGTAAAATTAAAATCGACTTTCCATAGAAATCAAAGAGATCACGTGATGATAGATAGATAAAACGTTTTATTCACTACGACACACACACATACATTCATCAATACAAAATACAAAAATGTCTGAAAAAGAACGATAAAAAAATACAAATGTGATAAGTATGAGAGAAAGAAAAAACAAAAAAAGATGACAAAAACAGTGAGAAGATGGAATGCACGTGTGTGCAGCAGCAAGGTTTAGGCTCGGTGTATCACAGGCAAATGCCTGATAGCAAAACACCGATTTTCAGCCGTCACCTATAGATGAAACGCGGAAACCAGTAACTGCGCTGAGGTTAACGCACATTTAGGCGGGCCGCAGCGGGGCGGGCCGCATCGCAAAAATCCGCTCAAATCACTCCCATACATTTTATATGAGCTATCGCACACAATGCCGGGGCGGAGCGGGCCGCATAAACCGTCGCGCATTTTGTTGCGATGCGATGCGGCCCGCCCCGCCCCGCTGTGCCCCGACTCAGTGTGCTATAGCAAGCGGATTTATCGATCGGGAGTCATCTGAAATTACCCCAAAACTTTTAAGTCGTATAAAAGATTGAGAAAAAGATATCTATATCTTTTTCTCTATCTTTTATATTGATATCTATAGATATCCAATATAATTTTGTAAAAATACCCTTAATTAAAATTCCTTACTTGTTTTTTTCCTTTAGAAATAAAAAATACTTATGAATATTATTATGGCACATAACAATGAAAGTATCCTCTGCACTGATGTCCTTGTATAATGGACGTCGTCAGTGATCCTCTGCATCACTATATTTTTACCGACTTCAAAAGGAGGGAGGTACTCAATTCGACCCGTTTTTTTGTTATTTGTATGTACATCGATTACTCGAAGACGGCTGAACCGATTGAAATGATTCAAACGTTATTACATTAGGTAAACGGCCAAGTTGGTCCCATTTTTAAAAATTTTGATATCGGTTCAGTACTTTTCAAGTAATCTTGAAAAAAAGCACGAAAATAGTATGCTTTTGTTTGAACTACCTCGATGATTAGTCGTATAACTTCTTTGTTTATGAACTGAATAAGATAATTATTTTATTGTTGGAAAAAGGATATCTTTAGTGTAGTTCTTTAACCGACTTAAAAAAGGAGGTTCTCAGTTTGACCCGCATGTATGTATGTTTCTCCGCGATTAACTCACGTTTGGCTGAGCCAATTTTTCTACCTAAATAATATACCTACATTACCTAATACAAAAGGTATACCTACACTAAAAATTAAAAAAAATTAAAATTGTTTAAAAAAAACAAAAAACCGACTTCAAAAAACCTACCTCTAAAAAGCAAGAAATAATATTCGTAATAATAAAAACACGTCTATTGAAGTCGGGTGTGGCTTTTAGAATAAAAAAAAAGGAATTTGTACTCCAGCCCCATAGAGGAAATAATCACTACGTTTTATCCAGCTCCACCCGACTTCAATAGACGTGTTTTAATTATTACGAATATTATTTCTTGCTTTTTAGAGGAAGGTATTTTGAAGTCGGTTTTTTGTTTTTTTTTTAAACAATTTTTTTTGCTATACATTTATTAGAAGTGGCACTCGCCATAGAAAAAATACATAACTTGTATACAATTAAATTAAATTTGGTCTTAAAATAAAGCCACTATTTTCCTTTTTTCAAATTAAAAAACGCAGTGTTTATTTGACTTCTGATTTGGCATTGATCTGTCATTTGGTTGACAGATACCACAGACAGAAATAAAAACCGGCCAAGTGCGTGTCGGGCCACGCGCAGTAGGGTTCCGTGGTTACCATATACCATACCTTATTTAATACCACTATCATTTTTTATCTGCAAAAATAACTTCTTATAGGAGTACAAACTTTTTCATAGTGTTTTAATCATTTGGTTCCCGCCGTGTGGTGGTTCCACTCATGATTACAAGCAACTTTTACTATGGGGCCAACTCTCCTGCTCGCAAAAAAAAATCAGCTGTTCCATACATTAAGGTCGAGTAAGTACTGCACTTTTGTATGGAACAGCTGATTTTTTTTTGCGAGCAGGAGAGTTGGCCCCATAGTAAAAGTTGCTTGTAATCATGAGTGGAACCACCACACGGCGGGAACCAAATGATTTAAATTTCAGCGTGTATATGTCATTGAAACCAATTTTCGTTAAAAGTGTTTATTAAGTTCTACAGCATATATTATTTTTTAGATTTTTCACTCTCTTATTTTAAAAGTTAGAGGGGGGAGACACACATTTGACCACTTTTGAAGTGTATATCTTTCAAACGGTTGACTTTGAGAAAAAATGGTGTGAGGAACCTCAATGTCATTTTTAAAGAATCTATCTATAGACACCCCGCACGTATAGGTTTGATGAAAAACATTTTTTTTTCAGTTTCAGTTCCATGTATGGGTTAATCTTTTTAGGGTTCCGTACCCAGTAAAGGGTAAAAACAGTACCCTATTACTAAGACTCCGCTGTCCGTCTGTCTGTCTGTCACCAGCTTTATCTCATGAACCGTGATAGCTAGACAGTTGAAATTTTCACATTTCTGTTGCCGCTATAACAACAAATATTAAAAACAATAAAATAAATATTTAAGGGGGCTCTCATACAACAAACTTGATTTTTAGTCGTTTTTTGGTACGGAGCCCTTCGTGCAAGAGTCCCACTCGCACTTGGCCGGTTTTTTTTATTTTTGTCTAAAAATCGTAAAGCGGTTTTCAGAATACATCTACCTACCAAGTTTCAACTGTGTTATCCTAATACTTTTAGAATAAAGTGGCTGTGACATACGGACGGACAGACAAACAGACATGACGATTCTATAAGGGCTCCGTTTTTTGCTATTGGGCTACGTAACCCTAAAAAGTACAGCAGATTATGAATCACAGATTAAAGATTTGAAAAGGTATACAACTTTAGCATTAAAGGCGGGGTCTCTTTTGTCAACCATTGTTTTTGAAAGAGTAAAGTTAACACAAGAGATACAGTAGGAAAATCTATACCCTAATAATTATTAGGGTAATTACCCTGCCGGATAATTTTTACCCTAAATCTAGGGTAAATTACCCTAAGCTGGCACTACTGTACTCAAAATCCGTCGATGCGATGCGGCCCGGCCCGTCACAGTGTGCTATAGGAGCATTTTGCGATGCGCTGCGGCCCGGCCCGCCCCGTTGCGACCCGCCTAAATGTGCGTTAACCTTTACTGTAACGTTTATAGTAAGTAGGTAGTATGTAGATAGACAAAAATAATCACTTAGGACATAAAACGGCTTTAATAAAACATAGACATGTTTCAACTGTAGCCAGCCGCGGTTTATGGGTGATCACCGTAGTCAGCGAAAAAAGCGGCTGGTCAGCGGCTGGCTGACTAAGATAACAACCGCCTTTACATCTATAGTTAAGGCAGGAGATTTTCCAAAAATCTTTGAATGCAGTTTTTATTATTTTTAAAATTTAAATAAAGACTTTATTCAGTAAAATTGCCTATCTTTAATATTTAAGCCGCGTGAGTAAACCTGAGTACATGTATAGAGCCGTGTGAGAATATCCAAGTTCATATACAGAGCCACGTGAGTATACCTGGGTACATATAAAAAGCCGCGTGAGAATACACGAGTTTATAAATATATATAGACGTTTGAGAATTTATTAGTTCATAAAATAATATAAAACTGTTTGAGTAATAATGAGTTGATGTGCAGAGCCACGAACCCAAGTTCACGTAGACACCGACACTTCGACTCCGGCACTTCGACTCCGACACTTCGACTCTGATACTTCGACGCTGGCACTTCGCCTCCAACACTTCGACTCCGACACTTCGAGCCCGGCACTTCGACTCCGACACTTCGACTCTGACGATTCGACTCCGGCACTTCGCCTCCAACACTTTGACTCCGGCACTTGTGCTCCGGCACTTCGACTCCGACATTTCGACTCCGACAATTCGACTACGGCACTTCGCCTCCAACACTTCGACTCTGACAATTCCACTCCGGCACTTCGCCTCCAACACTTTGACTCCGGTACTTGTGCTCTGGCACTTCGACTCCGACACTTCGACTCTGACGATTCGACTCCGGCACTTCGCCTCCAACACTCCGACTCTGACAATTTGACTCCGGCACTTCGCTTCCAACACTTCGACTCCGACAATTCGACTCTGGCACTTCGCCTCCAACACTTCGACTCTGACACTTTAACTCCGGCACTTCGCCTCCAACACTTCGACTCCGACAATTCGACTCCGGCACTTCGCCTCCAACACTTTTACTCCGGTACTTGGGCTCCGGCACTTCGACTCCGACACTTCGACTCCGACACTTCGACTACGGCACTTCGCCTCCAACACTTCGACTCTGACACTTCAACTCCGGCACTTCGCCTCCAACACTTCGACTCTGACCATTCGACTCCGGCACTTCGCCTCCAACACTTTGACTCTGATACTTCGACGCTGGCACTTCGCCTCCAACACTTCGACTCTGACACTTCGAGCCCGGCACTTCGCCTCCAACACTTCGACTCTGACCATTCGACTCCGGCACTTCGCCTCCAACACTTTGACTCTGATACTTTGACGCTGGCACTTCGCCTCCAACACTTCGACTCTGACACTTCGAGCCCGGCACTTCGCCTCCAACACTTCGACTCTGACGATTCGACTCCGGCACTTCGCCTCCAACACTTTGAAAACCTCATCGAAATATAAGAAGAGATCATTTCAATTTTTTATTTTGTGAGTTGAACTTTCTTTTTTTACACAAATTGTGTCCTAATATAGTAATAATATTTGTGTACACAAAATAAATATATTTTTAACTAATTAGTGTCTTAAATCCCATACGTATTCAGGTAACGCGCGACCGCTTTCGTGAGAGTTGACCGCGCGCATGCTTGAAGTTTAATCGCATGCGATTCGATAAAAATATAATTATTATATTTTATAGATAAAATTTTTCTAAGTACTTCTACACAAAACAAATCGCTCCCCGTGAACCGTGAGATGAACTACCCTTGAGAAAAATACACCTTAACACCTGGTATAAATTTATCCGACCGTTACAATTGGAACCTCGCTCACTTTAGATTCACACAGATTTTATGCTTGGGATGGATTCTTAATATAACAAAACAACATTTAAAACGTTATTTCCTGTAGTTTATTAACCATAATCTACGAACAAAACTACTTTTGAGACGTGGCCAGTGGGGCACAGACGGGCGTTTCGATTTGGATAGCTGAAAAAACCACGTTAATGTTTAGATTTTCGCAAAATTTTACCACCCGCCCGTAGTATGTTTATTTATTAAATTGACGAGTACAAAAGGTATTTATTTGTTAACACAGTATATATCACGAAATAGGCAAAAAACTGTTGAGCAAAAGTGTACGTTCCTTGTTGTCAATAAGTTCCACTTTCAACTGTCAGTAGCTCATAAGGGAACGGCTGCACAAAGAAGTGATATATGAATAAAATGACCATCGGATAGTAAGAAAGAGGCAGGAACATTAAAATAGGCGCACAGTTCAATGCGTTAAAACGAGACGACACGGATGAATTATACCAGTGAATCACGTCTCGATCATCTCGTTTTGGCAAAAAATTACCGCCGATCATGTGAGTGGATATGGTCTTCCTTTTGTTTAAGATGCTGTGTACATACGTTCAGAAATAATATTCCTTTTGTAAATCCCTTCCGATAACAATCGGAAAACAAACTTTTTTTTAGATGAGCTCGATTCCTGGTTAAGGCAGGAGATTTTCCAAAAATCTTTGAATGCAGTTTTTATTATTTTTAAAATCTAAATAAAGACTTTATTCAGTAAAATTGCCTATCTTTAATATTTAAGCCGCGTGAGTAAACCTGAGTACATGTATAGAGCTGTCCACGCCACCCGCGGGCGCGGGGGGAAACCTCGATGGACGGCGGCCGGAGCCGAATGAACACGACCGCGCGACACCAGCGCCAGCCGGCGCTTGCCTCTTTCTCTCTACTACCACTGCCACCGATGACGACGCACGCTCCCTTTGCACACAATTTTCATATAACCTATTGTTTAAACATTGAGTACAGTCCGCCTTTTATATCGAAGAACTTCTTTTATTTCTGAACCCTATAAGTCATTAACATATTGGTCCTCAAAAAGCAAAGGGAAGCGTATTCAAAAGCGTCAAAAAGGCACTCGGACTTCGATAAAAAAACCCGGCCGTGCGGCACCGAAACGTGGCGTCGTCCATTTTGCCACAGTTTGCCACTTCAAGCAAGCAAACAAAAAGTGTCATCTACATCAAGGAAAGGGAGAATTAACAACCGAGTGAGTCCGTTCCATATCCTTCTTTATTATTTCCATCTTTCCGCAGAAATTAAAATAGATTCTGTGCATTTTCTCGGCATTTTTTTTTCAGAGCACGTGTTTTTTCCTCATCAAATTTCTTTTGCATCTTGTTTAAAGCACGTCTAAAGCATTATACCATTACTTGTTTAACGCCTTCCAACAATTTAAAGCATTATTCAATATATATTTTTTTTTTGCAAATTCCTGTTTCTTTTATTTCAATAAGGCATAATGACTGACGTAAAAACTGACGAAGCTAACCTAAAACGCCTGTTCAAAGCACGAAGCAGCCTTAAAGCAAAGCTAACACAGTTTGTGAATTACTTAAATGTTGCCAAAAGCTACTCTGCAATGAGCACTGCCCACAAGATAGAACTCGAAACCAGGATCAAATTCATAGAAACAGCTTATAAAGATTTTAATAAATTACAGACGGAAATCGAAGCCCTGACCGAGGACGCCCAGAGGGAGTTCACCGAGCGGGAACAATTCGAAAGCGTGTTCTTCGCGAACATTGCTCTCGCGCGAAGCATGCTGGAGTCCCCGTCAAGCGATGCGCTCGAGAGGAGAAAGTCTGAGGCGGGTTCCGGGGAGAAAAAGGATTTTTTTCGTCTGCCTGACATCACCCCGCCGTCTTTTGATGGCGAATATCATCACTGGCTCGAGTTTAGAGATACGTATATTTCACTAATTCATAACAATCCTCGCATAAATGACATTAGCAAATTTCATTATTTACGTGCGTCCCTCAAAGGGAACGCATCTTTAGTAATTCAAAGTCTAGAATTCACTTTAAGTAATTACATAATAGCTTGGCAGCTTCTTACAGAAAGGTACGATAACCCTAAAATATTAATTAACAACCATATTCAGTCGTTATTTTATGTTGATCCTGTACAAAAGGATTCTTGTAAATCGATTCGTAATTTAATTGATACTACTAACAAAAACTTACGTGCCCTTAGTACCTTAGGCCAGCCCACAGACCATTGGGACATATTGATTATTTTTATGATGAGTAAAAAATTAGATTTTGTAACTACTAGACAGTGGGAGGAATTTAAAAATACATTATCTGATCAACCTACTTTAAAACAATTTCTTACATTTTTAAATAACAGAGCAGAATTATTAGAAACATTGAACAATAGCAAACAACCTTACAAACCCTCTCACACAGTCGCACAAACATCAAAACCTAAATCATTTGCCGTAGTCACAGAAAATAAACAAAACATTAACCAACCTTCTTGCCCATTATGTAAACAAGAACATTTTCTTTTCAATTGTAGTTCATTTAGAGAATTAGATGTCGATACACGCATCAAACACGTTTTATCTTTTAAAAATTTTTGCAAAAATTGTTTACGTACTGGACACTTACATACATCATGTAGACTTACACATTGTAAATATTGCAAGTCTAAGCACAACACTCTTCTTCACAAAGACACTGACATCAAAACTAACACAGAAACTGTGTCACTTTCAGCACATACTCATTTATCTTCATTGCATGCATCTCACAATCATGTCTTGCTTTCCACAGCACTGGTGAAGGTGAGGGACACGAAAGGTGTTCCTCACACCGCTCGAGTCTTGCTGGACAACGGCAGCACATCCAACTTCGTCACCTCTGCACTCTGCGAGAAGCTAGGTCTGCCCAGGTTCAACTCGGGATCCACAGTGGTAGGCATAAACAATTCTGTTTCATCTATTACAAAATCATGTTCATTTAAAATACAATCTTATTTTGGAAGTTATGAGGCAAACATCGAATGCTACATCTTACCGCACATCACTACATCATTACCTTCTACATTCATCTACAAAAGACACATACCCATACCTACCGGGATTGAATTAGCCGATCCCTCTTTCAATGTTCCGGCATCAATAGATATTTTAGTTGGAGCTGAAATATTTTGGAGCATCCTAGGAACCAACTTCATCAACCTAGGTAATCATCAACCATCACTACGTGAGACAAAGCTAGGATGGATAGTGTCAGGTAGTATTCCTAGTGTATCTAATAGTACTCGTGCCAATAATTGTCATTTCTCTCAAACAATAGAATCACAACTTGGTCGCTTTTGGGAATTAGACTCTGTCAGCGCCAGCCCTGCATTGTCCAAAGAGGAGCAAGCATGCGAGCAACTATTTCAACAGACAACAAGGCGTGACAACGACGGTAAGTTTATAGTCACATTACCCCTGAAAGAACCGCCACAAGCATTAGGAGATTCGTACTTAATGGCAAAAAACAGATTTCTTTCCATGGAAAGAAAACTAGAACGTGACGAACAGCTAAAAAACGATTACCATCAGTTTATGCGTGAGTATTTATCGCTTGGACACATGACACTTAACACAAACATTACAAAATACAAAAAACAAAACTTACAGTCATCAACTTCAAACAACACATCTAGTACAACATCACTTGTACACTCATCAAACGCGACATCTTCATCCTCATACACATCACCTACACATACATCTATACATAAACATCAGCATACATCTAAACCTACATCTACTCATTCAAGTACATCTAAACATAATAAAATTGTAAACAACTACTTACCTCATCATGCAGTAATGCGGGAGTCCAGTACAACAACGAAACTGAGGGTGGTCTTCGATGCGTCAGCAGCTACTTCTTCAGGTAAATCTTACAATGACATACAAAGAGTGGGACCGACCGTACAAGATGACATCCTTTCGATCTTACTCCGCTTCAGACAGCACAAGTACGTTGTTACCAGCGACATTGAAAAAATGTACAGAGCCATCAACGTGGAGCCTTCACAACGCCCACTGCAGCAAATTATATTCAGGTTTGATTCTTCAGAAATACTTCAAACATATACTTTAAACACACTAAGTTTTGGTACTTCTTCAGCCCCGTACTTAGCCACTAGGTGTTTGCTCGCCCTCGCTGAGACATGTACTAATGCTGACACTAAACGTGCCATTAGTCATGGATTTTACATTGACGATTTATTATTAGGTGAAGATTCAATTACAGCGCTTACTAACCTTTGTCATAACGTCATTAGTGTTTTAGAAACCGCCAAATTTAATTTACGTAAGTGGCAGTCAAATAGTCCTGAAATTTTACAAAGTATTTCAAAAATAAAAGGCGACAAGGATAAAACATTAAATTTAAATAATCCTTCGCCATGTAAAACTCTTGGTTTATTTTGGAATTCTGAAACTGATTGCTTATTTTTTGAATTTGACCTTAATCCAAATTACAAGATTACTAAGCGCACAATTTTATCCGCTATAAGTCAAATCTTTGATCCGTTAGGCCTCGTAGGCCCTTGTATTGTAGTAGCAAAAATAATATTACAAGAATTATGGAAACTTAAATCTGATTGGGACGATGATGTTCCAAATGATTTAAAACAGTCTTATATTAATTTAATTAATTCACTTTCATTTTTAAATAATGTAAACATTCCTCGCTGGTCATTCAACGAGGACGATACTATTACTACTGAGATACACATATTTACAGATGCATCCGAGCGAGCATACGGAGCATGCTGTTATATCAGAACAGTTACACGCACTGGCAGCATTCGTGTGCGCCTACTAACTTCCAAAAATAAAATTGCACCCATTAAAGCAAGCACAATCCCTCGTCTCGAATTAAGTGGGGCTCTGATCGGGGCAAAGCTTTATAAAAAAGTAAAAAAATCACTGACAAAATCAATCGATAAATCTTTCTTTTATACTGATTCTTCTATTGTATTGGGCTGGTTAGCCACTTCGTCTAATCGTTTAAAACCATTTGTTCGTAATCGTGTGAACGAAATCCAAGAAAATACTGACAGCGCAGTATGGCACTATGTGCCATCCAAGGAGAACCCAGCTGACCTGGTTTCTCGTGGGGTGAGGGCTGACTCACTCGGCTCGTCCAGTCTGTGGTGGACTGGGCCTTCTTTTTTGCATTCCTTACACATACATCTACCAAACAAACCTAATACCTACACTCAAACTAACGTCCCTCTTCCGGAAATGTCATTCTTTGTTGACAACACAGATAATTCAATAATCAATTTAATAAATAAAATTTCAAATTTTTCAAAATTAATAAGAATAGCATACATCAAGAAATTTATTAATTGTTTAAAAAATAAAAATTTAAATAACAAAAACAAGAAATTAACATTATCAGAGTTATTAGCAGCACATAATACAATTATTCGTTTTAGTCAGCAATGTCTTATGTTTCCTGAAGAGTATCTACATTCTGAAATCCAATCAAACTTTGCCATCTAAAAATAGACTATTATCACTTACACCTTTTATCGACTCAGACGGCATCATACGTGTCGGAGGTCGTCTTCAAAACACTAACTATACTTACAACGTAAAACATCCAATTCTTTTGTGCAGTAAGCATACAGTCACAAAATTGATCTTTGAAAATCAGCACATAACATCGTTACACGCAAGTCCTCTTTTATTACTTTCTCAGATACGCCAAAGGTATTGGGTACTCGGAGGAAGAAACTTAGCCAAACGTGTAGTACATTCATGCATTCGTTGTGTTAGATTAAGAGCAAAAACTACACAACCTATAATGAGTGACTTACCTAGTGAGCGATTAAGTTTAGAGTTTCCCTTCCTAAAAACCGGTCTCGATAATGCTGGACCAGTGATGATACTCAATCGTAGGGGGCGTGGCAGCAGACTAATCAAATCTTATATTTGTGTTTTTATTTGTTTCGCAGTCAAAGCCATACACCTGGAACTCGTCTCAGATCTTACTAAAGAATGTTTTCTGAGTGCTCTAAACAGATTCATCGCTCGACGGGGCCTGCCGCAGACAATATACTGCGATAACGGGACCACGTTTGTGGGAGCCTTCAATCATATGATTACTAATTGTATGAATGACGTTCTGGGTCAAGGTATCGATTTTAAATTCATTCCTGCCTATTCTCCACACTTCGGCGGCTTGTGGGAGGCCGCAGTAAAATCAGTCAAGTTTCATTTAGTTAGAATTTTAGGACAACCAGTGGCGGATACAGGGGGGGGGGGGGCGCAGGGGGCGCGCGCCCCCCCCATGCGTGACCCGCGTCACTCACATAATATAAATAATAAAAATAAAAAGAATTTATTTACGGCTAGTACACTTAACTAACCAATCTAAAACAGTCAAAAAACAGAAAACAATAATGCGGGACGCGGGTGACAGGCGGGCCAGCAACCATCAGAATCAGAACACAATAAAACAAGACAATAGATAAAGAATTTGCCTGCAATCCTTATTGAAAATAAAAGTTGGGGATTTTTGTACAACATCGCATCTGTGGAACATCTGTTTACGAAAAAGCAGCATTTCTTTGTAGTATGTTGTTAGTCCACGTCATTGTATTCTTTTTTTCCCTATGAAATTGCCCATATTGTTTCACAAACAGAGAACCACCTAGCTTCTTTGATTTAAAATATTCATCTATTTTATTGAACTATGACCATGATAGTCGATAGTCAACTATCAGCAATAATAAAATCCTTATTTGAGTTTTCTTACCATTAAAAAATTGCTCATTGATTCCTTTTTGTTAGCAAAAATAAACAAAAATGACCACTTTACTTGTTGTTTTTTATCCAAAACTTATTTTTGGAGTAAGTAAGTAATGTATTTACATAAAAGTTTTGTAACATAAGGCTTCATGGTAAGAACATTTTGTATGAAAAAAGCATTTAAAAAAAAAAGCAAAACTTACTTCAAAAACCTTAAAAAACAGCTCTAAAAAAGCAAAACGTCTATTGAAGTCGAGGGGCTGGCGGTAATTTGTTATGTACTTTTTATATGTGTTGGTTTCTCAAGTAGGTATTGTATTTTTTTATTCTAAAAGCCCCACCCGACGATATGTAAGTAAGTAAGAGATTCTATTATAAATAAAACGTTTTAATATTTCACATTTTTCAATGGTATACCTACACCTAGTAACTTAATTTCCACATTCCACGCTGGTTATTGCCGATTTAAAAATTTCAAAAAATGGGACCAACTTGGGGAGAAATCTGACGTTATAACGTTTAAATCATTTCAATTGGTTCAGCCGTCTTCGAGTGATCGGTGTGCATACATATAAAAATATATTATATACGCGACGAATAGCTATAACCTTCTCGTTTTCAAATTTTTTAATTCGGTTAAAAATTGCTACTTCTCGTTTTTAGAAATCCTGGAGAGGATGGAGAAATTTCAAGAAATTGAAGGGATTTTTAATGTTTTTAATGTTAAGGATTTTTTTTATTGCTGATAGTTGACCATCAGCAAGCTTGCTTGCTGCCGAGATCGAAATCATACCTTCATGGTCAGTATTCGATAAAATATAAACCAATCGATGGATAGGAAGTTATGACATTCTCTGTTTGTGAAAAAAATATCGTCTTTTCATAGCTAAAGACCTTAGATTAGAGTAACGTGGCCTTCGTCCGGAAAGAAAAATATCAAAGATTTTGCTAAATGGTAATGATCACAATATCCCGGAGACCAACCAACCTTTGAACCTACCTTCAAAGACCTAATAATTTCAATACAAACAAAAAATATGTCTAGTACCTATTTAATTTACATGCCCAATATGCCCATAGCTCAAGCCATCGTCCAGCCCCCCCCCCCCCCCCGTCTGTGCCCCGCCCCCTTGCGCCCCCCCTTTGAGTTTTTTCTGTATCCGCCACTGGGACAATCACATCTAGTTTACGAGGAAATGATAACGTGTTTAGCACAAATAGAATCTATTTTAAATTCTAGACCCCTAACTCCTATGTCTACAGACCCGTCTGACCTTACCTTCCTAACGCCCTCCCACTTCCTCATTGGACGGTCTCATACATCGGTCTTATACCCTGACTTGACAGACACCAACATAACGACACTTCAGCGGTTTCAGCGAGTTGAAAAGCTGAAGCAGCATTTTTGGAAAAGATTTTCTAACGAGTATGTGTCTCTCCTCCAGCAGAAACATAAATGGAAGTCCACTTCTGGTCACCTACATGTCGGAGCCATGGTCGTCATCAAAGACAAGATATCACCATCACTGATGTGGCTTTTGGGTCGAATCACGAACATCATCCCTGGCCCTGACGGCATCCCTAGAGTGGCCGACATACAAACTAGGAAGGGCGTACTACGACGGGCGTACAATAACATCTGCCCTCTCCCAGTCCAGTCTGCAGCTGCTTGATTGAAGAGTACTCTTCAATGCGGGGGAGTATGTCCACGCCACCCGCGGGCGCGGGGGGAAACCTCGATGGACGGCGGCCGGAGCCGAATGAACACGACCGCGCGACACCAGCGCCAGCCGGCGCTTGCCTCTTTCTCTCTACTACCACTGCCACCGATGACGACGCACGCTCCCTTTGCACACAATTTTCATATAACCTATTGTTTAAACATTGAGTACAGTCCGCCTTTTATATCGAAGAACTTCTTTTATTTCTGAACCCTATAAGTCATTAACAAGAGCCGTGTGAGAATTTCCAAGTTCATATACAGAGCCACGTGAGTATACCTGGGTACATATAAAAAGTCCCGTGAGAATACACGAGTTTATAAATATATATAGACGTTTGAGAATTTATTAGTTCATAAAATAATATAAAACTGTTTGAGTAATAATGAGTTCATGTGCAGAGCCACGAGAGTATACCCAAGTTCACGTAGACACCGACACTTCGACTCCGGCACTTCGACTCCGACACTTCGACTCTGATACTTCGACGCTGGCACTTCGCCTCCAACACTTCGACTCCGACACTTCGAGCCCGGCACTTCGACTCCGACACTTCGACTCTGACGATTCGACTCCGGCACTTCGCCTCCAACACTTTGACTCCGGCACTTGTGCTCCGGCACTTCGACTCCGACATTTCGACTCCGACAATTCGACTACGGCACTTCGCCTCCAACACTTCGACTCTGACAATTCCACTCCGGCACTTCGCCTCCAACACTTTGACTCCGGTACTTGTGCTCTGGCACTTCGACTCCGACACTTCGACTCCGACACTTCGGCTACGGCACATCGCCTCCAACACTTCGACTCTGACAATTTGACTCCGGCACTTCGCCTCCAACACTTCGACTCCGACAATTCGACTCCGGCACTTCGCCTCCAACACTTTTACTCCGGTACTTGTGCTCCGGCACTTCGACTCCGACACTTCGACTCCGACACTTCGACTACGGCACTTCGCCTCCAACACTTCGACTCTGACACTTCAACTCCGGCACTTCGCCTCCAACACTTCGACTCTGACCATTCGACTCCGGCACTTCGCCTCCAACACTTTGACTCTGATACTTCGACGCTGGCACTTCGCCTCCAACACTTCGACTCTGACACTTTGAGCCCGGCACTTCGCCTCCAACACTTCGACTCTGACGATTCGACTCCGGCACTTCGCCTCCAACACTTTGAAAACTTCATCGAAACATAAGAAGAGATCATTTCAATTTTTTATTTTGTGAGTTGAACTTTCTTTTTTTACACAAATTGTGTCCTAATATAGTAATAATATTTGTGTACACAAAATAAATATATTTTTAACTAATTAGTGTCTTAAATCCCATACGTATTCAGGTAACGCGCGACCGCTTTCGTGAGAGTTGACCGCGCGCATGCTTGAAGTTTAATCGCATGCGATTCGATAAAAATATAATTATTATATTTTATAGATAAAATTTTTCTAAGTGGTAAAATTTTGCGAAAATCTAAACATTAACGTGGTTTTTTCAGCTATCCAAATCGAAACGCCCGTCTGTGCCCCACTGGCCACGTCTCAAAAGTAGTTTTGTTCGTAGATTATGGTTAATAAACTACAGGAAATAACGTTTTAAATGTTGTTTTGTTATATTAAGAACCCATCCCAAGCATAAAATCTGTGTGAATCTAAAGTGAGCGAGGTTCCAATTGTAACGGTCGGATAAATTTATACCCTTTACACTTAGATTCCACTTTTAGATTACACTTTAGATTCACACAGATTTTATGCTTGGGATGGGTTCTTAATATAACAAAACAACATTTAAAACGTTATTTCCTGTAGTTTATTAACCATAATCTACGAACAAAACTACTTTTGAGACGTGGCCAGTGGGGCACAGACGGGCGTTTCGATTTGGATAGCTGAAAAAACCACGTTAATGTTTAGATTTTCGCAAAATTTTACCACCCGCCCGCAGTATGTTTATTTATTAAATTGACGAGTACAAAAGGTATTTATTTGTTAACACAGTAAATATCACGAAATAGGCAAAAAAACTGTTGAGCAAAAGTGTACGTTCCTTGTTGTCAATAAGTTCCACTTTCAACTGTCAGTAGCTCATAAGGGAACGGCTGCACAAAGAAGTGATATATGAATAAAATGACCATCGGATAGTAAGAAAGAGGCAGGAACATTAAAATAGGCGCACAGTTTGATGCGTTAAAACGAGACGACTCGGATGAATTATACCAGTGAATCACGTCTCGATCATCTCGTTTTGGCAAAAAATTACCGCCGATCATGTGAGTGGATATGGTCTTCCTTTTGTTTAAGATGCTGTGTACATACGTTCAGAAATAATATTCCTTTTGTAAATCCCTTCCGATAACAATCGGTAAACAAACTTTTTTTAGATGAGCTCGATTCCTGGTTAAGGCAGGAGATTTTCCAAAAATCTTTGAATGCAGTTTTTATTATTTTTAAAATCTAAATAAAGACTTTATTCAGTAAAATTGCCTAACTTTAATATTTAAGCCGCGTGAGTAAACCTGAGTACATGTAAAGAGCCGTGTGAGAATATCCAAGTTCATATACAGAGCCACGTGAGTATACCTGGGTACATATAAAAAGCCGCGTGAGAATACACGAGTTTATAAATATATATAGACGTTTGAGAATTTATTAGTTCATAAAATAATATAAAACTGTTTGAGTAATAATGAGTTCATGTGCAGAGCCACGAGAGTATACCCAAGTTCACGTAGACACCGACACTTCGACTCCGGCACTTCGACTCCGACACTTCGACTCTGATACTTCGACCATTCCAACGACCAACTTTTTTGTTTATGGGCCGATTTCGATAAAACTCGGTTTATGGTACTATTTCGACAAGAAAATTGTTGAAAAGTGTTGAAAATATTAAAAAATCCGAGATGGCTGCCAACTTTTAAGTTTGTAGGCCGATTTTGATGAAATTCGGTTTTTGGTACTATTTTGACAAGAAAATAGCAAAGTAATTTTTAAAGTATATAAAATTCAAAATGGCGGCCAACTTTTTTGTTTGTGGGCCGATTTCGATGAAACTCGGTTTTTGGGACTATTTTGATAAGAAAATAACAACGCATTTTTTAAATATTAAAAAAATCCAAGATGGCGGCCAACTTTTTTTGTTTTTAGGCCGATTTCAATGAAACTCGGTTTTTGGTACTATTTTGATAAGAAATTTATAACGCTATGTTAAAATATTAAAAAATCCAAGATGGCGGCTAACTTTTTAATTTGTGGGCCGATTTCGATGAATTTCGGTTTTTGGTACTATTTTGAAAAGAAAATAACAACACAATTTTTAAATATTAAAAAGTTTAAGATGTTTGCCAACTTTTTTGTTTATGGGCCGATTTCGATCAAAATCGGTTTTTGGCACTATTTCCACATGAAAACAACAAGGAAATGTTGAAAATATTAAAAAGTATAAGATGGTTACCAACTTTTTTGTTTGTGGGCGCAGATTTCGATGAAACTCGGGTTTTGGTACTATTTTGACAAGAAAACAGCAACACAATGTTAAAAATATTAAAAATCCAAGGTGGCGGCCAAATTCTTTTTTTATTCTTCTTTTTTTCAACCCAGTAATATCAAAATCAACCCAAAAACTAAATTAGCAGCTATTTTAGTTTTTGGTAAAACAGTTTAAAGTAATAACTATGTCTCCGACCAATCATACAGTTTGGTCACCCTTATGAAGAAAGAGTTACAATTATCTACTTGACCTCTCTGTCGGCTCGTTTTGGGGCGAAGAGCTCAATCAGGGTTTATACAGAAGGGATGTGCTACATCTATGCAATATAAATGCCGGGCAGTATACGTGCCTATTTGGTGCCTATAGTACTGTACAGCTTGACTAGTGTTGCCAGCAGGGTATTGTCAAAAATTACCTAAAATATATAAAAAAGTAACCTTTTAGTGAAAAAAATTACATAATTTTTTTTTTTTTTAATGTATTAAAAGTTGATTAGATGTTAATTGTATTAACTTACAAAGACAAAAAATAAAAAATAAAAACATTTTCAGAATATGCAAAAAAATTTTTTTTGTTATCTTTGAAATGATATAATTCGGTTCGGACTGAAGTGACAGATTTGGTGTCATTATATATTTTGCTTGTTATACTTTCTACAATATACAAGAATATTATCGACCACTTGCCCTTAGAAATTGGTCATTTTCTTTTATAGCTCTTTCTTTTCACACAAAACAAAATACTATAAAATAGAATTACAACAGGATAGGTTACCAAACAATTCAAACAAAATTACTACCTATGTAAAATCTGTCTGCGACTCACTGAACTAACAAACAAACTGACATTGACTTGACAATAACAATGATGGCGGCGGGCCATCATTGTTAAAAAAACATAAAGAGCACTCCGTTTCACGTTAGTTTAAAAAAAATAAGAATTAATTTTGAACTTCCGAAAAATTACCTAAGTTACCTTTTGAGTTGTGTAACCTAGAAGTAACCAGACAGATTCTAAAATCACCTAAAAGGTTACTAAAGTAACCTTCTAGCAACGCTGTTGACCATAAAGAGTTGACAAAAATTGAGGGCGCCACTTTCTATGTAAATACGTCAAAATCACGAACAGTTTGGCAACACTGACTATATTTTGTACTGAAGTCAGTGTTGCCAGATCGTTCCTTTAGGAACATTTTGCGTTCTATTTTACGGTCACGCGTTCCCTTTTCGTTCCCATCTTTCGTGCGTTCTTTTCGTTCCTTTTAAACTGGTAATGCTTTACCACTAACGACGCCGTCACTATGCCATGCCACCAGCGTAAGTATAGAAAAGTTTTACAAAAATTGTCTAGTCTGTGTACTGTACAATATGTAGCCTTACAATTTTTAAAACTAAACTGCCCACTGCATACTACTAATTTTGTATAGTCAGCAGCATATCAAGCTATACAAAACTGTCAAAAATCTACAATGAATTTTGAACTTAAACTGCTCGACTTAAAATTTAAAAATGATTGAAGAAATTTGACACATTGTGAAGCCCAGCGTGCCGTTGACCGTATTTTGTGAGTGATATTGATGAATGATCTTGATGCTTCATCTTCAAATCAAGATGTTTGCCGCTTGCATGACACTGACTAACTAGATAACTTCAAAAATCGATTCTAAATTAACAAATACCTATACTTTTTTAGGGATCCGTACCCAAAGGGTAAAAACGGAACCCTATTACTAAGACTCCGCTGTCTGTCTGTCTGTTACCAGGCTGTATCGCATGAACCGTGATAGCTAGACAGTTGAAATTTTCACAGATAATGTATTTCTGTTGCCGCTAACGCTATAACAACAAATACTAAGGCTATAATAAAATAAATAATTAAGAGGAGCTCCCATACAATACAACAAACGTGATTCTTTTACCGTTTTTTGCTTTATATTAATAACGACAACAGGTAGAAGGTAAAAAAATTCACAGATGATGTATTTCTGTTGCCGCTATAACAAAAAATACTAAAAATAGAATTAAATAAATATTTAAGGGTGGCTCCCATACAACAAACGTAATTTTTTTGCCGTTTTTTTGGTACGGAACCCTTCGTGCGCTAGTCCGACTCGCACTTGGCCGGTTTTTTAACTTATTTTTCATTTGCGTTCCTTCACCACGAATTTCGTTCTTTTTCAAACATTCCGACGTTCTAAATCTCCCATCTCTACTGGCAGCACTGACTGAAGTTCCATTTTATATTTAATTTCATTCAACTTTTTACTCCATAGATTAAAGTTTGTTTTATTTACTCTTTATGGCCAAGCTGTACGTGAGCTGGGTTTCGTTCAGAGGCTTAGAGTGCCGGTTGTTGGTTGTTTTTTAACTCACTGGGTTGCGTTCAGAGGCTTAGAGTGCAGTTAAAAAACAACCAAACGGTTGTTTTTTAACTCACTCTAAGGTTAGGAACGACCAAGAACTTTAAATGTCAATGTCAAAACAAAGTCCTCATTTTCCACTTGAAATAGGAATAATTTAAACTTTCCTTTATTCAAAATCAAATAAAAACAGTTTTTTTTGCGAAGCTACCATGATTTATTTGAAAATTAGACACAAAAACATCAAAATACAAAATAATGTCAAATGACATTGACATGTTTTCATAGACAAACGTCAGAGCGTTTTACAACCATCAATTTTGATGGTTGTTTGGTTGCAACGCTCTGACGTTTGGAACGGGAAAGTTGTTACAACCGAACGTCACGCTCTAATGGTGTGTCCCCACTTAGGTTCGCGAACCTCCGCGCTCCGCGCTCCGCGAACCTCGGAGCGCGCTCCATATTTGGGATCCGATGCGAACACGCGAACACGGAGCGCGGAGCGCCAGGGTGACCAGATTCAATATTTTAATACTTTTTCGGTATATTTTATCGACTTTTCCGAACATCAGTATTTTTGTAGGTATATTAGCGGAAGTAAGTATTTTCGGTATATTTTGGCTATGAAGTTATGGTAACTACGGTGTTAAGTCCCCGCGAACATTTATGTTCAAGGAATTTCCCGGTTTATGTCTATATTTCATTCAGAAGCAAAGATCAGTAGAGTCTGTTCTGAAAAAAAACCAACTTGGGATTTATGCTTGATTACCGTTTTTGAAATGTTGACGGTACTGTTACGTTTTAGTGCGACTGTATTAACAAGATAAATATTAATTCAAGATAGTCGCACTATAATTACGTATAAGGCGACGGCTACACACAAAGTATTTACTGTGGTCCAACTGTGTGGTAAATACTGATAATTTCAATTCCAATGATGGAATGAAAACGCACGCCTACACGCTCAGTATTTACCACATGGTAATGTTGCCAGATCGTGCCTTTTATTACGATTTTAGTACTATTTTCTAAAAGATAGCAGCCAAATTTTATGTTTGGGGGCCGATTTCGATGAAACTCGGTTTTGGGTACTATTTCGACAACAAAACAGCAACGCAAAGTTAAAAATATAAAAAATCCAAGATGGCGGCCAACTTTTTTGTTTGTCGGCCTATTTAGATGAAACTCGGTTTTGGGTACTATTTTGACAACAAAACAGCAACGCAATGTTAAAAATATAAAAAATCCAAGATGGCGACCAACTTTTTTGTTTGTGGGCCGATTTAGATGAAACTCGGTTTTGGGTACTATTTTGACAATAAAACAGCAACGCAATGTTAAAAATATAAAAAATCCAAGATGGCGACCAACTTTTTTGTTTGTGGGCCGATTTAGATGAAACTCGGTTTTGGGTACTATTTTGACAACAAAACAGCAACGCAATGTTAAAAATATAAAAAATCCAAGATGGCGGCCATCTTTTTTGTTTATGGGCCGATTTAGATGAAACTCTTTTTTGGGTACTATTTTGACAACAAAACAGCAACGCAATGTTAAAAATATAAAAAATCCAAAATGGCGGCCAACTTTTTTGTTTGTGGGCCGATTTAGATGAAACTCGGTTTTGGGTACTATTTCGACAACAAAACAGCAACGCAATGTTAAAAATATAAAAAATCCAAGATGGCGGCCATCTTTTTTTTTATGGGCCGATTTAGATGAAACTCGGTTTTGGGTACTATTTTGACAACAAAACAGCAACGCAATGTTAAAAATATAAAAAACCCAAAATGGCGGCCAACTTTTTTGTTTGTGGGCCGATTTAGATGAAACTCGGTTTTCGGTACTATTTTGACAACAAAACAGCAACGCAGTGTTAGAAATAGTACCGAGTTTCATCTAAATCCGCCAGATAGCGCTTTGAAGTAAACATAGTCTCTACATTAAATATTGCCGAATAATTTTAAATCACAATTCTAACATTTGGAATCAAGTTAAATCAATAATTTGTCTAGTGTTTCACCAGTGATATCGTTTGCAGAACTATACCTGTAGTTTAAAAGTGTGTATTTGTGCTCAAAAAATATTCAGTGCCTTTTTTAATCTGCGGATTATTAAAAACTACGGAATATAGTCTGAGCATTATCCTCAGAAAAGTGATAAAACTGCGCTTTAATTTGCGTAATAAATCTCATCTCCAGTGTTAAAACTAAATATTATCATCAGTGATATTATCAGTGTTGAGTAGGGAATGCAATCTCGTACGAGATTTCCGCCTAGCGAGATCTCGCTAGACTCAAAACCCAGTCTCGCGAGATCTCGCAAATTACGGGATCTCGCGAGATTGGGAGAATCGCAATTAAAACATATGCAAATGCTTGTTTTAAGAACTAGTAATTGGCATGATATGTAATTAAATAGAAACTGCGTTGCTTAGTTATAAAAATAATGTAAGTTTTATTTTAAAAATCAACAGAGTACTTATTATTTTGTCTCTAACTCTAATAACATTTGTTTAAGTCTATAATTATTATACATACTGTATGTAGCTAATCAGTTCAAATTCTTACAATATTGGTAACAAAACAATAATTATCTATATTTAGTCTTTTGTAAATTATTACTTTAGTTTCAATAATTAAGAGTAATAGGAACATTACTTATGATAAATAAAAACAACAAAACAAAAACTTAACTTCACAAGTTCTTAAATAAATGTTGTGAGATCGTATTAATCAAATAAAAGAAGTTTAAAGTAGAAGTCAGATGAAGTTATCAAGGTACGGAAAGGCAAGTTAGTTTGTCTGAAAATGGCTTCTCAAAAAACCATCATGTCGAGAGTATCATCTGACAGACGACTTCTGATTTTGCATGCTAAATACCCTGCTGCTGAAAAAGCTCGTTCTGCCTCAACACTTGTGGGAACCACAGTTGAGAACGAAGTTTTAAAGTTCCCCTCTTACTCCACCAGCTTCGTACAAATTCATTTCTTTTTTGCATTTGTCGATCTCGCTATCTCGCGAGATTTTGTACGAAATTTGACGAGATACAATCTCGTAAAATATGGCCGGGGTTTCGCGAGATCGGGATCTCGGCGAGACGAGATTGCATTCCCTAGTGTTGAGGTAGTACTATAATAATTATTTTCGTCTTGACCTCATACTCAAACCAACTCATGCATCAAGTTTCAAATCCTACTTAACTGATCAATACTTTGAACACTTTAAGTCGCTTTGAATTCAGCTGTGAGTGGCCCGAAGATCGATCCTCGCTAATAAAGACTTTTTCTCCCGAATTTTTTTTGGAGACATTTTATTTATTTTTAAAGATATATTTTTTTTTAATTTGTATTGAAGATATTTTTGGATATTACTTTTCAATTACTATTGATTTACTAAAATATCTTCATCCACCAAAGCCGTAGTAAGGTATAAGATTATTGAGAGATATTGTATAAGAATAAAAAATGTCGACTAAAGGATCATCTGAGTGCGCGGGATGTCCTAATATCATGGATGGAGCAATATTCATGCAATGTATAACCCGGTCGAGTTAACTCGGCACCTGAAGCGCGATAGACCCCCTTCGTTTTTTCCTTTCCTCACGCCACTGTCGTCATGCCAGTAGCGTTAGTACATTTGTTAGTGGTAATTTATCGATAATCTATCGAAAACTTTTAAAAAATTGACGACGGTGGCGTGAGGAAAGGAAAAAACGAGAGGGGTCTATCGAGCTTCAGGTGCCGAGTTAACTCGACCGGGTTATAAACGTTGCAAAGACAATTATCATTTGCAGTGCACCGCAGATTACAATGCGATGACAGCTGAAACTAAAAACGCCTGGATTTGTGATTTCTGCCGCATTCGCGAGCCCAAAAAGGGTAACACGATTACACTAACGAGAGCTAAATTACCACTGCCTCCAATGATAGCTTCGTTACCCAGCGCTTGAAGTCAAGTTTTCCTGCGCCAACGAGTTGTTCCTGCCTTTCGGCCAATGATTTAAGGAACATTATTAGAGAGGAGATTTACAATGCTTTTGAGGATGTTATTAATCCAAATATTGATGCCTTGCAAAATATGATAGTTGGCTTTGAATCATCTCTCTCGACATTCAGCCAGGATCTGGATAGCATAAAAACGCAACACGCCGCCCAGTTGGCCACTTTGAATGATGTCCGCAAGGAAAATGAGTCGCTACGTTCAGCTAATCAAAACTTTTCTTCTAGACTGGCACAGCTTGAGTTACAGACACGTGCAACAAATATTGAAATACAATGCGTCCCAGAAAACAAGCAGGAAAATTTGGTTAAACTGAACAGAACTGTAGTTCTGCAGCTTTCTAAGGTTATAGAGTGTCCTATCAACGAAGGCAACACTCATTTTAGCGCTAGACTTGCTAAAATGGACAGTAAAAGTCCCCGCCCACGCTCCATACTCGTAAAAATCAACAGTCCTCGCCTTCGAGACCAGTTTCTGGCGGCTACAATAACGTTTCACAAAAACAATTCTAGCGAAAAACTTAACACCAGTCATCTGGGTATCGGTGGCAACAAAAACTCACCAGTTTATGTGACAGAACATCTGACACCAAAAGCAAAACAACTGCATGCAGCGACTCGTCACATTGTCAGGGAGCTGAAATATAAATTCGTCTGGGTACGCGATGGAAAAATCTTTGTACGGAAGTACGAGGAGGCTAACTACGTATAAATACGGAATCATGAGACTCTCAAAGGTTTATCATAAAGAACGCTAAAGTTGCCTTGTTATATTTTGTTTTACTAACGGGCTCTTTTAATGATATAATTGTATTCTACCAGAATGTAAGAGGACTGCGGAGGAAGACTGTCGACATTTTCAATAATATCGTTTGTAATTCTTATGATGTAATAATCTTGACAGAAACGTGGTTAAACGATGGCGTTTTTGATTCGGAAATCTGTGATGACAGATACAACGTATATAGGCGAGGTGAGACCGTCAGAGTAGTGGGTTTCATCCTTCAAAGGATGGTGGAGGGGTGTTAATTGCTGTCTCCAAAAGATTGAACTCAGTGCGCCTTTACTCTTGTGAAGATTCACAAGAGAAAAGGCGCACTGAGTAGATGACTGCGAGGGGATGACTTGTGGTTGCGTGTCGGAAGTGACGAAGTTAATTCTGAGAAGTTGAATATTTGCGGTGTTTACCTGCCTCCTCCTTTAAAAAAGCATATTTTATCACACTTTATAGACAACTGTAACCGTGCTCCTCTCTGAATGATTTATTTTGATTTAAAAATGTTTGATCAATTGGAATTGTATAGCATGCTTAATATATAAGTATAATATTTATAATTTTGATTTGCTTATGTGTAACATCTATAATTGAGATTGCATTTAAAGTGTTATTCATTTTCTTTTTGCTGTGAATGATTTAATGTTAATCTTATGATGTTAATAAATGAATAAAATAAATCGGCCTACCAAACAAAAAAGTTGGCCACCATCTTGGATTTTTAATATTTTTAACATTGCGTTGCTGTTTTGTGGTCGAAATAGTACCCAAAACCGAGTCTCTTCTAAATCGGCCCACAAACAAAAAGTTGGCCGCCATCTTGGATTTTTTATATTTTTAACATTGCGTTGCTGTTTTGTTGTCGAAATAGTACCCAAAACCGAGTTTCATCTAAATCGGCCCACAAACAAAAAAGTTGGCAGCCATCTTGAATTTTTTTATATTTTAAAAGTTGCGTTGCTGTTTTGTTGTCAAAATAGTACCCAAAACCGAGTTTCATCTGAATCGGCCCACAAACAAAAAAGTTGGCCGCCATCTTGGATTTTTTATATTTTTAACATTGCATTGCTGTTTTGTTGTCAAAATAGTACACAAAACCGAATTTCATCTAAATCGGCCCACAAATAGAAAAGTTGGCCGCCATCTTGGATTTTTCATATTTTTAACATTGCATTGCTGTTTTGTTGTCGAAATAGTATCCGAAATCAAGTTTTATCTAAGTCGACCCACAAACAAAAAGTTGGCCGCCATCTTGGATTTTTATATTTTAACATTGCGTTGCTGTTTTGTTGTCGAAATAGTACTCAAAACCGAGTTTTATCTAAATTGGCCCACAAACAAAAAAGTTGGCCGCCATCTTGGATTTTTTTTATTTTTAACATTGCGTTGCTGTTTTGTTGTCGAAATAGTACCCAAAACCGAGTTTCATCTAAATCGGCCCACAAACAAAAAAGTTGGCCGCCATCTTGGATTTTTTATATTTTTAACATTGCGTCGCTGTTTTGTTGTCGAAATAGTACCTAAAACCGAATTTCTTCTAAATCGGCCCACAAACAAAAAAGTTGGCCGCCATCTTGGATTTTTCATAATTTTAACATTGCGTTGCTGTTTTGTTGTCGAAATAGTATCAAAAACCGAGTTTCATCTAAATCGGCTCACAAACAAAAAGTTGGCCGTCATATTAGATTTTTTATATTTTTAACATTGCGTTGCTGTTTTGTTGCCGAAATAGTATCCAATACCGAGTTTCATCTAAATCGGCCCACAAACAAAAAAGTTGGCCGCCATCTTGGATTTTTTTATATTTTTAACATTGCGTTGCTGTTTTGTTGTCGAAATAGTACCCAAAACCGAGTTTCTTCTAAATCGGCCCACAAATAAAAATTTGGCCGCCATCTTGGTATTTTTTTATATTTTTAACATTGCGTTGCTGTTTTGTTGTCGAAATAGTATCCAAAACCGAGTTTTATCTAAATCGGCCCACAAACAAAAAGTTGGCCGCTATCTTGGATTTTTTTATATTTTTTACATTGCATTGCTGTTTTGTTGTCGAAATAGTACCCATAACCGAGTTTCATCTAAATCGGCCCACAAACAAAAAAGTTGGCCGCCATCTTGGATTTTTTTATATTTTTAACATTGCGTTGCTGTTTTGTTGTCGAAATAGTACCCAAAACCGAGTTTCATCGAGATCAGCCCACAAACAAAAAGTTCCGAACAGACTCTAAGTTACAGATAAGAAATGACAGGCAGCCGCCATAGTAGAATTATAAATAGTATCAAGTCATCTAATACGTTTAAATAAAATTATTTTCTGTTTTGCACTTCACTTTTTCTTTCGCTAATTCGGGAATTTCCCTAAAATAGTTTGCCCTTACCTTTGGATCGTTATATAAGTAGAACGTGTTTTTTTTTCGTTTTTATTGTACTTGGCGCATCCATCCGGAAAATATGTTTAGTTTTGCCTTCGAATAGAATGTTAAAATATATAATTTAAACATTCATTGTGATGATAAATGAATAAAACCTGTTTTGAAAATCAGTATTTTTATCGGTTTATTTTCCATGTGCAACTTGGTATGTTTCAGTATTTTTTTGAGGTGCTTCGTTATTTTCGTAAACTTTAATCTGGCCACACTGCGGAGCGCGGTTCGCGGAGCGTGGTTCGCGGAGCGCGGTTCGCGGAGCGCGGAGCGCGGTTCGCGGAGCGCGGAGCGCGGCAGGGTTGCGTTCCGAACCTACGCTCCGAGTGCAACCAAACGCTCTAACGGCGGCGTTCCAAACATTAGAGCGTAATTTTAATTTTTAAAATGATCATAGTAGATCCTCAAAAAACGGATTTTATTTGATTCAAAATAAAGGAAAGTTTCAATTATTCGTATTCCAAATGGAAAACGAAGACTTTGTACTATTAATGACATTTAAAGTTCTTGGTCGTTTCGAACATTAGAGTGAGTTAAAAAACCGGCCAAGTGCGAGTCGGACTCGCGCACGAAGTGTTCCGTACCTAAAAGCGGCAAAAAACATGTTTGTTGTATGGGAGCCCCCCTTAAATATTAATTTTATTCTGTTTTTGTATTTGTTGTTATGGCGGCAACAGAAATACATCATCTGTGAAAATTTCAACTGTCTAGCTATCATGGTTCATGAGATACAGCCTGGTGACAGACAGACAGACCGACAGACAGACAGACAGACGGACAGCGGAGTCTTAGAAATAGGGTCCCGATTTGCCTCACCAGATGGCGTTAATGGAAAGAGAAGCTTAGTAAAAAAAATACATTGACACACATTTTTATCAACGCCATCTATCGAGCCTACAGTTTTTTGTCATTTTGAAAAGCCCTCATTGCGAAGACAAGGTTCAAAATAAATTGAAAATGTTTGACACTTTGTACAACCTGACGTGCTACTGACTGTACATAACATGATTGTCTATTCAAAGTTTTACTCCTTCTTAGCCACTCATTATTAATTACACAATAATAGTACTGTGGAGACAAAGGTACTTTATAATTAAGTTTATATGAATTAAGCTTATTTGATCATGGGAACGGAGCGCGGAGGGTGGTTCGCGGAGCGCGGAGCGTGGTTCGCGGAGCGCGGAGCGCGGACGTCTACTCCGCGCTCCGCGCGTCCACATTGCGCTCCGCGAACCTGCAACAGATGTTCGCGGAGCGCGAGGTTCGCGAACCTAAGTGGGGACACACCCTACGTCACGCTCTATTGTTTGGAACGGCGTTAGAGCGTTCGGTTGCACTCGGAGCGTAGGTTCGGAACGACCCCCTGTCAACAGTGTCAATGTCAACGCCAGATGTTTTTGCAGTTTTTTGTTATAAAATTGTTTTGTTTTGTTTTAGGCTGTATCTTTTGAATAGTTATTTATAAAGTAAAAGAAAGGAACATGCCTAATTGCAGTGTAGTAGGTTGCGGCATCAGAAAATCCGAAAATCGTCCAGACATAACATTACACCGGTACGTATTATTATTTTGCAAAAATACCAAACAAATCAATAAATGCCTTTGTTTTCGCTTTCCTTCTGGATAGTTTACATATATTTCAAGAAAATGTAACACTGTTTTTTGGCGATAGAGTTGTCCTTCAGGGCATTTTTCATATCGATATTTTCAAGTGTAAAATGTAGTGTATTCATTTTAAACTAGTTTTTTTTCGTTTTAGGTTGCCAAAAAATTACTGTAGAAGAAGAATGTGGTTGGATACAATAGGAGAGAAAAATTTAAAGACACATACGAAAAGTATTTTCCTTTGCTCTCTTCATTTTGAAGAATCGTGTTTTAACCGAACTTTAAATATCACGACATTGCGAGACGATGCCATACCGTCACGAATACTTTTAGTAAGTATTTTACTTCACCCATCCCATAAAGCCGCGTTGACATGATCAAAGTATACTTGGACCAAGTAAATTGGACAAAGTAGCTTGGATCAAAGTATACTTGGACACCTGTAGGCTGATTGTCTAACTTTGTTGCAATCAACTTTGACAGAAATCGCAGTGACATTGCTGCTTTAGTAAGAACCAATGTGACAACTATCTTACTTAAAGCAGCAATGCAACTGCGATTTCAATCGAGAATTGTTAGCAACAGCCTTACATAATTCGGGGTCTGTTGGCACGAGCAAAGTATACTTGGACCAAGTAAATTGGACAGAGTAGCTTTTTCAATACGGTGACGTCAAAGTGCACTTGGATTGCTCCTTTACATGATCCAAGTAGCGTCCAAGTAGTCGTCAAAACTACTTGGTCCAACCAGACTTGGATGAAAGTAGAGCATGGTCCAAGTTTACTTGGATTAGAATTTTACTCTTTTTATTTTTTTATTTTTATACTTGGATCATGTCATGAAAGTAGAGCATGGTCCAAGTTTACTTTGATTGGAATTTTGATCCAAGTGCACTTGGATTGCTCTTTTACATGATCCAAGTAGCGTCCAAGTAGCCATCCAAACTACTTGGTCCAAGTATACTTTGATCATGTCAGCACGGCTTAAGCTTTGTGAACTTTGCCACCTTCATTTTTCCAAAGGGGGTTAAATTTTGCTAAATTACCTAAATAATATTAAATTAAATCAAACCCAAAGTAATATTATTATAGTCCATACCTTCAAATCCCCTTTAAAATATATATTGTCATAAATCCTTTCTTAGTAAATTATTTCCTTGCAAAATAAACCTATTTACTTACCAAACATCAACTTTGTAGAGTATTAGTGTTGGTTGACAAATAATAATTTAATTTATACTTATTCTTCATTCATGTTTCAGCCGCCGACAGTCCGATCTAGTTCATGCAGTACTAGTACTTTAGCAGAAATAAACCTAAAACGGACTCCATCTACTGTTAAGTGTGATGCGTCAGATGAGGTATCTTTAATTATCATTTGTTTTACTTCTTACATTTTTATGTTTATATTTTTCTGAAATATGCTTGGAAATTCAATCATTATTTTGATAATCTTCTACGAGCTAAATCAGAGCAGGACAAGTCCAAAACACGCCTGCAATATACATATGAAAATCCATTACTGCCGTGTTTAGAAGCCCGCAATGTTACTATGACAATTCATACTTTGTTTTTATTTCAAATTGTTTATTTTGTTCGAAATTTCTACCAGGTTTGGTAGTTTTGATTTCTGGATAATGTGGTATGGTAGTTTTTATATAGAATTATTATTTTTAACATGGTAATTTTTATTTTGGATGTTCCATGGTATTCATTTAGAATTATTTGTAATGATCCTAAACCAAAACTAGGATGGTAGAAAATTTTCTAACATTTTGTACCATTAGGTACCATTTATTAAATGCCATTCATTAAGTGCAATTTGGTAACATTTAGTGGTATTTAGTGATGTTCATTTGGTGCGATTTGATAACATTTAGTGTCATTCATTTTGTGACATATAGTGCCATTCATTTGGTACAATTTTGTGAAGTAGTGCCATTCATTTGGTGCATTTTCATGACGTTAAGTGCCATAAATTTGGTGCAATTTTGTGACATTAAGTGCCATTAATTTGGTTCAATTTGGTGACATTTAGTGGCATTTAGTGATGTTCATTTGGTGCGATTTGGTAACATGTGTCATTCATTTTGTGACATAGTGCCATTCATTTGGTGCAATTTTGTGAAGTAGTGTCATTCATTTGGTGCATTTTTATGACGTTAAGTGCCATCAATTTGGTGCAATTTTGTGACATTTAGTGCCATTAATTTGGTTCAATTTGGTGACATTTAGTGTCATTAATTACATTAATTTCGTGCATTTTTATGACATTTAATCATAGATCTAGATCGTTAGATCTGCCCTGGTACTGAAAATCTGTAGGGGTTATTTCAAATCTGTCAAAATAGCGCACGCATGCGTGATGCGTTGTTTACGTCCATCGGAATTGACAACGGAAGGAAAATAAATTTCGATAATAATTGAAATCTAAATACTTACGCGTGATATATTACACGATTTTGCTATAATTGTATTCCCAGAATTAATGGTGCACAGATGAAAGGTACAAGACAGTTTTCTCATGGTTTTTTCTTAAAAAATATAGAAGTGATTGACACCGTGTTCAAACCAACACTAAGAGCAAAGAAGTGAGGCTCACTCATTTGAATGTTGACACATTTCGGTGAGCTCATACTATGTTAGGGGCACATCTAACGATCTAGATCTATGCATTTAATGCCATCAATATGGTGCAATTGTGTGTCATTTTGTGACATTTAGTGTCATTAATTTGGTGCGATTTTCGCTTGCCATTTGGTTTCATTCGTTTTGTGCAATTATGTAATTTTCATTTGGTGTAATTTAGTGCCATTCATCTGGTGTAATTTTCTGACATTTAATACAATAGGGAACATGCATCAATTTATTTGTATGAAAATCAAAAGTATAATGCGTGAGAAAATCAACTTTCATATATGAGTAAATATATAACGGAAATATATGAGTGTCAATAAATGTTTATTCTATTCTATTCTATTCAATTTTGTGACATTTAGTGCCATTAATTTGGTTCAATTTGGTGACAATTAGTGTCATTAAGTGCCACTCATTTGGTGCGATTTGTTAACATTTTGTGCCATTGCAGTTTTGTGATATTTAGTGCCATTCATTTGGTGCAGTTTGTGACATTTAGTGCCATTCATTTGGTGCAGTTTTGTGACATTTAGTGTCATTAATTTGGTCCAATTTTGTGACATTTAGTGCCATTTTGGTGCCTCTCCTAAGGGAAGAATTTTAAGAACTGCGGGTCCAAAATAATGTTTTTGACCTCAAGTAAACATGTTCCAAACTGCTATTGATTGATCGATTGTCCATTGATTTGCCGTTTTCCATCGATTTTGAGCTCGTACGCCGTCTACTACAACCACTGCAGTTTTTTACCTAGTTCTCAAAATTAGAGCAGCATATAGCTGGCCCAAGTACTTTACATTTCAATTTCAATATAAAATAATTAAACCTTTGATTTACAGGACTTGAAACCATTAGTATGCTAAAAACCTTCTTAATTTCAGGTAAACAATGTAAATACATATATTTATCAAGATCCAATCCCCAGTACGTCCAATGAGAATTTACCGGTAAGCATTTATAATATATTTTTATATTATTATTTATATGATAAAGATAATTAATACTCATTGATTTAAGTAAGAGTTCGGTCAGAAATTAATTGCCAGAAAATGTAATCAGTTATGTGATCACTCACTCGAATAGAATTTCATGTTCTGTTTTTTTTTAACAAGACAACTGACAACCAGTTTTGGTTTTGATGTCCCAAGTTATCAATAATAATCAAAATGAAATTCATGAAAAATGAACATTGTTCGTTCTTTTGTTCTCAATATATAGAACCGATATTTAAGTCTAATATTGATTTCCAGGTTCCGAATGCAACACTGAAAACTATCAAAAAATTAAAATTAAAATGTAAAAATTACAAGAAAAAAATTAAAAATTTAAATGAAAAAGTAAGAAGACAAAAAAAGAAGATTGCAGATTTTTCAAATATTATCAAAGATTTGAAACAATCGCATTTGGTGAATGCAGAAAATGTTGTAGTCTTAGAAGAATGCGCTGGATCCAAAGACTTCCTCAAGAGGCGAGTACCAAAAGCAAAAGGGGAACCATTAGAAAGTTTTATCCTGGTAGTACAGTCCCTAAGAAAATAAGGTCAAAATGTTTCATTAGATGAATTCACTTGGTACAGATGTTACTTAGGTAAAACTGAGCTGATTTAGCTCGGTAGCCATCCGCCCCCCCTTAGCAGGTAGGGGGGTGGCATTCAAAGTTTCGCGCCACCGCGCTTCAGATAAAAAATCATATCTCCTTTAATATACCCACCACTTCAAGTGTGGTATCATTTTATGGTAAAACAGGGATGAGGGATTCATTTCTGAAACTTTCAATATACAGTTTCATAGAAAAAAACGTGTTTAAAAGGTAAAATATTGACGATAGTATCAAAATCAGTTTGCTATTTTTTTATTAAACTATCAGTATCTGTGAAAATACTAATGTCGTGCAAATAAAAAAAAATACTACCTTAAAGGACACTTATTAAGCTTTAAAAAAATATATTCGTTTTATATAGTTATTGTGCAATGTCTATCTGAAAAAAAAAATCTAACATGGTATGTGACGGTGTTTCCCAACACTAACAATTGCAAGTATAAGTTATTTTTATTCATACAAAATATATAGAATGCAAACTTAACTTTATGTCAAGCATGACGATTTCATTTTTGAGACATTTGATGTACAATTTCTTAGAAAAAAATATATATTGAGGAAAGTATCAAAAATCGATTTGCAATTTTTTTTCTTTCAACAGTTAGTATCTTTGAAAATTCTAATTTTATGCAAAAGAAAAAAATACTACCTTAAAGTAAATTTATTAAGCTTTTAAAAAATATATACATTATATACAGTTATTGTATAATATCCAACTGAAAAAAATCAAACATCGTATGCGACGGAGTTCCCAAGTGTTTCCAATTGCAACTATAAGTTGGTTTTTTCATACAAAGTCTATAGAGTACAAACTTAACTTTGGTACTTCGTTGTCGCTTATGTTCTTTCGGTCTTATAGTCTCTCTCAACTATCTTACGGTCTGATACATACTTAGATCTTCTTGTGGAAGTCATAACGACTATAGAAAATAATAGACAGACTTGATCTCAGAATCAGCAGGTCACAAAACACCAACGCGACGTGGCGTCAAAAATTTAGATCTTAAATCGACCCAGGCAGGAAAACGTCCTTCCACATTAAGTCTAAATATCAAATAATGTTTTTAATTATAATAAGTAGGTACCCTAGGCACCTAGGCATACAAATATATCGCAAAAATTAAACTATTGTTGCATTAAGAATTTTTATTCACGCGTGTGCAGAAAAATGGAATAACAGGTCTTTTTTCATACAAACGAGGTAATCTTAAAGCTTTGGTTCTTCGCCCAGGATTAAACGAGGTGTGATCTGACGATGGCAATTTTAAGAATGGATGGCGGAGGTCCATAGTGCTAAAGAAACCTAATGGATTAGATGAGTCGTTTAGCTCTGGGTTGAACTTAAAAAAATAACAAGCGAAAATTAAAAAGTATGGAAAATGTAACACTAAAAACTGTAGACGGTCTCTGGTATAAACGACTCTTCTGTTCCGTTTGGTTTCTTTAGCAAATTAAGCCTCCTCCATTCATTCTTTAAATTGCCATCATCAGATCACACCCTGTTTAATCCTGGGCGGAGAACCAAAGCTTTAAGGATACCTCGTTTGTATGAAAATAGGCCTGTGATTCCGTTTTTCTGCTCACGAGTATATAAAAATACTCAATGTAACAATAGTTCCATTTCTTGGATACATTTTTATGCCTAGGTCCTTAGGGTACCTACCTTACCTACCTCCCATAATTTATACACTGTTTGCACCTTTACACTTAATGTGGTAGAAAGTTTTCCTGATTGGTCATTCTGAAATCTTAAGGTTTTGGCGCCACGTCGCGTTGGTGTTTTGTGACTTGCTGATTCTGAGATCAAGTCTGTCTATTTTTTTCTATAGTCGTTATGACTCCCACAAAAAGTTCTAAGTATGTATCTGACCGTAAGATAGTTAAAAGAGAGTATAAGACCGTAAGAACATAAGCGACAACGAAGTACCAAAGTTAAGTTTGTATTCTATACATTTTGTATGAAAAAACCAACTTATAGTTGCAATTGAAAACGTTTGGAAACTCTGTCGCATAAGGTGTCCGAATTTTTTCAGAAAGACATTGTGCAATAACTGTATATAAAGTTTATATTTTTTAAAAGCTTAATAAATGTTCTTTCAGAAAGTACTTTTATTTATTTGCATAGCATTAGTATTTTTACAGATACTGACTGTTGAATACAAAAATAGCTAACTGATTTTGATACTATCGTCAATATTTTACCTTTTTAACACGTTTTTTTCTATGAAACTGTATATTGAAAGTTTTAGAAATAAATTCCTCATCCCTGTTTTACCATAAAATGATACCACGCTTGAGGTGGTGGGTATATTGAAGGAGATATGATTTTTTATCTGAAGCGCAGCGGCGCGAACCTTTGAATGTCACCCCCCCCCCCCCCCTACTTGCTAAGGGGGGGGGATGGCTACCGAGCTAAATCAGCTCAGTTTTACCTAAGTAACATCTGTACCAAGTGAATTCATCTAATGAAAAATTTTGACCTCCCCATACATTGAGTGTTCTTAGGGACCGGACTATGGTGAAAGGTTCTCTAAGGATCTTCTCGGATGTCCACGCGGACGAAGTCACGGGCAGAAGCTAGTTTATATTATTCAGAATTGGGTCCAGAGAGTTTTGATCCCGTTCCCATTCCCGTTCCCGAAATGTTCACTTCCCAAAAAGTACCTTTCTCAAAATGAATCTTGAAAAAGAAAGAATAACTGATTGGATACATTTGAAATATGTTAAAAATAAAATAAAATCATGTGGTCAATCTAGTTTTAATAGTAGTTAGATATATACATTTCTTTTAAATACCAAGTAATTTATTTTCCCAATAAAGTTATTTTTATATACTTACCTACTATTAAAACTTCATTGAACATATGTTTTTTTTATATTATACTTACATTTTTATAATGTATCCAATCAGTTGTTCTATCTGTCTGTTCCAAAAATAGTACATATTGGGAAAGGTACATTACAGGAAAGGTGCATTTTGGGAAAGGTACTTTTTGGGATGTGGTCATTTCGGGAAACGTACCTTTTGAAACCGAGGTACATAATGAGAAAGGACACTTTGATTTTTGAACCTTAAAGTCGTTAAAATCTTTGTTGGATGAAAATAATAACAATTGGGATGTTGACAACTTTTTTTATTTTATATTACATAAATTACCTCTCAAAAAAAGAAACATTGGTAAAATAATTTTACATCATACTTGCTCGGTAACTAGGATTTACTTATATAGTATGAGGCTGTGTAAGTTGGCATGTGCAACACAGTGCATTGTTTAGATAGAACGTTCCATTTTCAAATCACTTTACAATTCAAGGATGGTGAATGCTTTAACTGTAAAGTTACTTTACAATTCAAGCATTTTAAACTCCTTAGTGAACCAATATCTTTTCTTTTATTATAAACTGACGAAACTTTTGGCTGAAAAAAAAACAATGAAAATGGCGGCATTTAACTTCAGTTCAAGCTAGGCTAGGTATGCAAAATTCTGCAATGCAAAAACAGCTGATTTTTTTTCGTGATTTCGAGGTTGGTCCCATAATGAAAGTTGTTCAGTTTAATGGTCTGATCAACCCCACGAGTTTTCAATGAAATAACCCTTTAACGTTTTATTTTTATTTGTGTTTTAATGTTTTTGTTTTTATTTTTATTTAATTTATCTCGCATGAATGATGTAAAATAGTATGCTTACCTCGGATGTAAGTAGCTATTACACCCTCGAACTATATTAGCTCGCATGGGCGCCAAATTGGATCTTGTTCTGTAATAGCTCACTTACATCCCTTGTGTAACAAACTACTAATTTCGCTAGCTTGAAAACTGCCCGAGATATCACAGTGTGAAATGCACACAAATGGGCTCGCCCAAAAACGCTCCATACTAACGGCTACTGAGTTATGACGTCACGCAGTTGTAAAACAGCGGTTGTTAACGGGTAGTTATCCAAAGCCGCCGGTAATAACGTTTAGACAGCGGCTGGCAACCGGCTGCTTATCCGACTCAATAGGGAACATGCATCAAATTTTTTTTCTATCAAAATCAAAAGTATAATGCGTGAGAAAATCAACTGTAAAATTAAAACTTTTCTCTTGTGTTTTTTTCTCGTGATATAGTTACTTGAAGTTAGCACGCAGCAGCACCCGCCGAAAACGCTCTATACAAAAAGGTCAACATTTGTGACGTCACTCGTGTCACGTTTCAGTGCATTAGTATGGAGTTAGCCAAGAATTTTTAAATATCTCCCTAAATATTGCGTTTAAGTACATATGTGTTTTACAAAATATTATTTCTTATTTGGTGTTCTATCCGACTGTTAAGTGCATTATATCCGAAAACGAAAAAAAAAATTCGTAATTTTCCCTTGTGTGATAAAACTAAAGTAATACATTTTATTATTTATTTTTCTGTTCCATCATGTTTTTATACGTGTCCGCAGCGATCAAGCTCAAATTTATCAAAATTGGTGACTTATGCATGTTCCCTATACTAAAAGGTCTTACAAAGTCCCTAAGTTGAAATTGTTAAAATAAACGAGCCGTTATATACAAATAAGTATTTTTACTAAATTAATTATCTAATTTGTCATAGTTTAAAACAAAATGTTAAATATTATGAATTAGGTATTTTGCACTGTCCCTTAATAAGACATAATAAGCTACCTACCTACCTACTTATTTATACGATACATAATTAGTACCTATTTAATCTGTAGTTATGAAACTCCGCTTCGCCACTTTTATTATTGTACAATCGTCATAAGAAGGTAAGCTCGTAAAGCTTGGCGTTTTGCAATGTTTCACATGTGTACCTACAATGTCCGTTTTGTGTTTCGTGTTTTTGGAATTATAATAACATTATCCCGAGTGAGATGAAACATTTAATTTAAAAGTTAAGTATTTCAAAATAACATCGACGCAACTAAGAAATAGGAAAGAGCGCTTACCTGAATAATTAAAGCTGAAGTAACGTATAAAGTAAGTAGGTAGTATGTAGATAAACAAAAATTATCACTTAGGACATTAAACGGATTGAATAAAACATAATGACTTGTTTTCAATCGTAGACAGCCGCTGTTTATGGGTGATCACCGTAGTCAGCGAAAACAGCGGCTGGTAACCGGCTGGCTGACTAAGATAACAACTGCCTTTACATCTATAGCATAGTAGAATCAAATAAGTAAGTCATCTTACTCATTATAGCACCGAGCGCGGTTTGTATGTGAGCGCGCCCGTGCGTATGCGTCGTCGCACGCACACACTGACAAAATTTAAAGGTGATAAAGGTGCACCAGCCGTGGCTGCGCCGTACAAATACCGCCCGCGCTCACACGCGCGCTCCGCGCCGCTCGTAATAATTTGTATGTGTACCTACCTACAGTACATGTAGGTACATACCATAAGCCAATATTCAATTTCGAAATTTAAAGTTTATAATTTTGATAAGTGTAGTTAAATGAAAAAGTAAAAAATAGTTAAAAGTGTAAAAAAATATTTCATAAGTAATCATTTTATTTTATTTGAATAAATTAGTAGGTACATGATTGTAAAGCAACGTCTTAATTAATCCTATTTCGACCGTAAGTTTTCAAATCAGATAACATACGTAAGTAATGAAAACATTGCACCTAGTCAGTTCCTGCAGGGCTATCGGCTAAAAGCAATGAAGTAAATGTAAACTGTAATTTCGCAGATGGATGTGATACATTGCTTCTTTTCTTTAGTATGTTTTTATTGGTGTCAAAACGAAAGTGGCAATGTATCACATAATATGTGATGTTAATATTAACTGTAATTTGACAGATATATTATATCTGTCAAATTACAGTTAATATTAACTTCATTGTTTTAGCCGACAGACCCGCTGGTCTATAAACAAAAAAATATTTAAAAAAAACTTTGTATTATAGATCCCTGATGCTAACCCTACAAGGAAAAAACATTTTGTATAGAGATTGACTATGCATTTTTTGACGACCGAATAAACTAGCGATGTGTCAGCCCTTCGTGTTTAAGCTGTATCGCTCGCTCGAGGCTCGAGTTGGCCTACTTATTTGGTTCTACTATGCTATACGGGTTGTAACCGCGTATGATGACCGAAAATCAAAATGAATGTTGAATACGGGCACCATACGGGTTTCATACGTGCACCATACGGGTTTCATACGGGCACCATACGGGTTGTATACGGGCACCATACGGGTTGTATACGGGCACCATACGGGTTGTATACGGGCACCATACGGGTTGTATACGGGCACCATACGGGCTTCATACGGGTTACAACCCGTATACATACGGGCACCATACGGGTTTCATACCGGCACCTACGGGCACCATACGGGTTGTATACGGGCACCTTACGGGTTTCATACGGGCTGTATACGGGCACCATACGGGTTGTATACGGGCACCATACGGGTTGTATACGGGCACCATACGGGTTTCATACGGGCACCATACGGGTTGTATACGGGCACCATACGGGTTTCATACGGACACCATACGGGTTGTATACGGGCACCATACGGGTTGTATACGGGCACCATACGGGTTTCATACGGGTTGTATACGGGCACCATACGGGTTTCATACGGGTTGTATACGGGCACCATACGGGTTGTATACGGGCACCATACGGGTTTCATACGGGCACCATAAGGGTTGTATACGGGCATCATTCGGGTTTCATACGGGTTGTATACGGGCACCATACGGGTTTCATACGAGCATCATACGGGTTGTATACGGGCACCATACGGGTTTCATACGTGCACCATACGGGTTTCATACGGGCACCATACGGGTTGTATACGGGCACCATACGGGTTGTATACGGGCACCATACGGGTTTCATATGGGCACCATACGGGTTGTAATACGGGCACCATACGGGTTTCATACGTGCACCATACGGGTTGTATACGGGCACCATACAGGTTGTATACGGGCACCATACGGGTTGTATACGGGCACCATACGGGTTGTATACGGGCACCATACGGGCTTCATACTGGCACCATACGGGTTGTATACGGGCACCATACGGGTTTCATACCGGCACCTACGGGCACCATACGGGTTGTATACGGGCACCTTACGGGTTTCATACGGGTTGTATACGGGCACCATACGGGTTGTATACGGGCACCATACGGGTTGTATACGGGCACCATACGGGTTTCATACGGGCACCATACGGGTTGTATACGGGCACCATACGGGTTTCATACGGACACCATACGGGTTGTATACGGGCACCATACGGGTTGTATACGGGCACCATACGGGTTTCATACGGGTTGTATACGGGCACCATACGGGTTTCATACGGGTTGTATACGGGCACCATACGGGTTGTATACGGGCACCATACGGGTTTCATACGGGCACCATACGGGTTGTATACGGGCATCATTCGGGTTTCATACGGGTTGTATACGGGCACCATACGGGTTTCATACGGGCACCATACGGGTTGTATACGGGCATTATTCGGGTTTCATACGGGTTGTATACGGGCACCATACGGGTTGTATACGGGCACCATACGGGTTTCATATGGGCACCATACGGGTTGTATACGGGCACCATACGGGTTTCATACGGACACCATACGGGTTGTATACGGGCACCATACGGGTTGTATACGGGCACCATACGGGTTTCATACGGGTTGTATACGGGCACCATACGGGTTTCATACGGGTTGTATACGGGCACCATACGGGTTGTATACGGGCACCATACGGGTTTCATACGGGCACCATACGGGTTGTATACGGGCATCATTCGGGTTTCATACGGGTTGTATACGGGCACCATACGGGTTGTATACGGGCACCATACGGGTTGTATACGGGCACCATACGGGTTGTATACGGGCACCATACGGGTTTCATACGAGCATCATACGGGTTGTATACGGGCACCATACGGGTTTCATACGTGCACCATACGGGTTTCATACGGGCACCATACGGGTTGTATACGGGCACCATACGGGTTGTATACGGGCACCATACGGGTTTCATACGGGCACCATACGGGTTGTATACGGGCACCATACGGGTTTCATACGGGCACCATACGGGTTGTATACGGGCATCATACGGGTTTCATACGGGCATACGGGCGGGTTCGATCCGTTTCAGTGGGCATAGTAGAGCGTATCGTGTTGATCCTGCCTGATACGTTCCTAGCACGGTCATGGTATGGCACAGTGTAGTGGGTAGAGACCTTTATGCTATAACTAGCGGCCGCCCGCGGTTTCACCCATGTGGTTCCCGATCCCGTGGGAATATCGGGATAAAAAGTATCCTATTTTTTAATCTAGACTATCTACTATCTGTGTGCCAAATTCCAACCAAATCCGTTCAGTGATTTTTACGTGATTGAGGAACAAATATCCAAACCCACAAACTTTCACATTTATAATATTATATTTTTTACATTTAATACATATACAATGTCATTTTGTATTCACCATCCAAATTTTGAGGATGTGTTCAGTCCATGAAACTGAACAACTTTCTCTAAGAATCACATGGTCATATATGTAAAATAAAAATCGACTTTCCATAGAAATCAAAGAGATCACGTGATGATAGATAGATAAAACGTTTTATTCACTACGACACATACACATACATTCATCAATACAAAATACAAAAATGTCTGAAAAAGAACGATAAAAAATACATTTGTGATAAGTATGAGAGAAAGAAAAAACAAAAAAAGATGACAAAAACAGTGAGAAGATGGAATGCACGTGTGTGCAGCAGCAAGGTTTAGGCTCGGTGTATCACAGGCAAATGCCTGATAGCAAAACACCGATTTTCAGCCGTCACCTATAGATGAAACGCGGAAACCAGTAACTGCGCTGAGGTTAACGCACATTTAGGCGGGCCGCAGCGGGGCGGGCCGCATAATCCGTCGCGCATTTTTTTGCGATGCGATGCGGCCCGCCCCGCCCCGCTGCGCCCCGACTCAGTGTGCTATAGCATAGTAGAACCAAATAAGTAGGCCAACTCGAGCCTCGAGCGAGCGATACAGCTTAAACACGAAGGGCTGTCACATCGCTAGTTTATTCGGTCGTCAAAAAATGCATAGTCAATCTCTATACAATATATTTTTTCCTTGTAGGGATCACTAATACACCATCAGGGATCTATAATACAAAGTTTTTTTTAAATATTTTTTTGTAGGTAGACCAGCGCGTCTATCGACTAAAATAATGAAGTTAATGTTAATTGTAATTTGACTGATGTATGTGATACATAGGCACTTTCGTTTTGACACCAATAAAAACTTACTAAAGAAAAGTAGCAATGTATCACATCTATCTGTCAAATTACAGATTACATTAAAAAAAACTAAAAAATAAAAAAAAAACTAAAATCAAACCAAATATCAACTAAATACCAAAGTACATTCAATAAAACCGCGCTAGTATCCGTTAAAAAGTGTTTTATTTCATATTATTAAAAAATATTTTTTACACTATTAACTGTTTTTTTTTTATTTTTTATTTACCTACACTTCTCAAAATAATAATCTTTTAATTCTGAAATTGAATACTTTCCATGACCTTAAATAATAGGCATTAAAAGTTTTCCTGTAGGAATTTGTGATTTTTTAACGAAATTACACAATTGACATAAAAAAATTTCGTCTGTTTCGACAAGTACGAAATGCCTTATTATTTAAAGTTAATGTAAAATATATCCTCATTCTTACAAATCTTTTTTGCAATAATATCTTTGGAAAGCATGGTATGTATTGTAGGTACACGTTCAAATTATTACGAGCGGCAGCACAGCGGCGTGAAGCGTGCGTGACCGCGGGCGGGATTACGTACGGCGCAGCCACGACTGTTGCACCTTTATCACCTTTAAATTTTGTCAGTGTGTGCGTGCGACGACGCATACGTACGGGCGCGCTCACATACAAACCGCGTTCGTGCGTATAATGAGTAAGATGACTTACTTATTTGATTCTACTATGGCTATAGCAAGCGGATTTATCGATCGGGAGTCATCTGAAATTACCCCAAAACTTTTTTGTCGTATAAAAGATTGAGAAAAAGATATCTATATCTTTTTTTCTATCTTTTATATTGATATCTATAGATATCCAATATAATTTTGTAAAAATACCCTTAATTAAAATTCCTTACTTGTTTTTTTCCTTTAGAAATAAAAAATACTTATGAATATTATTATGGCACATAACAATGAAAGTATCCTCTGCACTGATGTCCTTGTATAATGGACGTCGTCAGTGATCCTCTACATCACTATATTTTTACCGACTTCAAAAGGAGGAGGTATTCAATTCGACCCGTTTTTTTGTTTTTTGTATGTACATCGATTACTCGAAGACGGCTGAACCGATTGAAATGATTCAAACGTTATTACATTAGGTAAACGGCCAAGTTGGTCCCATTTTTTAAAATTTTGATATCGGTTCAGTACTTTTCAAGTAATCTTGAAAAAAAGCACGAAAATAGTATGCTTTTGTGTGAACTACCTCGATGATTAGTCGTATAACTTCTTTGTTTATGAACTGAATAAGATAATTATTTTATTGTTGGAAGAAGGATATCTTTAGTGTAGTTCTTTAACCGACTTAAAAAAGGAGGTTCTCAGTTTGACCCGCATGTATGTATGTTTCTCCGCGATTAACTCACGTTTGGCTGAGCCAATTTTTCTACCTAAATAATATACCTACATTACCTAATACAAAAGGTATACCTACACTAAAAATTAAAAAAAATAAAAATTGTTTAAAAAAAACAAAAAACCGACTTCAAAAAACCTACCTCTAAAAAGCAAGAAATAATATTCGTAATAATAAAAACACGTCTATTGAAGTCGGGTGGGGTGTGGCTTTTAGAATTAAAAAAAGGAATTTGTACTCCAGCCCCATAGAGGAAATAATCACTACGTTTTATCCAGCTCCACCCGACTTCAATAGACGTGTTTTGATTATTACGAATATTATTTCTTGCTTTTTAGAGGAAGGTATTTTGAAGTCGGTTTTTTGTTTTTTTTTTTAAACAATTTTTTGCTATACATTTATTAGAAGTGGCACTCGCCATAGAAAAAATACTTAACTTGTATACAATTAAATTAAATTTGGTCTTAAAATAAAGCCACTATTTTCCTTTTTTCAAATTAAAAAACGCAGTGTTTATTTGACTTCTGATTTGGCATTGATCTGTCATTTGGTTGACAGATACCACAGACCGAAATAAAAACTGTTATTAAAACTGATGTACTTTTCTTATTTTTAAATATCTTTGGTCAATTACCTTTAGACATTCGAAAAGAGTATGTGCAAGGTTATTTGTTATGTATTTTGTAAAAATCAATTCAGTCGTTTTCAATCTAGACCTGTTCAATGGTGACTCTGAATTGCGAAATATTTCGACGTTTGCTAATTATTTGTTAGACCAAGTAGTGAGAATGTTATAGTGTGTTTTATAATCGCAATCTACTCACAAAGCCCTTTCATTTGATATAACACATGGTATGAAAAAAAAATTTCTTTGTACTGAAAACTTTATGACGTCACAGTTTCTACCCCCACCATTTTCGCGCTTGTCATCTTATATATTTGTGATCAGGGAATCGTACTGAATGCATCGATACCACATTTTTGTATTTCCGTGATGGCTTGTGCGAAAACTAACCTCAAACCTTGTTTTACCGCCCTACTATCAGGGCTTTATAACGTTATCAAATAACAGTAAAAATAACGTTACGTAACGTTATTTTCAATTATGATACCTTGATAACGTTATTTTTTTAACGTTACCTAGTAACATAACCATATTATAACGTTATAATATGGTTATGTTACTAGATAACGTTACACAACTGTATTCGTTCTGACCATAGCGGACAAATAGCTTCCCTTGAGCACCATCATGTTCCTTATCAGTGTAATATAATTTGCAGGCCTCTAACGAAAGGTAAATTGGAAAATTTTCATAATAATGTCACCGCCAAAACTCTTTGCTTACCTAGTAAAGATGATCCCAATTCTCATTATAATGATTTATTTAATTTAATTAAGGTAGAATTTGATAAGACATTTAAGCAAAGAACTATTCAATCAAAAGTTTTCGAAAAAAAATTCAGTGATTGGGCAACACCAGGCATCTATGTTAGCAGAAATAAGTTGTTTGAATTGTATGGTCAGAAAACAATTTCAAATGATCCCGAATTTCATGAATATGTAAGAAACTATTCAAAAATGTTCAATAAAGTATGTACTTTAGCAAAAGCAAAATGTATATCTACAATAATTCATCAGTCAGATAATAAAACTAGCTTCTGCCCGCGACTTCGTCCGCGTGGATGTTAGAGAAAATCCTTAGAGAACCTTCAACCAGGATCTGACCAGTAATTTTTACGTTTCCGGTTCCGGTTCCCGTTCTATTCCCGTCCGTTCCCGTCCCTTTCCTGTCCCGTTCTCGTACCCCTTCCAATGCCATTCCCATTCCCGTCCCGTTACCATCCCGTTCTCGTTCCCGTTCCCGTACCGTTCTCGTCCCGTTCCGTTCCCATTTCTTTTCCGTTTCATTCCCGTTCCGTTTCCGTTCCGTTCCCATTCCGTCCCGTTCCGTTCTTGTTCCCGTTCCGTACCCGTCCCGTACCCCTTCCGGTTCCCGTTCCTGTTCCCGTTCCCATCCCCATCCCATTCCGTTCCGTTCCCGTCCCGTTCGGTTCCCGTTCCCGTTCCATTCCCGTTCCCGTTCCCGTTACCGTCCCGTTCTCGTCCCATTCCGTTCCCATTCCGTTCCCGATCCTTTCCCCTCCGTTCCCGTGCCGTTCCTTTACCGTTCCCGTCCCGTTTTCGTTCCCGTTCCGTTCCTGTATCGTTCCCGTTTCGTTCCCGTTCCATTTCCATTCCGTTCCGTCCCTTTCCGTTCCCGTTTCGTTCCCGTTCGCGTCCCATTCCTGTCCCGTACTCCTTACTCTTCCGTTCCTTTTCCCGGTACCGTTCCCGTCCCGTTCCTGTCCCTTTCTCTTTCCCGTTCCATTCCCGTTCCTTTCCCGTTTCGTTCCCGTTCTCATTCCGTTCCTTTTCCGTTCCCGTTTTATTCCCGTTTCATTCCCGTTCCCTTCCCGTTCCGTTTCCGTTCCGGCCCGTTCCGTTCTCGTCCCGTTCTCGTCCTGTTTCCGTTCCCGTTCCTGTTCCTGTGCCCGTGCCCGTGCCCGTGCCCGTGCCCGTGCCCGTGCCCGTGCCCGTGCCCGTGCCTGTTCTCGTTCCCGTTACCTGGATGTACATATCCAGGTACAGGTCCATGATGTGTCATGTCCACCGTGTTGGACTTCAAAATAAATGTCATTTTCGCAATCACCATCCCATGAAACTTCAAGAACGACATCCACATCGATTTTCATGTTTACTTACCCCATTTACACCCTAAGGGACGATTTTCAAAATAACAAAATATGTGATTGCCTATTTATTTTTAGACATGCTCCTACGAATTTTAAAGTTGTAATGTCTATTTTATATTCTTTTTCCATACATTTGAACCTCATTTTCACCCCTTTAGGGGTTAAATTATGTCCACCGTGTTGGACTTCAAAATAAATCTCATTTTCGTAATCACCATCCCATAAAACCTCAAGAACGACCTCCACATCGATTTTTATGTTTACTCACCCCATTTACCCTCTAAGGGGTTGATTTTCAAAATCACAAAATATATGTTTGCTTATTTATTTGTAGACGTGCTCCTACGAAGTTTAAAGTTGTAATGTCCATTTTACTTTATTTTTCCATACAAAATTCGAACCCCATTTTCGCCCCTTGAGGGGCCAAATCATGTCCACCGTGTTGGACTTCAAAATAAATGTCATTTTTGCAATCGTCATCCCAGAAAACCCCAATAACGACATCCGTATCTATTTTTAGGTTTACTCACCCATTTACCCCTAAGGGGTTTACTTTCAAAATCACAAAATATGTTTGCTTATTTATTTTTAGACGTGCTCCTACGAAGTTTAAAGTTGTAATGTCCATTTAATATTATTTTTCCATACAAAATTTGAACCCCATTTTCACCCCTTGAGGGGTCAAATCATGTCCACCGTTTTGGACTTCAAAATAAATGTCATTTTTGGAATCGTCATCCCAGAAAACCCCAATAACGACATCCATATCTATTTTTAGGTTTATTTACCCCTTTTCACCCCCATTTCATCCCCGTAGGGATTGAAATACTAACAATAACAATATACGTTGCGTTAGATTTCCATCTATAAGCATAAAATATATATTTAGCAATTTTGACTTCGAAAATAAAGGATTTTCTTCATTACACAACTTCATCCCCCTTTTGACCCCTTCGGGGGTAGAATTTTGAAATACCCTGAGACCCGTATTTATTAATTTTCAATCATCAGCCTAAACACAAAATTTAACGATCCTAGCTTCAAAACTGAGGGACTTTCATACAAACTTTCATCCCTTATTTCATCCCCTTAGAGATAGAATTTTCAAAAATCCTTCCTTAGTGGATGCTTACACTGTATAAGGTATCTGTGTGCAAAATTTCAAGTCTCTAGGTCCAGCGGTTTGGGCTGTGCGTTGATAGATCAGTCAGTCAGTCAGTCATTCAGTTTACGATTTTATATATTAAGATAAAAGCCACTTGGAATATTATAAACAAAGAGACTGGGAAAACTAAAAGTAATGACCGTAAATTCTCATTAGTATCAGACAATAAAATTATTAAGTCAGATGAGGGTGTGGCAACAATTTTTCAGGATTTCTTTTCTAAAATACCTCTTGCAACAACCAGTAATTTGAATTCATCTCCAAACATCTCTGTCTCCCTCTTGGAATCATGTGTTGATAAGTGCAATAATATATTTAAATTTAGACATATTTATAGTGATACCATTCTTAAAACATTTAATTCAATAAATATAAAAAAGACTGAAGATCTCTGGGGCATTTCAACTCACGTAATTAAATCTATAATAACTACCATTGCTCCCCATCTTGCTTTTATTTTCAATAAGTGTGTTGATGAAGGGATATTTCCAGGCTTAATGAAATATAGTAAAATTATCCCTCTTTTTAAATCAGGGGACAAAAGCGATCCCGCTAACTTTAGACCCATTTCCATTTTGCCAGCACTAAGCAAAATTTTTGAAAAGATCATTTATGATCAATTATTAGCACATTTTCTTATCAACAAACTACTTCACGAGAAACAATTTGGTTTTACTCGTGGTAGATGCACAACTGATGCTGGAATTGCACTTCTCAAACACGTCTTTGAGGCATGGGAGGGTAAACAAGATGCAATTGGTATATTTTGTGATCTCTCTAAAGCATTTGATTGTGTCAGTCACAGTACTTTATTGAATAAATTGGAACATTATGGTGTATCAAAAAATGCAGTAAGCCTTATGCAATCGTATCTTTCGGCGAGAACCCAAAAAGTTGTTGTAAATAAAACAGAATCTTATGAAGCACCCATTACCATGGGCGTGCCGCAGAGATCGATATTGGGTCCATTACTTTTTCTTATATATATTAATGACCTTCCTTACTATACCAAAAACTTGTGTGAAATAGTACTGTTTGCTGATGATACTTCTTTAATTTGTAAAGTTGATAGAGGATGTGACTGCAGTGACGATGTAAACAGCACTCTTTCCAAGGTGATGCATTGGTTTACTATTAATAATCTGAAGCTTAACTCTAGTAAAACTAAATGTGTCAAATTTTCACTTCCTAATGTGAGGCAGGTTCATACCACAATAAATGTAAATGGCGAAGTAGTCGAATTGGTTGACTCAACAAAATTTTTAGGTATTACTATAGACTCGCGGTTGCAATGGGACCCTCATATCGATGCCCTGTCAAGCAGACTTAGTTCTGCTGCCTTTGCCGTTAAGAAAATAAGGCTTCTGACCGACATTGAAACAGCAAGATTGGTTTACTTTAGTTATTTTCATAGTATTATGATCTACGGTTTGATGTTGTGGGGCTCAGCTGCTAATATTAATAACATATTCATCTTACAAAAAAGGGCAGTGCGCGCTATATACAACTTACGGTCTAGAGATACCCTTCGTGACCTATTTAAAGAAATTAAAATATTAACGGTTGCTTCCCAATTCATCTATGAAAATATTATGCATGTAAAGAAAAACTTAGATAGCTTTGTAAAAAATAGTAATATTCATGAATTCAATACAAGAAACAAGGACAAACTTGCTGTTCCAAGACGCAGATTGCATAAAACCGGAAGCTCTTTTTTGTGTAGATGTATTACTCTATAACAAGATTCCACAAAAAGTCACAGAACTGCCCTTGGAAAAATTTAAAAATACTGTTAAATCCAATCTTATGAGTAAAGGCTATTACACTGTTGACGATTATTTGAAGGATAATAACGCATGGGCATAGCTTTTGTATTTGTTAATTATTACTCTAATGCCTCAGTATAGATTAGAAAAGTCCGTGGTTCTTTCATAGGTCTAGATAAATAGTTCTTTAAAACTCCAAGTAATTAAAAACGTTGATTTTCTCTTTTAACTATGAATTGTGAAAAGTGTCCTACCTACTTAATAACGTACCACTGGCTTCTTGACTCGACGACTTAATATGGGTAGCTTTAGTATGTCATGCTCACTTTAAACATTTCTGCGGTGGTGTCGTGTGAGGCGGGTCGTTACGTTCCCTCAAATATGGTTGAGCGAAACGATGGCTGGTTCATGCGTCATGCTCGTGAACGGGTGCTGCCAGTGGGAATGGGTCTGCTTCTGTCTGCTTGTATTAAGGGCGTCGTATATAAAAAATATGTTTTATATTGTCTGTATGTATGGCACTTCTTACTCGAAACGTATATATCATAATAACTTACCTTGTTTTGATTTATTTAATTGCAATATTTTTGCTTTCTATAGTCAGTATTTGTGTATTATAAAATTCATAAGTGCTGACTATGGAAAGTAAAATATAAAATACATAAATATTGCCTATGAAAAGCTTTTGGATATTAGTTTTCAATTCGATGCCTTAACATGGGTAGCCTTAGTATGTCATGCTCTCTTTAATCATTTCTGCGGTGGTGTCGCGTGATGCGGGTCGTTACGTTCCCTCAAATATGGTTGAGCGAAGCGATGGCTGGTTCATGCGTCATGCTCGTGAACGGGTGCTGCCAGTGAGAATGGGTCTGCTTCTGACTACCTATCTTAACGCATATAGAATTGTAAAGTTTTTTTAAAGTTTTTTTTTTTTTCTCTTTTGTAACAGCCTAGACTGAATAATAACTTCAAACTTTGAATTTAGCTTGAAGCCTGTAAATTTATTAAGAAAATTTGTAATTCATTAAGTAATGATCTAATTAAATTTTATTTATTTGTTAATCTTTGTTAAAGTCTGGAAACGATATACATATTTGTAAATATCGTTCCATTTGATAAAGCTGGTAAGTTTTTTGCGCCCGTAAACAATAAACAGGCCCGTAAACAATAAAACCGGAATAAACAGGTGCCATCGACCACCGGGGTGGTGAACGTCACCTATTAGTGCCAACCACCACCCCGGTGGCGGAGCTTGAAGGCGGCAGAACGGAATAAAGGGATTTGCGTTCATAAAGTGTTCAACTATTTCTGAGGCCGATCGTACCGAATAACACTACCTACCTACTTATGCAATGTAACTGTTGCTAGATGACAAGTTTCTCCTCATTAATCCCCAAGATACATAAAACGCGATTACAAAAATAAGTTAATTTAGGTAAGATATAAAAACATAAAAGGTAACTGATATCACACACGTATTGGACTCAGCAAATGGTTTGGTATTTTGTTATTTCTGTTTGATTATGGTATTGCACATTGTATTACAGCAGGTTTTAAAAAGTAGACACTATTCAAATAGAAGTGTAACTAGGTAAATAGACACGTACCAGTTGATCACAATCATTTTCACTATGTGTTATTTACAATAAATTACACCACATATAAAACACCATTATTCAACACGACACTGCACTCGACTCGAACAATAAATAGACAATTATTAATTTACAAAGTATCTTCTCAAACACTGCTTATCTTACAGCCATTGCGTACAAGAGCCATGACGCAGAGCACCCTATACAATTTACCATCCATCTATTTTGGAACAAGGTGTCTATCTAGCGATTTATGAATTAACATTTTGTACCTATGCACAGTTGTGGTAAAAGAACATTATAAGACCTATGTGAATATTGTATTTAATATTTGCCAGACAAATGTTTTGTTTATTATTATTGTCTTTTGCATACATCTGACAGCTTCAGTTTATGTAGGCATAAAGTTATTAAGAGCGCTAGAGTTATTTGAGGTTGCATCGTGCGTCCACTAGCGCCGCCAATCAAGAAAAACTAATTAAAGTGGACACTTTAGGCATTAATCCAGAATTGCACAAACACATTTAAACCAGGAAAAAATCTCATATAAAAATAGTTTATAACTAAGTATCCTACTAGTTTTAATATTTTTCTGAATTTTATTAAACATAGGTTATTTCGTAATTTTCTTGATTGGCGGTGCTAGTGGACGCACGATGCAACCTCAAATAACTTGTATTAAGTACATTTTTTTTAATCTGAAGCAATTAAAAGTCATTATGAGCAAAATACGTATTTTCATTTACTTTCACGGTTGGTGATACGTACTACATAATGTCAAGGGATGACATCCCAGTAGGGGTAGCTTTTAAAATTTTACACTATCTACTGTGCCTATAGGCCTTATAATTGATTTAGAAAACAAAATAGACAACAAACAAAACTTGAATAATTATAATACCAGTATTACCGACTGATGATCTCCCAATGGACTTGATCCTGGTAAGACGTGGTAAGACAATAATTTAAGGTGGTTCGATGAGCTCAGTAGCGCCACCTGGAAATAGATCAATGGCGGGATGTCACAAAAATTATGCCGCTTGGTGGCGCTACTTCTGCTGGAGACCTTTGTACGGGCATTTATCCCCGATTTTCCCATTTATTTTAAGTTATATCTAAACATTATTGATTCTAATAAATAATTATTATGGAAGTTAGACAGTAAACGAATTAAAGATTGAAGAAAACCAAAATGTGTTGGAAGAAAAAAAATATATTTACGTAAAATCGCTTCCAACATCCAAAAATTTATTGCAAACTCATAGAAAACAACGAAATGACAGGTCTACCTACATCTCTACACTAGCGCCAAGTTAGTGGTAGTGCGCCGACTGGTGGACGATTTGTGAATCAGCAAAATTATCCTGCTATTACGTTTTATTAAGAGCTTAGATTAAAAGTATTAATAATTTTACGCAAATAAAAGAGTAAATGCATTTTCTAAATATAGTTTCAAGAACTCAAGTCGTCCATCTCAATAGTGCCAAAAGTGGTCACATTTAGCAATATGAGATTCATAACTTATTGCTTATATTTGAGATCATGAAAAAAATATTAATAAATTGCGGTTTACTCTTCTATTTGCGCAAAATAAAACGAAACTGATTTATTTCCACTGGTGGCGCTACTGAGCTCATCGAACCGAATGGTTACATCAAAACTAAGTGCACATGTATTGTCAGTGCAGATTGCACTATAAATGGTTAATAAATTGTTAATAATGGTTTTTAAACATTATTGCACATATTATGAATAAACTTTTGGAATTACAGTGCATAGAAGAAGAATAATGTTATTTGTTTCTATTAAAAGAAGAATAAAAGGGAAAAGCCAAGGTAAATCATAATAATAATAAAGGGTGTAAGAAGACCCTCAACGAAGCCGAAGTCCACGCATTCCGCCCATCATCAGGATCATATTTGTCTTTTAGACTATACCTGGGAAACTAATAGCTACGAAGTTATTGAAGGTCAAAGACAAATTTTTTTTTTCCAAATAAACATGAAATCTTATTTTATTCGTTATTTGCAAAGAAAGGTTTATCAAAATTTTAAGTATTTCGATACAAACTGGCTTCAAAACGTCATCAGTCACTTAATGTATCTCATGAGCACGCACATAAACGCTGCCTTTAAGGCTGCGCAGTCTGCACACTAGCGCTGCCCTTGGAAAAAAAGTCTTAGTGCTTAAATAAAGACGAATTTGTAAATTATCTCTCTGGAGTGCACTCCGAACAAGCTGTGTGGTACTTTTTATCACTTAAGCAATATTTTCTAGCCTGTCGTTTAGTTTAATGGACTTTTATTGTTAAAAGTGGCCACTTTTCGCAATAAAAGTTCATATAACTAAACGACAGGCTAGAAAATATTGTTTAAGTGATAAAAAGTACCGCAAAGCTTGTTCGGAGTGCACTCCAGAGAGATAATTCATAATTTCTTTTTTATTTAAGCACTATGATTTTATTTCCAATGGCGGCGCTAGTGTGCAGACTGCGCGCCCTTCGGTCGCACGCAGCTGTGCAGCATACACTCGCAGGCGCAGCCTGTTGTACGCGTTACATTGCGTGGTAATGAATGCAATGCATTTCAACACCAAAAATTAAAATCGTTTCCCGGCAATAATTTTGAACAGAAAATGGTCCTGATGATGGGCGGAATACGTAGACCTCGGCTTCGTTGAGGATCTTGTTACACCCGGTATGTATAGGTAGGTAGGTCAGATTATTATAGAAGTTCCTAGAACTTAAAGTGTATTTACAATAAAGTATAAACATATTTACAATAAAGTGTAAGGTACCTAGATTTAAAGTACGGTACGACCTAACTGATGAAAAATACATTTTAAGTTATTTCCAACATACCTACCTATTACATTACACAATAATAGACTGTCCTGCTGGGACATATAAGTAAAATAAGCAACTATAGTGGCCATACATGCAATCGTTTACCTGTGAAGATGACCTGCGGATCTATAGGCTTAAAAAAATAAAGTTAATGTAAACTAATTTGGCAGATGTATATGATACATTGCTATTTCGTTTTGGCACAAATAAAAGTTACCAAAGAAAAGTGGCAATGTATCACATCTATCTGTCAAATCAGAGCGATTACAATAGCAATGTAAGTTAGCCGGTAGAGCCTCTGTTCCGGTAAATCGTTGCGTGTTTGATCGGGATACCTCACTTTGCGCCCGGAATGCCGCTCACAACACTAGAATGGCGAAGCGATCGCTAATTGCTCCTCGCATTGCGAGGTCGCTGTTCACCTGCGGGGTCTACCGGCTGAAAATAATGAAGTTAATGTTAACTGTAATTTGACAGATGAATGTGATACATTGCTGCTACGCATCTTTGGTAAGTTTTTAAATCTTGCCAAAACGAAGTAGCAATGTACCACATACATCTGTCAAATTACAGTTAACAAATATTAACTTCATTGTTTTTAGCCGGTAGACCCGCTGATTAACTCGCCATCTGCGCGAATGTGTGATTGCGGCATGACAGGTTTATCACATCATCATACCTACTACACGCAACGATTTACCGGAACAGTAATCTCCACAGGCCCGTTTTTCTTGTCAGCTAAAAGACGTCATAATGGGTGGTAGGGCAAAAAAATTATTTGACGATTTAAAAACGCTCATTATATGAGCTTATTTGAATAAAGATTTTTTCATTTCATTTCATTTCATTTTCATTTCATTTTCATTTCATTTTCATTTCATTTTCATTTCATTTTCATTTCATTTTCATTTCATTTTCATTTCATTTTCATTTCATTTTCATTTCATTTCATTTTCATTTCATTTCATTTTCATTTCATTTTATTTTCATTTCATTTTCATTTCATTTTCATTTCATTTCATTTTCATTTCATTTTCATTTCATTTTCATTTCATTACAAAAAATAACGTTATTTTTACCGGTAATTAGTATCATTATTTTCTGTTACGCGACGTTGCTAGCTCGCCCGCCGCCCGCCGGCGTCGGGCGCCGCCGCTGCACCGCCGGCCGCCGGCCGTGCTAAACATGACATGACTCCGACCGAATGAATTCTTTCTTTCTGTATAGGTGGCTGAAAAAAATATCTATGTGATATATTTTTTAACACGTTTTTATTAGGTTGCTTTCTCGTTTGTTTGTTTGTTTGTTTCTCCGCAAAGTTTGCAAACGATTTTAAACTAGCTTCCCGATGAGCTGGAGACTTAAAACTTTGAACATAGGTCAGAACTGGAAGGCAATGCAATATTGTGGTGTCATTGAGCTGATTTGATGATGGAACTGGAAGAAGGCCACAGGAACTTAATGATGAAACCATACAACCCCATTGTGATAAGGCTTGTTAGAATCGTCTTGACGAGTACTCTAAGGGAGATAAGATCCAGGGTCTGATGATGAAGCTGGAAGGCCATGCCAAAGGAACTCAATATTAAAACCGTGCAATCCCATTGAGTTTGGGTTCATTTGAATCGTCTTGACGAGAACTTTGTTGGGAAAAAGTGTCCGAGGATCTGATGATGGAGCCGGAAGAAGACCATAGGAACTCTATAACAAAACCACGCTACCCTATCGAGTTTGGGCTCGTTTGAATTGTCTTGACGAGTACTTTGTTGGGAAATAGTTTCCGAGGATCTGATTATGGAGCCGGAAGAAGGCCATAGGAACTCTATAATAAAACCACGCTAACCCATCAAGTTTGGGCTCGTTTGAATCGTCTTGACGAGTACTTTGTTGGGAAATAGTTTCCAGGGTCTGATGATGGAGCCGGAAGAAGGCCAATGAAACTCAGTAATTAAACCATGCAACCCCATTGAATTTGGGCTCGTTTGAATCGTCTTGATGAGTACTTTGTTGGGAAATAGTGTCCAGGGTCTGATGATGGAGCCGGAAGAAGGCCATAGGAACTCTATGATAAAACCATGCAACCCCATCGAGTTTGGGCTCGTTTGAATCGTCTTGACGAGTACATACAAAAAAAAGATGACACCATACTCCTCTCCTAAGGGAAGAATTTTTAAGAACTGCGGGTCCAACATTATTTTTTTCACCATAAGTATATTAGTGCGGCGGTAATCTTAAAAAAGGCGCTTAGAAAACACTTTTCGTCACTTATTAATTTTTTCGTTATTTATTAATTTTTTTATTAATTTTTAAAGGAATCTGAGAATTTGGAAAAAGCAGAAAATTATGCTGTTATTAAAATTGATGTACTTTTCTTATTTTTAAATATCTTTGGTCAATTACCTTTAGACATTCGAAAAGAGTATGTGCAGAGTTATTTGTTATGTATTTTGTAAAAATCAATTCAGTCATTTTCAATCTAGACCTGTTCAATGGCAACTCTGAATTGCGAAATTTTTCGACGTTTGCTAATAATTTGTTATACCAAGTAGTGAAAATGTTATAGTCTGTTATATATTCGCAATCTACTCACAAAGCCCTTTCATTTGTTATACCACGTGGTATGAAAAAAAAATTCTTTGTACTGAAAACTTTATGACGTCACAGTTTCTACCCCCACCATTTTCGCGCTTGTCATCTTATATATTTGTGATCAGGGCATCGTACTGAATGCATCGATACCACATTTTCGTATTTCCGTGATGACTTGTGCGAAAGCTAACCTCAAACCTTGTTTTACCGCCCTACTATCTACTAACCCCCTTACTAATAAAGATTGAATAGCAGATGTATAGTTACACAATGGTTACTCTCTGTCAAACTATTTGAATTTGACATTAAAAAGAAAGTGACAAAACACTGTGTAACTATGCAGCTGCTATATACACATCGATTTGCAGTATTCGTCGTGGACGATGTACGATACGCTGAGCGGTAGGTTTATAACGCGTGGCCTTGAGCGAGTGACGGAGACGCCTGCTTTAGGTACTATTTGGTGGAATTATAATATAACTACCTATAGATTTAAATTGGGTACCTACGCCTTAATTTTAGAAAATTGTCGACTAGGAATAATTGTCAAAAACTAAAATTAGATAGTAATTTTAATATTTTTACGGTTTATAATATAACGCTTATTTATTACCAGAATCAAAATATTTCTTTGACAATATTGTATAACAAATCAAGGTATTGATTGATGCTATTGGTCATATTCTATGAGTTTTTTTTCCAAAATATCCTTAAAATGTTCAAAGATTGATTTGCACTATTTTTCTCACCATATCACAGCTGCTCGCCACCATATTGACATTTTGACAGCAGCACCGCCTAGAGCGCACTGGTGATAGAAAATTGAACTAAATTACGATGACACGGCTAGGCAAGTGATTAAACGCTATCGAACCAAGTCATTTGCCTAGGCGTTAAATTAAATGCCGGGATGTTATTTAGGCCAATGATTGAATGGCGCCTATCAATGAAAAAGCTAGGCCGCTAATTAAACGGCTTATTAAGCTAGTTGGCTGCGACATATACATTGAGATGGATAACAATGTTTCTAATCTAAAGCATCAACAATATTCTGCCTTAAGTGTAGGCATGCAAATGTTAGTAAGTGTCAGCTATCTGTAGACTATTGTTACTTCTAAGTATTACTATTTAAAGACGTCAATTATTATTACAAAGCTGTCAACAGGAATTTTATAAGTAATCAAAATTACATAAATAAAGTAATTTTTCTGTTTAGGAACTTTTAGGTTTTTCCCGAGGTTTCGTCACCTTTTCAGGGGCCGTATTCAGGGTACCTATAAAAGTACTTAGTTGTAAGAAAAAACCTAAAAAAACAAATTAAAAAGTAAAAAATAAATTCTTCTGTAAATATTTGTAACCCTAATAACCTATACCTACAGAAAGTTTAAACCGGAAAATTTTAAACCAAAAAACGTGGGGCGTGCTATAGACAATATCTTAGAGCATAATGCTCTAAGGACAATATGGATGATAAATTTTACAAAACGCGCCCCACGTTTTTAGGTTTAAAATATATGTAGGTATAGGTTATTAGGGTTATAAATATTTACAGAAGAATTTATTCTTTACTTTTTAGTTCATTTTTACTAGTCCGTTTTAATATTTTTAGTCCGATATATTTTGTAAATAATTTAGTCCGTTTTAAAAACGTGTTTTTAAAAAATATTTTTTTCAGTAAATTATTATTTTCTGCTCTTTAGTTAACGAGCTAAGACTAAAAATATACCATCTCCTATCGGAGCACTCGTCAAGACGATTCAAACGAGCCCAAACTCGATGGGGTTGCATGGTTTTATTACAGAGTCCCAGTCCCCTTCTTCCGGCTCAATCATCAGACCCTGGAAACTATTTCCAAATAAAGAACTCGTCAACACGATTCAAACGAGCCCAAACTCGATGGGGTAGCGTGGTTTTATTATAGAGTTCCTATGGCCTTCTTCCGGCTCCATCATCAGATCCTCGGACACTATTTCCCAACAAAGTTCTCGTCAAAACACTTCAAACGAGCCCAAACTCGATGGGGTAGCGTGGTTTTATTAAAGAGTTCCTATGGCCTTCTTCCGGCTCCATCATCAGTTCCTCGGACACTATTTCCCAACAAAGTACTCTTCAAGACGATTCAATTGAGCCCAAACTCGATGGGATTGCACGGTTTCAATATTGAGTTCCTTTGGCATGGCCTTCCAGCTTCATCATCAGACCCTGGACCTTATCTCCCCTTAGAGTACTCGTCAAGACAATTCTAACAAGCCTAATCACAATGGGGTTGTATGTTTTCATCATTAAGTTCCTGTGGCCTTCTTCCAGTTCCATCATCAGATCAGCTCAATGACACCAATATATTGCATTACGTTCCAGTTCTGATCTATGTTCAAAAATTTCAAGTCTAGCTCATCGGGAAGGTAGTTTAAAATCGTTCGCATAACGAATATTTCCTACAAAGAATAATGAAACTTAGTTACCTTCCATTTTCGTCTTGTTCAATTTAAATAGGTACCTACGAGTAGTTGCAAACTGCGCAGAGACGGGTCGTGACCGTGCCGTGACGTGTCACGGCGCGGCGCGGCGGGGCGTCAATGTCAATTACACAATTACTTTTAAATATTTTTAATACAGTGTCATAACGTTACCCAGGAACGAAAAAATAACGTTATTATTCTGTTTACCGTTATCAATTTTACCGTTACTAATTTCCAGTTATAACGTTATTTATTTTAACGTTATTTTTTTCCTACCGTTATCGATGCAAGTACATCGATAACGTTACTCATTTTTAACGGTATTTGAAGCCCTGCCTACTATAAGCATACCGCCTTCAAATGCTAATGTTGAGCGAGGTTTTTCCCATATGACGCTTAAATGTTTTAATGTCAGAAATCGTTGCTCTGTAGATTTAATGAAAGGAAGCAGAATTGCAAAAGACATGTCTTGTTCGGAATTCGTAAGTAAATATAAAAACCGGCCAAGTGCGTGTCGGGCCACGCGCCATAGGGTTCCGTAGTTACCTTATACCATACCATATTTAATACCACCTATCATTTTTCGTTTGCAAAAATAACTTTGTTTTTCACAGTGTTGGTATGAATGACAAAGTTATATTTGCGGTTTTGGAAAATGTGCTATATCTCAAAAACTAATTACTATATCTCGTTCAAACCAATTTTGGTTGAAAGTGTTTATTAAGATCTACAGCATATATTTTTTTAGATTTTTCACTCTCTTATTTCAAAAGTTAAAGGGGGGGGGGACACACATTTTACCACTTTGGCGGTGAATATCTTTCAAACGATTGACTTTGAGAAAAAGTTGTCTTAGGAACCTCAATGTCATTTTTAAAGACCTATCTATAGACACGTGTTGGTTTGAAGAAAACAATTTTTTTCAGTTTCAGTTCCATGTATGAGGAGCCCCCCCTTAATCTTTTATTTTTCTTATTTTTGTATTAAATTCGTTAAGCGGTTAACAGAATACATCTACCTACCAAGTTTCAACTGTGTAGTCTTAATACTTTCGGAATAAAGTGGCTGTGACATACGGACAGACAGACAGACAGACATGACGAATCTATAAGGGTTCCGTTTTTTGCCATTTAGGCTACGGAACCCTAAAAATGACGCGGAATTAATGAGAGGCCCGTAGCAATACAAAATATGCATGGAAACATAGTCAAAATAAAAATACCTAAAACATTAAATCAAAAAATTTGTTTCCATTGATTTTGATTAAGTAGGTACCTATTTTAATTACAAATATTCATATATATTCAACATGTCCTTCATTTACCAGTTACCAGAGTCTACAGTAGTTTTACTGGCAGTTTTAATGATTTCAACGTACATTTAGAAAATTGGCCCAAAAATTTTTTGCGCACCCTTGTCCTGTTTTCTTTTCCTAAAGGTAACAACCCAACCTTGGTTAGTTTACTTCTTACTTGAGCTAGGGTTCCGCCAAAAAACGGTGAACCAAAAAGGGTTCCGTAGCCAATAGAATTCGGGAACCGCTGCTTTATTGTGTTGGAGCAAAAGTCGCTATTTATTTAAATGACTTTGCGGAATGCTGCTTCTGTACTTGTACTATTATTTATTCTGTGACATTGGCCCAACGCGTTGGCCGAGCGCGTTGTAGTCCAATCAATGAGCATATTTGTTGTATGGAGACTTCCGAAAAATTCTCCCGTCTATAAAATTTGGCATGTGATGAAGTTAGGTAACACAGATTACAGATGAACAATAAGCCAATAAAATTTGTTACGAGAAGTTAGGTATTTTTACCTAAACATGAAAATCGCTTATATCTCTCTGTGAATATTTCCTCGGGCTAAAATACTTTCTGTATACGTATTTGTGTAATAGTTAGAATAAGTATGTAAAAGAATCCAATATTTTTTCGATTTCGGAGATACTCCAAATTTAAATTTTAATATTTTTCAATATATCTTTTCTTGATAAAAATATCTGCTGATTATTATTTTTTAATATGTTTTTATACCCTTAATATATAGATTTGTTCAGTAGGCCAACAAATTTTCTTCTTTAATCATATTTATACGTAAATGTATGAAAATGGACCGACTATTTTTCACATTACCTCTTAAGACCAAAAAATAAAAAAAATATGATTAAAGAAGAAAATTAATTGACTTACTGAACAAAGCTATATATTTAAGGATATAAAAACATATTAAAAATAATAATCAGCAGATATTTTTATCAAGAAAATATATATTGAAAAATATTAAAATTTAAATTTGGAGTATCTCCGAAATCGAAAAAATATTGGATTCTTTTACATACTTATTCTAACTAATACACAAATATATTTACATTACAATTACGTATACAGAAAGTATTTTAGCCCGAGGAAATATTCACAGAGAGATATAAGCGATTTTCATGTTTAGGTAAAAATACCTAACTTCTCGTAACAAAATTTATTGGATTATTGTTCATCTGTAATCTGTATTACCTAACTTCATCACATGCCAAATTTCATAGACGGAAGAATTATTCGGGTTGCATAAGCCCCGTTGATTGGACTATTGGGCCAACGTGTAAAGACCTACTTGGCGGTATGTTTGGAGTTGGCGCCAACGTTGGCCGGCGAACCGAGTATTGTCGGTTTTTCGTGCACACATCAAAGGATCTTGGCGCAGCGTTCACACGTTGGCGCCTTTTTAACCGACTTCAAAAAAAGGAGAAGGGTCTTAGTTCAACAGAATCTTTTTTTTTATGTATGTTACTCAATGGGGTTGGTAACGCAAAGCTAATCGCAGATGGCGCCAGCGGCGATCTAACCGCTATCAATACTTTGATTGGTTAAAATATGCCACAAATGACATTTGATATTTGAAACAACCAATCAAATGTATTGGTACAACCGCTTGTGGCGCCATTAGTTCCTCACTTCCTCAGTTTCCAATAGTTTCCATCCCCATTACTCGAAGACGGCTGGATCGATTTGAAAAATTATTTGTTTGTTATAATAACTTTTAACTGCTCTTAACGTTGATTGAGAGCAATCTTGAGATCTTACTTAAGATGCTCTGAATAGGAATAGCATCTCGGGCACGATTTCAGGATAGCACTGAACGGTGAGAGCCGTTTATAACTACGGGACGGGCCTAAGTGGAGTCGTTGACCAGTGAACGTGTTAACAGGGCAGGGGCCCAAGTCTGCTATTGTTGACTTCAAAATCGTGTTTCGGTCTTATAGAGTAGGGAAGTATGTTTCGGTTCAGGTTTAAGAATCAAGAACTGTCAAAGAGCATTACAATTCAAACGCGACTATGACGACGAAAACAATAGCAGACTTGGGCCCTAGTTGTAGCGTCTCGAGCGCGTTCCCGTTTCACATTTTATCCACACGAGTAATCAGATTTCCGCTACGACCTTCCGTTCTCGAGATCTGTGTGGCGCAGCTGTAGAGACATCCTACAGCTGCGCTACATGTATATCCTAAATGCAAGAGCGACAAATTCCGACAAACTTTCGACTAAAACGTAGTGATTTTACATTCTCTTTGCTATCGACTTCATCTTCGTCGTGGCATAATCAAAAGTCAGATTTTCAACTTTTTTTGTGACACAGCTGTAGACCGGCACGTTGGAATTCCAGTTTCGGACTCTGATTAACTAAACGGCAAGCTGATTATCTAATTAAAAAACACCTAGCGACCGGTTTCAGTTCATAGCTCAGACCAAATAGATGAATGTGATACATTGCTACTTTTCTTTGCTATGTTTTTTTTACCCCAAAAAGAAGAAGCAATGTAGGTATCACATTCATCTGTCAAATGAGACCGGTCGCTAAATAGTTTTTAATTAGATAATCAGCCTGCCGATCAATAAATGTGAGTAAGTACTCACATTTTAATATGTACAATTTTACATGTAGGTATATATGTCACCGTTAAAATGCGCAAATCAGTGAATTTGCAGATTAACTAGTTAATTTAATATAATAAGTTAATCTGCAGATTCACTGGTTGAATCAGTTAAAGTGCGGAAAATTGTTTTATTTCGTACTTTAACCTCAGATCAAATAAAAAAGGAAGATGGAGCGTTGCGCAGTGGTTACGAACAACTAAGTGAAGCCGGTTTTTGATGGTACATGTGTGCGTACTAGAGGACGGGCGGGGGCCGGGCGGCAGGGTTCGCCCAATGACGAACGAAAGCCAAGGCGTAGTTTCGTTACATATGTGTGCGTAAACTGTGTATGTACACAGCCAAGGCGTAGTTTTACTGGCTTCACCGCTTTGTCGGAAGACTCCGTCTTTACTTTTTTATTTGGTCTGAGACTTTAACTAGGTAATCTGCAGATTCACTAGCTAATCTGCAGATTAACGACCAAGGATCAGTTAAAGTACGGAAACAGGTTCTTTTATTGAAGAAAATGTGTAAAAACATAAAAGGGGGTAGACACAAAAGCGGGGGGCGGGGGGACGGGGGGGAGCACAGCCCCCCCGCAAGGGGGCTTGCCATGGAAAAAGTCTTAAAGTGTTCATTAGGTTAGGTTAGTATTGCGACCAAAAACGCGCGAGCCGAGCGAGCGTGCCGCGGCAGCGGAGCTTGGCGGACTAACGGCCCGGCCACAGCTCGCCGCGGCAGGCGGCGCGGCAAGCGAATTCGCTAATCCCTGCGCGGTCGTGACGACGAGCTGAGAGGCCGCCATCGAGATAGCGCGCAGTGATCACTGAATTCGCTTGCCGCGCCGCCCGACGCGGCTAGCTGTGGCCGGGCCGTAAGGACGTTGGTAATGCTGTGTCTCAGTTCTATGAGATCTTGTACAAAATAATTGATGGTACGATACCCAAATCTAAACCTCGTAATATGAAATACATCATATATGAAAATTTTAAACTTTCTAGCTAACACGGTTCAAGAGATACTGCTTGGTGACAGACTGACAGACAGACGGACAGCAGAGTCTTAGTAATAGGGTCCCGTTTTTACCCTTTGGGTACGGAACCCTAAAAAGAATAATAGAGTAACAAACCATAAACCCTACCACAAAAGTTTATATACCATGTTATAGAAAATTTTATTGAGATAATTTTTGTTCTTGACATTTTTTTCTAACTGCAATACTTTTTGTTTAAAATCGTAAAAACCGCGGTTAGGGACGTATTTCTAAGAAAAAAAGGCGGAAGGGGGGGGGGAGCCTAAATTTGGCTTGGCAATATTCAGAACCGACTTCAGCAGGCTTTTTTACATCGGAAAAGTCACGTTGCCAAAATGGCTCACAAAATGCCATTCAAACGGTGAAGGAAGCGGATATTTAGGATTTACGTTAGTCTACTACTTGTACGCTCTCTGTCAAATAGGATCCCTTAACTATGATCGTAGGACAATATGAATAACATATAGTTATTAAACCGTCCTATTTTGTTCATATTAAAATGACTCGTACATATATGATCATATCAATTTCTATGATAGTCTAATAGCGCTCTTAAATCACATCCATCTATAAAATGAAGCCGATTGCGATCCCGACGACACTTGCGCGGTAAACCCACTGAACCTTTCTTGATGTTCATTTGGATAAGCGGGGAAACGACTAGTTATATTACAGAAAAAACTAAAACTAGTTAGATACATAAAAAAATATATTTATTAACCAGATTAAGATTACAAGACATAATTTAAGTATTAGCCGGCAACACTTTTAACATTCGTAAGGTCACTTTGCTGAGTACAAATAATGACCACATAAAAATTATAAAAAATAAATAGGTAAGACCACTGTAAGAGAACAATCTAAACAGGAGGTAGCCAACGGTCATGTAGACGACAAAAGCGTGTGAACCCAGGCGCCGCAGGGAGAGCCTCGCGGGGAGGTTTTGGGCAACTATATGCTGGTGGTTAGCTGTGTCTTTCACATAAGTGTGGATGGTGCATGGCTTTTGTAATACTTCGCGAGCTAGATAACCCAAGAAGTTGTTCGAATTCCAGAGCTGCGAGAACTCGTCTTGATACTGAAAAAAAATTAGACCCGTATTAAAATAAAACAAACAGAACTAAGTGGGTACAGTACGAGGCATATATCTTGAAATTTTTTCGACGGAGTGGGGATAAGTTCGCGCATGTGCTCTTGTGAGCGACCAATAGCGCGCGTCCCTCTCCCGCCGCCCGCGCCCCTCACCGCTACGCATGCCCAAAATACACGTTCCGCGCAATCCCCACCCGAATTCAAGATATTTGCCTCGTACTGTACCCAGACAGTCTGAAACTTTAGTCAAAAAGTTGCTATGACTAAGTACATAAGAGGATTTTGACACAGATCGTCATTTTCCCTTTGTCCCCCGAGGTCCTTTCTCGTAGTCCCTGGAAGGGACCACGGAGCTACGAGAAGGGACTACGGAGCTTTTTCTCTTTGTAGTCCCTGCGAAAAGATATAATACTGCCGAATTAAATCGAACTTAGATATTTGTAATGCAGTCAATGACATTTAAACCCATAAAATTAATTTTGTAACAGTCAACAAACACGTCACCAAAGCATATCCAAGTACCAGGATCACATAAATATGAAGAAGGTTAACTTCTATATTTTTAATAGCTCTGTTAACTTCTATAAATGTTCTATGATAGAAATGGCGTCGATAATGTTCTCTTCTCGCTCGCATGCTATTGCTCCCTCATACTTATTGTAGGAAGCGCAGTGAGCCCCCCTTCGTCGTAGACTTAATTCACCTGAGCTAAATCACCTGGGTGAATTAAAGAGCCCATTCTCAATCCTTTATTGACTGCTGCAGTTGTAAATAAATTAAAATCTACGTGCCGGACTACAGCTGCGCCACAAAAAAAAAGTTGGAAATCTGACTTTTTGACTATGCCATGATGAAGTCTATAGTTTGTCGGAGTTTGTCGCCAAAAACCAGAGTTTGTCGGTCTTCCGTTTAGGAGATACATGTGGCTCAGCTGTAGAGACGTCTCTACAGCTGCGCCACACAGATCTCGAAAACGGAAGGTCGTAGCGAAAATCTGATTACTTGTATGTATAGCCGTTAGTTTGTCGGAGTTTGTCGCACAAAAACCAGAGTTTGCCGGTCTTGCGTTTAGGAGATACGTGTGGCGCAGCTGTAGGAGACGTCTCTACAGCTGAGCCACACAGATCTCGAAAACGGAAGGTCGTAACAGAAATCTGATTACTCGTGTGTGTAGCCGGTAGTTTGTCGGAGTTTGTCACCAAGAACCAGAGTTTGTCGGTCTTGCGTTTAGAAGATATGTGAGGATACGCTGTGGAGACCTTTCTACCTGGATCTTGAGAACGGAAGGTCGTAGCAAAAATCTGATAACTCGAGTGTGTAGCCATTAGTTTGTCGGAGTTTGTCACCAAAAATCAGAGTTTGTCAATCTTACGTTTAGAAGATATGTGGGGATATGCTATAGAGATATTTCTACCTAGATCTCGAGAACGGAAGGTCGTAGCGAAAATCTCACATATCTCCTAAACGCAAGACCGACAAACTCTGATATTTGGCGACAAACTCGGTCGAACTACCGACTATAGATATGACTAATCGGATTATCGCTACGACCTTCCGTTCTCATGATCCAGGTAGAAAGGTCTCCACAGCGTATCCTCACATATCTCCTAAACGCAAGACCGACAAACTCTGGTTCTTGGTGACAAACTCCGACAAACTACCGGCTACACACACAAGTAATCAGATTTCTGTTACGACCTTCCGTTTTCGAGATCTGTGTGGCTCAGCTGTAGAGACGTCTCTACAGCTGCGCCACACGTATCTCCTAAACGCAAGACCGACAAACTCTGGTTTTTGTGCGACAAACTCCGACAAATTAACGGCTATACATACAAGTAATCAGATTTTCGCTACGACCTTCCGTTTTCGAGATCTGTGTGGCGCAGCTGTAGAGACGTCTCTACAGCTGAGCCACATGTATCTCCTAAACGGAAGACCGACAAACTCTGGTTTTTGGCGACAAACTCCGACAAACTATAGACTTCATCATGGCATAGTCAAAAAGTCAGATTTCGAACTTTTTTTTTTGTGGCGCAGCTGTAGTCCGGCACGTTTAAAATCTTTATCTTCTTTAAATGACATTACCAAAGTACCAGGGTAGCATAGATTTAGAAGAGGTCAACTATATTAAACATAATTATCTTTTAAATCCGGTCCGGGTTTGCATTACAAATATCTAAGTACATTTCAATTCGGCAGTATTATATTTCTTGAAGGAACCACGGGGAAAAAAATACTCCATGGTCCCTTTCAAGGACTACGAGAAGGGACCACGGGCGACAAAGGCATTTTCGCAAATGGTCATCGCGAAAAATTTGGTCACTTCCGCAGAATGTAATTTTTGCAAATGGTCACTTTTTCAGATTATCATTTTCGCAACTGGTCACTTTCGCAGAATGTCATTTTCGCAACTGGTCACTTTCGCAGAATGTCATTCACAATTTTTTCTCAAACTCAAGACCAAATTTTTCACGATGACCATTTGCGAAAATGAGGATCTGCGTCAAAACCCATAAGAGTTATAAGACTTTCATTACTGTTCATACCGATGAAAAAAAACATAAGGCATTACAAACCATTTCATTAATTCTTGTTGCTATTTGGTATAGCATCCTAACTAAAATAGTACTTTCGTAAGATGATATGGGCATCAGATCCGGATCACCCATGTAATGCACTGATGTCGGTTTGTTTCGGAGCTGAAACCATAATATATTTAATAAAAATAATGATATGTAATTATGAGCTAATATAATACTTATTTTTACTGTTATTAACTACGTTCTATAAATTAAAGTACCTTTTGAGTAATCGAGTTTGAAAAATTTGTGGAGTTAGCAAATGAAGAGTGTTCCAAACTGTCCTCCACTATTTGCTGTGAATTCTGCATAGTGTATTCATTTAGCTGTAACAAGTTAAAAGATTTTTATTTTTATTTTGCACATCTCTAAATAGCAATTTGTACTTTTCTCATCAGTTTGCCATGTGATACATAACTTAATTCATGACATGAGTCTCAATCAATGAGCCTGCCAATTTGTCATTTTTCTGATTGGCTATCAATGCGTCCCTTTACACACATCAACTTTGTCTAGGGATACCAGGGCCCTATTTCACCAAGTCGACATTTGTCAGTGACATATGTCGGTTAATTTTACAATTGTCATTACTTTAATTAGGGACAAGTATGTTGTGAAACAGCGATATTTTTTACAGGTCGACATATTTGTAGATTTGTCAGTAATTCTTGATATGACGTTGGAGCTGAATCAAGTTCGCGTGACAATTGTCGACTTGTAAAAAATATCCCCTGTTTCACAACACAAATTGTCCCCTATTAAAATAAGTAAAGTACTGTAAAAATTTCCGACAATTATGTCACTGACAAATGTCAATTTGGTGAAATAGGGGCCATGTGTTATTTTCATACAAACGAGTTTACTTTGAAGCCTTGGTTTCCTGCCAAGGATGTACTGCGCTGTGATCTGATGACGGCTATCCAGGGAGTGAATAGAGGAGATTTAGATCGCTATACACACCCAACTGATCTGACCAGCATTCTAAAAACGTAATGGACATGTTTAAAAAAACCGCGAAAATAGCATGAAAATGTATGGAAAACCTCAAACTGAGAACTCTAACCCATTAATCTTTTAGAATGCTGATCAGATCAGTTGGGTGTGTATAGCGATCTGAATCTACTCCATTCAGTTCCTGGATGGCCATAATCAGATTACAGCACGGTACATTCCTGGCAGAAAACCAAGGCTTCAAAGTTGCCTCGTTTGTATGAAATTAACACCTGTATCCCTAGACAAAGTTGATGTGTATACAGCAAGAAAGTAATTATAGCAATTTATAAACCTGGCAAGTTTTAAGAGGTTGTTAACCCACCTGGGGCCGTACCGGCTAACGAATCGATTATCGAAAAGTCTGTCGGGTTTCAAATTAAAACAGATAAATCGAGCCCCAATTAGGCCAAAATGGCGAACCCCAATTCATGATGTCACACGAACACCGATATCTTCCAAATTACGTCAACAGAAAGTACAAGACGAAATTCCTTACTTTGATTTTTCTGTTTTAAGTTGAAACTCGGCAGACTTTTCGATAATCGATTCGTTAGCCGGTACGGCCTCTGACTAAGCTAGTAACTGATTAAGCTAGTTGGCTGTGGCACATACATGAGAAATATCATTGTTTTATACATCAATTAGTAAAGCTATTTTTTCTACTTACTCCATAAATATCAGAAAAATATTGAACAGTAGCATTTAAATAACTGGGCACTTTTTTAGCTTCTTCTAATAATACCATATCTTCTTCATAATTGCCCATCATAAACCAATCCATTACACTCGCCCAAAAACCTGCAAAAAGTAAAGTAGATAGATATACATAATAGGTACTTGAAGTCAAGTCACATGTCGCGACGCGACTATTATCGACGTTCTATAATGCTTGAAATAAGTTGATTAAGATTAATCCCTACATTTAGGTTAAAGGTTTTAGATGCTGTAGATTTTTTTTCCTATCTTAAAACTATCATTTTTGGTTATATTATTATAACTGTTCTGCTAGTCGTTATTTTTTTGAGTTACTCTGAAATATGACCATCAACCATTTTTGATGTCCCCACTGCTGGGGCACAGGCCTTCCTTGTGGGTAGATAAGGAGGATGGGCCATAACCCACCACACGGGCCCAATGCGAATTAGTGGGTGTTAACGACTGCAAATGCAGCCGGGACCAACGGCCTAACGTACCCTCCGCAGCACGTAGAAGCTCGAGATAATAAATTTTTGGTCACCCATCCCATGACCGACCCTTGCCAAAGTTGCTTAACCTCCGCAATCGCTGGGCCAGACGCTAAACCACTGCGCCATCGAGCTCCTCGATGATGACTTTGAAATATAATCTATGATAAAATCTTTAAATTATGATTATGTACTGGATATCTTTACCTTGATGTTGTTTGTTTAATTTTTTGTTCAATTCTTCCAAGTTTTTCTCTCCTTGGATCTTAGAAGACATTATTTTTCTTAAAAAGTCTAATGCAAACTGCTTTTTACTCTCGCTCCAGACAGGATCATATTCAAAATTAGCAGATAAATTTAGTTCAGACAATGCTTGTTTCGCTATTGCAACCCATTTGTGTAAAGAAACTCCATTATATGTGTAACTGCAATTTGAAACAACGCTTAATTTAATAAATAGCTTTTTTTGCCTTATATTAATCTTGAACTATTCATATTTTTTTGTACCTCTGTTCAAATGTGGAGTTATTCAAACTGGTATCTAGACTGTTGTTAAATCCCGAGTTGTCTACAATCGCTTGTTCTAAATTCCACAGAATAGGCACTAAATGTGGTTGAGAAAACACCTGGAATTAGATTTAGGAAACTAATTTTAAAGAAATCTTTATATTATCATCTGATTCTTAGCTAAGCATTCTTAAAATCCCTTGCTAGCTAAGTGATAATTATTTACAATTTGATTCTTAGCTAAGCATTATCTAACGGCTTTACCACAAAAGATTTTAAAACACTGTTCAACATTGTGTATAACTTAGACACTGTTTAAGTATGATGCTGTCACTTTTTTGACAATATTTTTTCAAAGAGACAGCAACACATTGAAACAGTGTCTAAATTAAAAAGTGTTTTAAAATCATTTGCGGTACGGCTGTAGATCTCTTGCTAACTAAGTGATAATTATTTACGATAGGTACTTACATATTCAAATAAGAAAATAGAAGAGCCAATGCACTTCTATGTAATGTACAAAAAAGACATTTACTTACTTTCCCCAATCGGAACAACATTACAGCATTTTTATAAGCAGTCAAATCCAGTCTCATAAATCTGGGTACAACCAGCTGGAATATACAAGTGTAAGAAGGAAAGTTTTCTGCAATAAATTGGGTGAAAGTTGCATCGAGGACATTTGCATTGCCTTCTTCTTGGTTGTTATTTGAAACAGGGAACCTGGAGAAAAAATCTTGTTAAATAACAAAATATACAATGGACAATACGACAAAAAAATAACATGCCCTGTTTATTTGATTTTCGAAGAGCGAGTGAATAAATAGATGATTTATAATATTAGTTAGGATTTAAAATTTAAGAACTACATATCAGAATTATGCCACACAGTAAAAAAGATGTCTTACCTATCATGACTAATAACATTATCTGTGTACCGCCATGGCTGGATGAGACTCAACCACAGTTCCATGACAAGCCTGAACGAGGCATCCAGTGGCCATGTCATCACCAGGTGCTTCACATAATGGTAAGCTCGGGTGCACATAATCTGACGAGCGTATTTCCGCAGCGCCGACGACCGCGATGCAGGATCAGCAAGATGTTTAGCAGAGTATGAATGCAAATGTTTAACAAGAACTCTTACTATCCTTACTCTTTCTGGACTTGAGCAGACGATCGGGTAGTTTCTTTGATATGCCTTAAAATAAAATAAAAAAAACATATGTTATTCTGTTTAGTGTAATAACGTTTGGAGTAGGGTAGAGTCTTAAAACAACAAAATTTAAAAACCGGGACCCTACTGCCACTCTACCCTAACTCAAAGCTATAGCGATACCAATGCACTGTCCGTCCTTGTCATATAATAATACAAGGAAAGGACGGAGAGTGCATTGACGTCATACACTATAGCAATTTGAGGGCCGTTAAATTTCATAAATAAAAGTATGCCTTTTCAAGTTCTATACAATTTTGATTGGCATTAAAAACATAAATTGTTCCATTTGGTTCCAGAGAAATCAGGTTTCAGGCGACGGTTACACGCATGATACATACAGATCGCGCAACATAACTTTTTCAGGAATTTTCAGTACAAAAATTGTAGTGCGCAGGTCACGTGGTACTAAAAATTGGGTCAAGTTATGTTGCGCGAGCTGTGAACACTGTGATCCATCAGTATTTAATCAGCGCTACTATTCACATAGTAGTATATTGTTATTGGGGTAGAATAGGGAACATGCATTTTTTTTTGTATTGAAATCAAAAGTATAATGCGTGAGAAAATCAACTGTAATATTAAAACTTTTCTCATGCGTTTTTTTCTCGTGATATAGTCACTTGAAGTTAGCACGCAGCCGCATCCGCCGAAAACGCTCTATACAAAAAGGTTAACATCTGTGACGTCACTCATGTCACGTTTCAGGCGCATTATATGGAGTTAGCCAAGAATTTTCAAATATCTCCCTAAATATTGCGTTTAAGTACATATGTGTAATACAAAATATTATTTCTTATTCGACATTCTATCCGACTGTTAAGTGCATTATATCCGAAAATGAAAAAAAAATTAGTTATTTTCCCCTGTGTGATAAAACTAAAATAATTATTTTTTTAATTTTTTTTTCTGTTCCATCATGTTTTTATACGTGTCCGCAGCGACCAAGCTCAAATTTATTAAAATCGGTGACTTATGCATGTTCCCTATTATGTTTCATACATACTATGCGCGCCAAATAAGAATAGTATCGACAACTTCACGGCACTGGACAATTTTGTTATTGCTTCGTAGAATTGATAACTTTATAATGTAGGTATAGGACGTGCATAAAAAGAAACAAAATATATAAAAATATGATTTTTATTATTGCTGGCATCGATCAGCATGGCAAACGATCATTGGATTTTTTGCTGGCAGTACAAAATTGACCAGTGACGTGAAGTTGTCGATACTATTCTTATTTGGCACGCATAGTACATACACTCACGCCTGTTTTCCATGGGGTTGGGCAGAGACTATGGTTCTACTATGCTATGGATCGCCACCTGCTACGATCCTTGCAAACTTCTTTCGCTTCATTCACATCCATCAATCTTTTCAAACATGCCCTGCGGTTTTTGTTACTGCATACACCATCCTTACTATAATATTATAAATGCGAAAGTCCGTTTGTTTGTTACGCCTTCACGTCCTAACTACTGAACCGATCATCATGAAATTTTGCATACACGTTGTCAAGGGTACAGAGAAGGACATAGGGTACCTTTCATCCCGAAAAAAAGTGGACCTAGTTCTGCAGAAAGCAGCCAAGTGGCACTTTTTCAAAAATCGAGTTATTAACACAGCCATGCTAAATTCGACATGCCGGATTTTTTGCAAAGACAGCCATTTCGATATCTCTTCTAACGGCTGAGATATGAGCCGTTAAATGCAGCCATTCAACAAAAAATATTTTGTAAAAAAACCGGCCAAGTGCGTGTCGGGCCACGCGCCATAGGGTTCCGTAGTTACCTTATACCATACCATATTAAATACCACCTATAATTTTTCATCTGTAAAAATAACTTTGTTTTTCACAGTGTTGGTATGAATGACAAAGTTATATTTGCGGTTTTGGAAAATGTGCTATATCTCAAAAATTAATTATTATATCTCGTTCAAACCAATTTTGGTTGAAAGTGTTTATTAAGGTCTACAGCATATATTTTTTTAGATTTTTCACTCTCTTATTTCAAAAGTTAAAGGGGGGGGGACACACATTTTACCACTTTGGCGGTGAATATCCTTCAAACGGTTGACTTTAAGAAAAAGTTGTCTTAGAAACCTCAGTGTTATTTTTAAAGACCTATCTATAGACACCCAACACGTGTTGGTTTGAAGAAAAAAAAATTTTTCAGTTTCAGTTCCATGTATGGGGAGCCCCCCCTTAATCTTTTATTTTTCTTATTTTTGTATTAAATTCGTTAAGCGGTTAACAGAATACATCTACCTACCAAGTTTCAACTGTGTAGTCTTAATACTTTCGGAATAAAGTGGCTGTGACATACGGACAGACAGACAGACAGACAGACAGACAGACATGACGAATCTATAAGGGTTCAGTTTTTTGCCATTTAGGCTACGGAACCCTAAAAACAGTCATCATGGTGTAAAATACAGCCAATTTTGACACAAACTGCCTAACCTATAATGCATAAGTCAGCCTTCTATAATGCCTGTTTCGTACAAATTTCAAAATGTTAGGAGGTATCGGGGATCGAGTTTCATAAAAAACAGCCAGTGTACGTTGGCTGTTTTTGACTTCGTAACTTTGTTTGGACCAGTTAGGGGGTGAACATATCAAAAGTCCCCGCCCGTAGCCCCTATACCTGTTTGAAGGTCCCATTTTTCGGTTTTTGACATATATCTAGAAAACTATGCATTCTAGTGACATAAAAATTAAAACATAATGGAGGCTGAATAAGTTTTCTACAAGTTTTATTCAGTAAATTTTTCGATATCTTGTATAGTTTTCGAGATATTTACTCCTAAATGTCTGTTAACGTGCTAAAGTTGAAGCTTGAGGACAATGGGATCTGGAGTCAGGTCAGTACCCTTCAAGCAGAAAGTGATGCGGACATTCTGATTATAATACGAATGTGGAAATGTCGGAAACAACAGCTATCGACCAATCGGCATTGTGGCTGAAGATGTCGACCTCATTGTCCTCTTGATTACTAAAGCTAATAAGGACATTATTTTCATCAAGCCTGGACGTGGGAAGACAAGGGATTCCTTATTCTCGTCCCAAGAGCTTCAGCAACAAGGTTTCAAGGACGTGCTGTTTTTGCACGCCTTCACTGGATGCGGATGCGATACATCTTCCGTATTGTGCCTGCCGTACAAATAAACGAAGAATAAGTTTATACCTATGACTTGTATTGTAACTGTAGGCATTGAGGGAGACCTCTTTTGCTGGAGCCCCATACCACCTTAAGATGCAGATTTTACCCGTCTTTTGTACTTGGGCGGTGCCGGTGGTGGAGGAAGGGTCCGAAAAGACCGTTGCTGCTTTCTGGACCTCTGGCGACTTCAGATACAACTTCGTAAATGCGACCTTGCTTCCCACATCCAGGCTTGATAAAAATAATGTCCTTTCCTTATGCGCATCAGCTTTAGCCATAGACTTATTATATTACTAGCGTAAGGACACGGTCAACGTCGCTACGAAATGACGCCAGTTGGTTGGCCCTAAAATTACAGTTTTAGGGCCAACGCGATTCAGTCATCCGCGGAAGACTATGGTAGACAGACGGTGATTGACGTGACATAAAAATGCCGAATTGTGCATTTGTAGATTGCAAAAATTATGCTGCAAAAGTTAAAAAGTTGCATGGAATATTGAATCATCCGTAAGTAGCTTTACATTAATTTTATTGCATGTCTAACAATTTTAATTGAGTTTAAAATACTACTATTACAAGTTATTGTTCGAGGCACTAGAGATGGGTCATCCATCATGATTCAAATGTACTAGTTCACTTGAGTACATTGGTACTACTGGTAGTAATACTGGTAGTACCACGGGTAACAAAGGTTAAATCTTTAGTTCATTTAGTTCTATAGCTAATTAACTCGAAGAACGAAACAGAGAAAGGATAGATTACGAACACTGCGTACAGAAATTTCTCATATACATATGCTATTATTAACGTCTCCTATGAAACATATTCGCTGCAAAAATAATTATATACATTATATTTCAATTAATTACAGATTTCCTAATGATCCAGTGCGTAAAGAAATATGTAGTCACATAATTCCAAAACACCGAAAAGCCCTATTTCAAGCCTCCTAAAAACACAAGAATATGCTCTGCTCAATAACACAGATGTTGATATTTCTAGAGCTGGACTACGAAGGCTGAAAGCAATGGCAATACCGCGAATTGAGATTGAAGTATTTACCGCTTTTTACCGCTTTTCATTTTTATTAACAAGCTTGCGCAAACGCAGAAGTTTATGTAAATAGGTAAAATCTGTTCCATAAGTCAGTTTACGTATTGTAAAGACCAATATGGCTTTCAAAAAAAGAAATCGACATCACAAGCAGTCTATAACTTAGTCAATGATGTTTTGCAAAAAGTCAACGAGGGTAAATACACATCGGTGATCTTTATTGACATGTCGAAAGCATTCGATCGCGTCTCTCATACGCAACTTTTAGCTAAACTGCAGAGTAATGGAATAAGAGGGCCAGCTCATGACTGGTTAAAATCTTACTTAGAAAACAGATTACAATGCGTCGAAGTGGAACAAATAGACGCAAATCATAACACACAAACATATAGATCGACATTTGAGCATAATGAAAGTGGAGTTCCCCAAGGAAGCATATTGGGCCCACTATTATTTTTACTTTATATCAACGATATAACTGCCATTTTAAACGACAAATTTACTTTATTTGCTGACGACATTTCGGTATTAGTATCTAGTGACAGACATAACTCAGTAGAACAACATCAAATTGACATTATAAATTCTTTGACATGTATAATAAATTGGCTTAATAATAATAATCTTCAAATCAACATAAATAAAACAAATATAATTAATTTTAACAATTTAAAAAATCCATTAACAAATATTGACATAAATGGAGAAAACATAAAGTGGGCTTCAAATGTAAGATTTTTGGGTATCAATATCGATGTTAAGCTGACATGGAAAGACCATATAGAAAAAGTTATTGGAAAAATAAATAGTTTCGTGTATGCTTTATACAAACTTACTAAAATAGCAAATAGAAAAACGGCAATCATGGCCTACTTTGCATTCGTCGAATCCATTATCAGATACGGACTTATAACCTGGGGAAATGGTACTAATATTCAAAAAGTTTTTGTCGCGCAGAAGAGGTGCATTCGAGCCATATGCAGTATAGCACCAGATGTTTCATGTAGACCTTATTTTAGGTCACTTAATATCCTACCACTCCCGTGTTTATATATTTTGGAAATAGGAAAATTTGTACAGCAAAATAAGCACCTATATCAACGAGCCGGGGATCAAACAAGTAGGAACCTAAGAAATAGAAACAGACTTGTTTTAAACACGGCACCAAAAACTACTCGGTTTAATAAGAATGGTTATGCGATGGCTATTAAAATTTATAATCGAATACCCGAGGATATTAAGCTATTGCCTTTTAATCAATTTAAGATAGTCTTAAAGAACTGGCTAATGGACAGAGGCTTCTATTGTATTGACGATTTCCTCAAATATAAAGAATAAAGAAGGTTGATGTACTAACTCCACTAGACATTTTCTCCACAATAAATTATATAAAATAGTATCTAATAGATTACATAACATTATTATAAACGATTTTAATACTAATTTGCATGCTATGATACGATATAGTTAAATAGGCATAAGTTCTACCTAGTTGTATAACACCCACAATGTTATAAAAATTGTACCCTATTTAATGCAAATAAAGAATTGAATTGAATTGAATTGAATATTACTTCTGATTTCTGATAAAGCAGATTTTTCTTGCGCCCGCTTTTCTTATCAGCAAAAAAATCAGCAGACGGGTGGTAGAAAAAATAAAAACAACTCAAAAGCATTTAACTTCTAAAAGTTTAGTTGAATAAAGTTTTTATATTTTGATTTGATTTAGATGTTGGTGATTTACAAAATAATAAAATTTTTTTTTTGCTTACAACACCAAACGATAATTTTGATAATTTTAGTACAAAAAACTATGCACAAATTACTTAAAAATGTTGATTAAATGGACGATTGATAGGTAGCTTTAATAAATTTACTCATGTAAAGTGAATGAAAAGTGAGTGTGAAACAGATTATATTTATATAATCAACTAGCGACCCGCCCTCGCTTCACTTCGGTGTAAACTATAGATTTTGTACATAAAAATAAATTGATAATAAGTTTATATACCTACCTTTAAAAAAACTTTAGGTAAATTAATACTTATATTTTTGGGATAATTTGCCAGCTAAGTGCGATAGTAGGCGCCCCTTGACAAAGTATATTTAGTTGGACAAGGATAAATATCATGATACGAAATGTCTTCCGATCAATAATCACTTTTATAGAAAAAAATATGATACTGTGGGTTTCATTATTCCAATTTTTATAGGGATCTCTAATTTTTTTTTAATAAAATACAGCTAATGCTTAGATTATCTAAGAGCTAAATGTTAGCCGCTGATGAAGGTGAAAGAATTTTAAAATCGGATCAGTTAGTTTTTGAGTTTATTCATTACAAACAATCAAACCAACAAACAAATCTATTTTTTGACTTTTAGATTTTTTATGCATTCACAATGCTATTTGTATTAATGTATTAATAATCTTAAAACAAATCTATCTTCTTTATATTAAATAATACACTAGTTAATAGACTATAATATTAGTATCAAAAATATCTAATTTGAAATAAACCTGATTGAGATTTTATTATGATTGACGTTTTATTTATGACCATCGAAAAACTGTTATAATAACCATAATAAAATTTTACTAGCGACCCAATTGAACTAGATGAGTGAACTAGTTTTCAACTACAATTGAACTAAAGTACACTTCAGTAATCTTTTTTGCCCACCTCTAATACCGTAGTAGTTCGAGTGGGTTCTAACAGATGTCGCTGATTTTGATAGTATGAAGGAATTGTAAGGCAAAATACTCAAATGGGCGCATCCTTCCTTTTGAAATCATTGGCTTTAGCCATCAAGAGGATGAGGCCACAATGCCGACAGCTGTTGTTTCCGACATTTCCACAGCCGTATCCACAATCAGAATAACTGCATCACTTTCTACTTGAAGGGTCCTGAATCTGATCCAATTGTCCTTAAGCTTGACCTTAAGCATGTTGACAGACATTCAGGAGCGGATATCTCGAAAATTTGATTTTGTTTGTTTTGCAATGTCAATGAATGAGTAGTTTTCCTCAAGGGTGTAGATACGCATCACGTTCCAATTTTAAATTTTGAATACAAATGGTCAAAACAACTCTGCGCGAGCTGTAATGAGGGTGAACTTTGAAAATTTATATTAAATAATTAAATAGATATATGGATATACAAAACACGCAATACATTAGACAAATACCTCATTATTCCTAAAAAAATACTTAATAATCTTTAAATACCAGTAAAAAACCATGTCAAAGTGTGCAGATTTGGGCATTTTTTTATATTTTATTTTCTCTGTGATTAAAAACTTTTCTTAAAAAAACAATAAGTGAAAAAATAAATATGAGTTGTATTATTATTTGTTACAGCTGACACTTTTGTTTAAATACCTCTGACAAGCAAATTTGAAATTCCACTTGAACAGATTGTCTTTGTTTTAAAATACCTACCTGATAATTTATTATGAATTTCCCTCTATACGGCACTAATTTAAGAATTTTGCTCCCTAAAACTAAAGTTTACATCAATAGTATTCAATAGTAATGCTTTCATTTCATTCTTTAGAAAACTTCTTTGGAAAAACGCTAATTTCTTTGAAATGTAAATGGATAATATACAGTCTTAACGTAAGAAGACAATAAACATTTTGTAACGTTTTTTTAATAAAGACTTTTAACGATTTTTAGTTTTCTTACAAAACACAAATATTATTTTACATGAAATCATAAAGGTATGTAAAGTCGCATTACTCATTTCCCAGCAAAAATGTAAACAAAGGTGTTGCCAGAACAAAAGAACACAAAAGGAAATAGTATATTGCTAAGTCAAGAAATAAACACACTTACATGTTTTTTCATCACAAACCTAATAAAAATAGAATAGATAAATATTCTGAATCATGAGTTTTGCGGAAAAAACAGTAATATAATTTAATATTTCATAGTAACAGTTTTATAGTAGAAAACATTTTATGATGCTGTGCACACATCAACTGCAAACCATACACATCAACCTTTGGTTCATTTCATTTTATAAAATTAAAAATTTCATAAAAAATAGTATTACGGGTAGCAGCTGTAGTAGTAATATTTGTCTTTTGGTATTGCGGGGAACTGGCGAAGTAACAATGTATTTTTGATAGTTTACATACAGTTCATATCTAAGTAAAGTTTTCTTATCAGTTCGTTTTAAGAACTTTTAACATCAAAAACTAATGATAGGTTAAAATAAAAGTTCTTATTATCATCCTACTTTAAAATTACCCTAGATGGCATTATATTTAATATGACTCAAAATATAATAAACAAATTAAAAAGTTATAATAATGACCAAAGGTTTTGAATATCTGAAAAATTCACTATCAGGGTCAGTTTGTCAATTTGACAGTGACGTTTCTTTGTTTACATTTTTGCTGGGAAATTAGTAATGCGACTTTAAATACTATTATGGAGTAAAACAGTAATACATTATTTTGTTTATTTTCTTGTCTGTCTTTTATATACTGTTATTCCATTTTGAATTAATGCAGAACACGGCCAACTTATGTGGCTGGTTTATTCTTTATTGTAATTCCGATGAAATAAGCTATTTTGCGTAAAACAGCCACGTCAAAAGCGCTATTATTGGTATTATGCTAAACGATACGAAATACTAGATAGGATATAAAAAACTGCTATACTTTTCCTAATAATTCTCTAATATAAAATAAACAGAAAAGTGATAAATAACTGAAGGGCAACATTCGACAATATTCGACAGAAAAACGCTCATAACTCCGTTCGTACTTTTCCTCATATGGCTGCTTTCTGCAGAACAAGTATTGTTCCCGAGGGATAACAGAAAACCTTTCCACGCAGACGAAGTCGCGGGCGGCCGCTAGTAATAAATAAATAACATAATTCTACCCCAATAACAACTATGGTAAATTATTATTGTTTTAAATAGGCCCCTGATGGTAAATACTGATGGATCACAGTATTTACCATGAATAGCAGTCGCCTGAGGAAATTGTGAGCTTTTTCCAGTAAACACTAAATGGAACGGTTCGACATTTCATGTAGCGAATTAGCTCTTTGCAACATACTTTTATTGTTTTTTGGTCTGTGAAGTGGTTTTGTCACTGCACTGCAGTGTATTTTACTCAGCATCATTTATTAGAAAGTAGGATAAGCAAATACATTGAAAAAATATATGGAAGCTGTAACTTGAAAAGCAAGAAAATACAAAATAATTTTGTAGGTTGCAATTTTGTATTTTCATTGGTTACAATTTGTTTTTGAGTACATAATGTCCCACTTTTCTTAGATCATTATAATGATAAGTATATGTTATACAGGGTCATTTTGAACTTACCATCCAAATTTTGAAGATGTGTTCAGTTCATGAAACTGAACAACTTTCTCTAAGGAACACATGGTAAAATAAAAATCGACTTTCCATACAAATCAAAGAGATCACGTGATCAATTTAGTATGGGTGACTAAAATTTTTTGGCGAAATTTGACACATGTTTCTTAGAGAAAGTTGTTTAGTTTCATGGACCGGACACATCCTTAAAATTTGGATGGTAAGTTCAAAATGACCCGATATAGTTTTGCACAATGAGGATCAGTAACAGGTTTGAATCCTATAGTTTTATTGGTAAAATATAAAAATACATTCATAGCTATGAAACTTACAGAAAGATTTATTTGAATTCGTTTAGAAATGGTATGAGGGTTTTGAAGGTAATGCCAAGTTAATATGTGAATTATACGCGAACCTTATGTCACGTACGACATAAGGTTCTCGTACGTTTCGATGACGTCATAAGGACACCCCAAAATAACCTCGTAAGTCGTAACCGTATATCTTCTCAGGTTTAAGAGATATCGTAAAAATTTCTTCACAGTTAATCATGTGGTGGCAGTGGCACAAGCTTTCTGATAAGCTACTACACAAAAATCGTTACTAATCCTCATTGTAAAGTAGTGTTATAATAACTTACTGACCTCGACATTTCTACCATTGAATTGTTCTACACTCATCCATATGTCAACAAATACTTGCAGAACTGTTTCTGACCTCCACACTTCATTTCTAGTTTGTGTTTGAGATGTGTGTTGGTTACTTATACCAGATAAATCAGGTATTAACAGCAATGATGGCGAATACAGCGGTCTATAAAATAAAAATAAAATTCTCTAAAGAAGTGGTTATTTATACAGGGTTATTTGTAAAACACCAACAACCTCGCAGGAGTAAATTACTAACATCATAAACAACAACATTTGTTCTACGCATAGACATAGAAAAATTTTCGCTGCGCTCAAGAAGACCAACAAAGCGTGGAAAAGAGAAGTTAACATCATACGGACACGGTCTATGTAAAAAAGAGACAAAGGATCAAGTGACATGTGCCAACATTTTTCACAGTAAGAGCCCCTAGCGTCCCGCCTAGCAAATGAACAATCACATTTTGTTTAAAATATTTGTTAATCTTAATTAGAATTTAAAATAAAGGTATCGTGGAGCCATGGTGTCTTGTGCTCTAAGTAATGTGATGTGACAAAAAGAAACAATCCAAGTAATCACACTTTTCACAGGTAAATAAGATATTGCCACAAATTTCTCTAAAACCAAATTTCTCTACATTTATTCGTTTATCGACGAATAAAACAGTATGGAACATAGTTTATTAATTTCCTTTGCCATATATAGTCATATTTTATGAATCTAAGTAATTTTTTTCGTATCTCATATAAAATGTATGCATTCGTTTTCGGATCACCTGTTTATTGACATTGTTGTTCTTTGACATTCTATTTCTATGGTTCTACGACTTTTCCGAAAACAGACAAAAAAAATCTTAAACAGTTTTGTATGAAAAGTCGGATTTTTTAGTCTGTTTTTGGAAAAGTTGTAGAACAAATGTTGTTATTTATGATGTTAGTAGTCTACTCCTGCGAGGTTGTTGGTGTTTTACAAATAACCCTGTATAAACATGTTTCAGAGAAGTTGATAATTTTTTTTCACAGTAAAAATTGTACTGAGCAATCAGGACAGAGGTTATAGCAAATATACATTTATATTCACTCTCCAAATTTCAAAACAACTTTCTCTAAGAAACAAAGGCCAAATATGTAAAAGAAAATGATTGATGATACAAATCATCAGTTCAGTTTAATAAGGATCTCCAAAATTTTGTGGCTTTTACGACACATTTTTTTTTAGTTTGTACAGTTTCATGGACTGAACAAATCCTTAAAATTTGGGGAGTGAATAATAATACATTCTGTATTCTTATTTACCTATTTGTGGGTTGTAGTGGTGCCGCCATGGGTACTTTTCCAGTATAATTAGGTATGTGAGGCAAGATAGGAACATTAGGATCAGATGGTAAAAAGTGCATAAGGTAGTCACACGCCAGTGCAAAATATACACTATTCCAGTTTTCCCATGAGCTTTTGGTCACACTGTTGTTCACCAAATACAGTGCGAAATGGAATATGTAATAATCAAATGGATCTAATAAACTGTATAGGAAATATTACTATTTTAAAATTGTAATAACTTGTATTCATCCAACTAATATTATAAATGTGATTTATGGGTTTGGATGTTTGTTCCTCAATCACGTAAAAACTACTGAACGGATTGGGTTGAAATTTGGCACACAGATAGTAGATAGCCTGGATTAAAACAGAATACTTTTTATCCCGATATTCCAACAGGCACGGGAACCACGAGGGTAAAACCGCGGGCAGCTGTTAGTTTTTTATAATTGGCTTTGTTAACATTGGAATAGTAAAGAGTATAATATCTACAGCAAAAAAATTTAAACATGATAAAATATACAAAAGTTACTTTTTATCAAATGGAGCTGTTGTCACTGTGGCTAGTATTATAGAATCAAACTTAAACTTAAATCTCTGCTTGAGTACAGTTAGAAAGGGGTGGTGCTATATGTGATAAATAGCATCATCCCTTTCTAACTGTACTCAAGCAGAGATTTGAGTTTGATTCTATAATACGAGACTACGACTCACCATAACTAAACATTAAAATAACCTGACAAAAAAAATCCCTAAAGTCTGTTCATCTTTACTTGTCATATTTAGGAAAGTTTTTGACAGTTGTCATACGTCTTTTAAACTTAAATCGTTATTTAAAAATATGTTAGTAAGTTTTTGAAATTATTGTTAATTTATTAACAATTTATTTCGTAATCTATGTGTGGGAAAACTATTTGTTTTATTTTATAAATGATTATTTCAATAAAGAGTTGGGTGAAGATTGGTTAGCATATAAGACAAGTAAGGATAGACAGACTTTATATACTTAAAGCAACACTCTTAAGATTAAAATCGGTTACACACCGCGCCGTTACATACACAGTAATTTTGTTGCTAACTACTTAAGCAACACTGTTGCCCATAGTAGATTAAAGAATTAATTATCGTGCAAAGGATACTCAGAGCTAAAGCCACAACATTTAAAGACTGTGAGTCCATTGTTAACATATCTGCATAAAACTGAGAATATCTTCCTCTTTCAAGAGACATTTGCAAGTCAAGCTGAAATTTCATAAAATATGCTATTATAAATTCATAAGATATTAAATGAACATAGTGATTTGATAATATGTTATATTTATTACCGGTAGTAGATTCAAAGGTAGGTTGTATTTCAATTGTGGATCAGACAGAAGTTTGTAGCACAAACGAAATAATGGTCCTTGAGGCTCAAAAAAACTTAATAACGCTTCATAATCATATCTATAGGCATCAAATGTTAAGGACCTCAGCCCCCAACTATTATTAAATGATGTGGAAAATATGCTGGTGATAAGCTGCGGGAATAGGGCTTGCAAGTCTTTGTTTGGACTAGACTGATCTATTATTCTGGTCAACTCGATGATTTTTTCTTGAAGTGGTAAATTTAGAGACATGTAGAATTGACTCTGAAAGTAAGAATAAAGTGCATTAAATTAGAGTAAGTAAATAATTAAAAAAAAGCAAAATCAAAACTATATAAGGTTATGTATATATTATTTGTTTTACATACCATCAAATCTTGCGCCATGATAATAAAAAGTAGTAAATGTATATAAATAAAAAGCTCTTCTATGCTAAAAATGGAATATTCAATCAAAAACACTTCTAACAGCAACCAACAAAAAATTAGAAACGCAAACTCAACTCCACTGGCAACAAACAAAACCACAGTCCACCCACAGCACAGACGAATAAGAAGAAGATACCATACCACAGATTACTAAGGAAGATACTACGTAGAGGCGTAGAGAGCACACGAGTGCGCTAGAGTGCACTTGCGCCAAGCCACGGAACGCACTTGGAACGCACAGTTTTATTTATTCTTATGGCAATACTAGGCAAAAGCTCTCTCTGCTTGCTGCTCTCTACTGTCAGCTAATCTGTGATCTGCTCTGCTGTCAATGTCAAGATATTTGAGGTTATTTTGATTTTTCAGTGATTTTATATTTTCAGTCATGGTTATTTTATTGTTTTAAGTTTTAAATGTTGGATTGTGTTAGATTTAGCTTTAAATACACTACAATAATCTTATTACCTATTCTTAAAGTTACGACACCGGTAAACTGTGGGTCTCATTCAGCCTAAAATCAAATCCTACTCGTACATAAAAATCGTTAAGGAAGAAGGAAGAATCATTACCCCTATTAATTATGTCTTCAGAGTGGTTTGAATCTATTGGAAAACCTCAATTTGTGGTAGCCCCCATGGTAGATGCTAGTGAACTAGCTTGGAGACTGCTTTGTCGAAGGCATGGCGCACATTTATGTTACACGCCAATGTTTCATAGTAATGTTTTTACTAAAGATGCTAAATACAGAAAAGATAGTCTAGTTACATGTCCAGAAGATCGACCTTTGATTGTACAGGTATGACTTGTGGTTTTTTCTAGTATTTGAATATAATAAATAACTAGACCCGGAGCCTATTGCATAACAAAATACAAGCTAATATTACTAGTGATTTTCCATAGAAATTCACTAATAATATTAGCTTATAATTTGTTGTGCAATAGGCCCCCTATCTTTATTATATTACACATACTTTTTTCCCAGTTCTGTGGAAACAATCCTGAAATTATGGCCGCGGCTGCCAAAATGGTAGAAAACAGCTGTGATGCAATTGATATCAACTTGGGTTGCCCGCAATCAATTGCAAAGAGAGGAAGATATGGTTCATTTCTTCAAGATGAATGGAAATTGTTGCAAGATATTGGTAAAAATGTACCTACTTTATTACATGATTAAATTAAATTACATTGACAAGTTTCAATTTTAATTAAACTGGTCATCACAAAAATCGGCCTATATCCATTTTGCATGAAGGCTCATGTTTTAAATGAATGAATTAAAGAATTTTGAATGAAACAAATTGTATTATAATCGTATTGTTTACTAAACAACATCATTTTTTACATATTAAATTAGTCAGTAAATTATTAATCTTAATGATTAAAATTTCATTCAAAATATTAAAATTTTTGTGATGACCAGTGTATCAATAATGGGATATATTTCTAACTAGAAATCAGATAAACTCACTTGATCTTTTTAGTTTTTAGTTATTAATGTTTTAAATCACATATTTTATTATAAATAGCATTAAATGTGGTCACAAATGAATAGGTTTATTAATATTTAAAATGAATATTAATGAATTAACATTAAAATTAATTAGAAGTACATGTATTTTCTTTTAGTCAAAGCAATGTCTCAAGCAGTAAAAGTTCCAATAACCTGCAAAGTGAGGATATTCGAAGACTTAGAAAAGTCAGTGCAATATGCTCTAATGCTACAAGAAGCCGGATGTAAATTGCTAACGGTTCACGGCAGGACTAGAGAACAGAAAGGTCCTCTAACCGGAGTTGCCAGTTGGAAACATATCATAGCTGTAAGGTTTGTGTTTAGATACTTATCAATTAATTTACGAATAGGCATCAAAGAGGCATCAGCATGCTGGGGCTACATTAATAAATATAAAAAAAATATTGTTGTGTTGCAATAAGAGGTAAGATAGCCAGTTCCTCAGTGATGAAAATCCCGGGTGTAGTGCGCTTCCACCTTCGGCCTTATCGTCACTTAACATCAGGTGAGGTGAAGGCCAAGCACTAACCCGTTGAGCATAAAAAAATGTGCTATTGCAAAGATTTGCGTTGTCTTGTTGTACAATTAGAAACTTTGAGTCAAGGATATAAAGTTTATTTTCATTAAATCTCTTAGATTTTTAAAAATAAAATTAAACTCTTATTCCTTGATTCAAAGTTTCTAATTGTACAACATGACAAAAAAATCTTTGCGACAATGTGGCTGCAGCATTAAAATCAGAACATGAACAGTTTTTCAGTTGAAATTTTAGTGAAATATTGAAAAATACTTTTTAAAGATACTAGAACTATTCTTCAAGACTATTTGTATTAAAAAAAACTAGTGCTATCACATTCATATTTCATACTGATATTGCTTTACTAAATGAACAACTTTAAACATTTCAGAGAAGCAGTCTCAATACCTATGTTTGCAAATGGCAATATTCAATGCCTAGAAGATGTATACCGATGTCTGGAATACACCAAAGTCAATGGGGTGATGAGCGCTGAAGGAATCCTTACTAACCCATCACTCTTTAAAGGAATTAATCCAGTATCTTGGGAAATGGCTCTGGAGTATCTTGACTTGGTTGAAAAATATCCTTGTCCAACATCTTATATCAGAGGTCATTTATTCAAAATTTTCCATAAAATGTAAGATATATAAACTTATATATTCAATTTTTACAACCCTAAGCCCTATTACGCACTGGGAGGAAACCCTTAGATAACCTTTAACGCACTGGCGGGGGCGGGGCGTTATAGGTTCTCTAAGAATTTCCTCGAATATCCACGTGGACGAAGTTGCGGGCAGAAGCTAGTATATCGGCACAGAATAGATATAAGTGCTACCGTACAGAAAGGAAACTCCGCCCTGCCCCACAATCAATTACCTCACCCCTCCGGCGCCCACCGCGCGAGTTCAGTGTGCCGATCCGTGTGCTCATTCAATAGCTCGCACACAGTTGCGCGTGTGCAAAAACGTCACTGTGTAGCGTCTGTGTAATAGGTGGTTGAACCGCGACGCTTGTTTGGAGTGCCCAGGGTGTGATATCGGTTTGTTTACAAACATAAGTTGACTGGAGTATAAAAGGTAGTTTTCAAAAAGTGTTAATTTTATATTTGTAGATTTACCTTTCAAGAGAATTGTGAAATCAGGCAGCTTTTAGCAACTGGACAGAACCTTGGAGATTTCAAAAAAGTTTGCGTAAATATCAAAGAAAAATATTTGGAATACCATGAGGGTAAAATTAATTTCGAAAGCAATGAAAATATAACTCGTAGTGGCTATGATCTAATACTGCCACCATGGATATGCCAACCATATGTGAGAATGACTCCTGAAGAGCACACACAAAAAATGGATTGTATAAATAAAAACCAGGTTTGTATATTCATGATAAGAGGATTTTTATGATGTTTATGTTAGTTATTCCTACATATTATGGTTTTGTCTTATCTAGATTATAAATGATAGCAAAAGGATATTTGAAGATCCCGATGGAAACGCTATTTCAAGAAAGAAAATGAAAAAAATACGAAAACATATGAGAAAGCCAGCTAAAACAGATGAACAGCAAAATGGTAGATCGGGTGAAATTTGTGTAAATAATGTCTGCCCTAATCCATTAGTGAGTGTTATATTTATTTAATCACATTTTAAAGCTGGCAAAGTTACTTTACTCAAAAAAGCTTGTAATATGGTCATTATTTTGATAACCTTCTTTGAACAAAGTCGAGCTTGCCGGTGTCCTCCGATGGTGACGCAACAAAGTTATATGGGATTTCATTATTGTCGAGTTTTAGCCACCAACAATTTCCTTTGAGAATCCATTATTGTCGAGTTTTCTGTCAAACATAGTTAGGTGAAAAATACACTGCACAACCCGCTCAGATAAAGAATGGGATTAGAAATGGCGTCGTTCATATTCACTTCTCGCTCGCACACTTAACGCCACACCTATCGCTCTCTCAGTCACACTCGTTGTGGTAAGCGCGGTGAACCGCCATTTTGAATCCCATTCTATATCTGCGCGGGTGTTGTATTGTTGTACCTAGATGATGTTTTTGTACTTTTATATAAAATTAGTATGGAAAAATATAAAAAACTCGCACTTGACCGTTTTTTGACCTTTCATTCAATACTCCTTATTTACTTCCGGGGTTACAAAGGGGATAAAAAAAAACCTTATTTTTTGGCTCCGACGCACCGTTTCTGAGATATTGGCATTTTTGTATTTTTCGAAATTAGGTTATAAGTACCTACTATACTATAGTAGGCAAGGCAGTATTCGCATTTTTTGAGTAAAGTACTATACAAGCCTTGGTCCACAATGACTGCACTGCTGGCCACGATGATGGCCTCGAACTAAGCTTAACTACTGTCTCGGCCTTCAAGCTTGGTCATCATTGCAGCCCTTGCTGTCCGCGCTATAAAGGTCTCGGCCTTTATTCTAGCTTGTCCATCAAGGGCTGCAATGCTGACCGCGCTGTGACGGCCTGGAACTGCGCTACGCTCCGCTCTCGGCCATCATCATCGCTGCCAGCAACGCAGTCATGGTTGACCGCGGCAGTAATGTACTAATAAACATTAAGTATCTAATATGAAAATATTTTTGCAGGGTGGTAAGTGCGAGTATCAGCTTTGCAAAAAATGTTGCAGAAATAAATGTTATGAAGAAGATTTAGATTGCAAAGGACACAGAATACTTGTACATACCCGAAGAGAAATGGCGATGAAATTTGCCAAGGAAATAACAACGTTATAAAGTGGGAAACTTACAAATGTTAGTGATGTTACCATTTTCAATAAATAAATTATTTTTTAAGATTTAACTGTTTACATACTTAATTTTTTCACAATATTCATTAGTTATGAAATTTTTGTTATTTTTTAAAGTACCAAATTGGCTATTAGTTACAGTAAGTAAAAGTATCTTACTTTCCATTTGAGGCAGGTATCACTTTGTTTGTATTACTTTGGTCACAGTGACTTCATGTAGATGACAGACACCGTAACCCGCCTGACTGGTCCGATAGGAGCTCTACCGGAGAACGACGATCCTCATTTTGTGTCCTGTCCTTCAATCAAGAATCTTGTCAAAATCACAGCTCAGAGCCATTGAAGCGGGCGGCATAGGCGTCTAAAACCGCGTTGGAGTTTTGAAGGGCATTAGATAAATTCTGCGGTAGGCACCGTGCAATTCGATCGGATCCTACAGGACCTAATCGAGCTCTGAATCCGGCCCTGTAGTTCTCTCTACCATGACATGAGTTGATGCAAACTGTTTTCGCTACTGTAAACTATCGGATATACTGCTCACAACAATGCGAGTGATAAAGAGAATACGATAGTTTACGGTGACGGAAACAGTTTGTAACGTTGTAACGAGCACTGGTCGTGCTCTGACTTCATCTACATGAAGCCTTAATGGCGCTTTCGCACGAGCGCGATACCATACCAAGTACCACATCTCTCTCATTTCAGAATCTGTAGTGATAACGTACATAATATATCTTGTTGATATAAAGAAAAGCGCGCACGCTCAGCCCATGAGCCCAGCAACCGAATAGCAAGCGACAGCATACCTAGGTTCCTACTTACGTCACGTTACGTACCTTTTTAATTTTAATTAAATAATACCTAATAAGTGAAAAACATTCTGAAGTGGGAGCGAAGAGGGCTTAGGGTCCCCCCCAAGACCTACCGGTTAATTCTTTGCTTTGCTGTTCTACTTTGCTGTTTAGACCGCCGGCCAAGCAGGGTCATTTCAATCTAACGCATATTGGGACCAGACCAAATTGGCAAGATAGCCATTAACTTGGTGGCCTTGGTGTTATCAAATATCATCGTCTGGGTTGCAAAGTAGGAAGCTTTTGGGAGATATGTCACCCTGAACATGTTCTCCGATTGCTAAAAATAAATCGATCGCATATAACAGGGTCGTGGGTGGCATCATTACCTACCTGAACTATTTTTTTGTGTTTTCATAACGATCGTTTAAGGAAAAAAGCTCACAAGAACATACATATGTGTGAAATGTACTTAGATTGAAAATATGCGATAGATTGAAAATGAGCCTCTTGGTCGGCGATCCATTGCCGAACAGCAAAGCAAATCTGCACACTATCGCCGCCATTGCAAAAAAATACGAAATTGTAAATTATCTCTCTGTAGTGCACTCCAAATAAGTTTTGTAGTTTTTTCTAGGTTTAGATTATCATTCCCAATGTTGTTTTTGAGCTATGGCTAGCTTTTTTGCTAAAAGTCCACTTTTCGCAAAAAAAAACTCCATTAAACTAAACGACAGGCTAGAAAATATTGTTTAAGCGATAAAAAGTACCACAAATCTTCTTCGGAGTGCACTACATAGAGATAATTCACAATATCGTTTATTTATTTGTTTTCCAATGGCGGCTCTAGTGTGCAGAACCTCTTAGATTATACATTTTCATCATTGCAAAACTACAAAGTTTATTACATAATTATATCATACGTAGGTACGCATATCACGCATAATATTTAGCTCGTTTACAAACAAGGCTACTACGTCACGTATATGGTCTCGGGAATTGTTTTTTTTACCCTATGGGTGGGTGGATGGCTACGGGAGAAAAAATATTTTTTAGGTCAGTGGCTACGGGTTACAAATTATTTCTTTATTGATATCGCCTGTCACCATAGAAACAGTTGTGTACCTAACTCCTAAAATTAATACTGACTCAATCAATACGTAATACGTGGTATTACTGTATTACAAACGGTATTTAAAAAGCAATTGGTTTTAATTAACCTTAATAATTTGAAATGTACTACATTATGTTAAATTAGTTTACCTCCTGCTACTATGCGCGCGCAGTGCCTATTAGTTACCTACGTAGCTAACACTTTGGGAAGTCTGTGACATTTCGATTCTTGATTTAATTAGAACAAAGACTTAGGTATTATCTGTTTGTTATAAAAAGTGTCTGCAAATGCACAAATGTTGCGCATTAAATCAAACGCATCGATCACAAAGGAGGATACACGGACTGCAATTGCCTCTAAATTATTTACAAGTTATTGGCTGGATTGTTTTTATGACGACATGTATTCTAAATTTCGCAATCGTCGTACAGATACAAGTTTCAAAAGTGAAGATAATAGTACAAATCATCTTCATAATACTATATACGTCCCACATAGTGTCGCACATGACCGCAACTCTGTTAGACCCAAGTGAAAAGGAACTACGAAAAATTAAGACGGACACTGTTCCAGAATTCGATCGCAGTATCCACGCCCATGTTATAGAAAATGGAAGGTGTCATATATGCAATATTTATACGAGTAGTAAGAAGACTAAACATTGCAGCTTATGCAATAAGTGCGTAGATCGCTTCGATCACCATTGCAAGTGGTTGAATAGCTGTGTAGGACATAGAAACTACGGGGCGTTCATCGCGAGTGTTACTACTGCCCTTCTTCTGTCGTTGATGACGACATTGTTGTGTTTAGGAGCTATTGTATTATTTTTAACTGATACTCGACAACTAAGTCCTCTAACGCAAGATATTTTAAACTGTTCTAGTGTGAACTTAACAAATATGTCTTATCACTATGATAATGATATCAAGTTTTGTAGAAATTCAGTAATGTTTTTGATGTTTCTAGTTATATTTGGTGTATGTGCTATAGCTGTTGCATGTGCTCTTATACATTTATTCTGTTTTCATATTTACATTTATATGTTAGGAGTTTCTACATACGAATATATAGTTCGCAGTGGCAGTTCAATGACAAACACAAATCAGTCTATTAAATGTAACTGCTCGTCATGTAAATTACCAGGTAAATTATATGTAATAAGTAAATCAAAAACTAATAACAACTCCAAATCAGAAGATGTGCAGACGAAAATTGAGAGAGAAGACCTCAATACGGAGAGAAGTACTCCTGTAGTAAACGGTGAAAGAAACGTTGCTAATTTCATAGGAATTTTGGTAAACAATGAGCTGGATAAAGCTAAGAGGAAAATATTTTGGAGCGAAAAGAATAAGATACATCCCCAAGAAGAAAACAGTTAACGTACCTACAATAACGTGCCTTTGAGTAAGAAGTCTCTCTTAGTGCCTTTCTTAATTGCCTTTAAATAATGTACTTAATACTCGCTTTTGTTGTGGAATAATTATTACGATTTACTACTTACAATAACAATTGAATTTTATTTTTGCGTACCTACATAAAAAGCGGTAGGTAGGTAATTCTCAGTGGCGGTAGGTATCAGTGGCGAGGGGTCGAAATATGACGAAGGTAATCCGGACCAAAAAACACCACCGCGTGATGCAAGCTACAAGCGTTTCTTCAGAAGTTAGGGCCTCAATTTCACCATGCAAAAAAGCACTGATAAAATAGTGACAGTCTAGCCCGCGCTACTCTATACTGAGTTGGAATCAGAAATAATAATCATGGAAAACAAAACATTTTATTGAGTTTGTAACTGCTTGTCATCCTTATCGTAGAAAGATGTATTATATTGAAAATGTTTAAAAAAACCCATCTTGCTAACGTAACCATAACTTCGTAACTAAGTTTGGAAAACAATGTTTCGCCGCGCTAGTCAGTTAAACGATAATTCATATTAATTAAAGCCATTATGGCAAATAAAACTTACCGCAATAAACAAATACATGAGATAAACACATTAAAATAAACAAAAACCGGGAAAAAGTATCGATTCTCACTCACTAATTCACTATTTTGATGAAAACTAATCACGTTCCAAACACTCACATAAACAATAATAATGGCGGAAACCTACTATTATACTTCTAAATAAAAATATCTAATTTGCGAGGTATTTTCTTCTATCGTTCTTATTTTGTTTATTTTGCATCTTAAAACTTATTCGTCTCTTCATAACAGACAGAGAAAAGAAACGTTAACATCGCTTCAAATAGAAAGAGAGAGAAAACTTAAGCCACAGCCGGCCGGCTTGCCTTTCACCATTTTCAACCGAAAGGTACGCGACTGTGGTGCGTTGGTGAGAAAGAGACAGAGTAATAACAATCAATCGTTGCCCGTGGCAACCGCGCCAAGACACAGTGCAAAAAGGAAGCCAAAGGACGTCGGCTTGCCTCAAGGAGATTTTGTACGAAAATTGATTTGATAACCCTTGCACGCGGGGCGCGGCGCGCGCGCGAGCGTTTTTAGAGTAGACAATTAAATACTTAGAAATTCATAAAAAATAATTGTAGCCATTATTAATTAATCTTAACGAAATGGCGAAAAAAATTAAATAATGACATGTTATAATGGATCGATGGGGATGGGATTTTAAAAGGTAAGCCGATGGGAATCGGCTTGTATGGACCCTTCGCCACTGGTAGGTATGCAGAGCAACGGATGCATCGTGCGTCCACAAGCGCCGCCAATCAAGAAAAAAACATTACAATGAAAAGTGGCTACTTAAGGCGTTAATCCAGATATTAACTACACAAACATATTTAAGAGTGCTATTAGACTATCATAGAAATATGATCATATATGTATGAGTCATATTTATATGAAGAACATAGGACGGTTTAATAACTACATGTGATTCATATTGTCTTTGATCATAGTTATGGGATCCTATTTGACAGCGAGCGTACAAGTAGGATCATATTCGTTGCCCCAGTAGTGATTCTTTCCTCTATTCGCCTAACTTCAAAAAATGGCGTCTTCAAGTGCAAGAATTTTGACTGGAATATTGAAATAACAAAAATATTAATTAATCTTTATGAGGAAAATGAGTGTTTATATAATAATCTTGTTCCGGATAACGAAATACGTTTTTACAAAACACAAATACGTCTTTTATTTTTGCTTTGTTCTTAACAGTTTTCTTCTTTTTTAATGCTATTAATAAAAATTGCACTCATAGCAACGGAAAACACGGCTAAATCGTTATCCACCTTGATTTATGTCATTTTTTATATGATCATAGGTGGATCATAAGTGTAATATGTAAAAATGAAGGACAGCATCATTTTACTATGATCATAGAATTTGACAGATATGAAATCATATATAAATGATAAATATATGATAATGTAATAGCGCCCTAAACTAGGAAAAAACGCATACAAAAATAATGTATAACTAATACTAGGTACTTATTTCGTTGTAATGTTTTTTCTTGATTGGCGGCGCTAGTGGCGGCTCAGTGCGCCCTTTATAATTAGATAGTTGATAATTAAATAGTTGACGCAGAGGCTCTAATTATAATAATAAGATAAGGGTCAGCGTAGGCCGACGCAGTGGGTGGACCATAGTCTTAATGCCTAAGTCCATGCACACCAGTGGGCTAATTTTGTAACTATTGCAATCAATAAAATCAATTTCAGATTGAAACTGACAGGAATCGCAGTTACATTGCTACTTTAGTAAGACTCAATGTGACAATACCATCTTACTTAAAGCAGCAATGTAACTGCGATTTCTGTCAGTTTTAATCAGAAGTTGACTGCAACAGAGTTACAAAATCAGAAGGCAGTGCGTGCGCTTTCACGTTCATCTTGCGTAGCCCCCTGGCTGGTTCCGCGCTTGCCCAATCACACCACCTTACTATTTAGGATGTCCGATTTTCTTGTACGTAAGTACAAACAATATGAACTCTCGACGTGCCTAACCTACTTACTTTTAGTCTTAGAGCATCGTTTAGTACAATATTGAACTCAGACTTGTCGGACATCTTAAGGGCGGCCGCATATTGTAAGAAAATTTCTGTCAGAAAAATTCTGACGGTCGCCGGAAGGCACTCGGTGCATACATTTTCTATTAGACCGTGCACACTGTTAGAAAAATTCAAATTCTTACAGTGTGCGGGGTCTAATACAAAATGTATGATGCCCCTTCTTCCCCACGACAATACCAAGGCGCACTGCTGGTAGTGTCGTGGGATGCACCGAGTGCCTTTCAGCGACCGTCAGAATTTTTCTGACAGAAATTTCTTACAACATGCGGCCGCCCTAAATCGGAAGGTGTTGGTAGTTTGCGTTTAAATAATGGTAATGTAAGTAGGTAATAAAATAAAGTGACCGTTTGAGACGCTAACAGTCACTTACTAGCTGCCGCCGCCGCCCTTCATCAGCGTGAACGATAGTTTACGGTAGCGTAAACAGTTTGCATTAACTCATGGTAGGGCCACAGTACCTTTTTTCTGGATGAACAGTAGGTACGCACGACAACATGGTGAGTATAGTTGAACTACGAAAACAGCTCTTAATACAGACGGCATAAAGATGGTCTCAAGATCAAACTGACGTATGATTTGGTCTGACGTGCCAATGGTTTGGTCTGAAGTGCCATTGACTGTACCCTATTTTCTGGCCCCATGCTTTGCTTTTACGATCGGTTGAGTAGTTAGGACGACGTGAATCCGTAACGAACTTAACATGAGCTAAAGAGGCAAATTCATTTGACTGCTTGCTTATTATTTCAGGCAGGCTGTTCTTGAAACAGCTTTACCTAATAATGACTTGTTGCATAGTACAGAAGAGTGAATGTATGATATTAGATTAGCCCTTTTGGACCGTATTGGTGTTACAAGCATGGTTGAGCACCCTCAGGATAATGACTGTAATTGTGGCAGAGTACAAAAAAATTCGCACTCAAATACTTTTAGCTTTTAACTTTAACATACTCACTCTGAACAACTCCAAATTCTACATGTTGGAAAGAAAAACCCACTCAAAACCTATAAGCTTGGCAACCGTCTGCTACAAGATGTTAAGACACAAACAGACTTGAGTGTTATTATCTCAGAAGATCTCAAGTGGGCCAACCACATACAAACTATAACGAAGAAAGCCAATAGTCTTATCTATCTTATCAGAAAGGCCTTTGGGATACTTACACCTGATATGGTCACCCGGATATACAAGTCATTCATTAGACCCATTTTAGAATACGCCTTTCAAGTTTGGCATCCCTATTTTGTTAAAGACAGACTTACTTGAACGTGTTCAAAGAAAGGTTACAAAAATACTGAGACAACTAAAGAACCTAGACTACGAGACGAGGTTGAAATATCTAAATCTTACCAGCTTGAAAGATCGTAGAGAGGAGACCATTGAGATTTTAAGATATTTAATGGCCACTATGATATTCCAAACTTTGAGATAAGATGCTGACACAGAAAAGTAATGCTTATTTAAGAGGACCAATCTTCAAATTTGTAAAAACAATATCCAACAACAACCCTCATAGGCACTTACTGAGCAACAGAGTGGTCAAACCGTGGAACAAATATGCCAGAACAAATAGTCTCAACCAACAACTTAAACCAATTTAAAAATAGATTAGACAAACACTTGATCCCGCTAAATTGACGCTCACAAAGATTGCAGGATACAGGCCGTGCCGGCCGGCTAACGAATCAAAACTTCGGAAAGCCGAGTTTCAAATTAAAAAAGATAAATTGAAGTAAGGAATTACGTATTGCACTATTTGTTGAAGTTATTTGGAAGATATGGATGTTTATGTGACCTCATGAATTAGGGTTCGCCAATTGTGGCCCAATTGGAGCTCGATTCACCTGTTTTAATTTGAAACTCGGCAGACTTTTCGAAGTTCGATTCGTTAGCCGCTACGGCCCCAGTTGCAACAACTGCTCGCCTGTTTAATAATAATATTTATTAGGTACCTAACCTACTCAATTTTGTGTGTATTTACACACAAATTGCGCAAAGTACCTAGTTATTAGAAGTCTTGATAAATGAAATAGGTATATTGCTATCAAACCTTTAACTTTATTTCAACCAGTTCCAATTTAGAGCTATAAATAATCGAACATAATATTATTTCTTAAACATCATCATCATTCATTACAGAAATATTAAAGAAAATACTTGATAATAGTATAAATTGACTCAAACTGAGTTGTTTCTTAATCACGCTTGCGGCGGCGATTTTGTTCCTCCTGAAACAAAGTATTTTAATTGTAAAATTAATATCTGATCAAGAATGAAAAGACTCATGATAACGATATTCTAGCCTGCTTTTTTATTTTACTAATTGCGATGTAAATAAAACGAAATAGAAATGGAAGTGAATAGCAGAAACGTTACAAGAACAGCTGTGGAAACAACCATAGTATTACTACCTTTTGTGTCAGAATGATGACAAGTCTCCTGAACATTCCAACTAAGTCAATGAAGAGCTCTAGGGCATGTTGCACAAAGTCCTTGCTTCCCATGCGGCGTTTCTCAATTATAAGTTGGGTGTCAAACAGGACAAATCCACACATGAGCATGAGTCCAAGATAAAGGTGAACCTGGAAAAAAGATAATGTAAAGCAGACTATTTAAAAAATAACGTAAACAACTCTGAATAATTTACATTAACTAATATAACTCGCGTCACGTAAAAAGAGCGCTGAACGATAAGCAAATGATGGAGGAATCTATACTGTTTTCAAAAGAATTAAGATACATTTTTTCGCTCGCCTTTGAGGCACTAATTATCAGCGCTCTTTTCATATGTCACCTACGTTCTATATGATCTAAGACAGAGGTGTCAAAGTTACGGCCCGCGGGCCGCATCCGGCGCGCAATCTATCTCAATACGGCCCGCGACCAAAATCAATCCAGTGATGATTTTAGACGGCATTCAATGCCACTACGTATAGTAAGATTATAAAATGAGACCTCAGGTATCTGGATCCTCAAGCTTAACTCAAGATAACTCCTTTTTAATACCTTTGTATGAAGAAAATAAAGATTTTAATTTAGTATGTGTTTGAGTTTTTAATTTTGAGTCTGGCCCGCTAACACGCTCTTAACTAAAAAATGCCCTTTGTGAAAAATCTGTTTGACACCCCTGGTATAAGACAGTGGTGGCCAACTTGTCTAGGGCTGCGATCTAGTTTAAAATTTGCTGATTAAAATTAAAATGCTTTTAAGTAACTTCTCTCTCTCAATCGTTCCCTCATAACTGAGGATCGTGATCACCGGCTGCTTTTACGATTTGTCTCCATCGGTCTCGGTCCATGGTTGCTCTCACTGCTTGATGGAATTTGCTTGAGGAGGTTGCTACTCTTACTTGGTCAGACCATCTGGTTGGCGAACGACCTCGGGCTCTCTTGCTTTCTATTCCACCAACCACGACCAGCTTTTCGAGACTTTCATCTCCTCTTCGCATTATGTGGCCAAAGTATGAAAGTATGCGATGTAAGCAGATAGTGGACAGCCGAGTCTTGACATTTAATTGTGTTAGGATAGATACATTTGTGCGTTTGGCTGTCCAGGGTATCCCAAGCATTCGCCTCCAACACCACATCTCAAATGCATCTATTCTATGTCTCTCTCTGGCTAGTATGGTCCATGTTTCCACTCCATACATAAAGATGGGAAAGACCAGAGCTCTTACTAAGCGCATTTTAGTACGAAAACCTAGGCTACGGTTTTTCCAGATGACTTGAAGACGTGTCATCGCGTCTTTGGCCATAGCAATGCGGCGCTTGATCTCTGGAACACTGCTCCCATCACTGTTTATTTGAGCTCCCAGATAGATGAAATTGTCCACCTTGTTGATTCCCTGGATACATTCATGGGCATCTGTCAATTTGTCAGCGCGATCTACCACCATTAGTTTGGTTTTCTGTTTATTCACTGCCAGCCCTAGTTTCTCACTCTCTATTTCTAGTCTGTGCAGAAGGTTCTTCATGTCATCAATAGATGTAGTGAGCAGTACCGTATCATTGGCATAGCGGAGATTAGAGATACGCTTTCCGCCAATCACAAACCCCTTCTTCCAGCCTTCAAGGGTTTTCCGCATGATGTACTCCCCATATATATTGAAGAGCAATGGTGATAGTATGCAACCTTGCCTCACTCCTCGTTTTGTCTGGAACACTTCTGAACAGTCGGTGTCAATTTTAACAAAGGAGCGGTTACTAACATAGAGGTTTTTAATTAAATCTACTAGGTGTTCAGGTGTACCCATTTAAGTAACTTAAAAGCATTTTTTTTTTTAAAAAAAAAAGCAAAGTTTAATTATAAGTAACTTAAAAGCATTTTAATTTTTGGGGTATTTTTCACTACAAAACTGCCACACCCGCCTCCCGTTCCGTTCTATTGCTATTTGTTTTGTTGCCACAAGCCAAGTCTTTGTGTCTCTCGCGATCGACTGCACTGTCTCCAGTGATCAGATCGACTTGTTGGCCACCCCTGCTCTAACACGCCTACAATGAAGAAAGACTTACTTGGTACAAGAAATTTGACTGCATGAACAAGTTGGCTAAAGTCATCAAAGACATAGAAGTGAGCAGTGTCATCAGAGTGCCTCCGAGGAATAACCAACTGCCACGCTCTGCCAGCATTGCCGCTATGGAGAAGCAAACAAACACCAGCGTCGTGCCAAGAAGAGCCGTTACTATTATTGATGGATCAACAATGCTGACATATTCAAGCAATGGGCCCATACTCATTCCTGAAACAGAAAGAACAATTTATCTTCTGTTTTCATAAGAACAGATTCTCATAAAGTCAGATTCTCAAAAGGACAGGAGTACACGTAAGCAGATAAAGAGGACATGGAGAAAGTTTAACTTCTTTAATTTTAAAGCTTTTATTTATCATTTATAAAATGTAAGTAGAAATTATTTTTAGCTGACAAGAAAAATGGGAGCAAATATCAGAGTTATCAGTTTTATTATATTATATATTATAGGCTTATTTTGTAACTCCATTGCAATCAATTTCTGAATGAAACTGACAGAAGTCGCAGTTCATTGCTGCTTTAGTAAAAATCAATGTGACAACTATCTTACTTAAAGCAGCAATGTAACTATGATTCCCGTCAGTTTCAATCAAAGTAGATTTTATTGCAACAGAGTTACAAAATCAGGGGGCTGATCTATCATTTGCAAGGATATTACCTGAAGTTAACCCAAATCCCAATAGATAACCCAATCGAAGGCTTGTGTTTTTGCCATTATCTGGGGTTGCAACAAGCATCAACATCAAACCAGCTCCAATGATAGCCGATAGGAAACCGGCCTGGATCGGTGTGTATATATCCACAAAGACTCCGGCAGCAGCCGAAGCGCATGTCATCATGATGGTGCCATATACATTTTTAAGATGTTGACGTACTGGTGGTTCACTGTAAAGAACATGTTTTCAAAATTAGTAAGGTTATCTAACTACCTTTGATTATTTATATGTCTAAATAGACAGTCGAAGCAACAAATGTGTTGAAAAAATTATCAACCAACAGTTGGGTGACCAAAACTTGCACACATTGTCAGTAGTGTGACCCGGCCATAGTTTTTATTACAATACTCTTCGGACGCAATGATGCTAAAAATGCACACCAACCTAAAGGTTGATCTGTTTTGTTTAGTATGTTAAAAGTGCAACACTATCTAGACATATGAATAATCTAAGCTAACTACCTATCTATTGTTAACATTTATATTATGGCTCATGAAATAAACTTGATTGTTTAACTTTGTGCCAGGCCAGTGCAACCAAAAGCAGCCTTAGCTTCATTCCTCCTAGCATGACCATTGAAACAATATATATCATGTGATATAGGTAGCGTTTTATCAACACTCAACTGTCAAAATCCTTTGTCTTTTGACAGTTAAATGTGATAAATTGCTACCTACCTATATCATATCGCATTTCAGTGGTCATGCTACGGGCACTGATTAGCATATGATTGGAAATTGTAGAATATTTATCAATTTCATTTTATTGTTCGCGGTTTGTCTATCATTCTATTCTATTATAACATGACACATTATGAAATATTTGAATATTCAAATACCTACATTCCAAATAAATTAAATAAAAATAAAATAAAACATTAGTAGAATGACGTAATAGCATTAATACTTGAATTTTAAATTTCAGTATAACTTAAGCACTTTATACAATCTTATCGACGTAATAGAAGTGTCTAGAACAAACGAAGAAAACAATTACGTTGACCTTGTTATCTGTTTATTCATAAATTTAGCATCAACGAAAATAAATTGAAAAAGAATATGGTTTGGCGTTATTCTTATTAAATAAAGATAGATATGTTTTCAACTTACAGTCTATTTTGGAAGCTATTCATAAACGTCTGAATGTTGGGCGTCATTTTGATTGCTTCTTCAGTAAATTATTGTGAAAAAATTTTCGTCAAAACTGGTTGAAGTACAATGGTATTCACTCTTCGATAAGATTAGAACACTGTGTTTATTATGGCAAGGATTTGCACAATATCTAGCAGCGAGTCGGCAGTCGAAATTTCACTGATGCAAAATGAATGGTTGGTTGTGTGACTACGTGACTAATTAATTAGGTATTGCGACACGACAGACAGACGCGAGACATGTCAGACATGACAGTTTTGTTTTTGACTTTGACATGACCGCTGTGGCGCTGTCATACGACCTTAAGGGCTCTCAATTATCTTCCGATCCGACTATCCGATTAGCGTATAGTTGGCAGCCTCACCATTGAATTAGAAGGTTTTGACTAGGTCAAAAAATTGTTAATAAATAGTGATAAATAGTGAACTATAGCATATAAATAGTGATACTATGGTTCAAAAGATATTTGAGTATCTTGGTGAGGCTGCTAACATGACGTGCTGCTAGCAGACACCTTAAGAAATACAGTTCGTATCAATGTGATTTATATGCCAAAAAATTGTTAGAAAATAGTGAAGCGTATACGCAAAATTTCAATAATATTGCTTCAATACAAGCCGAGATACTACGGTCTGAAAGTAGGCTGCTAACTTGACGTTTCTGGCGATGGCGATTCCAGAGAAACGGGTAAAAGTTATAAACAAATAATTATATCATAAAATTGTTAGTGAAATTGTGATTCTTACGATATAAACCAAAAAAGAATTCTTCATTGCCATTTTCTAAAAATCGAATGTTAACTTCTACATAATACTCTGAATATAGGCTGTCGATCAATATTGAACTTTGCTCCACAGTAATAAGGTTTAAACTTGATTGCAATCATGAGGTGAGTACTATCAAGCAAAAAAGTGAAATTTATATTTTTTGACTGTCAATAGTCATATCCTCGGTTCAATGCTATTGATTTGGTATAAACAAATATTTTTCTACCCATTTTTTTATTTTACTTTTTATTAAATCTCATAAAAAAAATTGATTGTGTATTGTCTACTCTAATAATAATTAATACTACTACTCTAACCATATATATAAATACCAATACATCTACTCTAATCATCACTAATACTACTCTCAGTTCAATCCAAGAATTTAATCAAACAAAAAGGCAAAATATCAAGCCAAATGGACGTCCTAAATAGGAAGTACCTAGTGGAGAAGAGTCCAACTAGGAAAGGATGGTCGGAACGGAAGATGTGAAGAGCCCATTACAATATTTTTTTTTTACATTTGCAGTTCATAGATGATAGTGATCCATTGCTACTTCTTTATGGATTAAAAAAAACATACAAAAAAAAAGTAGCAATGTATGTGGAATGAAACCGGTCGCTAAATAGTTTCTTTTTAGATAATCAGGGTGCCGGACCAATAAAATTGCACCACGGTGACAGCACAACAGGCTCTTCTTCTTCTTATTTTTGTTTTGGCAATCTACTTTCCTCTTGGAAGTAATTTTTGCCAGTGTCAAGTGTTGAATAGTTCAGTGATATATTGTTTCAGTTTACATTAGAATGTGGGTGCATCGCATTCCAATGCTGCTTGGAGCATTTGGCACCAAGTATATCAAGACAGTTTACTCGGTAAGTTCTGCCGAGGTAGCCACCACTACACTAAAAGTCTCAGCTTCACATAACCAAGATCGCGCCTATTTCAATTATCCCACGTATTGTTCAGTTGCGTAGACACTTGTACCACAAAACTGCACCAATTTTAAGACACAATATCCACTATGAATTAATTTGCGAATTAATAAAATAGTCACCAAACCGAACCCGACAAAATGGCGCGAGAAACTCAGTGACAGGTTCAAAGTACCTTTTTATAATAGGGCGACTACATGCTCGGTGAATACTGAGGTGCGTTCCGTACCTACGCTCCGAGTGCAACCAAACGCTCTAACGCCGTTTCAAACATTAGAGCATGACCTTAATGCTCTAAGAGCATGACGTTCGGTTGCAACAACTTTCCCGTTCCAAACGTCAGAGCGTTGCAACCTTTTAACCATAAAAAAGGTGGTTGTAATTTGTCTATAGATAAAATGTCAATATCAATCATTTGACATAATTTTGTATTTTGATGTTTTTGTGTCTAATTTTCAAATAAATCATGGTAGCTTAGCAAAAAGCAGTTTTTATTTGATAGTCCAATCAATGAGCATATTTGTTGTATGGAGACTTCCGAATAATTCTCCCGTCTATGAAATTTGGCATGTGATGAAGTTAGGTAATACAGATTGCAGATGAACAATAATCCAATAAATTTTGTTACGAGAAGTTAGGTATTTTTACCTAAACATATAAATCGCTTATATCTCTCTGTGAATATTTCCTCGGGCTAAAATACTTTCTGTATACGTATTATAGTACTAGTTAGAATAAGTATGTAAAGGAATCCAATATTTTTTCGGTTTCAGAGATACCCCAATTTTAAATTTTAACATTTTTTAATAAATCTTCTATTGAAAAAAATATCTGCTGATTATTATTTTTAACATGTTTTTATATCCTTAAATATATAGCTTTGTTCAGTAAGCCAATAAATTTTCTTCTTTAATTATATTTTTTATTTTTTGGTCTTAATAGGTAATGTGAAAAATAGTCGGTCCATTTTTATACATTTATGTATAAATATGATTAAAGAATAAAATTTATTGGCTTACTGAACAAAGCTTTATATTAAGGGTATAAAAACATATTAAAAAAAAATAATCAGCAGATAATTTTTTCAACAGAAGATTTATTAAAAAATATTAACATTTAAATTTGGGGTATCTCTTAAATCGAAAAAATATTGGATTCCTTTACATACTTATTCTAACTAATACATAAGTACGTATACAGAAATTATTTTAGCCCGAGGAAATATTCACAGAGAGTTATAAGCGATTTTCATGTTTAGGTAAAAATAACTAACTTCTCGTAACAAAATTTATTGGATTATTGTTCATCTGCAATCTGTATTACCTAACTTTATCACATGCCAAATTTCATAGACGGGAGAATTATTCGGGTTGCATAAGCCCCGTTGATTGGACTATGATTTTGAATAAAGGAAAGTTTAAATTATTCGTATTCCAAATGGAAAATGAAGACTTTGTATTGACATTGAGATTTAAAGTTCTTGGTCGTTCCTAATCTTAAGGTGCTCCCTCACCGGGAGCATTCACATGTACTGTAACATTATAGATTCGTCTTTGAGCATTACATTACAATAATACCTCCCTGACTGACGAGCATTCGCGTGTTTCTCCTCCTTCACTGATGTATGCCTGTTTTGTATCATTACAAGGTGTGCATTGTAATGCTCGGTTCTCCTCCTTCACTGATGTAATGCTCAATCTGTAACGTTACATTACACGTGAATGCTCCCGGTGAGGGAGCACCTTTAGAGTGAGTTAAAATACAACCAAACAACTGCACACTTACAACCCTGTGATCCATCGTCATAGAGACCTATTTTCCCATACATTTTGTTCTGAACGTCTACTGTCTTAGGAACAAGCGTACGCAACGACATCTACAATTAGCTTTGCGTTGCCAACCCCATTAAGTAGATTCATCTTTCATCGCGATGCGCCTTTTCGATGAAAGTCACTAAACGGCAGTGCGCTTTCATCGGGCATCGGCATTTCATCAGTCATCGCATCGGAAATGAACAATAAATGACGCGTGTAAACAGTGCCATTCACTGCAGTGATCGGCATGTCGTCACTAAAGGCCGTAACAAATTATCGGACGCGGCTTGATGGACGCGGCTTACTGCCGCGGCTGATAGGTATCTGGGACTATAAAAATACACTGAGGTGTGCAAACTATCGGACGTAAGTCGCGGACGTAACCATAGACTAATATGACGTCATCGGACGTCCGAGAGCTATCTGGCACGCTGATTAGCGTATAGTTGGCAGCCTCACCATTGAATTAGAAGGTTTTGACTAGGTCAAAAAATTGTTAGTAAATAGTTATAAATAGTGAACTATAGCATATAAATAGTGATACTATGGTTCAAAAGATATTTGAGTATCTTGGTGAGGCTGCTATCTTGACGTCAAGCTGGCAGACACCTTAAGAAATACAGTTCGTATCAATGTGATTTATATGCCAAAAAATTGTTAGGAAATAGTGAATCGTATACGCAAAATTTCAATAATATTGCTTCAGTACAAGCCGAGATATTACGATCTCAAAGTGGGCTGCTAACTAGACGTTTCTGGCAATGGCGATTCCAGAGAAACGGGTACAAGTTATAAACAAATAAATATATCAAAAAATTGTTAGTGAAATTGTGATTCTTACGATATAAATAAAAAAAGAATTCTTCATTGCTATTTTCTAAAAATCGAATGTTAACTTCTACATAGTACTCTGAATATAGGCTGTCGATCAATATTGAACATTGCTCCACAGTAATAAGGTTTAAACTTGATTGCAATCATGAGGTGAGTACTATCAAGCAAAGACACCTTAAGAAATACAGTTCGTATCAATGTGATTTATATGCCAAAAAATTGTTAGGAAATAGTGAATCGTATACGCAAAATTTCAATAATATTGCTTCAGTACAAGCCGAGATATTACGATCTCAAAGTGGGCTGCTAACTTGACGTTTCTGGCAATGGCGATTCCAGAAAAACGGGTACAAGTTATAAACAAATAAATATATCAAAAAATTGTTAGTGAAATTGTGATTCTTACGATATAAATAAAAAAAGAATTCTTCATTGCTATTTTCTAAAAATCGAATGTTAACTTCTACATAGTACTCTGAATATAGGCTGTCGATCAATATTGAACTTTGCTCCACAGTAATAAGGTTTAAACTTGATTGCAATCATGAGGTGAGTACTATCAAGCAAAAAAGTGAAATTTATATCTTTTGACTGTGTCAATAGTCATATCCTCGGTGCAAGGCTATTGATTTGGTATAAGTAAACAAATATTTTTCTACTTACTTTTTTAATTTATTTTTTATTAAATCTCATCAACAAAAATTTGATTGTGTAATACTACTCTAATAATAATTAATACTACTACTCTAATCATCGGTAATACCACAGCCTAGAGAGTATTCTTCTTACAGTCGGACATCGCCCTTTGTGTTGGCGCAAAAGCCGCCGTTCGTCTAGAGCAGGGGTCTCCAAACTACGGCCCGCGGGCCAGATCCGGCCCGCGAGCACCAACAATCCGGCCCGCGAAAGCAGGCCGAATTGTACCAACAATACTGTAATTTACAGTATGTTGGTACGGAGCTAGCTAGATCCTGGCCCGTGGGACTTGGTGGAGGAGTAAGTCTGGCCCTTTTACTAAAAAGTTTGGAGACCAATGGTCTAGAGTCTAGACAGTTGACGCAACGACTAAAAGTGTAAGGGTTGGCACGATGTAATTTGCCTTTTCGAATTTTAAAAATATATAGGAAAAATAAGATAGACACTTCAAAATTCTTGTTTTATTTTTTGAATTATTAATTGTCATTTTTTCTAGAAGGTAAGAATATTTTTTTCAAATTTGTCTCTTTTCCTTCTTTTAATGCTCTTAAAATAAGGAAAAGAAAAAGTTTTTCTTAGTATTTTCTCTTTTTTTTCTTCTTCTTGCATCATAAGTGCGAGGAATTATAGGAATTATGAAAAGGATATGGAAAGGATGTATGATAATCATAATTTTAATTGTAAATCATTACTAATTTAGGGCTAAATAAGTATAAAATAAATCTTAAATTAGTACTCAATTAGGAAATAATAATGAAAAAATAATTTCCAAGATGGCGGCTGACAACTTTTTTGTTTATGGGCCGATTTCGATGAAACTCGGTTTTTGGTACCATTTTGACGCAAAAATAACAACGCAATGTTGAAAATATTAAAAAATTCAAGATGGCGGCCAACTTTTTTGTTTGTGGACCGATTTCGATGAAACTCGGTTTTTGGTAGTATTTTGACAAGAAAACAGTACCGCAATGTTAAAATGTAAAAAAATTCAAGATGGCGGCCAACTTTTTTGTTTGCGGGCCGATTTCGATGAAACTCGGTTTTTGGTAGTATTTTGGCAAGAAAACAGCAACGCAATGTTAAAAATGAAAAAAATTCAAGATGGCGGCCAACTTTTTTATTTGCGGGCCGATTTCGATGAAACTCGGTTTTTCGTAGTATTTCGGTAAGAAAACGGCAACGCAATGTTAAAAATTTAAAAAAATTCAAGATGGCGGCCAACTTTTTTGTTTGCGGGCCGATTTCGATGAAACTCGGTTTTTCGTAGTATTTTGGCAAGAAAACAGCAACGCAATGTTAAAAATAAAAAAATACAAGATGGCGGCCAACTTTTTTCTTAGCGGGCCGATTTCGATGAAACTCGGTTTTTCGTAGTATTTTGGCAAAAACACAGCAACGCAATGTTAAAAATGTAAAAAATTCAAGATGGCGGCCAACTTTGAGTTGCTGTTTTTTTGTCAAAATACTACCGAAAACCGAGTTTCATCGAAATCGGCCCGCAAACAAAAAAGTTGGCCACCATCTTGAATTTTTTTCATTTTTAACATTGCGTTGCTGTTTTCTTGTCAAAATACTACCAAAAACCGAGTTTCATCAAAATCGGCCCGCAAACAAAAAAGTTGGACGCCATCTTGAATTTTTATTTTTTTTTAACATTGCGTTGCTGTTTTCTTGCCAAAATACTACGAAAAACCGAGTTTCATCGAAATCAGCCCGAAAACAAAAAAGTTGGCCGCCATCTTGAATTTTTTACATTTTTAACATTGCGTTGCTGTTTTCTTGCCAAAATACTACCAAAAACCGAGTTTCATCGAAATCGGCCCGCAAACAAAAAATTTGGCCACCATCTTGTTTTTTTACATTTTTATCATTACGTTGCTGTTTTCTTGTCAAAATACTACCAAAAACCGAGTTTCATCGAAATCGGCCCAATAATCAAACAAAAATACACAAATATCAACAAATACATCAATGTGCGGCCGCCATTTTGAATTCCAAATCTAATGTCAAAATCGTGCCAAAAACACTTTTTCATGACACCAACATCAAAAAATTGCAAACACTACTTTCAATATAATATAACCCAATCAGAAGCGTAAGCCCTGACGGGATAGGGCCCGAGATGCATACATTGCCAAAGTATGGGCTTTCGGGCCCTCCCACCCCCCTTCTATACCGCACCACCCCGCACGATTGCTCTGTCTAGACCAAGGGTGGCCAACCGTTTCGACACTTGGGCCAAAATTCGGAAGTAGAATTTTACCCCGGGCCGCACTACCAAATTTTATGTATAGTGCGCGCCAGATAAGTCCGACATTAATAAATTGTGCTCGGCTCCGCGGGCCACAAGGTAACAGACGGCGGGCCGCATGTGGCCCGCGGGCCGCGGGTTGGCCACCCTTGGTCTAGACGCCTCCGATGGCCGACTGTATGAAGACTATCTCTCGGCTGTGGTAATACTACTCTCAGTTTATTTATTTAGTTATTTATTCGGTAAAAACTAGAAATATATTCTACTTATATCATCTACTTCCTTATACTTACCTACCTACTGATTACTAATTTCATTATAAATCTCACCAAATAGGTACCTAACGTTAAAGTTTCAGTTACTAAAAAAAATACAAAATATTCATTTTCAAAAAATTACAGGTTAGGGTATTTTCATTAGACTCCTCCCTTTAAGTTATAGTTTTAACGTTAGGTACCTAATAATTGGTAGTAAAATATTAGTAGTTTTTCCGAAACTAAATAAATGAACTGAGAGTAGAGTATTAAATGACCAAATTTTTTTTGATGAGATTTAATCAAACATTTTTTGATTGTGTCAATACTCTAAAAAATAAAAAAGTGGGTAGAAAAATATTTGTTTACTTATACCAAATCAATAGCCTTGAACCGAGGATATGACTATTGACACAGTCAAAAAATATAAATTTCACTTTTTTGCTTGATAGTACTCACCTCATGATTGCAATCAAGTTTAAACCTTATTACTGTGGAGCAAAGTTCAATATTGATCGACAGCCTATATTCAGAGTACTATGTAGAAGTTAACATTCGATTTTTAGAAAATAGCAATGAAGAATTCTTTTTTTATTTATATCGTAAGAATCACAATTTCACTAACAATTTTTTGATATATTTATTTGTTTATAACTTGTACCCGTTTCTCTGGAATCGCCATTGCCAGAAACGTCAAGTTAGCAGCCCACTTTGAGATCGTAATATCTCGGCTTGTACTGAAGCAATATTTTTGAAATTTTGCGTATACGATTCACTATTTCCTAACAATTTTTTGGCATATAAATTACATTGATACGAACTGTATTTCTTAAAGTGTCTGCTAGCTTGACGTCAAGATAGCAGCCTCACCAAGATACTCAAATATCTTTTGAACCATAATATCACTATTTATATGCTATAGTTCACTATTTATAACTATTTACTAACAATTTTTTGACCTAGTCAAAACCTTCTAATTCCATGGTGAGGCTGCCAACTATACGCTAATCACGCTGGATGTTTTTAGCGTCCTCGGACGTCCGCGGCGGACGGTGTGCACGACGCGTCCTGCGTCACGCGATGACAAGAGAGATCGCTAGTCTGGGATTTCATGGTTATTATCGTCTGTGTAACTGTAAATAAATGATGGAAATTGGAACTTGGAAGAAAAACTGATATGTTTGCAATCTTGAAATTGTATACAATGTTAAATTGAAAGAATACAAAAATGCCTGTTTAAAACTAGAAGCGTGCTTATAGGTGTGTACCGAATTAAATATAACAGGTATTAAGACTTTCGAAGTTTGTGTATTAAGGAAGGTAACCTACCTAACCTATTATTTACCTTTAGAATAATATTTACCTCTCCTGGTTCCTGGTTGATGTATAGCTTAGCTCTATATTATTACAACAAATTGATATTCATAGAAGTTTATAAACAACACTCGTTTACAAACCTATGAATATTAATTTTAGCGATGGGCCGAGTCACTATTTTTTCGACTCGGGTCACCCAAGTTGAAATTAATGCTGACCCGGGCTTCAACTCGGGTCAACTCGGTCAGCGATATGGGCCGCCGAGCGCCGACGAGTCGCAATTTTTTCAACTCGAGTTATCCGAGTTGAAATCTATGCGGAGTGCGGACCCGGGCTTCAACTCGTTTTGTTTGTATTTGATAACTATTGAACCGAACCAACTCGGTTACCGTTGCAAGTTGCAAAATAAAAGAGTCAAAAGAGATCAGAATTTGAATTATATAATAGCAAATAGTTTTAATCAATCAACTGTTTGTCATTAACAAATGCGCATTAGTTAAGTACATAGATGAATACCTAAATGAAGCTTTTTATTATAATGAAAATTTTAAATATCGCTAAACTGATAATTTAACTAAATGATCAGTCTAAGCGCTTATTACTTCTAATATTATGTATTCATTATTCATCATTCAACCAATTATTTGGCATTAAAAAAATTACAAAAAAATACATACCTCTGAGTATGTAATAGAGAGGCACAAGTAACGAATAACTTAACTAAAGTTTTTCTTTTACGAAATTAAAATATAATAACAAAAATACTTAGGAACTTCTTTTTTTTTATTTTTTATTAAAAAGGTGACATAACGCGGGCGGGGGGAGAGCGGGCGGTGGGCCGCGAGGCGAGTGCGAGCGAGCGGTAATACAATGCCACACACTGAATCGAGTTGGCCCGCGCGCCGGGTTGATATTGTCCTAGCCCGGGTTGACTCGGTTGGTAAGACACCTACGCACCACGTGGGCGGCCCGCGTGGCGCGTCAACCGAGTTGACCCGGGCTAGGAAAAAACCAACCCGAGTTGACGGGTTGGCGAAGTAACTCGAGTTAACCGAGTTATTTGACCCGAGTCGCCCACCACTAATTAATTTGTTGTAATCGTATGGTCATGGTCAATTATTTAACAGACATTTTTTTAACTTTAGGACACTTTAGGTGTCACGGACAGTCCCCTAGGCAGAGGATGCATGGAGGAAGAAGAAACAGCCGCCCACGCACTGCTGGAATGCAGAGGAGTGGCCCCTTACCGGCCGAGGGATCTTGGCTCGCCGGGCAGCGTCCAGAAAGCAGGCACGAATGTTTGAGCTGTTGGAGCGTTCCTGGCTGAGCTGGGCTGGCTGGATTGATCCGGCCGCACACCCCCCATACGCAAAATAGGTCCTCTTAAGTAAAGCGAGGCGACTAAAACAGCCATAATGGTTCAGCTCTCAGATTTATACACTTCATACATTACCCAACTGTAACTGAAATCTAACAAAATCATTACGAATCCCTCAATCAAAACTATTCCGTACTTATTGATACAATTAAGAAAAATATGATGGACAAAAATCTGAAAACAGCCGCTATGGCTCGGTTTTGGTCTTTTGACAGTGCGCTTAGTAGGGAACTATCGTTCTAGGTGTTACCTATTATTCTAAATACCCAATCTATAGTGCATAATTAGCTTTTAACATGGGTAATAATATCTTTTATTGTAATATTGTATACTTAATGTTATTTAATTATTACAGCGCGTATGCAAAGCTAGCTTAGCAATAGTCTTGCAAAACCAAATACTCTTTTTTGTAGTATCTGTGATTGTATTGTATATAATGAATATTTTTTTTTTGTAATATTGTTCTTTATTTTAGCTTTTGTATTGTTTTTCATTTACCTACCTATATTATGATGTGCTCACTAAAATTGTCGTGACCCCTCTTGCAGATACTAGAACAATAGACACTTGTTTTAAGGGGGCGTACAAAGCTGGAAATTATATTCAAGTTATATTAAACTGAAATTATAGAAAACATTTTCATTTTTAATTAATTAAGTAATAGTAAACTATTTCTTAATTTGGAAACTATCAATATAAAGTTTTTTTTTTATTATAGGTAGTTTCAAGATAATAGGTTTATTAATAGTTGGCACAAACATAGGGTTTATATGCTCAGGGGGTGGCACTGTGTGGAATCGTTGCTCAATTATGTGTATTTGACAATGTACGGCCACTTGAAGTTTATTCCTACCGAAGCGGCACTGGTCGGCAGCGCAGCAGCCTTTGAGTAGAGAAACCCTACTACTCAAAAGCAGCAGCAGCGGTCGGAACTTTACTGTCATACCATTTATATTCATGCATATCATATAGTAGGTGTAGCTTGAAAAACTTGCAAAGTCAAACAGGCTTTTGGGCTAGAATCCAGTGCCGTAAAAACGTGACTATTTCAATTATTCGCAAATTGATTCATAGTGGATATTGTGTCTTAAAATTGGTGCAGTTTTGTGGTACAAGTGTCTACGCAACTGAACAATATGTGGGATAATTGAAATAGGCGCGATCTTGGTTGTGTGAAGCTGAGACTTTTATTGTATTGTTGGCTACCTCAGCTGACCTTACCGAGTAAACCGTCTTGATATAGTATCCCCGTCAATTGGTAATGCGCCTGGCGACCATGATATTAACCTCAAAAGCAAAAACAATTGTAAAATTTTCAGGGTTTCACTCCCTAGACCCTATCTTATTTAAAATAATTAATATATTAGATTACCTATTAGAATTTTCTTGTTTCATGACATTTTTAGTTGCGGATCACGTCAACGTGGATGTTAATGTGACAAGGTTCCAGTGCATTACCAATTGACGGGGATAATACTGCCAAATGCTCCAAGCAGCATTGGAATGCGATGCACCCGCATTTTAATGTAAACTGAAACAATCTACCACTGAACTTTTCAATATTTGACTTTGGCAAAATTACTCCCTAAAGAGGAGAGTAGATTGCCAAACTAAAATTAGAAGAATAAGAAACGAAAAACTACTGTGCACACCTTAAGCCCGAAGTACACATTGGGCCAACGCCTGGCCGCGCGCGTTGGGCCAACGCGCGCGGCCAGGGCATGTCACTGTTTACACGTTGGCGCCAACTCCCAACGCACCGCCAAGTAGGTCTTTACACGTTGGCCCAACGCGCTCGGCCAATGCGTTGGGCCAATGTGTACAGCGCACTTTAGAGCATACAGAACGGGAGTAAGCAAGAGCGCTCTCCTACACTAGATTTTGTTCACCGATTCTGGGGGGAGACGAGGTACACACGCACAGCACACAACTTCATATTCACGCACACTCTTGAAGCTTCAAGTCATGTTGTTACACACGCACACAAAAACAGAATGACCACAAAGTTATATTTGCGGGTGGTCAAATTCGGAACTAACCATCTTAGTACAAATTCTGACAGATCACGTAGACGGCAGCGCCAAATTTACCGACGGAAATAAGTTTGACCTTGCGTTAAGGTTAGTGATGGGACATAAAAAGACCGATGAAATTGAATGATTAGAAGCTTTGATTTGAAGATGAGTGATTATGATTACGAACAAAAAGTCATCATTTTATTTTGTGATTTGCATCAACAATCACTAAAATACGCTTACAAATCAATGTTTAATAACATACATAAAACATCGTTCTGCCCTTTTATCCTCAAAATTGTACAGAAATAAAATTCCGATAGTGAGTGTTGGCGCAAGATGCAAATGTAAAGGTTATCAAAAAAGAAAATAAATGTGATTAATAATGTAATCATTTATTTACAAGTATCTGTGTACAGTCAGCAGCACATCAAGCTATACAAAACTGTCAAAAATCTCCAATGAATTTTGAACCTTTAATTGCTTGTTAAGATTCCGTAGCCTAAATGGCAAAAATCTAAGCCCTTATAGATTCGTTATGTCTGTCTGTCTGTCCGTCCGTCCGTCCATATGTGACAGCCACTTTATTCCGAAAGTATTAGGACTACACAGTTGAAATTTAATATAAGTAGATGTATTCTGTAAACCGCCTTATGAATTACGATTTTTACAAAAAATAAAAATAAAACAAAAGATTTAAGGGGGGCTCCCTATATATGGAACTGAAACTGAAAAGAAAAACATCCATATATATAAGTCTATAGATAGGTGTTCAAAAATGACATTGAGGTTCCACAGACTATTTTTTCTCAAAGTCAACCGTTCGAAAGACTGCCTAAGTAGTAAAATGTGTGTCCCCCCTCTAACTTTTAAAATAAGAGAGTCAAAAATCTAAAAAAAAAATGCTATAGATCTTAATTAACATTTTCAACGAAAATTTGTTTGAACTAGATAGAGTAATCAGTTGTTTGAGTTGATTAGTTGTTACATTTTCCATATAACTTTGTTATTCATACAAACACTGTGAAAAACAAAGTTATTTTTGCAGACGAAAAATAGTGGTATTCAATAAGGTAACTACGGAACACTACTGCGCATGGCCCGAGCCCGACACGCACTTGGCTGTTTTTTTTTAATTTAAAATTGATCTTTTATTTTATTTAAAATTGATCAAGAAAATTTTACACTTTTTTTTTACACGCTTGAAAATTCAGCTGATGAACAATCTTTAACAAAAAAGTTTGAGGGAATCATCATCAGTATGACCATTATTTAAATTCTACATAAAAAATGTTAAAGCTTATACGAAAACATTAGTTTCTGTTTTTAGGGTTCCGTACCCAAAGGGTAAAAAGGAGACCCTATTACTAAGTCTCCGCTGTCCGTCTGTCTGTCTGTCACCAGGCTGTTCTCATGAACTGTGATATCTAGACAGTTGAAATTTTCACAGATGATGTATTTCTGTTGCCGCTATCACAACAAACTCTACAAACAGAATAAAAATAAATGGGCTCCCATGCAACAAACGTGTTTTTTTTTTTGCCGTTTTTTGGTACGGAACCCTTCGTGCGCGAGTCCGACTCGCACTTGGCCGGTTTTTTTTCTTTACGTGTAAAGAGTATAGAAAAAAACCTCACTTCTGTACTTTCTAGGTGTTTGTTATTGTTTTTTCATCATTTTCTTTTGCACAATTATCTTTCTTGAAAAAAGTTATTGGAGCTACTTCACAGTACGTTATAAAGTGTATTTTTAACGTAATAACGTTTCCGCTATTATTTACGCCAAAAATATGACCCCACGCAAGCGCTTTTGACGATATACTTTTTTTTACAATCATCTGTGAGGTTTATACGCAATTTAAAACTTGTAGCTACTAGAGAATCTCTTTAGCTTGCCGTATGTTTTTTTGTGGCAGAACTTTACGTTTTCTATATAAAAGTATGATCCGCGCTAACCATGTTTTCCCATCATGGACCCTTAACGGCAAACTGCATTTTATACAAACTTTGAAGTCCTTAATTTTCAAAATGGGTGAACCGATTTTAATGAAATTTCATACACTTAGGCAGAATACATCGGTACAAATAGTTGAAATTCTTAAAGGATAGAAACAAATAAACCCCATTAAATTCCAAATCGTAATTTTTAGAGAAGTTAGCGGAGATGCAGACAAACAGTCGAATAAGTGTCCTTTATACTAGAGTTTGGTCAACGAAAGATGAGAAGGGAAAACTAATTTTGCACCACATTTTAGGGGTCAATTTCCAGTAACTTAATCTCCAAATATTAATTTAACAAGGAAAGTGGCGCCGCCATTTCAGTCTAATCTTTCGTTGACCAGACTATGTATAAATTTTGCAATAAAAGAATACAATTAAGTACATACTATTAATTATAAAAAAACTATTCATTGATAATATAGGTGCTGATCAGATCATATCAAAATAATAGTTAAAATTCATTTGATCTTTCATTCGTTCAAAGCGAACGTGAGCACACACATTTGTTCACACTGTCACAGCTCTAGACTTGTACCATGATGTTTGTTTCATAGATTAGTATTATGTTTGGTATCGTTTTGCTATCGCAATATCTGTCGTTAGCTTACTTAACAAATTGCGTTTTCTTCGTGATTATTTCACAGTTTGTTAATAAAATTAGTTTAGGTGTGATAGGAAATACCGTCTTTAGTAAAATTTGAACTTTCGGATCGTCTTTTGCACAAAATCACTGCATAATACATCATTTTAGCGGAGCTGCGTTCGGCGATATGTAGTATTACAAAATGGCGAGTGTTCGTGGCCAACTAGTTTTTATAAACTGACACGACCAAATTGGTCATGTACTTTGGTGAAAGGGGGCGCGTGTTTTGCCATCTCCCGTTCTGTATGCTCTAAAGGCGTGTCTCCTGCGCTTAATTTTCAACAAAACATGTTGAAAAAACATTGTTTTCAAAACATTGTTTTCAAAACCGCACGTCCGCTGCGCCTAGGTTTTGTTTTGAAAACATGTTTTGTTAGAAAATTTTCGGCCAATCACGGCTCAGTCTCGAAAATGAGTTCCGACGAAGAAGACGTCGTCAGTCACAGCCCGTAAAACCTACCGTGTAATGGCTGCCTTATACTTTGCCACCGTAACATCCCAAAGTAGCGGTCTTTCTCTGAGTAACTCAAATAAAAATAAAGTACTCTCCTTATTCCACTCCATCACTACAATTACACGAATCACACAGTGGCACACGAACGCAGGCGAGACGTCTGCATCTAGTGAGCGCTAACACAAAATGAGTTACTTCCCCTCCCCGCAGGCGAGAGCGGGGGATGTTTTCCGTTCGTCGCGGCAAACATGTTTTGTGTTTTTGCAAAACAAAACTCATAGGCCACGCCCCAAACATGTTGAGAAAACATTGTTTTGATGTTTGAAAACACAAAAACACGGCGCAGGAGACCCGGCCTAAGGTGCACACTTATCAGCCGCGGCAGTAAGCCGCGTCCATCAGCCGCATCCGATAATTTGTTTCGGCCTTAACTTATTTGTGTTTATTTTAAAATGCCTTTATTTTTCGTTTTTAGACTTTTTTCAACCCGCATCATGCAACATGCATACAAGCAGTGCATGCAAGCATTTTTTTCTCTTTATCTAACTTTTAATTCTTTAATCAAAATTAACACGCACAACCTGTTGCCGCGAAATTTTGTGAGAAATGAGAAATACTATACCTTGACCATAAAGAGTTGACATAAATTGAGGGCGCCACTTTCTATGTAAATACGTCAAAATCACGAATAATTTGGCAACACTGAGTACATTTAGTACTGAAAATTTTTAGTTCCATTTTATTTAATTTCAACTCTATAAGGTCAAGCTGTACATTCATTTTACATTTAGTGTCTAAATACCAAAAGTCGTTCACTGGTCACTAGTCACTGCCTTTTTCATCGAAAATGAAGCACTTTTGATGACCGCCTAATATCTGCATTAGTGTCTAAATACAAAAAGTCGTTCACTGGTAACTATTCATCGAAAATGAAGCACTTTTGATCGTCTAAGATCTGCATTATTATGTGATTCATCTTTCATCAGTGATGCGCCTTTTTGATGAAAGTCACTAGACGCCAGTGCGCTTTCATCGGGCATCGGTCATCGCATCGGAAATGTAAAATGTACAATAAATGAAGCGTGTAAACAGTGCCATTCACTGCAGTGAACGGCATGTCGTCAATAACTTATTTGTGTTTATTTTAAAATGCCTTTATTTTTTGTTTTTAGACTTTTTTTAACCCGCATCATGCAACATGAATACAAGCAGTCTCTTTAATTAACTCTTAATTCTTTAATCAAAATTATCACGCACACCGCACAACTTGTTGCTGCGAAATTTTGTGAGACATGAGAAATACTACATTCATTTTACATTTACTGTCTTATTCAGAGATGTTTCACAAAACTGGGGTGCAAGACTGTTCTAACAAAACCCGCCTTTCTATTGTCTAATTTAAAAATCTATCGCAATCGCTTTCAGGATGTAACACATTGAAGCTTCTTTTTGTCACAAATGAAAACTTACAAAAAAAATGCAGCAATGTGTCACATCTATCTGTCAGACGAAAGCGATTGCGATAGATTTTTAAAATTAGACAATTAGCCCGATTTAATGCTTGTAAACCAATCACAATGCACCCTTTAATCCTTAAACGGTGGGACTAAATGTTAATGTGGTTAAACTGTCACTCTGAATACGATTTGCGCTAAAATGGCGTTAGTCCGCAGTCTAACGCCATGTTAACTTTGACCCTAGTTTAACGAACGCACTCTGAATAAGACAGATTGTGTATAAACACAAAAAGTCGTTCACTGGTCACTATTCATCGAAAATGAAGCACTTGCCACTTTTGATGAACCGTCTAAAATCTGCATTACTCTTTGATTGACTTTGTCTTTGGCGTGTTAACCTAAAAATTTTCTTATAAAAACTAAAGCTAAACACCACGGCACATGATTATATAGACCCTCGTGGATTATTTTACATTGAATTTCTCAAGACTAATGTTGTTTAAATAACAAATTAAAAAATGGGGAAGAAGGCAAAAGTAGGAAAACAGCGTAAAGATAAATATTATCAATTAGCCAAGGAAACTGGTATGTGATGTGATTCAATTAAATAAATGTTCTAGTTTTATGATATACAAAAGGGAGTTATTTAACTAATTTTTATTTTGCAGGCTATCGCTCCAGAGCGGCGTTTAAGTTAATTCAGCTTAATCGTAAATTTGGCTTTTTACAAAAATCTCGAGTATGTATAGATCTTTGTGCTGCTCCAGGGGGTTGGATGCAAGTGTCGCATCAGAACATGCCCGTGTCCAGTATCGTCATTGGAGTTGATTTGTTCCCAATTAAACCGGTCCCTGGCTGTATAGGTCTTACTGAAGACATTACAACTGAAAAATGTAAAACAGCCATAAAAAAAGAAATCAAAACATGGAAAGCAGATGTAGTTCTGCACGACGGTGCCCCCAACGTCGGTCTTAACTGGCTTCATGATGCGTACCAACAAGCTTGTCTTACACTGAGCGCTCTAAAGCTCTCGACACAATTTTTGAGGGAAGGTGGCTGGTTTGTAACTAAAGTGTTCAGATCTAAAGATTACCATGCCTTGTTATGGGTGTTGAAACAATTTTTCAAAAAGGTACATGCTACTAAACCACAAGCGTCTCGTAATGAGTCATCAGAGATTTTTGTAGTATGTCAAGGTTACATAGCACCAGATACTATTGATCCAAAGCTTTTGGATACTAAATATGTATTTGAAGACTTAGAAATAGCAAAAAAGACTCATTCTAACATATTGCATCCGGAGAAACAAAAAAAAGCTAAAGCCGAAGGGTACAAAGAAAATGATTACACAACTCATCACAAGGTGATGATATCACAATTCTTGGCTGCAGATGATCCTATAGATCTCCTTCAAGGATGTTCGGAGGTATAATATAGTATTTATATTAATAAAAACTCCTATATTTAGATTAATATGATGTTTTTATGATTTTCATTGGTGATTTATGATAGAAAGACATAAACTGTATTTGCAGATAGTATTTGATGATAAATCCATCCAAGAGCATCCTAAAACGACAGAAGAGATTAAAATATGCTGTAAAGATATTAAAGTGCTGGGTAGAAAAGACTTAAAGGCATTGTTAAGCTGGCTTAAACATATGAAAGAATGGAAAAAACCAAAGGTAAGCACAAATATTAAAAAAGGCTTAAAACTTAAGGCTGCTATTCTACTAAGGCGGAGAGCACAGCAGTACTTTAGGCCGGCCACACACAGACGTAATCACGTAACGGAATTCCGAACGAAATTTCGACAATGTATGAAGATTCCGTACGGAAAAAACACTCTTGTGTGTGGCAGCCCATAGATTTTGTATGCAGCTGCTGCGTTCGGAATCACGTACGTACGGAATTCCGTAACGAGATTCCGTCTGTGTGTGGCCGGCCTAAGCCTTGTAATCATAATTTCGTGATGTGGGTGGAGACATGAAGTTTACTTCATCTTCACTTGTTTTAACAAGTCTTTCCCACAGTCTTTGTATAGTTTATTTTAATTTAGTCCACAGTTGTGCAATAAAGTTTTCATGGAAAGCAAGTTAGTTACTTTTGTTTTCAAAGGTTTTAAAAATGTGTTCTTTCATTACTTTTTCTAATAAATTATGTTCTGATAAATATTTCCCTATTATAACTTCAGGATACCAGCACAGACAAAGAAAAAATAGATGCTGAAAAAGATACACTATCCGAAGAGAAAAAAAAGGATGAGGAAGAGGAGGTTGATGATCAAATTGCTGAACTTCAGGTTGTTTACTAATAATGTAAAAAATCTCATTTCACATTTCACCATGAGCTTTTAGGACCAGTCTCGACCAATCAGAACTGTGTGCAGACGTGCTAAACAGAGAGAAGCTCTGAAGCTGCACAGTGCTGGCTAGATCAGAGCAGAGATGTGTACTGGTTAGAGCGGAGATAAGTTGTATTGTCTTTATTTTAAAAAGTATGTTTTTTATGTGATTTTTGTTTTAACGCCCACTTCTACAGTCAACGCACGCCGCTCACATCTCGCCTCTGCTTCGCGTTGCCGGCCGTCCAGTCCATTTCATATCTCTGCTTTAATCGCGCCAGACTACTAACTCAGTAGGCCGAAGCAGGGAGGTCATGCACAGGTGGGGTTACAGCTCAGAGAGCGTATGTCTGTGTGATATTTCCCTCCAGACAATGACATATCTTCTGTCGTGCCTAGGGAATTCGATCCCGGGATTGTTATATAGGCAATCCCTGGGATTGCCTATGTGAAATCCCGGGATCAAATTCCCTAGTCGTGCCCTGCATGTCCCAACATCTGCACACGCGAGGATCTTTATAAGGCCACTGATAATGCTTTAGTGTGGTTGAGTTCTGGTCCTCACAAATATAATAATGCCAGAGTCAACATGCAAAGAAGAAGATTCATGAGACATCTTCTTTCCTCTCGTCTTTGCTTTGATAGAGTCTGGTCCATAGACTAAATAAATTGGTAATGTATTGATATTCATGTTACATAAGCAATAATATTATTATTATATTTTAGTATTATTAGTATAATTATATATTATATTTTAATATTATTATTATATTTAGTATTAGGAAAATGAACATTGAGATTATAATGCATTCTTTTACTTGTTCATCTAACTAGCACAGTGGTTCCCAATTAATGTTTTCTACATACACCTCCAAGAAAGACCTTAAACTTGAGTACCCCTTATTGCAGGAATGATAAATAGAAAAGTTTTTTCTATCTTAGTAATGTGATTGCTCTGCATACCCCTTGATGCAAACTCGCATACCCCAGGGTATGTACCATAATTGGGAAACACTAAACTAGCATATCATAATCATATCAATGTCATTTGTTGTAATCTTTGCCAATCGTTCAGGATGAAGAACGGCGATTAACTAAGCGCAAAAGAAAACAGTTGAATAAACAGAGACAGAAATTGGCTGAGAAGATGAATTTAAAAATGGTGTTGAAAGGTGATGGTGGCCCTATTCTGGAGAGCAATGATATGTTCCAGCTTTCTTCTATTAAAAATGCTGAGGTAAGTGTAAAATTCTGAGATATTTAAATGAAAAACTCCTTGTATAAAAAGTTAATTTACTGGCTGTGTTTAAACATTCAACCAAACATTCTGTAAAGGCGAATTTATGTTAAGTCATTTCTTTAAGCTAAGTTACAGTTGTTTTATCTCACGACGACGCGTCGGCTATGAATGTTGTTAGGCGTGAGTGCACATGCACATTACTTTAGTGTGCATAATACGAGACGCAGACGCACACTAAAACAATGTGCATGTGCACGCCTAACAACATACATATATAGCCGACACGCCTTCATGAGATAAAATATTCATTCAACGTCAGTCTATACTAACTTACAGTTTCTCAAAAGTATTTGTCTTCAATTTCGCAGGAATTATCTCGTTTGATAGACCAACCACCTGACATGGTTGTTGATGCAAGTGACGACTCAGATGATGAACTGAAAATTAAATCAAAATATGTCAAGTATGATGTCGAGTCATCTAAATTGGATTCATCTGGCCTTTATTATAAAGATTCTGACAGTGAGCTGGAAATGGAGTCTGACGAAGATGAGGGAAAGGAAAAAGATTCTTTAGGTACTATGCTTGTTTCTAATAATATTACATTTTAATATTACATTGCTGCATATCTTTGGTAAGTTTTTATTTGTGCCAAAAAGAAGCATCAATGTATCACATCCTGAAAGCGTTGAATTAGTTAGTTAGCGTTAAATTAGTCCCCTGGTTTGGGCGTATCCCTGTGGATTGATTATTGGATCTCGAGGTTAGGCAGAACGCAATTAAAGCTGTTAGAGGTATAGGCTAATAGAGATTTAGAAGTAAGCAATCCGCTGAATAGACTAGCACCATTTATGCCTATGATGCATCATAGGCATAAATCCAATAAATATGACATTTAGGCAAAACGTGACTTGGTCCGTCTATGCATTAGGTACACCGGTTTGAAAGGGTTCTAAAGGTACCCTTCGGAGCAATGCGACTTGCGGCTTGCGTCATGCATCACTTGCGGCTGTACTTTGAATTATAGGAGTGTATGGAACCCTTTCCGAGCGATGCGTTACGGCCGCATGCAACACGGTGCGGCTTCCGATGCAAAGTACAGTCGCATGGCCGCCTAGATCGCAAGCTGCATGTCGCAAGCCGCATTGCTCCGAAGGGTACTTTACTCATCTAAAAATTACATTGCAGCATTCTCAGATTCAGAAAATGAATCTAAAAATAGAAAAAAAATTGATAAAATGACAAAAGTAAACACAATGAGGAACAGTAAAATTAACAAAGTACCATCGATACCTAAAAACAACCCTTTGTTGACGGATCTGGACAACACTGACCCTGTATCAAGACGGTCTTTGAAAGCCGAGCTCTGGTTCCAGAAAGATTGTTTTAAGGATATTCACGAAGAAGACGATGAGGGTGTGGATTTGGATAAGATTGCTACGAGCTATAAAGAGAAAGGTAATGAATTCTTAATAAAGTTAGATTTTGGTATTTATAAAAATATAATCTAATAAATTGTATTCTATAAATTCTAGGAAAAAAAGTCACTGGAGATAAGGATGAAAATGAAGAAGGGCAAAAAGAAAAAGTTGGTGTGAAAAGAAAATTAAATGAAGAAGAGAGTTCGGATGATGAATCTTCAGACAGTGATTATGATGTGGAGGATACCATTGCACCCGACGCCCAGAAAGTAGGGGCCAAAGCTGGCAAGAAAGAAGATTTTGAAGTTGTTTCACAAGATCCAGGTGATTACAAAACTTATAAATATTTTTGAAGTGAAAACTTCTTTAGCGGCGTTGTACGCTTTTTTGTAATGGGGAAAAAAATGTTAAACTCGCGTCAGTAAGAATCACGTGACCCTGATCGAAAATTCGTAAGACGGATGTGACGGATGGAGAGTAGACAGCCGGAGGCGGAAGTATCCCCCTCTCTTGAAAATGGCGGCGCGTCATTTCAAGACGTAAACACTTGTGTCACCATAGCAACGCGCTAATTTTTAAATTCAATGTCAAAATTCTAGATTTTCTGTCAAACTATCGATAAGACTTTCGTACAATACTGTTCTGTATTCGTAAATTCAAATGCAGAGTATATTCGTAAGACGGCAATTCGTGCAAAATTATTCCCTAACCATTCCAAAATATCAAAAATGCACAACGTTAATATTCAAGTTTTCACTTCTGCCGGCATTCCCGGAGTGCAACCCGATTTTTTTATTTACGCACAATGGGATAGTGCTTGGCCTTCACCTCACCTGATGTTAAGTGAAGATAAGGCCGAAGGTGGAATGGCACTACTCCCGTAATCTTCATCACTGAAGAACTGGCTATCTTACCTCTAACTGCCGGAACATAACGATTTTCAAATTGTTTCTATGGCGTCAGATAAGTCTTACTAAGGTAAGATGGTAGTAGCTAGCTAGGCGGACTTGAAATACCAACCAACCAGATAACATAAAACTATTGAAGTCAATATATAACATATTGATTGTGTTATCCTATTGTCTTTTAGATTTAAAAAGATTGAAGAAATCTCTCAAAATGGATGCTGAAACCTTAGCACTGGGAACTATGATAGCTACATCGAAAAAGTTCAAGCGGGATCTGATTGACGACGCCTGGAACCGGTACGCCTTCAACGACAAAAACCTGCCTGATTGGTTTGTGGAAGATGAGAACAAACATATGAAGAGACCTGTTGCGGTACCGGAGGTAATACAGGATTATAATAAATAAATCTTTATAATAATAATAATAATAAATACTTGGACAATTTCAGCGCCATCTAGCCCCAAACTACGCAAAGTTTGTAATATGGGTGCTAGACAACTGATATATTAATTATATACTTTTAATAAATAAATACTTATTATAAAACAGTTTGTAGAGGGTGGTTAAACCAATCCTAATAATTTTAATTCCATTGATTTACAATCCTTACTAATATTATAAATGCGAAAGTCTCGTTTGTTTGTTTGTTACGCCTTCACGTCTTAACTACTGAACCGATCATCATGAAACTTTGCATACACGTTGTTAGGGTTACTGAGAAGGGCATAGCTAGGATACCTTTTATCCCGAAAAAAGTATTGTTCCAGATGGATAGCAAACAACATTCCACGGAGACGAAGTCGCGGGCGGCCGCTAATAACAGAATAAAATACTTTGACATACGAATTATAGGTGCCGGCATATAACTTGGCAAGACAAAGATGAGACAAAACATGCGCAGAGTTTAGTGTTTGTAGCTACTGCGCATCTTTTGTCTCGTTTTTACCCGACTGCAAGAGGGTTATGTTTTTCGCGCGTATCTTGTATGTTTGTATGTAATATTCTTTATTACCTCATATCTTTTAAACGGCTGAACTGATTTCCATGATTAACATATCGTTAGATTCGTCTTGCCAGCCCAAGTGTTCTTAAGAAAGTGGCGTTATAAAAAAACCAACATGGCGGCTGCACGGTGCTATTATACGTAGTGGAAAAAAAAATTTTTTTTTAGAATACTGCAATATGGGTGTCAAATTAAAGGTCTCATTAAAAGGATTTCAAAAAGGTATATCATGATTGTAATAAATAATAACTAAAAAGAAATAAATAAAAAAATAAATTTAAAAATATTAAAAACCCTCCTGCATAAAAAGACAAGTCAACTGAAAAGATGGAAACAAGATTAAATATTAAAGGCAACATTATAACATGCAGTCGGAGGCATATAACCCAAATCATTCATAATGTCACTTTCTTTATGCATGCCTCCGACTGCATGTTATAATGGGTGCATTCCGAATCACGCTAACAGCGATATCATCGCGCTGATTTGCGTACCGAATCACCGTGAGCGCGATAACGACAGCCCATGTGACGTCACTGATTGCGTCATAACATCCGCCATCTTGCGATTACGCCGCCCATGCTCCGAAGCATAATCACTGTGAGCGTTCTGTCAAAAGTGACACTTGTTTGTTTTGTTTACCTCAGGTGCATTTAAATGAAAGTTATTCAAAATTCTTTCAAGATATATGAACATATATAAAGCAAAAAGGTCCAAATTCCGAACTTTTAAATTTATATTGAGGTTATGTAGGTCAAAACATCGGTGAGCGCGCTCACGAGCGTTCCGAATCATTGATAGTCCCAACTGTCATAATCGCGATTATCTGAATCGGTACGCTTGTTATCGTGGTCAACGCTGAAATTGATTTTAGTCTGAATCGGAATGTACCAAATGTTGCCTTTAATATTTAATCTTGTTTCCATCTTTTCAGTTGACTTGTCTTTTTATGCAGGAGGGTTTTTAATATTTTTAAGTTTTTTTTTATCTTGCCAAGTTACGTGCCGGGCAGTATACCATGCATTCAGTTTTTTAACGTTGATCCCTGTAACGCCACTACTTTGCAAACAATTTATTGGATTGCCACAGGACGTCAAGGCTTGGAAATTAATTTTTAAGGATCATAAAGTTAAACTTGCATTTTTAAACTATAATACTAGTGGCTCTATGAGCTGTAGCCCTCGCGTTTGTGACATTTTTAAACATTTTTCGAAAATGCCAAATGGTTTTTTTTTTGGAAAATTGCGTAAAACTGAAACGACGCGGTGACGTAAAAATTATATCTTAGTAACACACGAGAATCTGTTGAGAAATGCGACTCGTAGAGTAGAACAGACGGACAGACATATTAAAACATTTTTGCCCAAGCTGAAACAGAGACGCTTCGCTCGCCTTTCGCGCTCGCTCGGTTAATGAATTGAGAAAATATTACAGTTTTTTAGGGTTCCGTAGCCTAAATGGCAAAAAACGGAACCCTTATAGATTCGTCATGTCTGTCTGTCTGTCTGTTCGTATGTCACAGCCACTTTATTCCGAAAGTATTAAGACTACACAGTTGAAACTTGGTAGGTAGGTAGATGTATTCAGTTAACCGCTCAACGAATTTATTACAAAAATAAGAAAAATAAAAGATTAAGGGGGGGCTCCCCATACATGGAACTAAAACAAAAAAAAAAAAAACTTTTTTTCTTTAAACCAACACGTGTTGGGTATATCTATAGATAGGTCTTTAAAAATGACATTGAGGTTTTTAAGACAACTTTTTCTCAAAGTCAACCGTTTGAAAGATACACACCGCCAAAGTGGTAAAATGTGTGTGTCGTCCCCCCCCCCCCCCTTTAACTTTTGAAATAAGAGAGTGAAAAATCTAAAAAAAATATATGCTGTAGATCTTAATAAACACATTAGTTTGAACGAGATATAGTAATTAGTTTTCGAGATATAGCACATTTTCCAAAACCGCAAATATACCTTTGTCATTCATACCAACACTGTGAAAAACAAAGTTATTTTTGCAGACGAAAAATGATAGGTGGTATTGAATATGGTATGGTATAAGGTAACTACGGAACCCTACGGCGCGTGGCACGGTGGGCTGAAATTCGGCTTTCATAGACTTAGAGATTTCAATTTGCAAGTGCCGGATTTTTTGTCGGATATTGCTTTTATAAGCTGTTACTATGTACAAAAATGACATCTGAGTCAATTCTGCATAAAAACGAAGGAATAATATTTTTTTTTACGAAAAATTTGTATGAAGCTAGTATGAACAATCCGATTATTTCCAAAACGGCAAGGAAAACCGTAATATCCTTACAGGTGGTTATAGTACTAACAATTTATGATTTTTTGACATACTCCATATATCGGTTACAACTGCCGATTTTTTTTATAAAATCATCGAAATATTTAATTTATTTTCTCATATGAAACGGTTCCTTTTAGTGTCTAAGTTAAGTAACAGAGACTTTTAATAACACGTAACATAAAATAGCCTCACGCAGATATCCCCGAAAAAATAGGCAGAGGTTTATAGTACACCCACACTTCGACAGCTTTGTTTGAGCTAGTTATTTATCAACACAAAATAAGTCATTTGATGACCATGTAACCATACTTTGCATACAATCAAAATACCAAATAACAATTGTAAGTAATTACAATAATAATCTTCTAATGATACTGAATAGGTGATTAAATTATTTGAAATATCGCGTAACTATGGACTACATTCACCTTTTATGTAAGGTATTTAGTTGATTAGTTATGATATGAGTTCTAAAAAATTATTTCGACGATTATGAATTTTCATTAGCACATCTTTTAAAACTCTAAAATATTATAAGGGCTAAAATTTTGTTTATAATTTAGTTTGTTCACCATTGTTTAACAGCTAACATTTAATTTTTTCTCTGCGACTATAAAATCTTAAAATCGAAAGTTTAATTACTAATTTAGACTTGTTTATTCTTTTAAAAAGTGAGAGTACTTAATTTAATCATGAAGTATTGTTTGATGCAGTTGTATCCCGTCTAGGACATTCTCTTTCTGCTGAAGATCGAGTAACTCTAAAAGAATTTTGTCGGAGATTCACGCGAGCTGCTTTACAAAGATGGCAGAAATCCAACCGATTCATTGATAATTTCAAAAGACTGTACGAAAATTGGCTGCAAGCAAATATTGATTGGCCAAGTTGTGTGCAAACTTTAGTTAATCAAGAAACAACCGTTGAAGAAATACCAAGAGCACACTCAGTCTCTTCAGAACCGTCAACATCATCATCCGTTGGAGCAATGATATCATCGTCCGTAGGAACAATGACAAAAAGGTCCCGAAAACCATTTAAAGATCTGGGAAACAAACAGAAAAAGAGAAGATGTAATGAGCATGAAGGGGAAGATTCCATTGAATTGGCATCTGCCGCTGCGGCACGTTTAAAAGAAGAAGGACATGAAAATATAGCATCTGTGATCGAATATATGCTGAAAAATCCGCCGTTAAAATTAATGAAACGCTTGCGAAACCAGTGAAAACTGTAATTTTTACTCCAGAAAAAGCGCTTGGATTGCTTCTTTCACTAAAACTGTCAAAGGCAATATATCACGTTAGAGAAGCAGCCATTCGGGAAGGTGGTAAGAATATTTATCCATCCTATTATAAAGAGCAACAAACTAAGCTTGATTGTTATCCTCCGAAGCAATCAGTGTCAGTGACAGATTCAATGGCTAAGTTTAGACTTCAAGCTTTACTCGATATCACGGTGATGAGGATCCTTCAAAATCTTTCTGTCAATGTGCAAAATAAGCAGCTTACTTTGATATCAAAGTAGGAATTTGATGATGCTTCCAATCAAAGCCGATACAAGCAGAAAATGCAGGGTGAGCAAGATGATTCAAGCATTTTCATGACCTCCTTGGTGCCACTAACACTAACTGATGGAGATAATACTTTATGGACGAACCCAAAACCATGCTCAGCTTTATATTTGTGAAGGAGAGCGAAGCAGTCGTCATTGATCACAAAAGACAAATGGATGATGAAATTAAAGCTCTAGTCCCAATAGAGTGCAGTAATAGTAACAGGGTGACTAATCAACTAATGATGACAATGATCGACGTTAAAGTATGCACGTACCTTTCTGAAGCCAGATCAAATGCATCCTACTACTTGTGCTTAGCAAAACCAACAGATTGAACCGTTTAGATGCTGTAACATCAAAGAATGTGTCTTCTGACATTTACGAATTTGGCTTGTCATCCCTACACGCCCGTATAAATTGCATGGAATGTCTGTTGAACTTTGCATACAGGCTCGACTTCAAACAGTGGGCAGCGAGAAGAAATGACCACAAAGAAATGTTGCAAACAAGAAAAAAATGTATACAAGATAAATTTAAGGATGAGCGCAATTTGTTGATTGATATAGTGAAACAAGGCTCGGGTACTACCAATGATGGGAATACCGCAAGAATGTTTTTCGAGTTTCCCAGTAAAACTGCAGCTATTACTGGATTGGATGAAGAGTTAATTAAAAGATTTGCTGTGATTTTGCAAGCAGTAACATCTGGTGAGAAGATCGACGTAATCAAATTTAAGATTATACCCGCAAAACAGCAGAAATGTACGTGGAATTATACGAATGGTACTACATGTCGTCAACCGTACATAAATTATTGATACATGGAGCTGACATAATCGAGTAAAATGATATTGTGCCGATTGGGACTCTTTCAGAAGAAGAGGATTGAGATTTTAGGAGGTTCCGGGAACATCATTCGCGAAAAAGGAGCAGGCAAGATTCTAATCTGGATATTCTTTATATGCTTTTAGTTTCATCAGACCCTTTTCTAAGTGCACAAAGGCCTAACTTAGATGCCACGAAAAAGCAGAACTTTTTTCCTGAAACTCTCGATTTAATTCAGTTTCAGGAAACTGAGTTCGAGTTTTTAGATTTATTTAATCTAGATTCTGATTCAGAATTGGAGTCCAACAACGAGAGCGATAAGGAAAATTTATAATATTTATTGGTTTTTCATGTTGTTTTGTTATTTATGTTAGTTATAGTACCAATATTTATTGTTATCAATTCCATAAATTATTTTGTAAAATATTTTGTATTATTGTATTGTAATTAAATTACATCTTTGTAACCTCTTTTTTATTTTTAACCGCATTTTTTATATCTTTATTGTTTTATATACACTTAATATTTAAGTAAATAATATTCTTCATATCGAGACACTAAAAGGAACCATTTCATATGAGAAAATAAATTAAATATTTCGATGATTTTTTTTAAAAATCGGCAGTTGTAACCGATATATGGAGTATGTCAAAAAATCATAAATAGTTAGTACTATAACCACCTGCAAGGATATTACGGTTTTCCTTGCCGTTTTGGAAATAATCGGATTTTTCATACTAGCTTCATACAAATTTTTCGTAAAAAAAATATTATTCCTTCGTTTTTATGCAGAATTGACTCAGGTATCATTTTTGTACATAGTAACAGCTTATAGAAGCAATATCCGACAAAAAATCCGGCACTTGCAAATTGAAATCCCTAAGTCTATGAAAGCCGAATTCAGCCCACTGTGCGTGGCCCGACACGCACTTGGCGGGTTTTTTTTTATAGATGACAGGTAAAGTAAGTTTGAATAAATATCATACTTTTTTATTTACAGAAATACACAGAAGAATATGAAAAGAAACTTCAGGATATTAATGTCAGACCAATCAAGAAGGTGATTGAAGCTAAGGCTAGGAAGAAGAAGCGCATGATAAAGAAGATGGAACGGGCAAAGAAGAAGGTAGAGGCAGTGATGGAAAATGCGGATATGTCGGAACGTGAGAAGGCGCAGCAAGTAAGGCATTTGTACAAGAAGGCCCAGACTGATGTTAAAAAGAAAGTCACTTATGTTGTTGCGAAAAAACACACTACGGCAAAGCGAATGAAGCGGCCGTCTGGTGTCAAGGGACAATACAAGGTAGTCGACCCTCGGATGAAGAAGGACATGCGCGCGCAGAAAGCCAAGGAGAAAACTAAAGGCCGCGGCAAGAAGACCAAGTTCAATAAAAGCAAACCTGGCAAAACATCAAAGGCCGGTAAAAAGAGAGGGGCTAAATCAAAGTAGGTTAAGGTTAGATAATATTTTTGTTTATCACTATCGTGCAGCGAAATAAAATCTATGGAATAAGCATTCTGCTCAAAAAATGACACCACATGAAAAGTACAACTAAGTGGATAGAGCTAAAAATGCTAGCATTTAATTATGCAGAACAAAGCGTCTGAACACTGGTTGCTTATTAGCGACCATAATTTGTATACTCATAGATATTTTCTATACTTAAACTAAAAAATAAGATCTGCATCTTTTTACTGCCTTCTTTGCATCTTTTACACCAATTGACTATAAAGGACGTCATTTCTAATAAACTCTCTCTTTCTATATTTTCTCTACTATACAAACTGCAATTTATTGAAAAGAACACTAACGTCAGTCACCGGGTGCGTGGCTGGCCCGATTAAAGCTGAGCGGGTCGTACTTTTTCGGCCCCGTGGTGCCATTTTTTAAGCAATATATGTTTGCAATTACTCTTCCATAGATTTTAGTTTGCTGCTGTCGTGTATATATTTACATAACAAATTAATAAACTATTTATGCAATTTGTTTATTTATTTTTGTTTTGCTCGCTTTATTGCTTGGCTCCATGATGTATTATCTATGTTCTGTTAAGGCGCTCCTACTAGCTACTACCGCCGCCAATACATTTATTACTCGTAAACCTAGTCAATATTCAAAAAAAGCTAAGATCGTGCCCTCTTAAATTTTCTCTAATAGTTTTTAAATTCATTTTAGCTCAAAGTGGCGATCAAATAAGAAGTAATTTCCTTTCCTTCTCCTCTTGGATTTATAATATTTTGTCAACCATCTTTTACAATTATCTTTGATGTAAGTACCATAGACCACATCCATACGCTGCGGCAGGTTATACAGAAGACCGAGGAGTATAATCTGCTACTTTGCTTGACGTTCGTGGACTATGAGAAAGCCATTGATTCCATTGAAACCTGGGCGGTGCTGCAGTCTCTCCAGAGGTGCCAAGTGGACTACAGGTACATCGAGGTGTTGAGGTACTTGTACGAAAATGCCACCATGTCTATCCGAGTACAGAACCAGAGCACAAATCCTATACAACTGCAGCGAGGTGTGAGACAGGGAGATGTTATTTCTCCGAAACTGTTCACAGCTGCGTTGGAGGACATCTTTAAACTCTTAGACTGGCCAGTACCTAACACACCTTCGTTTTGCCAATGATATACACCATTAAATTAGGTATGATTAAATGAACTTTGAAGAAATTTTTGGAAAAGTGCGATTTTTCTGACGTGGAGTGTAGTTCTTATGGCTGAGACCTTGGAAGACCTGAACACAACGCTCGAAGATCTCCGTAGTGCTTCCCAAAGAGTGGGTCTCAACTCAGTGGGTGGTAAGTCCAACTTCGAGAAAGAGATCTCTCGTTGAATCCAACTCGGATGGGCAGCATTCGGGAAGCTTCGAAAAATCTTCGCGTCCGATTTACCTCAGTGTCTCAAGACGAAAGTCTAGAGTCCGTTACGCCAGCAAGAAAGTAGCTTCTAGAGGGAAGCGAGTTTGATGAATAATTTGTGCGCAATTCGGTGTAAATGTGCGCCAAATAAAAAATTTGTGGGCCTTATAGTTTTGGAGTAAAACGGGAAAAACGAATTCTGCTGGGGTAACGGTACTCCAGCAAGAAGATTCTAAACTAATGATCGGAGAGAAATAAAAGATATACGGGCGGGTAGCTTGATACTAGCAAGAAATGTGCGCCAAATATATAATTTGTGGGCCTTATAGTTTTAGAGATATTTGATTTCCTGCTGGCGTAACGTTTTGCCGGATCCCAGATCTCGGAAACTACTAAATGTGCGATCTTACAGTAAACATATATAAGTAGCCCCTGATTTGTGCTATTTGTGCGGTAGAAAACATTTCAAAATAATTCACAAATTTTGAAGTAATCGGGCATTTTCTGAAAACAGAAAAAAAATTCTAGCGCCTAAACTACCACATAAATAAGGAAACCAAAAACGGTGTTCTGTTCTTCTTATTATTTCTCATTACCATAAAAATTTTGAAAACCGCACATTTACACGTTTTTGAATAATACCCACATGAAGGTGAGACCGACCATGTCATGACTTTGACGGTCAGCAGGATAAAAATATCAGAGATTATTTAGATCCTGGCCCAATGAATAATCTGTGCGGTTACTGAAGTACATGCTCTGAAAATTTCAGCTTCAAATTCTTCGTATTAAAGGAAATATCAATTAAAATCCAAAACAACTGTCAGTATTCCGATTAACCGACCAAATTCGATAGACCACATAAAAGCGACGCGTTCATACATATTGATGACCTTCTTTAATGTGTCGTATTATGCAGAAAAATTGTTTGTACAGTCGCGTTCATAACTTCTTATTGGCAAATGTGGGTAAATAGTGTTTTAACATTTAAATAGTTAGTTTGAGCCTGTATTTATACCAATACAATGTGGCGTTGATCAACAGATCAACGTAATAAATGTAACAACATTACACCCAGATTATATATTTTGCGGACGGCACTCTTCGAACACGTGACTGTGAAACCAGCTAAATTTCTTAAGTTACTAGAAGATCTGTTTACTTCTTAGTGAAATATACCAGAATCATTGTTGTCTAAACATCAATAGCACAGCTGTTTTTATTTTAAATAACTGAAAACAACTACCTATCTGTCTTAGGTAGGTATGTGTTTATAACTTCATTCGAACCGGAAAGAAGCACTAAAATCAGTTAAACGGGCACTTCACTCGCGTATTATTATTAAGGTAGGTATTTAGTTTTGGTGTAACAAGTAGGTATTTGTAATAATATTTTATTGAAGTGTAATACCTAAGTACTTACTTAAAATGCAATAAATTTTACAACAGAAGTGAGTGACCAACTTCATAGCGCTTGTGCTATAAAACGACGTTTTTTAATCTGTAACATTTTCTATTTTCCATAGAGACCACTGACGTCCATTATACAACTTGTATAATGGACGTCAGAGGGCCTAGTACGAGTTGTTTTTCACCTCACTTTACGAATAGTATCGAGTGAAAGAGAGGAAATCATGCGAGTGAGTGAACGAGTGAAAGAATGAAAACGATAGTTAACTATTCGCAAAGTGAAGTGAGAACAAAAACCAACTCGTGCTAGGCCCTCTGTGAAGAGACCTACATCCATGTAGAAGTTGCATGCAAGGGATCACTGTCTATTGTCAATTTAATTAATCGCATTGTAGATACATTAAGTACCTAGTTAGGTATGACAAAAAGAAACGAAATAAAATTACAAAACATCCTTTATTTTTTTGCTAAAATAATGTTAAAATTCTTTCAATTCAAGTAAAAATGAAATGAAACAGAAATAACTTCATTCTATATTTAAATAAAAGCATCATTCAAATCACTTTTTCACTTAAATGTACGTAGACGTGACGTGTACAAACCTGTTCGACAACAAAGTTAAGGAGGTCATTAATATGTATGAACGCGTCGCTTTTTTGTGGTCTATCGAATTTGGTCGGTTAATCGGAATACTGACAGTTGTTTTGGATTTTAATTGATATTTCCTTTAATACGAAGAATTTGAAGCTGAAATTTTCAGAGCATGTACTTCAGTAACCGCACAGATTATTCATTGGGCCAGGATCTAAATAATCTCTGATATTTTTATCCTGCTGACTGTCAAAGTCATGACATGGTGAGTCTCACCTTCATGTGCGTATTATTCAAAAACGTGTAAATGTGCGGTTCTCAAAATTTTTATGGTAATGCGAAGTAATAAGAAGAATAGAACACCGTTTTTGGTTTCTTTATTTATGTGGTAGTTTAGGCGCTAGATTTTTTTTTCTGTTTTCAGAAAATACCCGATTACTTCAAAATTTGTGAATTATTTTGAAATGTTTTCTACCGCACAAATCAGGGGCTACTTATATATGTTTACTGTAAGATCGCACATTTAGTAGTTTCCGAGATCTGGGATCCGGCAAAACGTTACGCCAGCAGGAAATCAAATATCTCCAAAACTATAAGGCCCACAAATTATAGATTTGGCGCACATTTCTTGCTAGTATCAGGCTACCCGCCCATATATCTTTTATTTCTCTGCGATCATTAGTTTAGAATCTTCTTGCTGGAGTACCGTTACCCCAGCAGGATTCGTTTTTCCCGTTTTATTCCAAAACTATAAGGCCCAAAATTTTTTTTTATATGGCGCACATTTACACCGAATTGCGCACAAATTATTCATCAAACTCGCTTCCCTCTAGAAGCTACTTTCTTGCTGGCGTAACGGACTCGAAAGTCTATGACCAGTGTGTGCTGCCAGTGATGACTTACGGCAGTGAAACGTGGTCGCTAATGATGGGTCTCATAAGGAGGCTTAAGGTCACCCAGCGTGCAATGGAGAGAGCCATGCTCGGCGTTTCCCTGTGTGATCGAATCAAAAATGAGGAGATCCGTAGGAGAACTAAAGTAACCGACATCGCTCGAAGGATTGCTCAGCTGAAGTGGCAGTGGGCTGGACACAGCGAGAACCGATGGCCGTTGGGGCGGAAAGGTACTGGAATGGCGACCACGCACCGGACGACGCTCCATGGGTAGGCCCCCGACAAGGTGGATCGACGTGAGGGTGAAGGTCGCGGGTAGCCGCTGGATGCGGGCAGCGCAGGACCGATCGTCGTGGAGATCCTTGGGTGGAGGCCTATACCCAGCAGTGGGTGTCGTGCGGCTGATATGATGATGATGTAGGACTAGGTAAGTAATAAAGGTGATACCATCGAAGTTATTGACAATCTTTTAAACTAAGAATCTACTACTTAACTAGGTACTACTAAGAAACTATTACTTTTATGTTAATTAGCATTAGCAATAGTGATTTTTAGGGTTCCGTACCCAAAGGGTAAAAACGGGACCCTATTACTAAGACTTCGCTGTCCGTCTGTCTGTCTGTCTGTCACCAGGCTGTATCTCATGAACCGCGATAGCTAGAAAGTTGAAATTTTCACAGATGATGTATTTCTGTTGCCGCTATAACAACAAATACTAAAAACAGAACAAAATTAATATTTAAGGGGGGCTCCCATACAACAAACGTGATTTTTTTTCCGTTTTTTGCTCGATATTAATAATGACAACAGGTAGACAGTTGAAATTTTTACAGATGATGTATTTTTGTTGCCGCTACAACAACAAATACTAAAAACAATAAAATTCATATTTAAGGGAGGGCTCCCATACAACAAACGTATATTTTTTTTTGCCGTTTTTTGGTACGGAACCCATCGTGCGCGAGTCCGACTCGCACTTGGCCGGTTTTTAAATGTTTATTTCACATTGAATTTTGATCACTTTGATTGTCAGTTATCAACATCGTGGCTAGATTTTTAGTTTAATTAAAGGATTGCCAATACATGGATTTCACCCTGTATATTTACTTTACATAGAAGTTGCACGCACTTTCTTTGCTTTCTAAAATCGTATTTTGCATCATAATATTATCATAATATCAAAGAAGAAAAAGAAGTTTGTCGTCCCCATACTATTTGCAGGGGGTCGGTTGGGCGAGAAATTTTTAGGAAATCCCAACGGTCCCCTCGTGGGGGCAGAGGCATGTGGTCGTTTGGGAATAATTCCGCCCATCAATATAATGTTAAGGGTCGATATGCAGAAACATTTGTACGTGTCTTTTTCTACGTGTATGGAAAATAACTTCACTTCTGCACTTTTTCGATGATTGAAGTCGGGTGGGGCTGTTAGAATAAAAAAAAGTTTTCCTCCAGCCCCACCCCTTCAATAGACGTGTTTTATTACAATGATAATGCGTATCTAGCGAATTGAATATTATTTCTTGCTTTTTAGAGGTAGAATGGGGTTTTGAAGTCGGTTATTGTTTTTTAAAACAATTTTTTTGATGTAGAATTCAATACGATTCCACTATTATTTACACCAAAAATATGACCCTACGCAAGTGCTTCTGATGATACCTATTCTGTTTTTTTTACAATCATCTGTAAGTGTATACGCAATTTGATACTTGTAGCAACTAGAGAATCTCTTCAGCTTGTCGTATGTTTTTTTTTGTGGCTACAACTTTACGTTTTTTATATAAAAATATGATCCCCGCAAACCATGTTTTCCTATTAACCTTAACCTTATTTTAACGAATTTTCCAACGTCTCTGTAGCCGAGCGGTAAAACGTGAAAGACTAGGAGCATTCACACAGGGGAGATAGGGTTGCCAGATGGTATATCTGTTACCGGCAATGTATGAAATGCAGGCATTGTCCCTTTTAGGCAATGTATGAAATATAATGAATATTGATATCTATTTCACACATTACCTAGGCAGTGTATACAATGACTAGGCATTGTATAGAATGCCTGCTGGTCCACCGGCAATGTGTATAATAAAAAGATTTTCGAGAATAGATTCGAGGGGTAGCTGTAGGTCCCGGGTATACGTTAGAAATTTAAAATTTCGAGGTTATTTTTTTATAACAGACAACAGAAATATACTTATTTTACACATTGCCGGTGGACCAGCAGGCATTGTATACAATGCCTAGGCAAAGTATAAAATGAATTATATTTCATACATTGCCTGATCGTTTTAGGCATTGTATACAATGCCTAGGCATTGTATACAATGCCGGATTATACACATTGCCGGTAACATATCTAAAAGCCTGATTTGTACTAAAAGGTCCTGACATTTCGCTAAATCCCCACACGGCTTACGATAAAACTTTTTAGGTATAAATAAATTTTCTTTGAATAAATAAATTATTATGGCTTTTTTTTGTTATAATGACGTGTAAAATTAATATTTATTTAAAACACTTAGACAAAAAAGTTTAAGTTTTTCGTTTTTTAACTTTTAATTGTTGAAAAATATGAATTATTTGAAAATTGATTATTTATTGCAAAGTTAATTGATTATTTTACTGAAAATATACCTACTACTTGAGTGTTGCCATAAAAATAATAAAAACAAATTCCTTAGGTTTGCTTTATTATAATGTGAATAATTCCAAAAAGCCTGACATTTTCCAAGTCCTGGACCAAGTTTAACTCTGTCCGTCCCTCCATCTGTAAACATACCTAGATCTTGATATTGTAAATTGTACAATCCACTCATTAGTCCGACTAATTACAGGCATTGTGGTTTTGTGTCATTTATAGGCACAGGAAAATGTATCGTTGATATTTTATTTCTTCGTCGTATGTGAAATGGAAAGCCACGTGTGGTGGTGTTGTGTTATTGCTCAGTATTGTTTATAAGGAACCTTGCGTGAGCTTAAAAATATATATCAATTTTATTTTAAACGTGTATTGTGTCACGGCATGTTTGATGAATGTGAGTAGAATTAATTTGTAAAGCTATAGATAAGAGCTTCTCACTGATCACTCGCAACCAGGGTAGGCATGCTTAAAACAAGTTGTTTTAAAACACGTGTTTAAAACAGTGTTTAAAACAATTTGAAATAAAACGATGTTGTTTATTAACCCCCTTACTAATAAAGATTGTATAGCAGCTGCATAGTTACACAGTGTTTTGTCACTTTCTTTTTAATGTCAAATTCAAATAGTTTGACAGAGAGTAACCATTGTGTAACTATACATCTGCTATTCAATCTTTATTAGTAAGGGGGTAAGTGTTTAAAAACACAGTTTAATACAAGTTTAAACATGTTAAAAACATTAATGAAATTGTTTAAAACTACTTTTTATTAGTTTTTATTGGGAATGAATGGTGGTTTTCGTAAATTAGTGCACTTTTTTCCCAAAATATGTTTAAAAACTTCAGATCTCACTGAAAAGTCGCACCACATTCGCACGTCGCGTCGATTGGATCATGCGTTACACTCATTGAGGTAACTTTATTTTTTTACATTTTAGAAAATCTAATAAACTTCTAGAATGCCTAGAGCGGAACCAGTAAGTACCTACATGGAAATAACAGGGATTATTTTTCGAGTAAGGTCACCGTGATATTTGAAGCCACGTGCGTCACTCGCCGCTAACAGAGTTCAGGGACAAGCACGCCATATAAATGATATCACTCTGCTCCGCGGCGACCTTGATGTCTAATTTTGATTCGTTCTAACTATCTACGCCATACGCCTATGCTTGCTAAGTTGAAACAGACAAATATATCAATATTTCGAATGAATCGCATTAAAATAACCGTTTTTTGTTACTATTTACGAAACATTTGGACTAAACATAGTTATTAAAAGACTATCAAATTATGATTTAGGGTTTAGTTTAGGCATAGCTAGAAAACGGAGACGTAATAAAGGTTAACTACGCCGCATCTGAAGGTGAGTTCTCGGCCGGAATATCCAGAAAACATCACGAGGAAGTGTGGGTGGTGTGAGTGAGGAGTCGTGGGGTGGTGGATGGAGGAGGCAGGGCGGCGGCCCGGCTATATCGAGCGCGCGATCACGGCCAAGGCCGCGCACCGCCGTCATCGCACCCGAGTCCGACCCGACCGCGACCGCCCGCCCGTGCCCCGTACAACATCGCAAACACTAAGTGGTATGGTACACTACACATAATTAAAACTAAATGAATAATTGTGTTCTATTATGCATTTTATATCCCCGATGCGCAATCAACACAATAATGTGTCTAATCATACTGTCGTTATTGCGCCGTTTGATATGATTATTACAAACTAGCTTTCGCCCGCGACTAGGGTTACCAGATCTAATAATAACCTGACCTTTTCCCTGACTATTCAGTAAACCTGACATTTTGTCACCCACATCCACATTCTTAATTTAGTTGACGTTTGATAAATTTTTCTCACCAAATTGTTTAATACTTTTTGGGATATCAAAAATTCCTGACAACTACAGTGTTTCCCTTTTTTCCTGACATGTCAGGAAAATTCCTGTCATCTGGTAAGCCTACCCGCGCCTTCGTCCGCGCGGACATTCGGAAAATTCCTACGGACCCTTTGACCGGAATAAAAAGTATCCTAGGTATGGTTTAATTAAGCATGCATGTATAATCATGTATACTTATGTATAATCTTTCCCTAGCATGACCAATGAAACGCGATATATGTTTTAATCCAGGCTATAAACCTGTGTGCTAGCACTGCCAGCCATTGAAGGTGCCAGCCAGTTACTTACCAGTCCAAATCCGTTAGCCGTTTTTGCGTGATTGATGGGAAATTTTAGATGTTTGGATGTTTGTTAAACATCCAAACATCTAACATTTCCCATTTATAAAATTAGTAGGATATCTATATCCCATTCCTGTACATTCCTGTTCCCACTCCGTTCCCGTACCCGTTCTAGTTCCTGTTCCATTCTATTTCGGCCCTTTTAGTAGCCATACTAATATATCGGCGCGGCGCACTATGGGGTGCTTGTATGGGCGTAAACGACTTATTTTTTCAAAGCTTTTGAGCTTATATTAGGTAGAGAAGTTCTTTGGAGCTTCTCTACCTTAATCAGAGCCCAAAATCTCGCTGCTGGCTCAATATGATTAGTTTTTGTTAGTCGACTCACGCCTTGCGTGTACAACTAAGAAAAACATCTTTTGCAGTATATTGTTTTAAATTTCCATGGTTATTAACGTTATTAAAATATACTATATCGGGATTTTCTCTCAAAAATAAAAAGGTACATGGTGAAAATCCCGATAAAGTATATTGTAATAACATCTTTTGCAGATTTAATTTTGGTTTTATTTTAAATTTATACTTACTAAAATCAAGTTATTGATCTTTTAGAACAATAGCACACATTATTGTAAAAATATTTAACTATATCATAATCATATCATAATATATTTTGATGGAGTTTTTTGAATGATATTGAAATCAATTTATTTACTGTCATTTTGAAAATATTATTGGTAAATGTATTCTGGAGTTGTCTAGGGATTTGGTTTCTGTTTAATTACTTTATTTAAAATGTTTTTAAATGGAATTGAAAATAAAATTTTGCGGATTTTTCGCGTTTTTGGTTTAAAATAATATTCTTCATCACAAAGTAGTATGTATTTAAAATACACTTAGCTAGTTAAATTCATCTTATTTAATTTCTGTTATAACAGAAACAGTTAATTATCGTCTTATTATAACTATTATGATTGTTGAAATCTAAAAACTTATGATAAAGATGAAGTTTTTGACACGATGAAGATGACCGAGGGGCTTGTAGTGACTGATTTTGTGAATAAACTATTTTTTGTAAAATAATCCTTTCAACAAGTCATTTTAAACTGAAAATTGTTTTTTTTTATCATTTACAATGATCAGATACTTTTGCTCATCAAATGACCCTAAGTGCCCCATACTGCGGCGGCGGTTGAATCATGTCCGCCGTGTTGGATTTTAACATAAATGCCATTTTCGCAATCAACATCATATAAACATCATTTATCCCTATTAAAGGGGTTGACTTTCGGAAAACCACAAAAACGTCGGGTTTGATTATTTTTTTTTAGAAGTATTCCTTCCTTCAGTTAAAAGTCTTTTTAATATATTTTACCATACAAAATTTAAACCCCCATTTCCTAAAGGAGTTTTGGGGTTGAGTCACGTCAATCGTGTTAGATTTCAAAATAAATGAAACTGAAAGAAACAAACTACGCGTTAATGAAATACAACTAAGTACCTACATATTTTCATCCCCTCTCCCAAGAGAACCGTGCTGAATTTTGGGATAAAAAGTATGTGTCCTACCTCGTATTTAGTATGAACTCAAATCATGCCAACTTTCATTTGAATTTATTTAGTTTCGTAAGTGTTTCGTAATGATGCGCAGCCATTATACAGACAGACGGAGGATAGACGACAGAAAGAAAGACAGTAGACAGACAGACTCCAAAAAAGATTTTCAAAATATTTTCAATCTACAGAATTGGACCTGCTAGTCAAAGATATTTTTCACTAAAGTTTCAGTTGTAACGAGAATACGCCTCATATTTATTTTTCACTTTTTGTGTGTACCTATTGTCATTATTGTCATAAGGAGTGTACTACAGAGGAAAAATTACAAAAAATATTTTAATTACATAGAATAAAATATATCAAGAAATGCTCAAGTTGATATATTTTAACATGTTTTCATATTCGAAAATCCTAAAGCCATTTAAGTATTTTTAATAGGAATAATGAGGTATTTGTCTAATACCTCATACTCGTATTTGTCTAATGCAAGAATTTTATATTCATAGATGAATATATAAAATTCTTGGTCTAAATGTATTGCGTGTTTAATAATATCCTTTATCGATTTAATAATTTTCTTTTTTGACCGAGCGAGAACTAAGTGCGAGCGAAGCGTACACTACCAGTAGTGCGCCTTGGTAGTGTCGTGGGGAAGAAGGGATTTTGCTTCAGCTTGGGCAAAAATTCTTTCGTATGTCCGGCTGTCTGTTCCAGCCTAGAGGTCGCATTTCTCAACCGATTCTTGTGAAATTTTGTGAGCAGGTTCAAAAATTATATATAATTTTTTTGTCGAGCATTTTTTTGAAATTTTTCAAAATGGCGGAGATATGTTAAAAAAACAGATTTCAGTCCGCTTTCCAGCTGTGCCTGTTTTCCTCTACAGATCGCATTTTTCAACCAATTCTCGTGAAAATTTGTAAGCGGGTTTGAAAATGATATACCTACTTTTTTTTGTCATGCCAGTTTTTTGAAATTTTTCAAAATGGCAGAGATTAATGGCAGTTAAAAAAACAGATTTCAGTCCGGAAATCCTTCCGGCGCTGTCTGTTCGCCTCTACAGGTCGCATTTCTCAACCGATCCCGGTGAAATTTTGTGAGCAGGTTTGATTAACATATAGAATATTTTTGTCGAGACAGTTTTTTGAAATTTATTAAAATGACGGAGATACCTATGTAAAAAAACATATTTCAGTCCAGCTTTCCGGCTGTTTGATCTCCTCTACAGGTCGCATTTCTCAACCGATTCTGGTGAAATTTTGTGAGTAGGTTCGATAATTGTGTAACTGGTTAGTCAAGTCAATTTTTCCAAAATTATAAAAAAAAATATTCACCCATTTTGAAAAATGATCAAAATTAGAAGCACCATATAGCTGCGAATACTCACGTAGGTACCTACTGTGTGCTTTGAAAACTTCATGGCGACATTTTATTTTATTTTATCGCGAGGTCTACACTACAGCTCACGGAGCCACTAGTTACAAATACGTTTCAAAGTTCGCCTTCATTTAGAACCATAATGCTTAAAAAAGTGAAAAATTAAAATTTCAAAATGGATAGTGGCAGTAGGTACTTTTTGCATGTTTTTTTAGTGATAGGTAGGTATTATTTTTTTCCTTCATTCTCAGAAGATGCATCCGGCATCGGCCAGATCCACAATGGATCTAGTGAGATTTTTTTGTTCATTATCTAAGTATACGACAGGTTTATCCTCAATTCGATTTTTCGTAGGGCCTAGTCGTGACGACTACTTTACGTTTTTATATAAACTTATGACAATCCCAGAAGACGTTTTGCCACCGACTACCGACCCTTAAGTGTTGTTGGTATTCTAATCTTTTATATTTTTTGTAGGCTACGGGTAAATAAGTAGGCAGTTACGAGTTTGACCTTCTACGCCAAATTAAGGTCGACCGCGCTTATTAAATGTATCGGTAGCTATGTAGGGTATGGTATGAGGGTTTCGGAGTGACGTCCGCGGAGGCGCAGGTAGAGGGCCGACGGGCGGGTGCGGGTGGCGCGGTGACCTCGCCCTCACAAGGTCGCGGGTTCCATTTCGCTCCGTTGCCCCAAACGTCTCTTTATCCCTATATAGGTATACTAAGACACTGCCATAAAAGATTTCGGTTCCCAAGGCTAAAGGAGGTAGGTACTTAACTTAGCTACTTGTCGGAGAAGTTTGAAAGCAATTTTATTATTTTAGGTACCTATTAGTGCGTAGGTACGTGCGTAGTACATTTTTAATCCAAGGGGTGTAAGTTTGACGTGTATGTTTTTGATGTGTATCAATGTATTCTTTGTTTTTATAATAGGTAGGTCGGGAATATTGTTTTTCTTAATTTTAACCTAAACCAAAAAACTTAGGTCGTAATCGGTTAGGTTAGGTTATATATACAGATATTCTTTATTGTTCACCATAATCAAAAAAGTTACAAGAAAATTTACTGAAAAAAAAATCTTTTTTTAATAAAAAAACACGTTTTTAAAACGGATTAAAATAATTTAACCCCTAAAGATTTATATAGAACCCTATACAGAAGTTTTAAACCTAAAAACGTGGGGCGCATTTTATAAGATTTATCATCAATTATCTTTTGTATGCGCCCCACGTTTTTAAGTTTGAAACTTCTGTACGAGTATAGGGTTATAAATCTTTACGGGAGAATTTTTTTATACTTTTTTATCCGTTTTAAAAAGGTGTTTTTTATGAAAATATTTTATTCAGTAAATTATTATATTCTGCTTATTAGTCCAACGAGCTAAAACTAAAAAAAACACCATTTCTTATCGGAGTACTCGTCAAGACAATTCAAACGAGCCAAACTCGATGGGTTTGCATGGTTTTTATTACAGAGTTCCTGTGTTCTTCCGGCTCCATCATCAGACCCTGGACCTCGTCCCCCTTCAGAGTACTTGTCATGTCAAGACGGCTCTAACCAGCCCAAACTCGATGGGGTTTTATGGTTTTTTTTTTCAGAATTCCTGTGGCCTTCTTCCGGCTCCATCATCAGACCAAATTAGCTTAATAACACCATAATATTTAATTCTAGTCCTGACCTATGTTCAAAGTTTCAAGTCTCTAGCGGGAAGATAGTATAAGATCGTTTGCTAAATTTGTGGACAAACAACCAAACAAGAAAGCAACCTTATAAAAATGTGTTATTAAAATACAGATTTAGAACAACTGGTGGCCTTATCGCTAAAAAAGCAATGTCTTCCAGGCTAGAATAGAACTGCGAACTGAGACCAAGAGCTGAACTTTAAAAAAAGGCCAGTGACCCAACTTTTGGGTCATTGACCTTTAGACCATGACCTCTAGGTTAATGAATTCAAGGTTATTGACCTTTTAAAAAACATGTCTATGTGCGCACCCTTTCCTTCACTCTGACCATCTGTTAGAGTGGTTAGGTAGTTATAGGTATACCTACTTCCAAAGTTAAAATATCCCTTTGGCCGCATACGAAACTGTATGTTCCTAACCAGTTGCGAATGAGGAAAAATTATGCTTGAATAATCTAAACGGAATCGAAATTAGGTACAAAAATATTTGCCATGCTATATTATATAACAATAGATTGTTTTATTGGCCCATTGACCTTGAATTGTTGATTCAAAGCCATGCCAGTAATGTCAATCAGCGCGGTTGGCCATCGAGGCGAGATATAAGTCACATGCGTCAGTACGCTTGGTGATTACCCATTCTTCTCGCACACAGTCATCAGGTTCGCGGATGGATGCGGACTCGAGGGACGTTACACAAATCTCGTGGACAATCGACCGCCCCCGCCTAATAAACTCGCAAATTTAGTGTATTGCGAGCGGGCGGGTGAGCGACCATTTTCACGGCCGGCGCATGGCCGGCGCGGGCACGGCTAGCAAACAACGGCGAACAAAGCGACGACGGCTCACAGTTACCGCAGGTGATCGACGATTAACCTCTCGACGAACGGTCGTTAGCCGAAATGGACTCGGAAATAGTCCCAACGAAGGTGACGCCAAATCTCGTTAAGAATACCACGCAGACATTATACGACGACTGTTTTATAATAAAACCTGTGCCTCGCTCCCTCATTGTACTTTCTTCAGTTAATTGTTTCAGTTCAACACTGAGATCACAACAACATTAATTAGGTAGTTCATTAGTACACTTGTCTATGTCATGACGTCTAGATTTATGCAGTCTGAAAATTAAGGGATTCTCTCACTATATTTTGAAATTTTAAGAAATAATAAATAACCGAAGCTACTCGCCTTATTATAGATAGTTATTAATTATTATATTATTAATACTGCACTGACCAATGTAATCTAAAATAACAACTTGGTGGAAAAATACCCTTATCTAAGTATATAATTATAGCGTTTTGTAGGTGAAGGTCAGGGTAGCGCACGTAAAGCCCCCCGATGGGGGACCAATTGACAGCCACCATAACACCCCATTCTGGGACGTTCTCTGCGATGTCGTCATGCCACCAATCCACCATGTCCCTGACGCACGACTATAGTAGGTATGTACTTAGGCTATAATCAGTCAGTGAGTTTCGAATTTAGTTTTCACACCTAGGTATACCTACTATTAGTTTCTGACAAATAAGTCGTAACTTTTTATGACATTATACCTATATAGGTACTTTGATTTCAGGATGTTGTATTTGTAGCTGAGTATAAAAAAGAACCTCACGCATGTTCGAGTAAAAGATTCGGGATATTGTCAATCGATTTTCTCTTTTAATCACTAAGTAGAGGGGCGACGAAAGAGTGGGGTGTAGGAATGTACTTAGTACGTAGTATCTACCTATGTGGGTAATAGGAATGAGTTTCAAGGACATTAGGGGAAATGAAAGTCAAATGTGTCAATATTTTCCGAGCTTATTTTTGGCGTTTTGTACAATAGTAACGGCATACAAACAGCTATTTTGTTTGATTTCCACTATTTTTGTCATAAGCAAAGGGGTCAATAATATTAAAAAGATATACATTTTATAATGTCGTTTTACAATACCTACTTATGTTTTTATTTACTAATTTACAAGGTGTATGGAAATAGTCTTATAAAGACGAATATGATAGATAGGCTAGGGTATCTACCATGCATACATCCTCGTAAATTAGTTTCAACCCTGAAAACCACCACATGACTGAAAAAAAAACATGTTTTTTTTATTATTAATGGGTTTGCTCTTGACTCCAGTCTAGCCCGAAAGCAAAGACAGGGTCTACGATAGAGCGAGCTTGCCCAGAAGGTGCCTATTCACTCTGGCCTTGAAAAGAGTCAGGTTGTATGCGCTCGGAAATACAGACGCCGGCAGGGAAATCCATTCCTTAGCTGTGCCGTGCATTCCTTTGCTTAGTGCGAGTGGATGTCCGATGGTAGAAAGGAGAAGGTGGAATGAGCTCATGCAGCTCTTAAGCACACTCGTCGAAGTACAATTTATAGAAGACCGATAGGCAAGCAACTTTTCGGCGGTGGGCCAAACTGTGAAGCTTAGCCGCTACCAGTTTTCCATTGCCTATTAATCTCTTGGCTCTGCATTCCACCGAGTCCAGTGCAGCAAGTTAAAATTTCGCCGAGCTGTCCCAAAGGTGGCAGCAGTACTCCATGCAAGATCGGACTTGAGTTTAAAGAGTTAAAAGCTGCTGAGGCGTAAAGTACTGCTTGAATTTATTTAGGACGGTCAGCTTCCTAGCTGCAGTTAGAGCCTTGGACTCGATAGAGGTGCCGAAGTTAAGGTCAGAAGACTACTCTATGCCAAGAACCTGGAGAGTGTCGGTTACTTGGATAGATATACCCCGGAAAGTAGGAGTTAGGATGAATGGGCTCTTTTTTGCGGTGAACAGACACGCTTGCGTTTTGGAAGCGTTGGAGATGACTAGATTTTCATCACCCCATCAGGAGACAAGACTTACGTCAGGTTCAATCGCTCCACCATGGCCTCCCTCATTAGTTTCACCTCATCTTCACCGGCTTTCGCGCTGGACAGATATCTCTCCATGACAGTACTGTCGTCTGCATAGCCAACAATGCCCGATGTTAGCAGGTCATTAATGTGTAGCAGGCAAAGTGTCGCCGAGAGCACCGACCCCTGAGGAACTCCGGCATCAATCGCCATGAAGTGAGAGGAGCAGCCGTCAATGACTACTCTGATCGACCGTTCACTCAAGAAGTCGGCTAACCAGCTACAAAAGCCAGCCGGGATTCCCTACGCTGGAAGCTTGCTCAGCAGTCTTGTGTGCCAAACCCTGTCAAAAGCCTTCGAGATGTCAAGCGAAACAGCAAGTGCTACGCCGTGTTTCTCAGTGGCCTCGCCCCAGCAGTGCGTCACATACACAAGAATATTGCTAACTGAAATAGACAATTTATTGTTTACGCCAAACTTTTAAAAAGTCTTCCTATATACCTATCTGAAATGCGGTGAAGTGCGTCATATGAAAAGTCAGTAATTTGAGGTAATATTGTTTAACCTACTATATGCTAACTGTTTGCCTCAAGTGGCGCCTTCAATTAAATTTATTGCTCGCTAAGTACGTAATGTATCGAAAATTCATATGACTGTACAGATTGAAACTAAGGTTCTATAGTTTATTGACCGAGCGAGCACGAAGTGCAAGCGAAGCGTCTCTGCTTCAGCTTGGGCAAAAATTGTTTCGTATGTCCGGTTGTCTGTTCCAGCCTACAGGTCGCATTTCTCAACCGATTCTAGTAAAATTTTGTAAGCAGGTTTACAAATGATGTAGAATTTTTATGTCAAACCAATTTTTTTAAATTTTTCAAAATAGCTGAGATATGTTAAAAAAACTTATTTCAGTCCGGTTTTCCAGCGCTGTATGTTCTCCTCTACAGGTCGCATTTCTCAACCGATTCTCGTGAAATTTTGTGAGCAGGTTCGAAAATAATATAGATTTTTTTTGTCACGCCAGTTTTTTGAAATTTTGTAAAATGACGGAGAAATGTTAAAAATACATATTTCATTCCGGCTTTCCAGTTCTGTCTGTTTTCTTCTACAGGTTGCATTTCTCAACCGATTCTCATGAAATTTTGTAAGCAGTCATGAGATTTGATAAATATAAATATATAATTCTCATGAGATTTGATAAATATATAGAATTTTTTTGTCGAGGCTATTTTTTAAATTTAACAAAACAACGGAGATATGTAAAAAAAAACATATTTAGTCCAGCTTTCCGGCTGTTTGATCTTCTTTACAGGTCGCATTTCTCAACCGATTCTTGTGAAATTTTGTGAGTAGGTTCGATAATTATATATAACTGTTTAGTCAAGCCAATTTTTCCAAATGTATAAAAAAATATTTACCCTTTTTGAAAAAATATCAAAATTAGAAGCACCATCTAGCTGCGAATACTCACGTACCTCTGTGTGTTTTGAAAACTTAACGGCGACATTTTATTTTATTTTATCGCGAGGTCTACAGCTCACGGAGCCACTAGTTTATAAATGGCTATTTCAATAAAGAGTAGGTAAAGATTGTTTACCAAATAGGACAAGTAAGGATAAACTATCGATATTGTACTTAAGTAGTGTTTTCTTAAGTTTTTTTCAGTGTCGATATTTTTTCAATAATCTACATTTTTCAATAAATTAGGAATGATTCAGTATTTTGTATACGTATATTATTTTATTATTTCGCCCCTGGAACAATAACTTTTTCAAGTTCTAATAGAATACTTATAGTTACTAAAAATAATTCATAGATTTGCGAGATCTCGCAAAATCCCGAGACCTTGCGAGATATCTCTTAAATCTTGCAAATACCGAGATTAAAGTGTTTGCTGCAAGATTGCACTCCCTATTCAAAACGTATTTATTTACAGCCTCAATAACTGAAATAAAACTCGTGCTACATAGTAACAGTAATTATTAGGACAGTACATAAAGTGGAACGAGGCGCTGTAGATTTGTTTGTTGTTTGTAGCTGTAGCGGCGGGTTCAACGACCGGCCGTGGCGGGCCGGCCATTGCACGCATAGCGTAGCGATACATATCTGACCGATTATTGCTAGTATAGCCGAACACAACACAAGCTCAATGGAATACTTGCAATTCACGCCTATTGCTCAACTTACATAAGTTGCGTGTCCGTTTTTGCGAGCAACAATGTAAAATTTCAACGAGTAAATGAAACTGTGGGAACGTTATTAACAAATCAATGATTTTGTAGAAAAATTCAAATGAAAATTGTTAATAGATTTTTAATCTTAATTGCTTAATTAGTTTATGTATGTAAATTCTATGTCATTAACAACTTTTCTTTAAAACTAAAGTCACCTACAATTTTAATTTTAATTATTTTAGTGCACGATTTTTTAAAGGAAATAAGTGGATTACGTTTATTAAAATGACTCATAAAATTATAAGAATCTTAAATGTAATTCCTAGCCAAAATACGTTACTTATATCTAAAGTGTTCTAGCTATTTATATAAAAATTGTTAATAATCTTTGGCATTTGTGCAACATTTATATAAATAACTATGCATTGATTGCTATCATACATAAATTTCACCAAAAATTTATTTAGAGTTATAATTATTGTTGTATGTTAAGTAATTTTTCCACTAAAATCTGCTTGGTTTTAATATCTTCGGCCGGCGTCGAAGGTTATATAATTAAGTTTCGGAAGGTTTCACACGAAAACTGGACATTGATGAATTACAGATAGTACGAAACCGGTGTAAATATAACGTGGTTAAGCACAATGTAGTGTACCCGGCGCGGTCGTCGACCGAGGCCCTTGACTTGCGCGGGTTCAGCGACACCGCCTGACACCGGCCGGCCGCGCCGCGCTCCGATATCCGCGCGCCGCTCATCCGCAAAACGCTACCAATACACTGACAATTTTTCAGTTTGTTTTAACATTATGCCTTTACGAATATGTTTAGTATGTATTTATTATAAAAAATCTTGAATCCTTAAACGGGCAAACATTTTGTTATCTTTCAACTAGGTATAACAAGAATTTAATTAATCTTGATTATCCTATTCAAATGAGAACTAACTCCCTTGAATCACGATCAATAAATAAATCAAGCTTTTTCAGTTGTGTTCATACCAAATATTATCAAATACTTTGGTAAAACAAAGAAATCTTATTTCATAATCATCATGTTATGGCATAAGGTAGGTACTATAATATGTGCCACCGACTTACTTCATAAACATGATTAAGTCCACTGAATTAAATGTGTATAGGTATTTATCTCGGTGATTAAGTCAATGAATTACTGAAGGGAATTCTAAGGTCAAATGACGATACGATATTTTCCCGTAAACCACAGATTTGTAATGTTGGTGAATACTACAGACAGACATACAGATTTGCGGCTTGTTTTTTTAGGTCGGTGATGTTGGTTATTCCAAACAGTTAAACTATTCCTTATTTATTCAGCAAATGGTAATTTAGTAATTTAAAACATTTAGTCAAATAGTGTAGGCTCCATCGATTAATCTTCGTAGTAATCAAAATGTTTATTAACAGTTAGCTGCGTTTAGCCGTTCAAAGATCTCGCTTGCTATGGGTATACCTTTATATTGTGCTCATGAATATTTGCTTGTGTTTTGATTAATAATGTGATAAAACTTCTTATTTCACATGCAAATTTGAGTATATTAGCTATTAGCTCAGTTTTAGTATTAAAAATTAATGTTGTATAATTCACTTCTCAAGCTTACGCGCTCACTAGACATGAAATAAAACACTTTTTAACGGATACTAGCGCGGTTTTATTGAAAGTACTTTGGTATTTAGTTGGTATTTGTTTTGATTTTTGGTTTTCCCGACGTTTCGGCACCTTTGCAGCTGCCGTGGTCACGGGGGACACGTAGTCCCCCGTGACCACGGCAGCTGCAAAGGATCCGTTAAAAATGTTTTATTTAATGTAGTATAAGTTTATTCTACGTACGTAGTTGTTAAGGCTGGTTTACATTATCTTTGTCTTTAGTAAAGTGCTTAGTAGCGTGCGAGTAGATTCGAATGCGAGTGCTTTAGTAGTTTTGGTGCCTTTCCAGTGACCGTTTACACGCTTCCAGAAGAGTGTCATTTTATTTAATTCAATTACACGTCACGCGTTCACCGGCAAATGCACTCTAAAAGACGCTACTAAAATGTCGATTTACATGCTTCCAGTGCGAGTGCTAGTAAAATATCGCGCGGGGGGTGAGCGGGCGCGCAGAGGGTGCTACTGGAAAGCGAGTAGAAAGGCTACTAGAACTCTACTGGAAGCGTGTAAACGGTCACTGGAAAGGCACCAAAACTACTAAAGCACTCGCATTCGAATCTACTCGCACGCTACTAAGCACTCTACTAAATACTAAGATAATGTAAACCAGCCTTTAGAGATACTTTTCAGCTAACTGCGTTCGTCTGCAAGTACTCAGAAATTTTGCCTACAAGTGGATCCAAGTTGGGTGACTAAAAATGTGGTACTTGTAAAGGCAGTAAATGACCCAGGTGCTGTCGTGAGCTATAGGCAGCAGTTGTTTACTCTCGCCTGCCACATGTTTTCCTCAAAGTACAATAACCGTTGGGCGAGTCACTTATTCTTAATTTTTGTTGATACTTTTAGTTTGTAAGAGAAAAAGAAAGAGCCGGACAGCCGGGCGAGTGACTATTCACCGTTAATTTTTAAGTATCTAAATATGAAATGGGGATATCAACCACGTTTCTGAATATGAACGTTTTACGTAGGTAAACAAGATGACGTATCTTTTGATTAGGCAAGTGTAATTCTATGAATGAGCTTTAAATCTAGAAATAAGTAAAATTTTGGGACATAAACAAACCTCACTAATTTGACCAATTATTAAATATTGAAACTTTCAACTGTACATACTCGATTAGAAGGGAAGAGATACACTCATTACATTTTTAGATAAACTTAAAAATTAACCGTGTATAGCACACTGAAAGTTTCGTACCTACTTACACACACGGTGTTAATATGAATGAACTAAAAACCGGCCAAGTGCGTGTCGGGCCACGCGCCATAGGGTTCCGTAGTTACCTTCGTTTGCAAAAATAACTTTGTTTTTCACAATGTTGGTATGAATGACAAAGTTATATTTGCGGTTTTGGAAAATGTGCTATATCTCAAAAACTAATTACTATATCTCGTTCAAACCAATTTTGGTTGAAAGTGTTTATTAAGATCTATAGCATATATTTTTTTTAGATTTTTCACTCTCTTATTTCAAAAGTTAAAGCGGGGGGGGGGCACACATTTTACCACTTTGGCGGTGAATATCTTTCAAACGGTTGACTTTGAGAAAAAGTTGTCTTAGGAACTTCAATGCCATTTTCAAAGACCTATCTATAGACACCCAACACGTGTTGGTTTGAAGAAAGAAATTTTTTTCAGTTTCAGTTCCATGTATGGGGAGCCCCCCCTTAATCTTTCATTTTTCTTATTTTTGTATTAAATTCCTTAAGCGGTTAACAGAATACATCTACCTACCAAATTTCAACTGTGTAGTCTTAATACTTTCGGAATAAAGTGGCTGTGACATACGGACAGACAGACAGACAGACAGACATGACGAATCTATAAGGGTTCCGTTTTTTGCCATTTAGGCTACGGAACCCTAAAAATGGAAAAAACGTTTCTTTGGACCATCAAACTAAACAACTTTTATTGGGACCAACTCTGAAATCGCGGAAAAAAATTGCTGTTTCATACATTTAGATTTTTCGTTATAATTTTGTATGAAACAGCAGAAGTTGATCCATAGTGTTGTAAGTTTGATGGTCTTAGAAACGGTTTTTTCATTTTTGGTTCATTCATTAACACGATGTATTTTTTTTTATGTGATAAAGGTACCTAGTGTACCTACTATGATAAGGTATTAATTTTCGGATTTTTCCTTTTCTTCTATTGTGACAGCTTGCATCTTTCTTATTTTCATGTTTGATGATTTATTTTCATGATGCAGGAGTCTCAAATTGTTTTTATTTTACTTACTTATGTATTCTTTCTTAGTCGTAATATAATAGATCCTTTTGATTTAGCTGAAGCCTGATTTTTGCGCTGAATTTAGTGATTGCTATCAAAAGTTTATCGAAATCCAATACTCAATTTAAAAATGTCTATAATGTCGTGGCGTTTACAGTCAGTGTAGTAAAAAAACGAGACGGTAAGAAGTCGGGCTGGTTACCATCGCTAGTTTAATCGTGAATTAGATTTCCAAGGAAATTTAAGAAGAAGATAGGTACTTGTACGGTGTACAAATGCCTACATTCAACTTGGTACTCATAATTAGGTCACGCATCAGCACTTTTGCAATTCATTCGATTTATTATATTTTGTCACAAAATCAGTTCGCAATTAACATTCATTAAGAGCGCGCAGTCAAAATAAGGCAAGTCAAATTCTGCGCGGGAGAGGCAAGAGAATAACAACTACAGATGCAAATGCGTCTGTGTGCGTAAGCGCTAGTTCGAGCGTAGACTTCGGGCGTGAACAAATAATGTTGATACTTTGAGTTTATTTTTTAGTATGAATTATTTCAATAAGCATTGCAAATTGTCATATTAAATAAAATGCATATGTGAACGGAGTACGCGAAATGATTAGGAAGAAAAACATCGGGAACGACCCGGAAGTATACGGGTAAACACATAAAAAAATGTGTTTGGCTTAAGATTACAAAAAAGAACATGAGGGAAAACCTAGAAGCTATGGAGGTACTCGGATGTGCTTCCCCACGGTAACTTATTTTTACGAAACCGGAGGCAACATAATAGTTTAGTTGGGTATGTGAAAATGAAAGTGAAAATAAAAGTGAAAAATCCTTTATTTAAATAAGCTCACACAATAAGCATTTGTAAATCGTCAATTCTTTTACCCTACCATATTATGACGTATTTTAGGTGACAAGAAAAATGGTCACAAAAAACTTAACAGCTTTGTCAGATCGGCTGTACAATTTTATAACCTAGTAAGGGACAGGAGACAAATTTTACAGAAGAGCCGAAAAACGAGTTGGTCACTTTGAGAGCTTGCTGCACCGAAACTATAAAAGCTACAGTAATGAGACTTAAATTAAAAGATGCGGTATATCCTTGGCTGTCCACAGAGCATAATTATATATCATAATAAATGATAGATCAAGTTTTATAGCACTTACTAGTTATTACATTGTCTTTTTAACTTAGACTCAGCCAGTTTGACAACGTTTAAACCTAGTAAGTTGACACGTACTAGGTTATTAATGACCTAGGTTATTGTTAGTTAGTAATGACTACTAGAGTGTTAAAAGACTAATACCGAAGCCGTAAATGCATTGTTTACATCAAACTAAATAAGTTTAAGTAAAAATAATTGATAGTAAACGATTTTCATTTTTGATTAAAAAAAACAGGTGTTATCTTTAAAGGCAATGAAATTCATGAAATAACGTGTGCGTGAGTCTATACGGTACGAGTAGGTGGCCGAGGCCCCGGATCATTCATATTCATTGCGATTTAGTAAATTCAAACGATTAATCATAAAAAAAAATATCTGATCCTCAATAACTCGCATGACAACTTTCAAAACCTAGCAAGGGACGTCTCTTGATAGGTTTTTAAAGTTGTCATGTTACTTGCTATGTTTTTGAAATGGTTTTTAGGCTCTTCCGCGTTACGATTGTGTACTTGCTAGGTTTTTCAATTTTCAAAATCTTATTTTAATTTTTTGGCAATGCGAATCGATGCCTTATTATGACTATAGAAGCCCAATAATGCAAAAATTCGTTTTTTCTTGAAGATGTCCCTTACTAGGTTTTGAAATTGCACAGCTGAGATGAAACGATATTTACAAATATGTATATCGTTTACAGACATAACATTCTTGAAATTAACATATTATATACATATTATGGTTCTGCATCAGAATTCGAGATCTTCGATTTTTGTACCTCAACAAAAAATGCTCATTTGGCTGAACAACTTTTGCTAAGGTGTCATTTTTATATTCCTTATAGTTAAGTTGGACTATAAGGGTGGGTACTCACTTAGGTTCGCGAACCTCCGCGCTCCGCGAACCTAGAACAGTGATCCACAGCAAAAACAAATATTTTTACTTTGGCTACAGTGTGTGCCTGTGCGAACCAGCTTCGCATACGAGTTCCCTCACGTACACACCTCGGCGCCCTGTTTCAGCAAAGGATAAACGATATTTTCGGTGCAGGTTCGCGGAGCGCGGAGGTTCGCGAACCTAAGTGGGTACCCACCCTTACGGTTCTGCATCAGATGTTCCATTTTCCTAAATTGATTATACCCTAAGTTATGCCCAGGCTTAACAGCTATATAACAAAAAAAGTTTCATTCGAATCCGTTCAGTATTTCCTGAGATTAACGTGTTCAAACAGACAAACAAATGACACACAAATGTGCAGTGTTCAAAAAATCTGTCATTTTAGTGAAGCAGTGCAAAGATTCAAATAAAGCGGAGTTTCAAAATCATAAAAAAATGTTACCCTGAAACCTTTTCGCGTAAATTTCATTTTTGCTACGGGCGACATTGTTGTAAAAGGAATTAAACAAGAATTGAGCAGGTAAAATCAGTATTTACTAGTGAAAATTTTGGTAACCATGTAAACAAAGTACAGGTATGAACAGCTGTCTACGATGACATAGAATCATAGAATTTAGATTAAACATTGTAACTAACCAGTATCACAACAGACATACTTCGCATTGTGATAAAAAACAAATGACTCACGACTTTCAGTCAATTTTTGTTTTAATTTCATAAATGAGTTCTTAAGTTTAAAAAAAACAATTCCATTTTCAAATATTTGTGAGTTGCCAGATATGAAAAACTTTCAGAGTTTCTTATAACTTAGTTATTTTTAAATTATTTTATTAAACAGAGGTTGCTCTAATTGGCATGGATCTACCCTTCCTCGGGTTGACGTATTCTGGCAAGAGGCAATTCTCGAAAAAAAGTTAATTTTGGCTTCATTCATTCAATAATTCTCCTTCCTTGGATTCGATGTGGAGGAATGTTTGGTTCTTGCGACTCCACTTCCTGAAATTAATAAAATAACCAATATGAAATTAAATAGTCCGGGTTGACTAATTAAGAGGGCGCATTCTGTACACAAGTGCCACCATTGGAAACAAAATCATAGTGCTTTAAAAAAAATGAAAATTGTTAATTATCTCTCTGTAGTGCACGCCGATGAAGCTTTGTGGTACTTTTTATCGCTTAAACAATATTTTCTTGCTTTGCCTTTTGTTTAGTTCAATGGAGTTTTTTAAACAAGCCATAGCTTAAAGACAGCATTGGGAATGATAATCTCACGCTAATTCGGAGTTCACTACAGAGAGATGCAGATAATCCTTTAATTTTTAAAACAGGTCCCTTTAGATACGAAAGCATGAAAATGCCCACATCACAAATAACAGTATAATAATAATTTACCTTTTTGTTTGCCTGGCATACTTTTCATTTTTACTGGAACTATACTGTTTGCGTTTGTTACCCATAGCCGAAACTTTATTTTTTTTTGGTAAAAATCGTTACTATAACTCAAAGCAACATTACTATAAATTAAAGAAACATTATTGGAACTGAGAAATAGTTACCGTCACAAAAGTATCAAATTGCACCATACGTTCTCATTTCTCGGGCGGGCGTATGGAGATGGTCGGTCACCGACCCGGGCGCGCGGGAAGCGAGCGATACGTCCTACCGTTGGGATGACCCAGCGCGAACTAAATTGTCGATCTTCGCGCGCGTAATTATATAGGTAATCTTTAAAAAATGCTATTAAATAACTAGCCTCGTAAATTGATCAAATAAAAATTGTATTTTACTTTTTAACCCTTTATTGATACATAAAACGTAATTTCAAATAATAAATTAGACCTTTTCTCATAGAAAAGCTGTATTTAAAAACGTATAATGAGTTCGTTTTTATTTTAAATTTATAATTATTAAAACACACAATTTCTACAATTTTCTTCTGAGGTGCACTAATAGACCATATAAGCTGCCCAATAAAAATATATAAAAAAAGGTATTCACATATTATAATGATAACTTTGTATCTCAAAGAGAGCTCTGACCATCACTTTTGGAATTCGGCTTTCCGGAAATGTTTTATTAACAAAAATATACAATTAAACACTGTAATTTTCCTCTGCAGTACACTTCTATAAGACTTTATCTTTATATAATCGTAAATTGCTTTATTTGATAAGCTTGCAATAAGTGCAAAGTACCTGGTCAAAACCACTAAAAGATTGAAGTTTCGTCGTAAATCGACTGTTCGCTCTTAAGCAATCACGCGTCCTCATTTAGCTTTTAAACAAGTAGTTTTGATTCCTTTGTAAATTTGCAATAAACCTTTATTTTCCTAATCTTATCTATCATTTAAACTATCATTCGTCAAGGTGTACCAGCCCGGCTCGTACATCTTTTCTGGTCCTTCGAGCCGGATTTGAACCAGCGACCTATGGATATATTCTCCGATTCCTATAGATCTGCAACGTCTACGAATTACACTCGAATCGTTTGGAAGTGGTCCGGTTGGTGCAGATGGCTGCTTAAGTTGAACATAGGTCGATTTTCACGTTTGCCACTCAATCAAATTTAATAATTTCATAGAAGTAAAAAAATACTACAGTATTTACTTCTATGAAATAGGACCCACAGGGCCGTACCGGCAACGCTCCGAACCTCGACAAATCTGCCGGGCTTCAAATCGAAACAGATAAATCGAGCCCCAATAGGCCAAAATGGTGAACCCCAATTCATAATGCCACACGAACATCGATATCTTTCAAATAACTTCGCCAAATAGTAAAATACGAAATTACTTACTTCGCTCACGGCAGAGAAGTTTGAGACCCTGGGCTATCATTTTTCTGCATTTCTTTCTTTTTATTAGTTCGATAAGCAAGCACGATACCTTTTTGCACTGGTGACCAATTTTCATTGATTACAAAATGGGATTTATAGCGTTTTTATCTTCTCAATTTTGGTCTCGGCATTCTGAGGACTTAGGCGGCAACTTATTTCACATAGATCACATTCGAGGATGAAGGAACCATTTTCGATCGGGTATTAGGCGACACACATAGGGGCCGCTACCCTCAAAACGTATCGAAAATTCAAAGACTCAAAGTGATTGCAGGGTAACCTCATTCTATCACTTATTTAGAACATTAACCCACTTTTTGCCCCACTGTGCGACATCTTATCCAACTTTAATCGTATAACTTTACAGAGGAGGAGCACACCGCGTATTTAATCTGTGGATGAGTTGGATGCAGCAAAATTAATGAGCCATAAAATTTAATAAGATTATACTTACATAAATTTTTAAACGTTACTTTTAATCTTTTTTATATTTTTTTCTCGATTTTTTTTTCATTTACACATTTTCTGCTTTTTTGACTTCAAAAAATAAAATTGAAAGAATAAAAGGTTTTTTCTTATTTTTTCATTATAAGAAAAAAGGAGGATAATTGCAAAAAGAAAAATGAAAGGAAAGGAAAAAAACAATTATTTATTTTCAAAAGTTTTTTTAGAGGAAAAATAAGAAAAAGTTTTTCCTCCTTTACACGACTGAAAGAAGAGTGTATGCGTGTATTATGTTCAGGGTTCATGTATGTTTGTATGTATGTGAGTTGCTATTTCCACCATAACTTCTAAATGTCTGAAAAGATTAAAATGTGTGAGGTATCATTAGAATTCATATATTACCCCTAGTGACACTGGCTATAGATTTTTGAAAAATGTCGATATGTAAGCTGAATGACGCCATTTAGTAATGTGGAAAAAATGTGGCTACAACCTAGGTAATTGGCATGATGACTATTTGTTTTATTTTATGTTACATAAATTACCTCTCAAAAAAAGAAACATTGGTAAAAGAATTATTTCGCTAGCATGAAAACTGCCCGAGATATCTCAGTTTGAAATGCACACAAATGGACTCACCCAAAAACGCTCCATAATAACGACTACTCAATTATGACGTCACGCTTGAGTAGTTTGTATGCAACGCGTAGGAAATTTGTTCGGCAGCTAATAGGCTAATACGCATTGTATACAAACTACTCAAGCGTGACGTCATAATTGAGTAGGCGTTATTATGGAGCGTTTTTGGGTGAGTCCATTTGTGTGCATTTCAAACTGAGATATCTCGGGCAGTTTTCATGCTAGCGAAATAATTCTTTGAACTTTGTTTAAACTTTGATTCTTTGAACTAAGAAACCATTTTGATAAACACAATATTTAATAAAATATTGTGTTTAAAATATTGTGTTTATCAAAATGGTTTCTTATACAAATTTGCTATACATTTTACGGACTAATAAAAGGTATTATTTATTTCAATAATTTTTATACTTCTTAAATGGACTTGTCCACCCAACTTTGAAGGGTCATAAAACTAATAATACGCAATATATAAAACCAAGAGGTATACAAGCTACTCTAAAAGTTTAATATGTTTACGATATTTATTAGTATTTAGTTATTTTATTCATTAGTCATCATCGCCACTATTTGGATTTGCTCGGCGTGTACTTGCTTATATAGCTACTGAGCTCGACTGGAGTTCAACCAGAGCTGGACCGGAGCCGGACCGGTCGAGCACCAATCACTCTCCGGTCAACCTTCGAAAAGGCTCCGCCTCGAGCTCCGATTGATTTCCGGTGCTACCTACATGTATTTAAGTTTTCCCGACATCGAACAGCGGGTCAGCGGGTTTTTGTGAGGTAATACTCGCACTACTATTAGTTATGATCAGCGGCTCAGTTGCCGCCTAAAATTTTTTTTTTTAAATTGGAATAATCATACCACTGATCTGTGGATGGGTTGCCGCCTAAGTCCTGATGAAAATATAATTTTCATAACTTTTAAACTTTAGGAGAACGAAGCTTTTAAAAGTAACTACTTATTTGGTATAAAGCTATTTTTTTGGAATACCCGCTAGGATAATGAATGATGAGGAAGACTTTTTTAAGGTACTTAGACAGGAATGTGTAGATGTTTGACTGCACAGGGGCACAGGCCTTCCTTATGGGTGGATAAGGGAGATGGGCCATAACCGGGCGTTATCGACTGCAAATGCACCCTTGACAAACGGTTTAACGTGTCTTCCGAAATACGGAGAAACTCGAGATAATAAATTTTTGTTCACCCATCCCACGACCGACGACGATCGCAGGGTCATAGGCGTTAAACCACTGCGCCACCGAGCTCCTCTGTAGATATCCCTTATTTATTATGAATAGTGGCTCTGTGAGCTGTAGACCTTGCATTTGTGAAATTTTTAAACATCTTTATTGTCAAAAAATTTCGAAAATATAAATCGAAAAAAAAAAACAATATATTGAACCTTGCTCACAAAATTTCACAGGAATCGGTTGAGAAATGCGACCGTTTAGAGGAAAAAACAGCCGGACATACGAAGGCATTTTTGCCTCAGTTGTTTCAGCTTCAGAGATGCTTCGTTAACGGTTCGCGCTCGCTCGGTTACATTTTCCCTTCCCACACATCAACATTTTTTTATAAGTCAAAACTGCTGTGATATTCTGCGTTTTGGTCCTTTTGCCCTCATAGTCTTTTTGATTTTAGGCAGTGTGATCAGGAAGGATAATTTTATTATGATGTAAAAGAAAAACAGACAAGTTATATAGCACTGAAATTTTTCTGTAAGCTTTAATAAATTCAATTAAAGCTCGTTCGTCTTATAATTTAACCTGGGAAATGATGAGTTTTTAATGAACTTGCTGATGATGCACACGTGCGTAATGCACGGGCTACACGGCATGTGGAGGTGCGCGGGCGGCGCGCGGCGGCTGCGCTGCGCACCCGACCAGTGAAAGTGGGTTGACTGCGGCGCCATTACTTTCAGTTTCTCTTGCGCACGCCCGATCGCGGGCTCGTTACAATAAACATCGCATCCCGTCGATTTCTCGCTCCGCTAAATTTCACCTTTTCCACTTTACTGTAGCACTGCTCTGTTTGACCCGCGCGACGACTGGACTTTCCATAGAAAGCTGATACTACTATGAAAATTGGGTAACTGTGTCGTTAATATGGGACTCTAAGATAAACGTATAAGTAAAATTTTATAGTAACCAACCTTATTAAATTATTAAATTATAGTAAACAAACCTTATTTTTGGCTGGGAAAAATGCAACTAACTTTAAGAAATCTAATAAAATAAGTACAGCAGATGAGATATTGTAATGAATAACTTACATGAATCACACAAGTCTGTATGTTGAATCAGTCATTACTACGATGCTTATTTGGAATCTATACCTTCACACAACGCTCCATGATGGTGTTGAGTTCGGGTATACTATAAAAATATATAACGCCGTGTTAAGGATTTAAAAATATACCCGACTGCAAATTGTTTTGGGATATTGTAAGACATTCCATTTAGCTATATTGTAATCTATACCCGTTTCAGTGTTTCTCCACATTTTATTCCAATAAAAATTACTAAAATGAAAATAATAAACTAAAGTAAAAATTCGTTTATAAAAACACTTTAGTTACGTGTAAATAAAAATTTACACGTACTAAAATGGGTTAAATAATAATTATATTTAAGTCTGATTATAATATTTATGGTTACAGGTTCTTGTTTCTAGTGGAATCGGAAAGTTTTAACCAAGATATTATGAAAATTCTTAATTAGCAAAACTTTAAAAAAAAATTTTGGGCCATAACGATAAGGATCGCATAAGTAGCTGACTCTGGGTTTACAGGATGGAGAGGGGGATTAGGGGTTTAAAGTATGAAATTGCCGTTTTGTATGGAGAATTTTAAAGTATAAAGTAACATACATAAAAAAGAAATATTCCGACGAATTGAGAACCACCTCCTTTTTTGAAGTCGGTTAAAAATTTTCGCAAGCCCTATAAATACTTAAGCCCTTTGTGCTATTGAAAAAACTTAATTTACTTTCATTGGATTTGTTATCCATAATATTCCAAAAAACCAAACTTTAGGAAAATGAGAAACGAATGTAGGTAAGCAGTATTTATATTTCGTATGTCATATTACTTCTTTCAATTTTAGATTAAAAAAAATGCATTAATGTTCTATGAATTTTGTATGTTTTTTTTTATTTTAGTTACAAACTTAATCACATCACGTGTGGTAATGTTGTTTCTGTAAGATGTTTTGTGTTTTCATAGATATTATTTTACGTAATTATAAAACCATAATGTTATGAGTCCGTGAATAGTACGACTGTGAAGAGTGGCCTAGAAAGTTCTCACTTTCGACCGCTCCTGCGCCGGCGCCGCCATCGTGCGCCGCCTCTTTAGATCGCAGTTTGCCTAAAATCCGGTTCACATTCATAAAGAAAAGGTCCCACGGTTATGACGTTGGAATTCATTTCAACGTAAGAGAAATTAGCCTAAAAATTGCAAGTTATACGACCATACCGACTAGACTGTAGTAAAAAATAAATCATACGCATTCAAAAATGGTATTGTATTTAGTGTCACATGACATTTGGCGGTGAATGGGAGCTAGAAAGTGTGCATTTGTTAAACTTTTTGCATTACAGTGACAGTATGTACCATGAAGTAGGTCAATGAGTAGATTTGAATACATTGAACAAAGTTGTTGTAAACAAAAATATTATTATTTTAGTAACTATAACTAAATGAAACAATTATTGAAACAAACAACATCATATTTCCCTTCAAAGCAAAGATGACACGCCATAAAAAGTAACTTCTTGTCGCACTAGCTGCAAGAAGCGAAAAGCGAAAGACTGCACGTGGCAAACTTTCAAAATTCAATTGTCTTGAAAATGCAACGCATGTGCAACGCAACGCAATCATTTTCCTTTTTTGGTTAATGCGATACATTGTATAGGTAGGTTGTGATGAGACAAACATTGTTTGTTTTACAAATAAAAACGAAACTACAAAAGGAAAGTTATTTTCTTCAAATTAATTTTACAATGCTTTTGCTGCCTAGGCAACAATAAAAAAATAGGTGTTATGAGTATAAGTCACAAATTCTTAAATGACACAAAAGATGTTATGTTTTAGTATGTAAAGAAAGGAGGTAATGGATACGCGCTAAGCGGCACGGCAAATGTTCGGAGGTGCATCCGAAAAGAAATGAACGAAAATGAAAGTGACCCAGTTCCTTGCGCTTGCGACCCTCACGATGCGCTTTCTCGCGCTTTTTTATTCGAATCTATTAGCTATAGTTTTTACTCGCTTCCGGGTATTTGTTTTTTTGACATTTTTTGACGTTCAACCTAGATTTTAAGGTAGGAAAGTACAACAGAATGCCATTTCCCAAATATCTCGACCTGACAAAGATCGTTAGGTATCCACTATAATAAAAAAATATGTAATATTAGTTTATAAATTAATTATTAATAAATATTTAAGTACAGTGCCAAGACCAGCCAAGACAGTGTTAGTGAAGTTTTTAAAAAAATTACGTACTTAAACGTTCTTTGGAAGACAATTTATAAATATTGTTGACGAAAGTCTTGTCAAGCAAGATGAATATTTTCCGTTTTAAGATAAGGTAATAAATAATTATTCTCTGAAGGAACAAAAGACATAATGCTAGAGATGGTTGTATTCATATGTTGTATTATGATTATGATGGTAGTACAATATTGTGCTTACATACCCCACCTAATCTGAGTTATGATATAAAAGAAAGATTTGAGGTCGATTAATTTGAAATAGTAACAAGCTAAAACTTCGGCCAGTTAAAAATGTACTTATTTAACTTTATTTTTACTTGAAATTTTGATAATTTGGAAAATGAAAAGTTTGATGCTTTCCCTCTAGTTACCTGCCACCAAACTTTCATAATTCCATGCTACAGTTCCAGACACAATTGATATAAATCACGATGTCAGCATAGTTTGCGAAGGCTTTGTAGAAAGCACGTCTCGGACGCAGCCGCGGCGCGCGGCGCCTGCGCGAGAAAGTTCCGTTCTTTTATTTCTCAAATAGCATGATTAATGGCCTCACACTGGTAATGACATTGTAATTTCTCTTTATCACAATAGATGCTAAGTAACTTTTTGTTGTTTGAATATAATGGTGAATTGAGACACTTTTTGAATCGGTTTATTAATAAAAATTGTTACAAAACGAGTTGATATTTTAAGTGATTTGTCAAAAGCTACTTTCCATTATTTACTTTGACTAAGTATTTTGTAGTTGCTGTTGGTCGTGAAAGATTCATTAGTACTAAAAATCCATAGTGCTTTACTCCAAAACCCTTGTTTATTCATTTAGTTTAACCGGTTGATTCATAAAAAATGTTTCATAAACATGAATGGGGCTGTAGTTCTATTTGTAAAAACAATGGCAGTGAACCTTCAAATACAAAATAAAAATTCATTTTTTTATTGCGAATTAAGTGTACATTAGATGTTATACATACCTAGAATTATTTGACAGTAGACATGTATTTATTGGTGTGTATTAATGTATTTTGTATGCATGTAAATATCATTGTTGAGGCAGGAACTCTTCACCATATATTCAGCGAAAAGGGAAGTACTTTCACCGAGCTAGGTGTTTGTGCTCGGGGGACCACGGTCCATTGTACTTTTCGCTGATCCTGCATTTCTTCGTCCATTTGTCGATTTTTTATGTAGCGGTATGATCGCGCCGCTACATCACTCCCCCCTTTCTTGAAAGACTCGTTCATAGGCCAGTGATGCTTCGTGTCCCATCATGACGAGCGTGTGCCTGCTCCATGGGCGGTAAGGCTTCGTGTGCAGAACTGCCACGCCGCCGGTGTAGATTAGTTATCAGTCCGGTCGTGGGCTGCCGTGATGCCGTCGTTCGCCAGTCACCAAGTCGTTGCCGCAGGACCAAGTCGCATTCTCTGCTGATCGTAGACCTTGATGACTTCTCCAATCTCTACCAATGAGGAGTAGTATACTTTGACGATGCTCCAGAAGGTTGCCGCTGTCCAGTGTCGGTGGTCATCAATGTTGAGGCAGGAACTTTTTACCATATATTCAGCGAAAAAGGAAGTACTTTCACCGAGCTAGGTGTTTGTGCTCGGGGACCGCGGTCCATTGTACTTTTCGCTGATCCTGCATTTCTTAGTCCATTCGTCTATTGTTTATGTAGCGGTATGATCGCGCCGCTACATCATTATTCTTTGTTTGTGCAGCATTCGCGTTTATCTGTTTACTGTTGGTTGACTGGTAGAGAATGCTTTTAGCATTAAGTCCGCCACTTTATGTTTTGTACAATAAAGATTTATAAAAAAGGGGCTCCTAGTATTATTATAATAAAAGTTTAAAAAAAGAAAAAAGTGCCTATCATTAACTAAAATTTAAAATCAAAACATATTATTTTTATTTTAGATTCTATCACATACATATATTAGTAGTTATAGTAACATATATTTTTATGTATAGGTAATATAATAACATAACAAATAACATACCAGAACCAGAATAGAAACTAATCTGAACATCACCCTTTATTTTACATACTATTAGATCGCTATGTTATTTAAAGACTCAATAGAGTAATAAAATTGTCTATGACATTTCGCTTTTCAGCGGTAGGTAGCGCTGTACAAATTTCCCATACAAAATTACTCTATCCAATATTTTTACGCACGTTATTTTTTTTCGATAGCAGTTCGTGCTAGGAGTACTGCAAAGCCGTGACTGAAGGTTGGTTGATTCTTTATTTCAGGAGGTAATTAATAAATATTTTAATTGCCAAATAGTATGTAATGTACTTCAGTTTAACATTTCATAAAATTGTAGGAACCTGTTTAATTTTTGAATCATGGATAATATATATTTTTTATTTTGTGTGGTAAAGATTTTGTATAGAACTTGAATGCGGTCTAGGTATAATAATAGGTCTTTAAATATGAAATTGCCAATAACCTAGTATGGAGAATTTTTAGTCCAATCAATGAGCATATTTGTTGTATGGAGACTTCCGAAAAATTCTCCCGTCTATAAAATTTGGCATGTGATGAAGTTAGGTAACACAGATTACAGATGAACAATAAGCCAATAAAATTTGTTACGAGAAGTTAGGTATTTTTACCTAAACATGAAAATCGCTTATATCTCTCTGTGAATATTTCCTCGGGCTAAAATACTTTCTGTATACGTATTTGTGTATTAGTTAGAATAAGTATGTAAAAGAATCCAATATTTTTTCGATTTCGGAGATACTCCAAATTTAAATTTTAATATTTTTCAATATATCTTTTCTTGATAAAAATATCTGCTGATTATTATTTTTTAATATGTTTTTATACCCTTAATATATAGATTTGTTCAGTAGGCCAACAAATTTTCTTCTTTAATCATATTTATACATAAATGTATGAAAATGAACCGACTATTTTTCACATTACCTCTTAAGACCAAAAAATAAAAAAAATATGATTAAAGAAGAAAATTAATTGACTTACTGAACAAAGCTATATATTTAAGGATATAAAAACTTATTAAAAATAATAATCAGCAGATATTTTTATCAAGAAAGTATATATTGAAAAATATTAAAATTTAAATTTGAAGTATCTCCGAAATCGAAAAAATATTGGATTCTTTTACATACTTATTCTAACTAATACACAAGTACGTATACAGAAAGTATTTTAGCCCGAGGAAATATTCACAGAGAGATATAAGCGATTTTCATGTTTAGGTAAAAATACCTAACTTTTCGTAACAAAATTTATTGGATTATTGTTCATCTGTAATCTGTATTACCTAACTTCATCACATGCCAAATTTCATAGACGGAGGAATTATTCGGGTTGCATAAGCCCCGTTGATTGGACTATTTAAGGAAGGTGAATTTTCCATGCTATTTTTTTTGCAACCGCGGACGCTATTGTTACAAAAGTTTTATTTACAACTAGCTTTAGCCCGCGACTTCGTCCACGTGGACATTCGGAAAACCCTAGGGAACCTGACCGGGATAAAAAGTATCCTATGTTTTAATCCAGGCTATAATATAAACTATCTGTGTGTCAAATTTCATCCAAATGTGTTCAGCCGTTTTTGCCTGATTGAGGAACAAACACAAACTTTCACATTTATAATATTAGTAGGATGTTTGAACGCTAAGCTAGCTAATGCAATGTGTGTTTAAGCAAAAAAACTAAGTCTCGGTTAAGTTAAGAGGAATAAAGTGATAATTTATGCTTTTAAAAACCTTCAAAAACCTAAAAATAAAAACAAAAACAAATTCAAAACTAAGAAGCTCTAAAAAGCAATAAATAATATTCAAATCACCAATACGCATATCAATTTTTATTATATAATTTTTAATAAAAACCGTCTTTTGAAGTCGGGTGGGGCTGGAGGACAACCTTTTTTTTAATTCTAAAAGCCCCACCCGACTTCATTAGACGGTTTTTATTAAAATTGATATGCGTATTGGTGATTTGAATATTATTTATTGCTTATTAGTGCTTTTTAATTTTGAATTTATTTTTATTTTTAGGTATTTTTTTAAAAAGCTTTTTTTATTTTCAACTTTTTTGTGGTATGTAATATTCTTTAACATTATTATGTTTTCAAAATGCCTATTACTCAATTTCCAAAGGAGTTCCGTTGTGCCTTCTTAGTCCAAGTATAGTCCAGAACTTGGCATACAGACCATAGCTCGGTTTGTTTTGGATTTTCATAAGCCTACCAATATCTCAATCACAATTACATATCCTATTTGAGTTTGAGGAGTTCCCTTGGATATCTTCGAGGTTCAAGGCTTAATGTCAATGAAATTAAAAGAACTAAACTTAAGGTATCCGTTTCCAACAAAAAAACAGCTAATTCGGTTCATAATTAACAAAGTCGTCAAGGTAATTAATGCAAAATCATAGTATTTTCAGGATTACTTGAAAACTACTGAACCGATCTGAAAAAAAATTTAATGGGACCATTTTGCAAGAAAATTTAATCAAACAAAGAAAAAATCATCAAAATCTATTCATTAATAACGAAGATATGCGCGAACAACGATAAAAAAATCGTCAAGATAGTTAATGCAAATTCATATTATTTTCAGGATTACTTGAAAACTACTGAACCGATCTGAAAAAAAATTAAATGGAACTATCTCGCAACAAAATTCAATCAAACAAAAAAATAATTTTCAAAATCTATCCATAAATGACGAAGATATGCGCGAACAACCATAAAAAAAACATACAATCGAATTGAGAACCTTCTCCTTTTTTTGAAGTCGGTTAAAAAAGGAGTCGCTTTGAAGATTTTTTTTAACGTGGAATTATAAATAAAAATATATTATAATAATTATAACTGAAAGTTGTCTGTTAAGATCATAATTCGATATAATGATTCTTTAAAATCATTGAAGTATGGGGCTTTTTGTGTGTGAAAAAATCGTCAATTTCATCATGTACCCCTATTATAAGGTTTCAAATTCATTCAATGGATTTTAATTTTAACGAATTAAATTCCATGTTTACAGTTTATGTGACCTAATTATTTCCTATAAAGATTGTATGCAGTGCGAATAAAATTTGATATTTTTTTTGTGTTTTCCTTTTAATCAATAAGTCAACTTGTTTTTGATAAACAAGTGAATATGAAATTTTGCCGAATTCTTTTAAATAATTTTAAAAAATATTAATTTCAAATTATGAACCAATAGACTTATTATATTACTAGCGGAACATTTTTTTCATCTCAGTTTGGTTTTAAGCTATTTAGAAGAAAAAAAATTATTTCAATTTCAAATTATTCAGATTAAGTAATTAATTTTAAGATTTGCAATTTTTTATTTTATTGTTTTTTGTTAAGCATTTCTATCTAAAGACTTACTTACTACCTACACCAATTCTTTGATATCAAGATTATATATTGGTTTTTGCATTGTTTTATATGGAAATTATATAAAACTTATTTATTACATTATAACAGGCGCCACAAAATGCCTTAATAAATAAGTTCAAGGTGGCAGACTACCTTCAAATGGAATGAACCGTATTATATCCCGTTTGGTTGAGTGTAGGTAGGCAAGTGTGTACCTTTATGCCTCAACTGTCGAGATACAGAACGGGGTCAACGACCTCCGCACGTTGCGCGGCTGCGCGACACGATTTTTGACCCGACCGTAATAACAGCATAAAACAATATTTGCCGTTTGTAACAAAATTGCCTAAATGCATGCTTGCGTCAAAATAAATTAGAATATACCTACCTGCCTACGCTATAACGTTTCGAGATGTACATTATTTATATTGCAGACACAAATGTTTGCTAAGAACTATTGTTATAAATATAGTTTGTATGTGTTATGAACTATGTTTAATAGTCAATAAACGTGGCGCTATTTATACATAGGTTGGTTATTATATTATTGTTTACTTGCGATTTAATAATAACTAGTAAAAGTACTTATTTATAACTAGAAAATTGCACTAGTTTTAATGCATACCTATTATTGTTTTTATAGGTCTATTTCTTTATTTTGTAAACAAGTTAATAGGTATGATGTGTATTAAGCAAAAACGGGTTCGTGGGTTACGCCCCCGGTGTCTTTTGCCCCCGTGGTAGGTATATGCCCCCGAATTTTTACTAAGAAATAATCCGAATTTTTACTTAGTAAAAATTCGTATACCACGGGGCTAAAAGACACCGTAACCCACGAACCCGCAAAAACATGACTGAAAACAAGGAATATGCCTTTATAAAACAAAGATGAGTGAAAAAAACATCCGAGGTAGGGCATGCAGAATCGGACCTCTTTGAAGAATCGAAAATTTCGATTCCGATTCCTTGGTCAGAATCGGGTACCCGGTTTTTTTCGATTCTTTTCGATTCTTTTTTGTTTTTTTTGTTTACAATTTTGCTTCATGTTAAGTAAAGAAAAAACGCGTTTATTTTATTATTTTTTTATCAAAATCAAATTATTTACTTAATATAAAACACGAAAACATAAAGAAAAAGCAAATTAATTATCACTAGATCTATAGTAGGATAGGAAGGAGTAGTACTCCTACCGTGTATTAGTAGTACTGTTTCATTTCTTCTAGTCTTCTCTTACAATAAACTCCGTGAGCTGTAAAAAGTGGCTCAAATTGTTCAAAAATAAAATGTTGCCATGAGGTTTCCAAAGAACACATTACGTGCTGTTAGGTATTGTAACAGTTCAAAATTGAACATGTTTCTTTTATCTCAAATATTGATCCGGAGGTGGGCAAAATACAAACTTTAAGTATTCCTGCATAGGGTTAGTTTTCATGATTTCTGTAGGTCTTATTCTTTGTCGGTTACCTTCTTTATCACATTCCAGAGGGTCCACAATTTATGGCTAGTTAGAAGTCTGTAAAAGTACAAAAAATCCAGGGTTGGAAAAAATAGTTGTAAACACAAATAAGTAAAGTTATGCGATTAATCAAATAATAAATTCTTTGAATAACTTACCATGAAGAGGGTGGTTATTCTCATTTTACTAAAAGAATGGTTGTTTATGCAATTTGTGAGGTTTTATTGCATTTCATTCTGCATTCAAAATATCATAGTTATACTAACGATAGAATGATGTTCTTGTAACACAAATCCATTGTTCATATGCACTTTATAAGTTATGATTGCAATATGCAAATACAACATTGACAAAATATCCGTATTTCTATATAAAAAACAGATAATTTTATGGTAATTCAATAACTTGAAAATATGTTTCAACAATAATAAACAGGTCGTCTGACACTTGGTATAGACAAATGTATTTGACATTTGGTGGACGGTTTTGGAACTAAAAACTGACATTCCATCGAGAAAGACTACTCTATAAAAAAAGTTAGGAGACGAAATAATCTTTGGAAATTTATATCATTAATAAATTATAAAGAGAAAAGGGACGAATGATTATAAAATAAATAAATGATAATTAAAGATAATCACTGTTTAGGTAGAATAACATTTAAATTTGGAAAAATCGAAGTTTTATAAGCATACTTGCTAGAGCAAATAAATGTGTCACATACTAGTGGGAAACGGAACGCAACGCACGGAACTGTAATTTAAGCTATGGATTATAGATAAAGTAAAATCAGTTTAATATTAAAAGTAAAGAAAGAATATGAATGATTATATTTGTAATAAGAAAATAATTAAATAAAAACAATAACTAGTAAAAAGTTGTAAGAAAATTGGACAAAAAATATATATATGGTGAAACGGAATGTTCTACATTCTCTTTGTCCATAAACAAGAGACAAAAAGGAGAGTTTCGTGGTAGCCAATCGTAAGCTTGCAAAGCATTTTGTGACCATAAAAGGAGATGAATTGAGTCGGTGTTTAGCCAATCGTAACGCGTGAATCTGGGGGGAGTTAACTTTAGAGTCAGCAAATAATAGCTCAGAATGGTGGCGCCAAGATTTAAAAAAATGATACCAGTATAAAATCATAAAATACCCATAGTAATGAAATTATATGAAAAAGAAATAAGTTGGCCAGTAACGAAACGTTCTTTGGCAAATAGAATAAATAAATGGGTGGCGCAAAGAATAATTAATATTATGAATAGAGTCATGCATCAATCGTAAATAATAAAAGTAGGCTGATAGCGGATTTATTGATTATAAGGGGTTTTCTTTGAAGATTAGCGAAATTGATTAGACCAAAAGATTTATTCGAACACACAGGAAAGATTAAATTGCTTGTGTCATATAATATATATTTACTTGAGGATCTTTGTAAATTCTAGATTAACCAAAATTAGTTATTGGATACGGAGGTAATTACTAATCTTTGTATTCGTAAAATGTTCACGTAATTTAAATATTTGAGGGTGATTGTCAAAAAAAGAATATATATATTTATTTATTTATTCATTTATTTAAAGTATCTTACAGGTACTTAGGGGGACTAAATGCACTAGGCAATTTTTGTAAGTCAATTAGTGGAAAATTTCCCAGCATTTTGGGGAAATAGATTGTGACAGGGCACATTAAGGATACAAACAATAGAATACTAGGAATTATGTGTAGCTAGGGGACGCTTTGAAAAATAATGGGTGGGGGTTAGGTTATAAAAGCTTCGACGAGCTTATTCTCGATCTCATTTTTCCACCTGCCGAGAAGAAGACGAATCTCTGCCTCCCCTCTGTAAGAAGCGCCATAGAACAAGTTCTTTTTATACTCAAGCACATATGAAGAAGTCAGCAAATTAGTGAATTTAGGAAAGTCCATTGTTTAGGCCTTGCAATCGGGGCAAGTTTTCTTTGGGGAAATATTTCAAACAGGGTTTTAAAATGGTAAAAATTAAGCCTTGACTGAAATATATAATTCTATTTGCAAAGGTTACATCAAAATTAACGCTAGCTGTTCCAAGTAAATTCCAGAATTAGTAAAATCAGATTAAATTAATATCAATTTAAATGAAATAAAATGTGGGAAGGGAGATTCTATTTAGAATAATTACTAGAAAATTTGTGTCATATTGGGGCGATCCGTAATGGACTTTCTGGGGGGGGCAATGAGGTAACTGATAGCTTATGAGTGTGACTTCATAAGCGGGCATCAACTCGTTGATTGCCTAGTTAAGTCACATAGTGTAATCATGTGTGACGTGGCTGATGACAGACGTCGTAGAAATGAGGTCGTTAGAATGTAATTCTGGTCCTTGGTCAAGTCCTTAAGTACATGATTATGCTATACCTCATGCTAGGGACCGAAGATGGCTCCTTCCCATCCATCTTCGGCACGGTCAAGCACTAGGTGGTCAGGGAGTATTGCTTGCTCAAACTGTCCAGGTAACGGGGCTTCGGATGACGAGGTAAGCGTCACACAATTTGCATAGGAAGTTCTCATTTAGTCTGGGTTAGGCAGGTAAAATCTTGTAGGATAGATGAAGGTTAGTATCGCGAAGGTTAAGTAGGCATCACAAAAATTGGGTGGGTTTTTGTGATGAAAGGTGGTTCGAGTTGACGTTAATAGAGCGAAATAGGTGTGTAAACGGTTAGGCGACCATGTTGATCAAACGAAAATATGATTAGGTCAAAACCTAGGCAAGAACATATTTTATATAGGAGAACGACTTTTGGAAATTTCTATACAGAAAAGTGTAGCATATAGGGTTTCGACGACAAAAGGCTGGTTTAGACGTCGCGAGCTGGCTAGGGGTAACGATTAGGCGTGATTCGACAAAATGGCCGAAATATTTTGTAGTTAGGAAAAATGCAATTCGGAGCGCACAAAATGGCTGCCGTAACTTGAGCTAGAAATAGGTATTTTTATGTAAGAATTAAATGTTAAATTTGTCATGGTCGAAATGGACGCTTGGTTTTCAAAATGGCGGATCAAAGATAATCACCTAAATAAAGAAAATCATGATTTTAGATCTCTCAGACAGGGTTTTTATCGGCAGATCAATAGATCTACTAAGGTATTTTAGCAAATCCACGATACTATTTGATTCTCAGTAAACCTTTTAAAATATCTGCAGTGTTGTGTTGAGTTTTGGTTGTACAAAATGGCGTCGATTGTGAAAATCAAGTGAGTGTTAATTAATTATTTTCATGCTAAAGCCAGCCAAGTAAACGATTTAATAAATCAGTAAATTACTAAAGTATGATAATAGTAAAATTTCTGAATTGGGTTGGTCATATGAACCACCAGATTTGAAATCAAGTAATCACAAGTGTCGTGTGAAGCCGCATTAATAGTGATTTATTTTGTCTTTGTGATAACTCAGCTATTTAATAATTTGTGAAGTGAAATAAATCTTTGGTCGTTAGGAAGGGCCGGTATGTATGATTTCTCCCAGGTTGATTCGTGGAGATCATATAAAAACCACTAAGATGAAATTTTATTTTACAAGTGACGAAGTGGCTGAAGGAAAATGTCATTAAATTCTTACCACTAACAGTACCGTTATAATATAGTGAATACAGGCGAAAATACTTGTTTTTGGTGCTCAGTTGATGCGTCGACACAGGTGCGATCTGGAGGTTTTCTGATCATTTCAATTTGGAAGAAACTAACATCAAATTGTTTCCATCTTAAAACAAATCCTTCGATGCCATTTTAACAACACAGCGTCGAAGTATTTTAGCTAAACTTAGAATTTGCGAAAGTAAAGTGTAGGAGGGTTATTTATTGCTTAGTACATACATCTTGTCCCTTTTTCTAATAAATCTTTCCTTCAGAACAAAAAAGATTTACCAATTCCCATAATTTTGTCATGGATTGTAAGATTGAATTCGTGAGACATAAAGTAAGTCAACTTTAGAATTGGTTCAATATATGAAAAAAAAAATAACTTAAATTTAATTTTATATCAGCCATCACATTGAAAAGGAAATATTTCAATTGTGAAAATTTGGTAAATCGCTTGTAAGCGCTTTCTGCTTTGTCCTCTTTTTAGTTGGAAATAATACAAACTAACATAGACTATGGACTTTAATATATTTAATACATAATAAAGCTTGTAAGAAAGTAACTGGCTGTTCCGGGAGAAGGTTGTCCCAGTCTGGTGTCGAGACCTATCGTGATGGCGGGGTGGTGCCATCACCATTAGCCGGAAAAAACACACTGGTTACTTTCTACCATAAATATAAACTCATTAAACTTGAAGATAGGTAACGAACTAATATACTATCCGATGGCAATAAATGATTTTCCACAACTGATTAATTATTCGACTGATATAACATTTGATACTTGCATTATACTCACTTTGAAATTGTAGTGTTACTCTCATATCTCCTGCTTAACTCTTATAACATCCGCATATCAAGTTAAGGTTTAGCAATAATATTATCTCATAAAAATAAGAAATTAAGTTCCATAATAGAAAATTCAGTAATGGGTTTTACATTATAATAGGAAATGATGAGTTTTATTCTATCAGAATAAACCACTAGTATTAACCATTTATTGAAAATCTTACTCTGAAGCTAGTTAAATGATTATTTCTTTTTAGGGGTCGTTCAACCCAGCATATAAGTTAGTAATGACTAATAGTACAATTTAAGCATAACCACAGAAATGAAAGCAATAAATATTCGGCATCGGTAAAAGATACTTTATATCTAATTCTTTAGAAATCACACAGTTCACATCGCACTTTCCCTTTATCACTTATAGCAACCAATTGCATATCTCAATTTAGTTCCTAATTAATTATTAACTATCATTTTGGTAGTAGGTTTAGCATAGTTCACACTTTTACTAGCAGTAGGTATAGAGCTGGTAGGCATAGCGCTCCTTATAATGGTATAGGCATTTATTTCAGCTGATAAGCAAACAAGAATACTCCACCAAGTTAAAAGAATAGTATAGGGTTCGGGTTAGTTAATGTAGAAAAATAATTTTATAAAATTCTATTCTATTTAAAATCAAGCGAAGTAATGTTCATTATTTTGTAATAGATTCCTAGGTTAATAATTAACAGAGCATAGATAATTTAAATTCAGCGTTTAGAGTTAGTATTTATTAGCAATCAGACAGCAGTACTCAAGAACACGGGTCTACGCTTACAATCGGGTCCTATCGCTAGAAGTCACGAGCCCTTTCACACATACAAAAGCCAAATCAGTAGCATATTCGGTCACACCATTAGAATAGGGTTATAGGAAGTAAAACCAAGCAGAACTTAGGTCAAACATTTAATCAATTCAAAAATAGGCATTGTTAGGTTTAAAGCCGACGAGCGGTTAATCACCATAAGTAGAGATTATAGTTAGGTATGTGTTAGGTTATATAAAAGCTAGGATTAAAAGATTATCAAACAGCTTAGCAAATCGGTAGTAGGGTAGCGAGTCTTCAACTCTTCAATCATATCATATCATCATAACATAGGGGTAGTTACATTATGATATGCCGTTGACCAGGATAAGGTAATACCTTACTTTAGATCGTAGATTATAACTTGGGTGGTTCTGCAAATCCATGGTTTTTGTAGTGTGAAAGCAGTGGTCGCATACAGTTTAAGATGGTGCGGCCACATTTTGCTGTCGTGGAGTGTATGAGGCTGCTGTTGATTGTCCATAATTTCAGTATATTAGCACTCATTTTAATCCATTACTTTGGACATGTAATTCATTTGGTTATAGCTGAAATTAAAGAAAAAATATTAAAATAGGTTATGTAATTTCACATTAATGATTATTGAGTTGTATGTTAGCGTTTGAGAGAGAGTTTTCTTAATGATTGAGGTAAAGTAACATTCAGTTCGATTGGGGGCATTAATTTTACTGACATTTTACATTAAATCGTGTTTCACAAAAGAAAAAATGCCAACTAATTTTTGATACTTACAAGGGAGGTTGTTGTAGTAATGAGTTGTTATAATAAACCATTGGTTTACGCCTTCTTTGATCATCACTACTAGGGATACAAGTTATTTCTTGAGAAAAACAAAAAAACATTAACATTGTGATATTTAGTTAGGTTATGAAGAAAATTATGACTAAGATTAGATTTCTTTGATAGAAAAAAAAGGGGTCCTGTCAAATAAAGCAGACTAGGTTAAGGGGGTCCGATGACCTAGCGATGAGTTTGCTGAAATACTTTGTCAATAGGGCACAAATAGAAAAAAAATGTAGAAATATCGTATTTAGCATTCACATAACAAATGTTAGTTCAAAGTTCAAAAATTTCATTGCAACAATATAGAATCATTAGCGCAGCTACGTTAAAACTAGACGGAAAATGTTAGAATTTAAATTTTTAGATTTAACTTCATAGATAAAGCTTAGAAATATAAACTCAATAGCAATCAATAAAAGAAACAAATTTTTAACTAACTTTAGAGTTATTTTGTTAGCGCAAACGTTATTGCTATTTTCTTTATGCTATTTCGGGAATTATTAGAATGAGCGTTTTTTTTTGACGAGCGTTTTTATTACCGCCCATCTTGATTATGATAAGTGAGGACGTAGAATTGAGGTTTAAAATCTTGAAGAAGTATCGGGATGGATGGAAGTAGGTAAATTAAATGTAATAGGTCTAATCTACTGTCAACTATATTAAATGAAAGAAGATCATAAACTCTAGAGAAAAAAAATATATTGTATTAGGCTTGTTCAGTTAGATCGGCAGCGGGGCATAAGTCGTGGGGTCGGACTTACGAACGATTATTAATTCTATAGACTTTTGCAGCCATTACATGGTCATGCAAGCGTTAGTCAGGTTCAGTTAGTCATAGCTTGTGTCTGTGGTTAAACTAACAACAAAACCTATTGTGTAATCTATGCCTTAGTTAGATTGAAGTAAACATAGTACATAGAAATGTCATAGATGGCGTTAGTGGTAATTAAAATTCGAAATCGGTGAAAATAAGAATTGCGTTTGCATTGAAAAATAAAATAGATTTGTGGGCTAATGAAATATAAACTAGTTGAATCAATTGGTGAACTGTTCGTTTACGTTAAAAATACATTTAGGATCATTTATTTAAAGAAAAGAAATATAAAATAAGAACGAATGACGGTTAGAAGAACGAATGATTAGTAAGCTAACGGCATAGATCCTTTGGATTGTCATTCATTGAGATTCGTTCGATAGTTCATTTTGACAGATGTCATTGTCAAAACTGGCAACCAAGTCAAAACTTGTAGGGTGACCAGATGCTGTTTTAGTACGGATTCTGTATAATTCGCGACTTTTTCCGAGTGTAAGTATATTGAAGTTAAATTGGCGACTACGTGTATTTTCGGTATATTTTGAATATAGAGTTTTGGGAACACACCGTTCTGTCCTCGCGAACGTTGTTGTTAATAGAGTGCCCGGATTTAACTTACATTTCTTCAGATTTAAAGTTCAGTAATTTGAAAAAAAAAAAGAGGAAAAACTACGCCGTCATAATTACAAATAGTATTGATATCTTTTACCTATGTTAAAAAATAAAAGATTTTTGACCTTGACTATTGTGTTGATGAATGTGTAAAAATTATCGCGAAGGTTGTTATTGTTGTAAATTCTCTCATGAAAAATTGGTAATTTTTATTTTTCTTTCGGGGTGCATTAGGCGGATTTGTGTAAAAAGTAGCTGGTCACCCTAGTATGTTTATCAACAAACAAAACGAAAGGTTATATTTTATTTTGTCGAAAATTAAAACCTTACAAATATGGATTTATGTGTTAGTTGTTCGTGAAAATGTTATCAAATAGTTAATGAACAATATAAAAGTAGGTTAGCGGAAATGTGTGTGATTAAACAAGTTTTAAAAGTGTCAACTTTATAACAAGACTCGAGTTAGAATGTAATGAAATTTATAACTGAATGTAAGTAGATTTTGCCATAATACTTATAGATTTGACTAGAATTATAAGGTAATTTGATAAGAGGAGGGACAATATTGTTTATATTTCAGAAAACATGTTCAAGTACATGAGAGTTTACAATGAACAAAACTTAGTAATATGGTTCAAAAATCTTTAGAGTATTTGTAGATTATGTGATATAAACGCACAATCCAAATGGGAAGCTAGAGTGATGGGTGACCGTATGTAAATAATGAGAACATTTGCTAATAGCATTTCTAATTAAACGAATATTTTTGGGAGTAAATAAGATAAACGTTATGACTAAAATGCGGGTTTTAAGTAAGCTTAGATTAAGGATAGTATTTTGACCTTTCATGATGGGGGTCGGAGAATACTTAGGTAGCCTTTACAAGCGAATTAGAAGCAAATAGTTATTTACTGAATTAACCTTAAACTTATCGAACCGAACGTAGACACAACAGTCTTGGGTGTTGGAATAGGCACGGTAGTTGTTAGTTAATAAATTTAGTGTATGAGCCAAAGGTTTAAAGTTGATTTTTAAATAAAGAAATACATAGGTATAATAAATATTTAGTGAAATAGTCAGGTTGCCATAGGATGTTTAATAGAATTTAACTATGCTTAGAAAAAAAAAAATTCAAAGTTTATAATTTCAAAAAAAAATTGTGAAATAACGATGAAGATTCGGGTTAATTTTAAACAGCAACTATTAGCAGCCCGCGACTTCCCTTAAATTAATAGGATTATGGAGTAATGATTTTTGTAGTAAATTTTTTTTTTAGTTATTGCTAACGGTTAGAGCGGAATGTTGAAGTATCAAGTTTGGTTGTGTGTTACAGCGCTACAATAGGCATTTGGTTTAAGTGATAATGACATTGAAAATGGTACAATTGAGAAAAGGCTTTGCTATTAAGTTTTTATTTAGTGTACAGTTTTAAAATCATTAAGTTAATCTTGTATTGGTTTATTACTAGAAATACTAGTAGGTAAATGAGGTCAATTATATTTATGGCGTTTTTCACTGGGTCCATTTGTGATCAAATACGGATTAAATGTTTGGTTTTATTTAGGAACTATCGTATATGTTGGACCAACCTAACTTTTAATTCTTGATTCGAAGTATATAAGAGAACGGTTTTATTGAGAGTTGACATAGAATTCTACCTTGTTATAAGAAATAAAAATAACTTATCTATATAATTAATTACATCATAATTAATTTTATGGGTAAAGCGTAGGGTGACAAAAGTTAACGGAACCAAAAATAAATAATTGAAAATGAAAAAAAATTAGGAAATATAAACGAATTAATTAAAACTAAACAAATAGACTATTCGGTATAACATTAGAACTAACTCGCGTTGCTAAAACTAAAATAAATATTTTTTTAATGAAACAAATTAAGATTTGGGAGCATGGTTTTATCGTATCCAAACTATTGGATATTATAAAATCAAGCTAAATAGGGACGTGTGCTAATATTTTATATAGATCTGACCTTACACTAAAGCAACAGACAATTAAGACTCGCCATGGGGAAACCGGTCCGAGTTCGTCGTGCACCAAAGCGATATGAATCATCTGAGGAGCCGGCAGAATTAGTGGAGGTTCCACGTAGTTCCCGCCAGTCAGAATCCGAGGTTATAGAAAATAGAGAGCCTCAACCGGTAGAGGCAAGACAGCGGATAGTAAAGACCATAATGAAACCGAAAGTAACGCGAGCGCGCGAATTAATGACAATACAAAGAATGCTGAATCGCACGGTAGGCGTGTTAACTAAGAGGATAGATGACCTAAGCGATGAAGTTAAAAGGACTCAAGGTTCTAATCAGGATACTAGTGAGGTCGAAAAATCGCCAGTAGTTGAAGCAACACCGATGAACGATGTGGAAATAGAAAGTAGGAATGTGATTAAGGAGCCTAATGCGATTGAAGATATTCAGAAGTACGTCATTTGTAACATCAAAAATATACATTTAGATAGACCTAAATTTGGGGATTCGTTGATACATCCGGTCGATTTCATTGAAGATTTAGAAACTTATTTGAAGAAGGCGGGGAAGGCTGAAAACGAATTAAGTTTAATACAAGACTGTTTAACTTCGAGTTCGAAAGACTGGTTTAGAGTATATAAAGGAAGATGGACAGGGTTGGCTGATTTTAAGGTAGATTTCTTAAAAGCATATTGGGGAGAGAATGAACAAAATGAGTTGAGAAGGAAGATAGTGCAAGGCGTATGGAATAGGACGGAGACGCCCACCATGGTGGAACATTTTTTGAAATTGACAGTCAAGGCGCAAATGTTAAACTACAACATTCCAGAAACACAATTAATTAGTGATATCATTCGGCACTATCCGAAGTTTATTCAACAAGCGTTCGTGACCAATAAGATAGGAAATGTAATAGAAGCGGCGGAATTTTTTAGAAGTATGGACAACATACAGAAACAAGAACTACCGAGCACTTCAACATCTAAAAATTCTAAGGATTGGGAACAGAAGAAAAGAGGCATTCAGCAAAATTATAGGCAATGGCAGAAACCTAGAGAGAATCAAGTACAAGCGGTTAACTTAAATAGTAATAATACTAATGTAGATGGTAGCGGAGTGTTAAACTAGCGGAAGCTGAGACTCTAGTCTCCGGATCAGCTTCAGCCACAGGGGACCTAAATTATAGTATGATGGTTAAAATGAATTGGTGTCCGGGTGAATCTTTAGGCCGGAATAATACCGGAATTAAGATACCTATTTGTACGTATCCGAAGGAAAATAATGAAAAAATGGGTTTAGGATATTGTGAGCCGGAGGTTTTAGTTCAAAACATTCCTAGCCAAATAGTAGAGATTTTAAAACTAAAAATAGAGCAGCTTTTGGTCGATACTGACAATAACGTAAACGCCATTTTTGATGAAGTCACGAATAGGGTAGATACTCCAGTATTTAAGTCGGAATTGTTAGTTCAAATATTTGATGAAAATTTAGTAGCTTTGCTGGATACAGGTAGTGATATAACATGTGTGTCAGAAGAGTTTTGGAATAGGTTAAAAGAGAAGAGGCCAACGATACCCACTATGCCTATTAAACCACTTCTTATTAAAACTGCAGTAGGTCAGAAAAGTGTAGAAATAAAGAAAATTGCTTTAGTCACTTTAGGGATAGGAGCTTTTGAATGTGATTTAACTGTCTTAATTGTACCAGGTCTTAGTGCAAATTTGATATTGGGGTTTGATTGGATGAAAGAAAATCAAGCGTCAATAAAACTTAATAAAGAGGAAGAAGGGGTTGAAATTATTATAGGGAATGAGAAAAAATTATTTAAATTCTATAAGGGTGAGAATGCGTTTAGTAATTGCAATCAATTAACAAATTTTGATATTGAAACAGTAAATGATGAGAACGTAGAAAAAAATATTCAAGATATGATACACCAGTCAAATTTAGATACAGATAAACGTGGAGCTTTAGAGGAAGTTTTAATGAAACATAAAAATTTATTTACATCCAAATTGGGGAGAGCAAATTGTTACAAACACGAAATTATTATGGAACCTCATTCGCCTGTAGTAAAAAGAACTTATCCAATACCGTATGCATATAGAGATAAAGTAGAAGCTAAGTTAATGGAGATGGAAGAGCAAGGGATTATTAGTCGTTCATCCACACCATATTGTAGCCCTTTGACTTTTACTTTAAAAAGAGATGGGTCGATTCGTGTGTTATTAGATGCAAGAGAAATAAATAAATACATGATAGCAGAGACTGAAAAACCACCGCTGCAATTAGATGTTTTAAATTCTTTTCAAGGGGCAAAATACATTAGTAAAATAGACCTGAAAAATGCGTACTACCAAGTAGGGTTAACAGAACCTAGTAAAAAATATACAGGGTTTTCATTTAACGGAAAATCTTATGTTTATAATGTACTTCCTCAGGGCTTGAAAACGTCGGTCGGTTCGTTTAGCCGCATGGCTGATTTAATCTTAGGTCATGAGGTTAGGGACTTTTGCGTTAACTATCTTGACGATTTAGGGATTATAACGACAGGAACGCTATCACAACATTTAGAGCATTTGGACATAGTACTAGGGAAACTATCTAAAGCAGGGTTAACGTGTAATTTAGAAAAATGTGAATTTTTGAGTACCGAAGTAAAGATGTTAGGTTATATCATTTCAACAAATGGAATTAGCACTGATCCGGAAAAGGTTAAAGCTATACAATTATTCCCTGTACCAAAGAAACTAAAACAAGTTAGGGCTTTCTTAGGGCTTTGTAACTTCTATCGTAAATTTATACCAAATTATAGTTTTCATACTAGTTCCTTATGTGAGTTGTTGAAAAAGGACAAAAGGTGGAATTGGGGACAAACAGAGCAGGAGGCTTTTGAGAAAATAAAATCACTTTTTATTAGGTCCGTAGAGTTGAACCATCCGGATTTTACTAAACCTTATTACTTACAGACGGACAGTTCAGGAATAGGATTAGCTGGGTTCTTATACCAAATGGATAATCAAGGGGACGTAAAAATTTTAGGGTTTCACAGTAAATTATTAAGGGGGGCTCAATTAAATTGGACGGTAACCGAACAGGAATTTTATTCAATAATTTGTTGTTTAGAAAAATTTGAAACATATTTAAGAGGAGCGAAAGTGATAATTCGAACGGATCATAAAGCACTAACATTTGTAAAGACTTGTAAGTTGTATAACGCGCGGGTAACTAGATGGATTAACTATTTGGAGCAGTTTCAATATGAGGTTCAACATGTAAAAGGCAGGGATAATGTGGTAGCCGATGTATTATCTAGATATCAACCTGAAGGGGATTTATTACAAGAGGATAAGATTAATTCACCGAGGATATTTTATACTGAAATTAGAAATAATAAAGAATTACGCGATAAATTAAAGAATCTAGCAAAAATACAACAGGATGATACAGAAATAGGTGAAATAATTAAGAATCTGAATAGTGGGGTCGAACCAAATAGTAGATCGAGTCAAATTTTTAAAAGAAGTTCATTAGTAGATGGGTTGTTATATTATTCACTTGGAGAAGGGAATAAAAGAGTGTTATTCTTACCAAATTCACTTAGGGAAGAAGTTATTTGGCAGGTACATTTCGAAATGGGTCATCAAGGGGCGTACAAAGTAATAAAATATATTAGGGATAGATTTTTTTGGAAGGGATTAACTAAACAGGTCAAACGTTTATTAAGGGGGTGTCATGATTGTCAGGTCACTAAGAGTGATACAGCTAAATATGTAGGACCTTGTCGTTCAATTATAACTGAAAATGTGGGGGACATCGTTATGGTAGATTTATATGGACCATTACCATCAGGGAAGTTTGGTATGAATTACATTTTAGTTATTCAGGACTCTTTTAGTAAATTTGTGAAATTTTATGATCTTAGAAGAGCAACTGCAATATCAGTATTAACTAAAATGAGGAAATTCTTTCGCATAATAAAACCTACGGCGATCATGTCAGATAATGGGTCACAATTTGCTAGTAACTTGTGGAAAGAAACTATGAAAGCAGAAGGGGTTAGAGTAATTTATACTACAGTTAGGAACCCTAGACCTAATACCACCGAAAGAGTAAATAAAGAGTTAGGACGGTTATTTCGGACTTACTGTAGGACCAATCACAAAAGTTGGGTAGATTTATTGCCGAAGTTAGAAATTCTTTATAATAATACTTATCACGAAAGTACAGGGTTTACACCTTGTGAGATTTTATACAGTGAACCTACTAGATTATCATTTGATAATGTCATACCGACTGATTTAGTACCACCGCCTATTAACGAAATTAGGGAAAAGGCACGGGAAAATTTAAAGAAAGCAGGACAACTACGTCAAAACAAATTTAATGAAAAATATAGAATTATCCATTTCCAGATAGGAGATTTAGTAAAATTAAGGAAATTAAATAAGTCTGACGCAAAATTAAAAATAACAAAAAAGTTTGAACCATTATATGAAGGTCCGTTTGTGATTGGAGCTAACCCGTTTAAAAATGTATATTTACTTGTTGATCCGGAGACTGGTAAAGAAAGAGGAAGGTTTAACGCTATACATTTGTCTAGGTATTATAAGTAAAATTTAATGTCATGACTAATTTTAAGGAAAAGAAATGTTTAATGTTATGTTAACTACATGAAGATGTAATTTAAGTTGATTAATAAATAATAATGGGGTATAATTGTATAAAGTCTGTTGGGAACGGGAAAAGCCTATCTGAACTTACAAGAAAATTAAGGACTCAATTTTAAGAGAAAAAAAAACCAGGCTAAGTAAAAGTCACTAACCTTTATAGTGTTGCTAATAAGGTAACCCATCTTGTCATATGAAAGTAATTTTCTATTAAATTAACCAAAGTCCGCATGAACCAAATGGACGTTTTAATTTTGAGTTGCTTAAAATTGTAAGGTCAGATAGAGGGGAGAGTTGGCGGCTTTTCTTCTCGGGGGGGAAATTTTTCATAAGTATTTAGAGATATTGAAAGGTTTTCTGCTAATATAACTAAAAAAAAAAAAAAAAAAAAAAATGAACCAAACATATATATATATATATTATAAAATTTAAAAATAAAAACTTAACGGATAAATTGGAATGTGAGGTATTTTTGTTAATAATATTTAAAATTAAAAGGATGGTTAAAGTAGTAATATAAAAAAAAATTATATATTTATATACACACTTGGGGTCGAGTATTATTTGAGAAACTTTAGAATAGGGAGGCATATTAAGGAAAGAATTAGCGTAGAGTGGCATAATAGGAAAGTTGCGTAATGTAGCGAAGATATGCGTACTAATGGGATGTTTAGGATAAAGTGGTTTTAAAGCGTAAAGTGTTACTATTGTGTAAATTAATTGCAATCTTTTGATGTAATTTTGCGTAGAATTCATATGGTGACAAGTCGACGTATTTAATTTTAACATTGAAATTATATTTCAAAATTGTTATCATTATTTGTATATATTTTGTATTCAGGTTATAGCTATGATATGATCTTGGGTGGCGTATATGTAGGCTAGTGAATGACGATAGTGGTTGCTGTGTAATGAGAAACGATGAATAAAATGAGAATCTAAACTAGGATAGGAGTATGTATGAAATGATGATTTAAGAGAATGAATAGAATGAGAAGTTGACGAGAGAAAGGAACTGAAATTAAAATATAAATTCTATATGGAGGGCTTTGGATTATAACATATGTGAAACCTGAATGCAGACTTATTATTCTTCCAAGAGATAGGACCACCACACTGCTCTGGCGTTTGGTTTGTGCTTGCGGCCGGGCCGGCGTTTAGGGTTGACAAAATAGAATTTCGTACAGAAGGACTTTTGGTGTTAGGTTAGAGAAAAAAAAAGAGAGAAAACAAACACTATTGACGTTTGTAACTTGTCCTGGTGTGAACGACTGTCTGAAATTCATACTACACAAGAAGCTGACAAGCTAATTTCAAATTCGGCAACTGCACACTCTCCAAGGTGATATTAAGGTTGTTCCAGAGTCTTAAGTGAGCTTTTGGAAATATATGGTCTGTGTATATGATCACCGCTAAACCTTTGGTTTGGAAGGAGGATTACAATGTTGTGGAGGGATACAACGAATGAATACGTTTAATCTTTTCATAAGGTAAGAAAAGAGCCTATTTTTTCGGGTAGGCCTAATCTGGGCTGTAGCCTCACAACCTACACCTTACCATAGTGTTGTACAACTCTGGTGCTGAATATGCATACGACGGAATTGGCAAAAGCAACAAATACTTAAAACTCGCTTAATAATCTCTGATATGGTCTTGGTTTAAATACACTCTACAGTCTTAACTTCATTTACACTAGGGCTCACCCAACAATTCTTTGATCTTGGAGAAGTAATATGATTAGGGTTATATAAAAAAAAAGGGGGGGAGATTGTGTATCTTTGGGGTAATATAAATATTTGAGATTTGAGGGGAAAATTTTACTTCGGATCCAATGCGTAGTATTGTCACCTGTGTATAAATTTTGGGGTCGAGCTGTAACAGTTCAAAATTGAACATGTTTCTTTTATCTCAAATATTGATCCGGAGGTGGGCAAAATACAAACTTTAAGTATTCCTGCATAGGGTTAGTTTTCATGATTTCTGTAGGTCTTATTCTTTGTCGGTTACCTTCTTTATCACATTCCAGAGGGTCCACAATTTATGGCTAGTTAGAAGTCTGTAAAAGTACAAAAAATCCAGGGTTGGAAAAAATAGTTGTAAACACAAATAAGTAAAGTTATGCGATTAATCAAATAATAAATTCTTTGAATAACTTACCATGAAGAGGGTGGTTATTCTCATTTTACTAAAAGAATGGTTGTTTATGCAATTTGTGAGGTTTTATTGCATTTCATTCTGCATTCAAAATATCATAGTTATACTAACGATAGAATGATGTTCTTGTAACACAAATCCATTGTTCATATGCACTTTATAAGTTATGATTGCAATATGCAAATACAACATTGACAAAATATCCGTATTTCTATATAAAAAACAGATAATTTTATGGTAATTCAATAACTTGAAAATATGTTTCAACAATAATAAACAGGTCGTCTGACACTTGGTATAGACAAATGTATTTGACATTTGGTGGACGGTTTTGGAACTAAAAACTGACATTCCATCGAGAAAGACTACTCTATAAAAAAAGTTAGGAGACGAAATAATCTTTGGAAATTTATATCATTAATAAATTATAAAGAGAAAAGGGACGAATGATTATAAAATAAATAAATGATAATTAAAGATAATCACTGTTTAGGTAGAATAACATTTAAATTTGGAAAAATCGAAGTTTTATAAGCATACTTGCTAGAGCAAATAAATGTGTCACATACTAGTGGGAAACGGAACGCAACGCACGGAACTGTAATTTAAGCTATGGATTATAGATAAAGTAAAATCAGTTTAATATTAAAAGTAAAGAAAGAATATGAATGATTATATTTGTAATAAGAAAATAATTAAATAAAAACAATAACTAGTAAAAAGTTGTAAGAAAATTGGACAAAAAATATATATATGGTGAAACGGAATGTTCTACATTCTCTTTGTCCATAAACAAGAGACAAAAAGGAGAGTTTCGTGGTAGCCAATCGTAAGCTTGCAAAGCATTTTGTGACCATAAAAGGAGATGAATTGAGTCGGTGTTTAGCCAATCGTAACGCGTGAATCTGGGGGGAGTTAACTTTAGAGTCAGCAAATAATAGCTCAGAATGGTGGCGCCAAGATTTAAAAAAATGATACCAGTATAAAATCATAAAATACCCATAGTAATGAAATTATATGAAAAAGAAATAAGTTGGCCAGTAACGAAACGTTCTTTGGCAAATAGAATAAATAAATGGGTGGCGCAAAGAATAATTAATATTATGAATAGAGTCATGCATCAATCGTAAATAATAAAAGTAGGCTGATAGCGGATTTATTGATTATAAGGGGTTTTCTTTGAAGATTAGCGAAATTGATTAGACCAAAAGATTTATTCGAACACACAGGAAAGATTAAATTGCTTGTGTCATATAATATATATTTACTTGAGGATCTTTGTAAATTCTAGATTAACCAAAATTAGTTATTGGATACGGAGGTAATTACTAATCTTTGTATTCGTAAAATGTTCACGTAATTTAAATATTTGAGGGTGATTGTCAAAAAAAGAATATATATATTTATTTATTTATTCATTTATTTAAAGTATCTTACAGGTACTTAGGGGGACTAAATGCACTAGGCAATTTTTGTAAGTCAATTAGTGGAAAATTTCCCAGCATTTTGGGGAAATAGATTGTGACAGGGCACATTAAGGATACAAACAATAGAATACTAGGAATTATGTGTAGCTAGGGGACGCTTTGAAAAATAATGGGTGGGGGTTAGGTTATAAAAGCTTCGACGAGCTTATTCTCGATCTCATTTTTCCACCTGCCGAGAAGAAGACGAATCTCTGCCTCCCCTCTGTAAGAAGCGCCATAGAACAAGTTCTTTTTATACTCAAGCACATATGAAGAAGTCAGCAAATTAGTGAATTTAGGAAAGTCCATTGTTTAGGCCTTGCAATCGGGGCAAGTTTTCTTTGGGGAAATATTTCAAACAGGGTTTTAAAATGGTAAAAATTAAGCCTTGACTGAAATATATAATTCTATTTGCAAAGGTTACATCAAAATTAACGCTAGCTGTTCCAAGTAAATTCCAGAATTAGTAAAATCAGATTAAATTAATATCAATTTAAATGAAATAAAATGTGGGAAGGGAGATTCTATTTAGAATAATTACTAGAAAATTTGTGTCATATTGGGGCGATCCGTAATGGACTTTCTGGGGGGGGCAATGAGGTAACTGATAGCTTATGAGTGTGACTTCATAAGCGGGCATCAACTCGTTGATTGCCTAGTTAAGTCACATAGTGTAATCATGTGTGACGTGGCTGATGACAGACGTCGTAGAAATGAGGTCGTTAGAATGTAATTCTGGTCCTTGGTCAAGTCCTTAAGTACATGATTATGCTATACCTCATGCTAGGGACCGAAGATGGCTCCTTCCCATCCATCTTCGGCACGGTCAAGCACTAGGTGGTCAGGGAGTATTGCTTGCTCAAACTGTCCAGGTAACGGGGCTTCGGATGACGAGGTAAGCGTCACACAATTTGCATAGGAAGTTCTCATTTAGTCTGGGTTAGGCAGGTAAAATCTTGTAGGATAGATGAAGGTTAGTATCGCGAAGGTTAAGTAGGCATCACAAAAATTGGGTGGGTTTTTGTGATGAAAGGTGGTTCGAGTTGACGTTAATAGAGCGAAATAGGTGTGTAAACGGTTAGGCGACCATGTTGATCAAACGAAAATATGATTAGGTCAAAACCTAGGCAAGAACATCTATATATATAAAAGCGTAAATCACTCACTGACTCATCACGAAATCTCAGAAACTACAAGTGCTAGGAGTCTCAAATTTTGCATGGGAGTCCCTTTTAGGATGTAGGTGCTCACTAAGACGGGATTTTGCGAAATTCAATCCCTAAGAGGGTGATACAGGGTGGCAAAATTTGTATGGGAGAACGCGATTCCTTGGCCCGATTGACTTGAAATTTGGCATAGACATTCTTTTACAAAATTAATTGAACACGTGTTTCGTATTTTTTTGAAATGTATCCCTTAACAGGGTTGAAAAGGGGTAGAAAGCTATTTTTAGGGTGGTTGACTCCGATATCGGAATCAAAACTTCTTAGTGCATTTGAATGATTAAGAAAAATATATGTCAGTTGTCACTGCACGGGCTGACGTTTAATCTCTAATTTTCCCGATTTTCAAGACAAACTTTGACTATTTTCACTACTTCACGAAATATTAGTCAAATAAAACGGCAACATGTGGCAAATATCAGATAACGTGACAAGGAATGTGGTATTTAGAGAAGTGTTTCAATGGAGAGCCTGATAATAATGCACAACATTAGTTGCACCCGACATAAATCTTTGCCCGGCATGCGTTGCAATGTCACGTTTTTTTTAGCCAGAAACCTTTTCAGTAGTAAGCAGAACAATTCACCAAATATTCACCAAAGTTTCATCATAATCGGATGTGGATGAATGGTTTAGGAGTGCAAAGGAAACAAATACACATACAACGATTTTTATTTATAAAGAAGATAACTATTAAGCAAAGATATTAGAATTTTTAACTATAAGGTTAGTATTAAATGTAACATAATATTATTATACTTATTTTGTTAAATTACTGCTAATAAATTTTATTAAGTAGGTACCTACCTAACTAATACAGAATCGTTAACAGGGCGTCGATTCTGTAACCAAACTCGAACCCCACTTCGAATCTCACTTCACGGCACGGGAATTTTAAATCATAAATAAGATAATGATAAGAAAATTTTTTTATCACAAAAGATTTTAGATAGCTACGCAGGCTACCTAAATTTTTTGCAATCAGTAAAATAGCTCATTTAGTAAACAAATGTCTAATAACAAATTCACGCGAAGAGAAGTGAGATGCGAGTTTGGTTACAGAATCGACAGACTGCGCGGGTAAAACCGCGGGGTGCAGCTATTACCTATATAATCACAAAATTGTGTAAATGTGAAAGTTTTGATGTTTGGATGTTGTTCTGTTAGGTACCTACTCAATCATATCATACTCAATCACGTCTGAACGGGTGAACGGATTTAGGAGAAATTGGCACAGATATAGATTAAGTCTGCCTGCCTAGCATGAGCGATTTATATCACGTGATATAGCATTTTATCGACACTCAACTGTCAAACTCCTTTGTCTTTTTGACAGTTAAACGTGATAAAACGCTATATCACGCGATATAAATCGTGATACGCTGGTCGTGCTAGGGGGGCTGGAATACTTAAAGCCCGCCGGTAACGATCAATTGCGATTGTCAATTTTTCCGTCAATGCCATTGTTGGAGCAATTGACAATCGCTTCAATTGCACGCGTAAACGATAAATTTTTCCGTCAATGGGCGTCAATTGCGGAAAAATTGACAATCGCAATTGATCGTTACCGGTGGGCTTAACACAGGCTTCTTTTCATCCCGATCATTGGTTTCCAAGGGAAGACTTACAACGATTACCGACTGCCACGCGGGCGCAACCACGGGCAAAAGCTATACATAGTATAAAACAAAGTCGCTTCCCGCCGTCTATACGCTTCTCTTAAACTATGCATAAAAACCTCATTAAAATCGATCCATAAGTTTGGGAGCTAGGTTGGTTGCCTCAGACAGACAGACACACACACACGTCAATTATATTATAACACCCCTTGCGTACGTCGTATAGGTATATGTCGTCCTCCTAGGTATATGTATCCTGTAGTATAATCTAATAACTTTACACTGACACCACATTAGCACAGTTTTACATTTAGTAACTACATTACACCCGTGCGAAGCCGGGGCGGGCCACTAGTATTTTATATAGGAGAACGACTTTTGGAAATTTCTATACAGAAAAGTGTAGCATATAGGGTTTCGACGACAAAAGGCTGGTTTAGACGTCGCGAGCTGGCTAGGGGTAACGATTAGGCGTGATTCGACAAAATGGCCGAAATATTTTGTAGTTAGGAAAAATGCAATTCGGAGCGCACAAAATGGCTGCCGTAACTTGAGCTAGAAATAGGTATTTTTATGTAAGAATTAAATGTTAAATTTGTCATGGTCGAAATGGACGCTTGGTTTTCAAAATGGCGGATCAAAGATAATCACCTAAATAAAGAAAATCATGATTTTAGATCTCTCAGACAGGGTTTTTATCGGCAGATCAATAGATCTACTAAGGTATTTTAGCAAATCCACGATACTATTTGATTCTCAGTAAACCTTTTAAAATATCTGCAGTGTTGTGTTGAGTTTTGGTTGTACAAAATGGCGTCGATTGTGAAAATCAAGTGAGTGTTAATTAATTATTTTCATGCTAAAGCCAGCCAAGTAAACGATTTAATAAATCAGTAAATTACTAAAGTATGATAATAGTAAAATTTCTGAATTGGGTTGGTCATATGAACCACCAGATTTGAAATCAAGTAATCACAAGTGTCGTGTGAAGCCGCATTAATAGTGATTTATTTTGTCTTTGTGATAACTCAGCTATTTAATAATTTGTGAAGTGAAATAAATCTTTGGTCGTTAGGAAGGGCCGGTATGTATGATTTCTCCCAGGTTGATTCGTGGAGATCATATAAAAACCACTAAGATGAAATTTTATTTTACAAGTGACGAAGTGGCTGAAGGAAAATGTCATTAAATTCTTACCACTAACAGTACCGTTATAATATAGTGAATACAGGCGAAAATACTTGTTTTTGGTGCTCAGTTGATGCGTCGACACAGGTGCGATCTGGAGGTTTTCTGATCATTTCAATTTGGAAGAAACTAACATCAAATTGTTTCCATCTTAAAACAAATCCTTCGATGCCATTTTAACAACACAGCGTCGAAGTATTTTAGCTAAACTTAGAATTTGCGAAAGTAAAGTGTAGGAGGGTTATTTATTGCTTAGTACATACATCTTGTCCCTTTTTCTAATAAATCTTTCCTTCAGAACAAAAAAGATTTACCAATTCCCATAATTTTGTCATGGATTGTAAGATTGAATTCGTGAGACATAAAGTAAGTCAACTTTAGAATTGGTTCAATATATGAAAAAAAAAATAACTTAAATTTAATTTTATATCAGCCATCACATTGAAAAGGAAATATTTCAATTGTGAAAATTTGGTAAATCGCTTGTAAGCGCTTTCTGCTTTGTCCTCTTTTTAGTTGGAAATAATACAAACTAACATAGACTATGGACTTTAATATATTTAATACATAATAAAGCTTGTAAGAAAGTAACTGGCTGTTCCGGGAGAAGGTTGTCCCAGTCTGGTGTCGAGACCTATCGTGATGGCGGGGTGGTGCCATCACCATTAGCCGGAAAAAACACACTGGTTACTTTCTACCATAAATATAAACTCATTAAACTTGAAGATAGGTAACGAACTAATATACTATCCGATGGCAATAAATGATTTTCCACAACTGATTAATTATTCGACTGATATAACATTTGATACTTGCATTATACTCACTTTGAAATTGTAGTGTTACTCTCATATCTCCTGCTTAACTCTTATAACATCCGCATATCAAGTTAAGGTTTAGCAATAATATTATCTCATAAAAATAAGAAATTAAGTTCCATAATAGAAAATTCAGTAATGGGTTTTACATTATAATAGGAAATGATGAGTTTTATTCTATCAGAATAAACCACTAGTATTAACCATTTATTGAAAATCTTACTCTGAAGCTAGTTAAATGATTATTTCTTTTTAGGGGTCGTTCAACCCAGCATATAAGTTAGTAATGACTAATAGTACAATTTAAGCATAACCACAGAAATGAAAGCAATAAATATTCGGCATCGGTAAAAGATACTTTATATCTAATTCTTTAGAAATCACACAGTTCACATCGCACTTTCCCTTTATCACTTATAGCAACCAATTGCATATCTCAATTTAGTTCCTAATTAATTATTAACTATCATTTTGGTAGTAGGTTTAGCATAGTTCACACTTTTACTAGCAGTAGGTATAGAGCTGGTAGGCATAGCGCTCCTTATAATGGTATAGGCATTTATTTCAGCTGATAAGCAAACAAGAATACTCCACCAAGTTAAAAGAATAGTATAGGGTTCGGGTTAGTTAATGTAGAAAAATAATTTTATAAAATTCTATTCTATTTAAAATCAAGCGAAGTAATGTTCATTATTTTGTAATAGATTCCTAGGTTAATAATTAACAGAGCATAGATAATTTAAATTCAGCGTTTAGAGTTAGTATTTATTAGCAATCAGACAGCAGTACTCAAGAACACGGGTCTACGCTTACAATCGGGTCCTATCGCTAGAAGTCACGAGCCCTTTCACACATACAAAAGCCAAATCAGTAGCATATTCGGTCACACCATTAGAATAGGGTTATAGGAAGTAAAACCAAGCAGAACTTAGGTCAAACATTTAATCAATTCAAAAATAGGCATTGTTAGGTTTAAAGCCGACGAGCGGTTAATCACCATAAGTAGAGATTATAGTTAGGTATGTGTTAGGTTATATAAAAGCTAGGATTAAAAGATTATCAAACAGCTTAGCAAATCGGTAGTAGGGTAGCGAGTCTTCAACTCTTCAATCATATCATATCATCATAACATAGGGGTAGTTACAGTATGTTATTTGGAGTATTCGCAGCTAGATGGTGCTTCTAATTTAGATAATTTTTCGAAATGGGTGAATATTTTTTTAGATAAATTTGGAAAAACTGGCTTGACTAAACATTTTTAGATAATTATTGAACCTGCTCACAAAATTTCACTAGAATCGGTTGAGAAATGCGACCTGTAGAGGAAAACAAACTGCCGGAAAGCCCGAATGAAATATTTTTTTTTATTTATCTCTGTCATTTTAATAAATTTTAAAAACTGTCTCGACTCTCGACAAAAAATCTAGATATTTATCAAACCTCCACACAAAATTTCACCGGGATTGGCTAAGAAATGCGACCTGTAAAGAAGAACAGACAGCGCTGGAAAGCCGGACTAGGACTAAAATAAGTTTTTCTATATCTCTGTATCTCCGCCATTTTGAAAATTTTAAAAAAAGTGGCGTGACAAAAAAATCTATATCATTTTCAAATATGCTCACAAAATTTCACGAGAATCGGTTGAGAAATACGACTTGTAGATGAGAACAGACAGCGCTGGAAAACCGGACTGAAATATTTTTTTTTTAACATATCTCCACCAATATGAAAAATTTCAAAAAACTAGCGTGAACAACATAACTACATCATTTATGAACCCGTTTGCAAAATTTCACGAGAATCGGTTGAGAAATGCGACCTGTAGAGGAGAGCAGACAGCGCTGGAAAGCCGGACTGAAACATGATTTTTATAACATATCTCCGCCATTTCGAAAAAAATTAAAAAACTGGCTCGACAAATAAATTTTATATAATTTTCGAACCTGGGGCCGTACCGGCTAACGAATCGAGCTTCGAAAAGTCTGCCGGGTTTCAAATTAAAACAGATAAATCGAGCTCCAATTGGGCCAAAATGGCGAACCCTATTTCATGAGGTCACACAAACATCCATATCTTCCAAATAACTTCAACAAATAGTACAATACGAAATTCCTTACTTCAATTTATCTTTTTTAATTTGAAACTCGGCAAATTTTCTGAAGCTCGATTCGTTAGCCGGTACGGCCCCTGCTCACAAAATTTCACGAGAATAGGTTGAGAAATGCGACCTGTAGCAGAAAACAGATATACATACGAAATAATTTTTGCCCAAGCAGAAGCAGAAACACATCTAAATAAAGTGACAAGACAATAAATTGCACAGGAATTAACGATTAGGAACAATAAAAAAGGAATTTTTTTCGATCGTCCAATAGTGAGCAGGCAAAGAAATCTTATACCATACGGTCTAATCAGATGTTATTATGATTGTTTATTCGATTATTTGTGCGCGCCATCACAACTAAAGCCGTCTAAGTAGTAAGATTGGGAATTTGATTTTTTTTAACGAGAATCGAAAAGAATCGAAAATCGATTCTTACTAATTTAAGAATCGATTCTCACAGGACAAAAAAGAATCGGTTTTTCCCGGTTATTTTGGAATCGGTTAAAATCGGTTCCATGCCCTAATCCGAGGTACTTCAAAATTCAGATCACCTTCAAATTTAAATGTACCTCATTACTCTACCGAGTTATTTTTAAACATAGTGGAATGATAATGTAGAGAATAATTTATAAAAACGATAGTTGAAGCATTCTGTCCTGCGCTTTTGTGACGGTGGTGATGTATATGACACGTATAGTACGTAATTATGCGCATGCGGCTAGCAGACATGCTAGAGATAGCCGCGCGGGTCGGTGACCGGCCCGAGGCCGATGCCCTCTGACGTAACGTTACGCGAATTCTACCCCCCCTGCCCGCGGCGCCCCACCGCTGGTCGACCCAATTCCTTCGAAGCCACTTCGTTTGTGCATCGCTAATTATAAAGCGTCGTTGCACCACTGCCAAACCCGTTCTATTTCTATATTACGTCGGTTATTTATTTAGAGCCTGGCGAAGATGGGGTTGCAATTTGCGGCTTGCGGATACCTTATTTTTGGCGTAATATTTATTTGTTATATTATATCTACATACATTCTAGACTGTTTACTTACATTTTGTACTGAATCGAGGTATTTTATTTTAATATAAAATCATTTTTTTGCCAAATTGTGTTTTTTCTAACATATGAATCGACTCTATTTTTATCTTGATATTTGACTTTAGTCATTAATGACTAAAGTTAAATCAGATAAAAACAAGGCATAAAAAGTGTACTTACGTGGACAATGATGAGATTAATGTTAAGTTGCATAACAGCACATTAAGGTAAAAAGCAGTTTTGCATTGCAATTAGTCTGAAGAAACGAGTTGAGTCTGCTTTTTAAGTAGAAAATAATTTAGTACTTAACTACCTATTATACTTATTAAGCTAATTAGCTCGAATAAAATAAATACAAATTTATCAAACATCTACAATATCTACATTCTACATATAATAATACAAGGTTTGTGTGTCTAAGCTTTTTATTTTAGTTGTATCAGTATTACCCGAGTCCAGATTGAGCGATCAACCTCGCGAGGCTGCCACTCGAGGCAAATTACCCGGACGTCAGTCTAGACTAGTCTGAGTAGCATGAGGCCTCGCGAGGCTGATGCTCAGTGTGGAACCGCTTTATGTTCTGGCATATTTGTCTGACGTTACGTGTTAACACGCCCCTTCCAGATGATATCGGTTTTCATAGTAAATGTATGCACGAGAAGCACACTTAACTTATAACATGTCCATATAAATACAACGTGTTAAAACGTAACTTCAGACAAATCTGCCAGAACCCTAACTGTCAAATAAATGCTACTATGCTGTTGTAAGTGACACGATAATAATACGAATTACGGAATTGCGTACTGCCGCTATAGCATGACCTCCGAAATAGGTGTAACTGTCAAAATCCAGTGTCTTTTGACAGTGTTATTCATAATATACTCGTTTCGGTGGTCATGCTAGGCCTTAACATGACCACGCATTAGGGAAGCTGGCTGATGTAGAAACTATAAATAATAAAACTTCGTATATAGTATTTCTCAAAAGCTTACCTACAATGTTTCAGAGTCCCTTATTATTTTTTAAGGATGATGGGCAAGGGACAAAGGCAGTTGGTCTAGCCACCCTCAAGCAATGAGTGATATATAATTCGAGGAAATAATAAGATGGAAAAAATTTAAACACACAGCCGTCAATTTTTTTCTTAAATAAATGAAATGGGGTATCATTTCATGGTAATGTATAAACACGCATATGCAGTGTTTCTTTCAGACAAAATTCTCTGAGGGGGCAATTAAGAGGTTCGGGGGAGCTCGTCCGTCGATCACTGCACTAGTTTGCCCGTCTACCTACACACAATTCATTTTTCTCCGGGGGGGCACTAAGGCTGCTCCGGGGGGGCACCGCCCCCCGGATTAGTACCTGAAAGAAACACTGCTCAAAACCAACTTTATTTGCTTTTAAAAATAAAACGTGGACGTTTAAAACTCGTCCTTAATTTTCGAGGAAACAAAATAAACAAATATATTTTTACATGGCACTTTGAGATTTTAAAAAGCCTTAATAATGTCTTATTTATTTATTTTCAATAATTGCACTTAATTTTTCTTTACGTAGGTACCTACCTACTTTTCACAACGTGGCAAATTATCGTAGGTCACAAACCTTTTTTTATACCTTTTTGTTTTACTTTTTTCTAGTATATTTCTACTAAACATTTATCAAACTGTAGCAGAAATGATATTTATAGACAAATTGTAGATTTTTTCCCATGTAACAAAGTGCTGTGATTTTCCCTAACTTGGCAAAAAGCCCACTAACATTAAACAAAGAGACCGCAAGGTTCTTTTGGTTCTTTAAAAAAAGTTTATTTACAAAAAGTTTCTAACCCCTGTATTCAACATGTGACATTGACAGTCCTTTGTTTATATTGTTTCCATCAAATTATCTCCTTAGAAAGATATTCTTAAGACAAATATTGACTGCATGCTAACTCACTTTGCATTAATTGTTGGTATTTTGGAGATTGGTTATTAAAGTTGTAAAATTATTGACTTCAGCATGATAACTTCTAAAATACTAATAGTTGACGTTTGCTGTCATACAATAACAACGTATCAAATTTAGCGTCACCGCTGACGGGTGATTAATAGCTGAGCGATTTTTTGTCGCTGAGAGTAGAACTTTTTGATTTTATTATTCTACAGCTAGGTACTAATCAACGAAAATTTTTTTCTAAAATTTTCAAAATAAAGGATTATGATGAGCACTGGTCTAGCTAAGCCTCCTCTAGCAATGAATCTTACATCATTGGAAGCGAAAGCGTCCCCGCTGACGGGCGATTAATCGCTGAACGATTTTTTTTCGCTGAGAATAGAACATACGGAGTTCTATACGTAAACGCCGACGAGCTACTTTTTGTAGCTGCGATAAACGGGGCGTTAATCGCGGCGATAATCGCCCGCGAAATGACACGACAAAGGTTTTACTTAGCCAACGACAAAAAAGCGCCGCGATTATCGCCGCGATTAACGCCGCGTTTATCGCAGCTACAAAAAGTAGCTCGTGGGTGTTTACGTATAGAACTCCGTATGTTCTATTCTCAGCGAAAAAAAATCGTTCAGCGATTAATCGCCCGTCAGCGGGGACGCTTACACTTCCAATGATGTAATATTCATTGCTAGAGGAGGCTTAGCTAGACCAGTGCTCTCATCATCATCATCCTTTATTTTGGAAATATTAGAAAAAAAATTCGATGATCCTTTTCACGTAATGATGTAATGAAAATCCATGTTAGTAGACTAAATGTGACTCGGATGGAAACTAATCTGGTTTTCTGCCCTCCAGACAGCGCGTGTCAAAGTGGACAAAGATTTTAGACTCAACGATATACCTTAGGGATTTATATCATTTGCGCGAGCTGTTATGCTGTAAAATGATGACAATTTAATAAAGAACTTAATAAACCAGTAGACTTTAAATTTGATAACTACACCAGAGTATGAATACGACATCCTCTTTTATTATAAATAGTTTCACTTTGACAATAAGCAAGCAAAAATTAACAGATTTTACAGTCCCCGCAAGAATCGGAGCATTGAAAATTAATACAAAAATTTACGAAAAACCAAAATCAAATCAAATGCAAAATCCTATTATATTTTTAAAGCCACCTAGGTAGTACCTACCTATTTATTTTTACTCTCTCGTCTTGTCTCGTGTCACAAAAGCGTCCGCTGACTGCCTCGACGCGGCGCAACCGAAATATTATTAACTAATTTTAAAAATTCCAACGAATGCACTTCTCGTCTGATCGGTCAATAATCATAGAAGCTATAATATCACTTTTTATGTACGGGAACAGCCGATTTTCTACAATTCCAAAACTAAAGGGACCACCTACAACAGGTTTAACCGATATCCAAAAATTTTTCGCCATTTTGTAGCTAAACTAATACTCTAGGACCCTTTTTTGAATTTTTCTTAAGTCGATTTTTTTTTCTGAAATAAGTATTTACAATTTAGTAAACAAACACCCCTCAAAAACCCGAATTTCCCAAATTAAAAAAAAGTTACTAGTAGATTTTCAAAATTCAAACGTTCACACGTGTCTCGATAAATTTCTCAACTTTGGGTACTAATCCCATCTCGATCCTCCCAAAAGCCTCGGAGATATGGCCAAAAATACGTCTCAGGCGATTTGTATCTGATAACCATATAATTTTTTTCATTGGTAAAATAAAAACATTTAGTTTTTTACAATGGATATTTTCAATGGATACCTTGCATACATCCTATAAACTTTATAGGATTTATGCAAGGTATCCATTGAAAATATCCATAAGCAACCACTAGGCTTTATAGTATAAAGCCTAGTGGTTGCTAGGCTTTATACTATATTTATTTATACTATACTTATAGTAAAAAGCCTAGTGGTTGCTTAGCGTCAGGCAGCGCATCAAATAGTTGTATAAAAACACCAGCGGTCGGTCAAAGTCACCCTTCTTTCCGGCAGGTCGCTGCGGTCACATTCGATACAAAATATATAAATTGGCGCTGCGACTCTGTACCTACCTGTCTGGAAGCGAATTAATCATGCGATTCCCCAACCGTGTCTTGGTAAACAAAATGCACTTGGGTAAATGAAAGACAATTGTTATTATTTCGGAGCTGTTACGTACGGTGTTTCTTATTTTCTTAATTTATGTTGAATGTAGATCAATACCGTTAGTAAATAGAGGCAGACGTTACGTAACTTTAGTTTGATGTTAAAATTCTATATGAGATCGACGAAAATAACTCGTTCGCTTAACATTTTACATACCACGAAATTTGCCTAGGTCTACCAACCAAAAGCTCTTTGTCCACCACCTATCAAGAAGTCGGACTAATTTGGGGCGACAGTGTTCACTTTCCAGAATGTTTAGATTATTTAACAATTCTTGTAAGGAGATTGATATTAATGTGACTTCAACTTGTGCCCTAAAGAAATTCATACTATTCAGTAGTCAATAATTTGTTGTAATGACTAAAATAAAATAATGTTGTTATGAAATAATGATCAATCAATAATATATAATATTACAATTAAATTTAAAATTAATAAAATACTTGTTTTACAATTAAATTTAAAATTAATAAATGTTATAACAAATTAATAATCCAAAATAATTTAAATTTCCAAATTGTTAAAATTACTTATATAATGCTACTATTATAATAATTTAATTGCTTATAGTGTTTAAATAATAAAAATAATTATATTTCAAATAATAATAACATAAATTACCAACAAATAATATTCAAATGATGTAATTTTTAGACATATTAATATTATAATATAGCTAATTAAGTACTTTACGCAATTTCTCGTGCATGTGGTGCTTTTCTATAAGTAATGTGTCACTTATATATTTTTTTTGATAGTGTTAATTATAATTGTAATGGTGTACACATTGTTGAAGAGCCAAATAAATTAAATAAATAAATAAAACAAAATAAATTTCGATACTTGAGGAGTAAATAAATATGCAAAAACTTTTTTTCAGACAAGTAAAACACTTTTTCATCCCATCTATTCGAAAAGGACGACTTAGTTTGCCTTTAAGTCTCTAGTATAATAATGGACTCTATGGCCTTTAAGTGCACCCAAAGGTGGTGTTTTCTATAAGAAACTTTTAGCGGGCAGTAATGAGTTTTTAATCCTCTTTATAGTACGCCACAATCATCTTTGCCGCGAACTTTTTGAATTTGGAACATCTTAGTGTTCAGCGCCAAAGAAATCGAACACAAATATTGTTGTCATCTTATCTATTCGAAAAGGATGACTTGGTTCGCCTTCAAGTGCACCCAAAGATGGTGTTTTCTATAAGAAACTTTTAGCGGGCAGTAATGAGTTTTTAATCCTCTTTATAGTACGCCCATGGAAATAGTACTATAAACCGGAATGAGCGCTTCGCCCCAAAACGAGCCGACAAAGAGGTCAAGTAGATGTATGTGTCCTTTTCTTCATTAGGGTGACCAAACCGTATGGTTGGCCGGAGACATACATAATACTTTAAACTGTTTAATATAAACTTAAATACCTAAGTAGTTCTTTATTTATAATTAACACTTTTTACCGCGTTTTTATTAGGTTGCTTGCTCTTTTGTTTGTTTGAGCACAAATTTTGCAAACGATTTTATACTGAATTCCCGACGAGCTAGAGACTTGAAACTTTGAACACAGGTCAGAAATGGAAGGAAATGCAATATTACAATGTCATTAAGCTGATCTGATGATGGAGCCGGAAGAACGCCACAGGAACTCTATGATGAATGAAACTATACAACCCCATCGTGTTTGGGCTTGTTAGAATTGTCTTGACAAGTACTCTGACGGGAGACGAGGTTCAGGGTTGGATGATGAAGTCTGGAGGCCATGCCATAGGAACTCAATATTGAAATCATGCAACCCCATCGAGTTTGGGCTCGTTTGAATCGTCTTGACGAGTGCTCTGTTAGGTAAAAGTATCCAAGAGTCTGATGAAGGAAGCCGGAAGAAGGCCACAGGAACTTTGTAATAAAACCTTTCAACCCCCATCGAGTTTGGACTCGTTTGAATGGTCTTGACGAGTACTCTGATAGGCGGTGGTATATTTTTAATTTAGCTCGTTAACTAAAAAACAGAAAATAATTATTTATAAAAAAAAAATTTGGAACAATTTATTTATCACGTTTTTATTAAATTGCTTATTTGTTTTTATTTTTTAAATATGGTAGTTCAACCAATACAAAATCTAGTTTATTCAATTCAATTTAAGTTCAAGTGTAAATAATTACGCAACTTTAAAGTTTATTCCATTTTTTTTTTAAATACAATGTGCGTGAACTTCGGAAAAACAAATGAATGTTGGAAAAACAAGTAAAAGTAGGAAAACATTGTCTAGTGATCTGTAGTCAAAAAAAGATGCAAACGATTTTCCACTTTATTGACCTTTGAAATTTAGTTGCTTTTTCCCATAATTATACTTGTTCATTTACTTTGCTGTTTCATTACAAACTGTTATTTTGGTAAATATGTCAATAAGGTCTAAAATTCTTGCACCAATTTCTTTACTTGTGAAGTTAATAAAATGGGTGCATGAGATTTACGACGACACAATGTTAAAAATATAAAAAGAAACCAAGATGGCGGCCAACTATATTGTTCGTGGGCCGATTTTGATGTAACTCGATTTTGTTACTATTTTGATAAAAAATAACAACGAAATGTTAAAAATATAAACAAATATGGCAGCCAACTCTTTTATTTGTGATTGGGGCTGATTTTAATGAAACTCGGTTTTAGGACTAATTTGACAAGAAAACAATAACACAATATTGAAAAAATTAAAAATCCAAGATGGCAGCCAAATACTTAAAATCTTAGGCGGCGGCCAACTTTTTTGTTTTTTGGGCCGATTTCGATGAAACTCGGTTTTTGGTACTATTTTGACAAGAAAAAACAACTCAATGTAAACTAATGGAAAAATAAAAAAAGATCAAAATGGCTGCTAATTTGTTTTTGAAATCGGCCCAAGAACAAAAAAGTTGGCCACCATCTTGAATTTTGTAAGTTTTCAACATTGCGTTGTTATTTTCTTGTCAAAATCGTTCCAAAAATCGAGTTTCATCAAAATCGGCCCAAAAACAAAAAAGTTGGCCGCCATCTTGGATTTTTAGTTTTTTAAAAATTGCGTTGTTATTTTCTTGTCAAAATAGTTCCAAAAACCGAGTTTCATCGAAATCGGCCCAAAAACAAAAAAGTTGGCCGCCATCTTGGATTTTTTATTTTCAACATTGCGTTGTTATTTTCTTGTCAAAATAGTACCGAAAACCGAGTTTCATCGAAATCGGCCCAAAAACAAAAAAGTTGGTTGCCATCTTGGATTTTTAGTTTTTTAAAAATTGCGTTGTTATTTTCTTGTCAAAATAGTTCCAAAAACCGAGTTTCAGCGAAATCGGCCCAAAAACAAAAAAGTTGGCCGCCATCTTGGATTTTTTAAATTTTCAACATTGCGTTGTTATTTTCATGTTGAAATAGTACCAGAAACCGAGTTTCATTGAAAAAGGCGCACAAACATGAATTTCATTATTATTATTAATTTTACCGTCTCGCCTGCGACCTCTAGCCATTTCAATAGAACAATTTCGTTTTTCTGGAAATCTGAAATGGTGAAGTATTTATGGTCACACTAGTTTTGTAAAGTAACATTTCCTATAGATTGAAATTCTTAAATTGAAATTCAAGGTCAAAATCGGAGTTGCCAGGATTGACACTTCTATTTATTACCACCTCACCGATGATTGCTGATTAGCATTATTGTAGATATCTAATTAAATCAAAAAAGTTCTGTTTTATATTACAATTATTATGTGTCATTCTAAAATTAATATTTAAATAGTATATATTCGACTTCCCACTCCGAATCCTTAATTTTGTTACACTACTTGATTGGTAACGTACATATTTTTAGTTCTACTATCGTGGTATTATTGTTTTGTAATGGCAATTGTGCGAACGAGACACCGACCTCCACCTGGTGTTGTCTCATTCACACAGTAGTGCCTTCAGTCAATGTCGTCGATAGAATTTCAACTCAATGATCAATGCAATAAAGTTGAATTTCTTTTAAACGATAGGTGAAAATTTTTGTATAGTACTCACTCCCTATTATAAACCTCCTTGAGTACGCCACAATCATCTTTGCCGCGAACTTTTTGAATTTGGAACATCTTAGTGTTCAGCGCCAAAGAAATCGAATACAAATATTGTTGTCATCTTATCTATTCGAAAAGGACGACTTGGTTCGCCTTCAAGTGCACCCAAAGATGGTGTTTTCTATAAGAAACTTTTAGCGGGCAGTAATGAGTTTTTAATCCTCTTTGCCGCGCACTTTTTGAATTTATAACATCTTAGTGTTCAGCGCCAAAGAAATCGAACGAAAATATTGTTTGAATAAAGACTGGCTGGTACAACGGCACATAGTCGCGCCGCCGCACCCGGTGAATAAAAAAAAGGAATCAAATTAAAAACGCGCGAACTAGCCCGCGTTTTCAATTTCAATTTTCACGGATTGTTAGAAATTCATGGTTTTGTTTTGAAAAATGAGTTCTTCAAGTGACAGCGAATGTATAATACGGGGCCCCTTTTATTTTCTCATAGAGGGTGATGAAAAGTAGAGTGTATCTCGGGCATGTGTGACTCGGGCGCAAAATATATTTTTGACTCGGGCGACGTACTTTGAATTCCTCGCTACGTTCAGGATTCTACTAAAGAATCCCTCGCTACGCTTGGGATTCTACTCTAGAATTCACTTCACTTCGCTCTGGATTCAAAAAGGGCCCTTGCCGTAAGAATATTATTTTGCTCCCTTATAATACAATCTACTATTACCGCTTGCTTAATCCATTTTTTTACTTTTGAAATTTTTAAGTGCTGGAATAGAGTTTCGTAAGTAGGTAGGTACATAATATTATTTAAGAAAGAAGACAAAAAAATCCAACTAAATGAAATTAACGAATAAGTATTTTACATTCTTCATTTCCATAAAAAATAATGAATTTATGTTAAAATTTTTAATGAAATTCTGATATGGATATGAAAAAATAATACTTCAACCCAAAATGGACAACGCGTAGACAGGACGCTACGCAAGATTTTCCTAAACTACGGTATAAACACTTCAACTAAGTAAGCCTTGCCACCAGATCATTCTCTTAGCCGGGACTCAAACTCGCGACCTTTGGAAGTCCGGTCAAATGCTCTTCTAACTGAGCTTATGACACTACTGAGTAAAGGTAGAAAGGTGTTGTGTGACATGTATTCATCCTAAGATCTTAAGATCATCATCTTAAGACATCCTAATATTTCAAATAGGGAACATGCATCAATTTTTTTTGTATCAAAATCAAAAGTATAATGTGTGAGAAAATCAACTGTAATATTAAAACTTTTCTTCTGTGTTTTTTTCTCGTGATATAGTTACTTGAAGTTAGCACGCAGCAGCACCCGCCGAAAACGCTCTATACAAAAAAGGTCAACATTTGTGACGTCACTCATGTCACGTTTCAGTGCATTAGTATGGAGTTAGCCAAGAATTTTCAAATATCTCCCTAAATATTGCGTTTAAGTACATATGTGTATTACAAAATATTATTTCTTATTTGATGTTCTATCCGACTGTTAAGTGCATTATATCCAAAAACGAAAAAAAAATCGTTATTTTCCCTTTTGTGATAAAACTAAAGTAATACATTTTATTTTTTAATTTTTCTGTTCCGTCATGTTTTTATACGTGTCCGCAGCGATCAAGCTCAAATTTATCAAAATCGGTGACTTATGCATGTTCCCTATTGTATAGACTCTGACTATAGGGATGTTGACTTATGAATAAAATAACGAAATACTAATAAAAATCGTAAACATATCAAACTTTTGGAGTAGCTTGTATACCTCTTGGTTTTATATATTGCGTATTATTTGTTTTATGACCCTTCAAAGTTGGGTGGACAAGTCCATTTAAAAAGTATAAAATTTGTTATAATAAATAATACATTTAATTAGTCCGTAAAATTTATAGTTTGTCAAAGAAACCATTTTGATAAACACAATATTTAATATAGCTGCCGTACAAATTTCCTACGCGTTGCATACAACGTAGGAAGGCGTGACGTCATAACTTGGGTATAGAGCGTTTTCGGGTGAGTCCAATTTTGTGCATTTCAAACTGTGATATCTCGGGCAGTTTTCATGCTAGCGTAATAATTCTTATACAAATGTTTCTTTTTTTATAGGGGTAATTTATGTAACATAAAATAAAAAAATATTCAACATGCCTATTATAAGGGCAAGTTCGGTACATAGAAATTGAAAACATCGTAATTGCTAGAACGATCGCAAGCGCACGTGTAGTGGTGTGGTGCGCGCGCGGCCTTGCCCGCCGCGCGCCGGTGAAATGCGCCCGCGGTGACGCTGCGCGTTATCGCGCGCTTATCGCAAAACCGACACGTGGCACTGACCATTTTCCTCGCATGCTTATTTGCAAGTTACATTAAAAAACTATTGCAGTTTGCAAGTGGGTTTACGATCTGCTCAGGGTTGATGCTATTAAATCTGTAAGAAACATGAGTAAATAAGCTACTCTACGCTGGTTGCTAACGTGATTATGATAAAATAAAAGGTTTATAACCGATATTTCAGTTCTACGTTTGGTTTCTGTGGAACCTTAACTTACTTATATCGAAGTTAAATATTGCTAAAGTTCTTGACAGAACTGTTTAAGAGGTATTAAAAATCACTGTTTTTTTTCATAAAACATTGTGCAACAACTTATTTATTCACTAAAATTGGAGAAACGCTTAATTACATTTTTAAAATAATTGAGCGGTTACAATGTCCGTACACTATTCTTTTATTTTTCAGTATTTTTAGAGAATACAATTCGGGAATCTTTTCCAATGGGGAAGGTATGAAAACAAAAAACAACTGAGCTATGAAAACAAAGGACTTTTACTTAAAAACATTGTTTTTTTAGCATTCATTGAAATTCTTAAGTGTAAGTAAATTTTTAAATTAATTTGTTTATATTACTCTTAAATCAGAAAAAAGAAAACAACCACGATCTCTAAACATGTCTGTAATATCTATTGAATAACTCTTCAATAATTTTCCTATTTTCAAGTAATTTGACCATTTCCCGTGTTCATTTAAATCCTCGTGACAGTTAAACTCTCCGGAAACTCTTTTCTCTTGTAATCTCCGTTGAACTCTCCGGAAAAACTATCAATTGCTATTTATATCGAAATGTATTTCTTTGAATGTTTTATTATTCACAACAGTTTAATGCCGTAGACTGCCGTAGAGTATTTCATACAACCTAACATGCATAAGCAATAAGCATAGATCTTAAAAGTTAACAGGGATAAAAACATATTTTTCAATTTTCCGTTTTTCCGGAAAACTTAATTAAAATTTTCGATATAAATAGCCATCGATAGTTTTTCCGTAGAGTTCAACGGAGATTACAAGAGAAGTGAGAGTTTCCAGAGAATTGAAACTGTCAAAAATGCACGCACTATATAGAATGTCTGAAACTTTTGGTTTAAAATTAATTGAAGGAATGAAAAGTATTGAATAGTTATTCAAGCCATAAACAATTTTACTGAAAATTTTGCAGGTAAATACATTTCTTGACTATGATTTTCAAAGTTTGCATGAAAAGCCCTACTACGACTTAGGAAGTCTACTACCTTACCTCTTATCTTTTTCTTAATGAATGGCTTGCTGTGTTACCTCTTATAGCTGTACTATTGTTATGGCGTCCTAATAGAAGCGACTACGCGATCATCGCCAATTAGGACACCATTCGACATCATATCGGCATATAACTTGGCAAGACAAAGATGAGACAAAAGATGCGCATCAGCTACAAAACTTGGCGCATCTTTGTCTCATATTTGTCTTGCCAAGTTAAGTGCCGGTATCTGTACTGATGATCGTTCGCGTTGTATAAGGACACACATACCTTATCATCGCGCGAACACGCGATGGTCGCGTCGCTTACTCGCGCGATGGTCGGGTAGTCGCGTTCTATATTAATTATATTCACCCCTTAGGAACAGAGATGGCGCCACTTGTTTAAAAAAATCTTTAAAAATTTCTAAAACCTAAACGGATGATCCGATTTTGATGATTAAGGTGTCTATCGACAGACAATCAGTTGTTTTACTATTAAAAAAATAATAAAGTAGCAAAAAATAATAATAAATACCAAAAAACCTTCATTATTGAAGAAGAAAAAATATTTTTTTCAGTTTTTATTTAATTTTATAAAAATAATGTATGAATATGGTCCTCTTTTATTTATTCGTATTATTACCCATTTAGTTGCACGTTTAATAAAAAATACCGCATATCAATATCTTGTATAGTTCCAAAGTTATTAAAGAAAACACTACATGGTGCCGGTATATCCCTTAATTCGCTGAACAAAAAATCTCAAAAGTGATATTTTTTTCTTTACATATGCTTTATTTATGATCTCTATGTATACAGAAAAATAAAATAAAAAATCTATAATATACCAATTTTGAGAAATTATATGTATAATTCGGCGAGTGATCTTTATTCTTGAGTTACGAAGGTGCTGGTTACCCTGAAAATAAAATAGCAATGAAAAATATCATAATAATAAAATAATAATAAAAGACGCTAAATAACATTTGAACTAAATCTTTATTTTACTTACGTTTTATTTTCGCATTCGCCTTTGCAGGTTTTGCAATGTAAAGTCCAAGGTAGACCAACGCCTCGGCAGCCACAACGCATTGAGTCACAGTTCAATTTACATCCACAATGGTCAAGGAGGCTTAATTCTGGCCAAGTTGCAGTAACCTTCGACCATCGTGGAGTCCATCTATCTTTGACATCTTTCCATCCCCAAGAAGATGGACTTTGGATTGATTTATCCATAAGGCATTTCCCCATGCACGCAGATCATGTTGTTCAAGGGCACCTGAAGTAGGCATAAGACTTGTCACTAGCCTGCTTTTAGTCGAAAACAAATCTTTCCGAACCGCCATAACAGTAATGTTCTCTGTTTGTGCATCGTAGGTACAGCTGGCAAGTGCATCTGGAAGCAAGATTAGCTTTATTTGAGAACGAGTGAAATAATTATGTTAACTTACACTATATACAATAAAACAATGGGTACAAACCTTTCCAAATGAGCCAATATTTCTTCAGAGGAATTTCTATAGGATAGGACTCGACATGCTTGCAAAAGCAGTAGTTACTTCAGGGTGTGAAACCCATGTTTTAAAACAAGTGTTTTACCTTTTTTATTCAAATAACACCCTGTGAAAGCATGAAAGCCTCGAAGCGCAGTTGACATTTCATGACCTAAAGTATAAAGCAATTTTTTGCACTACTGCTACGTAACGGCGTTTGTTAGCTGTCCCCGTCAACATCGACATTACCTGCAGACCTTCATCTTTTAAAATTTCGTACTTAGTACGAAATAAACAGAACCAACACATTTGTGTCCGAAGATCGCATTAACATTTGGGTTGCTCCTTGCTTATGCCCAGTGTTGTTCTTGATACGGCAATTGCCGTAGCTATTCTACGGTAATCCCGATCGAATTTGACTCGAGATACGGCATCATCCTCCAACGCTGTCCATACAAATACGGCAATTTTCATTGCCAAAATTGGTGTATTTTTCGAAAATACGGCAATTATTAAGTATTTTTGGCGTTTTACGGCAATTTTTGAGTGTGAATACGGCAATCCTAAATTTGCCAGGAACTATGCCCAGCGATCTCTATCAATTATAATCATCAACTAAAAGCAGGCTGGTGACAAGTCTTCCACCTACTTCAGCCGCCCTTGAACAACATGATCTGCGTGCAGCGTCTAAGAGGGCAACATATATTATGGGGAAATGCCTTATGGATAAATCAATCCAAAGTCCATCTTCTTGGGGATGGAAAGATGTCAAAGATAGATGGACTCCACGATGGTCGAAGGTTACTGCAATTTGGCCAGAATTAAGCCTCCTTGACCATTGTGGATGTAAATTGAACTGTGACTCAATGCGTTGTGGCTGCCGAGGCGTTGGCCTACCTTGCACTTTACGGTGCAAAACCTGCAAAGGCGAATGCGAAAATAAAACGTAAATAAAATAAAGATTTAGTTCAAATGTTATTTAGCGTCTTTTATTATTATGATATTTTTCATTGCTATTTTATTTTCAGGGTAACCAGCACCTTCGAAACTAAAGAAAAAAATCACTCGCCAAATTATACATATAATTTCTCAAAATTGGTATATTATAGATTTTTTATTTTATTTTTCTGTATACATAGAGATCATAAATAAAGCATATGTAAAGAAAAAATTATCACTTATGAGATTTTTTTGTTCAGCGAATCAAGGGATATACCGGCACCATGTAGTGTTTTCTTCAATAACTTTGGAACTATACAAGATATTGATATGCGGTATTTTTTATTAAACGTGCAACTAAATGGGTAATAATACGAATAAATAAAAGAGGACCATATTCATACATTATTTTTATAAAATTAAATAAATACTGAAAAAAATAATTTTTTTCTTCAATAATGAAGGTTTTTTGGTATTTATTATTATTTTTTGCTACTTTATTATTTTTTTAATAGTAAAACAACTGATTGTCTGTCGATAGACACCTTAATCATCAAAATCGGATCATCCGTTTAGGTTTTAGAAATTTTTAAAGATTTTTTTAAACAAGTGGCGCCCTCTGTTCCTAAGGGGTGAATCTCGTTTATCCTCGGATGAAATCGCTTAGTTTGGTTCCCACTATCACTGTGCAAAGTGGCTTGCTTCCATCACAAAATGCAGTTTCCTTTTCATAATTACTATGACTATTAGGTGATTTCTATATTAGACGATTCCTTAGGGTCACAGATCGTAAGATGACTAGCTAGCCAGGCGGGCTTAAAACAGACTAAACTCATTCCTTCGTTCGCCAAATGAAGAAAATCTAGCCAAAGTTAGGTACTAAGGGGGCCAATCGCGCTAATATTAAGATCAACTGGACCTCGACTGAACCGAGATCAATCATAACTTTTGACATATTCCGTATCGCGCTAACGTTTTGACAGCTAGTTGAGACAGATGTCATGCGGAACTGGACCGTAACTTGCCGTCCAAGACAAAGTTAAAAGGATGCTACTTTTTTTGGACTATTTCTCAACTATTTGGTGTTTACTCTCACAATTTTGTGATATTTATTCAGTCTAAATGCGAAAATATACAATGCTTTTATGGTTATTGTAAGAAGATCTTCTGTAAGAGTGCTAAATAATCTAAATTTAATGGATGAACTGTGAAAAAGTCGTGAAAAAGTGTATTCAAATGTCCAATCTGCAAATTTGTAAAAAGCTACAGACTATCGAATCATTTAGTTTGTTTACTTATGAGATATGAACACCATAATTATGCCAATTCGGATGCCTTCGGTGTGGAAACAAGATAAAGGTAAGATAACCATACCTAACCTAAAAATTTTCACTGAATAAATTTCATTCTTTCTTTGTTTTTGTATTAATTACTTACTAGTATAGGTACCTAGATTTTGGTGGTATTAGCCATAAAATGCCACTGGAATCTAAACTTCTCATTAAGTAAGTTAGGTAAAAGTACCTACCTATTTAGGTATTACAATTTTAATTTACTCACCCTTGTCCATACATACAACTAAAACATTTATGAGTACCTAGGTATACTGCCCGGCACGTAACTTGGCAACATAAAAACGAGACAAAAGATGCGCAGTAGCCACAAACACTAAACTCGGCACATCTTTTGTCTCATCTTTCTCTTGCCAATTTATATGCCGGCATCTGTAATAGGCTAGGAACAATGTTATTTATTTTAACATTATTGTTGAATCATCTATAGTCCTTTAACTTTTAACATGTTTTGTTTTAGGTGCCTACGAAGATAACCAATGCATGCTGTGTGCTGCATTAGACATAAAGCACAAAGAGGCTATGCGTTATTCACTCTGTTGGTGGCAGAATCCGTGGGTCTGAGCAGACTGAGGACTAGTGGAAGTGTAACATACTAGCTAGGTGTGGTGCTCGCTGATGCTCTTGACAAAATTAGAGTTGTTTACCTAATTCATCATCATCATCAGCCTATCATCGTCCACTGCTGAACATAGGCCTCTCCAAGTGCACTCCACTGAGCACGATCTGCGGCTACACACACTCATCCAGTTTATGCCAGCCACCTTGCGAAAATCGTCGCTCCACCTTGTCTGAGGGAGACCCACACTATGTTTGCCGAATGTGGTCTCGTTTACCTAATTGTTTCTGGGTAATAGGACAACTGAATAATAATAATAAATTATTTTAGAAAACTTTATTAATTTTATTTATTATTAATTACTAACTAAACTGCTATCTTCTCCTCCAATTGCATATCCTTGTTGGCAATACTAAAACAAAACATAAAAAAAATTGTTAGTCACTTTTATAACATAATTATTTTAATAATATGATTCCAAATCAGCAGTTAAGTAATAAAACATAACTAGATGTAGATCCAAAGGCTGTGGGTTCGAGTCCCATCTGACGAGCTGGTGACGACTCATTTTGTTCTAGTATATGATTTAAAATAAATATTAATCACACTAGATGCAAAACCTCAACTCTAATGATAACTAGATGTTTTGTATCTTTTAAACATAGATTTAATAATATTGGGGCATATTATTTTAATTCATTAGCGGTCGCAGGCGACCGGACAACAATAGAAAATCGATTGTGTCTCATTTTACGGGTGTTGACGAGTTAATATCTAGATTAGATTAAAATAATATTACCTTTTTTCTACATAAGGTCTCTGACTTCCGCCTTCTGCAAACATTTTAAATCTCTGCAAACTGCAATGTTGCTTCATTTTATCTATTGTAGAACCAATTTTTATTTATCTTAATTTTTGTAATGCTTATTATATTCTATAACCTGAAATTAATAAAAAATATTAGGGAAATTACATAAATAAATACTAAAATACTTATTGGAGTTGGAACTGATGTTATTAAATATTGAACGAAAAAGGGCACACTAATAATCAAAGGGCACAAAATATTAGTAGGAAGTTAAACGGAAGAAATTCTAAATTCTATTTATTGTTTCACTAGTACTTATTACCTTTCTAAAACAGAGAAGTAATAGGTTTTGATCTTACTGTTCATCATTATACATAAATTTCCTCTTCATTCAGTAATAAAGAAGCAAAATTCCTCTAATGCTGTTATATATGAAAGCTGCATCTTGATGGTTGTGTATTTTCTATCTCTTTGGTCAGCATTATGCTCAATTTTGATCTTGCTTTGCACTTCTGTAAAAAAATTCACTTTCATTATTACTCCTACATTTTGGCATAGCTATAAAAAGTTCACTGCTAATACATAATTACATACTTTTGATTATTGAGGTACCTTGTTGACTGGGGCTCGGTCGTATTTTGTTTATCGTTACACTTCAAAGAGTGGTGGGATGTTCGTTTGTTTTATGACTTTATGTGATCACAAATAAAATACTAACAACTTAAACAATCGCTTCGTTTTCAAAGATATTTGTTCGTTTAGCAGCACTACAATATTTTCACAATATTAAATGATCTCAATAAAATTCACTCTCTGTTATGAAATTATTACTTTAAAATAGCTTTATAATACTTCATTAAATATTAATTCTATTTGTATTATTAACATAACCTCTGTTTCTCAACTCAAAACAAACACTTAAAAAAAAGAAGCGTCAATCAAATTACACCTAGTGATGTGGTAAAATTGTTAAGTCGACCGTCGATTGCTAAAAATAGCGTATGACATCCCTAACGTTTCAACTCTGACAGCCGTTCAACAATGATGGTAGTTTGGTTGGCGGTGGAACTTTATGGCGATACGGTTTTTCACTACAGTTGGATCATTGACAGAACTGGAACAAGATCAGCCTAATGTGAACCTTTCACGTTGTAAATTAGCGCGATCGGCTTCAAGGTATGGTATGGTATGATATGGTAAGGTATGGTAGGTACTAAGTTTTTTGGTTAGGAAAATGGGATACTTAAGTACACAAAATTTCCTAAGTTTGTCCAGTCATCATTGCCTCAGAGTTGAGATGTTGTTGACCAAAGAGAAGAACGGTGTAGTAGCTTTGATTATTATTTTCAAAAAAATAAGTTGTTTACGTTATGAAGCTGACTTAATACTTTGTATAGATAGAATACTATAGAATGACCCATACACCATTCAAGCATTTTTAATGCAAACGTTTGATTTTGTAAAGACTGTACGTAGGTACAGTAAAGATGAAGAAGTTTTACAGTTGACATGTGGTGTTAACTATAATAGGCATGCTTTGACACATCGTGGTTGAATGCGAAAGCAATTTTCCTATCAATCATCCAAATAGGTGTCATTGAAGATATCGGTAATGGGCCATTTACAATGATAAATTGGTAATAGTTAGCAACCGGAGCGGTAGGTGTCGTCCGCGCGCGTCACGAGGGCGGCTGCCGCGGTCGTCTCAAGATCAAGGTCGCGCGGCAGACGAGCGGCAAGGTCACTCGCCCCGCGCCCGCGCGCCTCTCGCGCGCAAATATTTGCGACTGTCTGTCCTCCGCGACCGATACGCCGAGGTCAGCTTGTCAGTAGACCTTGAAGTAATATTATCCGACCTCTCCTGATTGGCATGAAAGGCGACTCCATGTACTAACGTATTATTTATCGGCGCGAGGAAAAGGAGCTATTTGCCCGGAGTTGAATGATAACCTTTACCGATCGATGTGAGTCAAGTCACAGGCGAGGATTAGAATAAAATTATATAAATAATTATATTATATTTTTCAAGCGATATCCATTTAATAGTTTGAAATATAAACTGATGACACGGCTGATTGAGAAATGCTATTATTCTGTAAATTTAGAACTATTAACAAAAATTACATAAAGCAATATTAAAAATATCACTTAGTCTAATAGACCGCCCCGGGTAGTCCCCGGTCCAAATGTGCCCATAACGCTGGCCGCATTGCCGCGTTGGATGGCAATGGACAACCTTTGCACCAGAAACGACCCAGAGCGAGGGTATTATATTATATAAATAAATAAGTATATAAATAATTGTTTTATTGTAATCCGGTATGGATTCAAAGAATAGGTATGACAAACTGCTGTTTACAACAACCGCTCTGTTGCAGCTGCGTATTTCACTGACACATCATATTTCATTACTATTACATTTGTTTATGTTTTAAGACTGTAGGTAGTAGTGTTATTTCTAATACATTACAAACATAATAATAGGTACCTACTGAAAAAAAATATTGGTTAAGGGAAATTACACTTTTTTTTGGCATAACTGACACCACTGCGATAGAGTGGGACCACTGTCATGTAATAATTGATACCAGCCCACCTTTGGTAACTTACTTGCATGCTATGTCACATGTGCTTACGTAAAACATTTTTCAGAAGCTGGAAATCCATACATTTGGCAACATTGATTTCTAAACTGTTAAATTATGTGAGATAATACAAAAAAACTACCATGTGTATTGTCATAGATTTATGTTATTAGGAATAATGGAATAAAAATTCAACCTCTACGTATTTTTTGTGGTTTGGCATTGGCATAGCCTTTATGAAATTTCATGAAGAATCAATTGAAATACATAATGTTGCCTTGAATTGAATATATGACTCTATACATAATGGGCAAGGGGAATAATATCTTCTGAGATGTCATCATTTTGTTGTGTAGGTACCTAACTTTTAATCTTTTTATATACAAATCTTTAATCTTGTAGTAGCGATAATTTAAAGGCGTGAAATATACCTAATTTTATCGACAAAAACATCCACTTGTTGGGGTCCATTCCTTTCTCCTTTTGGAATGTTGAATTTTTTGATATCAGTGATATTTTCTACAAAACGTCATTAAAATCATTGCTCTGAGTTACATATTTCGAGATTTATTGTTGTTTGAATATTATGATCCTTTCAAGCACTATGTTAATTTTCGAAAATGGACAAAATTTTAAATTCGTAAAAACTTGCTTTTATCGTAAGTAATCATATAAAAATATTAACTTAATTAAAAAATGTTCAACATGTTTTTATTCATATGAAGTTACCAACTTCATTTAAAAAAAAAATTAAAATGTTTTTAATTATGACCATTTTCGAAAATTAATATTTTATTAGTTACATATGAGTCATATTTAAACGCTGTTTTTTTACAAAAAACAAAATACAATTATGTTTTAAAAAAATCCCACCAATCCGCATTGGGCCTACGCGGTGGACTATGATGGCCATTCTCCTTATCCACCCATAAGGAAGGCCTGTCTCCAGCAGTAGAGACATTAAAAATGGTTGATGACGAAATTAAAGTAACCATATCTGGTGAAGGTGGCGGGAAGCCGCTGGATGCTGGCAGCGCAGGACCGATCGTCGTGGAGATCCTTGGGGGAGGCCTATACCCAGCAGTGGGTCATGCGGCTGAACCGTATAGGTTCTTTATTTTTTTATGTAGGAATGTTTTAAATCGAGCATTCAGCATTCCATATCAGTCTTAGAAAAATAACACCTAGAAGCCATGTCCTCGTAAGCAAAGTGAGGCAACTAAAACTGAGCCAATATGGCTCAGTTTTCAACGTCCTTCATACGTTACCTCATCGTAACTATAATCCAATAATATAGTAACTGATCCCCTAAAGCATGGGTCTCCAAACTTTTTAGCAAAAGGGCCAGACTTACTCCTCCACCAAGTCCCAAGGGCCAGGATCTAGCTAGCTCCGTACTAACATACTGTAAATTACAGTATTGTTGGTACGATCCTGCCTGCTTTCGCGGGCCGGATTGTTGGTGCTCGCGGGCCGGATTTGGCCCGCGGGCCGTAGTTTGGAGACCCCTGCCCTAAAGGTAGAAAAATTGAAACTGTTTTGTACTTAGTAGCTATTATAAGGTAATAACGGAGAAATTAAATCTGAATACGGAGCCATTTTGGCTGTTTTAGTTGCCTCACTTTTGACAGTGCGCTTTGTAGGGAATTATCGTTCTAGGTGTTATTATTCTAAGATACAGTACAGAAACACCATGCGTTTCAGATTACTAGTGCGGCGGTAATCTTAAAAAAGACGCTTAGAAAACACTTTTCGTACAAGTCATCTCGGAAATATAAAAATTTGGTATCGATGCATTCAGTACGATGCCCTGATCACAAATATATAAGATGACAAGTGCGAAAGTGGTGGGGGTAGAAACTGTGACGTCATAAAGTTATCAGTACAAAGAATTTTTTTTTTCATACCATGTGGTATATCAAATGAAAGGGCTTTGTGAGTAGATTGCGAATATTGAATGACGAATACGAAGACGAATTTAGTCGTTTTCAATCTAAACCTGTTCAATGGCGACTCTGAATTGCGAAATTTTTCGACGTTTGCTGATAATTTGTTAGACCAAGTAGTGAAAATTTTATAGTGTGTTATATTCGCAATCTACTCACAAAGCCCTTTTATTTGATATACCACATGGTATGAAAAAAAAATTTCTTTGTACTGAAAACTTTATGACGTCACAGTTTCTACCCCCACCATGTTCGCGCTTGTCATCTTATATATTTGTGATCAGGGCATCGTACTAAATGCATCGATACCACATTTTTGTATTTCCGTGATGACTTGTGCGAAAACTAACCTCAAACCTTGTTTTACCGCCCTACTATACACTCAGTATCAGATCAACTGTCTATCGCAGCAAATATAAGACATGACATGACATGACCATTTGACCATGCGATCAAAGTCAACGGTGCAGCATAGGCTTGTAATAAATATTTATAAAATTCAGCTCATTGTTTAAACAAATGTACAGTTGTATCAGAACTTTGTTCATTATACACAAGGATTTCGAATAAAATAAACAATAAGTGTCTATACATTTAGAGGTCATTCGAGAATACCAAATGCATTCACTCACCACCTTGATATAATACGTCAAAGGTACTTTGTTGTTGATGATAATAACGCTTAGTTATGTAGGGTAGGACACACAATGTCATTAGCACTCGTATTCACAAACAACACTCAAACGACCCTTGGCTACGCAAACGCACTGCGTTGAAATAGAGCTCTGTGATTTACGTATACGTGTGATTGGTACTGTGAGACCTCATAGCAATGTTTGTGAATACGGGTGTTATACTCGTATTTGTATTGTAGAAGCTCTACATTTTCGAGAGGACGATCAGTTCGCTGGGACGATCTATGTTTTTATATAAAAAATACTTTTATGTAAGAAAAATGTTGTATCTTTAATTTTATTATATTTTTGCCAAGGGACTCTTTAAGTTAAAAGTCGGTTACAGCAAATACGTGTTCTGGAAAGTCATAGTTTTTAATATAAAAAACGTAAACTCGCCACGAAAATAAAACGTCTGACTAGATAAAGAGTTGGACTAGGCTCTATATAAATCAAATTGACGATAAAGGATTAAGAATTATGGTAAAAAAGTGAATATAATCAACTAAAAACGTGTAAAAAGTACTGCCTTTTTCTAAGAGTTTGAAAAGACATTGCCCATTTTTACCGACTTCAAAAGGAGGGAGGTACTCAATTCGACCCGTTTTTTTTTTGTAAGTACACCGATTACTCGAAGACGGCTGAACCGATTGAAATGATTCAAACGTTATTACATTGGGTAAAAATTCAAGTTGGTCCCATTTAAAAAAAATTGAAATCGGTTCAGTACTTTTCAAGTAATCTTGAAAAAAGCACGAAAATAGTATGATTTTGTGTGAACTATCTCGATGATCAGTCGTATAACTTCTTTGTTTATGAACTGAATAAGATAATTATTTTTTTTTGGAAAAGGGATATCTTATGTGTAGTTCTTTAACCGACTTAAAAAAAGGAGGTTCTCAGTTTGACCCGCATGTATGTATGTTTCTCCGCGATTAACTCACGTTTGGCTAAAAACACGTCTATTGAAGTCGGGTGGGGCTTTTAGAATAAAAAAAAAAAATTGTACTCCAGCCCCACCCGACTTCAATAGACGTGTTTTTATTATTACGAATATTATTTCTTGCTTTTTAAAGGTAGGTTTTTTGAAGTCGGTTTTTTGTTTTTTTAAACAATTTTTCTAAGGACAGAACATTCCGCTGTAAATATTTTTGTGCCCTAGTGATTGTAATTGAATTTAGTAGCTGGAAAGGCCTTCAGCCATAATAAGTAATTCGTTATTTTTTCTTTTCTTTTCCTGGTATTATTTATATACTACATTTCCTGTAGTGTTTGAGGTTATATACTAGACAATATGGAGGACGTTGAATTAGCTTTAAAAAACAGTCTTCAATATCAGGAAACGATAAGAAATGAAAAAAAAAAAATACAATATTATTGGATTTTATTTTCTTGAGGCACAGGACCTAAAAATATGTTGTCATTAGTCGTCATTGTCTTTGTGAGTTTTTTTCAGCGAAAATTTTTCTAAGTCTATGATATTTTGAACAGCAATGAATTTCAATTGATTGTATGGACAAAAAAATCAAAGAATGTTTAAGTTTTTCTTCTGTTTTTTGTAAAAACAAAATCGCAATTTTCTGTCCAAAGACTACCTACTTAAAAAACTACACTATTTTTAAAAATTCAGCACGTTTGCGAATTTTTTACAAAGAACAAAAAATTGTTATGGAGACAGACTTCTTTGGTCTTTGTAGTCTATAAATAAATAGAATTCATTAACCCCCCGGTTCCTGCGGTACTTAATCAGGAGGTTATCGTATCGGAGGTTCAACTTTATCGGAGGGGTCTGGTTTAAAGTTAATTTTGTTACTTTAAATTAGATAATGTTGACCCCTCCCATTGAGTTAAACCTGCGATGAAATACCTTAGAAACCGGGAGTAGGTGTTTGTTCTTATTTACATCAAATTTATGACAATACGACAGTGCTGTTTGTACTTTTTAACAATTTTTTACCTTCATCTACAAGTTTTATGTTCGATTAGATTGTATTGACTAGTCAAACTCTTTAGATTCTTTATTAGATTTTTCCATTTATTTCTTTCGTTAGGCTTAGGTTACGTTTTCTATATAAAGTTATGACATTCCCAGAACACGTTTGTCTAGTAACTACCTTTAAAAAAAGCAACAACTGAAAATTATCAATTTACAGGCAGTAGGTAGGTAGTCTAGGTACATACATACATGTAATTCGTTTAAGTTTCCCTTAGTGCTTTCTATAACTACGAGTAAATATTTCACATTGTGCAGTCAAAAAGTAGAGTATCTTTTGCTGTATCAAAAATGTGCATTGTCAATAATTGTGAAAAATTTACAAGCTCTACATTTTTGTCGGGGATTGACGATATTGACATCAATAAATTACTTCGCACAAAATACACATCGAACAATGTAAGCACAGGAACATTTTCATGTAAGTAAGTATACATAGAACAGACTATACCGTCGTCCTTGTAATTAACTGATGAGTGTTCCCATTTCGACTGGATATGTCAGCGGAGTTCGGGGCTGTCGTCCCGTCGGAAGCATGCGGCAAAGCTCACGCACGGACATCGGGGCCAAGGTCTCAATGAATTATGGAGTATATGGCATTATTCGGGCGATGCCGAGCCATGTTCGCTCTGGTTTCGCGGCCACTACGTTAATAATAGCGGCCGAAGGTTGCCTCCGACACCAAAGAGGTCGCCTCTCCGGTCTCCCACGTTTCCGGATATATGGTGCATTTGACCATTTGACTATTTGTAATTTGACCAAAGGAAACAACTTTTGTTTCTATCAAACTATTAGGTTTGTAACTATTGGTATCTTTGTTTACATAATAAATTTAACAATAGTTGTTGTACGCTGTCAGTTTAATATAATAGACCAATATGGTCGAGCACTATCACTAATTTTGCTAATTCACTTGAAAGCTTTCAAAATATGAAATCTTTTTTACCATTTTTGTTTGTATGCAGCGTATGCAGAAAGTCGTTAGTATGATTGTAAACCAGATACACAAACAAAAGTAATTTAAATTTTCACTGAATTTTAATTTCATTTTTAAACAAACAACAATTGTAAAACAGTAGTTATCTAGGACATAATTCGTATGAAAGGCGAACGAGAGCGGCGCTCGCGACTCTTAAATGAGGTCAGTGGAGCGCGAGGCATTACACTTGACCTCTTTTCGTCGAGTCCTTACCTCCGCCAGACCTTCACACTTTTTACAACGCTTTTACGAGCTAGGTCAGGCCAATTAAGTTTCAGCAGTAGAACAGCTAACAGGCGGCAGATGCGCTGCCCTACGCACTCTTGACACACATTCGCGTTTCAATGCCTATCGACGTTTGTTTTTTTGTTAATGACCGACTGTTGAATGTATTTCGAGACGGGTCGACATTCATGAGCGTTATTGAAAATGTGTGTTATGAATATTTTCACATAATTAGTGGCTTCAGTAAAGTCTGGTAAACTTTGGCAGTCACCTTTCCTAGTTTCGAATTAAGTAGACAATTTCTGCGTCGCCTGCGTAGACTTATGTGTCGTATCGGTTGCTTATTTTTATGTCAATATTTTGATATAAGTAGATAAATAAAGTAGCTTCTAAGAAAAGATGTCAACTATGGAGTCCTGATTTTTTATATTTTTGATACTGTTTATGGGAATTTGATGTAAACAGTAAAATTCTAGAATATTGATATCAGTACGTTTTATTTGTATTTTTTAATCAATTAAATACATACAATATGTTTGGTTAGAGATGTCGGAGCTTTTAAAGGCAGATAATATGATCAATTTTATCGACAAAACCCCCCTACATGTTAGGGTCTATCCCCTCTCCTGTTGGAATGACCAGCATTTTAAATTCGACTTTTTATTTTAGATGGCCCTGTTGAAAAATATTAATTTCTCCGGATTCAAAAATCCTACAGTTATAAAAAAAATATATATATATTCAAACAACAATAACTCTCGAAATATGCAATTCAGAGCAATGATTTTGATGTCATTTTGTAGATAATATTTCTGTGTTTTATAAAAATACGAAAACTTTGCACATTAATATCCTAGTTTTTGAGATCTGTAAGAAAAACTAAAAGAAAGCACACTAATTTCAGATTAAAATTTACTTTAGTAATTTTTTATCACGTATTAAAGTTAAAAGTTTATATAATTAATTTTTTAACTTGATAGTTGATATTATTAGCTTTCGAAAAGTATTTTTTTACAACTGTTCAACTTTTAAGTCCAGAGAAATTAATATTTTTCAGCAGGGCCATTTAAAATAAAAAGTCAAATTTAAAATGCCGGTCATTCTGTCAGGAGAGGGGAAAACCCCAACATGTGGAGGGTTTTGTCGATAAAATTGATCATATTATCTGCCATTAAAAGCTGCGACATCGCTAACCAAACATATTGAATATGGTGCTTTGTTCAAGTATTTTTAGGGTGCTGAAATTAGGGTTGCCAACTGTCACTACTTTATTTACGGGTTACCATTACCAGCATTAAAAATACGGGTTTTAGATTTTTTACGGGAGATTATTAAAACAGCAAAAAAAACATCTATGTGTACGTTTGTTGCATAGACCGCAAGCACCTCGCGCGCCAAACGAACGAGCGAGCCAGCTCTGGATCTGTATGTAAAAATACGGGAGCTTTGTTTACCCCGTATTTTATTTTTGCAATTACGTGTTTATGTATTTTCTTAGCCTGAAAAACGGGGTAACCCGTAAAATACGGGGCATTTGGCAACCCTAGCTGAAATATTGATGAGATAAGAATGTACCCATTCCCGAATCCCTATGTCACTTGTTTACTGGATTTTTCCTGGCACGGCAAGCGCGCGCCGGCCGGCGGGCGGGCGGCGCTACTACGTAAATGCAAATGACTATCAATGGACATAATTAGAAATAAATACGCAAACTGACACATTGGTTCCTAGTAAACAAGGTCGCCGTGACCTTGGTACATTATGTTTTTATTGTTATTTTTGCGGCAATAAGAGCACAAAGGCAAACAAGGAAGTTGCGACGGGCTTTGCGACGGCTCTGGGTAAGAATATGTAGATTGTATTTACCCGTGATCTCCGTTCATGGTCACATTTAGATATCTTATGCTTGTTGTAGAGATACTAAAGTTTTTGATAAAAAAATTAAGATGTTTCCGCAAACTCATACTTAATGTTAATTATTGATAACTTAAAAATATTATTTAACTTGTTTTTATTTAGGTATTGGGTTTGGCACAAATTGTGATTCATGTGAAACCGTGACAAAGAAAAATGTACGGTATTAAAGTCGTATGAGTAATATGTGTACTCCAAAATACCTATTATTATTTTGGTTGTTTATGTACTCGAAGCATTTTTTTGTTCCCAGAATACTAAGGTGGAATTGTTTGCGTTCCACTCTAGATCGGTAACCGAATATGGGTCAGAAAGTGTTTTGGTGGCGCCACGCTTATCTAGTGGCTATTTATCTGTAAAGTGCAGTACACATAAGCGGGAACATAAATAACGGGGCGTATACATCTGCTGATAAGAGTAAAGAGCGACATTATGCCAACATGACAAAGGACTCGAAGAATATCTTCCTAGAATTATGTTTATATTTGCACTTTTATACAATAGTCTCTTTTTGTTGTACGTGGTATTTCCATTTATAACTATTATAATATCAGCATTTGAAGATAGCTATCCTTAAATGCAAAAAGCACAACAAATCTTTCCATAGAATACTTCAATTGGGTCTTCGACGCACTTTCGAAATCGGAGTTACCTATTAAAATTTTTCGGTAAAAAAAAGTATTCACGTAAACCAGAAGAAAGAGAGAAAAGCCCATTACAAACGCTAGTCTGTAACTAGGGCTTATCTATGTCATATATAATAGTTACCTCAATGAAAAATAAATACCTTTTTCATTTCGTTTCCCCCTAATATGTATGATAATAATGCGTTTACTTATTATCATTGGTGAAAATTAGAAGATATATTAAATTTTATAAACAAAGAGTCTTCGACGCACTTTCGAAATCGGAGTTATTAAAATTTTTCGGTAAAAAAGTATTTACACAAACCAGGAGAATGAGAGAAAAGACATTACAAACGCTAGTCTGTAACTAGGGCTTATCCTTACTAATATTATAAATGCGAAAGTCCGTTTCTTTGTTTGTTTGTTTATTTGTTTGTTTGTTACGCCTTCACGTCGTAACTACTAAACCGATCATCATGAAATTTTGCATACACGTTGTCAGAGGTACAGAGAAGGACATAGAGTACCTTTCATCCCGTAAAAATTGGTTGTTCCTGAGGGATAGCAAAAAACTTTCCACGCAGACGAAGTCGCGGGCGGCCGCTAGTCTATTTCATATAATAGTTACCTAAATGAATAATAATGCGTTTACTCATTATCATTGGTGAAAATTAGAAGATACATTAAATTTTATAAACAAGAAGTCCAACAAAAGATCTATCCATAACGATGACGTTTTGATGTAAATATAACCGGTTCTGTCAACAATAATTAAATGCACGTTGTAAACAAGTGGATAGAAGCTACAGATACTTAGATAAGGCGGGGGCGCTGCTCTGTTCTATCGTTCAAGATTAAGGTCGTTCTATCTGAAGGCCGCTCGTGGAATTAAATGCTTCACTTCACAACGTTAAACGAACTGAAAGCGTATCGCTTTTCTTTCACAAGTAAATGACACAAACACTACAAGAAAACTATTCAATACTTTGCTATCTTAGATTACCTATATAAAAAGGTTGTGGAATGAAATGAGGCGTTCAACACGTGTCTCCGAACTTCTATCAGTTTCGGTATTTTCCTCTTAATGATAAAAAGGGTGATAATGTTATTTCTGTCCGTTATGTAATTCAGTTTGAGTGTAAATGGGTAGCAACTATATTACAAGTAGGTACTATTAGGGACGACTCACATGCTACACCGTGCCGGGTCCGAGCCGAATCTCATCTGTAGGCGACGGCTACACGCGTGGTAAATACTGTGATCCATCAGTATTTAATCAGGGGTCTATTTCATAAAAGAATAATAAGGACAGTAATTTACCACAGTAGCAGTATATTGGGGTAGAATTGTTTTATAATAAATAAGAAACATAATTCTATCTACCCCAATAAGAACAATAGTTTACCATTGTTGTTATAATTTATTATTTTAGTTAATTCAATAATCTTTTATGAAATAGGCCCCTGATTAAATACTGATGGATCACAGTATTGACCACGCGTGTAGCCTTTCATACTTCATTTTGTTGTCTCCGAGCGTCGGTTGCTCGTCTCGTCTGTCGTTCGTTACTTGCTCGGTTGCCGCTCATAGCGTGGCGTGAGAGGGTAAGCGACAAAATTGGTATGAACATAAAATTATAGTGGTTGATGTTTTCTGCAATAATTTAATGATAGATTAAGGGCTAGTTTCACAGATGCTTCCGGATACTAACCTAATTTACATAAGCTTGCGTCATGTGCACTGTATTGTATGGAATTGGCAAGCTAACAACAAAAAAAATTTTAAGGGCTCAGTTAAGATGCTTACAGTTTTTTTTTAAATTTATCTCATTACCTATGATGACACTCCTCTGTTATGTGACAATATCTGCTAACAAAATTGTCTGATGTCATTCGCATTTGAAAACGCTAGGAGCTAGACAGTCAAGGACACTGCACGATTTTGGTTAAAAATAATTCGATACCGACCATGAGCGCCACCGCATATTACAAATTAATTTGTAAATGCATACCTATTTAAGCTTATATACTTAAATAAAATTTTATGTTGATAATTAACGTTTAAAGAGGAAAATGAAAAATCTTGCTAAATTACGCTTTAAATTATATAATCATACAAACATTGGTGCTTTGAGTAAATAGTTAAGAAATTATGAGAAGAACATTAGCTTTGTCTAACGATTTTATTATTATGTTATTTATTATTATGTTATTCTTGTTATTATTTTCATTTGTAACTAAGGGAAGGTAAGAGCTAGTCATATCCAAATTTGTCAAACGAGTGAGTATTACTATTACTCACTCGTTTGACAAACTTTATTGTAAAGTGAATCTATGGGAAATAAAAAAAATATATTATTATTATTATAAGCTTTTGTGTAATTATTGCAAAAGTTAATTTATGACAGTTTCAGACGCAGTTAACGATTTTTAAAAGCTTTCTAATATGTAACTATCCGATTTTCTATACTATTCCGTAAAATTTACTTTGAAGATCGATAAGTAGAGGTTTTTTCCGCGATAACTGCAGCGGACTTTATTGTGCCGTTTGGATCCCAGGAATTGAAATTATATGGATATTTTCGGACAAGGTTATAGACTACTTATATTAGCATACAGAGTTACTGCGCAGTACCTACACGTTGCTTACATAGCGAGCACCAACAATCGAGTACGTACGTTGATGTTTGATAAACATTGTTGCGCAACCTGCCGAGAACAATGGTCGGCTGGAGGAATGTTGCCATAACACTTGGCGACAATCGCCGCTGCACTCGGTGTCCTTCCTGCACGGGTTGCCTTAGAAATAATCATATTTTGTTATTACATCATTTATATAAACATTTGCATCACTTGTTTCTATTAAACTCGCTTTATACTACTAATCAATATTTCCTAAATCATTACATTACTGTAATCATTCATACAGGATTATGGCTTAAACTGCAATGTTATGACAGAATAGATATAAGTATGGTTATGATGAAATCTTTGAAACTTTAGTTCTTAATAAAAACGAAAATAAAATACTTACCTATACAAAATAAAGATAAACTTTTCAATCAATTAATATTGAAAAGTCACTGAAGACACAAAAAATTCTTACTTATGTCCTGTACGTAATCTTTCTAGTTTCCATTTTCGTGAAAATAAAATCATCTTGTAATGTAAGTAGGTATTCAGCCGATTTTCAACTGTGTTTCGTACCTATTTGTTTATACTATTCACTTTCCGGTTTATAGTAGAGAACACCCAAAATACACCTACTTACTGAAAAGATTCGAAAGTACAAAACTTTACCATAATTTTATAGCTCTTATCTGGCACAAAATGTTTTCGAGGCCGAGATGTGGCTGAGGGTTAGATTGATAATACTGAATAGGTAGGTATTTGCTGTTTTAGGAAAAAATACGTCATTGTTTAAAAGCTGTAGTATAGCACCTATAGTGGCGTCTGTAGGTTGAAAAATACGGCGTTTTGTGAACCAGAGATTTCCTTTGGTAGGATTGGTCCTTAGGACCCAAGGATGGATTAAAGAAGTGGAGCCACCGAAATTATTGTAGTAAATTTTTTGAAGTTTTAGCCTTCAGCCCCATCTTCATAGATGTGTTGGTTAAGCTACTATGCCCAGCTTGATATCATATTTGTATGAATTTAGAGCAGGGATTCCTAAACTATATTGGGCAAGAGACCCTCTTTCCAAAATGAATTGATACCTCAGACCCCCATGGCCAAATTATTTTAAAAATCCTTTAAATATCCATAAAAATAACATTTGCGATTCAAATATCAAGTGTAATTAATTATTATTATTATAATTATTCGTTTTGCTGACCCCTGGAAAACCGATTTCGACCCCAAGGGGTCGATATCGACCACTTTGGGAATCCCTGATTTAGAGTCTCGAATTATTTTTTGGATTCACATTTGCACGATTAAAATATAAAACTATATTAAATATTTTTTTTTAATCAGATTGAAACTTGTTGTGATATGCTCAAATTGTAGCAAATTTAGTTAGCTTTACAAAAGTATAGAATAGAGATACCCGAAAAACGCATTCTTTAAGTAGTTTTTTCAAAAATACTGAAACAAGTGCCAAGTTTTTCCAACAGTACAGGGTTTCCAAGGGTTAATACTTGGGTAAAACTACTCCCAAGGTACCTAACAACATCTGAAAAAATAGTAGTTACATGTGCGCTTGTGATGTTTGCCTTTTTTGTGTCGATATTGACTAGCATTTTTTACTAATAATTTATTATTTTACTTACTTCTGCGTTCTACTTTTTAAGTTTCTTTCAAAACAGTTACGGAAAAGTGTTATAATGTAGGTATATATATATTTGGAGTTGGCTATTTATTACCTTTTATTGGATTTTTTTATTATAACAATATATATGGGTATATATATTGTTATAATAAAAAAACCATAGGTATATAAGAAATTGATGGCACGTGACAATTAATTTTTTTTCGCTATTTATTGTTATTAAAGAAATTTATAAGTTATATTTTTTCAAATTTTAAATCTATGAGCTTTGTTAAAATATTTTTTGTTTGCCAATAAAAACACCAGTTGAATATTTACGGTGACTTAAAGTAAAAAAAATAGTTGAAAATATTGGTTATTGTGTAATTTTTAAGAAACTTCTTAATAAATTGCATTTTTATACCAGAAATGAATTCTACGTCATTGATTTATCCGAAAATGATACCAAACTTGGCTAAGTATCTAAACTTGGCAGTTATTAACCTCGGACTTCATTAAGGCAGAATTCCCCCTTCCCCTGTCTGCTTGAAAAATCCAGGTGGCTCCACTTCGTAAACCCATCTTAGGAAGACAAGGATCAATCTTACCGAAGGAAATCTTTGGTTCAGAGATAGCCGTATTCTTCTTTTTTTTGCCTTCTACAGATGGGACTACTAATCGTTGTCATCTACCTCATGAGTAATTCCCAGTTACGTTCCCAGAAAAAATTGAGAGGAAATGAAGTCATAGCGTCCTTGATTAGATTAAATATGTTTATGTCTGGTGCACTGATGAGTCAGGTGTACCTCTATGATAAAGCTCAACTCAATATGTAGCTATTCTTATATAAGTAATATTTTCATCATATATTTTCCTCAATCATGCATGACATCCATATCGACTTTTAGGGTTATTTACCCCCGCTCTAAGTAGTTGATTTTCGAAAACCACAAAATATGAGTTTGCGTATTTGTTTTTAGAAGTGCTGCTGCGAAGCTGCTTTCCGTACAATTCCATATCAATTTTTAGGTTTGTTTACCCCATTTCACCCCCATAGGATTTTAAATACTAACCATGGCGATATACGTTGTATTAAATTTCCATAAAATATAATAAATTAATAATAAATTTAGCGATTTTTAATTTGAAAATGAAGGGTTATCTTACATATACACAACACACACAACAAATATACACAACTTCATCCCTCTTTTCACCCCTTCGGGATAGATTTTTCAAAAACGCTGAGATACGTATACTTATATTAATTTTCAATTGTCATATAAACTTTGTACCCCCGTTTCAATAAACGGGGGTACAAAGTTTATATGAAAGTCCCTCAGTTTTGAAGCTAGAATCTTCAAATTTTGTGAGGCTGACGATTGAAAATTAATATATACGTATCTCAGCGTTTTTGAAAATTCTACCCCGAAGGGGTGAAAAGAGGGAAGAAATTTTGCAATTTAGCAAAACTGACCCCCTAAGGGAGTCAGTTTTGCAAAATCCACCTAAGTACACTAATCCAAAGTGCACCCCTGGACCTCATAAGAAACCTATGCGCCCAAACTTGGAGTCTCTAGACCTAGCGATTTGAGCTGTGCGTTGATATGTCAATCACCAGTCAGTTTCTTTTTTCTAAAGGTATTTAAAAGATTGTGAGGAAAGTAGTAGAATTATATTTTTTTATTAGTACCTAAAGTAATGTAAGCTGTAAGCGTTTCTTTATACTTAGCTTTAAAGAAGCTTGCATTGTCAACAGCAAATTTTAATCACCACTCATGACATAATATCTTTAAAACCAGAAGAAGAATAAATATTGATATACAATTGACGCAAAATATAACCTTGCGGGGATGAATAACAAAATATTTACAAGTGTGGTTTACTATTTACGTGAGCAAGTCACAATTGGCTTTGGTATTTTTTTTAATAAGCAGAAAAGTAGATGAGCCACTTAAACACATTTTTTTCTAATAACATTTTCCACAGTTGTCAGTAGTCATTCGTCAAATATTATCTGGGTTGATAATTACTGTTATCACGTGTATGTGTTTGTCATATATAGTTTTATCATAATTTTTGCAAATGTTGCGTGACCTTCATTCTTTTCCGTGATTCGTCTTCTTATGGCATGACGTTGTTATAGACGACGTTATTTCCTGATTCGATTGTGTTTATATTACTATTGAAACTAGATACTGAATTTATTACCTCTTTGTTATTAATAAAAATGTTATTATGACCGCTTGAGTGTAGTCACCTTGGGTTGTATGGGGGGAGAAGGGGTCCAGTTCGCAGTGGGTGGGGAGGGGAGGCGAGCTTGTGCGTCGTCACTGCCGAATATTTTTCGCAAGGTCGAGGTCTAATCTATTTGACTTCCTAGATCGGAGTGACCTTGCCTCTAACGCTCTCGTTCATCTACTGACCTTTTATAACGGTTCCTTGTCAAATCAAAAGCAGCCCTGTCTAAAATAATCATGTTCATGCATCAACATCGAATGTTTTGAAAAATAAAATTGTATTTTAGGTATTAACATACTTTTTACGCCTCTTCGTGATCTATATCTGCGTTACCACTCGCGAAAATACGGATAAAAATATCCAGGGTCAGGCTCAAGGTCTTACCGCTTTTCTGATTAGGACTATGGCGATAAGAAAAGAAATCAGCCATTCAAATTTGGTATCTCGATTCCCGCATTAGGTTTCAGTTTGCAATGTCCACCTACTTGTTTCAATGAAAAAAACAATAACTGTAATTCTGCTGATTTGTTGCCTCCACAAGGTTACAGTGTACACGTTTGAAATAATCCATGTGCACATGAAATAATAAAATATTTAATTGTGTTGCGTAAATGTCGTCGTATAATAGATTTATTTTGTTGTTGCCAAAGTCTTTTTAATATTATTATTGAGTTAGGAACTCTTAAGAATTTATTGAAAAGAAGAATGTATATCTGTACCCGTCATTTGCCCCCTCGGTTATGTAATAGCGAGAGGGGGAGGTAGGGGGAGGGCGGCCCGAGTACGGGGAACGACCTTGCGACATGACATTGACGCGCACGGACGCTTCCTGTTATCTCGCGACACTCGACCGGCATTAATCATTATTGGAACAAAGAATGTCCACTCACGGTAATTGTAATTAACACGCGTCGCCCTTGACGCGCTCATTATCTCGCGGCGGTCACCATGCCGTGACGTCACAAAGGACTTCATTAAATAGCCATGCGGACAGAAATGTTTTCCTTGATCATTTGTTTTTATTATTGTATGTGTGTAGGTAAATCGAAGAATCAGGAAGACATCACTTGTATTGAATGGTTTCCAGAGGAAATTATGTACTTTTCTGTAAACATGTTATTATGATACCATATTATAACGCTACAAGGTCTCACAGAAGACGTCACCAAGACATGCTGAAAAACATGTTGTAGGATTTTTTTTATTACTTATATTGTTAGTTTACAAAATGGTTTTTTCTTCATTAGATTAACATCTGACAGAGAAAATAATGTTAAAAAAACTTAATTAAATAGTCCTCATCGGCTGTATTTACGATGTCAAATAAAAGTGTAAGGGGGGCAAGTAAAATCAATGTCCCATTTATCCATAAAATGATGGTTTTCACCAAAAACTTAATTTTTATTTGTATTTTTAAGAGTAAGCATAGTTTAATTAAGTACATAAGCAGTAGTCAACAACTGTTATTAACTATAATGCTCGTGTACTATCAAACTTAAAAAATACTAGTCAACAGATTAAATATAATCTGTAGTAGTGTCGAAAACAGCTCAAAATTCGAGACGCCACCGCGCCGCGTAAGGCTGCGTTCAAACGATGACGCATGACTCGCCCTCAACCCAAACTCAACTCAACTCAACTTGAGTTCGGGTTGAGGTCGGGTCGTGTGTTATCGTTTGAACGCAGCCTTACAGTAGTTGTAGTAGATGAAATAGTGCGGCGCAAAACCTATATAAGACGTATTCCAGCAATATGACACACGCCGAGTGGTGGTAACCGCACAAACATGTTTACCAGCTCGAAAGTTCAAGGTCCTTGCTAACGATCGACGGAACAATGTACCGGCGGAGGTCTGTCGAGGACGCCTCGCACTCCTTTACCCTGTTCTGTCTTATACGAGCTTTTACCCATTCTGGATTGCAACCTTGGGAAATGACTCAGCATAATAGGTCTTTAACTATGAAATTGCCGATTTGTATGAAGAATGTTCAAGAACATGCATTTTTCATACTAGCATTTTCTTTGTTCATTTAACAACCGTGAACACTCATGTGACAAAACTTTTATGTACTAATGTTTGAACACTATGCTAACTTATTCCACTTACGATATATAAGAGAAAAAAAAAATATTTGGCTAAGTTACATTAACCCCTCCTCTGGTCACCCTTTTTTGCTCACAAAAAAAGAGTCACTGATAGTTGACTATCATGATCATAATTCGACATAATATCAAAATATTGTTAAATATATTAAATCATAGAAGTTATTATTTTCTCTGTATGTGTTTGTCACATCGGCAATTTCATATGAGTAGATAAAGACCTAATATATTCCGGTAAAAATATGTTTCAATTTCAGATAGTTTGTTGTTTAATTTTAACTCGTTTTTATTACTTACTAGCGGCCGCCCGCGCCTTCATCTGCGTGTACAGTTTTTTTTGCTATCCCTCGGGAAATGTACGTTTTTCTGAATAAAAGTTACCCTATGTCCTTTTCTGTACCCTTGACAATATGTATGCAAAATTTCATGAAGATCGGTTCAGTAGTTAAGACGTGAAGGCGTAACAAACAAACAAACAAACACTTTCGCATTAATATTATATTAGTAATTCAAAGAGAATGGTTGTTTTGCACTTACCAACTAGTTATTCATAATAAGATGTAAGAATACCAATTTCTTGCTACACCTAGAATCCTAGACCATGCTTTTACTGGTTATCTAGCAATAAGTGCCTATTTTTTCTGATTTAAAATAAATAAATAATACGTCTCGTAGAGTCGGGTCCGTTAAATGCTACGATTTGCGTAGTGTATACTATATTTTTTTTTTGCTACGGTAGTGATCTGAAATAAATAAGTAATTTTAGCGAAATTTTTACTGCAATAGAATTAAATTTTTCAAAATAATTTGTCTCATTTATAATTTGACTACAACACTAAACATTACGTCAAATGTAAACGAGCGTGAAACTGTAATTTGTAGGCCAACAGTCCTAAGTAAATTTATTGTGACAGGTCCGAAAATTAGTTAATTTGTAGAAGAGCATTTGATTAATTGTGTGACAACACACAGTCATTTGTGATTCTTTTATCTGTTTGTCCGTCTTCATCTTTCTGTTGGCAGTTTGACACATTCTTGGCACCACCAAATAAATGTTTGTTTGTCTGTATCACTAATTTGTTTTTTGGAAAGGAAAACATTAGTAACTTCGTTATTTAAATTTAGGACTATAAAATATACTTGCAATCCTCGAAATATAAAAATAAGAGAAACTAAAATGGGAATTAATACTTTAGCATACCAAAACAAAACATTTTGTTTTCCAATATTAGTAAATGCTCACCAAATCCTAAGCCGCCCAAAAAGATGGTGGATCTTTACTAATTCTGGGTTAGGTTAGGTTAGTATGGTGGTCATTTAAACACAAGCCATTTATTTATAAGGGAATCATAGAAGTAAGTACTTATATGATTATTATTACTTACTGTTGTCATACCCAGAAGTTTATCTGCAAATAATAAAAATATTTCCCTTGTTTTTAGTAAATGATGTAGGTAGATAATATGTTTTTGTTAAAAATCTTTTAAACATACATGTCATGTGTCAAACGAATATTAATTATGATGAATAGTCTATGAATAAAAAGTTCGTAAGCGGTAGTAGCGAGGTTACACTTATAAGCGGACGTTTCAAGCATCTTTGGCCGTAAACGAGCTTGCTGAGTGAAAAAAAGCAGAAGTAAGAAACTTAAATTATGAAATCTTTTTAAAACGAGTACGCCAGGTGTATGAGCGAAGTCACCTGCAACCTACTTTCGATCGCGCAGCGGTTACCCTGTTGGGTTGTGCTGTGTACAGTACAGGTGTTAAGGAACGACCGTAAATTATTGCAATTGAACTGCATAACGTTGAGTTGTTGCAATAATTTGATTTCAAGATTATCGAACTTTCAAGTTTCATTGGTAATTTGGAAGTCAGGTTTCCTAAATAAGCAAGAAAGTTACAAAAAGACACAAAGGACCTGTTTTACAGGTTCCGGTAAAGAACCAAGTAACTTCTTTACATATTTAACTTTGTTAAAACTGTTCCATTGTTAAAAAACCGGAAGATAACGAAAAACCTTAGATTGTGAAAAGTTACTATTTTTTTTTACGTAAATGACTTTGTGCTGAAAGATCAAGTATGTAGCAGATATGATTATAGCCTGTGGAAAAGTGCTGAATATAATTATTTAGAGCCTCTATAATGAATATTAGAGTTCGCAATAATATGACAATAATAGCGAAATAAACACCTATGTTGTAAGTCCAGTTTTTAATGATAAAGCTGTTATTGATTCGCAGTAAACCTCGTATCTTTGTCCCGGCGTCCTCTAGGTAAACTGCCACTAAACACCTTTAGGAAAAAACTGAAGGTCGAACGAACACTAGCGACCGGCCTTGGTTTCATTTACACACTTTGGAGGTGATCTCAGTCGCGACTTTCATACGTCTTATTATTTAAATTACAATAGTTTTGTGACGTTAACAGACTACATCTGAATAAACAATCAAGTAGGTATTACAGGTTTTGGGTTCCCGACAAAAAATAATTTAGGATCTCTCTTTGCGCTCTGAAAACGATTTCTAGTTGTTATGTAATTTTTCAGTGGTGTGGCTGAAACGTTGAGTGTGGTTTATGTGTTGAGAAACGGGTTCCTAATATGACACCTTCGGAAAGGTTAAGTTTGCCTCCTGACATTGCCTGCGCTTCCTGCCTATTAGCATGTGTATGTACCACCTTCAGCGAAGCGGGTGGAGGCCGCGCAGACTGACTTTACGGCGACTATCACCTTCGGTATCTATTGTCTGACGTCTGTCTTTGAGATTAATTTAAAATCTTTTGGAAGTCTCATTGAAAGTTTCCAAAGATTTTTTCCATTATATGTAATTTTGAGCACGCAAATCAGACTAAATATTAAGTAGGTACCTTACTTACTATGATAATTTTATCATGGTTTTATTAATACAAAGAAAAAATACGATTTATTATGATTTATTAGGTAAGTTATGGTTGGAATAGATATGTTGTTTGTAACCTAGACGAGGTTATCAAAAAAGTAAACAAAAGCTTGTGCAATTAAATAAAACCAGCATGCATATTAAGGCCAATATTAAAACAAAAGGTCAACATCGTATTATAATGTTTTTGAGTGCCGGAACATGTTGAAAATGTAGCAGTTGTTTGAAAAATACTTAGTTTTTATACTTAAATAAGTCGTATACAACTCCTCACAAATCCAAATAACTTTTTTGCTACAATTGGTATTGGTGTAGTATTTTTGCATTTTTTTTTTCATATAAACTGTTTCCATTTTTATGTTTTATTAAATTAACCAGATAGCTTAATCATAGACTGTGAAAAATATCTCAACGTTTAAAAGACGGGAACTAGGAGTTCCATAGCCATGGGTTTTAGTTTGAACTCTTGTCTCCCAAAGTTGTAATGAAACCTTTTTTGTACTTGTGTGAAGGGGCGAAATACAGAAATATTTTGTTATTTATAATTTATATAACTTTTAAAGAAAAAGGAGCTTAGAGGCCACTGAACAACAATAAAGGGTGAAGGGTGAGTCGTCGCATTACCGAAACTCGACACCGCGTCGGGCGGCGCGTCGGCGCGAGGCGCGGGCGACGGGCGCGACCCTGACTCTTGAAATAGTCTTCCGCGTTAGCAGAGCGAAAATATCGCATGATGCTGCCGAAGGCCGGCCCGCCACCCCCGGCGCGCGCCCTATAAGGACTAAACTGTTGACCACTCGATTCATCTCACATCTTGTTACTCTGATATTTAAATAAGACTTCTTTATCTTATGAAATCATTGTTTTGACTCGGCATTGCGAAAAACTTTAGCAAATTTTTTTAATATTTTTCTATTTCTTTAGCCGTTTCACCATAGAGCTGCAATAGTAGCAATCATTTGCAAAAACCAAGTAAAGTTCCATCATTAAAAATATCCTTAGAGTCTTATCTTATCGAGTCTCTATCTACCATTACGGCATTCGGTGTTTTTTTTAACACTTTGTATGGGTATGCCATAATGTAATTAAATCGCAGCCTAATACTGAATTTGTCGTTGGGATGAAACCAGTGTGACCGTTTTGAACTTTAGAAATAACCTACCAGAAAATTCTGCTGCCAGTACTAAAATTATACTAGAAAGAAAGAAAATAATTTATTGGTCTCTGCACCTTAAACTTAACAAACAAATCTTCTTAAACTAATCTAGGTACTAAGATTTTTATTAAATATTTCGAGAAATATTCTAAATAAAACAGTATTCGAATTAAGAATATTTTATTGTAAACACGAAAAAGACCGACCACTGACGCTCATACATTCGCTTGTTGTTCAGGGGTCTTTTTACGTGACGCAATCTATACCACACTCACAACAAATTTTGTTTGTGTGACAAGTGACAATAATAATTGGTGACAAACAAACTTATTCAATTTAATTCACTCTCACACTCATCGTGAAAGAGATGCATTGATACAAAGTACTCAATGTGACACTAGGACAGCGTAATTTAAAAAAAGTTTGTATTTATGTTCCTTTTCAGTGTTATTAGGTGAAAATACTAAAGAAATACAAAAAAAAAACCAGTATTATACTAAAGTTTGGCATTGTACTACTATATTGTACTACTGTACTGTAGCCTCAAATATAAAAACGGTCACACTGGATGAAACATAATATGAAGATATAATTGCGGGTGTCACATGCGCTTAGCGATCGTCCAGCTGGGCAATGATTCTCGGTATCGGATCGCTTCACTCGAGTACAATCTGTCAGCAGTCAGCACCCTGTCGCCGAGAAGTTTTTTTATACAGAGTTAAAATTGAATTCAACGCCACAATATAGATAACAAACATTTAAATCGTCAATCTTCTGTAAATGGAAAAATATACGTTATATACGCACGTAAAATTTTGGAATAAAGTTCCATATATTATTATAAAGAGATAAACAATGAGTAACATTATGAGACGAAGACGCAAAATGTGTTGGCGCCTATCTACTTATATGAAAAGTATGTTGACAGTCAAATACGTAGCGCTATCCTATAAAAAACACATATGTGCTCGTTTGTTAGGTAAAGATAATGCTTACGTACCTAACATATGCAGAACGTGCCATAACCTTGATTTCAAATAAAATATAATTTGGTGTGTATGTAAAGTTGTAAATCAGAAGCGGATCGCAGCCGTAAACAAACTGCCCACACTTTGCAAAAAAGCGAACGTTTAAAAGAGAGCGCGTTGAAAAAATTAACCTTGTAGAAAATAAAAGCTTCACTTGTTTCAGTGCCAACAATTTGTATTTTTTTTTACATTCTGTAACTATTTGGTAGCACCTTAAATCATAGTTTGCACCCAATTATTATTCGCAACCATTACTCTACCATCCTAATACATTTGCTGCCTGCTTATCTTCTATAATTATATAAAAATTGGTCACGCCATCACGCGTGAACGGCTGGACCGAGAGTAAGAATAATTTCGCTAATTCTTTTTTTACTGTGTTTGTTATTATCAGGACAAGGTTCTTATGAAAGAAAAAACATGAAAATTGCGCGGAAAATTAGAAAATGTAAGAATACTTAACCACCATAATATTGGTTAAAATGCTCTAAGACCATAATATAAAATTATTCTGGATAATATAAACTTTTTTAATGTAACCTTATGACGTTTGATATAGAATTGACTGAATGCGTGCTGCACATATCCTCAAAGAGGATGAATACCAATTCGAATTCAATATTCATAACTACAACCACATGAGTAAATAAAGTTTACGTTTTTTTTACTCATGTGCTACAACGCCTGTCGAGTCAGCTAGTATTTTACAAATAAAATCTTAAAAGTAAGCATGCAAAGTAAAATTGGCGTAAAGACAGTAAAAAACTATGATATACCCACCTATATCGAGGGTAAAACAATAACGATAAATAAAACAACTGCTGAAATCGTTTTTGCCACTCACTTAATTTCCATTTTCAACTTTGTATACGAGGGACTCACAAGTTTTTCCGCTTCCCCGCCCGCCCCAGAGATTTTGTTTAAATTTTGTATTTTGTTAAATGTCAGGTAAATTTTTAGTCATAAAAAAAAGTGCATGCTTAGCTCCACGACGTGTAGTAGCGATGGGAGGGTACATACGTCCGATCACGTTACGGGGACATTGCACGCACGCAGCGCGCCACGTGTGCGCCGATAACACTCCCTTTTGCGCCGCACTCTAACGATGTCTTTGCACTCTGTTGCAGCGATGCATTTCTTACACGCCACTACTTAAACTGACCTTGACGCGCTGATTAAACTATGATTATTGATCTCGTAGCAAAAATGTAAGCAAAGGTGTTGCCAGAATAAAACAACATAAAAAGAAATAGTATATTTCTAAGTAAAAAATAAACACACATTTTTCACCACAATCCCAATAAAAATATATTAAATAAATATTCTGAATCATCATGAGTTTTGAGTCAAAAATAGTAAAATACTACTACTACAATAACAGTATAAAACTGTTAACTATAAATAATTATAAGTGTTTGACTATAAAAGTAGAAAACATTTTTATGATGCTGTGCACACATCAACTGCAAACCGTACAGTACACATCAACCGTTGGTTCATTTTATAAAACATTTATACAGTGGACCCCCGGTAATCCGGCAAACATTATGCAGGGCAGTGTCGGACTATCGAATTTGTCGGATTATAGAGCACTGCCCCTAAGACCCCTATAGTCCGGATTTTTTTACGAAAGAGTATCTTGTAATCCGACAAAATACATATCTAATGACAAGAATCTATATATTATACGTACATATGTATGTACTTTGAAGTACAAATTAAAAGTAAAACAATGCATACGCGTCGAGCACAATAGCGGTGGCGCGTACGAGTTGTGACCTGTTCAAACCTGCGTGATCTATATTAGCAAAGATTGTCAAACATACATGTACATATGTAATTCTAAGTCATGTCCGATTACAGGGGGTGCCGGATTAGACAGGGGCCGGATTATCGGGAGTCCATTGTATTAGTATTTTAAAACGTGCAGTAGAGTAGCTGTAGTAGTAACATTCATCTTTTAGTATTGGGGGGACAGTCGAAGATGCTAAGTTTGTTATTTTGTTACTAATTGTTAGTATAAGTTTTAAGTTATTGAGTCAACTTTTAATATCAAAAGTAGGTATACAGGTATAAAGAAAAAATATCTAATTATTCAACTGTAATACTTCTATTATACTGTAAAACTTCTATCATACTGTATATTATATTTTGAGTCATAACTCAAAATATAATATACACATATGAATCAAATTAAATATTTAGGAATACAAGACAGTGCTCAAAGGTTTTCTATATCTGAAAATGTCACTATAAAGGTCAGTTTGACAATTTGACAGTGACATTTCTTTGTTTACATTTTTCTACGAGATTAGTAATCGGACTTTACAACGGCCGAAGTTGTTTACATTCAACCAAAGAAACGTTATTATTCAAAATAATTTAAACTCATCTCAAAAAAGCGCGTCTGCGTATAACTTTAAAAACATTACTGAATGTCAAGGCGCTATTATAAATTACATGAAAAAGAAATCACTGAAATTCTCCGACTTAGACAGCTATAAATCCCCTGTTGAAATACGCTCATGATTTTTAATCGTTCCGTTTAAAAATGCTATTTCGAGTTTCTAATTCCGAAAATAAGTGCCTTAAAGACGGTCGTTGCGCTCGTTTGTCGCTCTTGTCTCATTTGTCAGCGGGTCTAACAAAAAAGAAAGCACAGCCTAATGTAAACTGCGATAAATCGGAAAAAGACGCGCGATGTGGTTCGCGGATGCAGGTCACCGACCGCTACGAAAAAACATTTCAACAAGTTTTTATTGTGGTGAAGTCGTACAAATTGTCCCTTGCGCTACACGAGTTCATAAATAAGGCCATGCTTTTAACAAAAATAGTATTCGCACATAGTTTTTCTAGTTCTGGTACTAAGTAGAGTGAAAACATTACTTTCACTCTTTTCATTGCAACCTACTTGGGTTCTATTTTTAAAGAGTACCTAGAGTTTTTTGAGAATATTAGTCTTGCCGAATTACTTTACTTATTTTAAATTTAATGCATATTATTTTTATTTCAATCAAATCAATTTATATTATTTAAATTCATCTTACATAAATTCAATCAAATTTTATCAATTCATTTTAAATCAATTAAATTAAAATTTATTGAATTTATTTTAATCTAAATTATTAATCTACTGTTTTAAAATAATTATTTCAGTGCTTTGATTATTTGTTTCTGTGACTGATATTTAATTGTAAATGCTATAATGTACTTACACACCTACTATCCCCGTCAATTGGTAATGCGCCTGGCGGCTATGATTTTAACCTCAAAAACGAAAAAAATTTTTTATATACCCTATCTTATTGAAAATAATAATTCAATAATTAATATATTAGATTACTTATTAGAATTTTCTTGTTTCGTGGCATTTTTAGTTGCGGATCACGTTAATGTGGATGTTAATGTGACAAGGTTCCAGCGCATTACCAATTGACGGGGATAATACGCCGTTATTGTGGCATCGTCAGAACGTATTTGAATTTGTAATGGATGTGTTAATATTTGCCATGTGTCTGTGGGTGTAGTAAGAATAAAAAAAGGGTAAATTGGTTTGTTTCTTTCCACATTTCATTATCAAGAATCAAAACTTTTAGGGAAGAAAACGTTAATTATGAATGTGGCTTTGTTTTGGTAACGCTCTCGCACCATTTATCATCGATCTTTTGTTCATTTGATTTACTTTTTGTGATTGAAAATATTATTTGCACAAATTTTATATTCAGCAAAAATTCAGGTCTGGTTAATTAGCACATTTTGTGGACTGGGTATTCATACACCAGTCCACAATAAAAGCGAAGTATATGTCGAATAATATAGATATAAGTCCCAGTAGAAGTTGAATAATATATAGTGTAATGTCATCCAATAAAAAAAAATACTGAATCTTTTATGATAATTTTGATTGGAACTTCTTTATTCAATTTATTTCTATAAATCGGTAAAAAAAAAGATCAACGGTTTGGGCGTGATTTCGCGTTTAAACTATTAAATAAAATAAAAAACATTTATTTCAGACAAGATTCATACCTATCATTATTTATTACTTAAATGAAATCATTAAATCATCATCATAACTTTTATAAGGGTAATATAGTTATTATGAACACCAAATCATACAGTTTAAATACTCGTATAAATTCTAAATTAAAAGATTAAAAAAAATTTAACACAATGTAATGAAATTTGATTAACTTTATTAAATTACTAACTAAAAAAGTATTTAAAAATAACTTTTTGTCAAAAATTACAAAGCCCTTTTCAATTAAACGCACCCACCGATGCAGCGGCGCGTGGCGCGCGGCCCACTGCCCTGACCCACATTTGTGATGATTGTATGTAGATTCTGTAAGCCGTAAGTCAGACGAGCCACGGCCGATGACAGCATCCGCGCGTTTTCTCCGCCATTGTCGGCGTTGGCAGCTGCTCTTACGCAGCCGCGCCCTCGCCATATGTCGCTAGTGAAATTGAGGCGATATCGCTTGTAAATACTGAACTTTCTGCGCAGGGGATATAAAGTAAAGGCTCTTTTGCGACTCTATTTATTTTTGATACATTACAACTACCAGTGGCGAGGGGTGAAATGATTGGGAAGGTAAGCCACTCTACAATAATTTTATGATCTGCATAGTGGATCGGTGGGGTAGGGACAACTACGTACCTACTCACAGTAAAGGTAGCTAAAATACAAGATTCATTAAGAATTTGTATATATTCTACTAATAATAATTAGTAAGCTTTTTCAGGCCAAGCTGAATTTACAACTTCTCTCGTACAAAAAAGGCAACTTGACATCCACGCGATTAGTTTGTACCTGAAACCCCAATACACTTTTCTGTGTTCTGTGACAAATAACATGGTGCGAGATAATTTTCTGAATTTTTTTTAAAACAAAGTAAAAACAATGATTTTCTGATAAAAGTAGAAATAATCACATTTTCTGAAAACTACACATACTACAACTTCTAGATTTATTTATAATCTTCTCTTATTGGAATAATTTCTCTGCCTTACTGTGTCAAAGATGTCACCTACTGTGTAGGTGGCGATTGTGCATGAATCAATATGACTTCTCTTTCATGTACAACTGTAAATTCTCACGATAGCATTGAGGCTAAAAAAGTTAAGAGATAGTAGCGAGAGTGAACTATAAGGACGGACGGAGTCCTTTCTCCCGCGCCCACGGCCGCGCCGCGCCACCCGGATTTCTCTCGCGCGCCCGTATAGATAGATCCAGGTCGCGTACATCTTACCTAAACACCCTGGTTTACTTTCCAGATAAACGGGGCTATCTTATGTAACATAAATTTACTAATTTAACGAGGCTATACAGGGTGTCCCAAAACTTTGCCACATGGAGGAAAAGTACCTTAAATATTGAAGATAGAAAATTTTACTGAAAGAAGACTTCGTTTTGTTTTAAAAAGCAATGGGAACTGCATTCAAAGATTTTTTTAAAAATTGCATTCATTCCTGTACAAATTGATACAATACGTACGAGTAATAATTAAAAATTAAATGTTATACTTCATGGTATTCCTTTTGTTTAAGATGCTTTGTTACTTAACAAAAAAAATCCTAATGAGTAACCCTTACGTTACCCTTACTTTAAAAATAAAAGTTTTTTTTTTCTTATCTGGTGGGTTTTATTCCTAGTAAAGGCATGCGATTTTTCGAAAATCTTTGAATGTAGTTCCAATTATTTTAAAAATCAAAATGAAGTCTTCTTTCAGTAAAATTTCCTATCTTCAATATTTAAGGCAAAGTTTTGGGACATGCTGTATATTGTGGGTGTAAGTATGAAATTGCCGTTTTGTATAGAGAATTTGAAAGAATTTGTATTTTCCATACTAACATTGTCTTCATTTATTTAACAACCATGAACGCCAATGTTTTAAAGCTTTTATGCACAAATGTTTAAACACTAATGCGTTAAACACATATGTGTTAAGTGAAAAAAATAAGTATCGGCTAAGTTACAACAAATTAACCGATCATTTCTGCTAACGAAAAGGAGTCATTTTTAAGATACTTTTTTAACGTTCAAAGAAAATCAAAAATATTTTCATTAATATCAGTGGGACATTTTTATTTCATTTTTATTTATTTTTTTAAATATGTTTTTCTACTTAATTATATTTTGAGTCATATCTAATCATTATAATATAAAAATTAGACATTTATTAAATTATTTGCACATCAAACCATTCGATAGAATATGCGGGAACCATGTTATATTTTAAATAAGTACTAATTAAATGACCATATTTTAAATATGGAATCCCACCAAAATCATTTTCATGAATAATGTTGCCAAGACCTTGCACTGTCAAAAAGTAATCAGAACTCATGTAGAGCCAGCTTCTAACTCTACGCGCCCTAACTCTGGAAGTCCTAACTTCAAAAATTCTACACCTTAGTCAAAATATGTGGCTTGGCCGTTTCGTTACTACAAGAACTATTGTTTATTATAAAGGTTAGCGGAATGGCCAAGCCATATATTTTGACTAAGGTGTAGAGTTTTTGAAGTTGGGACTTCCAGAGTTAGGGCGCGTAGAGTTAGAAGCTTGGCTCTACATGAGGTCTGATTACTTTTTGACAGTGCGAGGTCTTGGCAACATTATTCATGAAAATGATTTTGGTGGGATTTCACTTCTTTTTGTAAGTAACTATATCCATAAACCGAAAAAGCAAGATGGGGTCAGAATTGTGGTCTAAAATAGTGAAAAATTCGATCACCAACAACCAGCGTAGGTACTTGTACTGTTCTTTATTTTATTCTGTGGTAGAACTAATCATTTATGCTGTGATATTATTTTACTTTTTAACGCAGAATGTGACAGTGTAAAGAACAAAATAGAGTCTAGAGCCATGAAAGAAGTAGTTTTGAAATGAACACAATATCATTTTATGACTACTTTTTTCGTGGTTAATTCATCCAAGCTTTTTTCCCATTACTTTAACAGTGATTTACTAAGGCTTAAAAATAATTACTAAATATTTAAAGATTTTTCAGATTCATATGTCTCATTTTTTCAAACCTTCAGCATCATAATTTGCGGAAGTCGCATACAAACTTCCATCCCCTAGTTTAAAGGGTTAGGGGGTAAAAGTTTCAAGTTTTTTTTTGTTGTTTGTGTACTAATACTAGCTTACACACCAAATTTCAGCTATCTAGGACTTTAGGAAGTACCCTAGGAATTTTGATGATTTATCATTAAGTTTTGACGAAATTGAGGTTTTTTAGATATCAATAAAATCCAAAGTTTAAGAGCTATGCAATCGAAACTTTATATTTAAGTCTATTACAGACATCATATCCTGAGAATTTTGTGCTTCTGGTATAATCCAAACCCAAGTTATGAGGGTTAAGCGGTTGGGGGGTTAAAGTCCAATTTCATATTTTTTTTGTTATTTGTGTCCTAATACTAGCTTACATACCAAATTTCAGCTTTCTAGGACTTCTGGAAGTACCCTTTGAGTTTCGATGATCATGAGTGAGTCAGTGACGAAATCGGGGTTTTTTAGATATCAATAAAATCTATATTATAAAAGCTATACAATTCAAACTTTATATATTTAATACATCTACTACTGACATCACATTCCGAGAATTTCATTTATACAGTATACTCCAAACCCCAGATATGAGTGTTCAAAAAAACGACGAAGCGCTTTAGTGGTGGGCGACTCGGGTCAAATAACTCGGTTAACTCGAGTTACTTCTCCAACCCGTCAACTCGGGTTGGTTTTTTCCTAGCCCGGGTCAACTCGGTTGACGCGCCCAGCGGGCCGCCCACGTGGTGCGTACGGTCTTACCAACCGAGTCAATCCGGGCTAGGACAAAATCAACCCGGCGCGGGCCAACTCGATTCGGTGTGTGGCATTGTATTACTGCTCTCTCATCTCGCGGCCCGCCGCTCTCCCCCCGCTCGCGTTATATCACCATTTTAATGATGTTTAGAAGTTCCTAAGTATTTTTGTTATTATATTTTAATTTTGCAAAAGAAAAACTTTAGTTAAGTTAAGCGTAACTTGTGCTTCTCTATTACATACTCTGAGAATGTAATTATTTGTTAATTTTTTAATGCCAAATAATTGGTTTAATGATGAATAATGAATAAATAATATTAGAAGTAATAAGCGCTAAGACTGATAATTTAGTTAAATTATCAGACTTAGCGATATTTAAAATTTTCATTATAATAAAAAGCTTCATTTAGGTATTCATCTCCGTACCTAACTAATGCGCTAATGACTACTAGTTGATTGATTAAAACTATTTGCTATTACTATAATTCAAGTCCTGATCTCTTTGACTCTTTTACTTTGCAACTTGCAAAGGCAACCGAGTTGGTTCGGTTCAATAGGTATCAAATAAAAACAAAACGAGTTGAAGCCCGGGTCCGCACTCCGCATAGATTTCAACTCGGATAACTCGAATTGAAAAAAATTGCGACTCGTCGGCGCTCGGCGGCCCATATTGCTGAACCGAGTTGACCCGAGTTGAAGCCCGGGTCAGAATTAATTTCAACTCGGGTGACCCGAGTCGAAAAAATAGCGACTCGGCCCATCGCTAAAGCGCTTCGAGAAAAGGTAGGTAGTGCCCTTGCGCTTCGCTTCCTCGTCTTGGCGGGGGCGCTTCCGTGCCCTCAGACCCCAGATACGCCGCCCCGGCCGTTAAGCCATTTGGTCCAGCCCAAAGTTTTTAATTCGAATTGGTGATGATATTTCTACACAAACAATTAGGTATAGAATATAACCTAGCCGCAACTTTTTTTAATTCTAAACCATATTTGCGTTGCTGATATGATGAGTTAATTCTATGGCCAACTACGTATAACCAAGTTCAGTTCTATTTTTAAAATTATTTTAGTCCTGGGGTGGAAAGCAGTGTTTTCCACCCGCTGTTTCCGACTATGAGAAATTAAAAACTACTTTCATTTATTCTCTACTTTATTTTACATACGTTCTAAAATGTAGGCGATATACTAAATGCTAACATTATCAAGTATAATAACTAATAAACAAGACATGATGAATTGATGATAATATTGGCAGCACTGTTATAAGGTTATAAACTACAGGTATTTTAAGTGTAGCATGTTTGTAGCGTAGCGTTAATGAAATCCACGAAGCTCAAAAACTTTATGAAAAACTAAACTTTATGAAAAACGAATCCTTTTCAATTAACGACAGTCAAATGTTTTTTTTTAATCTGACAAATTGGTGCTCACGCATAATCCAAAGTCAATTTCAGACGTCATTTTAATAAAACTCTTAACTATCAATAGTAGTGGCTGCTTCTTCAGCGGAAGCCGTAGAGCAGCCTCATCTTCCTGGAGTGATGTAACAGGAAAATCCTTGCGGTTTCAATGGACGAGGTCAGCCATTATCATTTAACTGACTTTGAGTATTATTTCGGATGTCTAGTATAGTAACTAAAACATCCATATATAAATACCCGTTACTGTTAACTTTTACTTCATGTAAGTTAAAAGAGTTTTATCAATTTTTAATAAACAATACAGTAAACATACTTTATGCAGTTATTTGTATCGGTAATTCTAGCATAAATGAAATTCGTTAAACTAATTAGGTACGTCAAATAAAGTCTAGTAAAGTAAACAGTTCAGCAAGCAAGTCTATTATCTGTTTGAGTTTGGCCTCGAGGTGTGAGGTGTGGTCAATGTTAACCGCTGCTTCCTGGTTAGCAACTCAAAGATCGGGAAATAGTTGAATGTCAAGTTGATATTTTTGCGTGACCATGAAAACACAAGGTCGACGCAATATTTTTGCGGACGGCAACGATAAACTTGTAGAAAGTGATTCCAATAGCGTGATACTTTGGCACGATTCCAGCCGCTGAAATACTTGTGACACGAAAAATTGCTGCAAACACATTCATCCCCGTGACTTTTCGCGAACAAAAATTATACTTAGGTGGCTTAGATACAGCAATAAAACAAAGCTTTCATTTTCACGACATTGTTACAGTACTGCGTTATAATATTGTGTCATAATGGGTAAAATCTACAACATAACACTATTACGTAAAATTTTAGTTTACTCACACCTATTAATATCTGCACATTAGCTAATTAGTAAGTGGCATAGCTAAAGCATCTTATTGTAGTCTGGCGCCTGTTGCCGACGGTACAACACGGAAGCAGGCAGGTGGCGGCGGGCGGCGCGCGGCGGCGAAGCTGCGCATGCGACTCTACACTATCGGTCGGTATCGCTATCTCACGGGCGTCGGGCACCTCAGTGGAGGTCATGCGCTGACGTCACACTGATAACAATTTGCGCGATGACCTTGTCGCGCGCGCCGAATCTCAAGGTCGCCTCTATTTGTACAGTCAGATAGGCTGTCCGCGCGCGCACCCGCGCCCGCGCCTCTCCTCCTGCGTCACCCGGACTTGCCACTTATTGATTATTATTTGCGACGGCTGTGCGCCGTGTATCTACCTACCTATTTGTTCCTAACTATTATCTGAACGGTTGACTACATAGGAATAATTTTAATTGAAAATATTTCATAAAATAAACTCGTTAGGAATTCAAGAGCTATATCGAGTCTAATAAAATTAATAATGCGATTAAATTGACAATGTAAAATGAAGTGACAAATTTTCTTGCCTTGCGGTACAAAACGACGTATTTTAATCTGGTTTTTTTTTCTTTTCTATACATTCCGAGTGAAGTTACAGCGGAACACGTCATTTGTCAATTTAATTACATTGTATAATTTTATAAAAAAAAGTTCCTACAATAATCCCTAAGTATACTAATACCATGTCATGTAGTGTACGTAATTGTCACAGATTCCCATCTTGTCCCTTGATTATATTTAATAAATACCAATAAAAAGCAATTAATTACTTATTGTAAGTTGCGGAAACAACATGGTTGCGTTGCCAATAAATATCGTTATTACTGGGGCGACCGCGACCTCGTCGCCTCGCGGAAGCGACCGGTTGCAAATTAGTATTAACCACAAGGACACGTAAACTCGTCAAATCTGTTTGTCGCTTTATAAGGTTATATCTACCACGTGCACGGTAAGTGTAGTTGTTGTTTTAGAAAATATCTTGATTTAGTTAAAAACTTTCGATTTGTACTAACAGTGGATGTAGCTAACAATAATTTATCAACCTAGATCGAAGTTAAAAGTAGAAGCACTAGACTAATAAAAAGATAATCGTAACGTCTAACTATTCAGCAACAGTGACATTGCTTCATTCTTCTTGTGATGCGCATGAGTAAAAAGTTTCCCAGTAAAAAGTGAAACTGTCTCTTCATGACAATCATTAAACATCAGAATAATGTATGAAGAAATGCGGTCATGTACATCGCCCGGCGCGCGGTGCGCCAATTGCCATCATGCGGTCAATGTCAGTGTCAAAACGACTGCACGTGACTACGCAGCGCTCACGCTCATCGCCTCAACCATTTATGAGAGCGTGACTCATTTTATCAAATTTCAGTGAGAAATCTATGATAGTATTTCCAACTGTCTTAAAATTTTGCTCACTTCTGCGAAATATAACTGAACAACACAAAAATTTTCATATTTTTTGCAATCACTATAAAACACGGTCATATGTGATAACTTTTTCAGCGTTCCAGTTATCAATGTGTTTTAAAAACAACGTGATCATCACTAGCACAGTAGTTATTATTCCTTTCAGCTAAGGCCACTGTAATTTGAGAATTTGTGTTTATCAAGCAATTTTCAGATAAGATACATGTATTTTCATTTTATATGAAAATGTCAAACATCAAAATATAACACGTAAATAGGTAAGTAGGTATACGAGAGTCTGAGGTTAACGAAGTTATTGGCAATAGCTAGTAAATATTGTAATAGATATTTTAAAGTTAAAAGATAGTGTTCTGTGAACCAACTGATTATGTAATGTTAAATCAATTATAATTTATACAATCAAAAGACATCACGTGGGCAAAGTTTTATTCCAAATGTTGCGTTTACATAATAAATTGGATTTCCCAGCACTTTCGGAATTCAATAAATTTTAATGTATGAAAACGACGAATCTTTGAACTTGGCTCAGAGCAATCTAACAACTTTTGTGCCATATTATTTTAAATAGCTAGTTCGAACGATACCTACCGCTTTTTTTCTTGGCCGGTACTTCCAGAAAAAGCGATCTCCTTTTCAGTCAACTTTGACGTACGTAGCTTGGAAACTATATAACTCGTATCAAAATGAATGCAAGTACTTATTCATTCATTCAGGTCATTTATATTGATCATTTTGTCCTAGCTTGTAACGTTTTCCTGAAGATTGATACGGTGCACTTTTAAAAGGGGGCGGGGAGGGGTAACGCTGTTGCGGGAGGGGGCAGAAGAGTTGTCTATTTTATGTACTCATTTATAGGTATAACGCAGCGGAATTAAAACATAACTATTAATTTTGCCGCTCAAAAATCTAGAATGAATATATCCTTACTGATATTATAAATACGAAAGTCCGTTTGTTTGTCTGTTACGCCTTCACGTCTTAACTACTGAACCGATCATCATGAAATTTTACATACACGTTACTTTCCTTATATTCGAAATGAAACTAGCCTAGAAGCCGGCTTCTGAAGTATCCTCCTCTCTTTCTACGGGGCGCGCCGAAAATGGCGGCACGTCATTTCAAGACGTAAACACTTGTGTCACCATAGCAACGCGCTAATTCAATGTCAAAACTCTAGATTTTCTGTCAAGCTATGGATAAGACCTTCGTACAATACTGCCTTTCTATTGTCTAACTTCAAAATCTATCGCAATCGCTTTCAGGATGTAATCCATTGAAGTTTCTTTTTGGCACAAATAAAAACTTACCAAAGAAATGTAGCAATGTGTCACCTCCATCTGTCAAACGAAAGCGATTGCGATAGATTTTTAAAATTAGACAATTAGCCTCCAGTTCTGTATTCGTAAATTCAAATGCAGAGTAAATTCGTAAGATGGCAATTCGTGCAAAATTATTCCCTACCTAACTATTCCAAAATATCAAAAATGCACAACGTTAATAACCCGAATTTTTTGTTAAAGATTTTATACCAAAGTACTGGCATTGTACTATTCTTTTTATTTGCATTAATTAGCAAAATTATTATTTGATATTGATATTGCTATTTTTCAATTATTTGGTAACTTTAAAATACATTTTAATTGAAATTAACATCTGAAATCTACAAATTCTTCAAAATTATCCATAACAATATGGTTACTATTAAGACCTCTGTAACCGATAATAGAAATAATGAGACATACCTAAACATTTTAATTTGGGGACATGTAAGATAGTACTACAGTTTTATCATAGTGAGATAGCAAGTTATTTGCGCGTGCGTTGTGACAAGTAGATGTGAACCCGCGGGCTGATTATCTAATTAGAAACCACCTAGCGACCGGTTGCAGTTCATAGATGATAGTGATCCATTGCTACTTCTTCTTGGATTAAAAAAAAACATACCAAAGAAAAGTAGCAATGTATGTGGAATGTAACCGGTCGCTAAATAGTTTCTTTTTAGATAATCAGGGTGCCGGTCGGTGGCGCGCGCGGGTTACGCAACTCGTGCGCCGCCGCGTGAAGTGTGAAGTTCAATGTCACGCACACACGCGCGCCTCCGTAGCTACGACGCGAGCTTGTGTGCTCGCGATATCTGAATAATCGCAGCCAACCCGCTACTTGCCTCTATCAGTAGGGTCATTGCGTCGGTTGGCGGCCTTTTAGTCGCCTTGCCAACTTTGGTCCTCGAGATTAGTCTAATATGTCTACAATTCAACTTCTAATTCTTTTGTAGGCCTTGCAGATATAATCAAGTTATTTTTAAAAATATGTATTGAAGGAATATTGTAACAGTTTTTTTTAAAATAAATAATTATCTGAAACTTACTTAAAATGCTAGTTGACGGCCACTTTTTTCGGTTCGCGGCCACCCTAGAGTCAGTTCGCGGCCACCAGTTTTACACACTATATTGACCTACAAATGTTTTATACTTTTATAACTTTTCAAACCTTTTTCACCATAATAGCGATATAAGGGCTGAACTTCAGTCCATATGTATTCGTGTACATTTCATACACCGTCACAGGATCTTCAGGGCGCTCACGCCAGAGTATTAACTCCTGTCCTCAGGATGTATGACCGTCTGGCAAAACATGATCCGGATGTGCGCTCCAAAACCACCTGATGTCTTCGAAGGTTCAGGATAATGTCAATGATACCTCTGTGCAGCTTGGGACTGGAATGCAAACACTAATTTAACGAAGTTTGAAGTGGGTGCGGACCCATCAAAGACGGTTCTTAATTCGCCTATTGAGGCCTTCACCACCGCATGGTGGGGCAAGAAATAATGCTCAATTGAGCTCCAATCAACTCGAGCCGGTGACATGTGACCCAAATCCTCGTACTCGCGCATGAATTCTATATATTTTTTACAAAGTACGGGGTCACGCTACATGCTCCGTTCCATGGACAGCAGCCGTTTCTCCGCAAGTGCCCTACTTTGCCCGAAACTATGACGAGAAGCAACAAAGGACAGTCTAGTTACACACCGGCCGGAGGACAACCTTTCAGTGTTCGATTGGTAAAAGACTTCGCACTCTGCGTGGTCCGGATCCATCCTGGAGACCATAGGTGGTTCCTCCACCTCTTAAAACCGTTGCATAGTTTAGGCCAAAGACGCAGTCGCGATCACCGTCGGCTCCTCCATGGAGTCGTTTTCAAAAACAGGGCCCATCAAGACATCCAAAAATGGTGGACACTGCCACCAGTGAAGATGAACGTACCTATAGTAAATTGCCACATCATTGGACATTTGATCTCGATTGTCACTCGAATATCTTCACTCTTGAAAAGCATGTTTCTCCTCAATATTCATCGCTTCTTTGTGCCCTAACCCAACCTTACACTATTCTAACATTTCTTATTTTCACAGCATTTGTTCTTATAAACTGTGGTCACTGGCATTACAATCTCGTCTCTAATCTCTTCAAAATTTTACCTCATCCTCCCATCCTGTTCTTTATTCCATCCTTCCTCCACTTTATTGTCCTTACTTCCTTTCTTTCCTTAATCAAAACTCTTCAAATGAAACCATTTAGTACAAAAATCACAGCCAATATTTTTGTTTTCATCGTCCACTGAGTCACCTTTAGTCTTTAAAAGTGTTTCTTTTTTTAGTTTCTTGGCTTCTTGTATTTCTTTCTTTTTCTTTGCCTCCTTTGCTTGCTTTCTAGCTACTTTAGTTTTTTCTTTCTCCTCATTCTTTTCTTGTTTAGTTTTCTCTTTTAATAGATGATACTCTCGCCATTTTCCCCTGATATCGCCGACGGAATACGAGCTTTGGGAACGTACTGTTTGGACTTTTCTAGAGGTTGGAGTATAAGCAGATGTTGCTCGAATACTGTATTTGGATCTATTTAAATTATGTTTTTGGCGGATATTATGGTTGCTCGCGAGTGACGCCAAATGTCAAAATTTCGTTTTCGACTTCAGATATTTTTTCTAAGGTAGTAACGGTGCATAAGGGCATTTCATCTGTAATTTGGATTTGGTGTTTCTGTTCCGTGCACGATGGGACTTATTCGAGTCCGGTTTTGAAGATGGAGATATTTCATTAGGAACTAGAGATTTGGGGCTTAGGTTTCGGTTCTTGGGTGTACTAGTTTGGAATAGTATGACCACAACATCGTTCAGTGAAACCATTGTTCCCAGCTCAATAGCGCTAAATTCAGATGTAACTAAATTCGACAAGCCATTATTCGTAACACTCTCAGAGGTACGATTTGGAACGTCAGCAGCAATAACAAGTGTCAGTGGTACAGGATCATGAATATACGACGGAGCGAGATCGGTAATATCTGCAGAGGTAACATCGGAAACATGCGGCGGATTTGGATCGGAAACATGTGCCGGGGCGAGATTGGAAACATTGGCAGGGTTCTGATCTGACCTTCTCAGCTTTTTGACTTCCTTAGGGATAAATTTTCGTCAGTATTTTACTTTAATGATTGCAGTGTGTGTCACAGTATTTTTTTCTGTTTTTTTGTAGACATCTGTTATTAAAAATGTTTCTAAACCAAAAAGTCTGTGTGAAAAAAGTGGCCGTAAACTGACACCTATATCTTCAATAGTCAGATAACGGCCATCTATTTTTCATATGATTTTCAGACGGCCGCGATCCAGATTTGTTTATTAAGCATTTTTTAGTTTGCGGCCACAGTATACAAATATAGCTATAAATCTGTATACAATTATATTTTGGCGGCCGTGAACTAACCATAGCATTCAAACCAACCCTAACAATTAAAAAATGTTGCACAAAAAGAGACTTTATTTACATTAATAATAGGAAAAAAGGCAAACTTATTTCATTCAGTGAGTTAATACCGCGGCCACCCGGCCGTATACCAACTTTACTAAAAATGTATTGTGTTGGTTGGCGGCCACCAAATAAAACTGATATTAAAGTAATTTACTCCCAAAATAAATGAAAAATTAAGTAAATAAAACAACTATGATCACCCACAAACAATCACAATAGTAATAAGTAATCGTATACTTGAAACACTTATTTTTGAAGCGAGGCCTGTTCGCTATTTTTTGCGTAGCTTTGCATACATATGTGCGCTGAGAGCGCGGCCGACAAAATGGACGATTTTTTTTCCGGCACAAGGATTAGGTTAACAGACCAAATTGAATAGGTATTAAATTCTGCAACTATCCTACTTTTTAAGGTGGTACAACATGTTGGGAAGGGTGCGATAGAATTCTTATTATTGCTATATTTATGCGGTTGGCCCTCTAAAAGGCCGCGAAACAACGCAGGGCCGCGATCCAGCGTATCGACCCTACTTCCCGGAATAATTCGCGAAAACACGATCTTCCTTTGTGCGCTGACGAATGTTGCTAAAGATTGGTGTGTTTCAGTTTTAGTGCAAAGCCATGGTAAAGACGAAATACGTTTATTTTCAGATATACCAAACTATTGATTCTTTGAAGCGTTTATTAACGCTATTGTCACGACTTATAGTAAAGTTGCGGATATCTTTGAATGACGCACACGGTAGTTCATTTATTGCGTACTAACCCTTCATACTTAGATTGTCTGGTGTAAATATCACGTAGTAACTTACAAACATCATGGAAAATAACTTGTTCCTATTTTTTGAGAATATATTCGAAAAATATTGAACATTTCCTCCTAGTTATTAATCACTACCTCCACGTTCTGTTGCAATGTGTGTGAAAAATGATGGATGTATTTTAGTTATGACGGGTGTAAACAGCTTGCGATTGCGACGCCCTTGTCTGGCGGTATTCGGCGGAGGCGCGCTGAGGGCACGACGCCCTAGGTCAAGGGCGAGACTCACTGACCTACATCGTCGCTGTGCCCTCGCAAGGTCGCGCCCCGCGCGCCCCGCACCGTCCCTACCAAACTACTCAGCCATTTAGTTAGGTCCTTAAAGTCGAAGTGTCACTTTGAACAGGCCTAGTGAAGATTACCAAGTTGTAAGCTGTATAAAGTCGGTATTCTACCTACACTGCCAAAGTACAATGTTTCCATTTGAAATACTCACAGCTTATATTTTTACGGAGTCGTGAAAAGTATACTATTTTAGACCCCTCATTTCCACAGAATTTCAACTTGTCAGATTTTCAAGGCATCGTTAAATGTACAGTTGAATACACGTGTTCTTATTATTTTCCTCAAAAAATTTATTATTCAAAAAATGCCTTTCACTTAGAATAATATTAAGTTATTGTTCTTAGGCCTGTCATAGTTTTTCTGTGGATTTTTCTAATGTACGTACATAATACGTAAGCCACGTGGCTTACGATTATTTTTGAATTAGTGTTTTTCACAAGCCAGAAGAATCGAAAACTACTATGCGATGGGTATAAATACAATTTTATGTCGTTTTTTCTCCATTTTACTTTGGTTACAATATCATGACAGTATATCGAGTTGCAAATCCGTCTAGTTGAAAATTTGTCGAGTTGGTAATGACCATTTTAGACTAGTGGCTCCGTGAGCTGTAGACCTCGCGTTAAAAAGTAGCTCAAATTGTATGTTTTTTAAAAACAAATAACACAGAATAGATATTCGTTTTTTCAACTAATAAGTATCTAGATAATAGGTATGCTTTGCAAATAATACATATTTTAGGTTCAGTCACAAAGTCAAAACTTTATTTATTTTCAAGTTTCAAATAGTGGCGAGAAATGTTTTGATTGATGTACTTGTTTTCTAAAAATATAAAACAAGCTTTACACTTGCACCTTTTAATGTAACAAAACTTTTGTGTTAGCACACAAAAGCTTTGTGACATCATTTTTCGAAATGGCTGAAAAATGATTTTTTACTTAACTCCTCCATTTCGAAAAGCTGTCTCGACTAAAAAAATCTATATAAATATCGAACTTGCTCACAAAATTTCATGACAATCGGCTGAGAAATGCGACCTGTAGAGAAAAACAGCCGGAATCCGGAAGGAATTCGGAAAAACATAAGAAATAATTTTTGCCCAAGCTGAATAAGAGACTCTTCGCGCACGGTCAGTCAAAAATTGAATTAATTGTTTTTTGAAACATGCTTGGAATAGCATATTATTTTGACAGCTTTCTTCGAGATAAATCGACATTGTCGTCAAGTCAGTAAACACTAGACCTATACGACAATGTCGATTTACAATGTCGATGTGTTACGGCCAGTACCCGAAGTGCGGCTACACCTAGTTCCAGCAGGCTAAAACTAGGTGCAGCTGGTAGCTGCTGGTTAAACCTAGGTGTAACCAATTTGTTCACGGCTAATACTAGGTGTAGCCTGTTGCATCCAATTAAAACTAGGTCTAGCCTTCTTGAGAAGAGCTCGGTGGCGCAGTGGTCTAGCGCCTGGCCCAGCGATTGCGCAGGTTAAGCAACGTTCGCTAACATCGGTCATGGGATGGGTGACCAAAAATTTATTATCTCGAGCTCCTCCGTGCTTCGGAAGGCACGTTAAGCTGTTGGTCCCGGCTGCATTTGCAGTCGTTAACAACCACCAATCCGCATTGGGCTCGCGTGGTGGGTTATGGCCCGTCCTCCTTATCCACCTATAAGGAAGGCCTGTGCCCCAGCAGTGGGGACATTAAAATGGCTGATGGACTAGCCTTCTTTGTGCTGGCAACAACTGGATGTAGCCAACCCTACGTGGTTGAAACTACATGTAGAGTCATCATCGTCATCTAAATGATCGGACCGGCATAAACTGACGTCACATTTGTAAAGAAATAAAAACAAATTAGTGATCGTCATTGAACATTTTTCTATTCCTTCCTATTCGTTTGACGTAATGTCAAACAATGTTCAAGCGAGGAAAAGAGTGCTGAAAATATTTTGAATTTGCGCGCAATACATTTTTCAACACACTTGCTCGTAAAGTGAGTCCTAATACATCGCTTTTAGGGCCATAAACCGAACTATAACAAACGCGTGCAATAATATATAAAACACTAGTTGGTTATAGAATTATCCCTACAAAGTTAAATAGGTACCTTACTGCAAGTTCTATGCAAGTAAACAGAACATTTTCAATTTAACCGGGTTTTTTTTAGTAACAACAAAGAGGTTTTATGCCGCTGAAAATTCATTTGCATTTTTGGAATAAATAAATGTGTAAGTCCTTAATTAAATCAAAAAAATATTTATTATTATCAAATTATTCCTAATTTAGAATATTTTGTTATAAAATTGTTTTAAAAAACAAAAAACCGACTTCAAAAAACCTACCTCTAAAAAGCAAGAAATAATATTCGTAATAATAAAAATACGTCTATTGAAGTCGGGTGGGGCTGGGGTACAAATTCCTTGTTTTTTTATTCTAAAAGCCCCACCCGACTTCAATAGACGTATTTTTATTATTACGAATATTATTTCTTGCTTTTTAGAGGTAGGTTTTTTGAAGTCGGTTTTTTGTTTTTTTAAACAATTTTTATTTTTTTAATTTTTAGTGTAGTTACCCTTTGTATTAGGTAGTGTAGGTATAGTATTTAGGTAGAAAAATCGGCTCAGCCAAACGTGAGTTAATCGCGGAGAAACATACATACATGCGGGTCAAACTGAGAACCTCCTTTTTTAAGTCGGTTAAAGAACTACACTTAAGATATCCCCTTTCCAACAAAAAATAATTATCTTAATCAGTTCATAAACAAAGAAGTTTACGACTGATCATCGAGGTAGTTCACACATGAAGTCGGTAAAAATCATACTTTTTTCGTGCTTTTTTTGAAGTTTACTTGAAAAGTACTGGACCGATTCCAAAATTTAAAAAAATGGGACCAACTTGGGAGTTTACCTAATGTAATAACGTTTGAATCATTTCAATCGGTCCAGCCGTCTTCGAGTAATCGGTGTACATACAAAAAAAAAAAAAAAAAAAAAAAAAAAAAAACGGGTCGAATTGAGTACCTCCCTCCTTTTGAAGTCGGTAAAAATACTAAAATATTAGCATTTTATCACTTAAATTTATAATTTTAAGTAGGCTGTATGCTCACTAACCCCTTTGTTCGCAAAATATTCTTGCATTGGGCGTGTGAAAAAAACAAAAAAAAAAAACTTGCGCGCCTTTTCTCATCATGATTATCATTTTGTTTCTGTCGTATTTGTTGCTGTGTGTTAAATTACTTTGTTTTTTCCTCGCAAATGTGTTGAAAAACGTCGTATGAAACTCGTGAGCTCTTACTTATTGCACACTCGGCTGAGTTACGCCCTCGCCTGCGGCTCGGGCTGCAACCCACAGCCTTGTGTGTAATAAGCAACCTAAGCTAACTCGTATCATAATGTACTAATACAAGCCTTGGCTACAAGTAGGCATTGATTGACTCACATGTCTTCGCTACACATAGGTGACTGACGCTAGGCTTTAGGCGCTAAGCAAGCCGCCTGTCAGTGCGTACGTGGCCTAATAGTTCATAAAAATACAGCTCACATTAATTTAGATTGAATAATCTAAATTAATTTTCCTTCAGCCTTTCATTCTTCTACCACAGACTATTTTGTGACATATTGAAATATTTTCCTCAAGAACTTTAAATTTCAACACTAAATAATATACCTACTAGAAAAAAAAAAAACTTGTTTTTCGTTGACTTTTTGAAGTGAAAACTTCTTTAGCGGCGTTGTACACTTTTTTTTGTAATGGGAAAAAATCTTAAACTCGCGTCAGTCAGTCAGGATCACGTGACCCTGATCGAAAATTCGTAAGACGGATGTGACGGATGGAGAGTAGACAGCCGGCGGCGGAAGTATCCCCCTCTCTTTCTACGGGGCGCGGTGAAAATGGCGGCGCGTCATTTCAAGACGTAAACACTTATGTCACCATAGCAAAGCGCTAATTTTTTAATTCAATGTCAAAACTCTAGATTTTCTGTCAAGCTATGGATAAGACTTTCGTACAATACTGTTCTGTATTCGTAAATTCAAATGCAGAGTAAATTCGTAAGACGGCAATTCGTGCAAAATTATTCCCTAACCATTCCAAAATATCAGAAATGCACAACGTTATTAATATTCAATTTTTCACATCTGCCGGCACTCCCGGAGTGCAACCCGATTTTTTTTGACTGTTGTTGTTGTTGTTGCTGAATTCTATCCGCACTCGATCACATTCGATAGTTTTTCATATTAAAGGTAGGGGTTGGGCAGTAAATATAATACATTCAATAAAAGTTACTTTATATGTTTTGTTACTTAGATTACCTATCAGTTGATACCTAATTTGCTTAAATCAGATAAATGTTGACCGAGACTATTGAAAAAAATTCATAAAATTAAAAATATTAAAAACATGACTGCCCTGCCAAAAACGAACTAAAAAGTTAAATAACAAGTGTAATTTGCAGTCCGAGGACTGTTTTATGGAACATTTTTTTATCAAAGAGGTCCCCCGACTGCAATGAGACTTGTTATTTAACTTTTTAGTTCGTTTTTGGCCGGGCAGATATCTTTAATATTTTTTAAATTTATTTATTTAATTTCACACATTTTAGTGACAAATTATATAGTTTTGAAATGTGCCATTGACCTGCACATATAAAAAAAAATCCTGTTAGTGAAATGTGCTCATTAAGGCCTTTCATTTGATGCCCATATTGTAGTAATTGAAAAAAAAAAAATTTTTTTTCACATTTGAAAACGGCGTCGTACAGTCGCCATATTGACTTTTTTCAAAAAAATACAACTGGGGGTCTATTATGAAAAGTTTAATGCGATACACGCAGCTGCGTCCGTGCTTCGTTTTGATTATTTCCTATTACAAATCACTTTCGTATGCGATATTGCGAAGAGACTGCGTGAGTTTGACAGTTTCTCTTTAGCGTATCCGACATCGTTCGTTTAGTAGTCTATAAACTACGATAGCCAAATTCAAAATGTTTGTTATAACTGCAACCAACGAACTGCGGACGATTATCGTGGCCAAGTGACTGCGTTACGCAATTGCGTACGTTATTTTCGAAATAGGCCCCCTGGTGTCACTCGGAATGATGTAAGGATTCTAACGATACCCCATACATCCAAATCCGTTGAGCCATTTTGAAGTTATGGTGGAAAAAAACTCACATACCCACAAACATACATGAAATGAACCCTGAACACATATACACTGCTTTTTGGGCAGTCGTGTAAAAAAGCACGAACATTTTTCGCTTTTAACTAAAACCCTTATACATATTTATCAACACTTGTTAGTAAATCCTAAGATTTAACAATATTACGGGCTTTTACAGTAACAATAGATATATATAGGATAGGTACTTTTAAAAGATCAGTTGTCATTCCCATGTAGATATGAGCGCCGCGCCGGCGCGCCGCCGCCGCCGCCAATTCTACCGCGCCACCGCCGCCGCGAAAAGGCAACGGCGCGCCGAACGAGAGAAAAGATGTGAATGAATTCGTTTTCATGGTAGGATAGAACGCGTTACACGTTTGCATCAAAATGGTCACGTCTTCGTCGTCGTCGTCATTAGAAGAACAAATTGTGGACGTTTTTAAAACAAAACTAGATAAAATTACCATTTCTTCACTTTCATAATAAAAGTCTAATAAACACAGTTACTGTTGGACCTATTACTTGGCGCTCATGGACTATGAGAAAGCCTTTGATTCGATAGAGACTTGTCACCTGCGCGAAGCTGCAGACTCTCCAGAGGTGCAAAGTGGTCCTCGGGTATATCGAGGTGTTGAGGTACTTATACGAAAATGCCACCATGTGGGTCTGAGTACAGAACAAGAGCACAAACCCCATCCAACTGCAGCGAGGCGTGAGGGAGACGTTATTTCTCCGCCAGTAGTGCGCCTTGGTAGTGTCGTAGGGAAGAAGAGAACTGTGGCCCTACCATGAGTTGATGCAAACTGTTTACGTTACAGTAAACTGTCGGATATACTGCTCACAGTCAATACGAGTGAAAGAGAGAAAACGATAGTTTACTGTAACGTAAACAGTTTGCAGCAACTCATGGTAGGGCCACAGTTCACAGCTGTGTTGAATTGAAGGTCATCTTTGAGTTCTTGGACTGGAATGGACTCGGTATCAACATCAGTGACCAGTACCTAACACAGCGTCGTTTTGCCGATGATATAGTTCTTATGGCTGAGACCTTGAAAGACCTGAACACAATGCTCGAAGATCTCCATAGTGCCTCCCAAAGAGTGGGTCTTAGAATGAACATGAATAATATGAAGATCACGTCGAATGCCCATGTTGTACACCCACTCCAGTTCATGTTGTTCATGTCACTATTTTATGCTAGATAGGAAAGCGCTTGCATGCTATCACGCTTGATGGTAAGTGATGACGTGATTCACGATGAAACGCTTGCCTAGAAGATACCTATTCATTCGTGACTTGAAGGCCCCCAGATTTTACCTATTGGGAAATACAGACTCAGACAAGGAGTTCCACTCTCTAGCGGTACGGATGATAAAATTTGAAGGAAAACGCTTAGTGCGAGTCTTTAGAATATCCACCAAAAAACGGTGGCGCTGATTCGTACGTCTGTTTGTCTGATGGAAGAAGGGAGATGATGGTTGAATGATTAGGTTGTGCAATTCCCTTTGCACACTTGCCGAAATGTATTCGATAAAAAACCAAACCTTCAACCGCGTCTATGCTCAAGGCTTTTCAGCTTACTACAAAAAATATTTTCGTTGCTGATGATCTTCCGCCTTCCTCTCAATGTATTCAAGCGTCTGGAGCTTGGCGGAATTTGGCGGAGCCATCCCAAAGTTGTTGACCAACTACACTCGAAGTTGTTGACCATTACGTATACCTAGGACCAGTTAGGTTAGTCCAAAACTTTGAGAAAGAGATCTCTTGTCAAATCCAACTGGGATAGGCAGCATTCGGTAAGCTTCGAAAAATCATCGCGTCCAACTTACCTCAGTGCCTAAAGATAAAAGTCTATGTCCAGTGTGAGTTGCCAGTGATGCCTTAAGGCAGTTAAAAGTGGTCTCTAACTATGGGTCTCATAAGAAGACTCAAAGTAACCCATCGTGCAATGGAGAGAGCCATGCTGGGCATTTCCCTACGTGATTGAATCAGAAATGAGGAGATCCGTAGGAGAACTAAAGTAACCGACATCTTGACTCATCATTGCTTGGCTGAAGTGGCAGTGGGTAGGACATATAGTGAGAAAAATCGATGTACGTTGGGGCGGGGCGGTTCTGAAATGGCGACCGCGTACTGGACTCGACTCAGTGGGTAGGCCCCCGAGCCCCGACAAGGTGGACCGATGATCTGGTGAAGGTCGCGGAAACCCGCTGAATGCAGACCAAGCAGGACCGATCGTCGTGGAGTTCTTGGGGGGAGGCTTATACCCAGCGGTGGGTGTCGTGCGGCTGATATGATGTACGTTTTTTTAATTACAATAAAAACAAGTATTTCTGATCGATAAACTATGACTTTTTATTATTTCCTGTTAATAAATTAAAAATAAACACTTAGAGGTCACGCCGCCGACGGCGCCACCGCCGCCGACCCAAAAAAGTCGGCGCGCCGCCGCCGGCCATCTACCCATCGGCGCTCATATCTATTCCCATGTAAAGATTCAATATTATAGACCGCGCGGACGAAGGGGAAGTATAGGTTTTTCTAACAGAGTTGACTAAGATATTAGTGGACTTGACAATAAAATTAATTTTACTAATGGATATTTCAACATTGCGTCGTCTCAAATTTCCCTTTCCGTTATCATTTCACTAGCAGCCACTCGCGACTTTGTCTGCTTGGGTTTGCATTTTTCTGGGTAAAAGTTACTCTATGTCCATTTCTGTACCTCTGACAACGTGTGTGAAAAATTTCATGATGATCGGTTGAGTACATAGTTAAGACGTAAAAGCGTACGTAATAAACAAACAAACTTTCACATATATATTAAGTAAATATTATTATTTATACCGGAATATAATTTTTATTAGGGTTTTATAAATTATACAAGCTGAACTTATGCTTTGCCCAGGCAACTAAAAGACAACTAATAAACTACAGCTAGGTAGATGAGAGATCCATCTACAGTTTAATTCGAAAAATATTGTTGTGATTTTGTAATTTTAATTCAAAATACGAATATCGAATATAGGTAGACAGATGCAGACAATAATATTACACTATCTCAATTCTCAGTATGGGAGGAAGTAACAATCGCCAGTTTTCAATCAAAAGCTAAGTCAAAAGCACTTGAAGATTCATTAAACGTTATCCGTAGTATAGCGAGTAGGCGTTCACAGAACAATATCTAAGAACAATGGGAGTCCGACCCCGCGACCTTGAGCGTCCTCCCGCCGTCGTAGGACGCGCCTGCGGCCTTCAGCCAACCAGGGAAGCCTCCTGAATAGATCTCATTTCAGATTCGCCCATCTACAATTCAGATTACACGGCACATGGCGGTGACGCACCGAATAACGCCGACCTTCTAATACTCTTCCAATGATTTCAATTTATAACTATCTACGTAGCTTAACCCTGATTTAAACACAAGTTAACCATGCAATAATGTGTTAAATATTTGGATATAGTACATACAAATGTGCAAATTTCATATCAACACTGTGACGTCGTGATTATGATAAACAAATTCTTAACAAAAGAAAAATGAGGTATTTTTCATCAGTTGATAATTATTGAAAAACAATATAGGTCATCAGAAAATAAGTGAATATCAAATGATAATAAATATTATCGCTTTCTACGTTATTAATACCTAACAGCGGCCGCCCTCTAAGAAGGTCAGATAGATATTATCATAAAGATTACCAAAAAATTGTGTATTTAGGGCACGATGTCCTACAGGCACACAGGCTACAGGCTGCGTTATTTGGGTCGTCGGTTTAGCTTCTGCATGATCACCCGCGAGCCCTGCGACCTAGATTCTTGCCCAAATGCCTGCCTGCCAAGGACTCGAGGGTGGCAAGGCTGGCTGTGTATTATCTACTTAATCGGTATGACATAAATATTTTGTAGGCATTCGGATGTTTTATGATCTCTACTTTACGCAATATATTGCGTGAATATATCACATGAAGAAGACTTTCGCAATACTTTATGGCGAAAGTCTTCTTCAAAAAATATGTATTGCATGGAATTGAATTGACACTAACCGAAAATTATGTTCAAGACGACTAAAAATGATTGTGAAAATTGAAAAATAAAAACTATAAGTTCCGTACCTACCTAACTACCTACCGCACCTGGGGGCCTACTACAAAAATAACGTACGTGGCCATGATAGTCGTCCGCAGTTCGTTGGTTGTAGTTATAAACATTTTGAATTTGGCTATCGTAGTCCAAAGACTACTGAACGAACGATGTCGGATAGGCTAGAAAGAAACTGTCAAACTCACGCAATCACTTCGCAATATCGCATACATACGAAAGTGATTTGTAATAGGAAACAATCAAAACGAAGCACGGACGCAGCTGCGTGTAACGCATTAAACTTTTCGTAATAGACCCCCTGAATAGTGCTAGTCTGACTTGGGCTTGATTCCGTAATCAAGCTCGTCGTCGTCAGACAAGCACAATTCAGGTTTTCTAATATTTTTTTGGAATAAGTAAGTATATTGTTCTTATGCGAAAACATTTATTTTCTTTACGTTAAAATGAATTTACTTTGATTTCTAAATTATGATGAGTTTTTCGTGATTGACAGTACTGAAAACGAAAATTAAATATTTTAAAATCTTCAAAAGTCGGTCCATCCCACTCGAAAGAGAGTCAATACGGAAAGTAAGGAAGTGCAAGCACATGAGTTTTACTCATGTGGTGCAAGGGTCGTGCTCAAAGCGAAATAGCGTTTTTTTTTTCAGAATAAGCGTTCAAAAGTGAGAGCATCAAGTAAACCTTTTCCGAAATAAATATAAATAATTACAGTAACATTTTTGTTGATATTAACAACATTTTGTTCATATAATTTATATCGTTTCAGTCGAGACAGTTTTTCAAAATTTTTCGAAATGGCGGAGATATGTAAAAAATACATATTTCAACAGTTTCTAAAAATGAACAAAAATATAATAGTCTGCGACAGGTATTGCCTACGTCATATGACATCACGATGAAATGCATGGCACACGGTCGGAAAAGTTGTGCTGAGCGAGTATCAGAAGATTATCGCAAATAAAATTGGCCGGAAGCTTGAGAAAATCTTTCACTTCCGGTCAAAATTTTAAGATTATATTTACGTCATGTGACATCAGTAAGAGACTCGTGTCATCATTTAGGAGAGAGTAAACATCAGTTCTGAAATGGCCGGAATGCCTTAAACTTAAAATTTTTGTTTTTAGTCATTTCAGAACTTACATATAGTGCAGTATTTAGTGGCATCAACCTTGCAAATCGTCAACAAAGGAAGCCGCTTGGCACAGGCGTACTTTGTGGTTATCTGAGCTGATTTAGCCCTGTACCCACGTGGTACCACCATGGTGGTAGCCAGGGGTGGGGGGGAGAGGTGCCTTCTACCACGCTGCACTTTTACATCCATATCTCCATAAGTTTAGCAAATAGGTCGTGTTTGGTATCGTTTTCATATAATTCAAGGACGAGGAATTCATTTCTGGAACAACTTTTACACTCGTTCATATAAAAAATAAAAGTTCTGCGCAAAAACAGAAAAATAAGAAAACAAAAATCTTACAAAATCTATGCCTACAAATAAACCAGGAGATTGTGCTTTATAAAAAAAATATGATTAAACAGCCCTGTTTATATAAAATATATAAACATCAACTTTCTCATACAAATTACATTTATAAATGTGTAAAAAAAAATATTTGCGCCGCGCGGCGGTATTTGGGCGCAGTATATTTGGATAGGATTTATCACTTATTGTTTAATAATGACACAAATTGGTCGTGTTTGGTATCGTTTCCGTATAATTTAAGGACGGAAAATTCATCTCTGCAACAAAATTTTTACTCGTTCATAGAAAAAAATTAAGTTCAGTGCAAAAAAAGAAAAATAAGAAAAAAACTTACAAAATCTATGTCTACAATTAAACCACGAGATTATGCTTTATAAAAAAATATGTTTAAGCAGCCTTATTTATCTTGAATATAAGGTCCTTCATAAATAGTGCACATAATTTTAAGGGGTCAATGTACTCATGCATACAAACAACTTTTACTATGGGACCAACATTGAAATCGCGAAAAAAAAATCTGCTGTTCCATACATTTTGATCCATTCGGTTTTAAATGTTCTATGGAACAGCTGATTTTTTTTCGCGATTTCAATGTTGGTACCATAGTAAAAGTTGTCTGTATGCATGCATGAATACACTGACCCCTTAAAATTTTGTGCACTATTTAAGAAGGACCTTATATACAGGGTTATTTGTAAAACACCAACAACCTCGCAGCAGTAGATTACTAACATAATAAACAACAACATTTGTTCTACGACTTTTCCGGAAACAGCCAAAAAAATTCGACTTTTCATACAAAACTCGATCAGCTGTTCGGACATTTGTATGGAAAGTCGAATTTTTTTTTGTCTGTTTTCGGAAAAGTCGTAGAACAAATGTTGTTGTTTATGATGTTAGTAATCTACTCCTGGGTTGTTGGTGTTTTACAAATAACCCTGTATATGTTACGGCTAATACCCAAAGCCGGGCAACACTAGGTGTAGCCGATAGCTGTTGGCTAAAACTAGGTGAACCGATCTGCTTTACTCCTGTAGGTCCCGAATATAGGTTAGAAATTTAAATTTCGAGGTTAATTTTTTTATCAGACAACAGAAATAACTTTCTTAATACCTCATGCTACACCTAGTTTTAGCCGGCTACACCTAGTATTAGCCGCGAGCAAATCGAATACACCTAGTTTTAGCCAACAGCTATCAGCTACACCTAGTTTTAGCCTGCTAAAACTAGGTTTAGCCGCACTTCGGGTATTAGCCGTAACATATACACAAACTTTTCTATAGAAATTATATTTATAAATGTGTAAAAAAAAATCAGTAGCGCCGCGCTGCGGTATTTTGGTGCAGTATTTTTTTATTTGGACTTATCACTTATTGTTTAATAATAACAAGGATTAGTATCGGTAGTCCCATAATTTTACTTTAAAAGAGAGTTGTCATAATATTTAAGAAAATATATTTTTTTTACCTATTTTTAACAAATTTTATTGGCAGTTTCCGCTGCATCCACATCTGTGCACATAGTTCGGTGCACTTTATTTATCTTTTTATACAATTGCACCTTCTTGCGAATTTTTGCGTACACTTACACCTTATTTACTCCATGCAAGCTGTGGCTGCTGGCTATAGGGCGGTCCACATAGGCTCCCATAAGCCATTATTTTTAGCCCAACCCCAGTCTGTAGAACATGGCAGGTTTTGGATTGGTTTTAAAAGTTGACCCCATACATTCCTCCCTGTTAAATCGCTCGCAAAATTTTGGTTGCACAGGGCGTCTCTGGTTAGTGGAGATTCTCCAGCTGTCTGTCCTTTTTCGTTAATAGCACTTTTCTGCATTGATTAATATCAAGGAGATGCATTCCAACATTTCCAACAATAACTTAAATCACAAAAGTCAATCACCAGTAACTTACTTGTCATACAAAGCAATGACGATTGTTTCTAATACTTATTGGCAAAGCCTGTTCCACATTTCCTTCTTTAGGGTATTTAAATCCTTCCGTTGCAATTGGATAAGCACCCCAAACTTCGAAAGCGCTTTTTCCCCTTCACCAACAAAAGACGATACGGTATCACACCCGGAAAAGGCGTGGAACAGTGGCAATACTTCTGCTTTTTCCGGTCCTAAAAGATAATTATAGCTGAATTATTTTTAGACTTTAAAGTGTGAAAAACTATACTTATTTGAGTTACTTAATGAAGCTGCACTGCAATTGCATGGCAAGGCACGAACTGACGATTTTTACCCGTGCCAATATGAACCTACAATTCCTCAAGCAATTAATACAGTTTATTTTCTTTTAGGGCCGGAAAAAGCAGAAGTATTGCCACTGTTCCACTCCTTTTCCGGGTGTGGATACCGTATCGACTTTTGCTGGTAAAGGGCAAAAAGCACTTTTGAAGCTTGGAGCGCTTATCCAATTGCAACGGAAGTATTTAAATACGCTAAAGAAGGAAATGTGGAGCAGGCTTTGCCAATAAGATTAGAAAAAAATGTTATTGCTTTGTATGACAAGTAAGTTACGTGGTGATTGGCTTTTGTGATTGTTATTGTTGGAAATGTTGGAATGCATCTCCTTGATATTATTCAATGCAGAAAAGTGCTATTCACGAAAAAGGACAGGCAGCTGGAGAATCTCCACCAACCAGAGACGCCCTGTGCAACCAAATTTTGCGAGCGATTTATCAGGGAGGAATGTTTGGGATCAACTTATAAAACCAATCCAAAACCTGCCATGGCCTGCAGATTGGGGTCAGGCCAAAAATAATAGCTTATGGGAGCCTATGTGGACCACCCTTCTACCAGCAGCCACAGCTTGCATGGATTAAATAAGGTGTATGTGTAAGCAAAAATGCGCAGGAAGGTGCAATTATTTAAAAATATAAATAAAGTGCACCGAACTATCGTCGGCGAAGAGTGAAAACCTCGTAAATCTCATTTTTGTCTAGAACATTTTTTTGCAGTTTTTGACAGAAAACCTCGTATCTCACGACTCTATCTCACTTATATTCCATTCAAACGCGTACAACGCTACCTATTGCATTTTATAAAAACCTCGTCAATGACAGAAGCTGGTCACGAGTGACGAAAATCTCGGCAAAAGTGTTTTAGACAAGAAAGAGGAGTTACGAGGTTTTCACTCTTCGCCGACGCTATGTGGATGCAACGGAAACTGCCAGTAAAATTTGTTATTACTAAACTAGGTAAATAAAATAATTATAACTTTAACTCTCTTTGAAAGTAAAATTATTGGACTACCAATTAAACAATATGTGATAAATCCAAATCAAAAAATACTTCACCAAAATACCGCCGCGCGTCGCAACTGAATTTTTTGACACATTTATAAATATAATTTCTATAGAAAAGTTTTATGTGTATATATTTAAGATAAATAAGGCTGCTTAAACATATTTTTTTATAAAGCATAATCTCGTGGTTTAATTGTAGAAGTTTTTTTCTTATTTTTCTTTTTTGCACTGAACTTAATTTTTTTCTATGAACGACTAATAATTTAGTAGTAGAAATGAATTCCCCGTCCTTGAATTATACGGAAACGATATCAAACACGACCAATTTGTGTCATTATTAAACAATAAGTGATAAATCCTATCCAAATATACTGCGCCCAAATACCGCCGCGCGGCGCAAATATTTTTTTTGACCCATTTATAAATATAATTTGTAGGAGAAAGTTGATGTTTATATATTTTATATAAACAGGGCTGTTTAATCATATTTTTTTTAAAAAGCACAATCTCGTGGTTTATTTGTAGGCATAGATTTTGTAAGATTTTTGTTTTCTTATTTTTTTGTTTTTGCGCAGAACTTTTATTTTTTATATGAACGAGTGTAAAAGTTGTTCCAGAAATGAATTCCTCGTCCTTGAATTATATGAAAACGATACCAAACACGACCTATTTGCTAAACTTATGGAGATATGGATGTAAAAGTGCAGCGTGGTAGAAGGCACCTCTCCCCCCCACCCCTGGCTACCACCATGGTGGTACCACGTGGGTACAGGGCTAAATCAGCTCAGATGACCACAAAGTACGCCTGTGCCAAGCGGCTTCCTTTGTTGACGATTTGCAAGGTCCCCATACAAATGATGCCACTAAATACTGCACTACATATGTATGAATATGAATATGAACAGACTTATTTTTACTCTCTCTATGATTGAAAACTACATGATGACACGGGTCTCTTACTGATGTCATGTCATGTACGTGACATGTCGTGAACTGTAGACCTCGCGTTAAAAAGTAGCTCACTTTTTAACGCGAGGTCTACAGTTCACGGAGCCATTAGTTTATATTGTTTGATTCAGCAATTATCTGTGAACATCCTCGTTCAGAGAAATGGCTGATCTCATAATGTTAATACCGCGTGATTGTATAGCGATGCGTGTGGGTAGTTAGATCACACACAACAACGCGTGTATATGAAGGCCAAGGCTGGAATGAGGTCCCGAGCGTTCCTGGAAAACATATCAACAACAGTGAATGACAGTTCAACTATCTACCCACGAGTTCGTATAAATTAATACTGATTGTGAAAAAAACATCAATTTTATTAAATGTTTGTTTAAAGATTACATTCTTAGATTTCCACGTTTCCTAAACAGTTTTTTACAGATTACAACGTGTATTTTATTATTTAAGGTGCCTAAGTAAATAAGTATTTTTATGTATAAGTGTTTTAACGTGATTTAGTTTGGTTTTTAATTTCATGAGACGTTTCGACAGCATTCAGATTTTGATGTTTATTGTTATGATCAGACTCTTATGATTGCTTTCCTCGTGCCGGAAATTGTGACGCAATAGGTTGACATTTGTAGCGAACTCAATCACTTCCAGAAAAAAGTACCCTAGATGTGGGCCTGAAAAAAACATTAAGTATTTATACAATTATTGCCGAGGAGGATAAAGGTCACCTCCCACGCAAATCTAGGGTGTCATCGGGGGTAGAGCGCGGGGCGGGGCGGGCACGCGCGGGCACGGTGACCTTGCCCGGCTGTGACTCTGCGACCTTGGAGCCGCCGCCCCGCGCCCCTGCCCCACCCCGCCACCCCTCGCCCACGCCGCCGCCCGCCCTATCTCCTACCGCCTACACTCCGTGCAAAATTCAACATCTATTATAGGTAGTACACGAGGGCACGGAACTGAAAAGGAAGCGTTGACCGAACGTTAAACCTGAACGATCTGTGTCAGAAAAATGTCCTGATAATATTGCATTAACGTCCTGTTTTATAATACAATGCGCTTCATTGTTTATACTTAGTACCTTCATCATATCAGCAGCAAAACACCCACTTCTGGGTATATGCCTCTTCTATAATTAAGTATAACTCCTTGGTATCTTAAACGGTTTTTCTTAAAGTGACAGTATTAAACTTAATATTACCGGCGTCTGCGGCTCTACATTCATTATTTACTATAAACATTTATTTTAATTTTAATACATCATGATAGTGTAGAATAAAAAAAGGTTTCGTAGTTTTTGATTGGTAATATTATCGTTGTAATCGTTGAACTAATTAAAAGTGTAGGTTAATTAAGGTCTCTTTTTTCCATGTAGGTAGTAATTTCATAAAAACATTGTCAAACATTAGCTAATTGATCCGTTCAAGGACATCACCGATAACGCCTAGTTAGTTGTTTTCTGGATGGTGTTTAAAGCTAATTAAGTACTAGTTATTATAAGTTGGTGCTTAATAACATTTTACGCAATTTGTTGTCGATAATATTCATAACAGATTGATTGCTTTTTTAACTTCTTTCATTTATTAGTATTAAAAATATAATATTATAATTAACGGAGTTTTGCATAGAGAAATCGCTGCAGCTATTGTTGAAATATTTTTTGTATTTTTGTCATTGAACTTTGCAAAAGTTAGCAATTAGTCGTAAGTTAAACATATTGTGCATTCAGCCTTTGTAATAGTTTAATGAGTAACGGTGTAACAAAAAAAAAACATTTTTATATCATTATTTGTACTATTGCCATAATCACGTGCGAATTAAAGTCTCGTAAATTTATTAAATTAAGAGAACCCTAAAAATTTTGTAACACCAATTCTATTGACGTTACTGTGTTATTTTCAGGTTTCAAACTTGTGATGACGATGAAAACTTTCAGTAGGTACATTACGGATTCTTTTCATAGTGCCTATTGCTAAATTTATTCCTTAAGTGTTTGAAAATAAACACCAAAAAAAAATATATTTGTTGAAAAGCGAACTCTTAAAATCTCTCTGCCTGCTTGTAGTTATTATAGTAACAAAATGAGATCAGACGTATTTGTAGTGCTTCTCGGAAGCACAAATGGCAATGCCTAACTCAGGAAGTTGAGGCATTCAATCCCAATTGGCTTCATTGATGGTTCGCAGCGAAAGGAATACCTAGGAGTTATGATAGCTACCATTATTTATTCAATGCATAATAGTTAAAGAAAACCACTGACTTTGTTTAATTTGTCAAACTCTTGCGTTGGGGAAATCATTAATGTTTTCAGATAAATTTTTAAGGCTATCAAACTGACTTTTATTAAACGACTGCCCAAAAAAAGAAGAATTTATTGTGTTCTGAGTTTATGTATTGTTTTAGTAGCTTTATCTACTATCGTATTGGGTGTACTGCCCCCCTACCCAAATGGCCAACTTTCTGTTCGTTTGAACGCTACGCTTACTTTTAAAGCTTAAATATGAGCAATAGATGATTAAATCACATGTTGCAAACTTATGTAAATCACAGACTTCGATGTATGTATTTTATTGTATGGAATTGTCAAGCTTACGGCACGTAATTTTATAGTTTACTGCTTATTTTAATGTTTTAATACTAAGCGTAGCATTCAGACGAATAGAAAAGTAGCCATTTGAGTAGGGGGGCAGTAAAGATAAGTGTGTGTTATAAATAAATAAATTTGTATGTGAGTTTCTTTATTCCACCACAACTTTTAAATGCCTGAACAGATTTGGATATGTGAGGATTCGTTAGAATCGTTACATATCCAGATCGTACTGTGGAATAAATTTTTAATCAATGATGTCCCCCGAGCAAAGAAAATATACACTACGCGCCCCGACTGCAATGATGCTTGTTATTTAACTTTTTAGTTCGTTTTTGGCAGGGCAGTCTTGTTTTTAATATTTTTTTAAATTATTTAAATAAGTTATATTACATAATAATTTATCTTATGCTTATTGCGCTATCGTATGCTTATGCGTATGGAATTTCTTTCCACAAATGTGGAAAACAAGAGACTTCACTCATGCTGGGTTTCATACAATTTCATGAGGAATGGCACTGTACCGCACACATATAACATGCGGTGGAAAATACCACGTAGCTGTGTTAACGTCACACTCTTGAACTACAGACCATTACAGAGCTATGGAACTTTATGACGTAATTAACCTCCCTAACTGAAACGGACCGAAGTTTGTGTGCGTAACCTTGCTGCCATCGTAAAATAGTTGTCATTATTTGTCTTCAACAAACTGGTTCAAACATTTCAGTCTGCTGTTTAGAGAAATATAGAATTCATTTTAGGGTCTAATTCCATCCATACTCTTGTTTCATCTCAGTACCACTTCGAGGAGGGCGAGGCCACTTCAGGATAGTTGAGGCCAGTTCACGATTGGTTGAGGCCATGTGAAATGCAAAAAAAAAAGAAAAATCTAATATTAAATAATAGTTGAGACCAGTTCACGATAGGTGAGACCAGTTCACGATCTGACGAAAAGATTGATATTGAGTTTCCAGTGTAAAGAAATGATGTAGGATTCTACTTCTAATTCTACATAAAAAATACTGAAGAATGAAAAAAGAAACAAAAAAACACAATAACCGAAAAGATTATTGAAAAATCGCTTGGTAACTCTTTAAAAAGTCCCAAATATACCAACATACCATAAAAATGAAACTTCCAATCATCATTATTTCGTAATTTTCAACGTCAGTTTTTTTTACAAATACGATAGGATTTCTTATTGTTCTAACACAGTAACGAGTTATTTTTTTAATAAATGATCCATTATTCTAAAAATCCAATTAAGTCTATTTCTTTAATATCGTCGTGAACCTGGCGAAAGTTATACAATAATCAACCCAATCAACCATATTGTAAAGAGTGAAAGAGTAGCTTTCGTGAATTCTCACCTCTAGTATGTAATGCGTATCAACATTTTTACCGGATTCATTTTAGGCTATCAAACAAAATGTAAATCCATTATTGGCATTAAGCTAAGTTTGTAAAATAATTATTTGATGTGCTGTGGATTTTGTGATTATAAATAAATTAATGCTAATTAACGTTTAGCTTTGATAATTTTATGGGTTTCGTAAATGCGTTATATGGGTTTATTGAAAGTTTATTGCAGTGGGATGTTGGCGTGGGTGGTGTAAGGGTTTCAGGGGTTGCGGAGGCTGTAAGTTGATATTGGTCGGCAGGGGGGTGGGTGGGCCGCGCGTGGCGGTCCACGGGCGGGCGATGCACCGGGAGTCAAGTGCAGGGCCGCGACTGCGCTGCACCACGCCGACATGCGCCCCGCTGCCGGTCAATAGCATTTGCCCCCCGGCAAAACATCCTTCTCGAAAGTCAACTTCTGCAGCGCAATTACTTTGATATTGATATGTTAAGTTTAACTTGCAGAGATACTTTATTATTTTTTTTTTTTTGAGAAATTTGATTTCCTTTTGTGTAAGGTCAGTTGCAACTTAACCGGAACTTGTGCAACAGGCTCTAAATTTTTTATTATTTTTATACCGCTAGCGCAAATAGATATTGTTAACTATTATATCCTGATCATAAATATACAGGGTTAATTGTAAAACACCAACAACCTCGCAGGAGTAGATTACTAACATCATAAACAACAACATTTGTTCTACGACTTTTCCGAAAACTGACAAAAAAAATCGAATCTCCATACAGAAATGTCCCGAACAGCTGAACGAGTTTTGTATGAAAAGTCAATACTTTTTTGTCTGTTTTCGGGAAAGTCGTAGAACAAAATTAATGTTGTTGTTTATGATGTTATTAATATAACGGGTGGCGCAAAAGTACAGGCACTAAAGAAAATACTTTTATTTTTTTTATATGACATTTTCTGTCATTCTGTTGTTGAAAATTGTGTAGTGAACAAATATAAAATACACTGAAAATAAACATGGACCGTTTTACTCCCCAAGAACGTGGAATAATTGTGTCAATGTTCTTACGGAATAATTCATCAGTGATAAGAACACAACGTGAATTTCGTCGACGATTTCCCCACCGTCCGGCAGGACTGACCAGTCCAGACTTCTTTCTTTGGGGTTTTTTGAAATCTCGGGTGTATGTGAACAAGCCACAGACTCTCGCAGCTCTAAAAGAAAACATTCGTCAAGAAATAACGAACATATCGCAGGAAGTGTTACGGCAAGTTATGCAAAATGTCATAAATAGGGCTCAAATGTGTATCAACTCTGGAGGTCACCATTTAAAAGACATCATCTTTAAATCCTAATGGTACGAAATTTAATAGCACAAATATACATTTAAAAAAACCTAAATCTAGTTTTCTAATTTAGAAAAAATGTTATAGCTGAACCAAATAGGGTCTTTACTTTTGCGCCACCCGTTACTTCTGCGAGGTTGTTGATGTTTTACAAATAACCCTGTATAAATAAATATTTTTGAGGTATCATTTCGTGACTCATTTTAACCAACTTCAAAAAAGGAGGAGGCTCTCAACTCATCGCACATACATTATATTTGTTTTATGTATGTTCACCGATTACTCGATTTTATTATTATACGTAGTGTTTTACTCCCTTTATAATAAACTTGGAAAAAAATAGAAATATAATTTAATGAAAATGAGAAAGAAACCTTTGAAACAAGGTAAATTAACTACATTATTGTTATCGTTGGAATGATCGATTGATCAATCTGTACAAAAATAAAAATATTTATTTGCATTTTTAATGGATTACCTAACTCATGTGACCTTATTGGTTGAATTGAAATTATTATTACTCAAAAATAAAGATTCAATAATTTTGGTAAAAACAATAAATGCATTACTGCAGGGGCACAACGCTGAAAGAAATTTTTATAGTCGAAATTATCGAAATTTTACCATTGAAAATTTTTATCAGATGCAAATCGGCTGAGACGTATTTTTAGCCATAGTTCCAAGGATTTTGAGAGGATCGAGATGATAATAGTACCAAGAGTTGAGTTTATCGAGACACGTGTGAGCGTTTGAATTTTGGAAATAGGCTAGTAACACGTTTTTGGAATTTTGAAAAGTTTAAAAAAGTTGGGATTTTTGGGGGGTGTTTGTTTATTAAATTGTAAATATTTCGGAAAAAATACCGACTTAAGAAAAAAATAAAAGAAGGTTCTAGGGTATTAGTTCTACTAAATGGCAACAAATAAAAATAAAAATCGGTTAATAATTGTGACCGGCCTTTCTATTATCTAATTTAAAAATCTATCGCAATCGCTTTCAGGATGTAACACATTGAAGCTTCTTTTTAGGACCAATAAAAACTTACCAAAGAAATGCAGCAATGTGTCACATCCATCTGTCAAACGTAAGCGATTGCGACAGATTTTTTGAATTAGACAATTAGCCCCCTGGTCCCTTTAGATTTGGAATTGTAGTAAAACGGGTATTTCCGTATTAAAAAATTGATGTAGCTTCTATGATTATTGACCGATCGTCATGGTAATGGTGTTAAAAGATGCGAAAGTAGACGAGAAGTGCATTCGTAGGAATTTTAGAAATCGGTAAATACATTTTTCGGCTGCGTCGAGACATTCAGCGGGGCATAATCGAAAAAATAAACAAGTACCTTAGAAAAATAATAGGATTTTACATTTGATTTGATTTTGTTTATTTAATTTTTTTTCGTAATTTTTTGTATTAATTTTCAATGCTCTGATTCTTGCGGAGACTGCAGAATCTGTGACTTTTTTACTGATTATACTATTTCTTATTTTGGAAACCTACTAATCACAAAACTAGAGAGTTAGCTAAGGTATTTTACTAAACATTTAAGATTAAAGGTTTATTATTGGTTGAAACAGCATTGAAAGACTACAAAATTGGAAGTCACTTTAGTTTACTAGTTTTAGTAATTATCCTGTTTCTGTCAATCACATAATAGACCAGTACCGCTAGGTTTTTAGGTTTCAAAAATATTAAAAGATTTTTTTTTAAATAGTTTCTGCACTGTTTACTAGCCTAATACATGATTTTGTGTCATATCAGGTGGATGCATAAGTAACAATGTAGATTTTTGTCTTTTTTAACAATTTAGGACGAAAATGAAAATCAAAGATGAAATTTTTACTTTCATGATGATTACGAAGTTGTAACATGAGATGTAGTTATATGAGCTTTTTGTGTTATTTCTGTTTACAGGAATACGTTATTTGACTATTACTTAAAACGTTGCTTATTGCGTTAGTAGCTCCAAAAGAATATTACAATTGTTTAAATAAGCGTTAAATGTTTTAGATCAATGATATCCTTTATACAAAATATTTTATGCCGAATTCATCAACGGCATTTCCACCTTTTTTCTTTTTTTTTCCAACTCTCTGTAAAAGTCACAAAAAAAAATTCAAGTTATGACAGTTTATCATCATCATCATCATCATATCAGCCGCACGACACCCACTGCTGGGTATAGACCTCCCCTAAGGATCTCCACGACGATCGGTCCTGCGCTGTCCGCATCCAGTGGCTTCCCGCGACCTTCACCAGATCGTCGGTCCACCTTGTCGGGGGCCTACCCACGGAGCGTCGTCCGGTGCGCGGTCGCCATTCCAGAACCTTTCCGCCCCAACGGCCATCAGTTCTTCTCGCTATGTGTCCTGCCCATTGCCACTTCAGCTGAGCAATCCTTCGAGCGATGTCGGTTACTTTAGTTCTCCTGCGGATCTCCTCGTTTCTGATTCGATCACGCAGGGAAACGCCGAGCATGGCTCTCTCCATTGCACGCTGGCTGACCTTGAGCCTCCTTATGAGACCCATAGTTAGCGACCACGTTTCACTGCCATAAGTCATCACTGGCAGCACACACTGTTGTACTGTGAGCCCCTAACTATTCATATATTACTTCTATATACTCGTATACCTATGTTAACCTATTTACATTTATATTCTACTTTTGGTGCCAATATAGTCAGTCTGCATCAAACATCCGTTGTTGTCATTTCTCTCCGCTCCTGTCCCTACATGGCGATCCTGCCATGCGCGAGTGTCGCGTTTCGGTCTGATATAGCTGCTTATTTGTAAGTGCTCATAATTATGGCACTATTACTTGGACTTTTGTTTAACCGGTACGTTAAGAAACTTTCGTGGCCAAAATGTGTCGCTCCACAGTAGAGAAAGAGGACGTAATCATTTCCCAAAACGCAGCAGGGGGCAACAATGCAGCTGCAGTTCAACAGCTCCAAAGCCACATCGAGGTCACCAATATTTTACTGATCATCATTGTAGTGGTGATAGTAGGGGTCACTGTTGGAGTGTTGTATATAGGATACAAGCGGTGCCACCGCAGATGGATCAACAAGGAAATAAATCGAGCAGCTTGGAGACGATCCTCTGCCAGTTGGCGTCGACGGCATGAGGATCCATCGGGATCTCACCAGGGCAAACCGAACCCAGGGACTGGAATGCGGCCTGATTACAGTGGTTAAAAAGTGTCTGTGCGTTATGAAAAGTGTGAAACAAAAAAGTGTTCGGCGCGTAATAATAAAATTCCGTACAATATAATCGGCGCGTAATAATTCCGAACAATATGATCAGAAAGACATTTTAATAATAAAAATAATAATTAAAAATCGTAATACATATATCATTAGCGTAATATTAATGTTATGTTTCAGCGCATATAAGCAGTTTAATTTCATGTAAGTAAATTGTTATTATTTCGTAACGGAATACCCATGTAAGGATTTTCATCTATCATGTTATTTTTTTTTTAAGAATTATGGGTTGATTGTTCCTAAGTACTTTAATCATAAAATGTAATTCTAATTATTATAAATACTTGCATATTATAGAAGAAAGTAATGGCACAAGAATTATGTCAAATATACGAAGACTTGAAATCTATTAGAACTTACTTAATAAAGAAAGGTAAAGAAAGGTATAAGGGTAATATTTTGAGTATTAAATACAGTGAGGCACAAATTTTAATTAAGAAATTTTATGTTCTGGAGGAAACTTTGTCAGAATCTTTAAAAGAAGGAAGCATACCTTCCGAAACTTTGACATTGACTAGTGATTACATAACGAAAATAAAAGAGTTGTATAAAAATATCGAACAGTTGTGTATCATTCAGGAACCTCAGAAGGTTACTGTAGAAATGGAGGGATTCGATTTTAAAACGGCAGCCTCTTTGCTCCCTAGAATGGACGGTACCGAGTCCATCACAAAACAATTACTAGATGGTATAGAAATGTACGCTTCAACCCTAGATGAAGCCAATAAAAAATTATTAATTAATTATGTCTTAAAAACCCGCCTCAGTGAGTCCGGGAAATCGCGGTTGTCTGCGACATATACTTCCGTCAGCGATCTTGTTAAAGACATACGTAAATACTTAATTTCGCAAAAGGCGTATACTTCTTTGCATTCCCAATTAGTACTATGTACTCAAAAGAGAAGATCAATTGAAAATTTTGGTAGCGAATTAGAAAAGTTACTGACGGATTTGACTATGTCACAGGCAAACGGTGATGAAAATAAGTATCGTGTTTTATTTCCTATCAATGAGAAGTTAGCAATTAAGAGGTTTTGCGATGGGTTGTCTGATCAAAGGATAAGCACCATTATTGCGGCCCGTAATTATGATCTTTTAAAGGACGCTATTCGAGGCGCACAGGACGAGGAGATGTCGGTTCTTCCTTCGACATCGTCATCGGGGCCCACCATGATGCCCCTACGCAGGGGATGGCAAAGGCCAGGTAGGGCGTCGTACTATCAACGAGGAGCTACCGCTCACCGAGGTAAGCCTTTTAACAATTATTATCAAAAGCAAGGACACCCTCAATTTAGGACTCAACAACGATTTCCACGTGGGGGTCGTCTTCGTAGAGGTCAGTATTCAACTTTTACACGTACGGCAAATCCAAGGCGAATTAATATGATGGTTCCCGAACAAGAAAAATTTTCTGACTCGGACACGGAAAATCAAAAGGAAGACCACCCTAGTAGCGATACATTGGATCATTTTTTTCGTTCATAATCATACTTGTTCTGGCAATAGTATAAACAAAGTCTATTTAAGTATCGACGATCATAAACATAGTTGGTTACTTGATACGGGCGCATCGATTTCTGCAATCAGGTATGAATCTATCCAATATTTACACATTCCAATCCATAACGAGAGAGTAATGATTAATGGAATAGGTGGTAAAGTTGAGTCCAAAGGTTACGTGTGTTTAAAACTATGCTATAATGATCATTATTTCGAACATAAATTTTATATATTTAACTCATTGCCTAGTAACACCGACGGAATATTTGGCCAAGATTTTTTGATTAAGTATAGCGCTCACCTAAATTATGAATTGAATCAACTACAATTGACTAATGAACAGGGGCAACAATTAACCTTATCTTTTGAATTAACCGATCCCACTAAAAAGTCGTTTTTAGTATTACCTAGTAGATGTGAATCGATATTTATTTTAGATACCATTCAAAATTACGATTTCATTGTAAAATCAAAAGAATTATGCGAAGGAGTTTATTTAGCAAGTGCAATTGTTCGCCCAATTAATGGCAAAATTCCAGTCAAAATATTGAATACCAGAGAAACAGCCATAAAAGTAAGTAAGTTTGATATTGAAACGTTACCATTATGTGATTACGAGATCTGTACTTTTGATAGACCAGGTATAAATGCAGAAAGGGTTAAAAAGCTATTTTCAGAATTAAATCTTGGTTATTTAAATAAGGAGGAAAGAATATCGGTCGAAAATATTTGCGCGAAATATCCAGATGTGTTTCATTTAGAGGGGGATAAGTTATCAGTGACTAATGTATACAAGCAATCTATTCAATTAAAACCTAATACTAGTCCTGTCTATGTAAAACCTTACCGGATACCACATTCCCAAAAAGCCGAAATTGAGAAACATATTAAGGAAATGTTACAGGATAATATCATTGAGGAAAGCTGTAGTGAATATTCTAGTCCTTTACTTTTAGTTCCAAAAAAAACTGATTCATCCGGTCAAAAAAGATGGCGAGTGGTGATTGATTACCGAAAATTAAATTTAAATATACAGGATGATAAGTTTCCACTACCAGATATTACCACTATATTAGACTCCTTAACAGGTGCAATGTACTTTAGTCATTTAGACCTTTATCAAGGTTTTTATCAGCTTGACCTTGACCCTGAAAGTAGAAAGTATACAGCATTCACTACTAACTCAAATCAGTATCAAATGACGCGTCTGCCTATGGGTCTTAAGATAAGCCCTAGCGCGTTCTCTAGGATGATGACAATTGCCATGTCAGGACTTAATTTTGAAAAATGTTTCGTTTACCAAGATGACCTTGTAGTTTTCGGCCGAAATTTAAAAAATCATAATCAAAACTTAATGGACATCCTTGCAAGATTACGTAAAGTTAATTTAAAGCTCAATCCGAGAAAGTGTAAATTTCTACAAAAAGAAATATTATATTTAGGACATGTGGTATCCGAAAAGGGCATACTACCTGATCCAGAAAAGGTCAGGGTGTTACAAAATTATCCAAAACCCAAAACCCGAGACGAAATAAAAAGATTCGTAGCTTTTGCGAATTACTACAGAAAATTTATTAGTAATTTTGCCCACATAGTAGCACCGTTAAATAAATTATTACGTAAAAATGTTGCCTTTATTTGGACTTCTGAATGCGAGGATTCCTTTAATACCTTAAAATATTCCCTGACTAACCCCCCGGTGCTACAATATCCTGATTTTTCCTCAGAGAATGAATTTATATTGCAAACAGATGCATCTGGACAGGCTATCGGTTCAGTGCTGTGTAATGGAGACGGTCGCCCTATTGCGTACGCGAGTAGAGGGTTAAATAAGGCCGAGTTAAATTACCCGACAATTGAAAAAGAAATGTTAGCCGTTGTATGGAGCGTCAAATATTTTCGTCCGTATTTATTCGGTAGAAGATTTCGGATTCAAACAGATCACCGACCGTTAGTTTACTTATTTAGCATGCGTGATCCGTCAAGTAGATTATTAAAATTTAGGTTATGCTTAGAGCAATTTAATTACACGATAGAGTACATAAAAGGTCCTAACAATGCAGCTGCAGATGCATTGTCACGTATCTCTGTAACTTCGGAACAGTTACGCGATATGAACGCGAAAATACTAAGTGTGATGACACGCGCCCAAACACGAGCGCAACAACTGATAAGGACCGACACGAATTCAACAGAATCTTCGGTCGATAAGATACCCCGCAGCTCGAGGACTGATCACCCGAGAGTAGTAGAGCTTCTTAAAAAACCGAAAATCATGATCGAATTAGCGTCAACTAATGTTAAAACTATACAAAACTTACGACAAAATAATTACGTCATGGAGGAGTCAAAATATTTTATTTATGTCCCCCAAAAGTCTATAATTTTTATGAATCCCTTCACTCGATCATTTCCTACGCGAGTCGTGTTAGTGAGAGATTTGGGGTTACTTTGTAAAAAACTAAAGATAGACGAAGTATGTATTATCAAAAATGAAAATAATAAAATATTAATAAATGAGTTAACTCTATTTCTTAAAGAAAATCGTATAAGTGGGTCCGGACCACAGGTACAACAGTTACCTAGATTTTGTTTTATTAAGGGGGTACAAAGAATAGATAATGGCGATGATAAGCGCGTTATAATGAATGATTTCCACCTACTTCCCACGAGTGGCCACGTAGGAATAAGGAGGATGTTAAACAATATTAAGAAACATTACTTTTGGCCATCAATGGAAAAAGATGTAAAAGATTTTATTTCCAAGTGTGCCCAATGCCAAACGCAAAAGTATTCCGTAGGTGTGAAACAGCCTATGGTTATTACAACGACAGCGAACTCGGCGTTCGAAAAAATTTTTTTAGATATCGTAGGCCCTATTCAAAAGGACCACGCTAATTACTCTTACATCCTTACACTGCAATGTGAACTCACAAAGTTTACAGAAGCATATCCTTTAGAAAGAAAAGATGCAGTCAGCGTAGCCAGAGCCTTCGTAGAACAATTTATTTTAAGGTATGGTATTCCAAAGGAAATCGCCACCGACCGTGGTACTGAGTTCATAGCGAGTACGATGAAAGAGATATGCAGTTTGCTGAAAATAAACCACATCACCTCCACGGCGTACCATCACGAGAGTATCGGCTCACTGGAAAACTCCCACAAAACTATGGGTGCGTACCTTAGAATACATTCTGAAAATTTCACTAATTTTTGGAGTAGCTGGTTGCCATACTGGTGCTTCGCGTATAATAACACGGTTCATACGGAGACTAAATGTAGTCCGCATGAACTAGTATTTGGCAAGGTTTGCAATTTGCCTAGCAACCTTAGTAGTACAGTCGAGCCCTTATATAATTTTGATAATTATCCTCTAGAGTTGAAGTATCGGCTACAAGTATCTCAAAAGGACGCTAGGGATAATTTAATACAAGAGTAAGGTAGTAAGGAAAAATATTTACGATAGAAGTAAGAACCCTACATATTATAATAAAAATGACTATATTTTATTAAGGAACCCTAGTAGTGATAAGACACAGAATATCTATTTAGGCCCTTACTTAGTACTTGAGGACTTAGGAACAAATGTTAAAATACGAGTTAATAATAAATCAGATATCGTTCATAAAAATAGAACGAAATTGTATGTTAAATAATGCGCTGGATTATTATTAAATGTAATGTAGGTACTTATTTAATTTTTGTACTTTTCTTAAACATTGTGTATCATACATATCAGCTAATAAAAATATGTTATAACTTAAGTAATTATAGTTATTAAGCAAAAAAAAAGCATGTAACCTTTCTTTTTTTTTTAATTAAGGGGGGAGATGTACTGTGAGCCCCTAACTATTCATATATTACTTCTATATACTCGTATACCTATGTTAACCTATTTACATTTATATTCTACTTTTGGTGCCAATATAGTCAGTCTGCATCAAACATCCGTTGTTGTCATTTCTCTCCGCTCCTGTCCCTACACTGTTCATAGACTTTCGTCTTGAGACACTGAGGTAAGTCAGACGCGAAGATTTTTCGAAGCTTCCCGAACGCTGCCCACCCGAGTTGGATTCGACGAGAGATCTCTTTCTCAAAGTTAGACTTACCTAACTGGACTGCCTGTCCTAGGTATACGTAGTGGTCAACAACTTCAAGTGTAGTGTTCCCAACATGAACTGGAGAGGGTACAACATGGCCATTTGACATAATTTTCGTCTTATCCATGTTCATCTTGAGACCCACTCTTTTGGAAGCACTACGGAGATCTTCGAGCATTGTGTTCAGGTCTTCCATGGTCTCAGCCATAAGGACTATATCATAGGCAAAACGAAGGTGTGTTAGGTACTGGCCATTAATGTTGATGCCGAGCCCTTTCCAGTCTAAGAGTTTAAAGATATCCTCCAACGCAGCTGTGAACAGTTTCGGAGAAATAACATCTCCCTGTCTCACACCTCGCTGCAGTTGGATAGGATTTGTTCTCTGGTTCTGTACTCGGACCGACATGGTGGCATTTTTGCATAAATACCTCAACACCTCGATATACCTGTAGTCCACTTGGCACCTTTGGAGAGACTGCAGCACCGCCCAGGTTTCAATCGAATCAAAGGCTTTCTCATAATCCACGAAGGCCAAGCAAAGTGGCAGATTATACTCTTCGGTCTTCTGTATAACCTGCCGCAGCGTATGGATGTGGTCTATGGTGCTAAAGTCTTTTCGAAATCCGGCTTGTTCGGAAGGTTGGAAGTCGTCGAACTTGCGAGCGAGACGATTCGTAAGGACTCTCGAAAACAACTTATAGACATGGCTCAGAAGTGAGATGGGTCTGTAGTTCTTTAGGAGGGACTTATCACCCTTTTTAAAGAACAAAATCACCTCACTTATGTTCCATGCCTTCGGCGTTCTGCCCTCGACGATGACGGAATTGAAAAGCTTCTGGAGGACTTTAAGTATCGGCTTACCGCCCGCTCTCAGAAGTTCTGTAGTGATTCCGTCGTCACCCGCCGCCTTGTTGTTTTTCAGCTGTTTGAGAGCCATACTAATCTCGTACATGCTGACGTCCGGGATATCTTGGGTACAGTATCTTGGTGACAGTTTATGACTTTATTATTATTATGGGGTAACGAAAAACTATTTACAAATTGTGTTGTTTTTATCAATGGAATCTTATATGAGAGATGATGTTTGATGGGTGTTTGTAATGTTTTGAATGTACTGCTTCAAATCAGTTTCCATTGACGAAAATGACACAAACTAGGTTTGTTTGTACACCACGCAGGCTGTCAATTTTGTCAGTTTTGAGTTCAATTATTTATATCCACCACAAATAATCGAATTTCTAAAGATGCATCGGTAAGATGTGGCACAAAACGCAAAAATAAACTTTTTATATGCAAATGTATCGACAGGCAAGATTTCATCAACTTAAAAATTTTTGAAGGTTTTCCCCTCAAAATAAGCTAGCGGTACCGGTCTATAACAGTGTATTCTGTAATCTACTATATAACTGTGTCTATATGTGCTATATGCGCAAAAAACAAAACTCATTCACATTCATTCACCCTATAACCATGCTTATCAGAATCCTAAAATAATAGTTCATAGTCATGATTGTCTACACAAAAATAACACGCATTGTACTTGTGGACCTATCGAACAAGTATCTCAACATAAATACCTGGGGTTGATCATAGACAATACGTTCAACTGGGGACCTCAAGTAGAATCCGTATGTACCAAAATGCGAGTAATGCTAGCCAAATTTCATATTCTAAAATATAAAATACCATACGATGTCCTTATAAACCTATACAATGCCATGGTAGCTCCTTTATATACATATGGGTTAACTAGTTACGGTAGAACTTTTAAAACATACACGGACAAAATTTATAACCTGCAACTTAGAATACTTAAAGCTATAGCTGGTAAAAAAGTAACAAATAAATATAAATATGAAGAACTATTCAAATTTTGCAGAATACTTCCAATAAATGATAAACTAAAATGTGACATATTAAAAGAAAACCTACATATTATACCAGTATTACCTATAACTAATCATAAAATACAAACGCGTAAAGCGACACAAAAGAGAATTACTAAACCTTATTCTAACAATTACTACGGTCGCAGACGATTGTGTTGTTTAATCCCTAACATAGCAAATAATATGCCCCATAATTTCGTTAACAATTTAAATGAAAACAATTGCAAGCAAAAATTAAAAACTTATTTTATAGATAATTTAATTTCAGATACATAGTTTTTAAGTCAACATAATTCGCTTAAATAAAGATACACAACTTTAAAGTTAATAACTACTTACCATAAAAATTAAATTCAATCAGTTTTCTCCGAACATCCTGTAGCGCGTGAACTAGAAACCTGTTCGCTCGGTGACTGGTGGACGCACACGAAACTATTTCACTCATGCGCATTAATGCAACTTATTTGTATTTTGTTATCATTATTGTGTGTGTGCGGCCGACGCATGTCGCCGCATTGTTATTGTTTTTTATTTCAATGCCATCGTCCGAATCGAATGTGCAACACTTAGACAAACCTCATAGGTTTATTAGTGTAAAGCCATTGTTGATATAATTGTAATGTTATTTGGATAAATAAATAAATAAATAAATAAATAAATAAATAATAAATGTATCTTAACTGTTGTAACTTAGCTGATACTTAATTTTTCACTTAATACATGTGGCAGTTAGCTGAGTCACAGAATACATGACGGATAATTCACACCAACCGGCGACGCCCGCGCCGGCGCCGCCCGGTGCGAGGCAGACCACGCGCGTCGGAGCGCATATTACAATCTGCTGAAGGAAATTTAAGCATCCATACAGGCACTTGAGAGGAAGCATCTGACATTTTGGTGATAGGTGTCTCGATTTTTCTCATCAATTACAAAACATATGAAAGTGATATTTGGTAACCTGATTATTTATTTCATTGACTTCTTTTTGCCAGTTGAAGAAAAATGGTTCTTTAACTTTTTTAATAAAGAAAAAATATCAAATATACCTCTTTTAAAACAGAGATTTGCATTTTATAGACAAACCTGACCGATTTAAAGCCTCTTTTTAAGCCTCAAAATTTCCTTAGTAGTTTAGTCTAAGCACATACTTCGAAATGCCAGCCGGATTTTTTTCATACATATAATAGACTTTTATTTAAACGAAAAAAGACCGGTTTGGCGTGAGTAAGATAGTTAAGTGTTTTCGAATCGACTGTCTCGCTCAAATCTTGTAAATTTAAAAATAAAAAAAAAACGATAATTATCGATGCAATTTACGTAGCTTGCGGACAGAGCCCACCGTCCGTCCGCACGCGTCGGCAGCCAGTCGGCTCCCTGCGACACCGCCGTCGCCGACGGATGGCACACGTGCTCAAGGAGGCGCACGCGTGTCGACGGATGCGATACATGCCGACGGATGCCCGACTCACGCCGCGCCGCCGCCCGGTTGGTGTGAATTTAAACACTTGTGCATAAAAGTTTGAAAACATTTGCGTCGTACATGATTGTAAAATAAATAAAAATCCTGTTATATATTTTGTCTTTTCGAACCATTTGAAACAATAATAAGTTTGGTTTCATTAATTAATAACTTACAGTCTACATTTGTTTGTTCAGCTCGTGTTATGGTGAACCAGTGACATCCTTGATTTAATTCTGAGTTAAAATATCAAGTAAACAATGCGTAATAATTGAATATATACAAAAAATATGTAGCTTTAAGTATTATTATTATCTTATTTCCTTGTTTTCGTTCTAGACGTACCAAATAAACTAAGAGAAGATGCGATTTATTTTATCGTTTCATACTATGTAGTTAGTGAAACAAAGAAATGTGTACCTAATGTGTACCATCGGAAAAGTTTGAAAGAAAATTATTTCATTTCAACTGAATACTTTTCGAAAGCCGCTGTTGGCATTATGATTGTGAAAAAACTACCTGAAAATGTTTTCAAGCTAAAAACGGGTTTGTTTTTACTATTTTTTTTTTGATTGGCTTCAAAGAAGGTTAGAGAAAGGTTAGTGATGATGTGAGTTTTTGATACACTTTTAGCCTTCGACAGTTGATCATATCACTCAAGCATCGATTTCGGCAATCCGTAAAATAAAATTAAGATGCTTTGATTACTACTTTTTTATAATTCTATTTTTGTTGTAAGCTTTCGTTAAAAGTTCTCGTTATTAATCCCTTTCTGTCACCTACTTCATAATTGCTAGTACACAAACCTGCGGTCAGCTTCATATAACAGTTCCCTACTTACAGTTCTTTCATTTCCTAGAAACCTTAATGGCCAGCGAGCATAGCGGCGGTATTAAGAACGCGGAACGCCGCGCGGCCGTGGGTCTGGGGTCAGCTGGAAGCGGCGGCGGGCGCGGAAGCTGCGAGGGTCGTCGACCGACCGCCCTTCTGCCATTGTAGTTACACTTTTTAATGCTATTCCGGACAAGACACACTAATACGTGATTTAATAACGGATAGTAATATAAAAATAAGCATCCCTGATTCATTTAATTACACAATATACGCCGGCCAGGATTCGAACCCGGGAACTTTGGCTCAATAAGATCTTTACATTAGCACTAAGTGGTTGTCAAACTATACTTTGCTGTACTTCCCAAGATCATTCTGTAAGAGTTTTGTGTAAGAACACACGCTAAAATTAAGTTTTTGTTTTTTTTTGTAAGAACAAAAAAAAAAAACTTAATTTTGACTTCATTCAACTAGATCATGTCGATTCTTAAGTGCAGCAGACCTGTATCCTGTTTGTTAAGGATTTTCGTAATCGTTTCTGAACTCTACTCTATAATAAATAAGTAATTCGGTGATGAGTTTAGTCGTTTCGTGACGTAGAAAATCTGTGACTGTCCATTAGAGAATATATGTATGCTCTCGAGAATAATAAAATAAGTAGGTAGGTATATTATTTCGTATTTTTTAAACGTCTTTCTGATTATTACCTACCTAAGAGTGATTTAATATTAATAATGCATTAATATGTGGCAATGCCTGTGTTTCGTTGTTTGCTAGAGATAATAGATTAAATATTTAGTTATTGTAAAACACCAACAACCTCGCAGGAGTAGATTAGTAACATCATATACAACAACATATTTTGTTCTACGACTTTTTCAAAAACAGCCAAAAAAAAAATCAATTTTTCATACAGAACTCGATCAGCTGTTCGGACATTTGTATGGAGGGTCGAATTTTTTTGTCTGTTTTCGGAAAAGTCGTAGAACAAATGTTGTTGTTTATGATGTTAGTAATCTACTCCTGCGAGGTTGTTGGTCTTTTACAAATAACCCTGTATAAAAATAGTATTCTGAATGCTAAAATCTCAAAAAAATAAAAATCCCTTTTATTTTAAAGAATTTAGTAATAGCATTTCCTGACAGTAAAGACATTTTGAAAACAATATTTTGTTGTTAACTAATGAGTACTTGATTTTCAAGATATCCTTGAATTATGACTTGCACTTGAATATCACTTTTTTTAGAATTGTATAGAATGAATCGTTACTGTATATGAGTGATGCTAAGTTTCTTGAACTGACTCTGAGTTCATTTCTCTTGACTAACCTAACTTTTTTATATACTTCTATAGATTATGCTTAAGGGTTTTTAGGATAGTAGGAGTAAAATTCAGAAGTAATTTTTACAAGTTTGTTTTAATTCGACAACCTGTCATTATTTATATTAACAAACAAATGACTGAGCACGCTCACATACGCACATACGATACACACAACAGACATACCGCGACCGGCGCTCCATTGCATTATTATAAATTACACTTATATAGTCTTAATTAAATTATTTCAGTCTGTATGGGCTCTCCTCGTCCGGCGCCGGCCACGCACGCACACTTCCTAAACGAATTATCACATATAATATATTAAAACGATCTGCGAACGATTATTATTAACTAGTGTTTCAATTTTAATTTAATGTAGGTCGGGGTGGGGTGGCGGAGACGTGCGGCTCCGCGGGCCGGCCTCACGCGGGCAACATCTGTAGCATGTAGGGGCGTGACGGCGTCGGCGACTTCTTGGAGAGGTTGAGCGGCTGCGGCGCGTCCGCCTCGGCCACGTCCACCTGCAGCGCCAGCACGGGCGCCGGCGCCGGCGACGCGCCGCGGTAGCACGCCAGCAGGCCGGCGCGCGCCGGGCACTCGCCCGACGTCTCACCGCGTCGCATGTACTGCTGGATGATATCCGTGCGCTTCAGCTGCTCGGGGGTCATTCTTGGACCCTCCATTAGGCTCTTGGCTAGAACCGAGTGCGTTGACGATAGTGAAACGCGCATCGGGCGTGGTGAGTGCGCTGGATGAGACGGACTCGCCGGATGCGGGTGTTGCGGCTGCGGAGAGGGCGTAGGTCGCGCTGGCCGCGCTTCCGCCTCGCCGGTATCCCGACGCATCGCACGGAATTTCTTGTGTGGCTTGTATGCTTCATCCATCAACAAGCTCGCGTCATATAAGGGGGGAGCTTGGAGCACACGTTTCAGAACGGGCATGTCATCAGCAGGCCCTGAGATCTGTTGCCGTCTGTCCTCGGGATGATCCTCGAGTGACGAGCGGGGGCTAGAACAGCCGGAGCCTGGGCCAACTATTCTTTCGTGTTTTTCATTTCCAGACTCGATGCCAGAGTCTGTAGGGGAGTCGAGCTTGCGGTAGCGAGGTGGAGGGCGCACAGGCGTCACTGTGAGACCGTTGTGTGCAAGGTGAGCTACACCGAGAGCTTCTTCATCGACAGACCCGCGAGAGTCAAGTCGTCTACGTCCCGCAAGTGTGGCTGCCAGTAGGGGTGTGCCGCAATCGCCGGCAGCTTCTCCAGACTCACTGCTAGATACTGATCCAATGGGGCTCCTTGCTGATTCGTCAGCTCCAGAATCTCCCCATGAGACACCTTCTTCATCTACCCACATCTTTTGCCTTAGCAATTCTTTGTGTTCTGTACGGAATACGACGAGTTTCTCTGTATGTAAGGTACTGAGAGTTCTCAAGTCAGGAAGAGTATCCATAAGTTCCCGAAGGAAACCAGGCCTGTCGGGTCTGTTTTGGGCCACAACAGTTTGTAGGCATGACTTGAGCCGTGCATGCATTCTCTCTACAAGCTCGATGTTCCGTAGACCAGGTCGATCAGGAGTGATGAGTACGATTGCGCAGAAGAGACCAATTTCAGCATCTGTTAAGTTCATCGAGTTCATTCTCTCTGCGAATTTGAATGTCGAGTCCACAAGAAATCTAGCGTTGGCACCACTCTGGATAGAGTCACGTTTCATAAGTTGTCCATTGAGGCATATTATGCTGTTTAGTGGCGCATCAAACATGCAGATCAGACGCACAAACAATGCGTCAAAAAGTCCACTTTTTAGTAACGTGAACTTGTCGTCTTGAGTGAGTAACTGGAATCCAGGAATGAGGCCAGCGAAGTCGATCACCCCACGTATTACGTGAGCGAATCTTTGGGAGAATTCCTTTTCAGACTGTAACTCTGGCGCCGGGTTTAGTGGACAGGCCTAGAACAATGGAAAACTAAATTAGACTAGTTGTCTATAAAAAAAGGTTACAACATAATGTATTGTAGAATGCATGTTAAATGCTTCTGCTTCTGTTGAAAACGTGATAATTACCAAAGTGGGTTGTGAATAGGTGGGACAATCACGAGCTCGCGCTCGCATCTCGGCGACGCGGTCGCTGGTGAACTCGCAGGTGTCGTAGTGCGCGCGCACGACGCGAGCCAGCAGCCGTGGCCCATCATCGAGCTCAGCGGCCGCAGCTTGCTCGTGCGCCCGCGATGACGATGATTGCTGCATCGCAGCGAGGATCCGCGCTTTTTCGCGCTTTGGCACGCGTCCGAACCGGACAGCTAAAACAATAGAAAATATACATAAATTTCCAGAACGCAATAGATCATTAATATAATTGAACCGTGGCTTAACGAAAAAAATGTTATGCAAGGTCGTGGCTAAACATACGTCGGACTGCAGCTGTCGCACAGTGTGCATGTATGCGGGTACGCGAGACATGTGCACGCGCAGCTGACGGTGAGAGGGCAGAGTTCATCGCCCGTCGCGCCGGCCGAACCCACCCTAATAAACCTTTACAAAATCCACGGGCCCAAAGCGTCGCGAATAACGAACTAGTTCGAGTGACCAGTGACAAAGCGCGAAATGTGAGGTCAGAGTAAAAAGTGTTACAACTTTCTCGCTGTAGGCGCTCCGAGTTAAAAGGTAGTATACGGTGGGGCGGACGCGTCGCTTGCGCTGTTCGTGCGCACGCGGTGAAAGTGTTTGAGCGCGCTGTTGAAAACGAAAGCGGAGAGCGCCCTCTCGCCATTTCTCCTGACTTTCGCTGCGCTATGTGGGCCGCGCGCACCAGATGCATGCTTCCATTGTTTAACATTCTCAACGTGTCGCCTTCTTTATTTACGGCTTAGCAACCTTTAGTCATAAAATAATGTCTGAATGTCTTTAAGGTTGTTGATCGAAGCTCTATCTCTTTAATATTTATAGATGAAATCAATATGTAAATAGCTAAACTTTAAAAATGTTTAATAGTTGCATTGTAAAACTATTGAACTCTGCATAAAAATATGTGTAAGTATTACATATTATATTTGAATAGGTCATTCATTCTCCGATTCTACATCTATCTACAGAACTACCAATTCAAATCAAATAAAATTTATCAAAGTTCATTAAAATATTAAGAATTTATCATAAATGGCAAGTACTTAATCATCAAATGATGACCGTTTTTATTCAATAATTTAACATAAAAACGTAAATAATTCTTATAATAATTAGTGTGAACAAGTTCATATGAGTGCTACGAATCTACGATGTCGTAGCATTCGTAGCAAACTAATTCAAAAAAGTATTTGATAAAGTTTTATTATTTCTTCTAAAATAATATTATTATGATATTTAATTAAACTATACGTACGAGCATTGTGATATTTCACGTCTCCGTTCAGGATGCCTTTCAGTATTGGTAAATCTTCACCCATGTCTGACACCATTTCAGTTTATTTCACTAACAACTATTTCACAGCCTATGGCCACAGATATTTTTTTTTATTGGTAACTATAAAGTTAGTTTTTGACTAAAATTCAATAATTCACTAAGTGTAATGTCACATAGCACATAAGTTTTTATTTAATAACACAATCACTGTAATCCAAATACGGAGTAATCCAATGTTTGTTTGAGTACAGCACGTAATCATCGGCATGTAGTGGAGCAGTCACTGTGAGCGATGTTCGCGTTCTCGTGGCGGAGTGGTAAGCGGTACACTGACATAGCGATGGCGATGGGCTGACGACCGGTGCGCGGGCCGGACTCCCTCGCACTGCGCCGCGGCGCGCGCCTCGCCAACCTTGAACTTGACGCGGGCTGGCGCGGCGGGTGGGGAGGGGCTGCCGTCAATAAACTCCGCGCGGCCTGCGCCCGCGAATGTTTCCCCTCTCGCACCTCTTGCCCCTCTTACCCCCCTCGCCACGATTAACCCCCCCCCCCCCACTCCCTTCTATAAGCGTTCGCGCCACTTGAACCTTGACGATTTGACAACACTTACGAAATTAAAACTGTTCTTTGATCCCAATATACCTGATACCAATTTCATTAAAAAACAATGCTCGATTTTTTGTTACAGTTTCCTATTAGGATTAGAATGGAAAACGTGTCTGTTTTCAGTTGCCAGTCTTATTTTTTTTGCTAAACGAAGTTACTTATGATTTTTTAATAATTATAATGTAAATTTTAGAAAATCTCTGAGAGTGAATTGACAATAAACGTAGGTAGTATCTTTTAATAAAAAATATATTCCCGTATTTCGTTGATGTCTTTTGAAGGCACGAGTTTTGAATAATAATATACTTTTGGGTTGTGTACACTCTTCAAACGTTTAATTTGAAAAAATAAATTACAGTGTTTTTTTTTCTAATATAATATAAAAAAAACAATCAGTCGTAATTATTTAGTCATAAAAAGGTTCAGTGTGCAGGCGGACTCAATTAGTTCCAAGTTTTGCCGCGTCAAATATACGTGCGCTGTTGTAGCTTAAGCGCGCCATCTAGCGTCGAGTAGCAGTACTACCATATTTAAAGAAGCTACGTCGCTATAATTTTTGCTCTTTTGTGTCCTAGCTGATATTAAGATGAGTTTTTGTTAATATTTATATGTATTTATATATATATGTTATACTTTATTAATTTATAAGATGCTATTTGAATGGTTTATCAGATTAAGGTTTCTATAGTAGAATTTCTGTAAGTTTCTGTTGTATTTCATAAAGATTTATTTGCAAAGAATTGCGCATAATATGTCCATAACACGAATTCGTGGTTTCCGTATTGTTTTGATTATGTAGATGGTTGAGTCTCGAATAAAAGCATCTACGTGAGGGCAATGAACTGCATTACGAAAGTGAAAATATAAATTTCACTCTCTCGCTTACGAAACATGCCTTTCTCCGCTTTCACCCGCGGTTGAGCTAGTGACGCGGCCGCAGCGGGCGGGTGTCGCAACGAGCAGAGCAGCGCGGCTGCGGCGGCCGTCGACCCGCTTAGCGTGCGCTCACCCGCGCTTGCATAACCAACCGACCTCCCACACCACAGGGACTATGCCCCGCGCGCCCCGCCCTCACCTCACGCGAGCTGCACGCTCTGCTCCGCGAAATAGGATCTGTCTTAGCAGCACGCGCGCTGTCCCACTTGGCACACTCAGATATCGCGAGGACGACCTTCCCGCGCTAATTGCGTATACGCGCTACCACTACGTGCACGTATGCAATACACATTGTACGCTTAATGCAATATCATTTAACATATTTTGATGATATTGCAATATTTTCGCATTAGAATTGCTAACAAAAAAACCACGGTTCAATTAGATTCTTTTTTCTTAAAAATAATATTTTCGCCTTTTTTTATGATAAATGTTAAATTAAATGACAAAAAATAAACACAATAAAAAAAATTTAAATGAAACTTTATGAAAAATGGTGAAAGCACAATTTTTACTTTTTATTTGTTTGTTTTTATGATTTAATATGCTATTTAATATGCTTTCAACAAATTTCAAAACTCGATTATGACAAAAAAATATGTTTTAACACTCACCATCTCTGCTCATGCCAACAGCGATGCATTTTTTCAACCGGCAGTATTGACACCGATTTCTGTTAATCCTAAGTATGGAGCACTGTTGGTTTTTCGTGCAAGGCCTGTATTGGATCTTCTGTTGAATGGACCGCCGAAAGAAACCCTGGGGATCACAGCGGCAATTAGAGTCTCGCTCAGCGTCAGAACTATCGTCGCTGGAGCAACCCGAGTCACTAGACTCGCGGCGACCCTCCAACATGCTGACCAGTACAGAGTGCCGTTCGCGCAGTTCAGCGCCGCACGACATGTTATGCACCATTCACTAGCTTAAACCAGACACAAACACCACCACTCGCTTATCCAACTGTGAAGAGACGTTAACTGGTAATAGTTTAGTGCGGTGCACCGACACGGGTGGCGACTGAGAGCGGACTGTGCGGGCGCTGCGCCGCGCGGCACACAGTTACCCGCGCGACCTACTTGCCGGCCGCCGACCCAACCGAGAAAGTGAGAGTGCCCCCGAGCCCCGCGCACGCCCCGCTCGCGCTCCTAACGGTCCTCGCCGCTCTAGAATGCGCCGCTGCCGCTGCACCGGTGCGCCGGATATAGGCCGGGCGCATCCCGGCGGCGTCGCGGCGCACGGGCGTTCACCCCAGGTCACCGACCGCTCGATTGCACAACCGCCGACCCTCCCTCCACACCCTCTTTCGCCCGGGAGCCAGGGCGCAGCTCGTTTGGGTCGACGACCGGCTTAATACGCTTTGACGTCTAACATACGTCACGGCCTACCTCAATGCGCGCGCGCTCCTCATTAAGGGCTGCAATGATTCGATTAATTACTCGATCATTACTTCGATAATGGTTTGGCAAACGAATATTTTAAACATGGCTCTGTTCTATCATTGAAGAATTTATGATGATATAATTATAGGAATAAATAAAGCATAAACGAGTATACCTAGCCGAACTATCCTTTTTTTACATTTTTTATTAACATTCCTAAGCATGGAAACAAAAAAATTTGCGGTTGAAATATCAATTTATGTATTCTTTGCTTTAATTTTTTTCTGCCTTAACTGTGACAAAATATAATACAGTTTTGACAGTGCAACATATAATTATATTTATATTCTCATTAGAGGACTCAATTCGAAGTGCTTTTAAAGGAGTACGTATAGAGCCTGCGCATCTGAGGCGCATGAAAGAGAGGGCGTGCGGGTCGGCGCGAGAAGCGTTCGGGTCGGTGGCCCAATTTTGCGCTGCCATCGATCCATTGTGCGCTGTGCGAGTGGCCCATAATTGGTCGCAGCGCGGGCAGTGACCGACCGCGCGGTCGACGACCTCATACCGCGAAAACAAAACCTTTCCCGCCGCTCCGCATCACACTTCGAATAGTATCTATGATAAAATCTGTTGAATTGTGTCCATTCCATATGTGACGTTGAACTTTATAATAAAGAATCAGCAGATATGAATGGATTGAATACTTTAAATTCGTTAGTATTATTCTATCATACAATTATATAGGTATCTCTTATTGGCTCGCATGGACTTTAATCAAGTAGCCTCGATGTGTCAACGACCGCTAGCTAGCCGACCAATCAACACGGTTACCTACTCAGTTTTGAATTCTAAAAAGTTATTTTGTTCGTATCCGGTCCCTATTGAATGTTTTAAGTATTATTTAGAACATTTATTTTAGTTCTATTTGATAACAATATGATTCAGAATGTCAACGTGCGTAATTTATTGTGTATGATTAATATTCATTCATTCAACATAGCGTTATTTATGTGAGTTATGAATACTCAGTTAAAATGTTGTACTTTAGGTATAATATAAAAACACCATTTTCTAATAACTAAATAGTAGACAATTATAAACAGCTACGTAGAGAATTTCGACAGCTTAAAGTAGGTCACGTTCTCCATCCATCTAGACTTTTCGTCATAGTGATTACAAGACACTAACAAAGTAAAATATGGTTCAAGGGACAAGAAATCAGTCATCTAAAAATTGGAACATTATAGTTTCGGTTTCAAAACTACCTACAGAGATTATTTAAGAGCTCTTATTCATCCTCCAATTTGGAACTATGTATCTTCTATCAACTCATATAAAGACATTTCAGGTCTGAATCTGAAATATACCTACCTATAACCTACCTTTATTGAACATCAATACCCAACGTCTAATGTATATCTATTAAATTATTAAAGTAGAAGCAAAGTACCAAATAAGGAATTAAAGCTTAATACTCATTAATCGTAAAACTTTAATTTATTTGCTAAATTATTTAATATGGCTGTCACAAATAAATGATGTGATGGTTCGGCCGAGTCGCCGAAGCGGGCGCGGTGTATGCTAACGGTGCAGCGGCCAACGACTTCGCTAACACCGATCGGGTAAAGCCAAAAACATGCTGACGCATCCGAGTTTCCGAGGAAGCGACCCTCGGCTAACAGTCCACTACGTGCTTGTCGGTGCACAGCGATGTTTACTTGATAACATCGTCTCTGACTCATAATGGGGTTGTGATTCACTTTGCGTTTACGTATTGCTATTTTATATCTACGTCCTAGTGAAACTATTCTTTTATGAGTAACCAATTTTTTTACATAGTTATATTGACGTTTACAGAATTGCCAATGGAAGCTAAATGAGGACCAGTTCAGTTATTTGTTTAATAGTAAAAATTATTTGCGAATTTGCAGCACTGGAAATAAATAGTAACTGTTATATAACTAAATAATTCTGTCTGCAGGACTTCAAAATTAGTAATGCTGATCATGATCACTTCTGTAACGTAATGTTTCATGTAACGATTACGAGAGGCTAACGCCGTAAATTTATATCAATGCTGCTTATACATACAAGTGTCACGGATTTGATTGATTCGGCAAGAATTTGAAATATATAAATATGTGATTAAGTTTTAATATAGAATACCTAACAATTAAGAGAAAATTCGTAAACTTTTTTAATTAGAATTTCAGCAAAATATTGATACCAGCAAAGTCTTGATATTGGCAATCAAGGTAAGTCATTCATATTTTAATTCAAATACAGTAAACACATCAAGTCAACAGGAAATAATAAACGCAAATGCAACAGTATGATGCTCTGCTCCCAATAAAATGTGACCGCTCAAAGATCAATGAACTTTTAAGCTGACAGTTCAAAAATAATGTAGGTTACGTTCACGTTGCGCGTACATTTGCTGCCCGTAGAAGTTGTTTACGGGCGGTGCGGCGCGGCGAGGAGAACGGAGTGCGCGCATGCCTGGCGGGGTCAACGCCCGGGTGCCCTGCACCGCGTATTGGTGCCGAAATATAAGCGACCCACAATACGCAGAAATAAGTCGGTCACCACGGCGAACAAAGAATATGCTGATTCCTGTTGGCTTAGTAACCGAGGAAAACAACAGGAAGTAGGGATATATGAATACAAAAAAAAAATATTGTTCTTAAACGGCTTTATATTTAAGCAACTGTAAAGTTTTCAACAAATGAACTTTAGATTAATTTAATTGATAATTAATTATTATCTCAAATGTATACATATAAATACTAGCGGAAGCCCGCGATTTCGTCCGCGACGCGAGGACTCTAGGAAACTTTGACCAGGAAAAAAGTATCTTAAGTTTTATCCAGGTCATTAACTATCTGTGTGCCAAAGTACCTACATCTATCAGTCCAGCCGTTTATGCGTGAAGAGGTAACAAACATACACACACACCCAAAATTTCGTATTTATAATATTAGTATGATAGTAGGGTTAAAATGAAATTTTAAATTTGATTATCAGTCATTGAACTCTTCCTAAGATTTTTTTTTAATTTGACAGTAATTATTGTTTCGTATTTGAAGATGAAACATAAAAACTTAAAAAGCTTGTCCGAAAATTCAGTAATGTCGTTATAGTGCCTACCTACATAAATCATGTCATGAATGATTAAATAACTACTCGTAAAAAAACATTGGTTTAGAATGGTAATATGGTTATGACGTAGACTTTAATATATTAAAAGTTCGTTGACTTCAAGGCGTAGTATGACTAGCTGTTCGTAGTAACTATACACTCGCTCGTCATTCATTCAAGCCTTTAACATTTGTATCCGCACTACTGTGTGGCAGCACTGTCGTCGCAGCGCTACCTAGTGTCGAGTGGAAGAACTTCATAGTGAGTTGCGCAATATAGTCGTCAGAAGGCGCTAGACGTCACATCTAAAAGATATTTTTAAAAGTTTGATGAAATTAATTTTGATTTTACACAGTTCACTTTATACAAATACGATTTATGATTTGATTCTACTTGTAACTGTACTGTTGTAATAACCAAAGAGAATATTTTTTTCCTTACTTTTTTTTTATAAAAATGAAATACTTAACCTACGGTATATACGTTTTGATTAAAACGATTATTAGCGGAACTTAATAATGAATGGACATAATGCGTTTTTTTTATTTAGACAAAGACGATGTGATGGAATTTGACGATATGACGTTTTATAAAATATGTACTCGTAATCTCCGCGCTTAATTAACATATGCACGTATCCTTGTCGATAGCCCCTACACAATGTGATGCGCCTGCGACTGCATCGAGAAGGACGCGCTTTGTGCTGCCAGCCGACCAAACCAGTTCGCGGACACTTGCACTTCTATCCTGTCTGCTTCCTCGCCTCACTTTCACGCTCATGAATACGACCTTTGATGGGTCGAGGGGCGGTTTACTCCCAATTTACGAGGCTAATGTAAAGTGGAGCTAAATGGGATCAACGCTTTGATGCTATATTAGGGTCGTCATAATGATACTTATTCAAAACTTGCATCGTATTTTTAAGTTATAATGTAGTGTCATAAAAGCACTTTTCAAGTTCTTCGCCTGTTTGTTGACATGGTAGTAGTAAAGGGGACGATACAAACTCACGTCACGACCTTGGCTCGTCATTTTTTATTAGGAGGAGTCTGGCCGTGGCCAACCTGTTTCGATTTTGTGCTTTTATTTCTTTACTCGCACTTTCGAATACAGTCTGACAGTCATGAACTAAACATATAAAAGAATATTTAAATACGACTGTTTTATATCTTTGCAATAACTAAAGACTTTATTTTATTATAGATATCTTATGTATTATAAGTTTTTATTTAACTATATAAACCTCGGTAAGAGAAAAAAAACTTGTTCTGCGATATAAACTATTTATAAATAATAAATACTTATAACAAATATTAGTAAAAAGTATTTACTTGCGGTAGGTGTGATGTTGTATACCTACATATAATGTAAGTAATTGAATTCGTTTTTTTCGTAACGAGTTGACAAAAGTTATCGTAGGTATATTTTATGAATGTCACATGCATCAAGTTGACATTTTTAACCTATCAAAATACATCGGTCGTAAACAACTTTTATGAAACGATGACCTCGGCCGGTGCATCTGACACATCAATTCAGTCAGTCCCCTTTAAAGTAGCTTCGTT